>OY720423.1:47411114-48806776 GCA_963082815.1 Melanotus villosus
TCTTTTTTACCCCCTATTTAGGATTTATACTCAGATGTATCTAAATATAAATTACTAATTCATTTTCTGAACTGTAGACTTCTTTAAACTTATAAAGATTATTAGCCGATTACATGTTTACAAGCAGCATTGGGTAAGCATAATGGAGGTAACACAATAGAGCTAAACTGTGCTAACATGTATGGTTTTCCTGTCTTTCTGTACTTGTTACACACACCCTTAGATAGAATGGCTGTATAAAAACCTATAAATCAAAACACAATTTTTTCAAAGTTTATGGATGTTTTTTAGCATCCGCTTTAAAATATCCCATTCGTTCAATTTTTTTATGTTAAATAATTTAAACTGATTTTATTCAGGTATCAACACATTGTTTTTAGCTTAGTTTTTACAAAATGTCTACAAATTTTTCGTAGTTTTCCTTCTCATGATCCAATCTCAGTAAGTAAACATAACGACCACCAGCTTTGTTGTGTTAACTGAAACCCGGTACTATATCTTATTTGTCTTTTCCTGCAGCTTTTAGGAGACATTAGATAATTTTTGATATAAATTATTAAATATGGAAAAAGTTATATTATACTCATATGAGCAATGTATTTGCTACAAAGTTTTAAAAGCCCTGTAGAACCTGGGAATAAAGCAGTTTGTGAATCTTACAAGTTTACAAGCAAGTACAACCCAAATTAAGTTCCTGGAGGACCTCTTTCTTTTACAAAAGGGGATTATCTTTATGGGTTCTTAGTATGAATAGATGCTACTGACTTTAGCAGAAATTACACCTAATTATCTTTAGCTACCATCACTGAGCTGAAACAGCACGAATGGCGTCGAAATTTGCCGGAGCCAAAACTGCACGTAACTAATAAAACCTGCCTCTCTTAATGCGAGCTGTAAAAATTGGGGTAGATTTCATAAGAAAATTTCAAGGTTCGTAATTTTTTTGGGGCAGACAAATTTACTTGTTTCTAAGCTTTTTTGCGAAGATTGATTTAGATATGGTACCGTTTGTCCGTACTGCCAGGGTGGCGCAGTGGTAAGAGCGTCAGGCTAGCGTTGCGCTTGTCCCCGGTTCGAATCTCGCTGGGTGCAAAATTTTCCGGAGTTCGGTATCGAGCCCTGGTGACCATTCGTCGTTGGGCACCTAATTAACGACGCTCTCCTCCGAATACCGACCTACGAGGTAGATTAACAAGGTTCTATACGTACACACACAAACACTATACACATCGTGCTGTATGTAGGCAAAAAAAACGGCGCACTAATCACGTGACTCGCATGCGGGCCGGATTGTGCATTTCACGCGTAAGGCCACATACGCTAACGCACCAGCCTCAACACCGTAAGGTATAAGAGGTTAACGATTACATACATACATACCGTTTGTACGTAAAATAAAGCACAAATTCCGATAAAAATCTGAAACACCCCAAATTATTAAAAAATACGTTTTCTAAAGTGATTGATCCCGTCAAGTTTATTTTTGGAAGGGATATAATGAATACCGTTTTTAAATAGTACCTAACCCATATTTCTTATGAGCTTATTACTTAGCTCTCTTTAAATGACCTGGAAAAATTGGGTTAGACTTCATAAGAAATTTTTTTAGTCAAATAATATTAAGGTTGAAAGATGTACTAAATGAAAATAAAAATTTGGTAAAAAAATGTATTTAAATTTTCAAATTGCTTCTTTCTCATTCAAAAATTCTTGAATATTTTGAAAAAATCGTGGGGAAGGGGATGTGAAGCAAACTTTTTGCAAAATTTATTCTTTTAAATCTTCGATTTTAATAATGTATTTACGTAAATTTTGCTTTTTAAGTATCCCTAAAATAAAAATTAACTGGAGTAGATCTTGAGACTTATCAGGCAATTTTTTTGGTCGCCATCTGTCAACACATCGAACAGCAAGCAATTTGAACATTTCGAATATATTTTTTCTGTACCAAATTTTGTTTTCACATATACCTGGTGCCAATGAAACCTGGGGCACCCCTATTTTTTACATTATATTTTAAGATATTAAAATGAAATTTGGTATATGTAATATACTCTTTAAATTGCATTTGTTGGCATAGGAAACAAGTTTCGGACACTTCCGGTTTCGCCGGAATTGACATCAACTTTGTTATTTTAAATGTAACACCCTGTATATTTATACATTTTTGGAATCTTCATTCAATTTTACGTATGGTGGTATCAAGTTTGAAACATTTTGATGACAAAGTAAATACTTGCAGAAGAGTTTATTTATTAATCTAGGATGCCAGGACCTGCGTAAAATGGAAGTCAGGGTGCTACGACACTCAAAACAAATTATTTTAGCACTTCAACTGTAGCAACTGTCACTTTTTTGTGCATTTCATTTGTTTCACTTGCTTTAAAACCTAGTGTCTAGATTTAAATGTCCAAAATACGTTTTTTTTGAACGGAGTGTTATTCCGAATTGAATTTTCATATTAATCCCGCGTTATGGGTATCAATAAAATCCTTGAAAAACGCTCGTTTTTAATATCCTAGTGTCCCACGCTAGTGCCATTTGAAAATATAGAGGTATTCTCGAAAAAGCATTTTTGCCAACTTTAGGTCATTCTAATACAGCAACTAAAATAGTTAAAGTTCTAAAACAAATTGTCTCGAGTGTTGGGGCATCTTGACTTTCATTTTTCGTAAGTCATGGCACTCTAGATTCATTTCTTCAAAAATTTACTTTGTCATCAAGATGTTTCGAACTTGATACTACCATACGTAAAATTGAACGGACATTCCAAAAATGTATAAATATACAGGGTGTTCTATTTAAAATAACAAAGTTGATGTAAATTTCGGCGAAACCGGAAGTGACAAAAAATTGTTTCCTATGCCAACACATGCCATTTAAAGAGTATATTACATATACCAAATTTCATTTTGATATCTTAAAAAATAAAAAAATTATGGAGGTGCCCCAGGTTTCGTTGACACCCGGTATAAAATGATTTGTTAAAGTTAAAAGAAAATACCAAAAGACTAATAATAATATAAGTAGGTTGAGACACATTTTCTTTCTTGCATCCCCAGCTTTATTTTTTGTTTATGGATCCAAACGAGGTTTAATTTAAGTTCTATTTATTCGCTAATTTAGCAAATTTCATGTTTCAAGCTTTGTTTCTAGTTTTATACCTTTGTTAATTTATTTTAAGTTGGAATAGGTTTTAGAAAATAAAATTCCCTATGCCATTAAATATTATTTTTCGTAGTGCTGCTTCGACAAACATTTGGTTTCTTGGACATTTTTATTTTGGAAAATAATAAATAATATTAGAACATAGATAAAACACCAGTAAAAATAATTTTCTAGGTGGGTCGAATAGCTTTGGTCAGTCGAATAAATAAACTTCTACAAAAAATTATTCCATTAATAGCTGACTAACAGTGCTCGGAAAAATGTGCAGTATAAAATGACAAAATATGCTGTTTGCACTTATATGCACTAAAAATCATGTAAATATGCACTTATTAGGCAATATACAGTGTGATTCAAAAGGTATGGTCCAAACTTAAGGGTGTGATTGGTGATGTTAAAATAAGCAAAAAACGTTAATAAACCCATGTCTTATTTCCAACTGTTATCTAGTTACAGAGGTTTTCTTTGTTTCTATCTGTGTTCTGTCAAATCACGTTATCTACAAAATAAGTAAAACAAATGTTAATTTCTTATTACAGAAGACATTTCAAGCTTGAACTGACGTAGTTTTCAATAAATGTGGTAATGATGGAGCCATTTTCTGTACGCGTTTATGCAGAAACGCATTTTGTGTATGGTTATTGCAGCGGAAGTGACCGTGCAACTGTGGCAAAATATGGGAGAAGGTATCCTCACCAGAGACAGCCTGACCACCGAATAATCGCTTTCCACCGCGCTGGTTTAGAAGAAGCAGTCTAGTACTATGGCCGGCTCGTTCGCCTGACATTACTCCACTAGATTTTTACTTGTGGGGTGAATTAAAGAAAAAGTTTATGCAACGGAAAATCAGGGACCATTTAGTTAAAAGAATAAATGAAGCTGTTGAAGATATTCGAAGACATCCTCAACAGTTGAAGAATGTTCGAAATTCCCAACTTTGTATACAAGTACAAGGTGGACATTTTGAACATTTGTTGTGATACTTTTTAATTTTTCTTGTAATTGTATACGTTCTTTATTAATAATAAATTATCGTAAATGTTGTTACAACTAGAAAACAATTGCGAATCGGACATGAGTTTATTGGCATTTTTTACTTATTTTAACATCGCCAATCACACCCTTAAGTTTGGACCATACCTTTTGAATCACCCTGTATGCACCAATATTGACACATATGCAGTTAATATATTGGTATGATCTTCTTCTTATACTGAATCACATACAATTTTAAATTTTTCCAACTAGCTCAATTTTTAATTATAATTTAATTGAATTTTTAGAAACTCTCAACTCAGATCGCCAAAGGGATCGCCCTGATGAACTTTTAAAACTTCACCAAGTTGAAATTCAAATACCTTTCAAAATTATGCAAATTTTTACAAACAAATAACAATAACAAATTTTAAAAATTAACAAATTTACAGAAATACCTTTTATAATAACACAAACGAACACACTTCCTGCTTCAATTCCAATTTATCCAAATCCTGGCTTATTTTCTGTTCATTAATACGATTTTCCCCTTTATCAATCAAACACTTCACCTTTCAACTCCAATTGACCAAATCTTGCCGCACTTTCCGTCCAGCAAACACACCCTTTTCCTTTATTAGTCCAACATCTCACCTTTATATCCAAATTTAAAATTGCTTTCTCAATAATAATTTTTTTTTATTTTATAAAAATTATTGAAATTATATTTTTATACGACAATAAGAATCTTCATGCAATTTTAACCAATTATGACTTTAATACGTTTTATAATTGCAATATTATAATAAGAAATCAAGTTTTAGTTTCCCAATTTTAAAAAAACTCAACTTTCTGATATTATTTTTAATATTCAACTATTTTATTTACATTAAAATTACCTTAGTTTCTAAATATAAACATACTATGACTATTTTTTTTGTAACATATTTACAGCTTAACTAACTAGATATTTTACCCTAACTATTTACAATACTAAATTCTAACTTATAATTATTTACATTTTATCAACAATAAATTTCCATAATTTCAAAAGGCGTCCATATTCCACTCTATTAAAATTCCAAAACCCCATCAAAACGATATCATCTCACAACCCTACCTTGTTTGTATGAAATTTTGCTCCAAAACAATTTTTCTCAATTTTTATTTCGTTAAGTTAACCACTCTATTTGTCATTTTAACATACGTATAAAATCAGGTTAAGTTAATTTTGACTTTTCTTTATATCTGTCATTATTGACATTTAAAATTAATTTGACGTTTGAAATTTAATTTTCAAATCGATATAACATTGATATATGAAAAATTAGAGGAATTTTTCATGTATTAATTTCAATTAATTATCAAACAAATTGCAGTTTTAAATTTTAAAATTTAACTAATCATTTAAATAAATTTCAATTAAAAATTTTCGTTTGAAGCATGTAAATAATATTTAACAATAAACAATTAACAATTAACATTTTTACAAGTATACTAAATTATAACACATTTTAAAATTCTGGTGGACCTTTTAGTTCTTTTATACGTAATTTTGAATTAGTTTTAAAACTGTATTTATTGAATTCGTTTGAATTAAAATACCTATTTTTAAATTTTAAAAACCTATTTATCTTATTTGAATGCAAATTATCATTTTTCTTATATTCATTATTAATTGATTTTTGAAATTGATAATTCAATGAGTTTCTTTGTATTTTATTACCATTTTTCGTACGATTATTATTCAATTTATTCTTAACCATTTTAACTTTATTTAGTTTTGAAAATCTCTTTTTAACCTGTTTAGTCAATTTCATTTCATATTTTAATTTTCCAGTTTTGATAAATAATTTAATGTTTTGTTTAATTAAATTCTTCTTATTTATCTTTACATAATTCTTTGGAATACCATCTTTGATTATCCCTGAATTTTCTTTTTCACCATCCTTTATCAGTTTAACATTTTCATCGATTATTATTTCATCTTGCATATCAAGATATTCTTCTGTAATTTTAATTTCTTCTTGCACATCATTTATGTACATTTTATTTTTATTTAATTCAATAACTTCAGGTTTATTAACATTATTAATATCTTCCTGAACTTCTATTTCATCTTCCACGCCTTCATATTCTTTAATTATTTCTTCATATTCTAAAATAACCTCTTCTTCCTCATGTTTAACATTTTTAAATATTTCTTTAATTTCTTTGCATAATTCTTGTTTATTTTTCACCAATTCTTCTTTCAATTCATTAAATTGCTTATTAACTTCATGCTTCTGTTGTTTATTCTCTTCTTTTAGTTCATCAAACTGTTTTTTAATTTCTTCCAGCTTCTTATCTAGTTTTTCATTTAATTTGTTGGTATCTTCTTTCATTTCTGTGAACTGCTTATTTGAATCTTCCTTCATTTCTGTGAACTGCTTATTTGAATCTTCCTTCATTTCTGTGAACTGCTTATTTGAATCTTCCTTCATTTCTGTGAGCTGCTTCTTGGTATCTTCTTTCATTTCTTTAAACTGCTTCTCTAATCTTTCATCTCGTTTCTTGGAATCTTCTTTCATTTCATTGAACTGCTTCTTGGAATCTTCATCTCGTTTCTTGGTATCTTCTTTCATTTCTTTAAACTGTTGCATCATTATTTGCATAAAATTCCCGTCAAATTGAGCTGGATTTGTAATAATTTGAGAAGTTTGAACTTGTAATTGATCTCCAACACTTTGAGGTTCCTCTTCTGACTGTTCACCTGCATTTTCATGCTCTTCTTCAACTTCAACTACCTCCATTTCATTTTCCTCCTCTTGTTGTTCCATTTCCTGTTCTTTATCTTTCCTAGAACTTCTTAAATTTCTTCTGCCCTCGCTCATATTATCAATTTCTAAACTTTGCCAAAATATCTGTATCTCGTCTTAAATGAATTTTATTATTTGATTGTATTTAAGCAAAATTTCACACAAACAAAGAATAATCAAGTTTGTCAATATTTTCTAATCTGTCAAATTGAATAAACTTCAAATTGACATTTACAATACAAATATTTATCTTTCTCAATTAAAACCCCTTGTAATAGTGACCCTACCAAATATGAAAAAACCACTTTTAAACCCCGCAATACTAATATGAAATTTAAGCCCCACGTTGCTGGTGCCAAAAATTGGTATGATCTTCTTCTTATACTGAATCACATACAATTTTAAATTTTTCCAACTAGCTCAATTTTTAATTATAATTTAATTGAATTTTTAGAAACTCTCAACTCAGGTCGCCAAAGGGATCGCCCTGATGAACTTTTAAAACTTCACCAAGTTGAAATTCAAATACCTTTCAAAATTATGCAAATTTTTACAAACAAATAACAATAACAAATTTTAAAAATTAACAAATTTACAGAAATACCTTTTATAATAACACAAACGAACACACTTCCTGCTTCAATTCCAATTTATCCAAATCCTGGCTTATTTTCTGTTCATTAATACGATTTTCCCCTTTATCAATCAAACACTTCACCTTTCAACTCCAATTGACCAAATCTTGCCGCACTTTCCATCCAGCAAACACACCCTTTTCCTTTATTAGTCCAACATCTCACCTTTATATCCAAATTTAAAATTGCTTTCTCAATAATAATTTTTTTTTTATTTTATAAAAATTATTGAAATTATATTTTTATACGACAATAAGAATCTTCATGCAATTTTAACCAATTATGACTTTAATACGTTTTATAATTGCAATATTATAATAAGAAATCAAGTTTTAGTTTCCCAATTTTAAAAAAACTCAACTTTCTGATATTATTTTTAATATTCAACTATTTTATTTACATTAAAATTACCTTAGTTTCTAAATATAAACATACTATGACTATTTTTTTTGTAACATACGAGGTCTGTCCCAAAAGTATCCGTCCTATCTCGATTTCTCGGCACTTGATTTATTTTTCGTCATCCGGTGGGTGGCATCCTTCGAAGTAGTCCCCATTTGATTGAATAACACGCTCATATCGATGTTTCCACTTTTTAAAGCACTCTTCAAAGTCAGCTTTTGAAATCGCCTTTAGTGCATTCGTCGCATTAGCTTCAACAGTCTTTTTGTCGTCGAATCGGTGTCCTTTAAGCGGCATTTTCAATCGTGGAAACAGCCAAAAATCGCAGGGAGCTACGTCGGGACTGTATGGAGGCTGGCGAAGCTGTGTGACATTATGTTTTGACAAATACTGCTGCACAAGGTTTGATGAGTTTTGGGATGAATTTAGCACACACACGAGTCATGGCCAAATTTTCAGTTAAAATTCGCCAAATAGTACTTTTTGGTATTCCAAGGTCATCTTCTAGTTCCCTCACAGTCAAACGACGATCTTGTTCAATCGCAACTCGCACACGCTCGACATTATCCGGTGTTGTTGTCGTCGAAGGTCGACCAGAACGAGGATCACTATCAACAGATGTGCGGCCACTTTTAAACCTCTTATACCACTCTTTTATTTGTGTTTTGCCCATACACTCATCCCTGAAGGCCTTTTGTAACATTTCAATCGTTTCCGCACAGTTTTTACCGAGATTAAAGCAAAATTTGATGCAAATTCGCTGTAAGCAGTAACAAAATTCGACGAACGCAAAAAAGACGTAGTAAAGAAACAGACGCTGCGCGGGAACTAAGGCGTCTTATGGGTAACTAAGGCATCTGGGGAGAAGGTTAGGAGTTACTGGTGACGTTCGTACCCAAAAGAGGTCGCCTGAGTGTTGTGGCGCGAAGATATGAATGCAGGTCGGATACTTTTGGGACAAACCTCGTATTTACAGCTTAACTAACTAGATATTTTACCCTAACTATTTACAATACTAAATTCTAACTTATAATTATTTACATTTTATCAACAATAAATTTCCATAATTTCAAAAGGCGTCCATATTCCACTCTATTAAAATTCCAAAACCCCATCAAAACGATATCATCTCAATATATTGTTATGGTAGCAGTCTTCTAATTAATTTCTTTTATAAATAAAAAGAAGCTCCATACAATTTTTCAGACTCACTAATTATTATTTTTGAAATTTAGTATTAATAATAAAATTTTGTCATCTCAGGGTCGCTGAAGGATTCGTTTTTGAATTTTGAAAAATGAGTAATGTAATAAATTTCTATTAAGTTTTAAAATGCAAGCTTTATTACAAACAAAATTTATCTCTAAACTTAAAATTAATACAAAAACTAAAACTAAAAACACTCATTCACAAAACAATCAATCCCCGAATTTGAAAAATCCCACCAAATACTGCTCCCTGTCCAATTTATTATCCGTTCCAATTTGTTATTATAATTTCTACACCCAATTTCCAATTAAACTTTTCTCTACTAAATCCAATTCTATAATTTCAATGTATTTCAGCTCGTATTTATTCTTTATTAAATATTCTTCCGTTTTCCGTTGCTATTTTATTATTATATTCGAAGTTTTCAAGAGCAAAACTCAAAACGTCTTTCACGTTTCCAGTTTTAAAAAAACTGTTGTTTATCTTTCTTCAATTTTTATTTTCTTCTCTAGTTATTCTCCAAAATCTCCCATTCCTTGAATTTGTTTTAAAACATTCATTCTTTCACATACATGCACATAAAAATATAACTATGACTACTATTTACAATAAATAACAATATTTACAACAAATAACAATAAATACTTAAATTAATCTTAATTTATTTACATAATTAATCTTTTAAAACTTGCATCCTAAAAGTATACTCCAAATTTGTATTTTAATTAATAAATATAAGTTCTCCAAAAGGTTTATATCACTTCAATATTTATAAAAAAAATGATAATTATAAGGATTTAACCGCACAAATAAAATAATATCTACAAATTTACGATTTACGATATACAATATAACACCTAAAACTATTGACATAAAAATACCTATGAAATTAAAATGTTTACTAAATAAAATAAAATTTTAGTAAAATATTTCAGGTTTTAGGTCATCCGCGGCGAGCGTTGCTGTTTTCGGAAATGCTTAATGGAAATTCCCGTACCTAAGTAACTTTGTATTATAGTATTTGTCTAAGGGTGATTGTAAAGGATTTAGAATTTCCAACTGCTATATAGAAACTTTTATTTTACAATACTGTAAAGCTATTTAGGTTCTTTCTAATCCCTCACTTGTTTTAATGATCTTGCAAAACGGTTTAAAAATTTTAAATATAACATTTAACCACGAAACCACAAAATTCGGTAATTTTTTTAAACTAGATTTTATCGAAAAAAAAAATAGGGAAATTTATTTTGATGCCTTATTTTATTACAAAAAAACCTAAAATATACGTTATAGATGCTGCAACACGTTGAAATATCCTCAGTTATGCAAATATGCACTGTAATCACCTAATATGCAAATATATGCAATTAGAACCTAACTCAGATAAATACAAAAAATTACAGCTCTGCATATAAGCTAAATTATATGCAAATGCATATATTTCCGAGCTCTACTGACTAACACTTAAACAGAAGGAAGCCACGTGGTTTTCGATGCACTCGTGACGTAAACAGAAGGAAGCCACGTGGTTTTCGATTCACTCGTGGCACCAAGATTTTTCTTGTTTGATTACTACTACAATGCCATATTTCTTATTTATTATAAGTTGATAATTGTATTTTTAACAACTTACATTTCTTCAGTAAAGATTTGTATTGAAGTATTTAATAATTTACTTTATAAATATTATTTAAGTAGTCTTTACATTTTATTAGTTACCTAGCAGAAAGTAATATTTACTAAGTATTCTAGACTAGTTTACCTACATAATTTCGGCTTATAGAATGCAAAATCTGCACGTTCCTCAGGCTCAAGACATTTAAAAATTAATTATGTCAGTTAAGAATATGTTAATTTTAATTTTTAAAAACGGCATTTTAGGGCAAACAATGCAAACAGCATTTAACGTGTTGTTTTTTCAGCTTTCTATTTTGACAGAAAAAACATTTTAATTCAATTGTGTTTGAATCAACTCTAAGTATTTTTAAGCAATACTTCTATCTATCCAAACTATAAATTGTGTGTTTATTTTCAATCACCACCAAGTTGGCAAACAAAAAGTGAAAGTTTTCAGACAAGCACATTTTATACCAGTTCTCGGAAATTCGGCTCGCTATAGTGGCACGAAAACAATTGAAAACCAACTACTTAACCAATAAGAATGCACTGTTGACAGAAATCGGTGGTGGGGAATTCTAATTACCTGGCCCGTTAATTTTTCAAAATATTTATTGTTGTGCTTTCTAACAGTCAAGATGTCTTTGATTTTGGGAGCAACGATTTTACTAGCTGGTTTCAGTTTCAGTTTATTGTTTGTGAATGCTCGGAGATTAAAAGTAAGATTTGTAATTATTTCATTCTAATGCTAATAAATTTGTGCTACTCGTAATACACCATCATTTTTAATGTTTTTCCTCAAAAAATTAAGTAAAATTAATTTTGATTTTATTTATTTTTACTATATTTTTAATTAATACGTTTATGCTTCTTTCAACAGAAAAAAATTCCTGAAGCTAATAGTGAGAGTCCTTCAGAATCAGGAAAGGATAAAGAATGTAGTCAAAGTGGGCTATCTACCAACGAGTTTAACGACTACTGTATTCGGCTGCACTACAGGACTATAGCTAGGGACACGGTTTTACGAATTAGTGTAAATAAAAAAAGGAAAATTAAGAAAAAGAAAGAAGGGTTACGCAGATCCGTTTTGATTGAAAATACAATATCTCTATTATATGAAGATAGTGAGAAAGATAAGCATGAATTGTTGCTTAAGGTGCAAAGTTGTAAATATTAATCTAAATTGATTAATATTTATTAATTTTCTTCAACCTTCAGATGTTGATGCATATGTGCCAGCTGTTGATTTTCATCCGCCAATCTAAAGTTGGTTTTGCATTTTTTCTAAATTTTTGTAAAATTTTGTATCATTTTGTATATTACTATTGCATAAAAAAACTTGTAAAATTTAAAAAAAAAATTAAAAAAACTTTTAAACACGCCAGCTTCAGCTGCCAGTCCTAAGCCTGGATAAAGTGTGAAGGAAAGTGGTTGACATTTTATTTTTTTTTCTTGAAAAAATTAAATCTTTTATAATATTACGAAATTTTACTGAATTTGACAGAATCTAAAATTGTTTCTTACGAGTTTATAACAGGCCATCGGCCTAGGAGTCGGCCATAAGAGGAAGAAGAAGAATACATTTGTTTCCAAAATTTTAATAGGAATTTATTAATGTATGTCGGTAGCTAAAAGTTAGCTTGAAAAATGCTGATTTTTAATGTTATTTATTTTTCTTCTGATTTCAGCTCAAAAAGGTTAAAAATAAACATTAAAGCCTGCCATATTTGACACAGTTTTTTTATTACTTCCAATAAAACCTTTTATTCCAAAAAACTCATATGAATTTAGAAAAGAACAGGCTAGGTACTGATGATACAAATTATTTGACGTTAATAATATTTTACGAAAACATCGAAGTTCAACAGTCTCTATAAGATACTTGGTTGTTTGTTTATTTATTTTTTGATATAAAATTAATTAAAATTTTTCATTGTAGGTACCTAAAATATTGTACCGTTTTTGGTTTCTAAGGTTTAGCTTAAAAATAAAATCGAAAGACTTACATATACAAGGTTTTACACTGGCGAGTTTGTTTACAGCACGATTTACCTTTTGTCTAAGTTTAAGAGATTTTACTATAATACAATTTTCATAATCCGTCCGTAAGATGGAGATTGTCCGGATAGGTGGCAGTATTGAATTTAATAGGAATTTATTGACAACAATATGTATGTTTAAAGTAATTCCCATTCACATAGCATACAACTTACGGAAAATAACTAGGTGTTGGGATAATCATGAACTAAAGGTAGGGCAAGTAAAAACTCAAACAAATACTTTCGCAAATCTATTAAACAGTATCAATTATCTACATTGTCTGCAAGGATGAATAAACGGTTACGTCATAGATAAATTAACCAAGATCTCTGACCTATGGTTACGTTTTTACACTACGTTCAGGAGTTCGTTCTAAGATGTCGCATCAGTAGTACGAATTGCCGATGTTAGTTCTAGAGAAACGAGTGAAACTGTACTTCCCAAGTCAAGTCTCTTATACCATTTCAACCATTTTGGGTCACTTTATTTACCATACCTATAAGCGGATTAAATAATGCATTCTTAAAATTCTTTCTTTATGTTCTTACGTTACTTAGCTTAAGCCTTTGCATTGGTTATTTGTTTAACATTATCTTCTACAGTAAATATTGCTTCAATTCAAAGTCTTTAAAAGAAATGGACCGTAAAGTTGAGCTAAAATTTTTTGTAATAAAAATTGAGTTTATTTGAACACATATTCCGAATATTTTATTATATACCGGGTGTTTGACTTAAGGGGCAAACCTAGAGAAATAGCATGGGAAATCGTATAAATATAGTGAGCGGCTAAAGTATGGAATAAATTAATTAAAACTGAAACAAAACAGTTTTCGAGCGAATCCTCGAACGCGTCGATTTTATTTTACAAAAATGCGCATTTTTCCATTAAATTCGATTTTCTATCGTCATTTGTTTTCGAGTAATGACGTAAGCGACATTTTTTTTAAATACAACCGCCTTACTTTTTTTCGTATCATAATACATATCTACTAAATAATAATAATACATCGTATTTTTTTCTATCTGCATGCTGGTTAAGATGTGTGGTTAATTTATCTATGGTTACGTGCCCTTTCGGCCCGTGCGATTTCGGCTCATGGCGTCGTTCGTGCTGTTTCAGACCAGGGATGGTAGGTAAAGATAATTAGGTGTACTTTCCGCTTAGTCATTAGCATTTACTCATATTGACATCTAATAAAGATAATCCTCTTCTGTAAAAGAAATAATCTCCCCTTCTGTTTACAAAATAATTGAATTTTTAAATGTCACACCAGGAAAGTTCAAGTCATTATCTCTCCTTCTGTTTACAAATTAATTCAACTTTTAAATATCATACCAGGAAAAATTAAATTTGACTAGGAAAAATTACTTTTTGAACATATTATGCGCATTAGATTAATGGTGCTTTTAAATATAAAACTGTTATACCGGATGTTTTAGAAAGAATTACATCTAGTTACTTTTGAAATTTGTTTGCATGTAAACTTTTATGTGCCACTCCACTGTTGTTATTGGTATTGCACTATCCAGAGCTGTCATTAGTTAATTGTAAAGTTAAAAAGTAAATTTATTCCCTTCAAATAGTTTTAATTACATTTATTAATACAACACAAAATGTTCACTGTGCAAGAAAACATTTTTATTATTGAGGCATATTTTCGATCAGGACAGTTAATACTTCCGTCTACTAGAATAACAACATTGCGCGAGAGCGGCGCATTTTATTTTACATGTGAAATTCAAAGTATACTACATGTATTTCATTTTAAAACACTTTGTAGTAGTAGTAATTAGCGCAACAAATACGGTAATACTTTGGATCTATTTCTTTATTGTTGAAGATACAATATATTTACATGTCCGCTTTTTATATTAACAAAAAACCAACATTACCGGTCGCAGTAATTATTTTTATTTTTTATTAATCTCCAATATTCGTACAATTTACCCAGTTAGGTGGGTATAATAAGTACATGATGTGATTTAAATATTACAATGTCTATGTATATTGACATGATGAGAGATATTCCAGTGAATACACTCTTAGGCCCGGTTTTTCAATCGATGGTTAACTCTAACTAAAGGTTAAAAGTCACGGTTACCATTATTGCAACAATTATTTCTATAGTTATAAACTTTTAGTTAGAGTTAACCATCGATTGAAAAACCGGGCCTTAAAAACATAAAACTACTTCAATGGTAGTAATTATTTAACCTAAAAAACGTTAAAAATTTATACAATTTTATTTGTTATCCTGATATATTTATAATACCGTTAGAGAAAACTGTTTTGCATTCCTCTTTCACACTTTATAATAATAATAATAATAATAATAATAATAATAATAATAATATCTTTATTACTGTAGACAGTACAAACTGTATAGTACGCGTTATTCCAATGGGAACGTACATTGTATTATTAAATTAATATTAAAGTTATATCACATAACTACAAACAAATATAGTCCAGTCAAATGGTAATTTAGCTTTGCATTTTGGGTAGGCAGCAATTTTTTTTTATCGGTGTATAGAGAGATCAGTGGTGAATCTAAATCAGAGTTTTCGGGGTGGCAACCCCCTCCATTTGGCCGCCACCTTGAAAAGAAGGGTTAATTCGTTTTTTGGATATACCTCTGTAGTCGAGAATCTTACAAAAACTTTGTATAAAGCTTTTTTGTAGAGAATCGTATTATCTATTATTTATTATTAATAAAACTTATAGAGAATGCGATTTCCTACAAAAACCTTTTGAACAAAATTTTTGTAAGACTCACGGATACAGAGATATACTCGAAAAACTCATTAACCCTTCTTTTCAAGATGGCGACCAAATGGAGAGGGGGGTACCACCCCGAAAATCCTCATTTAGACTTACCACTGACCCCCATACACATCGTCAAAAATCGCTGCCTACCCAAAATGCAAAGTTAACCATTTTATTTCAACCATTTGATTGGACTAGTCCAGTCAAATGGTAATTCAATTTGCATTTTGTGTAGGCAGGGGTTTTCTTTTTGCGATGTATGTGGGGGTCAGTGATGAGTCTAAATCCAGATTTTCGGGGTGGTAACCTCCTCCATTCGGCCGCCATCTTGAAAAGAAGGGTTAATTAATTTTTCGGCTATAACTCTGTAGCCGTGAGTCTTACAAAAGGTTTGTACAAGACTTTTTTGTAGAGAATCGTATTATCTACAACTTTTATTAATATAACCCCACCCCAAGTCGGCCACCATCTTGAAAAGAAGGGTTAATTAGATTTTCGGCTATATCTCTGTAGTCGTGAGTCTTACAAAAAGTTTGTTTAAAACTTTTTTGTGCAGAACCATATTCTCTACAATTTCTATTAATAACTTTTTTACATAAAATTAGTAATAAAACAGTTTTAAGCCCTTAAGTTTTTATATTTTCCAGCTCATAACTTTTTTATTATTAATGCTATGTAAAAAAGTTATGAATAAAAATCGTGCACAATACGATTTTCTACAAAAAAGCTGTATACTAATTTTTTGTGAGATTCCCTACTACAGAGATATATCCCAAAAACCACCTAACCCTTCTTTTCAAAATGGCGACCGAATGCAGGGGGTTACCACCCCGAAAACCCTGATTTAGACTCATCGCTGACCCCTCTACACAACGATAAAAAAAAAATAGCTGCCTACCCAAAATGCAAAGTTTGCCTGTTTATTTCGACCATTTGACTGGACTAATATTAAATTACCTTAAAAATTCATTTGTACAGTAAAAACATCTTTCTACGAGAAATTCGTTCTACTACCTATATTTAAAGTTATAGAGTATCGGCTTTTTTAATATTTCATCAATTTAAATAAATAATAGTATATTGCGTCATAAGGGAAGATATAGGCATATTTCATCCCGAAGATTTCTGCTGCACGAGCGAACGAAGTGAGCGAGGGCAGCAAAAGCCAAGGGATGAAATATGCCGTTAGATTCCCGTAGGGCACAAGTTATTTTTCCGCATCCATGAGAAGTTCGTATTAAATAAAAATAGTTATAATTTAATACGTACCTACGTTTTTGACATATAACCTCAAATTACACATGTCAAATTTTCGTATTAAAAATAACTTCTGTAATGAATTTATGTAAAAAATAATCGTATTTGCTTGAATTTTAAAAAATAATTACACTTATCAATCACTTAAATGAAGATTTTTGTATAATCAAATAATAATTTTGATTCTAAATTCTATCGGTAGATGTCACGTCGATAGCATGCACGGTAAAAACCCGCAAATGTTCATATCGTCCCGCTTTTTCATATTTACCCGCCATCCGCCATTGTTAACCTCAAATGAGATAAATAATCTGTCAATTACATACCATGGATACGGAAATAGTATATTGCGTCATAAGGGAAGATATAGGCATATTTCATCCCGAAGATTTCTGCTGCACGAGCGAACGCAGTGAGCGAGGGCAGCAAAAGCCGAGGGATGAAATATGCCGTTAGATTCCCGTAGGGCACAAGTTATTTTTCCGCATCCATGAGAAGTTCGTATTAAATAAAAATAGTTATAATATAATACGTACCTACGTTTTTGACATATAACCTCAAATTACACATGTCAAATTTTCGTATTAAAAATAATTTCTATAATGAATTTATGTAAAAAATAATCGTATTTGCTTGAATTTTAAAAAATAATTACACTTATCAATCACTTAAATGAAGATTTTTGTATAATTAAATAATAATTTTGATTCTAAATTCTATCGATAGATGTCACGTCGATAGCATGCACGGTAAAAACCCGCAAATGTTCATATCGTCCCGCTTTTTCATATTTACCCGCTATTCGCCATTGTTAACCTCAAATGAGATAAATAATCTGTCAATTACATACCATGGATACGGAAAAAGAATTTATTTCCTACACTATTGGAAAAGTCAATATTACAACTATTTAACATTATAACATTTACCCACCATTTATTAACATAGAGGCCAAAAACAATTTTTTAATGTTCGGTTCAGTTCTCAAATTTAAAATAATAGAATTCCTTCATGAGAGTTTTTATTTTGGTTTTAAAAGTGTTGTGATTTGTAACTTCTTTTAGGGTTTCAGGCAAGTGATTACATCATTTTGTGACTGTTATAACAGGACCATTTTTAGTTAAACGATGTAAAGATGTTGTTACAGCTTCTAGCGACATAGCTATTTACATCTTTACATTCTTTACATTTTGGGAAATCCTTCAAGTTTTTATGTACACATATACATATAACACAAACACTCTAACATGTACATTGAATAAATGGTTAAGATTTTATGATTTATAAAATAAGTTCGGCAGGATTCACGTCGGGATATTTATACCGTGCGTCCACGAGACTACGCACTGGAATGATGCTAGTTTATTTTAAAGAACTACTCTTCCGGTGGCAATTGATAGTCAAACGGTTGCTAAGCATTGACCATTAAAATTGAATTTGCAAGTAACAAATAATACACAAAAATCAAAAACAACAAAAATAAATAATTTAATGGCATTTTTCATCCAGAGATATTGGAAGTGATTCTGGTTTTTATATTCCCTTACTTTGGCAAACAGTTGACGATTTGGTACAGTGAGAGATTCATTTATATACAACACACTATTATCTTTTACTATCTTTATCAAATCTGCACTTAACTTCAGATCTGCATCACAGGAATTCTTCTTTATCAATTCTTCTTACGAATTTTGCAATTATGCCCCTTGGTTGTGTTTTATTAGTTGAAGGTCGACCCAGGCGATGGCATGCACTATCATTTGCGCATTAAATTAGAACTAAACGAAATTCGTGGGACTGCGCTGAAATGAATAAAATCGATTTATTAAACAGAACTCAATTAGTACGTATACATCATAATTATTGTAGTTACCAATCTGACAGTTTGCTGGTAAACGTTGGTATACCCCAAGGGAGTATCCTTGGACCTACCTTATTTATACTTTATATAAATGATATCGTACATTCTGTTAATGCTGTCCACTTAACGTTATTAGCAGAAGATAGCCGCTCCTAACCTTATGTCCCTTAATCGATCAGCAAATCAAAACGTAAAAAATAAAATAATTGGTGTTAACAAAATGGTGTAGTTCTAAATAATGCAAAAACAAATTTAATACTATTTAATCAAGATATACTGAAAGATAAACTAAGTATATTGATCAGATCTGGTAATAATTCTATAACACAACATGACTCAGGAAAATTTCTGGGATTAATGTTGGATAGGAGTTTGTGTTGGGTAACTTACATAAATTGCTTATCAAAAAAGTTGGCTAGTTTAAATTATTCGGTTTTACAAATTCGTAGTTCAGTAGATATCGACAAATTAAAACTATATTACTGGGCCAGTATAAGTATTGTTATGGCTTACGGATTAATTTGCTGGGGAAATAACTAGTAGTCACTCTTTGAAAATATTTTTAATACAAAAAGGAATAATTAAATGTATAAATAAAAATATACCCCGTGTCCACAGGGTTTCTCACCATGCAATCAGAGCAACGTTAATTTATCCCAAAGATCAGATCTTGCTTTTACGAAAACAGCTTAACAACAATAGTAGATTATTCTACAAGTAAAGAAAAGTGGCAGTTTTCTAGCGAGTGGAAAATGTTTGATTCACGAGCGTTAGCGAGTGAATTACAATTTCACGAGCTAGAAAACCACTTTTCTTACGCGTTGAATACGCTATTTTTTTGTGTAAGTACTAAGAGTTCGCATTTTTTGAGAAATTTGTTAAATTTATCAAGGTTATGTTTGTACGGAAACATAGCAACTACAACACGTACATAGTAACAAGTAAACAAACAGACTGTGTTGCTAGGAATAAAGTGTTGGTTGCTAATGACTCAAGCGTTGCTAATGAGTAAAGGTTGCTAACGAGTAAAATGCCACATTACTTTACTATTTTCTACAAAGGAAAATGACCGTTTACCATTGACTACACAAAAAACCCTATTATATTTATTTTTCTATGGCAATAAACGATTAAGTGGCATTCAATTTGACGTATGGTTTGAAACAAATCAAGTCCTATTTGAATTTATACTAAAATCGTGATGAATATTTGCACTGTAGAAGAAAAAGTTAAAATACTGAAATGGGTCTACACAGGAAACAGTGACAGAGAAACGTGTAGACGATTTGCAACGACATATCCCAACAGACCTCGTCCTGCACACACTACTGTTGGGAGAATCATAAGCAGATTTGCTGGTAATGTTTGCTCAAGATTTGTATCATTAATCCTGCGGTTCATGATCGTGAAATTGATATAATGGCAGCTGTTCGTGCCAATCCCAACATATCAGTGCGGCAATTAAGTGCAGAAAATATGTTAGGTAAAAGTTACGTACATAAAATATTAAGACACGTAAATTGAAATCGTATAAATATCAGCCTCATCAAGAACTGCGGGAGGGAGATTCCGAAAATAGATCTGCATTTTGTCAAATTATGATGGATAAATGCAACAATGAACCTGATTTTCTAGAAAGAAGAGTGTGCTTTACTGACGAATGTATGTTTACTTTAAATAATCAACCACATTCTCAAAATTTTCGATATTGGAGTACCGACAATCCTCATTTGATTGTAAAAACACACACACAACATCCACAGAAGGTTAATGTTTGGTGTGGAATATTAAATAACGTTGTAATTGGACCTTATTTTATTAACGGAATGTTGACCGGAGAGACTTATTTAGAACTTTTAACTGAAACTATTTGTCCTGCAATTGAACATTCAATGCTTGGAGATGAGCGACCGATATGGTACCAACACGATGGCTGTCCCGCTCAAAATTCAGCAGTAGTTAAAGAATTCTTAAACAATGCCTTTCATGAAACCTGGATTGGACGTGGAGGTGCAATTGGTTGGCCCGCTCAGTCCCCTAATTTGGCTCCGAACGATTTTTTCTTATGGCCTTACTTAAAATCTTTACTCTTCCCGAGTTCATCGTAATTTAGATTCTCTTAAAGATAAAATTACCGAAGTGTGTTTTAATATTAGTCTCCGATTGTTAGATAATGTTAGACGTAATTTTTATGATAGGTTAGGATACTGTATGGCAGTAAATTGAAACTTATTTGAACATTTAATTTGAATACTTCAGTTCTAACTTGTTTGGCTGCGAAATTGACCAAGACGTACATGCGGGTAAAAGATGATAGTAAAGTGTTTCAAATAAAATCTATTGCGGACCTTGCGGATGTTAATTAATTTTCGTATTTTTGTATTTTTGGTTTTTAGAATTATAAGTTACAGAATTTATACTTTTGAGTTGTTTCGAAATGCTGCATCATATTTTAAGGTGTCTTTGATCAAAATGTCTTACACTACTATATGTGTAAATTTTCTATTTTATTTTATTTTATTTTATTTATTTGTGTTCAATATTAGTGATTGCAGATGACTGGTGACACTATCAAAATTGTCCATTTAAATGCCCAATCACTCTTGGATGATTTTACAGAAATCAAGGAAATTTTATTGTCATCCGCATATGACATTATAGGTGTAACTGAAATCTGGCTTTCTCCCAAAATTTGTGACGATGCAGTAAGCGTGCAAGGGTATACGTTTGTCCGTAGAGATCGAGTAATAACTAATACTTGGGGCGCAGGAGTAGGTATTTATATAAAGAGGAACATTCATTTTTCAAAAATTCCCATGGTAAGTACAAACATTTCTATTGAACAAGTATGGGTCAAAATCTCACTTAAAAAGACTAATTTAATATTGGGGACAATATACAGAAGATATGAGTACGGATGTGCTGAATTTTTGGACGCCTTGGAGGATTCTTTTTCACTAGTCACTCCAATTTCGAACGAAATGATATGTATAGGCGACTTGAACATTGATATGTTAAACCTAAATGAATCCAACACCGAAAAATTGTGTTTTATGCTAGATGTGTTGGGATACAAGCAAATTATCAAAGAACCAACACGTATTACTAAAACTACCTCAAAATTAATTGATCTTATTATAGTAAATGAAAACAAGTTAATAAATATTTCTGGTACTATAAACCTACACGGGCTGTCTGATCACAGTTTAATCTACTGCGATTATCCTGTTGAAGACGTATTAACACAAAAACAATTTTTATACACTTATCAAGATTTTAGTCAGTTTAATATTGAAGAATTTAACAGAGACCTTCAGTCTCAACCGTGGAATTTAATTTTTAATCTAAATGATATTAATGATTAAGTTGAATTCCTAAATGATAGCATTATAAATATATTTGCTATGCATACACAAGTAAAATCCGTCAAAATTACCAAACCCAGGACCCCGTGGATGATAAATAATGTTAAACTTATGATTTCATTTAGAAATAGGGCTCTGTCAAGATTTCGAAGAACAAAAAATCCCGCTCACTGGGAGTATTATAAACAGTTACGAAATTACACTACATTTGCAATCAGACAAGAGAAAAAGGCTTATATGAACTTTCAGTTAAATGAGCATGGGCCAAATACCTTGTGGAAAGAGTTAAAGAAAACCAATATTTATGACAGCTCTCAAAAAATAGAAATTCCCTGCAATCTTAGTGACGTAAATTTAATAAATAAAGCATTTATTGACTCGGTTAAACCGACAACCCCAGTTGCTAATACCATACAGAACTTTTAAATTTTTATAATAATAATTTATTGCGTAATTTTGAAACACTATTCACATTTCATACTGTCACTAAGGATGAAGTGAGAAGAATCCTCCTTGGTACCACAGCCAACGCAGTTGGCATTGACAACTTAAGTGTCAGGATGGTAAAGCTTTGCTGTCCTTTTTTAATACCTATAATAACACACATAATTAACTCCAGTATAATAGATTCAACTTTTCCTGAAATTTGGAGAATTGCACAAGTTATCCCCATACCTAAAATTAAAGTACCAACTGACTATAAAGATCTTAGACCTATTAGCATTCTACCATGTTTGTCAAAGGTTCTTGAAAAAGTAATGAGTCTACAAATACAGCAGCATGTAGAGACCAATGAGATTCTTCCAGATGCTCAATCTGGTTTTAGACCTGGTTTCAGCTGCGCCACATCGCTTCTAAATATAACAGACGATATAATAACGGCTGCTGACAATAGCGAACTGTCTCTAGTGGTAATGCTAGATTATTCAAAAGCCTTTGACACGATTAGTCATGATGTATTAATTGCAATTTTACATTATATTGGCTTTGATGATACTGCAATTACCTTAATAAAAAATTTCCTTTAAAATCGTTCAGAAACTGTGGTTCTTAACAAATTCAAATCCAGTGCCTTATCAATTACTCTTGGTGTTCCTCAAGGATCGATTTTAGGCCCTCTATTGTATGTAATATATACGTTTAATTTAAAGAACTCCTTAAAGTACTGCAACTATCATCTTTATGCTGATGACACACAATTACAATATAATTTTGAAACCGAACAACATACATGATGCAAACGTGGCTGTTAATACGGACCTTCACAATCTAGTGGAATACTCAGAAAAACATGGCCTTAAAATTAACACTACCAAATGTTATGCTATGTTGTTCGGTAGAGCAAAAATGAGAAACGCTAATATTAACAAAATATCTGTTAAAATTAAAAACTCGACATTAGAAATAAAAAATTGTGTAAAAAATCTCGGTCTTCACATAGATCAAAATTTAAGATTTAGAGAACACACTACTGTGATGTTGCAAAAAGCATACCTCAAATTAAAAATAATTATCGTTTCTCCTTAAACCAAAAAATTAAGACAATTTTATGCGAATCTCTCGTTTTGTCTCAATTCAATTATTGTGATTGGGTGTATGGTCCGTGTCTGGATAGCGTTGATTGTAAGAGAATTCAGCGCATGCAAAACTCCTGCCTCCGGTTGATTTATGGTATTAAAAAGTATGGACACATATCGCACAAACTCAAAAAAATTAAATGGTTAAACATGGACAATGGTAGGCTCTTGCACGCAGCCACATTATTTTATAAAATTATTAATACTAAAACACCATCTTATCTTAAAAAAAAATTAAATTTAGAACTGATATCCATGATGTAAGCACACGAAATAAAAATTTAATTACACTGCCGTATCATCGTACTGCCTTATATGAACGCTCATTCTCATATAACATTGTAAAAATTTATAATAATTTCTCTGGATATTTTAATCTACATACACCTCCTATTTTCAAATTACATATATACCGTACCTTACTCGATAATTAAAATCTTGATGTGTTAAATCTCTAGTCATCATACCCCTAGCGCCCTACATGTTAAATTATAATTATTAATTTTTTCACGGGGTTAAGTGGAAGAGCAGAGGTATTATTACTAGCCACCTGAACTTCGCCTCTTTGGGCTACAATGCGCAAATAGGGTCACCACTCGCAATTTCATTTTTCATTTTTTAAATATATTTCAAATGTTAAAGTTTATGTAATTTGCATTGGGCCCAATAAATGGCATTATTATTATTATTATTAAAATATATTTTCAAGATATTTCACAAAAACGCTTGACCCTGGTGACCTGTAAAGACACACGACTCGTATTTATCAAGCGTAGGCCGTTAATAAAAATACGAATCGTTCAAACAGTAAGGAATATGTCCCAATATTTAAATATAGGCGAAGTACTTATATTGTATAAGATACACAACAAACTATAACCATATACATACTATACTGTATGTATTTTTTTGTGCTGCGCTTCTTAGGAATTTTTATTTTTGTGTGTTGTAAGTTATAGCACTAAGCGATTAATATTTAAAACTGAAAAAAATCGTTAGGGATTGGAATTTTTCTTAACTTTTACAGGACTGAAATTAGGTATGAAATTATTCCTTTCGCAAAAGCGGATTATCTTTATCATATGCCAGTATGGGTATATGTAAATGACTTATTCTGAAAGTATACCTAATTATCTTTACCTGCCATCTCTGCGCTGAAACAACACGAATGACGTCATGAACCGAAACCGCATGGGCCAAAACTGCACGTCACCCTCAGAGACGAGTAAACTAAAATGCTTGTTATTAAAACTTTGTAATGTAAATTGCTATAATCTCTCAGCTTTAGTAAGTACAGGTTCTTATGCAGCATTGTCGTCTTTCAATGTAAGTTTAGTATTTTCCCAATCACACCATTTCCTTTTTACCAGTTTTATATGGACAAAATTATGTCTGCTGTTTTGGCGGTTTACAAGGGGACCTAAACACAACGGCCACAGGTCACAATAGCCACCCTGAAAATTGGCCGTTATGGTCATGGTCATAACGGTCACCAGCAGTTTTTGGACGCAACGACCACTGTGGCCACAACGGCCGCTCACGGCTTACCGACGCAGTGGTTTTCGACGCCAGTCACAACGGCCACCTTGGACGCAACGGCCAACTTTTATTTTGGTCGTAACGGCTACCTTGGTCACAACGGCCACCTTTCATTTTGGTCACAACGGCCACCTTTCGTTTTTAGTTACAACGGCTACCTTGGTCACAACGGCCACCTTGCTGGTATAATCTCGTTTGTTCGGGTCTGCAATTTCTGGACAATAAAAGTATTATGACGAGTTAGACACCCTACCAGACACGGCTTTAAACTGCTCCGACAAAATAATTTAACAGCCAACTTATCATTTTGTTTATACCTTCCAGCAGCGGGTTTTTCAATTTGCATGAATTTAATGATAATTTCATGTTTTTATATCGTGGTTATCTGAATCATTCCGTTGGACAACTGCAATTCACACCTAAAGCTTTATTATTTTCTTTTCTCCTATGCTTAGAATTGCACTAATTGAACCAATTTTCATTAACTTCTGGTAAACCAGCAAAGTTGATACAGCATTATTATTACATGTGGAATTTTCACTTAACCTTTGAGTTAACTTGCAAAATATCAACGAATGAATGAAATTTGGGTTAAACAATTTCGAAGATTGTTTATTTGTTAAAAATACCAGGTGTCTTAAAAAGAATTACATCTAGTTACCCTTGTTATTGGTATTGCACTATCCAGAGTTGTCATTAGTTAATTGTAAAGTTAAAAAGTAAACACTTCAAATAGTTTTAATTAAATTTGTTAATACAACACAAAACGTACACTGTGCAAGAAAATATTTTTATTATTGAGGCATATTTGCGATCAGTACAATGAATTCTTTCGTCTACTAGCATAACAGCATTGCGCGAGAGAGGCACATTTTATTTTTCATGGGAAATTCACAGCATACTACATGTACTTCATTTTAAGACACTTTGTATATTACAAGTTGTAACTTTTGGTATCGATATTAAAAGAATATTTTGAATTACAACAACTGTAGTAATCTTTTGTGTTTTCAGAATAAAAATTATTTAAGCGCTCAGTTTACTGGCAATTTTTAGTTTAGAAACATTTTCTTACAGTAAATAGGGATTGAGGTAACGAAAAATATTTAATGGAAGCAGGCTGTTGGACAAAAAAAACGTTTACATAGTTCAAATCTTAAAGTATTTATTGTTATAAGTTGTACTATAAACTTCTGTAAAAAAATATAGGAAAATTGTAACATTAAGAGGTATTTATTAGAGAATTACCCACAACTAACTTACTTTAATATAATCAAATTAAAATTTAAACCAAGCCATACTACGAAATGGAGTTTGTACAAGGCTGTTGTACGTAATTTATGCAGTATCCTCTGTTCATTACATCGGTGGGACTTTCCACGTTATCCGAGTGAAACCAAAGCCTGAATGGCTTTACATTACCTGAAAAAAAAATCAAAGTTATCCTAAGTAAATACATCGGATCCCAACACAAATGCTGAAACGGTGAAAAATGCCTCAGGAATAAGAAAGTGCTAACAGGAAATCAGGTTATTTCCTCAAAGAAATTTTCCGGGTGTTTCGGCGTCTTTCATCGGTTCCATACGTTTTATATTTATAAGCTCGTGGTTTGATCCACCCTTACGTTGTATAAACTTCGTTAACATTTACTAATGCGGAGCTTTAATTAGAAATGTGGCAACGTTATCCTAATGTTTATTATTATCACTTACTTCTGATAGTGGTTGGATTAAGGGTGACATCGGCACTCAAAGTACCACCGCAAATTCTGTCCACTGTAGCAGATGGCCCCGTAATAGGTCTGCCTACGTTCATAGCCATAGGAATGATTAGGAAATCTGCTTGACAGAAATTCGCAGTTCCCGTGCTTCCCACCATCGCCTGAATGGGGTTGTTACTGTTTCCCGATAACGTAAACGACTGAGTCCTGTTATTTACTGGAACAAGTTCACTTCATTACTAATTGCTACTTTATACGCATCCCTCCTGATGTGGTTTACAAGGGCTTAATGGCACACCAAGAATTTTCAATTAGAAGGCATTTTATACTTTTGACGTGGTTCTCTGTTTTGCCGTTTGTGTGGAATAAATTATTTTATGGTCTTTCTGGCGTCTTTGATAACGATTCTTTTACTAGGGAAATTTATCATTTAGGTATTATTAAAATAATTGAAGATTGTTCTAAATATACAAATAGCTTATTTTTTCCAGAAACCTTATTTTAAACCGTGCGTTCCGTTATATGTAGCTAAAAACCTAAATAAATTTTATAACTTTTGAAATTATTTAAATTTATAAGAAATAAGTGCTGTCAGCGTATTCGAATAAGAAAGTAATAAATCAAACTGAACAGATTTTTTTTTCATCAATAACACAATTTATTAACCAGCTGCAGACGATTGTATTTCAAGATTATTAAATTCGAAATGCAAATATTCCAGCCCATCTTACGCGAATTTAATGCCGGACTGAATGATAGACCAATTTAGGGGATACGCAGAAATTCCGATCACGTTCTTTTATCATTAAGTTTTTCTCGGAAAACATTACCTTTCAAAAAATGCCCTTGTAATTCACAATTCCTGAAGAATATACTTTAATTCCAAAATGTTGTACTAAAAAAAAAAATCGCAAATTCATTCTAAAAAAATCATTTAATTTTAGGGGATGGTGCATGACTTTTTACTGTAAACACAACATTTTGATAGGTTTTGTTTGTTTTTTACTTATTAGATAAGATCTAGACTTGCTAGCTTAGCAAGTATGGAAAAGGACCGGAAGAATCGATCCTATTTATAGGGAAGATAGATTTCTAAGTTGGGGACCACAATCTATTTATAGGAGAAACACCCAGAAATCACAGTTTCTGGTCCTCCAGATTGAGGGTTGAGTTAGGCCAGCCATTTATCGCTTATAAAGGCCTAAAAACGCTAAAATGTCCAGAAAATGCTCCAGAATCAGGGATGGATTCAACGAAGACCGACAAAAGCAGCGTAAAAGGTTAATGCATTTTGGAACGTGGAATGTTCAGGGATGTAGAGAAAAGATGCAAGAGATCTTATCAGAATAAAGTAGTAAATGTGAGGATGGGTATAATACACGAAAAAGAAAGATATAGGTTCAGAACAAATTTGATTAGATTGAATTAGAAGAAAATACAAACGAAAAATAACAAATTGGGAGACTATGGATGAAAACATAATGTTATAAATACCGTCGAACTTCCCTTAGTCGAAGCTCTATCGTTCACCGAAAAAAATTCGAGATATAGAAAATTCGAGTTATAGAAATAACGTCCACACAAGAATGAATACTACACTTTAAAACTAGAATTTGTAAAACAATTGATTATTCTTTTATTATGGGGGAATTTTAGAAACAAGGTTTCTGCGAAAATTATTATCTACGCTATAAGGGGATTATCAGTACCTAGCGCACTTTGAATTATTAGGCCACTTCAGTCTTAAAGCAATCGTCTTTGCTTAAGTTTCATTCGAGAATAAATACCTGGGGAAGCCCAGTCATTAGCAAACATTAAAAGAAAAGTTAAAATTTAAAAACTGGGCTTTCGGATTAACTTGTAAAAGACTATTGTATGTAAAATCCCGCAATATATTTTTACAAAGAATATGAATGACTGGCTCGTTTAATGAAAAACCGGCATCATAAAAGACGTTATGTGTATATTACAACAACAATAAAGTCATGAATACTTAAGAAACAGGCAACACTATTATTTAGTTTGTTCGTAGCAAAATTCTTATTTTCATAAATTCGTATTTTTTCTGTTCGTAAAAATTTGCAATAAAAAAATTGAGTTGTGGAAGTTCACCGGCTTCAAAACTACCAAATTTTACTTCGAGTTGTAGAAAAGTTCGAGTTAGAGAAATTCGAATTATAGAAACAATTTTTAAGGTAAAATGCTATCTTGACACAGAAATTTCTTTAAAAATTCGAGATATAGAAAAATTTGACATATTCGAGTTATGGAAGTTCGACTGTATTAAAAAGTTTGGAAAAAAGATAACAGTGTTCGGTATACAGGGTGTAAACGAAACCAGGAACACCCCCCTTTTTTTCCACAAGTTTTAAGTTAATGAAATGAAATTTTGGGATGTTGAACTATTGGTAAAAACGCATTATACGATGTATAAATCACTGAACTAGCGCTTCCAGTTTAACCGGAAGTGACATCAACTTCAGATTTTTAAATAGCACCCTGTATATTTTTTAACAGATTCTTGTACTATTCGAAATTCTCTTTTCAATGGTTTTTTCAAATTTAAAATTGGTAAATAAATGGCGTAGAAAATTGCAATTGTTTCTCTGCAGGGAGATGGCCATGAAATCAATGTTCAAGTTAGCAATATTTAACAAGTGGGCATTCAAAATTATTGTAAACATGTTTTAGTACAATTGTGGTAAAAAATCGAAAGTAGTTTAGACCAATAGTCCCAATATTTTTAAATTTTATTGAAAAATTCTAAAAAAAAAAAAAACTTTCGTATGAAATAGCTGGCCATAACTCCATTTTTTTAAATGGGACCTACCAATATTTTTTGTTTTTTCTTAAAGAGTTTTTAATTGCTTTTCTAATGACATATGTAAATCATATTTTTACTCACAAAAATTCCATGGATAACTAAATTTGTAGGTATCACTAAGAGCTAAAAAGTCACTTAATATTTTATTTTCCGTTTCATTGGAATTTTTGTGAGTAAAAATATGATTTACATATGTCATTAGAAAAGCAATTAAAAACTCTTTAAGAAAAAGCAAAAAATATTGGTAGGTCCCATTTAAAAAAATGGAGTTATGGCCACCTATTTCATACGAAAGTTTTTTTTTTTAGAATTTTTCATTAAAATTTAAAAATATTGGGACTATTGGTCTAAACTACTTTCGATTTTTTACCACAATTGCACTAAAACATGTTTACAATAATTTTGAATGCCCACTTGTTAAATATTGCTAACTTGAACATTGATTTCATAGCCATCTCCCTGCAGAGAAACAATTGCAATTTTCTACGCCATTTATTTACCAATTTTAAATTTGAAAAAACCATTGAAAAGAGAATTTCGAATAGTACAAGAATCTGTTAAAAAATATACAGGGTGCTATTTAAAAATCTGAAGTTGATGTCACTTCCGGTTAAACCGGAAGCGATAGTTCAGTGATTTATACATCGTATAATGCGTTTTTACCAATAATTCAACATCCCAAAATTTCATTTCATTAACTTAAAACTTGTGGAAAAAAAGGGGGGTGTTCCTGGTTTCGTTTACACCCTGTATATGTATGCACCGTCAGATGACGAACCTTTTACCGTAAAAGACCAATTATTCGAATAACTAAATGACAAGATAACAGATATAGGAACAATAAGTGAAATTATACTACTTGGAAATTTTAACGGTAGGACAAGAAGAAAAATAAAAGACCAAGTAGTGGTCCCCTTTTGAGAAATTAACACTAATGACAAGGGAGAGCGTTTAATAGAAACATGCCAATATTACAAATTAAAAATATCAAATGGGTTCTACTAAAATAAACCAATACCTAAATATGCGAAACTAGAAAGCATAATTGATTACGTCATTATAGAGCAAAACACCATGATGAAACTACAGGACGTTAGAGCAGAGAGAGAGAGGAATAACATGAGGATCTGATCATCATTGGTAAAAGCAGAAATACTTTTTCCACCAGTCGGACAATATAGTCTATCCATTTTCACTGTGCGTAATCTTCTTAAAACTTAAAAATATTTCACACTTGACAAGAAACTTAACTTGTAATATTAAGTTGAATTGGTGGAAATACCTATGGTACAGGGTGTTTAAGCGAATTATATCAGCTTTACATGGCTTAGCTTGACTAATAACATTGTGTACAGTGAAAATGGATAGACTATACAGTAACCCAATAACACCACAAGAATCAAAAATAAAACCGGAAAACATTATAAATTATCAAAAATATAATCTAGACAGCCTAGTTGAATATAGTGAAAGAACACTTTATCAACAAATATAACAAATTATATCAAACGACACAAACCTACCATTTAAATTGATGTATGATAGCTGATAACATAATAAGAAGCATTCATAAGGCAGCATACGAGATATTAGGAGAACAACAAGAAAGAAGTAGTAAGAAGGTATGATGTACAACGGAAATAGAAGAACTACTGAAAAGGAAAATAGTCCTGTACATCAGTACATGAAATGGATGAACACAAGAAAACTAGAAGATGGAGAAAAATAATAAATTTCACAAGAACAACAATAATAGCAAACATGGGAAAGAAAATTTTAAGAAGAAAATACGTACATAGGAAGAAGACAATGCAGTCCTGAAAATGTATAAAAAATATAAACAGTAGAGAGAGAGACTCAAGCTTTACAATTAATTACTGACAATAAGTGGGAAAAGTACTACAATTTTCATTTAGCAGAATCACGCGTAAAATATATGAGACAGGAATCTCCAAGGAGAATTTAGATAGAAGGCGAAATAATACAGATACAGGAAGAAATAACAAGAAAACCGACAAAAAATTTAAAGAATGGAAAATCATGTGGGCCAGAAGAAATCTACTCTAAACTGCTTAAAAACGGTACACCAAAAATGATGACGATGCTTAATAGGATATTTAATTAGAGCATAAACGGACAATAGGTACCTAAAAACTAGAAAATCGCATACATTCCTAATGCCAATATACAAAGGGGTAATTAAACTGACTGCCAGAATTATAGAGAAATAGCCGTAACAAGTACTATGAGCAAAATATATCGACGAATATTAAGAGACTTAATAGAGAAAGAGTCTCAAGCCGAAGAAGGACAGAGTGGCTTCAGGGCAGGAAGATCCAGCTTAAATAACATCTTTCGCCAGAAGTACATCACGGAAAAAAATTGGCAGTAAACCAGAAAGTATGTTCATTTCCTTTTAGTAGATCTGACAAAAGCATATGACAATATCCAAATATTAGAAGGATCAACAATCAACCATACATTAGTACAGAAACTAAAAACCTTATAACTATATTAGATCAATTTCAAGAATCAAAATTGGAAATAGACCATTGCCACCTTTTACAGTAAACAAAGGATTGGCACGGGCGATGTATTTAAAGCATACATTAAAAAGGCACTAATACATTGGAAACAAAAATGGTGCGGTATGGGGATACAACTTGATAATTCATGTATATATTACTGTTAATGCGATAAATCCGGTTAATATGCATAACATATTGTCCCAAAATTAGGCCGACAAACTTTGGGCGGTTATCTGGTTATAAAGGACACCAAAACAAGCAATTTTGGTTGATAAGCCCATGTCCGCAAATGAGCCGTTTTGGCACTAGAGTGGATCAAAGACAGCTATTACATCATTATTTACCCAATTTACAGCAGTTGTTCGAAGTGTTGGCCATTGCAATCAATGCATAGATTACATCGTTGGTTCATGGATTCGGATTCTATGAAATATTCCCGGAATAGCTTGCACATGCGTGCAAGCGGTCATTACCCTTGCCAGCAAATCCTCCTCTCCAAGTACAGGAGTCACGTACACCAGAGATTTCACAGCACCCCAAAGGAAAATGTCAAGGCCGGTAAGATCAGAAGATCGTGCAGGAAAAGCTACAGGACCGCCTCTTCCAATCCACCGGTTCGAAAAATTCTGATCCAGATACACGCGCACGTTCACACTGAAGTGTGCCCGTGCCTCGTCATGTTGAAACCACATGGCTCGTCTGATATTCAAAGGGACATCGTCTACCAGTTCTGGTAGAACATGTTGCGGGAACTGGAGATAAATGGCACCATTCAAACGAGGTGGTAGCATGTAAGGGCCAATCACATTATCCCCTACAATACCGGCCCAAATGTTGATTGTAAACTGGTGTTGGTCTCTTCTACGGGCCGTAATATAATACCAACTGGCGACCCAAAAACCAACGGCAGAAAACGAGTCTGGGATGATAGTCTGCAGGACCCATCACTTGCACTCTCTGGATGTGGTAAGGGTGCAGCAGTTGGTTATGGAGAACATGCCATACCGTCGACTTGGCAGCCTCCACGTGACGTGCAATTGCGTGAACCATTGTGGAAGGATCTTGCTCTACAAGGCCCGGGACTTCTTCTTCAAACACTGCAGTTCGTGGTGTTGTTGGACGACTAGCACCAGCACAGCGCTTCAGGTGGCCAGTCACTCGAAGTGACGATGAATGGAAGCAAAGGTTGTATGATGAGGGTGACAACGATGAGTGTATATCTCGCTTCATACAAGCGTGCAGCTTCTCTTTTATTACATCTAGCTGCCCCATAAATAAAATGCATATCGGCCAGTTCCTCAAAAGAAAAATTTTTCATGTTGAAAACAAATAGCGGATACACAATAAAGAAACGCTGTGATATTGAGCTCGTTAGTCAATAATAAACAATAACTATTCGGCTTGCTTACAAATTCCCAACAATTGTCAAAGCGACAAAATTGCTGAGATCATGTACCTGCTTGCTTGATATGAAGACCTGCTTTTTATTTAGAGATAGCGACAAACACCAGGACCAGGTTAACATTGTACCTATCAACTGCCTTTGATTCACTGTAGTGCCAAAACGGCTCATTTTGCGAACATCGGTCTAATTTTGGGACACCCTGTATACAGAGTTTATATACTTGTATCATATCTTCTTTCATTTCGAAGTTATGACCTATTGTTTGACATCTCTCCTAATCTAACATTGAAATCATTGAATAGATTTTTGCCCATATATCGAACTAAGGTTTTCTTTGAGTGTACTTTCAAACTACACTTTAAAAGAACTTCTTATACATACTTCCTTTTTCTCTTGTTCTGCACCAATAAACTTACTCAAAAATGCCTAGCCAACTGAAATGGTTTGAATCACATTTTAGAAACGTTATTGAAACAAGTTAATATTATTTAAGAAATCGTAGATAATGAGAAATAATTATAATTAAAGTTCATAAGAAAAATCAACAACGCAATCAGGGAGAATCATAAAAGTTGTTCGAAATTTCTTCCTCGAACTTTCATAAACAGTATGCACCGTCGGAGCGAAGATTGACGGGAACGTTAAAATATTTCTGATTTTGTCCGATCGTATCACAGGCATTAATGATTATTTGATAAAATTCGGCTTCTATTTGTATTGGTGTCTCATATACCAAAGCTCTTCAGTGTCCTCTAAAATTAGAAGGAAATGAGGCATGCAACGAGTACAAATATTTAGGAACTATATTCGATAAAAGCGGTTCAGATGATAAAGAAACAATAAAAACAAGAAAAGCTAGGAAAGCCATAAGATGTCTAAACACCGTGTTATGAAGTAACGAACTAACAAAGAAAGTAAAATTTAACTACTATAAACCATGATAAAAAGTAGTCTCCTATATGGATCTGAAACATGGAGAATAACAGATGACATGCAAAGATCGAATACGAAATGAAACAATAAAATAACAAATGGGTATAAAGAAAACCATAATAAAAGAAGTCGAAAAGAAACAGCTTATATAGTACGGACACGTACAACGTATGACAGAAGAAAGTCTCCCCAAACAAGCAATTGAGATAAGACGAAGAAGAAGAACCAGAGGAAGACAAAATTCAAGCAGACACTGTCAAGCCGAAAACTAATGGCTACCGTTTTCTGGGACAGTAAGGGTATTCTTTTGGCTGATTTTATGACCCCGGGTGAAACAATAAATGCAAAATAAACGCCGAGGACTGTTGACCAAGGGTATTGTGTTTTTGCATGACAATGCAATTTAAGAATTGCTTCAGCGTTTCAGATGGGAGATTATGGATCATCCGGCGTGTAGTTCATATTTGGCACCAAGTGATTTTCACCTTTTTAAAAATCTTAAGCACTTCTGGAGTGGCAAGAGGTATGAAAACAGCGATCAGTTAAAATTTGCTGTGAATAAGTGGTTGCAGGTACAGGCGAGAGAGTTTTACGCCATCGGAATACAGAACTCGTATGTATGTATAAAAATAAATATATTATATGTATATTGCTAACTGGTTAAATAATTTTTGTTTAGAAGCAAAATGGGTATTAGATTCTGGATGACTCTCGTATATTTATATTTACTTAGTAAGGCCAAATTATTGATAGTCTAAAGAACATTGAAAATCAGAATCCCGAGTTTTCAAGTTTTTAGTATTCCAGCAACGCCAATTTAAAAAATTTAAAGCACGTAACTTTGTTTTCCACATCCGTATATATAAACATGAAACTTCGCATTTGCAAATTTTCACTCAGTGGGATAATTTGATTCAATCTGGCGCGGGTTCTTCTCGAAACAATTTGCCGTTTATAGCTATTATTGATTAATCATCCAATGTGATGGACACGTGTTGAGTACATTTAATGCTGGCGGTTATGTGAGTGCTCAACGGTTGTACATTACTGAAAAAAATCGCATCAAAGCTTTCACAGTTTCCGCAAATTCAATTCGATTATGGATTAAATCGAATTAGTTTAAATGGGGGACGCCTGAAATCTGTTAAAATTGAACGAAAATTGTATTCGTTAGGTGTTTTTAGGCGTAAGTATATTGATTAAAACGGGTTTATAACTTATTTCGATTTTCCGGCTTCTAAGAAATATTTGAAAAGATTAGGATTATTAAAAGCTAAACTTTTTATTCAATGACGAACGAATTTGTTACAAAAGAAATTTATAGATTTAAAACAGGAAAATGTACGAAACAGGCAATGAAAAATGAATTCCTTCCTCGGGGATTTTCAGTCCCAAGGCGTGGCAACTTTTAAAAGAATCGTAAAAGACGAATGCTACTTTTATTTTTTTAGTATCTATCAAACTTTTTCTAATGAAAAGTTTGTATTTATTCTTATTTCACTTTAAACTTGAGAGAAAAATTTAATTATTCTTTCATAAAATTGCAGGTCAATTATTCTTTATGTTGCTAATAAAATTTCAGCGGATGTTTCTAATTACTTAAATCCTTTAAAATAACGTATATTTTGAATCTTTATGTTTTAGACGAAGTGCTCTTTGAAAATGACAAAAAACAGAAAAAGAGCATTATTTTAATTCAGGGAAATAATTATACAGAACTGTCCCCAGTAAAGGACTTCTTAGATGTTCTTAAATCAAAGCTACTTAAAAGACTGCAAGAATTTACATTTACTTACATTGAAACTCTTTTACTTTTCCAAGGCTCAATTTGGCACCTTTACGGAAAATTATTTATTTATTTATTAAGCAAGAGGGAATTTGACGAACTACTCAACGCGATTTAGGTCTGCAATACATTAAAGGTTTGCCTTGTACCTATAATACTAAATAAATTAATTTAGCGTAACAGAAACTATCACGTCAAAGGTATGAAATTTGTTTGGATATCAAACAATGGTTTCTGTGTGGCTGGGATCATCTTTGATAAACAGGAGTGTAACACGGGGGCTGAAGATATATGGTTTGAACTGAATAATACCGAAAGTACATAAATTATTCCAACTGTGCACGTACACGATGGGGTAAATTCGAAACCGGCCGCACACAGTAAATCTAAGCAGAATCCGCAATATATGAACGGTATATGTAAAAGCCTTGGTGTCAACATTAATAACTTTTGTATGCTGGAATGAAGATTAAAAGTTGACGTTTTAGGCTTAAATATATAGATTTCCGGATTTTATTTAATTTCTGTGTTTATTTTTTTCAGTTTGACAAAATATATTTTATTAATGGTATTGATGAAAGATTTGTTAAGATTTCTTAAAGTATTTCAAGAACAAAAATTACAAGGGTGGAGATAAGGGAATAGAAATCCATTTGAAGTACAATAATAAAATAAATGTGGATTTTCTCAGTTTAAAGTTGGCGAGTAAACAAAATCTCCTTACTGATAACTAACAATCGATTAATGTTTATTATTGTTTTCTGTTTGAATTTATTCTTAAGTAAGTTTAACTTATTATATACTTTATCAGATAACCTTTTATGCATTTTGTGGAAACATAAAAACTTTCACCACGGTGATTGTTGGGCTTTCAAAGCAATTCCTAGAATTTTTTTAAAATAAGCTGCTGCTGTTTTTGACTAAAACTCGATTCTTTCAGTAACAATTTGTTATAATTAAAACGTAAATCTACGTTTTCATTGAGCAAAACCTAATGCAATGTAACATAGTAAGTAAATTATGAAAATCTATTCTTTCGTTACCTACACACAATTTCTGATATTTTTTTCATTCGCATAAAAATACTAAAATACATTCCACTAAGCTTCTAGAAATTTTCCTTGTAAAAGAGTTTCACTAATTTTTTAGAAGAGTTTATAGGGTATTACTGCTTATCCTCGGGTTTTAGTTTATATTTCGATGACAGTCTCGGCTTCTTTTGTTGACTTTCCTACGATGACATATTTCTTGTTGTATTGGTAAAAGTTTGTTTCTCTGATCCTGATCATAAAGAAATTTTCGGCAGTTTATTTCAGTATTTTGTTTACATCATTGTATTTTACCTTTACCATTGAAATACGATGCCTTTACTTTATAGACGTTATTCACTCAAATTTTGTTTTTCTTAAATAAATGTTTTGCCAAAGAGTACAGATCCTTCGATATTTTCAGATTTGTCGAATTATAATAAGGTAGGGTCTTGGTAAGCGGTCGTGCAAGAGAGGCATGAAACGCACGAGGGCGGCCATGTGAAGGGGGTAGCCGCCTATTCCGAAATTAAACCAAAAGGAAAAAATAATGCACAAAATTCATTTGTCAAATTAACAAAATAACACGAAACCCATCATCAGTTAAGACGAATTGTTAAACAATTATAATATCAATTAAAAGAAGCCTAATTATTACACAACGTGATTTTTTCAAAACCTTAGGAACTGGAATGGCCCGATACAGATTTGTATGTGGTAGATATAATAATAAAAATACGTACATAAATTAAATAAAAATTAAATTCGACCTAAGCCCATATCCAGTTACACATATAAGTATATACAGTCCGATTTAAATTTGAGGGTAGCAGTTTAGCACTTTTTCAGAATTTTATAATTTAATTACGTTCGTTTATGAGTTATCGCAAAAAAGTGAAACTCTGAATATTTTTTCTCATTTCTTATTATTTGAAAGAATTTCACAAAAATACATAGTGTTTGGAAACTCTTATAAGTAATTTAATGAAAACTTTTAGAAAACCTTTCATCTGTCTTTCCCGTTATCAAAAAAAGTTACGGCCCTGTAAATTTGGATTAAAAATATCGATTTTTTTGAATAACTTGAAAACTGTTGGAGAATTATTTTTAATTTTTGCAGGGTAAATTAGGGTCTCCAAAGTCATAATTTGATAGTAATAAGAAAGCTTTAATTTGTTCATTGGCGTAGTTAGGGGGAATTAAGTGCATTTTTAATTACGAAAAAACATGAAGGCCACGTTTTTTTAAACACCCTGTGCGGCATTATTAAAGAAAAATTAATTTTATGTAAAAAAGTTCTCTTGGCATTTTTAGCTCAACAAAGTCGTAAAATTAATTTTTCTTTCACAATACGACACAGGATGTTTAAAAAACGCGACTTTCGTATTATTTCTTAATTAAAAATGTCCTTAATACCCCCTAACTACGCCACCGGTCAAATTAGGAAAAAGTTTAGTTGAAAAATCTTCACTATTTTTCATGTAGTTAACGCAGTTAACGTACTTCCTAAACTTTCACGACCACCCTGTATAGGTAAGTATTTAAGATGTCTTGAGAATTTTCTTCCACAGGGTGTATCTAAAGTTTTATAGTAATTTTAAAGACAAATAATTTATACAAATATAAGAAAAGCCATAATAAATTTTCTTTTTTTAGTCAAGCAGTTGCAACCTTATGAGAAAATATTACATTTCTACATAATGAAAGTTTAAATAATATAAACAGAAAATCCTTAAAGTTTCATTCGTTTTGTAATATCACGTTGATGGAAGTGGAACCCTACCCTCTATCAATATTTCCTTTGTGTAGGATTTTCGGTAGAAAATTTTACTACCTAATTTATTCGTAACCATAACTATACAGGGTGTTAATTAATGTCATGCAGATATTTCATGGGGTGATAGTACTCGGCAAAATAAGAAACAAATGTTAATATACTGAGATGACATTTAATTTGGATGCGTATAATTAAAGGTTATGCTATTTTTTTTTAGTTAATTGACGAAAAGATAGCTAGATTAAATTTAAGTTATTAATGTAACTAAGTTATTGTTATGATCATTTTTAGTAAATAATTAGCTAAATTCAGTAGTCGTAGAAACGTAAAATAAGTTACTTTAGAAACATTGTAAATAGTTTTATAGTGAAAAACAAATGGGAATTAAAATATCCAGGATACAGAAAAACAAATTGAAAATTTAGTTGATATTCTGCAATCGAAGAGGCAACAACAAAATTCAGTTGCTCGTCTCAAAAGGAGTAAATATCGAATAAATAATCAACTGTGAGTACAGCTAATAAAGGAAAGAACCAGTATCCAGTAAATAGAAAGTGAATTTTGAAGAAAAATTAAGTCAAGATTGAACTTCAAGCAGTTTAAGCAGAAGCGGGTTTGAGCGGGAGCAGTTCAAGCAAGAGCAATTCAGCAAAAGCAGTTTAACGGAAGGAGTTCGAGAGGGAGCAATTCGAAAGGGGACAGCTTCAAGCGGGAACGAGTCGAGTGGGGAAAGATTGGAATTTTTTGGCTTTTGAGGAAAAATTGGAATTTTGGAAAAGAAAGGGAAGTCAAGAGTGGAAATAGTGAGTGTATAGAATAATATTAAGATAATTTTAAGTAGGGTTGATAGGGAAAACAAAATAAATAAAAAGAATCTGAATTATAAAACTTGAGTAAAGTTTATTTTGGTTAATTAAATTTGAACAAACAACGAACCTAAATAACGACCTTGAGGTAAAATCTCTGTAAGCAATTAAATTAAAGAGCAAAGCAAATAAGTATAATTTTGAAAATTGTTGTATCCAACGTAAGTATTATTAAACGTTAGATTCATTTCAATACACATGATCAAAAACGCGCCATTTTCGCGAAGTTTCAATTTTTTTTTTTTGAATTTTGCGTTTTTCTCCCGTATGTTTGGAAATAATTATTTGAAATTTAGTGCAGCTACTATCTTTTAGAATCTCTACAATAAAATGTCAAAATCATCAGTTGCAGTATATAGGGTGTTAAACACAAACAAAAAAAAAAACTTTGTTTTGACTCTACTTTATTTCGACTACACTTGGTTTGTATTGATCGCTATTTTTTCAAATAACTCGGAAACGGTGACGAATACGGGGATAAACATCCGGAGAAGAGAACAGGGAATTCAATTATGATATAAAAATTTATACAGGGTGCTCCAAAAAAAGTTTCGGAAGGTAAAATGGTCGGTGACCCAAACGCAAAATACGAAAAAAAAATTGAAACTTCACGTCGAAAATGGCGTGTTTTTGATCATGTATATATTAACATTTTTTTCTTATTTTGCCGAGTACTATCACCCCCTGAAATATCTGCATGACATTAATTAACACCCTGTACAGAAGTCTAAGTCTAACATTTCTACAATATAGGGATTTAAAGACACACGAAAGAAAATAACATTTAAAAAATTTTGAAAAAACAGAACTTAAGTTCCAGACTGCCTCATCAAGTTTGCCCTAAAAATATACAGATTTTAGTTGCTGGGCTCATTTGCTCATTACCTATTTGGTAAAATAGCATGTATGATTGTATAATCTGCGACTTCTTACACCTTTCAGTGTCAATTTTGTTTAGAATTAAAATTGGACCACAAAAACTGAAAATATTTTTTGGTGATTATAAAAAATCGCTCTCGAGTAGTTCCCGTTATGTACTTTTTTTTATATTTTTCAGCTTTTTAATGGTCTCCCCGCATTTGTTACCGTTATCGCTAAAATAAGAAAACTCCGAAGATTACTTTTCGTAAATCTATATTTAAAAGAACCCTTTCCGGGTTGGGACCGTGTCATTGTTAGGAAAGAGAAGCTCAACGTTTCGCACGTTTAGTTAAGGGGTTTCATCAGGACGAAAAAGGGGCACTAAAAGAGCACGCTAACTCAATATGTCAACCATACCAGAGGCGAAACTGTTTTAGAAAGAAGTAGAAGGGTACGGTAACCCAACTTATTAACCAAGCCAGAGGTTAAACCCTTCTGAAGAAAGAAATGTCCGCCGCTGAAGTACCTACCTAAGACGTAAAGAAATGTGTATTGATGATTTAACACTGATTGGTCAATTTATTAGATTTTAAAATTTTGATGAAATGATTTTAGTAGTTATAAGTGAATAGCTTATGTCAAAATTTTATACAACATTTTTCATATTTTTTATTTTATTTGATATTTCAGGAGTTTTCTTTCTAAATTTAGACTATGGTATAATTTACATGAGTTAATAATTGATGGGAATTGACTTACGCCCAAGAATATTGTTTATAGGTATAGTTATTTCGTCCGTCTGCTTAAATACAGTCTTTTCAATCGAAAAAGCAGGTGAAATAAATTAATCATGGTAATACAGAATTTTTGTAGACATTCACAATAAGATATATAGGGTGAATCCTAAATGGTGGATAATATCCACACCACGTGATTCTGCATCAAAAACAAAGCAATAAAGTCTTATATCAATTTAATGTTAACTTCTTAGATAAGGAGTTATTTGCAGTCTGAAGTAGTATTCTGGTTTGTTTGTCATGAAATAATGATTTTTAGCTGTAGTTTAATCAACAAAAGGAATAACTAATCTGTAATTCTACTTAACATACCCTTGGTTTAGTTAGAATTTCCATTCGAAGTTTGAAATTTTTGCAGTGCTTGTGCTTTTCATAAATGTTGCAACGATGTACAATACATATTATATTAAATCAAGTGGGTTGCTATTGGTGATATCGCAGGTGACCACACAGTGTTTCTAAGTTTACAAAACTTTAATTAAGAATTTTGCAAGAACTACACGTGTTGGCCTAAAACAGTTATACAATGTTTTGTCCAGTTTTTAACGCAGAATAGTGCGGTGCAAATATTATCTGCCATTTAAGTTCGCCCTGTATAGAGATAGATAGTAATTATAATCATAATTCACAGTTTCCTAAAGGTTTTCTTTAACGAATTAAGACTCATCTAATTCCCCATAAGCGTTGGCTTTTCAGGTATAAAGGTATACATGCAAAGTTTGTATGTTACTCAAAACGGCGCTCAAATAAGAAATTCACAAAATATTCTGTACAATCGTCAAAATAATATCAACATGTCATATCGAGAGTCACCAAACTGGCACTTTTGTCTAAGTCCGTAATCTAAAGTCCTGTAACATACATTCGAGACCTGGAAGAAAACCAAGAAGCGGCAAAAATCGCGTACCAATATATTTCAACATGAACTGAAAGATAGCAAAGATTTTTTAAAAGATCTAAATCTATCTGTTAGAGCGTTTTAAAAAGTTTGCATGGCATGGTTCTAAATGCAGTAACTAAAAAAAATATGGATATTTCGAAGCTTAAAAATTCCAAGCTTTTCTAAACCCGAATGATATACAAAATTTGATTATTAAAACCCCAGCATGCAAACTGTAATTTTTCGCTTTTTGCCATAACTCATCAACAGAAGTTTAGTTATTCTTTGGCACTGTATTAAGTAAATACAAAATTCTGTAATACCTATATTAAATTTAAACCTAGTATTCGCTGCCTCTTATATGTATTACGTGAAACTCTATGTTGGCCCTGAATCTTACTCACTATGAAGTAAAGCTATATATTATATATATAGGGTGTCAATGAAACCTGGGGGTATCCATATATTTTTATTAATTTGTAAGATATCAAAATGAAATTTTGCATTTGTAATGTATTCTTAAAACTGTATTATTTGAGGTGGAACACAAGGTTCTGTCACTTCCGGTTTCGCTGGAATAAATATTGTTATTTTAAATGGAACACCCTATTATACATTTTTGGAATCTCCATTTAATTTTACGTATGCTAATATCAAGTTAGAAACATTTTGATAACAAAATAAACTGATTTTTCTTTAATATATTAGAATGACCTAAAATTGACAAAAATGGTTTCTTAAGAATACTTCTTGTTTTCCAAATTGCGCTATGGTGGGACACTAGGTATTAAAAACAAGTGTTTTTCGGAGATTTAATTGATATCAATAATGTAGTATTCATCTGAAAATTCAATTTGCACTCCATTCAGGGAAATGGTATTTTAGACAGTTAACTCTAGGCATTGGGTTTCAATACAAATTAAACAAATGAAATGCACAAAATAAGTGGTATACTTGCCTCGTTGAAGTTCTAAAATAATTAGTTTTGAGTGTCGGAGAATCCTGGCTTTCATTTTACGCAGGCGTTCAAAATCAATAAATAAATTTTTCCGCAAAAATCCACTTCATCCTCAAAATGTTTCAAGCTTGATATTAGCATACGTAAAATTTAATGGAGACTCCAAAAATGCATAAATATACAGGGTGTTTCATTGCTAATAACAAAGTTGAGGTTAATTCCAGTGAAACTGGAAGTGCCAGAAGCTTCTGATCTACGTTAAATGCTGCAGGTTTCATTGACATCCGGTATACATACATTTATCTTGTTATGCTATTTATCTTTTCCATGGGTTGCTTGATAATTGTAAATCAGAGCGAACATTATTAAATATTGGGAAAATTGATTGAGATTTAATTTATCATTTAAAATCTGACTCTTAAACATTTTTGAACCTATTTAAAGGTGTCAAAGTTCACTACAGTTGCTATTTAAAAAGAGCAGGTTAATGTTATAATGCAAAACTTAATACACAAATTAAAATTGTAATTTTACCATTAAATCCTAGACAAAAATTGACTTTCTGTTTCTATTTCTACAAGCAAACGAGTTATAATTCGACTTTGGCTTGTTGCTTGAAAACAAAAGTTGGTTTTACATTTCGGTTTATACTATTAAATTTGTCTCGAAAGTTTTGCCCGAGATTCCTTTATTATTTTTGCATAAGTGTAATAGTTAAGGAGAAAGTTTTAAATGCATTAGAAAATGATCCACCCTGTACTCGCTAATGTGCTTTTATATAGAAAAACTGATATGCTACAATTTATCATAAGACTGTTTAAATATAAAATTCTATAGTTTAATTGTAGGGGCTCCAAAATATTTTTGCACGCGGGCGGTAATACACCTAAAGTAGGCGCTGTGAAAGAGTGATATTAAAAATCTTATTGGTTGTAAATGCCTGACAAAAGAATTATTGATATTTTCAGCAATTTAATGTTAGTTCAGGTGTTTAATAGTACTAAATGTCTTCGTCGTAACCAAGATTCCAACAGAACAAAAAAAAATCGTTCCTCTAAAAGAAACAAATTCTCAACCATTTTTGTGAAAAGAAAACGTTCTGTTTGTAAAAGTTTGCTTCAGATAAGCAACTTCAGGATAAGGTATTCATACTAATTTTCCACACTCCCAGGGAAAACAGATTTTAAAGTAGCCTTTGGGAACGAACGGAAATTATACGTAATATTTCATGTGCCCTTATCATTTTTGTATGTATGTCACGTTACTAAAGGTTGGGATGTAATAATCACCAAGTTCTTATACTTTCATAAACTCCAAATTTTTACGTCGTTGGGCTGCAGTTTATTAGATTACACTATACGCTGCAAAAAGTAGGAGAGTAGTAGTTTGCAATTTGATTTCGCGACCGTGCTGACATAGATTCAAATCTGATTATTGATTAATGGGGTTGGTAGCAGCCGGTGCCTTTAACAAATTTAAAAAAAGTGTAAAAGGACTTTATATCATTATACTGTGTATTATGCGATTCCATTTACTTGAAAAAACTATTTTTAAGTAATGCAGGTCAGGCAATCAGTTGTACGTTAAGCAATCCTAAGAACTGACGAGATCAAACTGTTACTGTCTGTAAATTCTGAAATTACACCTTGTAGTTAGAAGGTAAAGATTAGTATTGCAATTCATTGACTAGTTATTTCCTGTTTTGCTTCGATAAGTAGGGATTTAATTAAAACTTGCTTTTAACCGCGGCAAGAATTTTTTGCAAGTTTCTAATGACTATGACCAATTAATTACGAAGGATTTAAAAACAAATTAGGTAAGTGATTGATGTGTAGGTTGGAAATTTTTACAACATTCGAAAAGCCCAGCTGCAGGAAAATACTGAAGTTTTGTAGGCAATACATTACTAAATGGTCTGCGGGTACTTAACCCGTTTTACTTGAAATTTTAATGAAACTTTAATGTTAACATGATGCTTCAATTGTTAAGTGATTCTTTCAGTATGGGTAGCAAATAATTATCTTCAGAATAATAGCTTTTAATGGATGTTTGAATATAGTCTTTACAGAAAAATTAAAGAAGGAATGCCCCGTTAGAGGTAGCTAAAGAATCGATTATTATCAGAATTGCTTCATAAAAGAGTATATTAGATTCAGCAGTGTATTATCTCCAAAACGTTACCCTGATTTAAACGCAATCGCGATAATACGAAACATTATCAGTCTGCTTGCTACCCACTTCCCAGCTCGGTGCTTTCAGAATTTACGAACCAATTCAGAGCACGGTCGCCTTCAGGTTCTCAGCTTTGGAATTGTATAACATTATCAGTGCAATTATTCTCATTTTATCCAGGAAATTCGTACCTGTATCTGGGCACTGCGTGTACTGAATACCACAGAAGTTCCTTTCCGTTCGAATGCAGATGCTGTAGTCCTGGTTGGAAAGCTGTAGTCCGCTTGCGGGGTCATAGTTGAACGACCTAATTTGACCTGCTACCCCCGTGAAGTATTGTAGACAACCTTCTTCCGCTGAAACACAAAATTTTTGGAAATCACCTGTTTTGTAAAAGGGTTCTTTTATTGTGATCGTTGGAGGAAGCAACCGTGTGGATCTATTAAAGCAGATGTATTCAAGTATTTCCGCAGGAAAAGGACCCGCAAACGCAATAAAAAGCTTTTAGCTTCAAGTTCGATACTGACTTTTTATTCAACAAGCGTTGCCTTACTTGAATCTTTTAAGTGTTTTTAATGCTACTTTAGCATCCTTAACGAAGGCATTATTTAAATTCTTGCTGAATTCTGTAGCTTTTAAATACCCGCGTTGTACTGACATTTTAAGAACGAATTTTTTTATTAATAAAGATATCTTTTCTTCTTTGCCAATATTTTTTTGAAACTGGACGCAATAAATATTAAAACAGGAAGTCATGAAGGGTTCTTTATTTTTAGAACTTTTCACGTAACAGAAAATTAGAAAGCCTTTCAGGTTTTGCCAAAATATATTTCCAAGCTTTCCCTTTATTAAAAACTAAAGCTTTTCTTCTCTTTCTTTTTGTTCTTTCTTCCTTTCAAAGCCGTCTTGTTAATTAACTCGCAGTGCAAATTCTATGAACCCTCTAAGCACAAATGCTGACAAGAGGTTAGTTAACCTTACCTATTGAAGGAGGATAAATCAACGAAGGCCAGTGTATTTCTTTTGTTATCTAGTAATTTAATTTTGCCATTTATCAATGATCTGATTTTCTAAATTTCGCTTCATTTCTAAGACCCAGTATTTTAATACAGGCTTAAGTAAAAATCCAGCTTCAGGTGGACTAAACTACAGCTTAAGTAAAGTAAGACTATGCTGGCCTTTTAAACAATTAAACACAAGCCTTAAGTAGATTTACTTATCTCAGTTTTGTTTAAATTATGTTGTCTAACAAATAACGTCTGAAATAAATTATTAATTTAGCCTAAATAATTTTAACATGACCTATTTTTGAAATAAAAAATCTTGTTAACATTCTTAAGGATTTTATTAATATTCCGTACTTGAAAGTAATTGACTTTCTGAATTTTTTGAAATACGAACGTGTAGTGAAGCATTTCAGATGCTGTCTTATTAAAATCAAAATCTCAAGACAAATCGTAGATTGTTTACTTGCGTGATGTATTTCTCAAGAGGAATGGCGTGCTCCGAAGCTTAAATTTATAGAATGAAACGAGAAAACTGCTTACAGCGCACTGCGTAACAAATTGAATCTACTTTAAATCGCATTTTTTTAAGATTGCTTTTTCGCATTTCAATTTAGAAGCTTATTCGTTAGGTTTCGGCTCTTCCTGACAGGTGAACCTACGTAGGTTAGTATTATTGCAAATAAGTGGAATTTATTTTGTTTTCTGCTTTGTAATAATCGCCTGACTTGCAGTAGAAACAAGTTAAAATTTTGTGATTTTCAAAGAAAAATGTAAACTTAATTAATTAAATTAAATAAATATAAAAAAATTAGACAGATCAAAATAAAACTACATAAATAAATAAATAAAAATATTAAAATAGTATTACTTACCTCTAAAAGAGGAGGTGCACGTTATCTGAGTAATCCTAATTTTCCAGTTTCTCATATGCGAAGGACCACTGGTTACCACTGACACAATAATAGGATTTGCTGTTAAGCCTTCACCAGCATCAATGTACACTGAAACACCACATTTTAAAAATTAGTCGTTGTTGACATTTGTTTATTAATATGTGCATTTTAAACCTACAACTGTTACTGCCAAATCGTAAAATATCGAAATATTTAGTTAAAAAAAATGTTTTTCAAGTGCAGCGATTTATTTCTGTTTGCGAAACACAATTTATCGTCTCAAAAGTTACATCGGATGCTCAACGATACATTTAAGATCGTTTGAAGTGCGTTAAACGAGCCTTGTACATTTGATATCATTTCAAAGAAAAAATATAAGGGTGTTAGGTCGGTGAATCTGGAGATCAAGTGGTGGGTCTGTTTGGCCAATCCCTTTTACGTGATTGCTTTCAACACGGTATCTACACGGCTTTGAAGTAGTTTACAGAAATGTACGACGTGATTTCGGGAAATAACTTAAACAGTTAAAGATAAAATTCTGAAGAAACGCGCTTTCACACCTTTTTTACTTCGCATCTCTTTAATGTAATTTTTTCCAACTTCTAAAAGCAGGAAAAGGAGAAAATTCGTTGGCTTAAGAAATTGACAAAAAAGGACATTGAGTAAGGTTATCTATCATCCTATGTGCTATAATGTGCTGATTGTTTATTTATTAGGCAAGTATTAAAATGTGCAAATGTGCATCGACTGCCCGACTAGAATTTTGTCGAATCTAAGGGATTTCCACTAAACATTTGGATCTCGTACCTAAAGACGAAGTTTCAGATTTTTTCAGCATTAAAAATTTTACCGGAATTAAAGGCAAGATTTTAGTTCACAAGGCGATTTTGCTATTCCTTTATACCACTAAGGCAGAAATTATCAAATATAAAACAGAATTGAATTTTTACGAGAATAAAATGAAGTTCAAAACTGATGAAGCTGCGTTATTAGTTGGCAGATATAAACGAGGAAATGACTTTTAATTAAATACAGTTTTTCACTCTTTAAAGGAAATTAGGATCTTTGTGTAATTTTTCTGTTCTGATTTTAGTAAAATAATAATTTAAATTTTTCAGGAAGGTGTAAATTTAGAAACCATTCCTACATTTCTCTTTCGTTAATTAATTCTGTAATTTAAATAAAGATGATTGAATACACAAAATCAGGAAGCAATATTCCAATTCAGAAAAATAAAATTAAACCTCCCCTTAGATGTTACGTATGTGAACAATGCCCGGACAATGCGTTGACAACCGCGTAGAGAATGTAAACTATGCAGACTGTAACCCAATAATCTAATTTGACTTAGTCTGCTGCAGATTTAGTTGGTAACGCTATGCCCGGATTTTATTAACTTATGTTTGTACTATTCATATAACAATCTCATTTTGTGGAATACCATTTTGAGCACACACAGTTTTTTGAAAGTTACTTCAAAGTGTTCAAGTCCCTTGTTATTTGAGTCATGTACATATTTACATGTAAAGGGTGTTCAAATTTGAGGTAAACATTTAAATTTGTCGCCATTTATATTTTTCGGGCTAGAGTTTGCTGACATATTAACAAATGGCAAGTAGAGACATTCTGGCCAGTAAATATGGAACGCTAAATGATTGAACAGCGTGTGTTTATTGTGAAAAAATATTACAAATTTAATGAAAGTTGTACAGAACTTTTGTTCCAACTATGGTAAAGAAAATAATGCTCCAACAGTCAAAGCCATTTGAGATATTCAAATGAAATTTGACGAATACAAGATCAAAGCAGTAAAGCCGTCAGTCGTAGTGGTCGTTTACAAGAAAATATTGCAGCTGTTATTGTTAGTGTTGCTGAATTGCAAGCAATGACAATAAACTTCTTATGGGATAAATTGGAAGGCATGAACATAGAGAACATGTGATTTCAACAGGACTGTGCTACCTCTCATACAGTCAACGCAACAATCCATCTTTCGCGAGAGAGATTTGGTAACCGAATACTTGCTCGAAGAGGAGACATCAATTGGCCACCCATATCGTGCGAGTTAACACTGTTGGACTTCTTCTTAAGAGGTTTCTTGAAGAGTAAAGTTTATGTTAACAATCATCAAACGTTTCAGTAGTTAAGGACAACACAATTGAATAAATTGCTGAAATTGTTCCGAATTTATGCCAAAATGTTATCGAAAATTTTGGTATAAGATGCTGGCTTGCCGAAGCAGCAGAGAAGGGCACCTGCCTGATATTTTGTTCCATTCTTAACCGGAACAGATCTTCTTCCATTTTCAATAAAAATATTTGGACATATTAAACAATTTATATGTTTCATTGAAAAGTTAAATTTTTACCTCAAATTGGAACACCCTTTATAATAATCGAAAGGATTTTTGTAAAATTATTCCATTTTCCAAAATTCCGTGTCCTTTTTCGTCGTCGTGTATCCGTCTAATTCTGAGGCTGATTGGGTTTTTTAACATTTAGGTTTTTACAAGTGCCGGGGAGCTGGCCTGATGATGCCTCAACCCCCTTTATTTACAGCTCAGGAGTCTTTACTACCCCTTTTATTCTTACTCTGGCTCTTCCGTCTCTTCTGTCGTTAAAAATATAATTTGTTTCTCGCCTTCAGAACCGTTAACCTTCTGTTCCTGTTCATGGATTCAACCAACTAGAAATCTGAAAACGGGTTCACTACACTATAACAAGACAAAACACAAAATTGAGAATCCAAGACGTACGAGAATTCGTGCAATATGTGGTATACTCGCCGAGAAATAGAAAGCATTCTGAGAGGTCCTGAATAGTTTATTCTAGGGGCTGTCTTCTTTATTATTTATTATTAAGCGAGCCTTGAAAATCCAAAATTGTATGTTTGATAGAATCAAATAATGCCACTTTAAAAACTCTCACATGTTAAATTGACAAAATATGTGAAATAAATCTTGAAGTTTTTGTAAATTTTATTAAAATAATAGAGAACAAACATAACAAACGATGTTGAAACTGTTGACCGTTATTTTCCAAACAAAGTGTTATCCTTTTTTCATGTTTTCAAAAACGTCACGGCGTTAAATCAAACTTCGTGGAGGAAAAGGAACAATTCCGTTTTCGAACAATTCACGAATAAAATTTGTATTTTCTATGGTTGTGTGGACTGTTGCATTGTCCTGCTGAAAGTAACCGTTACTGTACTCATTATCGTGCAGTTCGCCGAAAAAGCATTAAGATATTTTGACAAGTTCCCACAGATAAATTTGTTTACTGGCAAATCTTCCTTATTGATTTTGATGGAGTTCTGTCGATACTATCCCTCATATTATTAATATTGTCAGCTATTTTCTTATTCTTAGGTCTGCCAGAGTTTTCTTTCCGAATACAGCCACCCCTTTCTGAAATTTCGAACATAATTTATAAGACAGTGTTGTCAAACAGTTTGAAGGTAAGGTTTGGAATTTGGTCTGGAAATCTTGTAGGATAAGTCATCAAAAGCTAATTGCACAGAATACGACCATTGTCCATTATCTTGTTTATGCCCATTCCCAAAATATGCTTCTAGCATAAAAATTGGATGTTCTTCAGAGAAATCCATTTTTATCTTGTCACTTTGACAGCACTAATAGTCAACAACTGATGTAATGAAATGTAGCTTTAAACATTAACTTTCGTATACCACATTGGACGTTTTACCTCTGCTTTTCTCAAGTAGTTATTTGCCCCGCCTTTAAGAGCATGCAGTAATCATTCACAACAAGTTACGCGTTCATCTCTTTTTAACGCGTACAAATACTGCAGAACGTACGTAAGAACTCGAATGAAATACGGTCGCCGTTTGGCACGTACACTGCAACGTGTAGAAAGAGGATAGTTGCTTAAAAGTTGTCGTAGCTTGAAGGCCTCAGAATGCTTTCTAGTTCTCGGCGACTACGGTGACCATTATTTGGTACGAGCAAAACTATCATATCCAGTAAAAAGATAAGAAATCGGAAATACATACATCTTATAGCGAAAGAAGCATTAGGAACCTAGCGAAGGAATTACAAACGAACGTGAGATGAACCAATTGAAACAGAAATAGAAGAAATGAAGAAGACGAAGACAAATAATGAAAATGTCATATACAGGGTGTCCCAGGAGGAAAGGCCAACTGAGGGAAGTCGTAGTATACGTCATTCCAAGTAAAAAAGATTATATAAACATATGTCCTATTCCGAACGATTGACGAGATAAGGTTATTTTACTATATCAGTAGTTTGAATTTGGCGCACACTGTTATCTTTCCCCACAACTGCAATGCGCCTGTAGTGGACCTATACTGCAACATTTCAATAATATTTTCCCTAATCGGTGGATCGGTCGTGGCAGTAAATTCACTGGCCACCAACATCTCCAGATCTAACCCGATTAGATTTTTGTTTGTGGGGTTGGATGAAGAGCGAAGCCTACAAAAGAAAAGTGAATACACGCGATGAGCTACTAGATCGTATCAGAAATGCTTCTGATCGCATAAAGAACCGAGATTCCATCAGAAGAGCAACACGCCATGTTCTAATGCGAAGTGCAAAGTGCATTGATGTTGACTGTAAACTATACAAAAACACGTCACTTGAATAATAAATATTAGAAACACTTTCTACTATCTCTTTCTTATGAATGATTTTACAACTGTACATGGAAATAGCTCTATCTCGTAAATCGTTAGGAATAGGACATATGTTCTATGACCTTTTTTACCTAGAATGACGTATACTATGACTTCCCTCAATATTGATCTTTCCTTCTGGGACACCCTGTATAAAGAAGCAAAAGCTAGAATAAGGAAAAGAATATGTCAGAAAAAGAACAAAAGAGAACTAAACTGTAGTAGTACGTTTTAACGTGAAAATCCCAAAGTAAAAGGAGGAAAGGAAGACCAGGAAAAATTTGGAGAGAAAGGATTAATAAAGAAATACGAGACAGAGATATCGCACAAGATGCTTGAGGAGATAAGGAGTAATGGAGGTTGGGAATCGGAAGACGCGCGCCTAACAAATTGAATCTAATACAGGGTGTTCGAATAATAGACGGAGATATTTCAGGGGGTGATTCCTTGTCATAAAATATGAAAAAAAAATCCTATAAACATGGGTCCGGAAATGCATAATTTTCAAGATACAGGGTGTTAAAATTAAAAAAAAAATCGGTTTTTAACATAAAGTACACTACAATAAATGTTGGAAATGTCCACCATCAAATAACATTGCCGAATTTCAACAGATTCGAGTAAATATTTTTTAAGATATTAACCTTTCCCGGTCTGAGCTAAAAAAGTTACGTTAAGGCCGGAGTGGGACACAAATGTATCCCAAGACGTTTTATCGTTTTGATCTTGTTTTAAGTATTCAAACTGTCAATATATGTAAGGCTATACCTAATACTTCTGTAATATTTCTTCCATAATTATAAAGTCGAAACATAAAGAAATATATTAGGTAGAAGAAGTAAGCTTACATATTTATTTAAAAGTTTTACATTGTGTTGTTGTAATCGCGAGATCGCAGTGCATAGCACGCTTGACGCAGTAGGACACAACTGTATCCCAAACACTAATGTATTTATTCTTTTTTGACCAATAAATGCATGCAAAAATTGAAACCACTGCAATTGTTAGTAAATAACATAAGTAACAATAAAAAAAATCAGCATCAGGGAAAAAAATTATTAACATTACAGCAGCAAAAAATTGGTGTCTGGGACACAAATGTATCCCACTTCGCCCGGGAAAGGTTAATAAAAAACCGATTTTTTTTTTAATTTTAACACCCTTTATCTTGAAAACTATGCATTTCCGGACCCATGTTTATAGGAATTTTTTTTTCATATTTTATGGCAAGGAATCACCCCCAGAAATATCTCCGTCTATTTTTTGAACACCCTGTATAATATGTATAATAGAAACGAAAATTGAATAGATTTAAGCAAATATATTTAAATTTTGTTTTAGAATGATTTAGGGCTTAAAGAAATTGAATTCTTAATTACTAGTTTTTGTTCATTTCAGGTAAGCGGCGCAACAAAGAAGGAGTTCCTAGGAAAATGTTCTCTAATGCGTCAAGATGTGAGATTTTGGTTTTCGAAAATTGTGTTTCCTAACCTGATAAATCATAAAGTAATTTGTATCGTTTTATTTTTTTTTCAGAGATCCCTGGTATCCCTTCGCAGTGTAAAGGCTATGATTTTCGAATTAATAATTTTATTCGCATGTTTCAGTATGAAGCGTTATTCGGGAATTCGGTTTTTCTGTTTCGCAAACATGCAACTGTTTGCTAAAAGCAACTAAAAGTAAATAATTCTTGCCGATTGAAAAATGTTGCAAAGTCCGGTTGTTTTTGAATTAACTGCGGTAATGCAGTTTGTTAGTGCAATTGAAGTGGTTTTTGAGTATTCAAAAATGAGTCTGTGTTATACGGGAGTGTCGGGTCAGCTAACCGAGGATTTAGGGACTCCTAATGGAGGTTAATGGAAGATACAACTGAGAAATGCGTCAGAAAATGTGAGTACGAAAATTAGCATCTTGAACTCCCTACAGTTTTAAACTTGAAAGTGTACTGAAACCTTCTGTTAAAACATAAAACAAATTTACGTTTAATTAATAACAATTATAACTGGTGAATTATTTCATTCATACATAAGCTTTGAATTGGGTCTAAACTGAAGTTTATATTGTTTATGTTATTATAAAAAAATACCAAATAGTAGCAAACGAAAATTACCAGAGTTTAAATTCGTGTTCTCCCGGTCGGTTTTCTGCTCTATTTAATAACCATTAACCTTTAGTTTTGTGTACAACCAAGACTATTATCTGCATAAACTTGCTTCCATTAACATCTGTGTAGACGTAATAAGCAAACAAAACAGAACACAAAGCGGAAAATTAGCTATTTAGGAATACAATAACAATAACATACAATTCGCTGTGTTACATACAAAGGTGTACTAATACAACTCGAAAGTTGAGGTGATAGTTAACCAAAGTTTGAAAATTAAATTTTAATGTAAAGGCTTCGAAGTAAAAATTATATTTAAACTAGAAAACATGTACTTACTATGATTTCCCATATTTGTGCCACATATAGCCGGAACTGGATTTCCTCCAGATACAATAAACTGGTCGTTATTGCACATGTTGTTGGTAGTTTCTGGTCCCATTAGTTGAAATTGATCGAAATCTAACCTATAAAATATTATTGTTAAATCCCAGTGATTTTTTGAACACATAAATTCGAACCTGAACTGACAAACGTCTGGTTGTGCCTTCATGAGAGTTACTTGGCACGAACCAGTACCATCATATTGGCTTGGATACCCTTGATTTACAAAATACGTGCCATTTTCCCGAATTGTTGTACCACATGTTGCGACAACTGGAATTTTTAATTGTCAGATTTATTTACTTATTGCAACTAATAGGTTTGCTTAAATTCATAAAGTGAAGCCATGTTTTTACACTTTCTAATAAATATCAAATATTTTGCTCAGTAACCCTTGTTAATGAAGTTGTTTTCTTGGAAAATATTTTCCAAATAATTTATTAGGGGGTTTATTAGAAGATGGAAAGATCGATCTTAAGACTTACAAACGCAACACGACCCAAATCCTCCAGCACAGACTCCGTTAGGGGTTCCTCCTCTTTTTTGGCAATCGGCTGCTGTTAAACATGTGCCATTTTCACCAGTTGCACCCACACATATTTGGTTGTTAAAATTCACTACGGTGAAGAGGGATAAAACTGAAAATCAAAAAGTTATTTAAATTTGCCCTATAAATTAGCAATTTGTAAGTTAACCTTTATTATTTTGAAAGTCACCATTAAATAACATGGCCAACTGTTACAAAATAAAAGCTGTTAAAGGTGGTAAAGATTAGATTGTATTTTATTGAAATTATTTTAAATTTAATAAAAGAAGGTAGCTGTTAAAAATTGGAATTCTAAAGAAGTGCAAATTCATCAGCAAATAGTAGAGAATTTAATAATATTGGTCTATTTTGAATGTGCAAATCTTAAGCTAAAAGACGTGTTTCTAATGCAGCGCCATCTTTCGAACATTATACATTTTAGTTATCAAATTACCAAAAGAAATTAGTATGCAATATAACAAAAATTAAATTTACGGCCAGCTTTTGTAGCTCCTGATAATAATAATAATAACAACAGATCTCGTTCGATAAGTAAACAAACAAACAAATAGAACTTGATGGAAGCTATTTGCCAAATATTTTCAGTGGAAAGAATAGTGTTTTTCGAAGAAATCAATCTTCGTAAGTCAAAATTTTATTAAAAAGTGTTTCAAAAAAGGAATAATTAACTGCAAGTAAAATTTATAAGGAGATGAAAAACTACCTCTTAATTTTAAATAAAAACACAAAATAATGAGAACAATGCTGATGTTTATTTGAATTTAAAATTTTTTAATCGGACAATACAATAAAAGCAACAGTTCTAATCCTGTTAATCCCGATGCGAAGCCAGCATGACGGAATTGTTTAGCCTACGGCAAGTATAATCCTCTATTATTTCCCCCTTTAACCAACCCATTTACTACATTTTCACACAAGAAATGCGAAATACGTCGCTCAGAATTCAGACCTAAACCGTAACGGTCTTTAACTGTTTATGTTCGGTGCATGTAATTTCCTTAACAAAATTTAACACCTAAAACAATACCTACGTACAATTTGGCTTTATAGTTTTGATTTATTTTAAGTGTAAGGTTTAAGTTTAAAGTACTGTATCGATTGTGAGTCATCTGGATTTAATTAAAGACTTAACTGTGTTAGTAATACCAAATCACTGGAGAGAACATTCGAGAAGGCAATTATTCAGCCCATTTGCTTGTATATAGAATATGTAAACTCGATAAGAAAGGGGTTATTAGAAATTAATGTTCACCTCTTTGGGTAAACGAAACGATTAAAGGAGTAGTTGATTATCCAGCTTCATACTGTATACATTTAGCTATAACAATTTAAGTTTCAATAAAAAAATTGCTAAATAGGCTTAACAGTTTAGCCCCGGTAAGCTTCATATTCTTAACATCTTCATCTTCTTCTTCATCCTCTGACTCTTCGTCCCTTTGCGGAATATGGCCAATCAATAACTTCCATAATAAAACTAGCTCTATGGAGGTTGTCGGCCTTCATTTGCCACTCTATATATTTCTATTAGTTTTACAACTCCGTGTTTTTTTTTTACTTCGTTGCATATCTGAATCCACATGTTTCTATCTTCTACTTTTTGCTTCCAGTTCTTTACTTGTAACACTTTTTTAACACTATCACTCCACTTTGCCAATAAAAACCAAGAAATTATCTTAGAAATCAACAGACACAAAATAGGCATGCTCTCGGAGACCAAGAAAAAAGGTAAAGGTAATACAATGTATCTGAACTATACATCCACTTTGTTTTGGGCTTCCTTTTGAATCTTGTATTGGTGGGTTTCCAATCATACATAATTTTCGTGAACTTCGCATGCGCTTGATATGGACCCACCACTTTAATCTTTGAGATTTAATATTCTTTACTATGTCCTCCCCATTGTTTATTTGTATTAGCTCTAAGTTCATCCATTGTCGTGTTTCTTCCCTCTCTCTAATTGGCCCCAGTATCCCTCTCGGAATCCTTCTTTTACCTACTTTCAACTTTTTCGGTTCTTCTGTTGTTAAGGTTCATGTTACTGCACTGTAAGTTATCGTTGGTCTTATTATTGTGTACAGACTTTTAGTTTTTCGACTTAGATATTTGCTCTTCAATATATCTTTATAACTTATAAGTAACTATGTAAACTTTTATACCCTAGTTTAATTCTATTTTTACTTTCATTCTTATACTGTCACTGGAGGTTAATTGGGAACTCAGGTAATTAAATTCATGGGCTTCTTCAAATTTATAATTTAAAACTTTGAAACTTTCCCCTAATTGGTGCTTGCAGTCTATCATCTATAAAATCTTATTTTAAGATTTGTTATTGTATATTTAAACAGCCTTACAGCAGTCGATGAGTAACTTTCTTATTCTGACTTGTTAATCCTACCTACAAGGTCTTATGGTTAGTGGCTTTAAAAATCTTGTCACCAAACCAGCGCATAGTGTACTGCCTGCTTAGGCGTATCATTACTTTTGCACGTGATAGTACCTATTTGGTTTTGGTTTCATTTACAGTAGTTCGGATTCTTTTGCTATTCCCTCTAACTTTTTGAAGTTATCTTTTATTTAGGTTTCCCTTGTACTTCTTGTTAATACAATATCGGCGGCGTATGCTGTTATTTGAGAGAGGTTTACATTAAATGTGCCCCTTAAATATGCCTTTCTTATTATTGGTTCCAGAGTTATATTGAAAATTATTGGTGAAACAATGTCTACTTGCCGTACTCCATTTTTAACATTTTCTTCTGTCATCCGTACAGGTGTTTGCATTTTGACTCTATTCTTGTATAATGTCTTTAGAACGCCTGTCTAAAGTGCACCTGAATAGCATACTTACAACTCTTCTCTGCAATCTGCTTCATTGTAAATATTGCGTCTATTGTGCTACGGTTAGTTCTAAAATCTGGTTGGTATTCTCCTAGTTCCTTATCCACATACTTTTACAGTCTGCCGAATTAATGTTAGGCAACTCATAATTTTATACCCTATACTAAGCAAAGTTATGCCTCTGTAATTAGAATGCTCCCACCTTTAAATATTGATATTACAATTCCTTTTTTATGTTTTATTCCTTCCACATAATTCATGGATGTTTCCATGTTTCGCCAATTATATCATCCTGTCCCGCGGCTTTGTCATTTCTTATCTGTTTTAATATCTTCAACACTTTTTCCTATTTTATTTCTTATTCTTTATCACCATCTGCTTCTATTTCGACCTGAACTGTAAGGTACCCTTTTTTGTATTCCGTAAATTTTCGTAGTGCGTGTTGTTTTCATTCTTTAATAATTTCTTCCTCATTTTTTTAATTTGATCTACTTCCGTCATTTTTACTTTGCTTCCTCCTTTCCCTTTTATTAGCTATTTGTATAAATTTTTACTTCTATTGTACTTACTATAATTTTCTAGCTCTTCCAGTTTGGTAGTCCAACGTTCCTATTTTCCTTTTTACATAGTTTTTCTGAGATTTTCTGTTTTTCTCAATTTTTTTTCTGCCGTATTCATCTTGGAGAGTCATTCATTTCCTTCTCGTCTTATTTTTATTGTTGGCCATTCATTGTCAAACCATTCTTTGCCTTCCTTACTTTCTAGATTTGGCATAGCTTCTTCCGATGGTTATTATTATTTATTTTAGTGTGGCCTATAATGCTTTGATGTTTTAATTTTCTGTTTTCTTGTTTCACTCCTTTGGTCTGTCGCTGCTCTGTATTTGTTTTAGCGGACGTCTTTCTTTAGTCCTCCTCTATTCCATTTCCTTCTTCCTATTTCTTTAATTTTTGTACGTGCAATTTTTTCTTTTAATTTTGTTCCAACAAAATAATGGTCCGGTTCACAGTTTGCACCTCTGTATCATCGAACATTTTTTCTTCTTTTATTAATAAGTATGTGGATATTTGAGTATGACATCTTCCGCCAGGTGATGTTCATATTATTTTGTTATTAAACTTGTGGTTAAATTACGGGCTACTAATAATTAAATTTGTTGCTACAGCTAGGGTGCATAGTTTATTTCCATTGTTATTGGTTGTTGTATAAATTCAGTGTGCTACTTCTTGTACAAATTCTTATTTACGGATCTGAGCATTAAAGTCATTCAAAATAATTCTTGTGTTATAATTTGGTATTCCTTCAACTGTTTGCTGTGGCTCCCCATAAAATGCCTAGTTGGTTTCGTCTTCTGCCGCCTCCGTAGGTGCATATGCACTGACAAATGTCAAATTTGCAAATCTTCCCCTTATATCCGCTACACAAATCCTTTCATTCATGCTTTTGTAATTGATTGTTCGTTTTCTCAATCTGTTAAATGTCATAAATCCGATTTATTTCTTTCCTTGTTTGCTCCTCCATTATACAGGGTGTATCGAAAATCGCGCATAATATTTATATCACGCGATTCTACGTCAACATCCAAGCAAAAAACTCCAGTACCAATTTGCTGTTAACTCTTTAGTTATGGAGTTATTAGCAGCCTTAAGTCATATTCTGGTTTGCTTGTCGTATGATATTTTTATTAAATAATGATTTTTAGCTGTAGTTTAATCAACAAAAGAAATAACTAATCCGTAATTGTACTCAACATACCCTTCGTTTAATTAGAATCTCCATCCGAAGTTTGAAATTTTTGCAGTGCTTGTGCTTTGTGCTTTTCATAAATGTTGTAACGATGTACAATGCAATTATATTAAATCAAGCGGGTTGTTATTGGTGATATCGCAGGTGACGTAGTATGACTGACCGCACACACAGTGTTGCTAAGTTTACAAGACTTTGATTAACAATTCTTCAAAAACTACACGTTTTGGCCTAAAATAGTTATACAATTTTTTGTCCAGTTTTTAACGCAGAATCGCGTGTTGCGAATATTATGCGCCATTTACGATACACCTTGTATATTACAGTATCCACACCTGCCCATCTTATTTCTTGTAATGTGAACAGATTCATTTTATATTTTTTTGCCACCTTTGCTATTTCTACCATTTTCCCCCTTTCAACATTTTCAACATGTTTTCACGTTCAAAATTTCCAATCTAATAACTGCGGTGTTTCTTTTATTATTCGTTACTAACTTTTTCATATTCTAAAATCTCTTGATATTGAATTGCTTCTGCTTACTTTCTTTGGTCCGTTTCTAAGATTTGTGCTTTTTATACCAGTTCATATCCATTACAGTTTTTTCTCGGAAGCTATAACTGATATTTAGGATTTCTATTTGATATTGTGGGAAGCTTTAGACATCTTAGGCATTAATTCCCATTTACTAACAATTATACAAAATTGTGGGAAGCTTTAGACATCTTAGGCATTAATTCCCATTTACTAACAATTATAAAACAATTATATAACGAAAACATCTCGTACGTTAAAATTTCTAATCGCCTCTCTAGTCCAATTAATACCACAAAAGGACTTCGACAAGGCTGCAGTGTATCTCCATTATTATTTAACTTATACGTCGAAATAGCACTGCGTAACTGGAAGAGACACTGTGGACAAATGGGGATCCTTATCAACGAAAAGCCTCTCTTTACGCTAAACTTTGCAGATGATCAGGTGGTCCTGGCGCAAGACGCATATGATCTTGAATTTATGATCAGAAGACTGTACATCGAATATCAAAAATGGGGTCTGCAAGTCAGCCTGAAAAAGACCGAATATCTTGTGATCAATTCTAATGCACGGTTTGATGTAATTATAAATGACGATGTTGCTGTAAAACAAGTAGACCAATTTAAATACCTGGGAGCAGTAATAGACAAAAATGGCTTAGGAGAAGAGCAGATAAACCATAGGATACAGCAAAGCAAGAGAATAGTAGGTTGCCTTAACTCTTTATGGTGGAGTAAATCGTTATCACTAAAAACAAAGAAAAGGATAGGACAAACTATGGTAGAATCCGTCCTATGCTATGGGTGTGAGGTGTGGACCGTGAAAGCAGCAATGAAGAGGAGACTCAACGTAATCGAAATGGATTATCTGCGAAGGAGCACAAGAACATCAAGACTAGAACGGATTCCAAACGCTGATATTAGAGCCACAATGGAAGCAAACGAAACCGTGACGGATAGAATTGAACGCAGAGGATTAATATGGTTTGGACATTTAATGCGTATGCCAGAAGATAGATGGCCAAAAAGAGTGTTCCAGTGGGTACCTCCCGGACAAAATAAACGAGGACGACCGCGCAGATCGTGGAATGAGGGAATGAGACAAGCAATGTTACAGAGGAATCTAGAGGAAGAACGGGCATTGGATAGAGAGGCGTGGCGTAAAGGAACGGGAATGCGGCATTTAGCTGTAATGTGATTTATGTAGCATATAATACTTGTACACATATGTATTGTAAATTACAAACCCGAAATATATATATATATATTTGATTTTTTCTCGGTGACGTCTTTCGTCTCCTTTTTTCTTTGAGCCTCACTAGCTTCCTTTTCAAAGTCTTCATGTTGTAAATTTTCTATTTTCCAGTGTATATTCTTCCCCCTTTACTACTAACTTATTTTTTCTTATACTAGCCCTGTACCCATCTTGTTTGGCCTGCTTTAGGTGTTTTAATAGAGTTTTCTTTCTGTTATTTGCTTATGTGTTAAGTCATTGCTTAACCAGTAGTTTGTGCTTTCAAGTGTTTTGTATTTTTCAATAGTTCCAATTGTTTGTTTACATTTTTGAAGAAAATTCAGACCTGCCCATTTTGGGTGTTTCAAAGAGGCCTATCCTCCTTATTTCCTCTACTTTATTCCAAAAATCAAAGAAAATATCCGTCTAATTTGTAACTTCGGTAAGTTTTTCTTGTAGACTCTCCTTATTCTCTTCTTGTTTATCTTGAATTGCGTAACAAATAAGAATTTTTCTTTTTAGTTCTTTCTCTAGCTGTTCCAGACGTATATACGGGTTGATTACGTTTTCTTCTAGTAATTCGTACTTTTTCTTCTTGATTTACTATTGTGGTGAGTAGAATAGGGACAGTTGATACCGCCATTTTGTTTTTAATTAGGTCAATCAATTTAATCGATTGCGCAATCAAGGTCGAATTAATGGGATTAGCGGTTCAATTCGCGGAATTTTAGGTCGATTTAATTGGATTAACGGTTTAATTAGATCATTTCGCGGAATTTTAGGTCGATTTAATGGGATTAGCGGTTTAATTAGATCAATTCGCGGTTTTAATTAGGTCAATTAAAAGTTCGATTAAAATCTCGATTAAAATCGGCGGTTTAATTAGGTCAATTAAAAGTTCGATTAAAAACGGCGGCCATCTTGGATTTAATCAAATTAATCAATCAAATTTAATTAGATCGAATAAAAGTTGGATTAAAATTTCGATTAAAAGCGGCGGCCATCTTGGAATTAAATCAAGACTAGACCAATCAGGTTAGCGGTTATCAATCTATCTCACTCTCACACTGTACAAATGGGGCGTGGTCAGGAGCCGGCGGGTGCATAATTAATCAGAGCAATAAGGGTCATATTGAATTAATCGTTAATCAAAGTTATCAATTTAATCAGGTGTACGGCGGATTCGGTATCAATCCGCGGATTAAATAAATATGCATAATGTATCACGAAAAAGCACGGTAGATCAATCAGCGGTTTATCCCAAAAACTAAAAAAAAGAAACGCAGGTCTTGACTTGTCTGTTTACACCTGTCAATCAAAGCTTAAAATTTCGTAAATGACGTCAGGGATTATTGCGAACAATAGGTACCTTTCATCGTCCTACGAAATGTTTTTAATTCAGGCTGAAAAGTTTAAAAGGATATATCATTTGTAAACACAAAAGAAATACAGCTATAAAATTATTCATTTTATTTGCAAAATCGCGCTCACTCCAAAAAGGCAGAGGATTGACAATTTATGAAATTAAAAATCAGAATATAATTAAAAATGTTGATTAATATGATAACAATGCTTTTTTATGTAATAAACGTGTTTTCATAATAAAATAAAAATAAGTCATAAGTGTGGCAGAGTTCCATATCCAGTAGGAAGTGTAATGTGGTCCACCTGGAGCCGCATCATATCTCGTGCAAAGAAATTTTCGTTACTTTGAAGTTTGAGCGCCGACATCCCGATTCGATCCGAAGGCACATATTGAATGATACTGCATTCTGTAAAGCAAAGGTAATTTTTTAACATATACATATAATTAAGAAGAAACGTATTTTTAAGAACTTTACGATATTTCCTATAAATTAACTACAGTTAGTCATCAGCATCTTGGTAACGTGTTTATTATCAATAGGCTTTTTCCCACGCTAAAATGATAAAACAGAATTTCGAATAAAAGAACGCTTAGGGAAATTCGATTTTTAAAATAAAAATTTAAAACTTAAGACTAATTTGAACAAATTTAGTATGCCAGAAATTGATAGATTCGTAAAGTCCACCTTGAATGTTTTAACAATATTGAGAACACCACTAAAACTTATGCCAAGCGAAGGCAGCACAGGGACGTTTCTGACTAGTTTCGAATAAAAGAACGCTTAGGGAAATTCGATTTTTAAAATAAAAAATTTAAAACTTAAGACTAATTTGAACAAATTTAGTATGCCAGAAATTGATGGATTCGTAAAGTCCACCTTGAATGTTTTAAACTATTGAACATCACTAAACTTATGCCAAGCGAAGGCAACACAATACGCACGGGTATTTTGTTAAAAATGAGTCAATCCATAACCCATTGTCATTACTATTATCTTTCCTATTGTTTTGTTTCGGCAAGTTTCAACTTGTATCTTTCCTGTATTTGACAAAAAAAAATGCAATAAACATCTGCAAACCTCAGCGAAAGCCTTTCACACGGTACAAGTTTGAGCTTCAGAATTCAAATTTAAGTACAGCTTATTTCATAAATTTAAAACAAAAAGCCATTATTATCTTTTAGCATTAAAAATAAAACTGTTTTTCTAAAAATCTTGGGAACAAGAGAAAACCTACATTTGAAAATTTAAATATATTATTGTCGACGTAAAAATATTTATAAAACAAAACTGCGAGTACGTTTTTTAATAAGCAAATTTAATTTTAAATTAATCGTGCTGTTAAATCCGACTATCCTCTTCTGTTGGTAATGTTTGTCTCAAAAAAAAAAATATCATCTGTAATCACGAAATAAATTAATGATTTTCTTACACGTAAATTAATTTGACTTTTAAGGAATTCAGATATTCAAGAAAAATAACTGCCTAACATATTTAGCTTTTAAAAATTCCACGTTATTGTAAAGAGTCCGTTTAAAAATTCAACGTTGTGAAGACAGAAAAACATATTCGACGCAATACTAATCTGGAAGTGTTATTCTTTTAATAACTATGAAAAATATTATCTGGTCCAGTTTACTCTATCCCAAAATTAAAAAATAGAATTAACCCAACCGTGCAAACTGAACCGCTCCTTTGGTAATCAGTTTTCTACTCTATGTTTTAATTCAATATTGTTAATAACTTCCTTGCCAATTTTTATGAACCTTAATTTTGAAATTATTTACAAAAGTTACCGCCTTTTAAACATGAGGAATTCTTTAATCTTTTTTCTAACACAGATTATCACAGCTTCCAGTTAACAGAAGGCCAGTTTAATTGTTATAACTGAATTTTTAATTAAATGAAAATAGAAACCAGAGATAATATAAAGACAGAAAGACTCAAAATTAATTAAAACAAAAAAAAAACAAATACAGTAAAAAATTAATAACCAAAAAAATACCTTCAATAAAAAACTGACTTGAATAATATTTCATCATTCACTTTACAGTTTACGAGTATACTTCATCAGATAATAATAATAAATTGGAAAATTAAACAGCACTTGCGGAACTTACCCCGATTCGTTTTACGGCAACTACCAAAATGACTTTAACTACATAAACGTAGTCAACCCCCACCTTGAATATTTCTTTTAAAAGTTCTAGAACGTTTCAAATCTAAATCTGCGTTTACAGATATTCGTCATCATTTTAAAAACCAACAATTAAAGCAGCTTATTTTTAAAATTATTGTTCTATTGTCAAGGTTTATCTTGGTTACATTGACACTCAAAGAACTTAAAACTTTGAAAGCAGTTTTTACCTATTCAAGCGGCTAGAGAAAATTTCAGTAAATGTATTTTTCGTAGCAATTGATAATCATGCTGAACCGATGTTAAGGATTGAATTCTACACTACTCTTCAGACGAGGAAAGCTGCTTTGCACGTTCAGAACAGAATTATTTTAAAGCTGAGGAATATGATCTTTAAGGGTTATTGAAATCTCTATCCTATTTATGTCCATTTAATACGGTTCAGGTAAGTTGTGTTTTTATAAACGTGCACTAAAAGTTATTGTAGGTTAAATTTTACCGATGACTAATTACCATTTAAAATTTTTAAATATGAAATATTTTGAAGCTATCAGTCAGCACAATCATATTGCCGGTTATGTCTTTAATAATTCTTGAAGTTTAAATTTACTCTTTTGCAGGGCTAGGGCCTGTTTTTATTGTTCCCTGATAAAGTTAAATTCCATATATCTACAATTGAATCACTAAAAGGTACGAAGATACAAATGTTCCTAAAACCATTCCGTTAATTAAACAAGCAAGAACGACCGGCCAGGCGAACTTGCTAACAAGTTTTTCAAAATTTAGTAGTAAATATTTTATGGAATGACTTTTAAAGAAAGTATTTAGCTTGTGTTCACTTATAACCTGTAAAATAAGTGATTTCATTCTTCAGAAATTTTTAAAATTATAAATTAATTCACCTAAAATGTATTCGTTTTTTATAATCTGATATATAAATATCTACAATCACAGCGGAAATAAAAAATCGTTAAACACGTGCAACCATCTTATTCTAGTATTCATAATAGCATTGGATTTATTTTCAGTCGAAAAGACTTCACACACTTTAAAAAAAAAATAATCGCATGATTCACAGAAACCTTGAAGAACTAATCGCAAAAAATAATAAATGTTTAGCTTTAAGCTAAATATATACCAAAACAAAATGCCTGTACTAATAACATTGAACAATAGGTACAACATGACTCATTGTTCTTGAGTCCCTTACTACAAAATAGTTTAAATCTAGATCGGATGGTGGTACAATCGTACACTTGATGATGCCCTCTACAGAATTAAGATCAATCTGTTCACATTTATCCCGACCCACATGAATTTTAGGATGCCCTATGGGGTATTTCCCATACTTATTAAAATTTAAAAGAAAAAACTAAATTCTATCTGATTCATAATTATTTTAAAATAAATTTTGGCTTTAATGTAATTCTTTGCTTCAAATCAACTTCGAACGTTTGATAAAAAATTAAAAAGAAATAAACTAAATTGCATCTGCTTCATAATTATTTTAAATAAATTTTGAGCTTTAATGTAATTCCTTGCTTCAAATCAACTTCGAATGTTTGAAGACTTTTAAAATGAAGATCAATAAAAAATATTGAATAGAACATATTTTTGAAAACCTTAAACAAGATTAAGTTTGAAATAAACAAAAGAATATTTTTAAAATATTGAAAACGTAATAAAATTAAATTAAAAAAATATTAAAAGAAAAAAACAAAATGAATTAAATTATAAAATAACTTTTTTAATAATTAATGTAAACCATTATCTTTAACTTTGTCACCTCTGCTAACATTTTTGAATTCCTGTATTACAAAGTGCAATTAAAATGTAAGATATTACGAAGACCTTTTCGTATTTTAGAAAAAAACAGTTTACGAAGACCTTTTCGTATTTTAGAAAAAAAAACAGTTTACGCTTATTTAAGAAAATCAAATATTTAAGAAAAAATAATCTTGAAAAGCTTGAATGAAGTTAAATTTGAAATAAAGAAAAACATTTCAAGAAATTGAAAAACTTTTAAAATGAAAATCAATAACAAATATTTAATAAAACATGTTTCTGAAAACCGTAAACAAGATTAAATGTGAAATAAATAAGAGTATTTTAAAAATATTGAAAAGTTTGAATGAAAATAAATTTGAGATAAAGAACAAACATTTTAAGAATTTGAAAACTCTTAAAATGAAAATCAGTAAAACATATTTCTGTAAAATTTTTAGTATACATTTTATAATATCTACCTATCTATTATAGATATGTTGTTCAGGTCCTTGAACGGAGGTGAGCAGCTCATGCCTCGATGCATCCAGCGACTGTTGGGAAACCCCTGGTAGGTCTACCCCAAACGCGAAAGACTGAAAATATTTTAAAAAAATTTTAATTCGATATACAGACAAACTGAATTGAAACTTCAATTTCTTAAACTGGAGATATACGTAAAAGCTGAGTATGAAAAAGTTACTTACACCCAAGTACTCGCTGTACTCCCAGCAGTTCTGTAATATGCCGGTGAAGTTTTGCGAAAAACTGCGAATCAGATGCATCTAAAACAGCACCCTCGTGCATTAGTTTGGTTTCACACTGCTCTTCACCAATTATAGTAATTCGCGTGCGGTCGACACTGCTCACACTTGTGAATGCGTACTGTAGCACGTCGAAGAAGACAACGGTCGATATGGTGAACCCGACAAGCACTTTGGAGACTTTAAAAAACATTAGTCATTACCCTGGTCACTCAAAACAGTTAATCATCGTAAATACTTCCGGACGTTTTGCATACTGTAAATTCTTAACAGCTGCAGTCATCAAAAAGGACGCCAAAGTCTTGTTAGTCCTGAAATTTGTAAGGACTTAAATTTGAAAAATAAAAGAATATTTAAATTATAAAATAACTTTTTTAGATGATATTTAATATAAAATAATTCTGAAACGCTTAAATGGAAACCATTCACGTGCTGTAGTCTCGACATATATCTTCTTCTCGTCTATAATTAATGAAAATCATTATCTTTAACTTTGGCAGCTCTGCTAACATTTCTGAATTCCTGTGTTACAAAGTTTTCTAAATTTGTTAATGCTGGCAAATTTTAAATTAATATTCTATTTTAGTATAAACTCTCGAATGTTTTACAAAAATTTAAAAAGAAAAAACTAAATTGTATTTTACTTCATAATTATATTAAGTACTAATTTTGAAATAAAAAAGTAATAAACTTGTTTAACATTCTGGTATGAGCAAAGATGTAGCGAGTTCAGATTACAATTTATTATTTACAGGTAAGTTGAGCAATATGGTTTTTAGGGATTATTGAAATTTCTATCTTATTTATTTAATATGCTACAAAAGGTGAATTATTTTGCTGAAAAAGAAATCAATACCAAAGCTAGATGATTATCAATTTGAACTTGTCAGTTTCTAATATTGAAAAATTGTTTGGAATACCAGACGATGCAATTTATTATAAAACCAAATCAGGAATTAATATTCAAAATAAGTAAATTGATAGACACAAGTGATTTGTGTGTGCCTATATTCAAATTTTGTAAAAGGATCAATATTTAGATTTGTAGTAAATTCGTTGCCTAGGGTACTTACATAAAATCAGCTAGTGTTATCCTTTTTATAGATACATAATATTGAACTGTTTGATAAATTAACTCTTACCTTTGAAGGAGCAGTACGTAGGTGAAAATGTAAATAACGTTAGCGTTTTGATTGATTTCAATAAATTTGATGATCTGAGTCACGTATTGGGATATATGGTTTCAGGGCAGCCGAATTCATTGACACAAGCGGTTTCGGCAAAAAATCGCCTTAATCACAAGTTATTGTGCTGGTACATTGTCTCACGCACCATAGGGATTTCAATGTAAAATGGATTTGAAAGACTTTGAATTCAAAGAAAGGGTAAAGAATCTACAAGAATTTAAAATTGAAATTAAAGAGTAAATCAAATGATCGTATTATAGTTTATTATGATAAAGCTGGACGATTATCAATAATAAATTGAGAAATTAAACAACACTTTCAAAACTTACCTCAAAGCGTACTCGGGCAAATACCAAACTACAGCGGCCCCCGTCAAGACTTTAACTAAACTCAGTCTAGGATTTCATCCCCACCTTGAAAATTCAACTTCTTTTATTTTCAAGTTATTTGTTAATCAGCTGTTCAGATTTTAATACCCGATTCCAATCAAATCAATTTAATTAGTCCAGTCAATTTAATTAGTCCAGTCATTTTAATCTAGGGTAGGCTAGCTTAACATGTTACGTAAATAAACTATTAAAATAGGTAAATTCAAATCTTGACCATTTGTTACAGGTATGAAGACATTTCAGGTTAGGCTAGGTTAGGTTAGCTTATTTCAAGTTAGACTAGGTTAGCTCATTTCAATCTAAGTTAGGTTAGGTTAGGTTAGCTTATTTCAAGTTAGGTTAGGTTAGTGCATTTCAATCAAAGTTAGGTTAGGTTAGGTTAGCTTATTTCAAGCTAGGTTAGGTTAGATAATTTTAATCTAGGTTAGGTTAGTTTAAATAAGTTAAAAGCTAACCTAACCTAGATTAAAATTATCTAACCTAACCTAGCTTGAAATAAGCTAACCTAACCTAACCTAACTTTGATTGAAATGCACTAACCTAACCTAACTTGAAATAAGCTAACCTAACCTAACCTAACTTAGATTGAAATGAGCTAACCTAGTCTAACTTGAAATAAGCTAACCTAACCTAGCCTAACCTGAAATGTCTTCATACCTGTAACAAATGGTCAAGATTTGAATTTACCTATTTTAATAGTTTATTTACGTAACATGTTAAGCTAGCCTACCCTAGATTAAAATGACTGGACTAATTAAATTGACTGGACTAATTAAATTGATTTGATTGGAATCGGGTATTAAAATCTGAACAGCTGATTAACAAATAACTTGAAAATAAAAGAAGTTGAATTTTCAAGGTGGGGATGAAATCCTAGACTGAGTTTAGTTAAAGTCTTGACGGGGGCCGCTGTAGTTTGGTATTTGCCCGAGTACGCTTTGAGGTAAGTTTTGAAAGTGTTGTTTAATTTCTCAATTTATTATTGATAATCGTCCAGCTTTATCATAATAAACTATAATACGATCATTTGATTTACTCTTTAATTTCAATTTTAAATTCTTGTAGATTCTTTACCCTTTCTTTGAATTCAAAGTCTTTCAAATCCATTTTACATTGAAATCCCTATGGTGCGTGAGACAATGTACCAGCACAATAACTTGTGATTAAGGCGATTTTTTGCCGAAACCGCTTGTGTCAATGAATTCGGCTGCCCTGAAACCATATATCCCAATACGTGACTCAGATCATCAAATTTATTGAAATCAATCAAAACGCTAACGTTATTTACATTTTCACCTACGTACTGCTCCTTCAAAGGTAAGAGTTAATTTATCAAACAGTTCAATATTATGTATCTATAAAAAGGATAACACTAGCTGATTTTATGTAAGTACCCTAGGCAACGAATTTACTACAAATCTAAATATTGATCCTTTTACAAAATTTGAATATAGGCACACACAAATCACTTGTGTCTATCAATTTACTTATTTTGAATATTAATTCCTGATTTGGTTTTATAATAAATTGCATCGTCTGGTATTCCAAACAATTTTTCAATATTAGAAACTGACAAGTTCAAATTGATAATCATCTAGCTTTGGTATTGATTTCTTTTTCAGCAAAATAATTCACCTTTTGTAGCATATTAAATAAATAAGATAGAAATTTCAATAATCCCTAAAAACCATATTGCTCAACTTACCTGTAAATAATAAATTGTAATCTGAACTCGCTACATCTTTGCTCATACCAGAATGTTAAACAAGTTTATTACTTTTTTATTTCAAAATTAGTACTTAATATAATTATGAAGTAAAATACAATTTAGTTTTTTCTTTTTAAATTTTTGTAAAACATTCGAGAGTTTATACTAAAATAGAATATTAATTTAAAATTTGCCAGCATTAACAAATTTAGAAAACTTTGTAACACAGGAATTCAGAAATGTTAGCAGAGCTGCCAAAGTTAAAGATAATGATTTTCATTAATTATAGACGAGAAGAAGATATATGTCGAGACTACAGCACGTGAATGGTTTCCATTTAAGCGTTTCAGAATTATTTTATATTAAATATCATCTAAAAAAGTTATTTTATAATTTAAATATTCTTTTATTTTTCAAATTTAAGTCCTTACAAATTTCAGGACTAACAAGACTTTGGCGTCCTTTTTGATGACTGCAGCTGTTAAGAATTTACAGTATGCAAAACGTCCGGAAGTATTTACGATGATTAACTGTTTTGAGTGACCAGGGTAATGACTAATGTTTTTTAAAGTCTCCAAAGTGCTTGTCGGGTTCACCATATCGACCGTTGTCTTCTTCGACGTGCTACAGTACGCATTCACAAGTGTGAGCAGTGTCGACCGCACGCGAATTACTATAATTGGTGAAGAGCAGTGTGAAACCAAACTAATGCACGAGGGTGCTGTTTTAGATGCATCTGATTCGCAGTTTTTCGCAAAACTTCACCGGCATATTACAGAACTGCTGGGAGTACAGCGAGTACTTGGGTGTAAGTAACTTTTTCATACTCAGCTTTTACGTATATCTCCAGTTTAAGAAATTGAAGTTTCAATTCAGTTTGTCTGTATATCGAATTAAAATTTTTTTAAAATATTTTCAGTCTTTCGCGTTTGGGGTAGACCTACCAGGGGTTTCCCAACAGTCGCTGGATGCATCGAGGCATGAGCTGCTCACCTCCGTTCAAGGACCTGAACAACATATCTATAATAGATAGGTAGATATTATAAAATGTATACTAAAAATTTTACAGAAATATGTTTTACTGATTTTCATTTTAAGAGTTTTCAAATTCTTAAAATGTTTGTTCTTTATCTCAAATTTATTTTCATTCAAACTTTTCAATATTTTTAAAATACTCTTATTTATTTCACATTTAATCTTGTTTACGGTTTTCAGAAACATGTTTTATTAAATATTTGTTATTGATTTTCATTTTAAAAGTTTTTCAATTTCTTGAAATGTTTTTCTTTATTTCAAATTTAACTTCATTCAAGCTTTTCAAGATTATTTTTTCTTAAATATTTGATTTTCTTAAATAAGCGTAAACTGTTTTTTTTTCTAAAATACGAAAAGGTCTTCGTAAACTGTTTTTTTCTAAAATACGAAAAGGTCTTCGTAATATCTTACATTTTAATTGCACTTTGTAATACAGGAATTCAAAAATGTTAGCAGAGGTGACAAAGTTAAAGATAATGGTTTACATTAATTATTAAAAAAGTTATTTTATAATTTAATTCATTTTGTTTTTTTCTTTTAATATTTTTTTAATTTAATTTTATTACGTTTTCAATATTTTAAAAATATTCTTTTGTTTATTTCAAACTTAATCTTGTTTAAGGTTTTCAAAAATATGTTCTATTCAATATTTTTTATTGATCTTCATTTTAAAAGTCTTCAAACATTCGAAGTTGATTTGAAGCAAGGAATTACATTAAAGCTCAAAATTTATTTAAAATAATTATGAAGCAGATGCAATTTAGTTTATTTCTTTTTAATTTTTTATCAAACGTTCGAAGTTGATTTGAAGCAAAGAATTACATTAACGCCAAAATTTATTTTAAAATAATTATGAATCAGATAGAATTTAGTTTTTTCTTTTAAATTTTAATAAGTATGGGAAATACCCCATAGGGCATCCTAAAATTCATGTGGGTCGGGATAAATGTGAACAGATTGATCTTAATTCTGTAGAGGGCATCATCAAGTGTACGATTGTACCACCATCCGATCTAGATTTAAACTATTTTGTAGTAAGGGACTCAAGAACAATGAGTCATGTTGTACCTATTGTTCAATGTTATTAGTACAGGCATTTTGTTTTGGTATATATTTAGCTTAAAGCTAAACATTTATTATTTTTTGCGATTAGTTCTTCAAGGTTTCTGTGAATCATGCGATTATTTTTTTTTTAAAGTGTGTGAAGTCTTTTCGACTGAAAATAAATCCAATGCTATTATGAATACTAGAATAAGATGGTTGCACGTGTTTAACGATTTTTTATTTCCGCTGTGATTGTAGATATTTATATATCAGATTATAAAAAACGAATACATTTTAGGTGAATTAATTTATAATTTTAAAAATTTCTGAAGAATGAAATCACTTATTTTACAGGTTATAAGTGAACACAAGCTAAATACTTTCTTTAAAAGTCATTCCATAAAATATTTACTACTAAATTTTGAAAAACTTGTTAGCAAGTTCGCCTGGCCGGTCGTTCTTGCTTGTTTAATTAACGGAATGGTTTTAGGAACATTTGTATCTTCGTACCTTTTAGTGATTCAATTGTAGATATATGGAATTTAACTTTATCAGGGAACAATAAAAACAGGCCCTAGCCCTGCAAAAGAGTAAATTTAAACTTCAAGAATTATTAAAGACATAACCGGCAATATGATTGTGCTGACTGATAGCTTCAAAATATTTCATATTTAAAAATTTTAAATGGTAATTAGTCATCGGTAAAATTTAACCTACAATAACTTTTAGTGCACGTTTATAAAAACACAACTTACCTGAACCGTATTAAATGGACATAAATAGGATAGAGATTTCAATAACCCTTAAAGATCATATTCCTCAGCTTTAAAATAATTCTGTTCTGAACGTGCAAAGCAGCTTTCCTCGTCTGAAGAGTAGTGTAGAATTCAATCCTTAACATCGGTTCAGCATGATTATCAATTGCTACGAAAAATACATTTACTGAAATTTTCTCTAGCCGCTTGAATAGGTAAAAACTGCTTTCAAAGTTTTAAGTTCTTTGAGTGTCAATGTAACCAAGATAAACCTTGACAATAGAACAATAATTTTAAAAATAAGCTGCTTTAATTGTTGGTTTTTAAAATGATGACGAATATCTGTAAACGCAGATTTAGATTTGAAACGTTCTAGAACTTTTAAAAGAAATATTCAAGGTGGGGGTTGACTACGTTTATGTAGTTAAAGTCATTTTGGTAGTTGCCGTAAAACGAATCGGGGTAAGTTCCGCAAGTGCTGTTTAATTTTCCAATTTATTATTATTATCTGATGAAGTATACTCGTAAACTGTAAAGTGAATGATGAAATATTATTCAAGTCAGTTTTTTATTGAAGGTATTTTTTTGGTTATTAATTTTTTACTGTATTTGTTTTTTTTTTGTTTTAATTAATTTTGAGTCTTTCTGTCTTTATATTATCTCTGGTTTCTATTTTCATTTAATTAAAAATTCAGTTATAACAATTAAACTGGCCTTCTGTTAACTGGAAGCTGTGATAATCTGTGTTAGAAAAAAGATTAAAGAATTCCTCATGTTTAAAAGGCGGTAACTTTTGTAAATAATTTCAAAATTAAGGTTCATAAAAATTGGCAAGGAAGTTATTAACAATATTGAATTAAAACATAGAGTAGAAAACTGATTACCAAAGGAGCGGTTCAGTTTGCACGGTTGGGTTAATTCTATTTTTTAATTTTGGGATAGAGTAAACTGGACCAGATAATATTTTTCATAGTTATTAAAAGAATAACACTTCCAGATTAGTATTGCGTCGAATATGTTTTTCTGTCTTCACAACGTTGAATTTTTAAACGGACTCTTTACAATAACGTGGAATTTTTAAAAGCTAAATATGTTAGGCAGTTATTTTTCTTGAATATCTGAATTCCTTAAAAGTCAAATTAATTTACGTGTAAGAAAATCATTAATTTATTTCGTGATTACAGATGATATTTTTTTTTTTGAGACAAACATTACCAACAGAAGAGGATAGTCGGATTTAACAGCACGATTAATTTAAAATTAAATTTGCTTATTAAAAAACGTACTCGCAGTTTTGTTTTATAAATATTTTTACGTCGACAATAATATATTTAAATTTTCAAATGTAGGTTTTCTCTTGTTCCCAAGATTTTTAGAAAAACAGTTTTATTTTTAATGCTAAAAGATAATAAATGGCTTTTTGTTTTAAATTTATGAAATAAGCTGTACTTAAATTTGAATTCTGAAGCTCAAACTTGTACCGTGTGAAAGGCTTTCGCTGAGGTTTGCAGATGTTTATTGCATTTTTTTTTGTCAAATACAGGAAAGATACAAGTTGAAACTTGCCGAAACAAAACAATAGGAAAGATAATAGTAATGACAATGGGTTATGGATTGACTCATTTTTAACAAAATACCCGTGCGTATTGTGTTGCCTTCGCTTGGCATAAGTTTAGTGATGTTCAATAGTTTAAAACATTCAAGGTGGACTTTACGAATCCATCAATTTCTGGCATACTAAATTTGTTCAAATTAGTCTTAAGTTTTAAATTTTTTATTTTAAAAATCGAATTTCCCTAAGCGTTCTTTTATTCGAAACTAGTCAGAAACGTCCCTGTGCTGCCTTCGCTTGGCATAAGTTTTAGTGGTGTTCTCAATATTGTTAAAACATTCAAGGTGGACTTTACGAATCTATCAATTTCTGGCATACTAAATTTGTTCAAATTAGTCTTAAGTTTTAAATTTTTATTTTAAAAATCGAATTTCCCTAAGCGTTCTTTTATTCGAAATTCTGTTTTATCATTTTAGCGTGGGAAAAAGCCTATTGATAATAAACACGTTACCAAGATGCTGATGACTAACTGTAGTTAATTTATAGGAAATATCGTAAAGTTCTTAAAAATACGTTTCTTCTTAATTATATGTATATGTTAAAAAATTACCTTTGCTTTACAGAATGCAGTATCATTCAATATGTGCCTTCGGATCGAATCGGGATGTCGGCGCTCAAACTTCAAAGTAACGAAAATTTCTTTGCACGAGATATGATGCGGCTCCAGGTGGACCACATTACACTTCCTACTGGATATGGAACTCTGCCACACTTATGACTTATTTTTATTTTATTATGAAAACACGTTTATTACATAAAAAAGCATTGTTATCATATTAATCAACATTTTTAATTATATTCTGATTTTTAATTTCATAAATTGTCAATCCTCTGCCTTTTTGGAGTGAGCGCGATTTTGCAAATAAAATGAATAATTTTATAGCTGTATTTCTTTTGTGTTTACAAATGATATATCCTTTTAAACTTTTCAGCCTGAATTAAAAACATTTCGTAGGACGATGAAAGGTACCTATTGTTCGCAATAATCCCTGACGTCATTTACGAAATTTTAAGCTTTGATTGACAGGTGTAAACAGACAAGTCAAGACCTGCGTTTCTTTTTTTTAGTTTTTGGGATAAACCGCTGATTGATCTACCGTGCTTTTTCGTGATACATTATGCATATTTATTTAATCCGCGGATTGATACCGAATCCGCCGTACACCTGATTAAATTGATAACTTTGATTAACGATTAATTCAATATGACCCTTATTGCTCTGATTAATTATGCACCCGCCGGCTCCTGACCACGCCCCATTTGTACAGTGTGAGAGTGAGATAGATTGATAACCGCTAACCTGATTGGTCTAGTCTTGATTTAATTCCAAGATGGCCGCCGCTTTTAATCGAAATTTTAATCCAACTTTTATTCGATCTAATTAAATTTGATTGATTAATTTGATTAAATCCAAGATGGCCGCCGTTTTTAATCGAACTTTTAATTGACCTAATTAAACCGCCGATTTTAATCGAGATTTTAATCGAACTTTTAATTGACCTAATTAAAACCGCGAATTGATCTAATTAAACCGCTAATCCCATTAAATCGACCTAAAATTCCGCGAAATGATCTAATTAAACCGTTAATCCAATTAAATCGACCTAAAATTCCGCGAATTGAACCGCTAATCCCATTAATTCGACCTTGATTGCGCAATCGATTAAATTGATTGACCTAATTAAAAACAAAATGGCGGTATCAACTGTCCCTATTCTACTGTGGTGCGGCGACGCGGGTACCGGTATCACGGCCTCGTCACGCAGTGAAAATAATCCGCGAATCTTAGTGAAAAACGAGTTATTAAAAAGAAAGGTGGTATTAATAGGAAATGTAAATAGTGTAGTTACAAGTGATTAAAGAATTAACCCCCACAGAGAAGCATAATTGAGTGAATTAAGTTAAAAAAAATAACACTGATAAGGAGAAAGAACGAAGGGTACGCGTACCAGTTATCCTAAACAACCTTGTGCGAATGATTCGCTATAGGTGAGAAGGGCACCAATATTACGCGGTGAGTACGGTTGTCAAAGTTAGAGAAGTGTAGGTGACGGCCATAAAATACGTCAAGATGCCACTGCAACGAATCCCCAAAAAATACGAGAGCGAAGAATCATCTACGAAGGACGTTAAAAGAAAAAGATGGGCAGAGCAGGAGAACGAAGTTGAAGCAATAAAGAAAACTAAAAAACGGGAAGATCCCCTCGTAAAAACCGAGATGAAACAGATCTGGCTGAAATGATGAAAGATATGATGAAGGATGTAAAAGCGATAAGAAAGGACCAGAAAAATTATCAAAAAGAAATGCGACAATTAAAAGAAGAAAAAATGAAAAATAAAATAAAGCGACTTGGAAAAAGTTGGAAAGTATGGAAAAGCAATAGAACAAGAATAATGTAATAATTAAAGGTCGCGAATTTAAAAAAGAATGAAGGAAGTAATTTATTTCTGAAACACGAAAGGCGAATGTAAAAATTAAGGATATACAAAAAATAAAAGGTAAAGAAGGAAAGTTAGCAATGACTATAGTACAAATGGATAATTGGGAAGAAAAAAAAATAGTGAAAAATAAAAGTAAACTAAAATCACAATACTTTACAGAGCATTATTTAACCCAAACTGAAGCAAAATTACAGCAGGTTTTTTAATAAATAACACATTAAAGGAGTCAATAACTGATTATAAAACGATAAACAATAGAATAAAGCTACATGAGACTTAAGGACAAGTACCGAAAATTTAGTATTATTAACGTCCACGCTCTCACAGAGGAAGCGGAAATAGAGAAGAAAGAATAGTTTTACGAGGAGGTTGAAGATGTGCTAGGAAAATTGCCAAAATTTGATGTTAAAATTATTATTGGAGACCTAAATGCTAAAGTTGGCAAAGAGGATCCGAACGTGCTAGTAGCAGGCAAAGAAAGTCTCCATGATGTAACGAATGAAAATGGCCAAATAATAGTAGACTTTGCGGCAAGCAAAAATATGATGGATAAAAGTACAACGTTTCAGCGAAAGAAGATACACAAAATCACATGGGTTAGTCCCGACAAAAAAACGCTAAATCAAATTGATCATCTGTTGGTGACCAAGATCCATGCAAAATGTATTCTTAATGTAAGGTCCTTTGGAGGAGCCGATGTCAGTTCAGACCATGTATTGGTTAAAACAACCGTAAAGCAAATAATTCCAGATCCATTACAGAAAAATAAAATAAGAAGCATTAAATGGGAAATAATAGAGCTAGAAGATGATACGACACAAATACGCAGCAAACACTAAAGAAGCAATAAACAAATATAGACAAAATGAAGGCATTGAGGAAGAATGAAAATCTGTCAAGAACGTAATAAAAGAAAGTATAAAAAACATACAAAGGGTGGATACTGGCCAAAAAAATGGTTTGACAAAGATTGTAAAAAGATGGTTCGAGAAAGAAGAAAAACAAGACTTGAAATGTTAAATAAACAAACAGGTGAACTTCGGGAAAAATATAGAAAGATAAGGAATGAAACAAATAACGTATGTACATAAAAAAAAGAAGTGATGAAGAAAAAGATAGAAAATATTATTACAACATACACATACAAGAACGCTAGAAGTTTTTATAACAAAATAAAGATAGAGAAGAAAGGATATATTTAAGGAATAGGATTGAGAGATGAAGAAGGGGAATTATATCTAGATGAAAATCAAATGGAAGAAACATGGGCAAAATATTTTAAAACTACTGTGTAGGAGCCAGCAGCTGACAAAGAAGCACAAGAAAGATTAGTGTTAAATAATGAAAACCATATAGAAGTACACAATTTTGAAGAATTTATAGAAGCCCGCAACAAAAGTGCAGGAGCTGACGAAATAGTGATAGAATTAATCAAATATGCAGATGAAAATTTAACTAATAGAGTATATGAACTTGTAACAGAAATATGGAAAAAAAAGAGATGCCGGAAGAGTGGTGCACAATAATAATTTGTCCTATCTTTAAGAAAAGTAACGAACAATTGCCGGAGAACTACAGGCAAATTTTCTTATTGAATGTGGTGTACAAAATTCTAGCACACTTAATAAATGGTAAAATACAAAATATACTCGTAGTAGAAGGTAAGATTGGCCATTATCAAGCGGGCTTTAAAAAGGGCAAGTCTGTAAGAGATCACATATTTGTATTAAACCAAGTCCAAGAGAAATGTAGTAAAAAATATATACAAGCTATGTAACGTGTGTCCATAAACTGTCGACATCTCGGTTGCTTTGAAAAACAAATTACAAGTCTTAGATTAAATTATTGTATTTTACAAATCTTGACATTTGGTTTTGTGTTCTGAATCAAATTACGAAATATGTTTCTGAAATCATAACCTACTGGGATGTTAACAGTTTATGCTCACCCGTTATATGTATAGTACAAGTACATGCTATGTTTATTGTCTTCAGAAATGCGTATGACAACATAAAAAGAAACGAACTATTTACAGGGATGAAGGAGCTAGTGATACCAGAAGAGTTAGTAAGTTTAGTGATGATGACTTTGAAGAACACGATAAACAGGGTAAAATATAGACGGGGAGAATCAAATGAATATGAAAGTAATGTTGGGCTAAAGCAAGACGACCTACTGTCAACAACACTTTTCAAGAACAAGTCTTCCGAAGAAGTAACATCAAAGTAAATAATAATATCCTAAATAACTTGCACCAAGGTCTTGCTTATGCAGATGATTTAGTGCTCCTCGCTAGAACACGAGAAGAATTAAAGGCTATTTTCAAAAACTTAGAGAAGCTAACCTCTGCAGTTGGATTACAAATACATGAAAACAAATCAAGTTATGTGATCCTAGGAACTAAACTACAAGAAAGCCAAAACCTGGAGATTGTGTCATTAGATAAGAAGAAGAGATATGTATGTGTTTAAACTTACAAATAGCAATCATAAAAAAATATTTTAAGAATCGCGGCCGGATCCAGAAGTGCAGGTGCGTTGAACAACATCTTAACTGAAAAAACCTTCGAAGAAATTTAAAGCTAAAATTTTAAAGAAGTGAAACGTGAGTTCTGACAATTAGGTCTATATTATATTAATGAGTACCTCGGGTATGTTGTCCACCTTAAATAAATTGATTCTCTACTATTATTTTCTTTTATCACTTTCTTGTCTTGTCTGGCAAATCTGCTTTTTGGTAGCTAGCGACCTTGCTTTGCCTTTTGTTTATCTAACCTTAGTCTAATTCTTTCAGCTTTCACTCCATAGCTCATTCTTAACAGAATATAGTATGATCAAAAAGTGTTTGGATCGCAGTTGCTGTGGAAGTTGAAAGTTGCCTCTGAACTTATTTACTTCTACTATTTTTATATACACTGACATCTCTCAAAATTATAATAAAGATAAATAACCAGTTGAAACTTACAACAAAAAATTACAAATGATGTTCTTTTTGATACATTTTTAATTACAATTTGCTCACTTTTGAAAGATGTCAAGTAAATGCCAGTGGTATAAAAATAATAAAAGTAAATACCTGAGGAGATGATTTTTAAAATCCACAGCAATCACTATCCCAAGACTTTTTGGTCGTACTATAGGTATATCATTGCAGCATTGATTTTCGCTACATATTCAGCGACAGTCCATGATTTTGAATAAAATCAGAACGTTGAACGAAATATCCTGAATATGTTTCTCAGTTGCCTTCTTACATATTTAAAAATAATCTGTAAAGCTACTATCTTTCTTAGTTCGTTTTAGTTACTACTTTAGTGGGCGATTTAATTGTGTCAATCATCTCAGCTTGTTACCAACAGCAATCAGAGTATATCAAATTATCATAGGTATCAATTACATAACAAGAAAGTTGTCATTCAGAACCAATTATGAAATTACTAAATATCTACATTTCGTATAATTTTATTGACAAGCTCAATTCGGCGTAATCTTAAAATTGCTGAGTTCCATTGTTCCATGTTCCAAATTTCCGCCGTTTGACAGGAAGTAAACAAATTTTATTCTGTTCCAATTATTTTGTTGACAAATGAATTTAACAGGTTGCGTGTTGTTCCAAAAATTAATCACGAAGTATGATAGACCCAACTTTTACTTTTTAAAAGGCTCGTAAATATTCTTTTCTTCTCGCATTACTCATTTATAAGAACCAAGAAAATATGGGTATTCAAACCACCGTAGTGAATTTATGGCCGATAGAAAATTATCTAAATAAGTGTGCTCTTCCTTTAGTTGCCAAATTTTTAGTACTTTTCAATTAAAAATTCCTCAGGTTTTATGGATTGGTATAAAGAACTGTTGAAATATTAATTTCTAATTAATGTAATGACCAGGAAGGCAAGTCAGATTTTTATATTTGTAAACAATGTGTTCTGGGTGTATCCTACTAATAAGCTTTGCAGTAAATTAAACTGGCTTGCTTGAAGATGAGTGACTAAGAATTTTGTTTCGAAAAATTTTCACTCGAATCCAATTTAGTTATCCAGCAATCATAACGAATTATTTTTTTAAATTTTGTGCTGCAACTAAATTACATATGTTGGGAAATGCTACAGCATATTCAAACAGATAAAATTTTTAGGTCAACTGATTATATTTTAATAACATATTACCTTTGTAATAAAGTAGTGGTCTTATCTGTTTCCGAAAATCTTTTATGAAATCGTAATAATAATAGAAATACAATAATAAAAATTGGATGATGTCAATGCCGGTTAAAACCAAATCCAACACAGTGAAAAACGAACAAAATTAAACTACAATAATCCTTAAGTTGTCAGCAATTTTGTTTTACAGCAATTTATTATTAAATTTCTTTTAAATTTCCTGAGGGGAAGCAAGCGTACTGCTTAATAAATTGTAATGAAATTCAAAGGTTTGAATTTCAAATCGCGATTTTAATGCCTAATCTGCATACCTAAATATTTTTCGTCTCCCTTCATGCAAATTGAAAGTGTGCACGGATATAGACGCGAAAGCTAAAGAAAAACAGATATTACCAATTATAGCGACTTATTAATGTAAAGTGGCAGAATGTTGATTTATGCATTATGCATTAATTTTAAGCGGAGGGGAGTTATGGCTGTTTTCATGGAAAACTAACGGGCTTAATTTTTACATTAAAATTAATCGCGTAGAATAAATTTTAGAACGTAAAATGGCGACTCAAAATAATTACTGGGGAATCTGATTGAAAATATAGATTCATTACAGTAATTGAGTTCTGTCGTTGAGGCATTGGTTATTTGTTTCTAGATGAGAATTTACAATGCTATAAGAATATCAGTAGGCTCTGAACGGGTTGCGCAAACATGACTTAATGACAGAATGAATAAAATCTAATCAGAATACAAATTCATACGACAATTACCACATTACCAAACAAAAAATTGAAAATTGTAAGGGTAATCTTTTTATTTAAAGAGTTTGGCCGAAGGCTAAATTAGCGGAGTTACGCAGAATTACAAGGGAAATCTGATAATAGATTCAGAATATTTCTCAGATTTTCAAATTATTATTTACCTTTCGTGTGTTTCATCTTGTGGAATTATGATTAGAAAAGAAGCAAAAGAAATAAGGCTAAATTCAGGAAATATGCTATATCACACAGAATGTGAAGAAAACGGAGTAAAAGGAGAAGGTTTCATTATTTCCAAAAACATGGTAGAAGGAATAAAAATAGATCAATCAATATCGTACAGCTGCATATACAGGGTGTATCCTGTATGGCGCATAATATTTATATCACGTCAAAATCCAAGCAACAAACTCCAGTACCAAATTGCTGTTAACTCTTTAGTTATGGAGTTATTACCAGCCTTAAGTCGTATTCTGGTTTGCTTATCGTGTCATATTTTTAGGAAATAATGATTTTTAGCTGTATTTTAATCAACAAAAGAAATAACTAATCTGTAATCGTACTCAACATTCCCTTCGTTGAATTAGAATTTCCATCTGAAGTTTGAAATTTCTGCAGTGCTTGTGTTTTTCATAAATGTTGCAACGATATACAATGCAATTATATTAAATCAAGCGGGTTGCTATTGGTGATATCGCAGGTGACGTAGTATGAATGGCCACACAGTGTTACTAAGTTTACAAGACTTTAATTAACAATTCTTCAAAAACTACACCATTTGGCCTAACACAGTTATACCTATACAATTTTTTGTCCAGTCTTTAACGCAGAATCGCGTGGTGCGAATATTATTCGCTATTTACGATACGCCCTGTATAGTCATGGAAATAAATATGAAAAGCGGAAAGCTTTTACGAAGACCTTGAGCCTGCTCAGTCCAACACAAATTAGACATAGGCGATTTTAATGCCAAATTAAATTAGGTAAAAGAAAAGATGAAAACGAGTTCAGAATAGGAAAATTTGGGTACGACAAAAGAAATGAGAGAGAGAGAAATGATTTATAAATTTTTAGAACAAGAAAATGTATATTCAACGAACACATTTTTCTAAAGGAAACCACAATACAAGTTGACGTGGAGCAGCCCGGATGGAAAGATCAAAAGTGAGTGCGATTACGTGGTAACAAAAATTAAAGAGATAATAAAGGACACTAAAGTATTAAACCCGTTTACTATCTGAAGCGACCAAGTTAAGACTAAATACAAGATTAGACAGAACAAAGAAAATATTAATAAAACATAAAACGAACACACAATAAGGAAAACTACAAGAGAAACAAGACGAAAGAATTAGAAAAGTTATAGAGCAAAATCGGAATATGAAAGTACTGAAACCAAAAAATGGGCAAAAACACAATAATAGCACTAAACGACAAAGAAAGGAAGGGAGTAAGGTAAAGTAAAGATATCAAAAGAAGAGTCACAGAACACTATGAAGATCTCTACAAGTCTTAACAAGAACCCCCCATACAAACAAGAGAAAGAATGAAGAAAAAAACTAATAAATTAATGTAAACTCTGAAGTCCTACGAGATATAGACGAAGAAGAAATTAAAAGTGCACTGAAAGACATGAAAAACCACAAAACATCAGGAGAGGATTACATAATAAAACAGCTGTTAATAGAAGTCATACGAGTACTAAAGACACCATTAAACAAATGTCTAGAGACGAAAAAAATAGCAAAGGAATGGAAAGAAGCTACTACAATATAAAAATTATAGGCTCATAACACTTCTATCGCAGATATACAAACTTCTCTCAATAATATCAGTGAAAAGAATCAACAACAAAACAGAAGTGTATATATGGCACGAACAAGCTGGATTTAGAAAGGAGTTTAGTACAGCCGACCACCTGTTAACTATTAAAATACTAATAGAAAAAGCAAATGAATTCCACCTACCATTACATATATCACTAATAGATTATGAGAACGCATTCGATACCATCGAATCATGGGCAGTATAACAAGCACTATGGAACAGTAAGATCGCCCATAGGTACATGACACTTATCCAAGAATTGTATCACGAAATGACAATAAGCATAGAACTGTAAGAGGAAACAGAACCGATGCCGATACGGAGAGGAGTCCGTCAAGGCGACCCTATGTGTATATCCTTCTAAGGTTTTTATAATAGCCCTAGAAGAAGTTTTCAAGAATTTGAACTGGGAAGAGAATTATAAACATAAATGACAGCCACATAAACAATTTGAAATATGCGACGATGTGGTGCAGAATATCTAAGGTTAATGATACAGGAATAAAACGAGAGCTCCAAGAATGTTGAACTACAGACAAACACAGCTCAAACTAAAATCATGACATACACAATTTAGAACAAGTAAAGTAATAGACTGTTATGATCTTCCAATTAACTGAATGACATACAATTTTAAAATTTTCCGATTAGCTCATAATTTTTTTATCAAATTAGTTAAATTTTAAGAGATTCTCCCAACTCAGGTCGCCAAAGGGATCGCCTTTGATGATTTTCAGAACTTCACCAAGTTGAAATTCATACACCTTTCAAAATTACGTAAAACTTTACAAAAAAAAAATAACAATAACAAATTCCAAAAAAATCAACAAATTCACAGAAATACCTTTTATAATAATTGGGCTCACTTTAGCACTGTTCACTGCTTTAGACTTGGCAGTTGAATGACGACAAGTTCGTGAACAAACACTTGTAATTCTCTGAAGTGTATCTATAAGCACCCCATGTTTATTCAAAAGAGTTCCAAAAATATGTTCACTTCCACCTCCAATTCAATATGAATGCCGTTTCCAAATCAAATCCACATCGCCCCTACTTCAAAATTCCATTTATTTTCAGTTTATATTTAATTTATTTCGACTGCTTGTCCAATCCAATCTCACTTAACTGATTATATTTAAACTTTATTTCAAGTTGAATATTTATTTTAAATTCAATAATTAGGACGAGTAACTTTTATTGTTTCTTGCCCTTGCAAATACAATTTATTATCTCTCATTCAACTCTTTTATTTACATTAAAATTACCTTAGTTTCTAAATTTAAACACACTATGACTATTTTATATTACATATTTACAGCTTAACTAACTAGATATTTTACCCTACTGGTTATGAAAATATATAAAATTGTAAAAATTGCCAGTTTTCGCGTTTCGAAATATCGTATCTTAAACATGTTACACGTTATTCCAACTGTGAAAACATTATCAGATTCTCTCAAGAAAATGGGCACCCTGTATAAGCTTAATAAAAAAAATGGAGAGGGTATTATAGATAAATCTAAGTAGATACATAGATAAATCGATATAACCGACTTTTAATTTATATTTTACATAAATATTTTTTCAGATAGGATATGTATATCTAACTCAAACTTTATACAGGGCGATGAACTGCTGCACGCACCACAAATATTTTTTTTAATATACAGGGTGAATAAAAAGTATGGAACCTCGATGCTAGCGCCTTTATTATTAGTTTTAGAAAAAAAAGTTTTAGACAAAAGGTTTATAACAAATTATTTTCCACAAACTGATGGTTTTAAATATTTTTTTCAAGGTCATACCTTTGCGCTATGACGTCATCGATACTTTTTTTAAATGGCAACATATATCTTTTATGTCGAAATTTTATAGCATTTTTTTTTCTCTTTATGACCATCTAAAAATATCATACGGTTGAATAAGCGAAATTTCTAGAAAAATCAAGTTGAATGTTATTCGTACCAGTAATTAATGTACGTACTTTTATCACAAAAATTAAACACATGACTATTAAAAACAAATACAAACAATGAGTAATATTACTTTATTACAGAAGATGTTCAAATTGTTCGCTATCTGTCCAATTCGATGTGAAAATCCCTGTAATACATTCCGAATTACTTCGGCTGGTATTGCCCGTATTTCTTCCCGAATACGAATTTTTAACTCTTCTAAATTTCTGGGCCTGTTTGTGTAAACTTTACTTTTAAGATGGCCCCACAAGATCCAACTGCTTCAAATCGGGCGATCGGGCTGGCCATTCAATACTACCCCTTCTACCGATCCACCTATTCTCAAAAATTGTATCCAAATAATCAAATAATAATAATAATAATGTTAAACATTGTTTATATTTGTTTTTAATAGTCATGTGTTTAATTTTTGTGATAAAAGTACGTACATTAATTACTGGTACGAATAACATTCAACTTGATTTTTCTAGAAATTTCGCTTATTCAACCGTATGATATTTTTAGATGGTCACAAAGAGAAAAAAAAAATGCTATAAAATTTCGACCTAAAAAATATAGGTTGCCATTTAAAAAAAGTATACTAGATGACGTCATAGCGCAAAGGTATGACCTTGAAAAAAATATTTAAAACCATCAGTTTGTGGAAAATAATTTGTTATAAACCTTTTGTCTAAAACTTTTTTTTCTAAAACTAATAATAAACGCTCCAGCATCGAGGTTCCTTACTTTTTATTCACCCTGTATAAATATTTGCTTCCCTAATTATTTTAGATCAAAAGTGCAGTTAAGGTTTTTGTAAAGAAAAAATACCGTTTCCATTCATGTTATTTTGCAGTGTTTCGACTTTTCCGTAAAGGGGAAACGGTGGAAATTAACTGCACTTTGACAAAAGACAGTGATACCCTGGAATTACTGAAACAAAAACAATTGTTCTTTAGCTGTTAATCTTACTTATCAGCTAGTTGCAGTTGTTAAAATCGTTAGTTGGAGTTTGTTTCATGAAACAATTTGCCTTCCTGCTGAATATTTTAAATAAAATGATCTTTTCCCTATTGACTTTGTTAGATACGAGGACGTATTGAAAAATTCTTAGCCTACTATAGAAGCAAACAAAATTTGAAAGTCAAAATATTTTATTATTCGACATATTCTCCTCTTAATTTAATACATTTATTACACCGAACCTGCAACGCCTCTAGACCTTTCAAAAAAAAAGTTTTATCTTGTTCTGCAAACCAAGCCTCCACAGCTTCTATAACCTCTTCGTTGGAAGAAAATTTACGACCTTTTAAACTTTTTTTCAGTTGAGGAAAGAGATAATAGTCGGACGGAGCCAGATCTGGTGAATAAGGGGGGTGTTCCAGTAATTTGAACCCCAAATCACGAATTGTTTGCATGGCAACATGCGATTTGTGTGCAGAGGCATTGTCCTGCAAAAACAAAACACTTTTGGACAACTTTCCGCGTCTTTTCTCCTTAATTTTTTCTCGTAGAGTGGTCAGTAACGTCGAATAGTAATCCCCAGTTATTGTTCTACCCTAATCCAGATAATCAATCATGATTACGCCATGGCAATCCCAAAAAACTGAAGCAAAAACTTTTCCAGCAGATCTTTGAACACGAAACTTCTTAGGCCTTGGAGAACCAAAGTGTCTCCATTCCATACGAAGGACATTGATCGCCAAGGGTATTAAGCATATCTTCGTAAATCTGCTTACCTCTTAACCCCTTCAAATACAAGTATTTGATGATGGCTCGATACTCCAATTTTTCGATTTTCACATTTTCGGTCGACATCCTTTTTTTGAAATTTTGTTGCGCAAAACTGGTTTGACTTTTTGACGTGAAACTTTACACTGACACTTCTAATAAGTTACTGTTCGTTGCTATGGTATCGCAATATTTTGTTTATCCATGGAAGCGGTCTAGGCTAACTAGATATCAATACATCCTCGTACTAGTTATTTGTGTACCAAGGCCAAAAAGTGACATTTTCACAAATTTCATGACATTAGTAATTTTTGTTAAAGAATAAGATTTAATTTACAGGATTTTTCAGTTACAAAAAAATTGAAAATTATGCATAATTAAGCCCAGTATTCATTCTCTGCAAAAAACATATTTACAGTTTCGGTCTAAAATAATTAGGGAAGCAATCATTCACATGTTAAAAATGTATCATTGGAATTGCTATGGTGCGTGAAGCACTTCACAACCCTGTATATACAAAAAAACACTTGAGGAAAAAATACTGTTTCGCACTTGAACAATTTCAAACTTCTGCTATTCAAAGAATTTAGATAACCCAAAACGCAATTATTATTCATAGAATTTCTAACGATAGCTTCTGGAATTCGTAGTAAATATACTCCTAATATTTGTAGCTTTAAATTTACCAGATTTGGCAAACACTTTGTTGTTAATACAGGGTGTCTCTAAACCTACTACCATAAATTTACCAGCCGATTTCTGACGCAAAAATAAGTAGAAATTGTCTATAAAACTTTTGTCCTAAACCGCTCCATATGGAAACTACAAGTCTTTGAAAATGGTGTTGAAAAAACGGAAAACAATTGCATTTTAAAAACGGTTTGAGATAAAAAAATCGAAATTTTGCAGATGGTCTAACCTATTGAAGGTATAAACTTCCTACTATTTTTTTTTGTAAATTAACCAGGGGCGGCACGAATGGGGGTTATCACCTTTTTCTTGTAACCCGAAATCACAATCGCCTCCTTTTACACTCAGACAAACAGAAAACCTGAATTTTATAGAAAACGGTTAGTCCAGGCGAGTTGAAACAAGAGTGCCTTTTTTGTTAATTAGGCAGCAGGCAATACAAATCTGTAAACTAAAATAGAAAAAACAACAGGTTAAGAAAAACGGGATACAAGAAGAAGGTGATAACCCCCATTCGTGCCACCCCTGGTTAATTTACAAAAAAAAAATAGTAGTAAGTTTATACCTTCAATAGGTTAGACCGCCTGCAAAATTTCGATTTTTTATCTCAAACCGTTTTTAAAATGCAATTGTTTTCCGTTTTTTCAACACCATTTTCAAAGACTTGTAGCTTCCACATGGAGCGGTTTAGGACAAAAGTTTTATAGACATTTTCAACTTATTTTTGCGTCAGGAATCGGCTGGTAAATTTATGGCAGTAAGTTTAGAGACACCCTGTATATTGCAAAGGTTGAAGTAAATAAAAATAATAAAAGAGAGACCTGCATAAAAAATTTAATGATTAATAAGCAAATTTTTACAATATCCCAAAGGTTTTCTCCTTAACCTTCGCCGGCCCAAAATAAATATGAAACCTTGAATCCCAAAACCGGGTCTACCGTGACCCTTTTCTGATATTTTATTTTTAAGCCAATTTTTAATGAAATTTTTTTATAAACTACCAATACTGCTACTTAATCTTTATTTAACTTTATTACATGGCACGAACTATAAAAATTTAATTATAAAAACCTAATACTAAATTTTCAAATTATTGTTTCCTATATCCTATATTCTATTATATTGCAGGTATTATAGAAATTTGTCTCAATTTTTTTACAGGGGTAATCGAAAATCTGAAAAAATATAAATTTAGTGTAATACTACATAAGCATCTATTTCTTTTTTTCATTTTACCTAAGAAGGTTCCCAATCCTCATCCCAAAACGGGATCAACCCGCGTTCACAAAGTGCTTGTAAATCTTGATCGATAAGTTTTTTTTAGTTTTTCGCGTTTATATATTATTTATGTTTATATTTTAGGAGAATTCCTGAAAGGAAATTACATTAGAAAAATTAATACGCGAGTTATTTAAAAAAAAAAATGATCTCGGGTCAGTAACGACCCGGTTTTGGGCCGGCGAAGGTTAAAAGTGCAATTTCCAAAGTGAATCAATAAATAAATAAATAACGACTATTCAACTCATATGTCATCTGTTAAAAATCGACAAATCAAAATGCAAGATTTGACGTTTTTGAGCCAATCAAAACGAATTGTATCGGCAATTTTCACTAGAAAAAATTGTCGATAAAATTTCACTAGTGATACGAAGCGACAATTTTTTTAAAACAGTTTATTGCTAGTTATATCCAACACACAACAATTTTCATGTAAACAAACTTGAATGTGGACTAATTTATGAAAAATGATTCGATGGAAATGATTTTTTTTTCGTTGAATAGTCCCTCAAATACCATTCGTGGTCAAAGAATTGTAGATTATTTTTGCTGTGAAATCACTCATGTTCCTTGTGATTGCGAGGAACATTCGTGATGTTACAGCAAAAAAATAATCGACAATTCTTTGAGCACTCGTGGTATTGTAAGTGATTATTTCCATGAAATAGAAACATAAAATTAAAATCCCAGCATGGCAGGTAGTTATGTGATAATTTTTAAAAATGCAAAATTTCTATAAACGTGTGTATCTTAACTTATATACTGTTAGCCGTTCACTAGATTACAACAGAATAACAGAATTACAAAGCGTAAAATTGAAAAATTTGTAAATAATAAAATTGAAGCGATAGTTTAGCAGCCTGAGTTTCTAGTTGTTAAAAATTATAACAAAAACTTCAGAAAACTAGGTTAGCTGGTCTTTTTACGTCTGTGTCACTGCAAGTTCTGTTTCAAACACAAATATAACGGCAGGTGATTTGATAGTATAACGTCGCTTGTCGGGCAAAACCTTCTACATATAAATATGTAATTTTGTTCTGAAATAGGGTTTTTGTCTATTTCGATTATCTTGGCCTTTCTGCGGTGTTTGGTAACACCTCATATGTGTTAAATGGTGTATAAAAATTATTAAAATAATTTTAAAAATAATATTACATAAAAACGAGTTTTTTGCTCCTTCTTGAAAATTTTGTTTTTGGCACATAGAAGGTTTTACCCGCCAAGCGACGATATTCAAAATGAACTACAGAAAATTTTGTTATGCCATAAAAGTCCCTTTTCCCTTTTTTTAGAAGTTCTTATGTTTATTTGAAGTTGGTAGTATTTTGTAATCTTTCCACCTCCAAAAAGATGAAACATGCTCTATTTTTAAATTTAATATAAAAATTGTCCTATTCACATCAATTAAGTTTTAGGGTCGATATTTGGGTGCAGGTTTAAGTTAAAGCTTGGCGTAAGGCAGGTTAAAGTAGGGCCTATGTAGTAAGGCTTAGCTTAAGCTTTAATTTAAGTCTACTTCAGCTAAGTTTTAATTTAAACCTGTGCTGAAATGCCAGTCCTTAGAGATAATATTATTAAAAATTAAGTGTAGGTAATAAATATCAAATTACATTAATTAAATATTCTAATAGTTATTTATGTAATAAGGACCATAATGACGATCATTATGGTACTAGCCGTGAACGCCTCGCATCGATAACACGGCGTGTACCATAATGATCGTTTATGATCCGAATTACATACAAAATGTTATATGCTGACTTCAATACTCGTTTGATTGATGCACTCCGGCTTCGCCGTCGTGCATCAAACTTCAAACTCATGAAAAAAAGTATTGCTTTCATTACTAGTTGTACAAATAACTATTTTGAAACGACAGGTACATTCAGTTATTATTATAAAAAATAGTAAGCAAGCCGCGCTTTATTTACTGTCAAACACTGCTGTCAAGTAGAAAGCGTTGTTAAAATTAATTTGCAATTTCACAATTTGCAAATTGAATTTGTAGTAAATTTAAGAAAATGAGTGATTCTGATGAAAGTTTACCTTCGAATTTGAAGGAAATTGCAGAAAATGTCGGGTAATAGTACTTTTTGAATCGAGTACCATAATGGATTCATTATGGTCCAAGGACTATAATGAACTGCCTTACGTCACTAAAATACAATGACATAACGTTGTCATTATGATACGCCAGCATATAAAAGTACAAATAGCAGAGAACTTAATCTATATTTACTCTCCTCTTAAAATATCCACGTCTATAAAATATGGTTATGAATAAATTTATAACCAAACACCGAACTGCTTTAAACTTTAAACGTTTTAATTTTCTCATCCTCATCTATTACGTGCATAAATTTTTTTTAATTCAATGCTCCGTTAAATAAATTCTGAATTAATGAATATTAGAATAATTAGAGACAGTTTAAACAACTACATAGTTATGTAAACAAACGGCAATATACAGAGTGCCCTATTTTTTGAACGTTATATGGGTACCTAACGTTTTTATTTGTAAAGAGAAACACTTAAATAGGCAATGTAGTGCAGTTTATGAGAACTTCAATGGCGTGAAGAAATTTGACATAAGCGGCGCTCTTAAAAAGATATTGGTGAAAAACGAAAAAATCGTCTTTTTTTATTATCCTATCTAGTTCGTTTATTTTTACGAGTAGAATGAGAAGAATAATGTATATAGACTAAATGGTTTTTTGATAATTTTTATCATTTTCAAGTAATTGGCCAAAGTTGTATTTTGTCCGTGGCTGTCTTGATTTAACCTTAGAACCCCTAAAAATGGTTATCAAATTAACTTAAACATCCTTGAGAAGAGAAAAGAATAATCAGTTTCCATTTTAAAAAATACAACTTTGGTCAGTTACAGTTATCAAAAAACCATTATTTTACCTAAAGTATTTGAAACTTTTTATAATTCTGAAAATAAACGAAATTGGTAAACATTTTAATTCTTGCATTTTAACATAAATAACATGCTGTAAGTCCCTGTAAGTCTCGAATCTAAAGTACTGTTACTGATAATTCAATTCCGAACCTTCTAAAGTCCTTGAAATGATTGTTTAGTTTTCTTGAAGGTTTGAAATATGAGTGGTTGATGTAAAAGGCATGAAATCGATTACTTAGGTAGGTATTTGAGTGTGAATTTAGTTTAGGACTTTAGCTCAAGCCGTTTTAAATTATGACTTAAGCATAGCATGAATTCATTCATTCTGTAGTTTAAGCTACGAGGGTCGTTTGAAAAGTAAGGTGAGACACAGAGATGACAGTACCATGATCAAAATCGATGCACGGCCAATAAGTTTGATCTTTCAAACGAGCCCTTGCCGAGTTTCAGTTCAGTGCATTGTGAGGTTACTGTTTGGTCAAAAAAATGATGGTCAGAAGGAAGATTCGCGTCGTGATAAAATTTTCTGGGATCCTCATTTACCAGGACAATGCACCTGTTCACACGTCAACAGTTTTCATGGCGAAAATTCACGATCTCACGTTCGAATTTTTGGATCATCCGCTTTACTCAGCTGATTTAGCCCCGTCTGGCTTCCATTTGTTCCATAACCGCAAAATATGGCTCGGAGAACAACGATTTGCTGACAACAATGAAGTGATTCATGCTGTGAACGGTTATTTTGCAGACCAGAAGAAATTTTATGAAAACGGTAAAATGCCTTTGGAACATCGTTGGGCAAAATGTGCCGAGCTCAATGGAAATTATGTTGGAAAATAAATACAACTTGGTCAAATTTATTCGCGTTGTCTTTTTCATTTACCTTACTTTTCAAACGACCCTCGTAAGTTTCTCATTAAACCAGTAATGTCTTAAAATGGAATAAGTATCTAAATATTAAAGTTTCTACTTATTCGTTTGTCTCATATTTTGCCCATTTTGTTCATTACTTTTACTTAAATTTCTATCTATGAAATTTCACACTTTCAGCATCTTCTATTGTTGGTAATTAACAGATTAATTTTGGATATACTTTACCAGAAAATATACACAAACGCAAGTTCGAAATAAATATACAAACCAATGTAAATTAAATACAAATTTTGAATTTATTTAAGTACCAAAATCGTATTAAACCAACCCAGAGGCGAATAAAGGTGCCCGTTTTGTGTATTCGAATTCGGGGTTTGTTTTTGTTGATTGAATAAATCAAAACCTAAAAAGCATTCGAAAAACGTTTGTTGTGTCTTTGATTCGCCCAAGCTTACCCCTATAACAATGTTTATATAACATCTTGAAGCTCTTACACAATACGTATTTTATCGGATGAAAAGGAATTTAATAATCTAATTTTATTTTTTTGGCGGAGGCGCCCTTTGATGTTCAATCTTCTTCTTTTGCTCGCTTAGAGAAAGTCTCCAGTTTCTAGCAATTTTATTAAATCGGATTAGGTGTTCGAGTCTTAGATGGTATTACAAGGACGTAATCTATGAAATACAAGCTGTCTGATACTTACATCGACTCTGTCGATTATTTACTGTAGCGCCGTCATTAACGGGCCTTTGGAGCCAATTTTGTTCTCCCCAAAGCCAATTCCTGTTTCGTTGCACCAGCTGCCTACTCCTTCCTCTAGATACATCTTCATATATCTCACACGTCACAAAAATCTCACCAATTAAAACTAACAATAGCGATAGCAACACATCCATCTATTTGGTTTCCTCGATTAATTCGTGAAAGATTTGTTGTTTTCGTGTTGAAGAGCCCGTTTTTATGAGTTTTGAAACCGCTTGTGCAGTGGTTGGAAACGATTTTACGTTTTAACTAAATTTAAGGGGTGCACGTTAAAGCCTTTGATAAATTTTAATTTACTTTAATTAGCGCTTTTTACTGAAGCGTAATTAAAAATGAATATTTTATGTTAACCACCGTACACCTTATGAAACATTAACCACTCCGAGATTAACGTGGCTGTTTTATAACCTCGGTGTCGCACGCTAGTTTTACTCTGTTGGTGCTTAACGAGTTGGAAACACATGTTTTCCATTGGCGTAGTAATAATTTTGTTTAAATATTTTATTCAATTTTGACGTTTTAAACTGACGTTTATTTGTTTCTGGCCTGCCCATAAAAGTTGATGTTTTATAAACAATCGTTTAAAATTTTTATTCCGCTAGCGATTTAAAATTTTTATTCCGCTAGCGCTTTAAAAATGTCAAATCGCTTTAAAAATGTCAAATAAATGTCAAAATTGAATAAACAGTTGTATTACACTTGCGGATTAAAATTAATTTATTAACTCGCGGTATCAACGCGCTTGCGGCTACCGCCGCTCGCGCGGTTGAACGTACCGCTCGTTAAACATTAATTTAATCCGCATGTATAATAAATAACTATTATCTTAGTTTCTGATAGTAAAGATTCTTAATTAATTTTAATTTTTATTGCTTCCAATAGATGTGGTCGATTTTTTGTTCTTCTTCTTCTTTCTCTTCTTGCTCCTTCCGTTCTTCCTCTTCTTTCTTCTTCTGTTTCTTTTTGTCCTCTTCTTCTTTTTTCCTTCTTTTTACTGGCACTTTCTTCACTTTCCTTTTCTTCTTCTTTAGTAGATGCGTAATCTCACTTTTATGTCCAAAACTATTTTCACTAAGAAGAATCTACAAATCCAGTTTATGTATTACTACTTCTGTTATTTTAAATTTTATTGTTCTCTTTCTTCTTTAACATCGCTTCCTTCTTCTCATTTCTTTTTGTTGTTGTTGTTCTGCTCACTCCTTCTTATTCCTTGATAAAAGTTTAAACCAACGTCTCCAAATATAAATTTAGCTTTAATCGTATATCTGGAGTTTCTTTTTTTGTTTTAATTTGTTCGCTACAAGACTCAGATTTCCTCCTAGCTTAAAAAATAAGAGGTAATTCTCTCTCTACTTGTCCCTTGATTTTAATTTTTGAAATTATTTTTATTCGTGATCTTTATTCAGCCCCTCTTCAATTTTCCTTTGCTTTTTTGGTTAGCATTTTGAGTTGGAATTTATTCCAAGCTCTACCGTTTTCATTTTTCCAGAGAATGCACGGCTAGTTAATTTTAAATTTTTCTTGTCACCGTTTGAGTATATGTATTCGGGTTAAAATTCAATTTTCAGAGTTTTAGGCTTATAGCCTGTTTATTCCAATGATTCTCTCCATCTCCTCCTTGGTCCTCCTGGAGATCTCTTTCCTATTGGTTTATTATCTCTGATTATTTTCACTAGTCTATCTTCGACCATATATGTGCTCATTCCATTCGTAGATCCAGCTTCCGACAATTTGTATATTTACATAGTTGCCGTTTATTGCTTCACTTTTAATACGATCTGATCTTCTGGAGCGTGTCTTAAAGTTTTCGTTTCTGTCGTTTCTAAGATTTGTTTGGTTTTAATGGTATCAGGTCGAGTTTCACTAGCATAAGTCATTATCGGTAGTACCACTGCTTTATATATTTTTACCTTGATTTTAGACTGCCAGGGTGGCACAGTGGTTGAGCGGCAGGCTACCGTTACGTTAGTCCTCGGTTCCAATCTCCCGATGGGCTGGATTTTCCTGCAGTATAGAAGTCGGTACTGAGTCCTTGTGACTATTCGTCGTTGGGCACCAAATTAACGACGCTCTCCTCGGAATACAGGCTTAAAAGGTTGAGTAACAAGGTCCTACACATACCCACACTAACACTGTTATACACATGATGCAATATGTAGGTATTAAAACGGCGCACCGAGCGTGTAAAAAGGGAGATTTACGTTGGACGATTTGTATAATTTATAGTTCCGAGGCGAGACTATCCGATACCATAAAAAATCATTGCATCCAATTAGAAACAACGATGGGTCCGATACTGTCGGGCATATCGTCCGAAAATAAAAGTTTATTTGGGATGTATCGTGCGAGATTTTGATGCGTGAAGCCGCAACATTTTTAGACATGCAAACAGAAACGATTAAAGTCTTTTTGCCACTATCAGAACGAGATCTTTTAATAAAATAAAATTAACGAACGGGCATCGATTGCCTAAAATTAATTTCTAAATTGTGTGAAATTATATCAATAATACATGATGTCAAACAATAAGCATCTCTAGTACAATTGTAATGATCTATGACAGATCAAAGACAAAATTTTACTGATAATGATGGACGGAAGGGGAGGAACAAAACTTCTAGACTACAGGGCCTCCCAGGTTGTAAGTCAGCGAAATCCCTGTATAAGTGAGATAATAATACAACAAAGCAACATTATCCAATGAATGATAAGATTCCAGTCCTTGAAATAAATGCAGTACCAGTTAATATAAATAATTATTACCCAGGCCAACGTAGCCTGAATAAAAAATGGGAACATTCTAAAGAAATCATCACATAAATAGAGAAAGCAAGAACATATTATGCAACATGAACCTAAATATTAAAATAAGAATGCGAGTGTTAAGATGCTACGTGTTTTCGGTTCTGTTATATATAGGGTGGAGTCAAGCGCTCTTTCAGAAGCAACCACTAAGAGATTAAACGCCTTCGAGATGTGGTGTTATCGTCGAATGCTTCGCGTTTCGTGGGTACATCATGTTACGAACAATACCATACTAGAACGCATCAACAAAAGATTAAAACTAATGAAAACAATAACAGAACGCAAACTGTTATATTTTGGTCACATTATGAACAATGATAAGTACCATCTCCTGCAGTTGATCTTACTAGGCAAATTGAGAGGAAAAAGAGGCCCCCGAAGGCGTAGAATCCCTTGGTTACATAATCTACGTCGATGGACGGGAAAAACATCCATACAATTGTTTAGAACCTCTGTCAATAAAATAACTTGGGCCAGAACAATCGCTAAAGTCTAATAATACAGCATTCGAAGAACATGAAGCAATAACGATAACAAACTTCTAGATTAGGTAGTATGAACCAAAATAAGTCTTAATACATTGGGTCCAAAAACGACTCGTTTTGAGGATGTTGGCAATTTTATGTTAGGTACTATTGGGAATGCCAGACGTGAATTAATGTTCATGCACGATGGTGCCTCGGCACATTTCTCATTAGCGTTTCGGAAGCATTTTAGCAGAGTACCAAGGTGAATAGGCTATAGTGGACCAGTTGTATTGCCTCCTAAATCTAGTGCCCAGCAAAAGTGCCAATACCTTCAAAATAAAATACATAATCTATTTAAATCTATTTTTAGTCATCATCGAAGCGTTTTTAAGCCTTGAAGGGTTCTTTAAATATAAGCTCTTTTGTCATATATCTTCTTTCGTTATTTCAAAAACTAAATATTGTATATGTATTGTAATGATATGAGATGGTTCCTCTTTGAAATTAATTGTAAATTAATTATTTTTGAAAAACTAGCACATTTCACACATTTTTCTCCGGTTAGCTCAGCCTGTATTTAAAATTTACTAATTTAAAAGAACTCTTATCAAAAGGACGTTAAAGGGATCGATTTACCAACTCTTGACAATTTAATACACAAAATTATTATCTAACTAAACACTCTTTAAGAACCAAAATTTGTTTTTATAAATACCTTTAATCACTTTTAACCACCACACTAATAATCATGTAATCCTATTTTCAGCAATATCCCACGATAGCTGCAACACGTTCCGCTCCTGTCACTGTTATCTTAAAATTCCACCTTTTGACTCTCGTCCAATAAATAAACTTCCAACTCCAATCTAATTCCAAGACCAAAATATCCTATTTTGCAATTTCAACCTCTTCCAATAAAATAGTTGTAACTAAGAACTGTATTTTTATTTTTATAAATATTTTCCATTTATTTTTAGTTTATAGGTATCATTAAACATTTTCTTTATAAACTTTGATAAAGGTTTTATTAAATCTATTTTGTTTATAATTCCTTTTTCAAAATTAGGATTTTTGAAAAAGAATCTTCTAATTTCAAAATTGTTTTATTTATTATCTTTCAATTTTTTTTAACATGGTAATATTTCCCTGGGTATCTTAATTTTTTAAATATAACAAAACCTTTATCATTTACAACATTAAATTAACAATATTTACATAAATCTAATATTCTACAAAATTTAAAATTATTAACATTTATCTTAAAAAGTTTACATTATTTACATGTTATTAAAAATTAAACTTGTACAATTTTAAAGTATACATTTCAAAATCAAATTAATTAAAAAAAAAATATTTATTTATAAAATTATCCTAAAGATATTATTTCAGTATATTATTTATTTATTATATTATTATTTTCGCTCTAAGTAAACAGTTATCACTCCGAGTACAGCAAATATTACGAATGTTAGAACTGGCATTCATTTCTCATAAGAAATTCATCTCTCGTCATACACGCAAGTTAAATTTCTTTGAACCCGAAACCGCATCTGAAATATAAAAACAACTGTAACTTGAACTGATGAATAGTTTGTTGTACCAGATAGCAAGTGTTATTCAGACGTATCGAAACTTTGGCAGCTTTGTCAGCTTGGTGTATGACCTCTCTTGCTAATATTCTATTACTTGTCAGTTGTCAGTTGTTCTCCTAGGTAATTAATGTTCATCACAGGTTCGATTACTACTCCGAAAAGTTCTGACTTGCATCCCAAAGGGTCTTTATGCACAGTAAGTATTTATTTTAGTTGTCGATATATTTAAATCAAACTTCTTACAAGCTTTGGAAAATTAAAAAAGCAATCTCTGAAGATCGTCCTCATTATCGGCGACCAAAGCCGCGTTGTCAGCATAACACATAATTCGATTTTCCTTTTGTCCCATTTTATATTCTCTTTTGCATTGTTTCAGTGTTACGTTTATAATTTCATTCATAGTTACCTATACTAAAAAGTAATGAACTGAGAGGCTCTGATTCCTTTATTGACTGATATTTTTTTTGGTAATTTTCCTGTGCCCAACTTTCTCTTTGTTTAGTTGTTTGTGTACATGCCATCTATTAGTGAAATCATCTCATTTGAAATATGATCGTCCAATAGGTTTGTTTTATACGTTTCAGCTGAAGATGCTCCATATCAATGAGGCAGAAGAACGCTGGTTTATTAACCAACTTTACTATTTATGTTCCCCATAATTATGACTATATTATCTTGGGGTATAGTGTCGAAGTGTGCCTGCAATATCTCATAAAATTGTTCTCTTATTATTTTGGATTTATAGTCTTCGGGGGCATCTACACTCAAAATATATAATTTATTGCCAAAGGTTTCAAGTACACTGAGGATTTTTTCAAAAACGTATTCAGTTCCAATTATGGCACTTTCATATTTCTTAAGTATAAGTAGTCCTACACCTTCTTTTACTCTACTCGAACCGTCTACTCCACTGTAATTCAGTATAAATGTGTTTGGTATGGTACTATTCCCTTTCCTTTCTTTTTGCCTCCGATATGGCACAGATATCTATCTTACATCGCTGTAATTCTTCCATCACCTCTTGTGGTTCTTGGTACCATGATTTTATATTCCAGCATCCTAGTTGTAAATTGTTTCCTTTCTCCATTCTCATTTTTTCCTGTTTCTCGCATTGGTTATTATCAAATTATCAGTCTGGTTCCGAGGCTTAACGTTGGTTCTAGGAACATTGCAAATTTTTTACAATGGGTAGGGTGCTAGACTGTACCACCAACCCTCTTCCTTTCTCCGGGCTTGGAACCTGCAGCAGCCACCGTCGAGCTACTCATTTCACCTAGTGGTTCCTGCAGGCAGAGTTATCTTTAGAGTTAAAAATAAAAACTAAGTCTTTTAATAAATTCAGTGATTATTTTTTTAAGAAATGCCTAAACCTTACCTACGTTCTGCCATTAAAACAATACCTAAACTATTAAAATATTCATCATTTGATGTAAATTTCTAGTTTAGCTGGAAGTTTAAAAGAATAAATAAAATAAAATAGATTTTTCAACGGCTTAAGATCCATTTGCTGATTTTCAAAACGTAAGTACATGTTGCAGAGCCCTACAAAATTTAAAATAATGAAAAAATAAGTTTTTTTTCCTTCCCATACTGTTTGTTTACTCCGATCCTTGAAATTCTGCACAGAAACATTACTTTTTGAACAAATTTTCTTGCTATATTATAAACGGGCTGAGTTCTTTACCTGACGATATGTCCAAAATCGGTGCTCAATCAATTAATAAGAATTAATTAAAAAAAAAATAATTCCTCCTTTTAATTTGAAATTGGCAAGGAACCAAACCGTTTGAATTACTTTGAACGAATCATTTCCAATGATACCGTAATTATAACGATATTTCTGTAAGTTATTTAGAATTTAACAGATACAATTAATCTGAGTCGGTACTAATAGACCTGAGAAGGGCCTCTTCCGACAACGCGGATTAAACGTTCACGTAATCTCAGTCAAGAGGGTTAGATAATAACGAGAGTGTCTTGATTAATGAATCGATAACCACTTTAATGACTGGCAAGGTAAATTGGAAGACCAAACTTTCTCCACCAGGATATTCTATTACTTGCTGGGAAGTAATACGTAGTTCTGAAAGTTTTCGAAATCTGGAAATTTGAGCTGAGCCATTGATTCTTCATGTTTGTATTTCAATGATTAATTTGAATACAAGTTTGGAGGGGACTGTTTTTAATACATTTTTTTTATTAAAGTAACATTTAAAATTATTTTTTATCGAAAAATAAACAAATTGTCCTGTTCCATTTTACGAGTAGCAGCAATCCATTGCCTCCAGAAAGTTCGGTTTAATTTCAAGAGAAGGTGAAAAGGTGAAAGTTTTAGCGGTCAACTTTTAACGTTAACTTTATTACTTGTTTACCTTTTATAAATTACGAAAACGTCAGGGGAGGTGTATCTGTGCATCTCCTTTTCTACGGGAATTCTAAAAGACAGCAGAGTAGATCCCATCAATGAAACCTGGTGTTTATTAAATTGGTTAGCCGAATATCTGACGTGTTGTCGACGTAAGATTATGTAATTATTTACATTGCTTTGGGATTAGGTTTTGTGTAAAATTTGTGGGTAAAAACGTATGTTTTATTAAGTTAAGGCGCTGAAAATAAGATGAAATAAACCTGAAATTGAGCCTGTGGTTTTTTCAGTAACAAGCGAATGTTACTACTGAAAATTTAGGTATAGGTTATTAAAGCTGAAAAGTAAAAATAAGCTGGTTGAATATGATGCCCATTCAGTTGTATTTTAATTTTTAATTAACATAAAAACAAGAGGATAACATAACAATCGTTACAAATTAGATTTCCTTCTCTCTGAACGCAACTAAAGAAATAGCAAGAAAACTTGAGTTGCTACAGTTCTTAGTAACTTGATAAAGTTTTTCACTTTCTTTACGTGTTGGAGTTCATCAGAAACGTTCTGATTATGACTTTTAAACTTTGTTATAAATTAATAAATCAGATTGTTGCTTTGAAGTATTTCGTCGTTAATTCTACGCCACTGTACTTTTGCCCGTACATAGTATTTAAAGAAAACTGTAATAATCGCGTTACGCAGATGAGTGCACTCTATTTAATCTACGCTTTGTATTTAATCATAAAAGCTGAACAGTTTATGCCATTCCAGGAGAAAGTGAAATGAATTTTTGTTGCTTTATGTGTCATTTAAAAATGTAAACAGAATATAAATAAACATGAACATTTAAAATAATTATCGAAAGGTAACGCTGATTTTTTCATATTGTAGTTAGTTTTTGAAAAACGTTTCAATTGAGAGCTTCAATAAGAGCAAGAACAATAACTCATTTGATTATTCACAACTTTCAACATCGGACGTGACTATCATTCGTAGCATGTAATTACATGATTACGAGGAAAACATGAAACGGGGCATTGTATGAAGTACATTAGAGTTGCACCGAGGCGAACAGAATTAAATATTGTAACAGTTTGTTGCACGAATAATAATTTGAGAGCCATCTGAATTAATTTCAGCGTCACAGTTCCAATGCAATAAGCTCTGTAGCACAGTAAGAAGAATTCCAATAACGGTACTGAGTTTTTTCAGAGAAAGCCATGATCAACTTAGAATTTTGTTTCGAGTTCAATAAGAGGTTCTGAGTTTTGTTCAGTTCAACAAATAGTTATTTATGTACCAAGGACAAAAAAGTGCACATTTATATCCGAGACTGCGTTTACTTGCCGAGGCGTCAGCCGAGGCAAGTAAACAGGCGAGGCTTTAAAAAGCACTTTTTTGTCGAGGTGCATATTAAATTTTTCCGTCGACCTTAATAATTTTGTTTCGTTTTAGCGAGCAATCTCTCTATATTTATAAAAATGCAGTAAACTGAGAAAGAACTTTATTTAAATTTCAAATAATATTTAACATATTATTTATGGGGGAAAATCAACAATAAAGTATTATTTGTTTATATTTATTGTACAATTTGAGCAGTTGTAAATATTAACGGCTGATGTGGATGCAGAAGGTGAACTATTTTCGACATTTTCCTTACCAACTGTCGAATTTACAGCTGCAATTGGGTTGGAAATTGCTTCGGTTATGTACTGAGGGTTGTTTTTAACACCAAAATTGGTGTTAGTATCGAAACTTTGTGTCAACGTACCAGTTAATATGCGTCTACCTATATTAATTTTGTTGGCAATGGAGTCTTCCACGTAACCTTCGGCTACCGTGGAAGACTTCCATCCTCCGTGCCTTTTTAGAGTTAAAATGTCCGCCCCAGAATCGGCCAAAAGGGAAGCGGAAGTTCGACGATAGCAGTGACCAGTATAATCTGCTGGATTAGGTAAATCTAAATATTTGGCAATAAGACTAGGAATTTTTGCAAAAGTATGAACACCAACAACCTGCGTCGAACATTTTCCTAATCTGTAATTAATGAAAAACGTGTTGTGACTACAATGACTAGGTCTCAATGAGGTATATTTTCTAAATAGTTCCAAAGGATCTATTTCAGCAAAAATGTCATTTGTGAGTGTAAAAGTTCGTTTTTTGCCATTCTTTGAATCTGGAATGGTTATAATTAATATGTCATCCTTATCAGCAATATCCTGAACTCTCATTTTACGGAGTTCATCCCTACGACAAGCTCCGGCAATTCCTATTAGTAGACAAATCTGTAATGTATTCAATGTAATGTTACATATAGGTACGTAAATAAATTATAATCAAATTTACCTTCCACATAAGATATGACTCATTAGGAGCGTCACGGAGAAAGTGATTTATCTCGTTTCGATTAAATATCTTAGATTTTTTAGCTTTATATCCCACATTTTGTTTCTTCAGGTATGCAATAAGTTTAATGTACTTACTGATGTCAATGTTATTTTTTACAGCTAATGTAGATTTTAACATTGAATAGGTAGACCATAATGTCGAAGATTTACAGTTTTTTGCTTTTGATGAAAAGTATGCCAAAAGTACATTTTCTGTTAAATTCCTGGCCTTATTTTTTTTACACCATTCCATGAAAATTGCATATTGCTTTTCGTACAGAAACCGTGATTTTTGTGGGAGTAATTCAAGCGTTACAGTAGTAGCAATGTTCTGAAGTTCTGGCGGGGTATTACTGAAATCACTGTCAATATTTTCTTCCTGCATAATTTTATAAAAATTTCACTTTTGGCAAAGAATATAAAGACTATTTTTATTCTCTTTGCTTTTAGTTTAAACTCAATGTAAATTATCACGCGTGTTAATGGCGTTCTGAACTTTGTGTTTGTTTGACATCTAACTTTCATTTGTTCATGGCAACTGCGATTTTTTATGAGAATGTGATGTGTGATGACAATTTTATTAAAATTCGTTTAAAAATTCGGAATTAAAATAGCAACAGTTAGATTTGATAATATTCAAAAACACATTTTAAAGTTAATAGTAATATCTATACACGGTGGGCCAAATTTATTTGGAACCCTTTTTGGACTTGAATAACTTTTTTGGTTTTGGTCCGATTTTGATGAAATTTGAAATCTATATTAATAAAACATATTTAAGTTAAAATGTGAAAGACTAACGGAAAAACTTAAGGGGGATCTAAGTAAGGGGCATTTTTATAAAGCCTTGCTTTCAAGGTCGTTGCAAAAGTTACCCTGTTAATATTTAAATGCAAAAAGTAGTAAAAAGTATTAATAAGTATCCGGAAAGACTAGCCTTAAAATCGTATTAAAAAACTTTAAGCGTTCGGAGCAAAATGAAAGGCATTCTGAAGGGCCATACATATTATTTTTATTAAATTTATTTTTTAATAGAGGATTCACGCATACGCCAGCGCTCATTAAACGAACTAATTTTTGCATACATATTTAGAAGTAAACCAGTGAATTCCGTAACCGCTATTATCGACATTTTCAAATTTTTTAAATACTTGAAATTTTGCATATGGGTCTAAAATTAAATTCTAAGCAACTCTTTCAAATAATTTGTCATCTAGCCGCACTTTTTTCGACTTCACGGTGATTTTTTAAAATTTGCCGCCATATCAGTGGTCACATGACATACCAGCATTTAATGTGACCGCTGTTATCGACATTTCACCACAAATTAAAAAATCGCCGTGAAGTCGAAAAAAGTGCGGCTAGATGACAAAATATCGAAGAAAATTATTTGAAAAAGTTGCTTAGAATTTAATTTTAGACCCATATACAAAATTTCAAGTATTTATTTTAAAATTCAAAAGGTAAATCCATCGAAATTCCAGATTGCTTTCGTATATCCTAATAAACCCTTTTATTTTGCTAGTATTTTGCTAGCGCTGCTATAAAACTTTTTTATTTTAATTAATCTTCGATATACGGATTAATAACAATTTTTGTAGTAGGCTTTGAAACAAAATTTTGACGTTGTTTATAACAACTCGCATCAGACAATAATGTGTTTAGTTTTATGTTATCTTTATTAACAATAGTTTACCTAACAATTGAAGATAAAAGTTTAATAAAGTCTTTAAGTCAAAAAAATTATGGAACCAAAAGAATTGTAAAAATTTAACTGGAAAGTGAGCATAGTTAGTTATTTCTTAAAACATTTGAGGGAAAATTTTGCTCCGAACGCTTAAAGTTTTTTAATGCGATTTTAAGTCTAGTCTTTCCGGATACTTATTAATAGTTTTTACTATTTTTTGAATTTAAATATTAACAGGGTAACTTTTGCAACGACCTTGAAAGCAAGGCGTTATAAAAATGCCCCTTACTTAGATCCCCCTTAAGTTTTTGCGTTAGTCTTTTACGTTTTAACTTAAATATACTCTATTAATATGGGTTTCAAATTTCATCAAAATCGGACCAAAACCAAAAAAGTTATTCAAGTCCAAAAGGGGTTCCAAATAAATTTGGCCCACCGTGTATATAAGAAAGTGGAATTTAAACTGAAATTAATGGCTAAAATCGGATAGAATGAATTTGCGGCTGTGAAGTAAAAGCGGACGTGAAGTAAATGAGTCCGTGAAGTATTTGCGGACGTAAAATAATATGACGTTTAAAATGTGACACTTTTCGTATGGAAATAAGTACGTAAAATTTCATTTTTTACAGAGGTCGACGGAAAAGTAACTTTAAAATTGTTCGGTCGTATAAAATCATGCGTGAGTGGAAAAGTTCAAGATTTAAACTTGTGATTTCATTCTATTTGTTTTTAATCAAGAAATTTGATTTGATTGAAAACTGATTAAAATGATATTCGTTCTGAAAAAATTATAACTTCAGCGGGAATCCTTGAAACTGGAATAACAAATATTTTTTTACGCAGAAAGATAATTTGTGCGCTGTAAGAAGGGAAACCCACGATTTCTTGAAAAGACAATCGATGCCAAAAATGCGCGAAAGTGGTTTTTGTAAATATCACTTTCATGACTGCCAAGAGATCATTGTAGTTCAATAAGTAATAAAGCTATTGATGTTGGTTTTAAGAGTTGACTTAAGAGTCTTTACAATAAAAAAAAAACTGTAAATTTTGCAAATTTGGGAATTCCAATTTACTGCAATATAATCTAATTTAAAAACCACGCTCGATTGCAAACAAAGCACAGGGGCATATTGAACATTTGAACGGACAGAACGATTAAATAAATAATGGAGAAGCTAAACGAAATAAAGTCCGATGGACATAAAACGAGATACATAAAACACCAATATAAATATAAACATAAAAACAGATCCCCTTGTAACAAGAATCATTAAACGAAAAAACAAGGAATTAAATCACAACAAAAGATTAGCCAACATTGAACGATAGCTAGAACGGGAAAACGTTATTATAATACGTGGCCTTGAAACCGAACAAAAAATAAAGTACTGGAAACTAGAAGAAGTTATTGCAAAATTTATAAGTGTAAAAATGGAAATTCCTACAGAAGCAAGAGATTTACATTGTATAAAAAAAATAAAACCACAAGAGGTAAAAATGCCAATCATCGTAACCTTTAGTGCACAAAGAACAAAGGCTTTAATATTAGCCAATAAAAATAAACTCAAAGGAACAAAAATAATCGTCAATGTCTCAGAAGGTATAAAAACACTAATTCAAAAAATGAAACAAGCAATGAAAGCAGAAGCAAGAAATCACAGCAAAAAACGCAGCGAACCTCGAAGAAGTTGAAAAACAAGAAGACACAGAAGGTAGTATGCACGATGATACACTGATGTTGCAGAAAATTTGCTACTGGAGGCAACAAAGGGAAACAAAGGAATTAAGAAAAGGAATACATCGGATGGAAGCATTCCATCAAACTCCCCTACAAACTCAAGAAATATAAAAGGAAAAAGATACAAGAAACTGATCAACATATGACGAAAAAAGTATGTATTAAAACTTCTTTTCCAATCAGTGAACGAAAAACCGACCGATAAATCATAAAACAATAGTAACCACCAAAAGCGTTACAACTGACACTTTAAGGGATTAGGAAAACAATACTATATTACATGCCAAGGTGGAAAGTAGTTCATTACTGTCGAGAGATAATTATAGTTAACCGAGACCCGAAGAGACAATAATGAAACTTTTCACCAAGGTTTGTATACTATTTTATTTTCAACCATACATATAAATTAATATGAATCATTTATAATAATAATTAATATTTTGAACAAACAAGCTGTCATTTAATGACAGTGGGCGTGGCCGGGTAGAAAGTAATCAGTTGATCACTTTCCAGCCGGGTAGAAAGTAAAAGTCAGTAAAGGCCAATTTTCCAACTTACGAAACAGTTAGTAATAACGTCATTACATACCCCGTGTTCACAGGGTTTCGCACCATGAAATCAGAGCAACGTTAATTTATCCCAAAGATCACCTCTTGCTTTTACGAAAACAGCTTAACAACAACAAACTATTATATTTATTTTTCTATGGCAATAAACGATTAAGTGGCATTCAACTGGACGTATGGTTTGAAACAAATCACGTCCTATTTGAATTTATACTAAAATCGTCATGAATATTTACACTGTGGAAGAAAAAGTTCAAATAGTAAAATGGGCCTACACAGGAAACAGTTACAGGGAAACGTGTAGACGATTTGCAACGACATATCCCAACAGACCTCGTCCTGCACACACTACTGTTGGAAGAATCATAAGCAGATTTGAAAATACTGGTAATGTTTGCTCAAGATTTGTAGCACCTGATATCATTAATCCTGCGATTCATGATCGTGAAATTGATATAATGGCAGCTGTTCGTGCCAATCCCAACATATCAGTGCGGCAATTAAGTGCAGAACATGGGTTAGGTAAGTTACGTACATAAAATATTAAGACACATAAATTTGAATCGTATAAATATCAGCCTCATCAAGTACTGCGGGAGGGAGATTCCGAAAACAGATCTGCATTTTGTCAAATTATGATGGATAAATGCAAAAATGAACCTGATTTTCTAGAAAGAGTGTGCTTTACTGACGAATGTACGTTTACTATAAATAATCAACCACATTCTCAAAATTTTCGATATTGGAGTACCGACAATTCTCATTTAATTGTAAAAACACACACACAATATTCACAGAAGGTTAATGTTTGGTGTGGAATATTAAATAACGTTGTAATTATTGGACCATATTTTATTATTGACCGGAGAGACTTATTTAGAACTTTTAACTGAAACTATTTGTCCTGCAATTGAACATACAATGCTTGGAGATGAGCGACCGATATGGTACCAACACGATGGCTGTCCCGCTCACAATTCAGCAGTAGTTAAAAAATTCCTAAACAACACCTTACATGAAACCTGGATTGGACGTGGAGGTGCAATTGGTTGGCCCGCTCGGTCCCTTGATTTGGCTCCGAACGATTTTTTCTTATGGCCTTACTTAAAATCTAAAGTTTACTCTTCCCGAGTTTACCTAATTTAGATTCTCTTAAAGATAAAATTACCCAACTGTGTTTTAATATTAGTCCACGATTGTTATATAATGTTAGACGTAAGTTTTATGATAGGTTAGGATACTGTATGGCAGTAAATGGAAACTTATTTGAACATTTAATTTGAATACTCCAGTTGTAATTTGTTTGGCTTGGAAATTGATTAAATTATTTATTTTTGTTGCTTTTGATTTTTGTGTATTATTTGTTACTTGCAAATTCAATATTAATGGTCAATGCTTAGCAACCGTTTGACTATCAATTGCCACCGGAAGAGTAGATCCTTAAAATAAACTAGCATCACTCCAGCGCCATGATGCGTAGTCTCGTGGATGCACGGTATATGGTTGAAAATAAAAACGTTTACACTCCAGCAAGCTGGTTACTAGGGACACAAAAAACTAAAATCCTCCTAACTACCACATCAACAACAAAAACAGTTATAATAAAGAACTAATCATAAGCACATTAAATGTACAATCTACTTACTATTAGAACAAAGATTGGTAAAATTGGAAGAGGCCTTAGAAAAAATAGAATGCGTCATACTAGGAATGGCGGAAATCAGAAGAACAGGCAAAAAAATTATATAAAGGACATATTTTGTAGAAACCAAAAGACAAGGAGGTGTAGTCTTCATTGTAAGTACTTTTAAAAACAAAGTTGAGAGCTTTTCCGGCAGAATTGCAGCCTAAAACTAAAATTATACAAGAAAGATAACTTAACTATTTTAGAAATATATATTCCGATTAGCACAAGTGTGAAAGAAGAAAAAGAAAAGTTCTACAAACTGCTAAATGAAATAACAACTCTTTATAATAAAAAATCAACTAACTTGATCTTAGTATGGGCGACTTCAGTTGAAAGATCGGAAGGTTCCAGCCGGAATTGGAATATGCAGCTCGACAAAGATTAGTGATTACAAATATTTTATTCAAACGAAGACTTAGGTGAAGGTGGACCTGGCAAGTATCAAACGGTGCAAGAAATGAGATGGACTTTATATTGACGAACAGAAGTAACACAGCAACACAAGTAACAAGTATCAAATAAGCTAGATTTTGATTCAGACTACAGAATGGTAATAACTCAGATAGTGATGATTGATGATAAACAAAGGAAAGATGTTCAGAAATAAAACCAGAGCAGCATTGACACAAGATAAAACCAAAAACTTTAAACGATACTTAATAGAAACTGTACTAATAACGGAAGAATTGAATAGAGCAGAAATGCAAGAAGCCTAGAACAAATTAGAAAATAGTTTAACAGAAGGAACAGCTAACATAAAATACAACACAAACTCAAATAGGTACTAAACAAAGCAATATTATAAATGCGACGAAAAAAATCATTAAAAAGAGAAGAGCTAAAGCAACAAAGAAAAAGCGGTGTAAAGGCTCAAATCGAACACTACGTATGAAGATAAAAAAGTGACTAAACGGCTAATCAGATACGATAATGGAAACTGAGAGAAAAGAAAAATCCAAAGCGTACTAGAAGATAGTGGTTCAATTAGGAAGAGAATTGGTCAATGGAGAAAGTTGGAAACACAAGCTAACTGACCCAAACAACAATCAGAAAGAAGGAAATAGAGAAGAGATAATGAAGATTGCGATAAACTGTAGGAATAAAAAAGAGATCAGCTAATAAAAGGCAAAATACAGAAGATATTCAAATTCAAAAAATACAAATTCAAAAGGCAGTAAGACGACCAAAAAATTAAAAAACGTCAGGTGAAGATAATAACTATTCTAGGAGAGTTGTTCAATACAGGCATTAAAGAAATATTCTATCCGTTGCAATAGATATTTAACCCAATGTTAGAAACAGAAAGCACTTCAAAACAATGAGAGAAGACAATAATAATACCACCACATAAAAAGGGCGCTGCAGAAAAGATAACTACAAACTGATCAGTCTTATCTCCAATATTTATAAAATTTTTGCAAACACACATATACCTAGTAGAATAAATACAACGTTAGAGGAGAATCGACCATACGAGCAAGCAGAATTTAGAAAAACATGTTCCGCCATAGATCACTTATGTACATGCAATAAAGCAGATGGTAGAAAAATGTAACACATTTAGCATCCCACTGTACATTGCCTTCATACGTAGACTTCAATAGCACATCATCATAATATATATGGCAAGCACTGGCAGAGCAGGGTTCTCCATTTCGAACATGCAATGGGGCGTGACAAAGTGATCCCTTATCTCCTGCCCTGTTTAATGTTATCTTGGAACAAATATTTAGAAGTATGAAATAGAAAAACCGCGGTATCAGTATAAGCGGTGAAAGGCTAACGAACGTAAGGTTTGCTGACGATGTAGTTCTATTTGCTTCATCAAATATTTAAAAAAGAAATGGAAAAAATGCTAAATGAATAAAAAAGTAACGAGATTAAAAATTTTTAAACACAAACGACTAGCAACACACTGAAAAGTTTCGCAGTTACACAAAGCAACATTCTACGTTCTAAATTTAAGATAAAAAATGGTGTAAAACTAAGTGACATTGAAAATTGATTATAAACTTGTGATGTGATAGAATGCTGTAAGTCCCTAAGTGGAAGTGGGCTGCACACCTAGCAAGAGTAGAAGATCGCTGGACAAAAGGAACGACTAAATGACAATCTGCAACGGTAAAGAGAAGAAAAGGACAACCCTGAACAAAATGGAAGGATGAAATGTTATATCTGTTCAGAAACGGAATGGATAATGGCTACTAGTACTTATAATTTAATAATAACTCTTATAATTAATTCACAGAGTTCTGAGAGTAAAATATGCAACCCATATAACATATTATTTATTATACCAGTGTCTGGTGCTTCTTCTTCTTCTCAGTGCCATACCCTTTTCAGCACGTTTACGAGGGGGATCAAAGCCACATTTTCAAACGACTTGGCGTCGTGAACTTTGTTATATCCCCCTTATACTACGGAATGTGTTCTCTGCAGTGATTTCTCGTTGCTTCGTGCAGAGTTTTTGACCATGTAATAAGTAGTGTCCAACCGAAGATCAGTTTGTCAGTCGAAGCCAAGCCGAAGCCGATACTCGGCTATCGCCGTCAACTTCGGCCCAAGCCGAAGCCGAGGCAGAAGGTGCAACCAGACTTACTGTAAATTAGTATAAAAGATTATAATACATAATAAAAATAAAGTCAAACTTCAATCAATTTTAAACAAAAAAAATTCTTATTCACTTGGCCAAATAATCACGCCTGCAGAAACTTGTTTTGTTATCACTTTTACGAAGATTCGCCGAAATTTTGACTCGCCCGCCCTCGTGTGCTTCTCTAGTCCATCCCATTATCGCGCGCATTGTACGTCATATTTCCTTCGTTTACGTGAATCGCTCTGCTGGATGTGACCTTCGGATTCGGCCAAACCTTCGGCTTCGGCCAAACCCTCGATCCTTTTTTCGCTGAAGTCGAATGTGCAGCCGAAGGTGACCGAAGCCAAAGCCGAAGCCGAAGCTTCGGTCGGACACTAGTAATAAGCGTATAGGGTATGCGTTTTATTACTATGTATCTGAAGTCAACCATTCTGCAGAATCGTTAATTGTAACCAAACGATTAAATGGCTTCACTCGCTCAAGTACTGACCTTGAACAGTGGGAAATTCTTCGTAAAAATTCTTACCACTGCTTGAGATTTGAATCCAAGATTCCTAGCTAGGAGCCCAGCACTCTTACCACTGCTCTAACGAGCTAAAGTAACCTTATAACAAAATTAAATTATAAGTTAAGTACTTTTTCAGATTCGACAGTGCATTATTAACGTATTTGACATAGAAATGTCAGTATTTATATTGATTTATATTTTATAATCATATTACGAATTTGTAGTTTGGATTGCATGCATAGATTGCATATTTTACTATCAGAACTTTGTGAATACATTATAGTGCTGTTACACAAACAAATGCACTTATTATCCGAACCAGGAGAGATGACCCCTGCCGGCCCTGCCTCATCACATGCTGAATTTAGTAACGACAAACTCGCGTGTACATTTGTTCACAAACCCCATGCACACGACAAGGAAGCCTGTGTTATGATTAAAGTGCTCATTTGACTAGAGTAGTTTAAGTCACATGCGCGTGTTGTCACTAAAACGTCAAAGTGTCAGATTATTAATACATTTACATTATTTTATTCAATTTTGACGTTTTAAACTGTCATTATTAACTTCATGGCAACAGCTATAAGTAACTGTTTATTTTCTAGTGAGTTAAAAAAATTTAAATCACTCACAGAATTTTAACTCAGTAAGCAACAAATAAACAGTTACTTATCCTAGCTGTTGCGATGGAGTTAATAATGACAGTTTCAAACGTCAAAATTATATTATATTTCAATTTGTCAAAATTTAGTTCATAATGATGATTTCATCAAAATTGAATAAATATTGTATAGACCACGTGAGCTAAGAATGTTTATTCACTCGACGAAATTAACTCACTCGCCCTTACGGGCTCGTGAGCTAAACTTTCTTCTCATGAATAAACACTATCTTAGCTCACTTGGTGTATAAATATCTATTATTTTATTAGTTGTCACTAAAACGTCAAACTGTAAAATTATTAATACATTTACATTATTTTATTTTATTAGTTATTTAAATTCCTGTGTTCATTGGAATTCGTTTTTGTAGTACCTATTTGTGTTATGAGGTTTAGATAAATGAACATTTACACACATAATTTAAGTTGCATCTAACCTTAGTCATCATAAAAGTAAATAAACGCAAATAGCTAAAACAGCACAATAGAAAACGGATTTTTAAATTTCTTAATCAAAACGAAAATAACTTAATGTTAAATTCGTATTGAAAATACTTGACAGCTGTTTGTTTTCCGGTTAAAGCGCCAATCCGAATTGCTTGATAATACAAGTGATGCTAATTTGACTATCAAGTAAAATCTTATTTCATACGGATAGCATTGATGAGGCAGGGTTCATCTCTCCTGGTTCGGATAATATTAAAGTAAACCGACAGATAAATTCTTTTTTCTATAGCAACTGTTAAAGTGCTATTTTATCTATTAATTTGAGTAGATAAAGTAGCACTTTAACAGCAAGGGTAGATAAATTACTACTTTAACGACTGTACGCCCATACTAATGACATTTTAAAACGTGACTCGATTTGTAATTTTTTAAACGTTAATGTCAAATAAATGTCAAATAAAATTTATTTTATAATTTTTTTCCTTTAAAATAAATGCTATAGAAAAAAATAGAGTATTATACACGACGATAAAATGTAATTATTTTCTCGAGCTTAATTAGCGTCTCAACGCCCTCGAAGATAAAATACAATTTTATCGTCTTGTATAATAAATAACTATTTAACAATTACACAAATGATCAAACTATTGTATAGCTTATTGCATAATGTATTTAAACACTATAAACACGTACTATTTCGGCGAAATTCCTAAAAGTTAGGGTTTGTTCCATAAAACAGAAGCTCGAAACAATCTAGGATGGTGAATGTTTAGTGGTCTTCGCTGATTTGAAGTTGAAATATTAATGCAACAATTTATTTCCAGTCTGCAAAGTTTGCGAGAACGCTTTAGTAAATCTGAATTAGATATGCTACAGAGCTGGAATAGTATTTATCTAAAGGAAAATAAAGGACTTGAGACGAGAACCGAACTCTGTTGGGTAGTAAAATGATTTAATATTAGGATGTTGTAGGAAAAGCTACGAAATTAGCAGTATATTTGTTTGAATCCGGCAGTATTTAATAAATAAACCCAACTTACTTGTCAAATAGATGCAACTAAATAAAAAAATACATGATACTTATTTTAAAACATCGAGCCTGAAAGTTTACGCATAGGCAATACACATGACATTCGAAAAAAGATAAGCAACAGATGACATTTTAGAAATATTACGTTTTGAAATTATGGTAATTTTAAAATGAAGATTCGACCTATACGTCATGAGACATTAGTTGCGGCATTGATCAAACACTGCAGTGGATGCCCTGATCTTAATTTTTAAAATATTTTAGTTCAAACATAGTACGTGTGTTGCATATTAGTAAAACTAAGGTTTCACATTTTAAAATGACCAGCCTGTATATTTAATGGCTTCTGAACACCTGAGCTTTAGCGTAAGACTCGCCGGACTCGTCGTCCGGCGATCTGTCTTACTTGTCCCGAAATCATGCATTTTTTGTACTAATGAAACAATATACTAATTTAATTAAAAACTAACATAAATGATTTTTTTATTGTGGTTGAATGCTTAATTGCTTACAGTTTTGCTAATTGAAATGCTATTGACAAATTGTAACTATGGTTTTTCGTAGCTTTTTTCTACGGGGGATTCTGATTTTGGCCAGGTGATTGGAACGGTATTAACTTCGAATACAGTTCAGGAAAAACAAAAAACTTTGTATATAAATTGACTTATACAGCCCAATTTACATTTACAACAAAATATGGCTGCTAAGCTTCTGATCAGTTTATGCTTTTTGGTAGTAGTTGACTTTTTGGCAGTATATACGTATGCTAGTATACAAATTGTCCGAAAACCAGTCTAAACATACAAAAATTAATGAGTGCAACAAGGAAGACATAAACAATATGGGTAGCACAACAAAGATAGAATGGCTAGGTTAATTTTTAAACTAAAGATCTCGCTCTAATAACAAGCAGGCAAGCAAAAACATCTGTCATAAATAGTTTATCTGTCACTAAAAGCATAAATTCCAATTCTTTCTCCGTATCAATTAGTGGTTCTTATGGTATCACATCTCTTCTTCACAATTGAATAGCATATCGTGGTTTTAAACTGTACACTTTGAATACACAAATTAAAACGATTAGCAATTTAACCCCACTTTATGCTTTTAATGACAGATACAATATTTATGGCAGATGTGTTTGTTTGCTTGCTTGTTATTTATGTCTTCCTTGTTGCACTCATTAATTTTTGTATGTTTAGACTGGTTTTCGGACAATCTGTATAAAGGGTACCTACATATCCAGAATAACAAAACAAGTACATAACATAAATAAGATAAATACAGGGTGCCCATTTTAAATTTCGAGTTTGAAATACTGTAAATAGGCAACACACAATGCAATGCACAGTCGACTTCAGGTTTTTTATTTTTTATATTGTTTTACAATATACTCACAAATAATAAAGTACAAGAGCAATAATCTGTTAGCCTTAAGAATATTCCAAACAAAACCTTTGCTAATGTTTGCAGCAACTTCATGATCTTCATTTGTAGCTTGTACCTTTACTTTTGGTTTAGAAACAATTAAGTTCGATCGCCACAAAAAAACGAAGGCTAGTTTAGTACATCTTTATTGTTTTTTCATAAACTTTTTATAAACAAAACAAACCTTAATAACTAAAGTAAACTAAAAAAAAAATGCTTCTGTGTCCTAATTCAGATTCAAAACTTTTTCTGTTTGTGTTGTGAATCGCCACCTTTCTTCAGCAATAAGAACGCAGGCTAACAGAAATGGTTTGGGTATTCAACATAGATATGGCGATTTGCACAAGCAGTCACCCCTAGAATAGCCCATATAGCGTAATCCATTACATTCAACTCTGGGGAAAATGAAAGCCAATCTTTAGGTAAAATGAAGTCTGGAAATTGTTCTCGAATCTAAGTAACAATGGCATTTGCTATATGGTGCTTTGTAAAGTTCTGTTAGAAAGTGTTTGACCGTTTCTAAAATGTTGACGTGCCCATGGTTCTACTGGTTTTCAACACGTTCTTACGGTACCTTTCTGAAGTCATCCTAATCCTCCAATCGAGAAAACCTAAAGGTGTTTTTTACGCAGATCAGTACCGACGAGGAATAGGCTGCTTGAAAAACAAATCTATCTTTGTTACCGGCATCTCCTATAGTATGGAAAATTATTATAAAATTTTGTTTATTATACTTTTCATCTAGTAAAAGCTTTCTCATCTGCAAGTAAGACCGCCCTGTGCTAACTTTCAACAGCGCGCGATAGCTCATATAGCTTGTCATTATGTTAGCCGCTGTATTTGCAGGTAATAGCTACTGTCCTTGTAGCAATTCATTTTAAGCTTTTTTATAACAATAGTCCGGGCGTTCTCTTTGTTTATTCTACGTTCTCATGTCCATCTTTCGCATCAACCGTCTTGAATTTCATAAAATCTCAGATGTTATTGTGGAGAGCACACCAACAATGCTACACTAAGCAATATGTTGTTATGTTTTAGGTTTTCTAAATAGTTCTGTAAACATTTAATATAAAACGTGTCTGTCATTTTTGTAATTTAAATAACTTAAATTCATATTCAAACCCACAAACGTTATCAGTTACCAAGTTTAATATGTCACAGCAGTCCGGGGTCGGTTTCTTCTTGCACGGTCTCCCGGTCTCTCTAAGTTTCTTAACTCTTCCTAACAAGAAATTGCTCTTTGGACTATTTTCCTATGAAAACCAAATTCACGAACAATGTCACAAACACGATTTTCGCCTTCATAAAAGCTTCTAACAGCGGTACGTAGTATTTTGCAATCCATATTTTATTAAGTGAATTACGACATATTAACGAACTACATGTACACTACCTATTAAATAAACTACAGGTAGCAAAATATTAGACATTAAAAGTAAAGGTAGATACTTATTATTACAGAGGTTTAAAAATTAACCACCCTGGATTTGATTAACAAACTGCCTGAGAACCGAAACGTGATTGTTGTGATGTTAATTACAGATTTTTTCAAATTTATAGTCGACATAAACAAGTATCAAATATTTTGACTTGACGGTAAGAAATATCTCCTCTGAAAATGGTTAATCTAAGAGTTCCCTTCGAGACTATTTTCTAAAGTTAGACAACGGCCTCGCGACGTCTTTTTGAATCTATGGAAAAGAAGAGTTAAAAATTGCAAATACATTTGCCACATCACTCATTTCCTACTTTTGAATTTGTTTTGCATTCGAGAACATAGAGTGAATTTCCATTACTAAGTATCACAAAAAACTGATACAAAAGAAAATCTAGATAAAACTATGAAAAGATTACGAAATATTCAAAATTGTTGTGCCTATTCTGTGACGATAAAGCATTGTTCAAAATTGCATCTACAAATCTCTTCTCTTGTTAACTAAAGCACTAACTGCATTGTAAAAATTTAAGGAACAATTATCCTAACAACGATTGCGTTGATAGATATGAAACTCTGTTAAATGTGTCAAACGTGATGTTACCGTAAAATCTATTGTTACAAAAAGCGAGTTATAGTAAAACAAGGTGCGTATTTACGCAAGTTAAAACCTTTTCTTTCCTATTGTTCGACATATCTTCCTGGATATTGTTATATTTCTTGTAGGTGTATAATTGTAGTTATTCTTAAACTTCCGTCATTAAAACGCGGTTCCGGAATTTAAAGCTAAATTATTTCATGGTCGATATATTAGAAAAATAGGCGTTGGGCCTTTTGTAAAATTACGGAAATGGCCATACTTTGAATAAACTACACGTTCTGTTTATTATTACATAACAGTGCCGGAAATTTCATTTTTGCCAGAGATGAATTTTGTTCACACAAAGCAGATGTGATACATATTAGTTTACTAGGTTTGTGACAAAACTTAACATTTATTTACTATAGTTTATAATTTATTATCACTGAAAATGTCCATTATTATAATTATTAAATTTATGATATTTATCAACAAGATTTTTATACTTTTTATAGGGTTTTCTATACCAATTTCATTGTCTCAAATTATTGTCTTTTGGTTTCAAGTATCCTGCTGTATGATTTAAAGTTATTATAAGCTTGAAAAGTAACTACTGTTTGTTACGTTCATAATTTTTGAATTATTTGCTCAAAGCTGGCTTTTATTTATTAATAACTAAAAAGGATGTAGAATATCTGATGTTCGATCCTTTTCGCAAAATTATTAAGCAGTCGAGTTTGTATGTACTATACCAAATTTTGCGTGGGAAAACTTTGACCCTCGTATCCTGTTACAGATGAGGTTCGTTTGTAAGATAAATGTTTACACCTCTTGTTATATATTAATGATGTACAATTTTAAAGCTATTTGTTATTTGGAAACATCTGTGCTTTTCAAACCTTATGTTAGGTACCAACAACTTTAGCTTTATGCTACTGTTATTATAAAGTTAAATTTAATGAAGAAATTTTCTTAAACTATTCTGTGTTTCTTATGTAATTGAATGTTAGCAACACAGCTTTATGAAACGAATTTTATGAAAAAGAAAAGATCACGTTTCTGTAATTTCTTCTCTACTGCAGTAGATTAACTGCATATTGCTTTACACTTTCTAAACAAAAGATGCCTTTTGTTCTGAGAGCACTGTAACATCCTTTAATATCGTATTTAATTAAATAAAGTTGAGCTTACTAAATTAATTTTTCATCATTCTATTATTCTCGAATGTATAATTTAAAAAAGTTGCAGACAGGATGTTACCTTTCAACAAATAAAAATAAACCGTTTAATGCGCAGCTCTTTGTTGAGAGCTGAATATTATGTAAAGCTCTCCTGTTTTGCATTCGTTTTGATAAAGGCACTATATTTTTGCATAAAATTAACCAATTTTTAATAACCGGCTGTAATACACTTGGATGAAGATTTTCCAGCTGGTTGATAACGTTGTTGTAGAGTAAAACACATACAAAGTTTTATACCTATGTAACTGAATTGGTAATTAGTTAAACAAAAATAAGAGTATAAGAGTATTCGATTCTTTTAAATAACGCAGATTTCCTTTTAAAAATTTTTTTTAGGAACGGCTAGCTCATTTGTTATATTATAGGGTTTCAACGTTAAAATGGAACAGCTTTTAGTTGATTGGAAAATTTATCATCAGCTGGAGGAGTCGTTTCATCTTTGACCTTCGGACAAAACGTTAACTATTTGTTGTCCTTATTGACTGTACATTTATCTGGGAAGTAATTTAACTTTGTGATTGGAAACGAGGGCTTTAATCTAATACTGATCAGCACACAATTTCGCCATATTCATAACAGTGGAACTGAATGATTCTTCGAAGAATTTCAAAAAAGTTATTTCAGAGTTTTATTCACGGACCTGAATATAAAAAGATTTGTGTTTTTCAGAGTTATTGGACGTTCTGTTGACTTATAGGCTACGGGCTCCGTTTTAGGTTTAATATTTGTGGCAGAACAAGCCTTATTCTTAGTTTTTTTAACGAAATTGTGTAAAATATTGCAACAAACGTAAGGAACCATTATTATAGCAATTATAGCATTTCTTTCAGAATATTTTCATAAAATAAGTATTTTATATAGTTAAGTTGTCAACTCATTTAATTTACAACTCCAAATTAATTATTAGTAATTGGAGATTAAAGCCTTCTTTAAACTCACTTTTGTATTTTTTTGCATCTAGCGTTATATCCTCATCGACGAATTGGACCCTTCAATAAGCATTTATTTTCTATTTTATAAAAACCATCAAGAATGCATTTATTACATTCGCTTACAAACTAAAAATAAGGTGTACCTATAAACGTCTTTGGAGAATCTTGAAATCTATAAATTGTTGAATATATCCACTGTTAAATTAGTTATCGAGTCTAACAGGCTTAATTATAACATCTGACCACAACAAAAATTATAACTTATCACGAAAATAGAAACGCAGCTGATGCAGTTCGAAGCCTATATAATTCCTGGGATGTTAATCAAGTAAGGCATAGCTCAGAATTCCTACCAGGAAAAGGCTTGGCAGGTATCAAATTGAAATTCCGAACGTATTTGGCTGACACGAGTGTGTGTATTTGACAGTTGCACTGCGCTATCTTAATCTCATCCTTTTGAACTGAATATATCATCAACAGCCGAATCAAACGCACTGTACAGACCTAGCAAACGTCTTAAATATTAATAGTTTAGATATTATTTTGAAAATGAGGTCACTGAGTTAGTAAATCGAATTTAAATGATGTTCTTAAAAAAATCTTTAATAATATTGCCTTCATTTTACATTAATTTCCAGTTAGCAGTCGATTAAATTTCTTCGAGATTACAAATCAGTTTCTTTTGCCGCAATTTTTTTGACGTTGCCATTTCAGTACAAAATTCTAAAATTATATTTACAGTTTCCATTTTAAAAATCAAAGTTTGAAGTAACAAATATATGTTTCCTTAGGGTTTCAAGTCACAGTAAAATTTGATGGTTAATTTCGATATTTTTATTTTCGATCCTAAAATTGCGGGGCTCGCTCGAAGAATTAAAAATTGAAGGAATTAGGACGGAAAACAAGGAAAACGCCCGCAAATGAAAAACGAGAAATAAAAGAAAAATATGATGAAAAGGAGAACAGAAACAGAAGAAATAAAAATGTTAAAATGCATATAAGTAGTCGAGGAACTGAACAGTAAAAGGAAAATGTATAGATGATGCTGGAATACTAAGGAAAATGATGAGATAGAAATAGGCACTTGAAACATAAATACATTGACAGAAAACGAAATGAAATGACTGACTTTGGAAACGCGTATAGTATCAACGGCAGTGCACGTGTTTCAAGTGCAAAATTTAGTTACTTTTTAATAGTTTTTCAATTTTTCGTTAATAAAACGTCTGCGTGGTTTCAGAGGTGAGTATTATTAATTCTACGTTGTTTTTCTATAATTTCAAAGGGCGTTTTATAGATTATGGATCCAACACTTGAATTGTTTTTAAGCTTAAGTGCAATTTTTGATTATCTGCAAGCAAAACCAGATAGCAGATGCATAATTGAAGGGGAGCAAGTGTTAAATGCAAAACATGTGTTATTGTGTGGATGCAGAAACAATAGTAATTGTAATAAAGTTGAAATTGTTGGGTTATGTTTGCAGACAAGTGGAATATATAATAATTCACATCAAATTACTGGACAGCTTTGTATTAATGATAGCAAAGTAGAAATACAGAAATTTGTCTGCACATGCAAAGCTGGACTTTCTGGAACTTGTAAACATGTTGCTGCAATTTTGCTGTACTGTGCCAGGTTGTATAAGTTTTTATTACTGTGATTAGAATACAAATGTTTTTGTTTGGTAGTTTTGCTCAATGGTTTTTGTTTTAGGTCTAGTATAAATGTCCTTGAAAGGCTTTCTTCAGCAGACGTTGAATGTTACAGGACCAAAACTAAAAGCAACGTAAAAGATAACTATTTACCAGTTCCTGTAGCTTCCTACCAATGTTTACAAGAAACAACAAAGAAAAGGAAAATTGTTTGTATGCTGTCCGATGAACAACGTCGTGTATGTTTTGATAAATTAGTTAAAGTTACACCCACATCAAGTTTGCGTAAGCATATGTAGGTAAATTTTAGTGTAGGGCGAAACAGTGTTTTAGTAGTACCTAGCACTATTTTGCCAGACATTCCGGACCACATAAAGTCTGTTTTAAATAATACAGCATTATCAGAATTTTTACTGAAAATGTCTGAAGATTTGCAGTCGGAGAATTTTAATTTACAAAATTGCTGTTCAAATCTGTTATCAGTTGTCAGAGATGTAAATATTGAAGAAGCTGTATTATTTAAACAGCAATCTGATGAGTGGAAAGATATCAGGAAGTTACGTATAACAGGCTAGGTTTTAACTTTTTTTTTTAATATTTCGTACTAATATGCAACTATAACTCGTACTACAGAACCATTTATCTTAAAATTATTATTTGTTTAGGATCTACACGCTACTCTGTTTTTACCTATTCCAAATTAAACTGGGAAACTAAAGCAAAGAACCTTTTCTTTCCTAAATATTTCAGCAATAAATATGTTCGGCATGGTATTACAAATGAAAAAATGCTTTAAATGCATACAAAAAGACCAGTACAATATACGAAATAATAACAGACTTTGGTTTAATAGTATGCATGGCTTGGATTTTCAGCTGATGGTGAAATAAAATGTCCATATGCAGGTTTGGAAAGTTTAGTTATGTATTCCGTAGAAAGTCGTATACCCTGCATATAGTAATTAACGTTTAATTTTTTAAGTTTGTGTAATTTCTAGGTTTAGAACAGGACATCGATATGTGTTTAAGTTCTTGTAGCTATATCGTTAAGACCGCACAAGGTTTTCAGTTAAAGAAAAAACATGTATACTATGGACAAATTCAGCTGGGAATGCTGGGATTAGCTATATTAAATATTCTTGTATGCGATTTAATCATTTATTCGTCTAAATCGGATAGCTTCTTAAAACTAGAAGTTCTATTTGATATGGAATTTGCGAAAAACTTAATATGTAATGAATATAAAATTGAATATATGGAATAAAACGAAGTTATATAAAAGTGGAAGAGATTATTGTAGTCCAAATATTTTGAAATAAATAAGGTTTTATTTCTTTTGAAACAATTTTTATTTTTCAAACGTTTCGAACGTTAAAGTTCTTCGTCGGTGGGTAACAAAATATATCTAAAAATGAAAATACATAATTAAAATAATAAATAAGTTTAAGAAATTTAATTTAAAACGTACTTGCAAGTAATATTAGAAGATGACAATTATGACATCTTTTAAAAATTTTATTTATGTCAAAAATAAAAATTGAAATAGTACTACATCATATTAAAAGTTTGAAAGAAATATAAATGTAAGATTGAATGTGTTTGAAAATTTATAAATGTATGTGTATGATTATTCTAATAGATTATAATATACCTATTGTGTTTAAATTGTCTATATCTGTTTTGTAATGAATTGCATTATTATTTTTTTTTTAATTTCAATGCTTTCTGAAAGGATGCGTTTTTTTAAATTGGATTCATATTCAAAATTTTTGGTTTTATTGTATTAAAACTGTGTAGAAATTGATAAGCATGATCTGCAAAGGCAGTATTAGGTTTATTGGGGTTTGTTATTTTTGTTTGGATTGATTGTTGATGTTGTTTAATTCTGTTTTTTAGGTATTGTTTAGTTTATCCAATGTAAACAGCATTACAATTATTACAATTTAGTTGGTAAATTAAATTGCTTTGGTTTGTTATTTCAGTTTTATCTTTTCAATTATGGTAGAAGATATTTTTTAGAGTATTAGTGTTTTTGAAAGCCGTTTTAATATTAATTTTGTTTAATTCTTTTTCTATTTTTACTTTCCATACTTGCAACGCATGTATAGGAAAGTATTGGAATCGTGCGCCAATTCAAAATCGTAAAAATTCGAAAAAAACACGTTTTAGAGTTACTTTCCATACTTGCAACGCATGTATAGGAAAGTATTGGAATCGTGCAAAAATTCAAAATCATAAAAAATCGAAAAAAAACACGTTTTAGGGGTCCAGGCATCCTAAATATGTGTTTTTTTTTAAATGTCTGTGGGTGGGTGCGTGCGTTATCGTCATATCTCGAAAACTACTGGGCCGATTTTCATCAAATTTGGTATGCGGGCCTATAATTACAGTACATCTATAAAATAAGCTTTTCAAAAAAATCCGGAACCGGAAACGGAAGTTAGCCATGTTTTTTCAGGCGCAGATTTTTCCTTGAAAAAAATTTCAAAATTTTACTAAGGAAATCAATACAGAATTTGAAAAGAAATCGAATAATTTTTTCCCGAAGTTTCTATGTCAAAAATTACGCCCGCGGCAAATTTTTGAAAAGCGCAACTTTAAGGCCGATTTTACCAAAAATGCAGCAACATATTTTTATAAATCTAACGCCAAATTGTACCTCTAGCTCGGCTGATTAGAACTAGCTGAAAAAAAAAATTCAAAATTTCAAAAATAAAAAGTCCGGACAGTTTGGGAAATTTTCAAATTTTCAAAAAAACTTTTCTCGGAAACGACACAGACGATTTTTTTTAAATGTTCTGGGTCGATAGTAAATCAAGATGCCTTTCAAATAGCGTTGATCGCATCCCCAAAATTTTTCCCTAACGCCTTTTATGACCATTTGAAGTTTTGGACTTTAACATTTTTTTTCTCAAAAACGCATCGACATATTTTTATAAATCTAACGCCAAATTGTACCCCTACCTCTACTGATTATAATTAGCTGAAAAAATTTTTTAAAATTTCAAAAAAAAAATTCTCGGAAACGGCACATTCCAAAGAAAGAAGATAAATATCAGGGCAGGAGTCACCGTTTTAACGACGGCGGTATTTTGGTTCAGCGGTAAGAGACCAAGCTCCCACCCGCATACGGTTGGAGGTTCGAATCTGCGTGACTACAATATATATTTTTTTGTTTATATTACCCACTTTTTCAAAAAAATATTATCTTACTCTGCTCATTTATGTTGAAAATACAAATTATTTATTATAAAAGCATTATTACATATTATATAGGATTATTATTAAATAACTTGTCGGGACTTTTTCGTTGCAAAGTCTTTAATTATGTCATTAAAATTACTGTAATATTTTGGCTATTGTAGGTGTTGCTGGATCCTAATTTAGGATTTAAAATTAACTATCCTTCCCTAAAAGAGTTACCGATTTCTAGCTTTTTTATTTTAATTATTACTTTTTTATGAATGACTGTGGCGTTATCGTCATATCTCGAAAACTACTGGGCCGATTTTCATCAAATTTGGTATGCGGGCCTATAATTACAGTACATCTGTAAAATAAACTTTTCAAAAAAATCCGGAACCGGAAACGGAAGTTAGCCATGTTTTTTTGGGCGCAGATTTTTCCTTGAAAAAAATTTCAAAATTTTACTTAGGAAATCAATAGAGAATTTGAAAAGTAATCGAATAATTTTTGCCCGAAGTTTCTATGTCATAAATTGCGTCCTGGGCGATTGTACCTCTAGCTCGGCTGATTAGAAGATTAGAACTAGCTGAAAAAAAATTAAAAATTTCAAAAATAAAAAGTATGGAAAGTCCAGCGAAGATTCTTCGCCAATTTTTTCTGATAGTATTGGAATGTAAGGAATGATAGTGTAGATTGGTTTTTCTATTTGATAGTTATTAAATTCATTATCAAATGGGTTTGGTTGTAAATTAAATGAATTGTTTGGATTTGTGTGTTGTTTTTTTCTAAATTTTAATGTTTTTAATCTTTTTTAATAATAGAATTTGTAAAGTGTGGATTATAATTGTTTTCTTGTAATATATTTTTTATTATGTTTATATTATTTTTGTGCTGTTTTTTATTTGAAAGTAGAATTGCTCTATCCTATAATTACACTTTTTTAATATTTTATGGATGTATATGAGTTAAAATTTAAATATCTGTTTGTTTTAATTGCTTTTCTATACCAATTAGTTGTAATTGTTTTGTTATTTTCACGTTTTAAAGTGAGGTCTAAAAAATTGATTGTTTGAAATTTTGTTTGTTTATCTATGGTGAAATTTAGTCTATTGTGAAAGTTATTAAAAGTAACTAATATTTCATTTATTTTATTTTTATCTGCAAATTAATATATCATCTACGTATCGTTTGTAAAGGGATATGTCTTGGTTAAATTGTTTAATTATTTGAGTTTCAAGATTTAAAAGGACTAAGTCTGTAATAGTGCTGGATATAGGGGATCCCATTGGGACGCCGAATTTTTGGTGATAGATAGTATTATTATAGCTAAAGAAAGTATTGTCTAAAATGAATTTTGTAATTTCAATAAAGTTATGTAATGCAATGTTTGTGTGTTTCTCAATATCTGTCCAGTTTTTTCCTATTGTGTTAATGGCGATATCAGAAGGAATATTTGTGTAAAGAGAAATGACATCAAAAGAAAACATTTTGTGATTAGGTGGTATTTTTGTTTTGTCTATTATGTTTTTTAGTGTCCAGAAATCTTTAGCATTAAAATTATTATTATTAGTAACGTTAGAGAGGATTACACATAATACATAAATATTTTAACAATATGTTACATATTTTATGTACAACTAGCTAATAAATAAAATATGTTAAAGTTATGTTTAAACGTTTATTAATTAGGGATTAAAATGTTATTTTCGTACAAATGTTAAATTGAATAAATTCTATTAAAAGTTACAGCAAAAATTAAAAATTGTAACTGCAAGACTTTTTTTTATATGGTTTGGAAGCTGGACATTGTCTACTTTAATAAAAACATTTTGATTATTTTTCTTCCTTTATATGGCACTTGTAGTGGTTTTAAGTTTGTTTTTACAGGAAAAGTAAAGTACCTAAATGACAGCTTTGAAATACTTAATATAACAATTAATTTGTGTGCATATAATTACAAAAGTTAATTTTAAAAACTAAAATAAATAACGCTAAAGCAAAATTTAAAATTTGTCTTCGGCCAAAATTGGTGATTCTAAATTTACCATTGCACAACATACTACAAAGATATCATCTGCATGCCGAACCAGTTTCCAGGGTAATGGTGTATTTAAAATTTCAAATCTTCTTATGCGCTGGTTTGCACGTTCTACATGAACTCGTGCTCTGGCGATTTTAATGATTCTTGCTCATTAAACTGAGACTTCTTTCTTAAAAATGAAGGCCTTACAGTTTTGATGAAATGTTCATTACAAATACCATCGATTAAAAAGCCTTTGTCTACCATTACCACATCTATATGTGGTTCTAATTTATTTATAATGTCACTGTTTTCAAAAATCGATTTATCAGAACTTCGTCCTCCATGGCATTGTGATAAAAAAGTGATTAAACCACTAGGACTTACACTTGCCATAATTTTCCATGTGTTTCTGCCTTTATACATGGAATAAGTCCTAACTCGGCAGCACAAACACTTTGGCTTTTGAATTGGTACCTCCATGCAATCGAGAATTACCCTTACATTTTGAAATTCCTAAAACAGTTAGGTAAATTTTTACGACATTCGTCTATTGAAGGCCAGGTTAAGCAGCTTTTTAAAATAGTTGATAAACATTGAATATATTCATCGAATATTATTCCACATAAAGCAGATGTAATCTTAAAAAAGAAGGAAAGAACTTTAAAAGTTATTCCCAGTTTTAATTTCATAAATACTAGCAATATACGACTCCTTACGTCCAGTTTGTAATTATTTTTTTAGTAGAATAAAACTGTAAAATTAACTCTTGCAGTGCATCAACTAAACCTGTGTTTATTCCTGTTAAAGAGTTTAACACAGAATCTGATTTAATGGTCGCTGCAAAGTTGATTTCAAAATCTCCACTTCTTACTTGAGTTTGTTGGTCGCACTTGCCTGTTTTAGTAGTTGGTTCTAACAAATCAAGTAATCCAGTAACTGCAACTTTTTGTTTTTCATCGAGATTTTCGCAAATCATTGTGTTATCTTCTAAAGGTTACATATGTTAGTGTGCATACCAAATTTCATTCAAATCGGTCAAGGATTCCTTTAATAATCACAAAAAAACTATTTTCAGGGGCCACCCTTCTGGGGGCCAGTACGTCCCTTAAAATTCGAGATTGGCGAAAACAAAAAAAAAATACGTGTAGCCTATTTTTCGATTAGTAACACGCTGGTGAAGTTTCCCGAAATAAATCTGGACCACCCTGTATAATATGCATTCAAAATTTATCAGAGAAAAACCAACAAATAGAAACAAGGACATAAGCAGAAATATGATCTAACCATAGACTAGTAGTGGCAAAATGTGTGATTAAAATAGAAAAAAATACAAGAAAACAAGGAATACAGCAAATTGGCAATCTATAAGTTAATAAACAAAGAAAAATTAGTAAAATGCAAGAAAGAACTAACGAGCAATTACAAAGACTTAGAAAATGAAAAACTGAAGTGGATTCTGGAGGAAAGATGGAAAGTCTTTAAAAGAACGTTACCTAATAAAGTAAAGGAAATATGTGGAAGAAGCAAGAAAAGAAAACTGCCTGGAAAAAATGTATCCAAACTAAAACGCAGAACTATAGTGAAGATTATAGCAAAAAGAGAAATAGAGTAAAAGAAGCATTTAACCATCTCGGGAGCTATTTCATCTTCTCCACATGCCTCTGCTCTTTTGATTTTTTGAAGAGCTTCTTCTATTTGTTCTCTTGTTAAAGAGAAGTCAAGTTCAAGTTACGCGCCTATACAGTTTAGAAAATAGCCGAATAAATAAAAGGATAAATTCGCCTCCACCATCAAAACATAGGTATAACACCATTAAAACATAGGTATAACCACCTTTAATTGTCTTTTGCCCATTTTCAAAAACGTGATTGGCAAGTTTTGTATTTCTTCCTTGCAGCCCAAATAAATTAGCAGTTAAAAGCTGTAATCCAGAAGAATAATTTTTTATCAAAATCTTTTGAAGCCCAAGCCACATGGGCAGCCAAAGTTTCTAAAGCTTGATTATTTTAAGTTGAAAGGATCAACTTTTTATCCTCAATTTCCTTGAAATTGTTCTATTATTTCATCTCTGTCTATTTCATTTTCAGCTAGGCTCGCATCAAATTTTTTCTAAAATTTCTTTCGTTTCTATTTTTAATTGATTATATTTATCTTTTAAAGCCCCTATTTCTTTTCTTTTATTTTCTTGAGATAAGGAGGTCCAACTTTCACACTATCTCTGGTGGACGTCCTGGCGATCTTCTCTTTGGGGGTATATTATTTGGTGTTCACTGTTTTTGTCAATCTGTTTTCGTCCATTCTGCTTAGGTAGCCGCTCCACTGTCTTCTTTTTCCTTTCACCCATCGTACTATATCCTGAATTTCACATGTCTCTCTGATGTTACTACTCCTTACTCTATTCCGCAGTGTTACTCCAGCTATGGTAGATAATGTTTACATTTCCATGCTTCGTAGCAGTTGTTTTGTTTTGGAAGTTGCACTCCTTGTTTCAATGGCTTCTTCTTCCTCTTATGGCCGAAGCCTAGGCCGATGGCCTGTTATACACTCGTAAGGACGAGTTCTGTGAGCCCTCTTAGCACGAATGCTGGGCAGGAGGCTAACCTAACCCATCGAGAGAGGTGAAGAAGACCGACCCGCAGTGTTGCGAGGTTAACGGTTATCAAAGGTGTTAGTATGATAACCGGGACCGCCGGCTTAACGTACCCTCCGAAGCACGGAAAATCGTACGACCTTCTAAATTCCAGCGAGGATATCGCCGGTCTCAGGAATCTAACCCAAGATGCCTACGTGATAGACCGAGGCCTTTTACACGCGGCTATCCGCTCCTCAATGGCGTAGGTCAAAATTTGTCTGCCTTACACATGATTTATATATTCAAGTTTTACTGTCAGTTGTCATAAATTTATTCCTCCACACAATATCCTAGGCATCCCGACACTGATGATGCCTTTATAGCTTGAGCACGTACTTCTTGTTGCATGTTCCTACTACTGGATATATGTACGCCGAGATAATTAAAATGAATCACCTGAGTGATTAATTTGCAGCGTAACGATTCTTTTGAGATGGTTGTTGACTGCGTCTTGCTGGTAGATATTTCCACATTCAACTTTTTAGAGTTGTTTTAAATTTTAAGTAGGAGACGTTGAAAATCATTTTTATTTTCTACCGTGATAACGGTATCACATTATTTTTAAAGTTTTGGTCCCCATTATATATTGAGCATTGATCGTTTTCACAATTGCAATAACTTTGTCCTCGATAATATTAAACAACGTGGTACTGTCGTCTTGTATTATCCCAGGGGAAACTGCTACATCATCAGTTAATTTACCCGTTGCTTTTATTCTGGTAACACAGTTAGAGTTAAGCTCTTTAATGACTTTAATTATCTTTGGATAGATACGATTTTGTTCCAATATGTTAAGTGGATCTTTTAGTTTCACCCAGTCCAACGTCTGCATCAGCTCGATAAAACACAGATAAAGTGGTTTGTCGTATTTGACGGATTTATCTATAAGATGGCGTAAAATATATGACATATGTAGTTGCTCTAAAGCAGTGGTGCCCAACCTTTAACATGACTCGAGCCAATTAAGAATTTAAAAATTTTAGGCGAGCCACAAATATACATATTTTCACTTTTAATATTTCAATTTTAAACGTATGTAATGCACAAACAATAAAAATTTGTAATACATATGTTAAAGAATATTTGTAATTATGTACCGACTCTTATTAAGCTACGTTTCTACCGAAGCAACATAAAGAAACTTTTTATTGCTTTATGTTTCTCCTCGTTGCCATAAATAAGAAACTTTCAGAAACATATATAAACTTATCATTTCCATTATTTCTAGTAACATAAAAACACGCAACTCAGTGTTTCCACTGATGTCGAATGTATTCGTAAAACCAAGCACCTAAAAAACTGAACGAAGCAAATTTCTGTTCCTAGTTACTTTATTCATTTCCACTGCGGCGGCGACAAGCAGCAACTTGTTTCCTTGTGTTGCCGATTTTCTTTTGAAGTTTACCGCTCGAAATGGAAACCGGCGACAATGAGAAACAGTCGGTATTTGTTACAGAAACAACGAGAAACATTTAGGAATTCTGTGGCTTCGGAACATTTTCGGAAACAAGCAACAGAAACATAAAAGTTGCTCAAAGTTGCTTCAGTGGAAACGTCGCTTTACACTCCTATTTAGTATTTACCTATTAAGAATTGAAATACAAATTAAATACAGGAAAAACATATTGAAAAACAAGTTGATCAAACGAGCCACATCAAAAGGTGGCGCGAGCCACACGTGGCTCGCGAGCTACAGGTTGGGCAGCACTGCTCTAAAGCCTTGCTGTTATTAGCTAATTTTTAATTTCGAAACTACTTTTGCTGATGTAATTTTTGTTATTAATTTAGTAATATTACTGAAAAGACATATACCTCTGTAGTTTTAAGAGTTGATTTTCGAACCCTTCTCGAAAATTGGTATGGTAATGCTCAAGCGCCATTCATCTGGTATACATAAGTAGTTCTTGTGTCAACTAAGTCTTTTCTTATAAAAGATGGATAATTTCAAAGCAAGTGCGTCTCCTCCATACTTGATCATTTCGTTCGTGAGGTTTTCGATTTTGTACCTTCTAATTGGTAATGCTATTTCCTCTTGAGCGATTGCAAATGGTTCATCTACCTGGTCGTCGTTATTCAGAGTAACGACTTCAGTATTTGTAAGGTGAGGTCTATGCAGATTTTTAAAATAGTTCAGGTGTTATACTTTTCGTTTCTACGTATTCGCTAATTGTTTTTTTGTGTTTTGTAGCATGTTCCACGCCTTCCTTTGCCCCCATATAGATCATGCTCCATATCTTTAGAGAATTTTTCACTGGAGAACCTTTGCTTCTTTAAGAACTGCCATCCATCCGTCTCGGTTTTCTGCTAACTCGGGCCAATTTCGTATTGTTAGTTGTTTTATGCTACGTACAGACGTAGACATTAAAATGTCGACATTTGTGTCTAGATCAGTGTACAGCTTGTTTACATTATGTAGAAAATTATTTACATAGAGCGGTATCTAGAGCACTTCAGTAGACTGTGTACACTTAATTTTTTGACACTTCTCTATCGTGTGTTTAGACGGGCCCGGCGTAGGAAAGCTGACACTTGATGTCACCTCGTTTTTAATCACGTCACGAAAGATATGTCGGTTAGCAGCCGCAGTGATCATTAACTATATTATAAAAAAACGAAGGAAGAAGCGATCGAGAAAATGCTGGGTTAAAGAGTGGATAGCAAAGAGAAGCACAGAAGGAGCATATTCTAAGTTGTTAGCGGAGCTCAGATATGAAGATTCACAATATTTTAAAAATTTTCTTCGAATGTCTGCTTCAGACTTTCAATTCCTTATCGAGAAAGTTAAACCAAAAATAGAAAAACAGGATACAGCGATGCGTTGTGCAATTTAAGTTGGTGAAAGAGTAGCTGTAACACTGAAATTTTTGGCTGGAGGTGAATGTATTAACAAAACGTCTTCCGGATTGGGACCGTGTCATTTTGACACAAAAAGACTCAACGTATCGCCCACTTTTTTAAGGGGCTTCTTCAGGAGGAAAGGGAGCACTAAAAGAGCACGGTAACTCAACGTGTCAACCACGCCAGAGGCGAAACTCTTCTAGCAAGAGGCAGAAGGGTAACGGTAACTCAACTTGTCAACCAAGCCAGAGGCGAAACCCTTCTGAAGAAAAACAGAAGAGGCAGCGACTTTATACCGGCTGTATCCGGCCAAGCGTATCTGACGGGGACGACGATTAGTCAGGGGTGGAGGGAGCGGAACCACTAATAATGGCGGACTTCCAAATATCGGATAGATAATTACCAGTGTCACGATTCAAGTTATTAGGGGCCTTGATGATTCCAATGGCCTCACGGATTTCCCTGTTGAAAAAATAAGGGGCATTGGCAATGATCGAAGAGTTTTCAAACAATATTTTATGACCAGTGTCGTGATGTTCAGCAACGGCTGAATGTGAAAAAAGACCTGATTTCAAGCAACGTTTGTGTTCACAGATACGTGTGCGCACTGAGCGACCAGTTTCTCCAATGTGACTTGGCGAATGTAGGGAAAGAAAGCAGTAGCCTGGGGTGTACAGGTATTTTGAGGATTTTTAGGGCTTGCGGGGTGTAGTTGTTTTTGGATGACCTTTCTAACATCGCTTTTGTTATACCCATTCTTGATGAGATTTTCTTGGATATGGGCTAACTCGACATGAAGACTGCCGGGTTGGGACACTGCGATAGCACGATGAACGAGGGAATTAATCACGGCGAGCTTTTGTGCCGGATGATGATATGAGTTGGCGTGAAGATACCTATCCGTGTCTGTAGGTTTGCGATAAGTTACCGTGCTCTTTTAGTGCTCCCTTTCCTCCTGAAGAAGCCTCTTAAAAAAGTGGGCAAAACATTAAGTCTTTTTGTCTCAAAATGACACGGTCTCAATCCGGAAGGCGTGAATAAAATTATTCGATAAATTGTAAGCAGGACCATTCACTAATGTATTTTTTCAGAATGCCTGTTTCGACGATTTAATCTAATAATAGATGAAAAGGGCAATGTATGAGCATCTTATAACTATTTTTGCAAAGAGTTTAAGCAATATATTTATATCGAAAAATAAATTCAAACAAAAAGTATGTAATTTTAGGCACAATTCCCCTACTTACTTTAGCGTATTACTGCATAGAACAAAACGGCTCTAGCAAAAAATTTCTAACATGCCGGTACACTTTAGATCGTGTGTCGACACGCTCAAAAAATGTATTCAGACGAAAGTCTACGAACTTGCGAGAGCGGTTATCGTGACACGAGTGTCTGATCTAACGACACTACTCTACATAGTGTACATACGAAGACACTCGATCTATAGAGCTTGTCTAGACATTAAAGTGTCTACGTCTGTACGTAGCATTAGGTCACTTGTTACGTTGTCTTTCCATCTACCGCGCCGCGTCTTTCTCTTGGGCGTTGTCCCTCTGGGTTATTAATTAATGTTTTCCTCGCTGTTCTTGTTTCAGGCATTCTCCATAAATGTCCCATCCATCTAATTCTTTGTTTCTTCACCCACCCTACTACTTCTCGTGTCTTATTATTTCTAAATTTTAAATATGTCATTTTTCTGTTACTACCGTTTTGATTTCTTCGGTGAACCACCGTTTGGTATTGCGCTTGGAGTTTATATTTACTTGTCTGTTACTTAGAGCTTCCTCTGCACTTTTTATTATATTTGTACATAAATTGGCCCAAGATTGTTCGGCATCATCGTTAACTACTGTACCTGAATTCTCGACAATTTTCTCTTTCAATCTTTTTGGTACAGAAACTAGGTAATCGTTTTATTTATTTATTTATTGACTGCCACAACGAGTTTAGGCCCAATAACAGTGACAGGATTCCATATCCTAAATAAAATACAAAAGTAAATAACTTGTTGATACATAAAATAAAAATAACAATATAAATCATAACAATATTACAAAAAAAATTATAAAAATTATAAAAATTATAAAAATTACAAAAATTACAACAACCAATTTAAGGAAAAGCTCCTACCAGTTTATTGTGTAAGATAGTCCGCGATAGTAGTTGGTTATAAAACTTTTAAATCTAGTTAAGGATGTACTAAATATATTAACATCGGACTCCGTAATGAACCAATTTGTTCGTATGAGCATTCTGACAATGGGAGAGTTGTATCTTAGACAGGTACGGTAAGTTGGTACATGCAGCGCAACTAATGGCAGCAAATTGGGGCAATCTATGCGATTATTGATTAATTTGAATATAAAAAGTATATCACTTATTTCTCTTCTATAACATAGTTTAATAATTTGATTCTCCCCTCTGATATTGTTATAAACATGATATTCAGGATTAATACCATGTTTCTTGTAATACAAAAATTTTAGAAATTTATTTTGGACAACTTCAATTCTATTTTTATATTTTTTTACGTCAGAATTCCAAATTCGGGATCCATACTTGAGCTTCGTTCGTACAAGAGAATTATACAAAATTAGAATGGCGCCTTTGTTATTGAAACCAAATGTTGTCCTCATTACGAAACCTAAGTTGCGCATTGCGCAATGATGCACTTACTATATTGTTAATATGGTTGTCCCAGCTTAATGTCGGTACAAAGGTGACTCCCAGGTCCCGAACTTGAAGCTCCCTTCGCAAAATGACATCTCCCATTTGATATTGGTATTCAATGTACTTCTTATTTAATGTGTATGTTAAGAATTTACACTTATCAAAATTAAAATATAATTTATTTTCGAAACTCCAGTTTACAGTTGAATTAATATCTTTTTGGAAAAGCACACAATCTTCCTTACTCGTTATATTTTTAAAAATTTTGAGATCATCCGCGAACAGCAAACCGACTGCATTCTTAAGACAGGAATGTAAATCATTAATAAAAATTAAAAATAATAGTGGCCCAAGTTACTGCCCTGCGGCACTCCAGAGAGTGTTAAGTAATAATGCGAATCGCGCTCTAAAAAGCTTACCTACTGATATCGGTCCTGTAAATAGGCACTGAAGAAATAAATTAACTTGTCGCTTAGCCCAATATTATATAATTTCTGTAGTAATATATCATGATTGACTTTATCAAATGCCTTGGCGAAGTCAGTAAATACTACATCCATCTGACCACCTCCATCCATAACACCACTAACAAAATCCGTCAATATACCTAATTAAATTAGTATCAACAGATCTTTTTTCAAAGAAATCATGCTTTCCTCAACTAACTGATGTTTAACATGATTAAAAATGTAAATATGTAGTACATTTTCAAATACTTTGACAGATCCGGAGCTTACTGAGATAGGTCTATGATTATCAATTACAAATTTACTACCTATTTTATGTATTTGTACAACTTTAGCTATTTTAAATTTATTTGTAAATTTATTGACTTTTAAACATTTATTGTATAAAATGGTGAGTGGGTATTGAAATATCTCCCAACATGTTTTATAAATATAACACGGTACACCATCTGGACCTGCCGATTTTTTTGGTTTCAACTTTTTTAATGCCTCGCCAACAGCATCAATAGTAATTTCTTCCTATGTCAGAGTACTCACACCGAACTGCTGGACTTTCGATACAATTGTACCTACATCATAATGTGAATCAGGTGCGTACACACTACTAAAATATTTAGGGCCATAAACTATCGTTTCCTCTTTTGTTACATTCTGATTATTATACTTATATGTCTCACTATCGTTATTATCTTTTTTGTTGTTTTTCACGTAGTTCCAAAATTCATTAATATTGTTCCCTATACTATTTTCAACTGATTTTATATAATCAGTTCTTGCCTTAAACATTTTTCTTTTTAGCTCTCTTCTGATGCTCCTAAATTCTTGCAGGTGATAGTCAGATTCACTTCTTCGTTTGTGATGAAATCGTTTAAGGTTTACGTAGGAAATTATGTCTTTAGTGAACCAAATGGGAAATTTGTATTTAACGTTTGTGCCGCATTTAATTTTTGGTACAGATCTATCGAGCGCATCATACAAAGAACTATAGAATTTATCCACAGCTTCATTAACATCAACTATAGTGTTAAGAATATCCCAATCAGTCTCCTTTAACAAATTATATAACAACAAAAAATCAGCTCTTTTGAAATCATATTTATTGGTTAACTCTGGATTATCATTAACAAGAGAATTTATCCCATTGTTAATTACAATCATTAACACAGGGTGATGAACGTCAATTGGAACTAGTGTGTCCTCTGATTTTGTTACTTGTAGATTTATAGTGCTTAAAACCAGATCGAGAGTTTTATCATGTGTATTAGTGATGGAGTTGTACATTTTTAAATTAAAAAGGTTGAAGAATTTTCCTAAACTTACAGCTATCTGGCCACCACTTGCAAGGTCATAATTATGACTGTATATTTCTGGTATATTGAAATCTCTAACCACTATTATTTCTTTATTGAAAATATCAGCAATGTTTTCAAATAGTGCGAAAAATTCCAAATATTTATTTAGTGACGAGTTAGGCGAGATGTAAATTGTGCTTAACAGTAAAACAGACTCAAGATATCTTAATTCTACAAATATTGTTTCGATTTTATCGTTAATTAGTATAATTTTAGACTGATATTGTTTTTAATTGCAATTAGTACACCCCCGCCTTTAGATTTACCGGTAATAATTTTATTTCTGTCACACCTATAACGTTCATCAAAAAATTCAGAGTTGCACACATCTAAGTCAAGCCATGTTTCATTTAGCACAATACAATCGTAATCTTCAGCCGCCAGGTTACACAAAAACGTGTTAATTTTAGTACGAAGTCCCCTAACATTTTGAAAGTATAAATTAAATTCCTTCTTTCTCATATTAAACGAACTACAATCAGTGAGTATACAACGACAGTTGACTAACAGAATTAATAAGGCAAATAAATAAGTACTCGTATGTACTACGCACTTACCTGAAATTCGCTGTCGTTAACAGAATAAAATAAATAAACAAAAAGAACAAAACAAAAGACAAAAGATTAGATTAGTGATCAGAAAAAAGAAATTCGTGGAATTTCAGAATTGGTATACAGTTTGGTTGCTCCTTGTTTTCATCTAAATTATTGTTTGCATTTGTCAATAACAGCTTCGAGTTCCCCCATCGTTTTCACCTTGTGTTTGTTATTGTTGGTGTTGATAAAAATTGTTCCATCCATAGACCATATGTTTTTGAAGTCAAAATGTTCACAAGCATTGTTTAGCACGTCCATTCTATTTTTGTGAGATCCTCTTTAATATGTATACCTGAGCCTTTTAAGTTTTTCTTTGACTTAAATACCAATGCGCGGTCGCGATAACTCACAAACTTTACAATGATACCACGGGCCTTTCCTTTTATTGGTCATCCAGTTCTGTGGCACCTATCTATTTGACTTTTATTAATTTGCACTTGTAACTTATTACACACCTCAAGAACTTTATCTTCGACACATTCCTTATCTTCCTCCTTGACACCGAAAATACGTACACTATTGCGTCTGGTTGACTGTTCGATATCGTCCAAGACAGCCCTAAGTTCTTCCTTTTATTTTTGATTCAATATTAATTTTGCTAATACATTTTGTTTTTTTTGCTGGAGTTCGGTATTTTCACAGCACTAAACTATGGTCTGTGCCCAAATATGCTGTTCCCAATGTTCTAACGTCTAAGTCTAGAATATATTTAGGATGTATACTTCTGTTCGTAAGATGTAGATAAGATGATTCATGTAGTATATTGTTGACTGTTGCCCTCTGGTGTTCATCCACGTATACTTGTATTGCGGTTTATGAGGATAGAAGGTGTTATTTATGTGGAGCTGATTCTGTCTCTATTCTTGTTTTGTACTTCTTCGTTATATTTTTGTTTTATACCGTTAATAACGCCATTGACAACCCTTCCGTTCATGTCGCCCATAATGAATACCTTTTCGCTAGTTTGTATGTTATCTGGGACCTCTTGAAGTTTATCATGACATGCTTCTTTCTCTGCTCTTGGTTTTGAGGTATCCAGTGCATAGACGCTTAATATATGAGTTTTTAGTGGATCCAGAACCAAGGTTATATGTAGCAATCGGTCGTTAATCTACTGGATGTTATAAATATTTTGTTTGAATTTTTCGTGAAGTAGAAGGCCTATTTCAGATTGGTCTCCATTTGCTTTATTTCTTGTCTACTATCTATTTTATGTATTTCATTAATCTCTTTGCCAAATTCCTTCCAGTTTACCGTTTTTGCTCTTTTGACTGGCTAGGATAAAAAGGAAAAGAATAGTTCTGGGCTAAATATAAAGAAGCATGGAATACACAAAAGAGACCTAAAGAATAGGAAAATAATTTAATAATACCTATATACAAGAAAGGAGAATAAACACAACGAAAACTACACAGCAATATGCTTAACAAAAATCGAAAGAGTTTGAAATTAATAAAGGAATAAAACAAAAAGATAGTTTTTCTTCAAACGTCATAAAAACACGACTTTGTGTCCTTGGATACACACAGTTAAACATTCACTTTTACTCCTAGGAGTAAAGTGGGCACTTTTACTCCGGGACTAAAAGTGACATAAAATGAACCAATGGCAACTCTTAATTTTTATTTTTTATAACAAAGCAACCCGTAGCAATGACAGCTGGTATGACGTTCATTTTTGACTTTTTTTAAATTTTCTTGCTGAATTGCTTTTAATTTATGCGTTTGAAGAAAAAATAACATGTGTTATTCGGAGTAAAAGTGATTTTGTGTGCCTCGCATTAATAGTCCGACTCGCTAACGCTCGTCGTTCAAACGTCATGCTCGGCACACAAAATGACACTTTTACTCCTAATAACACAATATACTATTTTCTATTTTGCGTTTAGAATAACTCTTAACTTAATTTATCCATAAGTATTACAAATAGTAGTGGGCTTAATAGTATATTAAAATACAAGTTGCAGTAGGTCCCTCAAGCACTCATTTGTACTTCAACTCGCCGCTATGCGGCTCGTTTCGGAATTTCAAATTCGTGCTTGAATAGATGCCTTCTGCAACTTGTATTTTAATATACTATTAAGCCCACTACTATTTGTAATACTTATGGATAAATTAATTAAATGTATTACAGAAAAAGGGGAGCATCTAAATACCGCAAGCGGATACAGAAATCTAAAACCAAATAATAATAAGCAGTCTGCTATATGCAGATGATATGGTATTAATAGCAAAACAAAAAATAAAATGTAGACACTAGTAAATATATGGAACAGAATATGGAAGTAAATGCAGAAAAGACCAGGTGATGATAGTAATTAAAAAAAACACAGAGATGTTGAAAAACAACAAAGAAAGAAAATGTAACAACAAATCTACATAGGTAGTATTGTAACAGATGATAGAAAAATAGATGCTGAAATATCGAATAGGGCAAATAAATCAACAACGGTACTAGGATACAACAAAGTTGAAAGGGAAGTAAAAATGAAAATACGCATTAAAATAACGCTACCGACAATAACATATGCAAACGAAAATTGGACGATACAGAAAAAAACACGACGCCAAAATAATAATTTCAATAGAGATGAAATATCTGAGAAGGATAGCAGAAAAAACTAACTGGAATAAAGTCAGCAACGAGCATATTAGAGAAGTAACATAACAGAAACTAAATAATAACGAAAAGGATTTAAAATAAACAATTAAACTAGGCTGATCATGTTACAAGAATGAATCATGATACAATAGTAAAACGTACAATGGAAGCTGAAAAATCAAAAAAGAAAGAAAGATATAGATCAAGAAGAAATGGTTAGATCAAATAGATGAAATGGGAAGAAGAAAGAGAAAACGGTAGGTGAGATGAATGATCTAGCCTCTAACAAAAGATAGAAAGACCTGGAGGAAATGGATACGGGAAGAGATGGAAACCCAATCCGACGTCTGAAAAGACATAAAGAATAGAAGAACAAGCTCCCAAAATTAGACAATCAATCTGCTAATTCACGTTTTACATCATAATTTTCATCGCAGTAGCTCTTAAACACAAAATGCTGAAATAAAGTTTCCATTTTAAAAATCAATGAAAAGCTATTTATTAGAATTTTAAAGCTCAAGTTAAAATCTGCATACCAATTATGACATTTTAAGTTTTAATTGGAAAATTCCTCCTTTGTGTTACCAAGTTAAATTTTACAACAAAATTTTCTTCTAATATATGTAGAATCCAGAAATTGAATTTAAAATTAAAAAATCACTATTTAAAATAAGAACGTTTATTTTTTTTTGTGAACTCTGGGTGGTTTTAAAAATTCCCATTTCCTTAAATTCATTAAAATACATTAAAAAGTTTTATTGGCGTTTAAAAAATTGTTTTCATTTATAAAAAATTTTGTTATTTAATACATACACTACCAAAACACTGCAGATTTTCTTAATTTTAATGAAGTTGGTGCACAATAAATTGAAATAACTGAATTTATTTGGTGGGTTGTCCCAAAGTTTGTGCCATACATTTAACCAAAGAAGCAGCAACTGCGCAAAGATCAGCTGGATCGGGTCCTTCTGCATCCTTGCATGCTTTCGTTGTTAAAGCGTTTTCAGTTGAGTTTAAAAAATGAGCCCCATAAGCCTGAAGTCCATCGTCATCAATTATCTCACCGGAATCATCCATAACCCCAAACTTAGTGAACATGCATTTCTGATAACACTTTATTTTATTATCACCATCAAGGATCTCTTGGGCTGAAATTTCAGCTACTTGTTCTTTAGTCACGCCGGATTCTTCAACACAGGCCGTTAATGCTGCCGCGTGTTGTGCTGCAAAATCCTGAAAATTAATGGAAAATAATATAAACGTCTGAAATTCCAAAAACCATTGATAATCCTTAATCAAGCCAAAACCATCGATTGATTGTTTTTAACACAACTAATTTAATACTTACATCTTGAAGAGTGTAGGAAGCGAAGCTAACTATAAGGGTTAATGTGAGAACAGCTCGAAGAATGATCATTTTGCTGAACTTAGGGCGACTAATGCTTTTAAACTGTGCATGCAGATTTTATATGGAATTTTTTGCTTTGTGTTTAGAAGAATTTTTTCAAAAACATATGTGAAGTGTTTAATTTTTTTATGCTTTTGTAAGGCACATTAATTTTAAAATTTGTTGGTTTTGCGATGACTACGTGTTTTTGCTGTTAATATGAAACCCGCTTAATAGGCAATAATTCATTTCCTGATGTGTTTACATACTATGTTTATGTAACAAAGTATTTACGCAGTTACAATCAAACCATGTAAATAAAACGAATAAAAAGTTTTTTTTGTGCTTTTCATTATATTTGCCACGAATTATAAAACCATTATGTCAAATTAATTGGTGAACTACGCTCACAAAAAAGCACATTCAAATTCTTAATTCTTATATTCAAATTACTTCTGATAGTCCAATAAATGCTTATTTTTAAATGCTCTACAGTAGTAAATTTAAAATATAATAATATAAAGGCAAAGAGTACAGAACATATAAAATATGAAAGAATCTGAAATTTATAAAAGCATCAAAAACATCTGACCCGTTATTTAACGTACATAGGTAAAACAGGCATTTGAATATTTTCAAACTGGCATTAATTCAGAATTTTTTGTACTTCATATGAGCACATCCTCATCGTTAATTTTATTTTTTGTACCCATGTGAAGGTTTTTGCTTGTCGTATTTTGCTGGGTGTATTTTCGTCTTCCTGAAAAGTCCGTTAGAAAAGCTCGAGCGTGGAACAATTCATCAACTTCAGCTCTAAAATTGCGCCTGATTTAATTAAAATAAAAACTAAACAACGCGTGTTTGAATAATAATTAAAGCGAGTGGTTTAACTGAAATCAGAATGATAACATGAAGCTGTTGATCTTTCCTTGCGAACGTAATTTTCATAAATTTGCATTTGCTGAAAATGTTGCACGCAAATGTATAAGCTGCATGTTTTAACTTTTATGTAACTTCAAGTACAACTAAAATTACATAAAGATACGTTCTAAAGTTACACGTTTCTGGGAATTTCGAGGTTGAATTAATTAAAGGAATGAATATTAAAATTTAATCTGAAATAAGAACTGAAGCTGCCTTCACATCTCCAAATTGCTGAATAATTTCAGCTTCAAAAAATAAATACATTTGTACTTGGTATTTCTTTAACATTTTTTTAATAATAAGAATTAATTAGCATGATATAAAATAAACCAAGAATTTATTCTTTTACTAGACAAATTTATAGTGTTAGTTAAAGCTACCAGATCCCTTTACTTTCCAGCATTCTAATAGCGTTTACGGTTAAAATATACTGGGTGTCCACCGTAAAAGGGAACAGTGGCAAACCCTAACGTATTTTCTTAGAAAAGATCCGAGTTACGTGCGGAATATGTATGGATTCAACGCTTAACGTACGTGCGGTATTGGGCCTACTCAATGCTAGAAATAGATAGAAATATTTCTTTGTTTACTTTTTATATTTGTCAATTTTGAAACGACAAAATTTCAAATTGTACTGAAAAACAAATTCTTTTCTTTAAATTTCGACGTTTCAACAACTGTTTCAAACGATTTACGCAGTTCAAGCACTAACATTTCTCAGTTACAACTTTACAGCGTTAGTTCTTTCTAGCATTAACTAAGCCCAATAACGTATGTTGAACGCTGAATCCATACATATTCCATATTCCAAAGGTCATCCAAATATTTTCTAAAAAAATGTGTTGGTATATTATCATTATTTAATGGTTATCATTATTATTATTAAAATCAATACAGCACCGCATAATTTAAGACCTAAATACACTACAAAGAAAAACTAAAACTGGTAATTTTCAGCTGTGCAAAAAAGAGCCCTACAAAATTTTCTCTGTTTCGGTACTAGAAGGACATCATTCTAGCACGCATTTTGATGCTTTAATGAGCCTCATTATTAAACGATTTTTGGTGATATTTTGTTTTCAGAAATGGGTGATACTGTATCAAATAATACACAAAATACATAGGAAACCATTCAGTTGCTAGGCAACAACAACGTCAAATGTCAAACTTCTGTCAACTGTCAAGCAAAAATCACTATCACCAACCTAACAATTTAACCAAATTTCCCCAACTCGAAATTTTCAAGTATTTTTATAAAAAGAAATAATGTAAATGGAAGCCGAAACAGAGAAAATAGTATAAAAAACTCGTTATAGAAGCAATTCGAGCACTCGTCCGTTCGGGCAATCGCCGCTACGCGGCTCGTGTCCAAACTTCGTGCGCGAAGACGATGCCTACTGTAACTTGTGTTTTAATATAATATTATATTGCTTCTAGTTAATTTTGTATGTACATTCTATCCATTTTCACTATGCGCAATGTTATTAGTCAAGCTAAGCCATGTAAAACTGATATAATCCGCTTAAACGCCCTGTACCATAGGCATTTCCACCAGTTCAACTTAATATTACAAGTTAAGTTTCTTGTCAAGTGTGAAATATTTTTAAGTTTTAAGAAGATTACGCACAGTGAAAATGGACAGACTATACTTTAAAGGCATTGTCAACTTATGCAACATATTTAGTAAATATCAAAATACGTTAGTTAAAATACTCGTAAAAGTACCCGCATTGGTAGAATTTCAATATCTTTGATAATAACCACAATAAAACCAAAATAAAATTCAGATCCTACGTACATGACGTCACGAGTGTCGACAACATAACCTAAATTTAGCGTTGTACTTGTAGCTATGCTAGAGCTCTTACCGGCGACCGACGTAGTTGACGTCATAGCTTAAACTTTTAGCTCCCATAACACGGTAACGAATTAAAATTCGCCCAAAAAATTTTGCAAAGGTGCAATACTCAGTTTACTCAATCAAATTACAAAATAAAAAAAATCGACTTTTCATAAGTTGACAATGTCTTTAACAGAAAATAAAAGCGCCTATATGATTATACCTTATGGAAACTACTGTATCCCACAACAACCCTGATTTAACGTATTGTAAATAATTAATTATAATCACTTTCTTTATTCTATTTCTGTGCGTCTTAACTAGCATACTCTACTAAATTCCTTAAAATTCTTATACTATTCTACCCTTCGGAATTTACAGAGTCCGCAGTGCAAGGTGCAAGGTGGCGGCTTTTTTAAGATAATGCACCAATGGCGCCCTTCTTAATACATATTTTGCCTATGCTATTATTTTTTACTGCCTACCTAGCTTTCTTCGATAATTTTATTTTTAAAAGCGGCACTTCTGCTCTTGTTCATAGCGCATCATCCAAGAGCATAAACAAAAAATAATATAAAACTCAAGTCGTTGTTATTTACCACATAGAACACCCATAACCTAATATTTAACGCAATGAAATACAATGCCTCAGCACTAATTAGGCAAAATTTAGGTGTTGTGAAAATTAGTTTGGTAGGAAGTCAATCGAGACATTGAGCCTAAATGATTTTAAGTAGGCAACACACTTAACACGACACGCACGCTACTTATTGACAAAATTCTTGGTAACTCATCCAGCAAGTTATTTGCTTCTAAGTTCTTCTACAAGCAAGGTCGATTTAAAAAGTCAACTTAAGGTTTTTATTTTAACGTAAGGCTGTGGCTGCTATGCTCATATCTACTTATGTCTTACCTAACAGGCTTCAAACCTCGACGGCTAATGGAAATTTCCATACTACTGTCGAAATTAAAAACCGTTTAAGTCGGTAGCGCTGCTCCACCAAAACCGTCAAAAATTTAGGCTTTGTTAACACTGAATTTGATTCCTATAGAAAGACTGAGAGAATATTTAATGTAGTAAGTAATAATGTTATTCCACGTTTGGTATGTTTGCAAGCATTTACAAGAAAGTAAAATTAATAAAAAAAATCATTTAATCAGTTGTTCAATTTTATAAAGAATATTTATTCTTATTAAACCTAACTTAAGACGTATAGTTTAAATTCGCTAAAAAAAACAAACAAAAAAAGACTTACAAAATCATGCTATATCTTCTAAACTAAATATGTACTGCCGAAATACGTCAATAAAACCTTCGTGCAAGTATTTTGAACCTGGAGGTTTCATATTAAAAATAGTTACGTTAGGTTCTTCAATTCAAATAGCTTTAATTTTTGTAATTTGTAATTTTATTATGAAAATTTCTACATGAGCAATTAAAATTCGTGGAATTTCTGTGTGAGGTTGTTTGATAAACTATTGCTTATTAAAAGTAATAACAAATTTCATAATATTAACACTAATAAAGGGTGTCCCAAATTGAACGCCGGATTTAATTTTGTAATAAAGCTTTTTGCATTTATACGAAATAATTTTTATTTAATGTTAAAGTAGACATTATGCGGTTAAATATGGAAAATTATGTCGTTCAAATGACCACGCATACTGCCTCTGCAGCATCTGGTTCTTTTGACAAAATTCTCAATGACGTGTTTGCAGATAGTCTGTTCAATTTGACTGATGATGCGCCGGATTTCATTTTTCAGTTCAGCAGTTGTATTCGGCTTGTTGACATATACCTTGGATTTAAGATATTTCCACAAAAAGAAGTCGCAAGGGGTTAATTCGCAAGATCTGGCCGGCCAATTGGCCTTCGGCCGTCTGGAGATTAAACGCTCTGGAAACTTCTCTGTCAGTAAAGTCAATGTTTCTGCGGCTGTATGACATGCGTCACCGTACTATTGCAGCCACATTGGATCGAGGTCCACACCTTCCAATTGGTGCCAATAAAACTCCTGTAGCTTGCTTCGATACCTGGCACCAGTGACTGTAACCGCATCTCCTGTTTTCGGCGACGTTTGCCTCCACCCTGGCGATATTTTTGGCTGACCTTTAAGGTCCCCACAGACTTCGTTCTTTTTCAGCAGTTTTGCCCGTCCGTACAGCACGTACCCGACTCGCATATGCCGTTTCGCGGCAAAGCGAGTGTTAAGCTGCGTATTCACTTGAGCATTTTTGCGCGCACAAACGGTTTGCGCGCAAAAATGGTCATATTAGTACCGGCAGAACAGGTGTGCGCGCAAGGTCTGAGCACGCACGTACACGCTCCAGCGGTTGTCGGTCTCGGGGACAACCTCAAAGGAATTTTGCGCGCAAGTGTTGCTCAGTTTGGACGAGATTTTTAATGTATGCAAACAGCTTTAGGTAAAAGCACAACTGGAGCGAATATTTACGCGTACAAACAAAAACGTAAAAATAATTATGTGTAGATTTTAAAATTTTCGCAAACGAACGTGTGTGCGCGCAAACGTTCGTGCACGCAAAAATGCTCAAGTGAATACGCAGCTTAAGCCATACTCGAGCTGAATACAACGCAGTGAGCGCGCGCACGCCGGCAAAAGCCTAGTAAATGTTATCGTTGCTGAGTGCTGACTTTCTTGTTGTTTTTTTTACATTCAGGATAAAAATACATACATGAACGCTAATACGCGATCTAAATACATACATGAACGCTAATTAAATTACGAAATAATAATGTTGTGTGTAATTTATATTATTTACATAGAAATATAAAAACTACATACATTTCAGTAAGAACAAATATTTAAAAACAAACAACAATACGAACATTTAAATAGTGCAATTCACCTGAAGCACTTAATGCAGAATGGAGTTAGGTCTATTTGCAGATATATTTACGGATAAATTATGTGTCCTTTTTTTACGACGTTTCACGTTGTTTTCCGCGGTTGCGGGACAACCAGCTTGTATTCCATTGGAACTCTTGGGAAGTCCACTTTCTTTCCTTCTGGCTATAGATGTTGGCTGGACTTTAATTTTTTTAGATTTTGTTTTTGCCACATGTAATTTATCTGTTATAAAACTAAAAGCTTGCGCTGGAGTACTGCAAAATATCAGAGTTTACAGGTAGACACTATAGATGCTAACCAACTATCCACAATCTTGAAAACTAGGAATAAATATTCAACAAGTGGAGACTGCTAAACACTATGTACCTACCCGCACGAACTACAGAAAACGCAAACAAGTATTTAAGCGTTGCAATGTTGCATTAAATTTAGCGCTGTATTCAGCTAGAGTGTGCCTTCCACTTACGCGCGTGCGAAACGGCCATGTCCAAGTGGGCTACAGCGCGACTTTTGATTTTGCTGCGTTGTACTACATTGGAGCATGGCTTTACGCGAACCGGTTTCCTCAAATTTCTTGATTAAACGCCGAACAGAGGACTCATTTGCTACACTTCGCCGACCGAAATTTTTTTTTTTTTATTCAAACATATATCAGCAATCAAAATACAATAGTATCCTATAAGCTAATGTGTTGACTTTATAATTGACATGGTGAGGGTCCATCCAGCGATGGGTCCTCTTTAGTGAAAGTCAGTGGGCCAGCGTCGTTTGAGCCTTCTGATTACTTCTTGGTGTGGGAGGTCAGTTAGCAGGGGGTTGGTGTGGACTGCGATTTTGTCTAGATGTTTTGTTGTTTTATCCTGTATGGCTTGTGTTATAAACGGGATATTAAGATCTACGTGTAGCATCTGATTGGTTATGTACCACGGCGCGTTGTCTAGAACTCTTAGTATTTTTGACTGTTGTCTTTGTATGATGGCGATGTTTGTCTTGCTGGCGCATCCCCACAGCTCCACGCCGTAGGTCCATATGGGCTTGATGACGGTTTTGTAAATTAGCAATTTATTGTCTAGCGATAGGGGTGAGTTTCTTCCAAGTAGCCAATAAAGAGATTTGAATCGTATTTGTATATGTTGCTTTTTTTTGTTAATATGTTCCCTCCAAGTGAGTTTGTTATCGAGGTGAAGACCTAAATATTTCATGGAGGTAGTTTGGGGGATCTCGATATTATTTAGATAGGTTGGTGGACAGCGTTCTTTCCTCAGGGTGAACGACTCATGGCTTGATTTCGTTTCGTTAACTTTTATCCTCCATTTCTTGAGCCAGTCTTCAAGGAGAGTAAGGTGGTTTTGGACTTGGCGTGCGGCTGAGTTTACATCCGTGTGTTTCGCAAGTATAATGGTGTCGTCGGCAAAAGTGCCTATCGTTGTGGTTGGAGTGGTTGGGAGATCTGAGGTGTATAAAAGGTAGAGGAAGGGACCCAGGACGCTGCCCTGAGGTACGCCGGAATTGATTGGATTTAGTGCTGAAGTTGCATGGTTGACTCTTGTTCTAAATTGCCGATGGGTAAGGTAGGATTCTAACAACTTATGGAAGGAAGGGGGTAGGATTTGTTGGATTTTATAGATGAGCCCTTTATGCCAGACCTTATCGAAGGCCTGGCTAACGTCCAGTAGGATGGCAATGCAGTAGGATTTTTCCTCGAAGGCTGTGTTTATTATTTGTGTGATCCGGTGGCACTGTTGTATTGTTGAGTGCTTCTTGCGAAAACCAAATTGGTAATCTGGTATCCAGTTTGTTGGTGTGAATTCCGGATCAAGAGTTCGTAGCACTAGTCTTTCTAGAAGTTTTGAGGTCACCGACAGCAGGCTTATAGGGCGATATGATGTTGCGTAGCTGGGGTCTTTACCTGGCTTGGGAATAAGGATTATATCGGCTTTTTTAAATTCTGTAGGCCAGTATTGAATTCTCAGGATAGCGTTGAAGACGTAGGTCAGGAGTACGATTCCTTTTTTTGGGAGTTCTCGTAACATTCTGGGTGTAATTTGATCCATCCCTGGCGTTTTCTTGAGATTTAGTCTTTGAATCTCGGTTTTGATGTCCCTAGGTGTGACTGGCGGAATTGAAGTGGGGGGAATTTCAGGTGGTATAAGGGTTTCTGGGAGTGGATCATTGAGTATGTCTTCATGTGGTTTAAAGACACCGGAGAGATGGTAAGCAAATAGGTCCGCTCTTTCCTTGTCACTTTTAGCCCATCCTAGCGCTGGTGGTAGTTTTCTTATGGGTGGAGATGTTGTTTGGGGTTTTAAGGAGGATTTGATTGGTTTCCAGATTGTGTTGTCGTATCTGTTTAGGTTTGTTACGTATATTTTGAAGGAGTCTTCTCGTAGGTTCTTAAGCTTTGCCTTTAGTTGATTACTAAGTTTGTTGAGTTTTGTTTTGTCTGATGGATGGTGCGTTTTTTGCCAATGGGCTCTGGCTTTCCGTTTTAGAGCGACTAGTTGTTTGACTTCAAGGGGGATATTATTGTTAGATTGTTTGCGATCGGTGTAGGGCGTGGCTAGTTGAGCTGCTGTTGTTAGTAGTGTGTTGAGTTGGTTGACCGCGTTGTCTACTTCCTTAGGGTTCTTGAGACTAAGTTTCAGGTCAATGCTATCATGTAGGATAAGGCGATAATGTTCCCAATCTGTTTTGGAGTTGTGGAGTCTTTTGTGGGGCTCTTTGTGGATGATGGAAACACTAATTATTGTTGCTACGATGGGTGTGTGATCTGATGTTAAATCAAGACTTGCGTAGATGTCTGTGTAGGGTTTAGATATGCCATTGACGATGAAAAGATCAAGAAGGTCGGGTATTTTTTTGGGGTCCGTAGGCCAGTATGTTGGGGTTCCCGTTGACAGGTAGTTGTAATTGTTTTGTTGTAGGACCTTAAACAGCTCTCTGCCTTTGGTAGTGTCTAATCGAGAGCCCCATGTGGTATGTTTACTATTGAAGTCGCCCCCAGAGATGAATTTTGGTCCCAGAGTGCGGAAGAATTTTTCGAAGTCCCCTTTTTTGATGTTATGTCGGGGAGGACAATAGACCGCCGCTACCGTAAGTTCAAAGGGTAAAGTGAGCACCTTAATGGATGTGGCCTGGAGTGCAGCTTCCTCGTAGTTGGGGAGAGCGTAGTGCTTGATACTTTGTTTTATTAGGATAGCTGTTCCCGCATGTCCAGTTTTGTCGGGGTGATTAGTATGGTAAGTTACATAGTTTGGGATTTTAAAATAAGATTTTTCTGTGAAGTGTGTTTCACTTATTAGCATTATGTCAATATGGTTTTGTTTAAGAAATAGGGTAAGTTCGTCTTTGTGTCTTAAAAGGCCATTGGCGTTCCATTGTGCAATTATGAGGAATTTATCCATTGGTTGATTTATTGAGTAGCATTGTGAGCATGTTCAAGACCATGCTATTTTGTTGAAGTAATTGGGAAAACATGGATTTAAAGTCATCCAGGAATTTGTTAAGAGTGAGACTAAGTGACTGTTCGGAAGTGTTTGCAGGTTGGGATTCTGCAGTTCGGACTATGTTGACGTAGCTTGTGGGGGGGCGTAGGTTTGGTAACTGACTTTGGGAGTTTAAGGATGGGATTTGAGGTCTTTGGTTGATGGTTTTGGATTTTAGTAGGCTGTGGTAGTACGCACATCCACGATAATTGGCTGGATGGCCACCTCCACATAGGGCGCACGTTGCTGGCGTGTCTCTGCTCTTCTTACAGCTTGCCGTACTGTGTTCGCCTCCACATTTGACACAAACAAATGGTCGAGAACAGTATGCTTTGGTATGGCCATACAGCTGGCATCTCATGCATTGTACTGGGGTTCTGCTGGTTCGTGGTGGTTCTATTAGTATTCGGTTGTATTGAAGGTGTTGTGTTTTGTAGATGTCTTTGTTGTTCTCAGAAGGTTCCAGGTCTACAAAGAATAGGTTCATTGGCTCTTTTGTGATTCTGTGCCTTGCATTGATAATGTTCCTGACTGTGTGTCCGAGTTCGGTGAGTTCTGTTTTTATTACATCTATTGGGATTGAATGGTGTAGGTGTTTAATGACCACCCTAAATGCCCGTTTCTCTTTCGGTTGATAAGTATGGTGGATAATTTGGTTGTCACGGAGAAATTGTGTTAGTTTTCTGAATGTATCCGGAGTATTGCTTGAAATTTTTACTGTGTTGTTTATTAAGCTTTTGGTGACGTATTGCTCGTTGGCTACAACTTCAGCTATGTTTTCCTTCATTTTCGGTAAGTTTGTAACTCCGTAAACAAATATTGGGGGAGGTTTGGGTATTTTCTCTGTTTCGTTTGTGGTGTTATCATTATTGTGTTCTTGCGAGTTGGTTAATGTATCGTATTTGTTCGAGAGTGGTATTGCACTGGAGTCTGGGTTTTCTTGCACGTTTTTTCTTATTTTTCTGCGTTTTGTGGACATAATCTTTTGCCAAGGGTGCTCTTGAGATGAAGTAGTGTTTTCTAATTCATCGTCACTAGTGGAAACCATGTGAAGAAGTTGTTGAGGGTTATGAATTGGGTGGGCTGCTGAAGGTTGCGATACGACGTATTGTTGCTGATTAGGAGGAAAGTAATTGCTGAGTCCTGGTGTAAGTTGACTCATTTGTGTGTTGTAGAATGCTGGTATTTGGCTGTTTGTGAAGGGTTGGTTGTGAAAGGGGTTTGGCATTGGTAACATTTGTACACTGGGTTGGGATTGTGTTAGTGGCTGGCTACAAGTGTAGTTGAAACCTGGCCCGTTTCCTGCCGGCAACATTGCTGTTATTTGATAAGAAAATACCTGTCTTTTGAAGGTTCAATGGCACTATTTAATTTAAAATTTAAAATTTTTAAATTTAAAAATTTAAAAGACCCGTTAAACGTTATTAGCTATAAGGCGGCCGTGGCCGCGCTATCGGACAAAGCACTTGAACTTGAATACACTGCACGTTTATCGTTAACGATGTTTACGCTGTGAAATTCAAACGAGAACTGACCGAAAATTGAACCGAGTCTTCGAACTGTCTCAGCAAAACTTTCACTATTTTTGTAATAAGTTTTAACAATAATAATGCGTTGTTCTTTTGTATAGCGTTTCATATTGGCCAATTACAATTGTCATATATAACATCTGTAAAAAAATCAGAGCTGCAAACCCCAAAACAAAAAAAATGGTGGGGAATTTAAATCCGGCGTACAATCTGGGACACCTTTTAGATAGTATGCATGTAAATGTATGTATTATGTATGTTCCTATTCGCTCCTAGTGGAGCATAGGGCAATCAAGATTAATTGTTTAACTTGATAAAATTAAATTAACTAAAATATGGAAAAAGCTACAGTGTGTTGCAGGTAACAGAGAAGAAGAAATGAAAACGAAAACACAAGTAGCAAATTTAAACCTCCCTTCACACTTTATCCAGGCTTAGGACTGGCAGCTGAAGCTGGCGTGTTTAGAAGTGTTTTTTTTGTAATGCAGAAATATTGCATTTGCTGCAGTTTGTTTTTATTTTTTCTTATAAAAATCATTACACTATTACAAATTTTTTGTATTTACAAGGAACATCGATTATTTAACAACAACAACAAACTATTTACAAATTATACAATCTTAATCTAAAAGTATCACGTGGTGAATCACATTTGTCAGTTTAAACTAAATACAGAAACAACAAACTGTTCAATCGAAGTGTTTACTAAAAAGTTCCCATCTTCGTTTCTGTTCGTGTTGTTGCTTGCGTAAAAACCATATGGTGTTCCTTACGAGCACATGTTTGTATAACTTCTCAGATTTCGTGCCATTGGTTATCTTCTTGAGACTGATTCTCATTACCAGGTCTCTTGCTATATTTCTGTGTGGTTGACTACGGTAAATGGAAGGCTTGGTAGCATAAGGGCGGCCATTTTGTTTACTACTTTCCATGGCGACTTTACAATTTCAGACTTAAACGTTCTTGTTATCACAAACTACGTCCTTACAGGCGTAATCGCAATTAGGTTTTAATCCAAAAATTCATATTTTGGAAAGTTAGTCGCACTTGTCCTTGTACATGGTACCACTAATCGCGGCTTCCTATTGGTCAACCGTTGATTAATTACGTGTCCGGAACTAAAGGTTTCAATGGAATGCGGTTGTTTTGTAAAACTTTCACTATTGATTTAAGAAAATAGGGTTTGTTATAAAGTCAAATTTACGTAATTTTTTAAAAAATCCACTTTACTTGTAAAATAGCTTAATTTTTTCAAAGGGTGGCAGTTTTATATAGAGTTGCAAAGCAAAAATTTGAAAGTTTCATTTACTGAAATCTAGAAATCTAGGAGTAAGGTCGATTTAAAAAGTCAACTTAATCTTTTTACTTTAAAGTAAGGCTGTGACTGCTATGCTCATATATATGTATTTTACTTAACATGCTTCAAACCTCGACGGCTACTGGAAATTTCCATACTACTGTCGAAATTGAAAAACGTTTGAGTCGGGTGCGCTATTCCACCGAAACCCTCAAAAATTTAGGCTTTGTTAACACTGAATTTAATTCCTATACAAAGACTGAGTGAATATTTAAAATGTAGTAATAATGTTATTACACGTTTGGTATGTTTGCATGCATTTACAAGAAAGTAAAGTTAATAAAAAAATCATTTAATCAGTTGTTCAATTTTGTAAAGAATATTTATTCTTATTAAACCTAACTTAAGACTTATAGTTTAAATTCCCTAAAAGACAAACAAAAAAACACTTACAAAATCATACTATATCTGATAAACTAAATAAGTATACTGCCAAAATACGCCAATAAAGCTTTAGTACAAGTATATTGAAGGAGGTTTCATATTAAAATAGTTATGTTAGGTTCTTCAATTCAAATAGCTTTAATTTTAATAAGGAACTTTTTATTATGAAAATCTACTTGAATCTATATTTTCAATATTTACAATAGATCATAAACAAACAAGAAATTAAAATTTGTGGAATTTCTTTGTGAGCTTGTTTGAAAATGTATACCTTTGGTTTACTAAACTACTGCTTAGTAAAAGCAATAACATATTTCACAATACTGACACTAATAGATAGTAATCAAGATTAATAGTTTAAACCTGGTAAAATGAAATTTACTAAAATTTGAATGTGTTGTAGATAACAGAGAAGAAGAAATGAAGACAAAAAAAGGAAACACAAGAAATAGAAAATTTGAACTTCCCTTCACACTTTATCCAGGCTTAGGACTGGCAGCTGAAGCTGGCGTGTTTAGAAGTTTTTTTTTTTTTTAATGCAGAAATATTGCATTTGCTGCATTTTGCTTTTATTTTTTCTTATGGCTATCATTACATAATTACAAATTTTTTGTATTTACAAGGAACATCGATCATTTAACAACAACAAACTATTTACAAATATACAATCTTAATCTAAAAGTATCACGTGGTGAATCACATTTGTCAGTTTAAACTAAATACAGAAACAACAAACTGTTCAATCGAAGTGTTTACTAAAAAGTTCCCATCTTCGTTTCTGTTCGTGTTGTTGCTTGCGTAAAAACCATATGGTGTTCCTTACGAGCACATGTTTGTATAACTTCTCAGATTTCGTGCCATTGGTTATCTTCTTGAGACTGATTCTCATTACCAGGTCTCTTGCTATATTTCTGTGTGGTTGACTACGGTAAATGGAAGGCTTGGTAGCATAAGGGCGGCCATTTTGTTTACTACTTTCCATGGCGACTTTACAATTTCAGACTTAAACGTTCTTGTTATCACAAACTACGTCCTTACAGGCGTAATCGCAATTAGGTTTTAATCCAAAAATTCATATTTTGGAAAGTTAGTCGCACTTGTCCTTGTACATGGTACCACTAATCGCGGCTTCCTATTGGTCAACCGTTGATTAATTACGTGTCCGGAACTAAAGGTTTCAATGGAATGCGGTTGTTTTGTAAAACTTTCACTATTGATTTAAGAAAATAGGGTTTGTTATAAAGTCAAATTTACGTAATTTTTTAAAAAATCCACTTTACTTGTAAAATAGCTTAATTTTTTCAAAGGGTGGCAGTTTTATATAGAGTTGCAAAGCAAAAATTTGAAAGTTTCATTTACTGAAATCTAGAAATCTAGGAGTAAGGTCGATTTAAAAAGTCAACTTAATCTTTTTACTTTAAAGTAAGGCTGTGACTGCTATGCTCATATATATGTATTTTACTTAACATGCTTCAAACCTCGACGGCTACTGGAAATTTCCATACTACTGTCGAAATTGAAAAACGTTTGAGTCGGGTGCGCTATTCCACCGAAACCCTCAAAAATTTAGGCTTTGTTAACACTGAATTTAATTCCTATACAAAGACTGAGTGAATATTTAAAATGTAGTAATAATGTTATTACACGTTTGGTATGTTTGCATGCATTTACAAGAAAGTAAAGTTAATAAAAAAATCATTTAATCAGTTGTTCAATTTTGTAAAGAATATTTATTCTTATTAAACCTAACTTAAGACTTATAGTTTAAATTCCCTAAAAGACAAACAAAAAAACACTTACAAAATCATACTATATCTGATAAACTAAATAAGTATACTGCCAAAATACGCCAATAAAGCTTTAGTACAAGTATATTGAAGGAGGTTTCATATTAAAATAGTTATGTTAGGTTCTTCAATTCAAATAGCTTTAATTTTAATAAGGAACTTTTTATTATGAAAATCTACTTGAATCTATATTTTCAATATTTACAATAGATCATAAACAAACAAGAAATTAAAATTTGTGGAATTTCTTTGTGAGCTTGTTTGAAAATGTATACCTTTGGTTTACTAAACTACTGCTTAGTAAAAGCAATAACATATTTCACAATACTGACACTAATAGATAGTAATCAAGATTAATAGTTTAAACCTGGTAAAATGAAATTTACTAAAATTTGAATGTGTTGTAGATAACAGAGAAGAAGAAATGAAGACAAAAAAAGGAAACACAAGAAATAGAAAATTTGAACTTCCCTTCACACTTTATCCAGGCTTAGGACTGGCAGCTGAAGCTGGCGTGTTTAGAAGTTTTTTTTTTTTTTAATGCAGAAATATTGCATTTGCTGCATTTTGCTTTTATTTTTTCTTATGGCTATCATTACATAATTACAAATTTTTTGTATTTACAAGGAACATCGATCATTTAACAACAACAAACTATTTACAAATATACAATCTTAATCTAAAAGTATCACGTGGTGAATCACATTTGTCAGTTTAAACTAAATACAGAAACAACAAACTGTTCAATCGAAGTGTTTACTAAAAAGTTCCCATCTTCGTTTCTGTTCGTGTTGTTGCTTGCGTAAAAACCATATGGTGTTCCTTATGAGCACATGTTTGTACAACTTCTCAGATTTCGTGCCTTTGGTTATCTTCTTCAGACTGATTCTCATTACCAGTTCTCTTGCTATATTTCTGTGTGGTTGGCTACGGTAGATGGAAGGCTTGGTAGCAGTAGTGCCGCCATTTTGTTTCCTACTTTCCATGGCGACTTTACAATTTCAGACTTAAACGTTCTTGTTATCACAAACTACGTCTTTACAGGCGTAATCGCAATTAGGTTCTAAACCAAAAATTCATATTTTGGAAAGTTAGTTGCACTTGTCCTTGTACATGTTACAACTAATCGCGGCTTCCTATTGGTCAACCGTTGATTAATTACGTGTCCGGAACTAAACGTTTCAATGGAATGCGGTTGTTTTGTAAAACTTTCACTATTGATTTAAGAAAATAGGGTTTGTTATAAAGTCAAATTTACGTAAATTTTTAAAAAATCCACTTTACTTGTTAAATAGCTTAACTTTTTCAAAGGGTGGCAGTTTTATATAGAGTTGCAAAGCAAAAATTTGAAAGTTTCATTTACTGAAATCTAGAAATCTAGGAGTAAGGTCGATTTAAAAAGTCAACTTAATCTTATTATTTTAAAGTAAGGCTGCAACTGCTATGCTCATATATACGTATTTTACTTAACAGGCTTCAAATCTCGACGGCTAATGGAAATTTCCATACTACTGTCTAAATTGAAAAATGTTTGACTAGGTTGCGCTATTCCACCGAAACCCTCAAAAAGTTAGGCTTTGTTAACACTGAATTTAATTCCTATACAAAGACTGAGTGAATATTTAAAATGTAGTAATAATGTTATTACACGTTTGGTATGTTTGCATGCATTTACAAGAAAGTGAAGTTAATAAAAAAATCATTTAATCAGTTGTTCAAATTTGTAAAGAATATTTATTCTTATTAAACCTAACTTAAGACTTATAGTTTAAATTCGCTAAAAGACAAACAAAAAAATACTTACAAAATCATACTATATCTGATAAACTAAATAAGTATACTGCCGAACTACGCCAATAAAGCTTTAGTACAAGTATATTGAAGGAGGTTTCATATTAAAATAGTCATCATAAGTTCTTCAATTCAAATAGCTTTAACTTTTATAAGGAATTTTTTATTATGAAAATCTACTTGAATCTATATTTTCAATATTTACAATAGATCATAATCAAACAAGAAATTAAAATTTGTGGAATTTCTTTGTGAGCTTGTTTGAAAATGTATACCTTTGGTTTACTAAAATACTGCTTAGTAAAAGCAATAACATATTTCATAATACTGACACTAATAGATAGTAATCAAGATTAATAGTTTAAACCTGGTAAAATGAAATTTACTAAAATTTGGAAAAAGCTACAGTGTGTTGTAGATAACAGAGAAGAAGAAATGAAGACAAAAAAAGGAAACACAAGAAATAGAAAATTTGAACTTCCCTTCACACTTTATCCAGGCTTAGGACTGGCAGCTGAAGCTGGCGTGTTTAGAAGTTTTTTTAAATGCAGAAATATTGCATTTGCTGCATTTTGCGTTTATTTTTTCTTATAGCTATCATTACATATTTACAGTTTTTTTGTATTTACAAGGAACATCGATCATTTTACAACAACAAACTATTTACAAATATACAATCTTAATCTAAAAGTATCACGTGGTGAATCACATTTGTCAGTTTAAACTAAATACAGAAACAACAAACTGTTCAATCGAAGTGTTTACTAAAAAGTTCCCATCTTCGTTTCTGTTCTTGTTGTTGCTTGCGTAAAAACCATATGGTCATATGGCCATATGGTCAAACCTCGCCGGGTAATGGAAATTTCCATACTACTGCCGAAATTGAAAACAGTTTGGGTCGGTTGCGCTGCTCCACCGAAACCCTCAACAATTTAGGCTTTGTTAACACTGAATTTGATTCCTATACAAAGACTGAGTGAATATGTAGTAAGTAATAATGTTATTCCAAGTTTGGTATGTTTGCAAGCATTTACAAGAAAGTAAAATTAATAAAAAAATAATTTAATCAGTTGTTCAATTTTATAAAGAATATTTATTCTTATTAAACCTAACTTAAGACGTATAGTTTAAATTCGCTAAAAAAAACAAACAAAAAAAGACTTACAAAATCATGCTATATCTTCTAAACTAAATATGTACTGCCGAAATACGTCAATAAAACCTTCGTGCAAGTATTTTGAAATTGGAGGTTTTATATTAAAATAGTTACATTAGGTTCTTCAATTCAAAAAGCTTTAATTTTTGTAGAGAATTTTTTATTATGCAAATTTCTAACTGAATCTATATTTTCAACATTTATAATGGATCATAATCAAACAAGGAATTAAAATTCGTGCAATTTCCTTGTGAGCTTGTTTAATAAACTTTTACGTTTGGCTTACTAAACAATAAACTACTGCTTAGTAAAGTAATAACATATTTTATAATATTGACACTAATAGGTAGTAATCAAGATTAATAGTTTAACCTGGTGAAATGAAATTTACTAAAATACGGAAAAAGCTACAGTGTGTTGCAGATAACAGAGAAGAAGAAATGAAAACGAAAATGCAAGTAGCAAATTTAAACTTCCCTTCACACTTTATCCAGGCTTAGGACTGGCAGCTGAAGCTGGCGTGTTTAGAAGTTTTTTTTTTGTAATGCAGAAATATTGCATTTGCTGCATTTTGTTTTTATTTTTTCTTATAAAAATCATTACCTACATTATTACAAATTTTTTGTATTTACAAGGAACATCGATTATTTAACAACATCAAACTATTTACAAATTATACAATCTTAATCTAAACGTATCACATGGTGAATCACATTTGTCAGTTTAAACTAAATACAGAAACAACAAACTGTTCAATCGAAGTGTTTACTAAAAAGTTCCCATCTTCGTTTCTGTTCTTGTTGTTGCTTGCGTAAAAACCATATGGTGTTCCTTACGAGCACATGTTTGTATAACTTCTCAGATTTCGTGCCGTTGGTTATCTTCTTGAGACTGATTCTCATTACCAGGTCTCTTGCTATATTTCTGTGTGGTTGACTACGGTAAATGGAAGGCTTGATAGCATAAGGGCGGCCATTTTGTTTACTACTTTCCATGGCGACTTTACAATTTCAGACTTAAACGTTCTTGTTATCACAAACTACGTCCTTACAGGCGTAATCGCAATTAGGTTCTAATCCAAAAATTCATATTTTGGAAAGCTAGTCGCACTTGTCCTTGTACATGGTACCACTAATCGCGGCTTCCTATTGGTCAACCGTTGATTAATTACCTGTCCGGAACTAAAGGTTTCAATGGAATGCGGTTGTTTTGTAAAACTTTCACTATTGATTTAAGAAAATAGGGTTTGTTATAAAGTTAAAATTGCGCAAATTTTAAAAATCCACCTCACTTGTATCACAGCTTAATTTTTTCAAAGGGTGGCAGTTTTATTTAGAATTGCAAAGCAAAAATTTGAAAGTTTCATTTACTAAAATCTAGAAGAAAGGCATTTTTATATTTTATGTAATCTGAAAATGCTCGATGTCAAAAATTCAAAAATTGAAGTTGTTAGGCATGAAATACATATACAGTGTGTCCCATGATAGATGTTACAATAGGTGTGATGGACAAAAAAATTTTGAATTTTATTTTAAGATTGTGGAATTAAGCCCTGCTTGGTTTGAAGAAAATTTTAAGAATATTTTCAGTTTTTGAAAAACTAGTCGGCCTTGACATTGAAGCGAAAACTATTTTCTTTTCAGGTAAAGTGCCGTTTTTGTTCATGATACGGCAAAATATTACTAAGAAAAGTTGTTCATAATAAGAAATTATGGCCCTATGCAAAATTTCAGGAAGATTAGTCAACGATAGCTTTTTCATGGCCTCCTGGCAGTTATGTGGAATAAATAATTTATTGTAGATCAGTGTTATTTATTATGTTTCGTAAGTTAAATTTCTTGTAAATGCTATTTGTTTCGTTCAATGTTCTACAAAGAAAATTTTGAATAAATACAATTCATTTTGTTAATCTAAGATGTGACGGTTTAATCAAAGTAGGTAGATCTTCCTGAAATTTTGCATAGGGCCATAATTTCTTAGTATGAACAACTTTTCTTAGTAAAATCTTGCCGTATCATGAACAAAAAGGGTACTTTACCTGAAAAGAAAATAGTTTTCGCTTCAATGTCAAGGCCGACTTGTTTTTCAAAAACTGAAAATATTCTTAAAATTCTCTTCAAACCAAGCAGGGCTTAATTCCACAATCTTAAAATAAAATTCAAAAATCTTTTGTCCATTACACCTATTGTAACATCGTAACATCTATCCTGGAACACGCTGTATAGTCCTACCATAGAGCCATAGAGCGTAAGTATATTTATTAGTAATTTTTTGATTTTATAAAATTTTCAATTTTAGCACTTAACGTAACAGGTCGGGCACGTTCTTTTTAGCAAACATATTTCTTTTTAAAATTCTATTAATCTCTTTTAGCAAATGTCACTTATCCATTAAATTTCTAGATTATGAGTAATAAGTACCTATTATTAAAATGTCGAAGAATGTCTTCTTTACAGGCAGTTAGCAAAATAATATCCAAACACATGCTAAATAGATATAAAGTGGATTTTTGGTGATGGTGACGATTCATGGTTTATAAAAAAATATAACAGATTTAATTCAAAGGGATTACATAATAATATTCTTCAAATGTTCCTACATTACGGGCTTTCTGTAAAAAAAATCTATTACAACCCACATTATTTGTGCTCGGAAATATATGCATTTTCATATAATTTAGTTTATATTATGTAGTGCTGTAATGTTTGGTATTTATACGAATTAGGTTCTAAAAAATCGATTTCTGAAAATTCTATTTTGCATAAATATGTTTGCATATTAGGCGATTACAGCGCAAATTTGCATAAGAGAGCATATTTCAACGTGTTACAGCATCTATAATGCATATTTTACGTTTTTTTATAATAAAATAAGGCAGCAAAATGAATTTCCCTACTTTTTTTCCATAAAATTTATTTAAAAAAATTACTTAGGTACATTACGGGACTTTCCATTAAGCATTTCTGAAAACAGCAACACTGACCGCGGATGACAATAAACCTGAAACATTATACTAAAAGTTTACTTTATTTATTCTCCAGCTTTCATTTAGTAACCATTTTAATTTTGTAGGTATTTTCATGTCAATAGTTATATTGTACCTATATTTAAAAATAAATCGTAAATTTGTAGATATTATTTTATTTATGCCGTTAAATCCTTGTAATTGTCATTTTTTTTATAAATGCATAATAACTGCATATATGTCAATGTTGGTGCATACATTCAGTTTTTATTGCCTAATAATTTACATGATTTTTTAGTGTATATAAACTGCTAATTTTTGCCATTTTATAGTGCATATTTTTCCGAGCTCTACACATTATACATGCATTTAAAGTTACGACAAACGTATAAATAACATCTAAAGTGCATGTAACACAATATTATGGGGATAATAGGTTTGCCTTTTCAACAAAAACGTATATAAATCGCAAGTTTAAACTGTGCTAAAACTATTTATAGGGGATTTTATAAAGCCAATAGATAACCAATTATTATATCTATGTCTTTGGTAAAATTGAATATGAGTAAAGATCCTTTTTAAAGCGATATTCTTGAAGTTCAGTACTTTTAGTTTATTTGTATTCTTTTTTATTGGATTTATTTAATCTCAGAAAACCGCATGCGATATTCAGGGTGTAAACCGGAACAGTATCGTCTCCCCTTTTCTTATTTCTTGTTTAGAGTTGACAATGAACGTATAGAACTAAAATTTTGATTTTTAGGATCACAAAACACTACCGGCCGGTTCTTCCGGAAATTACAATTTACGATTTTCAAATGTACTTTCCACATTTTTGGAATCCGGAGGCAATACTGAATCTAAATACCTTATTTGAGTTATTTGCCCAAGGTTCTGAAAATTTTATTTTTCCATCAAAACTGCCATGACCCCAAACAATACTTCTTATTGGCCCCTGCAATGAAATAGAAGCTGACTCTTCATTGAAAAGTCAATACGATATAAAACATGGTACCCAGATTTTCTGAAATCAGTTCTTTGATGGTAAGTGATATATTTGAAATGCAACGCTAGTAGCTAGTAGCTCGTCTATGTAGAAATTTCAATAGATAATGTTTTTACTAATCGAAGGATAGTCATATTTTGAACATCCGTTCCGTGCTTTTTTCAGATTAAATTGAAAATGAAAATATAATCTATTTTGTCAAACAACTGAAAGAAATTTATTTAACTGTAACCTAGGAGGCTTTAAAAACAACATATAAAAATAAAATTTCTGTCAAAAGTAATCCAATTGTTGCAGCTATTATTTTTCGTTATTTTTGTCAAATACTTCTAGTCTACAAAATTTTCCTTGAGCTTTGACTTATCGCTTACACTTAACTACAAGCATAATATACAAAAAGTAACAAACAGATTTTCAAAATCTTATTACGTTTGAATTTGCAAAAGGAAAACTTGTTCTAAAACGAAAATAATATTGTGTAAAACAAAAACACCCTATAAATAAGATGTTCTATGGCAGAACCGTACTTATATGCATTTCAATATCTAATATTTTTAATTTTTGACAGGAAACATTTTCAAATTGCATGAAAGTGACTTTGTTCTAGATTTCAGTAAATCAACCTTTCAAATATTCGCTTTACTGTAATTCTCAATAAAATTCTCGGCAATTCAACAAAATTTAAGTTATGGTACAAACAAAATTCATTTTTATAGCATGAATTTTAAAATGTAGGTAATTTTGGCTTTACAATAAACCGTAATTTCTTTCCTAAAGTGAAAGTTTTACAAAACAACCGCATTCCATCGAAACTTTTAGTTCCGGTCAGGTAATTAATCACCGGCTGACCAATGGCAAGCCGCGTTTATCGGTAAACAATGTACAAGGACAAGTGCAACTAACTTTCCAAAATATGAATTTTAGGTTTAGAACCTAATTCCGATTACCCCTGCAAGGACGTCGTCTGTGATACCTAGTAAGAACGTTTAAATCTGAAATTGTAAAGGCGCCATGAAAAGTAGTAAACAAAATGGCCGAACTTCTGCTACCAAGCCTTCCATCTACCGTAGTCAACCACACAGAAATATGGCCAGAGAACTGGTAATGAGAATCAGTCTCAAGAAGATAGGCAACGCCACGAAATCTGAGAAGTTGTATAAACATGTGCTCGTAAGGAACACCATATGGTTTTTACGCAAGCAACAACAAGAACAGAAACGAAGATGGGAACTCTTCAGTAAACATTTTTATTAAACAACTTGCTCTTTTGGTATTTAGTTTAGACTGACGAATGTGATTCACCACGTGATACTTTTAGATTAAGATTGTATATTTGTAAATAGTTTGTTGTTGTTAAATAATAATCGATGTTCCTTGTAAATATTGAAAAATTGTAATAATGTAATGATTTTTATAAAAACAAATAAAGACAAAATGCAGCAAATGCAATATTTCTGCATCTAAAGAAGACTTCTAAACACGCCAGCTTCAGCTGCCAGTCCTAAGCCTGGATAAAGTGTGAAGGGAAGTTTAAATTTTCTATTCTTTGGGTTTTCTTCTTTTGGCTTAATTTCTTTTTTTTTGTTTTTTGCAATACTTTGTAGCTGCCCCTGTTTTATTTAAACTATTTGTAAAATCACTATTCTAAGATCTTCTATCTTTGTTAAAACAATTTTAGTATTTTGAAAATTTTACTAAATTTCAGTTTATCAACTTTTGCAAAACCAATACAGCACATTACTGCGTTTCAGTACAAAATGTCTTCTGTTTTTGACTACTTACGAGCGTCAATATTATGAAACATGTATTTGAATGGCTAATTGCAGAAACACTTTCGGTTCACTTTTTAAAAAAATTTGATATTTTGTTCATATTTGGTTGGACTGTAGTGAGTCCAAAAACTACATATACCGGGTGGTGCGTTGCGTCACGCACCATGGGGATTTCAATGGTATTTTTTTAATATGTAATTATTTGCTTCCCTAATTATTTTAGACCAAAAGTGTAAGTAAGTTTTTTGTAGAGAAAAAATACTGCATCGATTGATGCTATTCTACACAATTTTCGAGTTTCGTATAACAGAAGAACTGTGGGGATTAATTCTTGCACTTTGACAAAAATCACTAATGCCATGAAATTTTTGAAACAGAGGGGTGGAGCTATGACACTGTTGTAGCTCCACCCCTCTGTCATAATGACAGTTTGAAATTATTTTTCAATACGAAAAATGTAACTTTTTGGCCTTGGTAAACAAATAACCATTATTCAACAAATTCAACAGAAAGGGAAATTACTTTTTAAAACAAACTTAACGGAAAATAAAATTATTTTATGTGGCAATTTTAACAAGTGTAACTAACTGACAAGCCAGACTGTTTCAGTAATTCCAAGGCATCAGTGGTTTTTATCAAAGTGCAAGAATTAATTTCCACAGTTTTTCTGTTGCGGAAAAATTGAAAAACTGCAAAACAGCATCATTGGATTGAGTATTTTTTTCTCTACAAAAAACATATTTGAATTTTTGGTCTAAAATAATTGGGGAAGCAAATATTTACAATCTGCTATTATTCATCTTCTATTCCAGACTCGGCTTCGCCTCGTCCTGAAACAGCAACGATTCGTCCCAAAAAACTTGATTTTAGGTACTTGTTACAAAAATAGCTATTTCCATCGTTTTATTATTATGGCTTCATTGAAAATGCGCAATCACTTTGTTACATAAACGTGGTGTGTACTGTGTAAGCACATAGTGGAATAAGTTATGTGTAAAACCACAACACGTATTTCATATTGTCTACTTGTTTCGAAATCACGTCTTTTAGGTGTTAAGTTTTCATATTGTTACTAACTAAGAACGGAGTTGTTAATCCAAATATGCTTTAAAAAGCTCTAATTCATCAAAGCTAGAACCAACAAGAGACGAATACTTAATTATTAAATTGTTATCGAAATGTAAATGTGTTGCAAAATGTTCATTAAAGGTTAATTAAGTTAAATTTGGAACAAAAAAAGAATGCTAAATGATAAAAACTAAAAAAATAGTTCTCCTCGGCAGGGAATCGAACCCTGGTCGCCCAAATGATGCAATCATGCGGGTCGTACTTACCACTGTACTACCGAGGACTTAAAATGTTATTGTTCATTCTTACTTTAAATACTAAATAATATATACTTTACCTTATTATTTCTCGAAAACCTAAAAATATTATGAGGCTTTTACAACATAAAAAGACAATTTTTTGATGTTTTAACATTAAATCTTTGTTTATAGTCAGTTTCATAAATGCTTAGAATTTAGGAAATATTGAGTCTCCTTATGTGAAAACCAGGTAAAACTACAAACGTAAACCGTAAATAATCGATATGCTCGGATGTATGTAAGGTTGTATAAACAATAAACGGTAAAACTGCGTGTTTTCCTGAAGTGCAATTTCCTCAGAAATTAAAAAATCTTTTACGACCGTTGTTACGAATATCCTCAACTTAGGAAGGACGAAATTCACTTTATCATTTTTAGATTGTGCAAGTAAAAGATAAATAAATTTTGGAGTTACTTAATTTGATTTTTACCGCCATAAATTAATTTAATTTAACAGAATCTGCAAATAACTACATAGAGAAATCTTAACCTTAGGCGGTCAAACTCATTGTTATAGCGATAATGAATGTTCCCTTATTATTTGTTATGTTTTTTTTATCATTAAACTAGTTGTATAGTTGCGCCTTTGCCGTTATAAACTAAAATTGTTTTAGAGTTTAAAGAAGACCATAAAGCGAAAAAGATACATACTTACCAATCAAAACAAACAATTCGCCTTTTATTTAAAGATGATTATTCAACATCTTTATTAATTACTGTAATTTACTAAAATATGTGAAGGGTTTCAGTAGATAATTAAAACTCTCTACAGCAAAAATAAGAAACAAACAAGAAATAAATGTCTTCAAATCATTCATTTCAAAATAGAACGAAACTTGTATAATACGCCCAAAACAAAACCCTTTTTTAGAATTTAATATGAAATTCATCGGCCTACTTAAAGTATGAATTAAAAACAGTTATTTTATTAGAAATTTTAAACAAGCTATGTTCCATCAAAATTGTTTGTTCGGCCCAAAAATTATAATTGGTGTGATGGGCCACAGATATAAAAATAGACAAAAAATTAATAACAATATTTTATATTAATTTATTGTGGTCACATTTCCATCCATTAGTCAGTTTCGATTCTTCTATGTGATAATTTTCAGTTTTGAGAAGGAATAATCACAGGGATAAGTCGTTCCAATTGCAGCTGTGATTCATATTGCCAATTAGAAAATTTAGCGTCGTAAATATACGTTCGGTAAAATTCAACTCTTTCATTGGCTTCAAACATAGGTATATTTCTATTCAGTACTTAATTGAAGATCTATCAATTCTATTTGTTATTTTGTGGTGCTAATCTCTCTTGGAATTGGAGCAGTTTTCCTACTTCGTTTGCATATTTGGAAAATTCATTTATATCTTGATAACAATTAATAATCAATTCATATTTATCTTGAAGTTTCTGGTTTAGTTCGTTTAATTCTGTTGTGATATCTGTCCAAAAGCACAAATCCAAAATGTGTTGTTCATCATAGAAATTCCGAAATTTCTAGCTCAATCTTTCTAAACATTTTCCAAGACTCGGTCATCGTCTTTTAGCGTAAAAAGTAGATCACTGTATTTTGATCCCAATTTGTGACGGTATTCTTGAAATAGCAACGCCGGAATGAATTATATTCTTAATTGAGTTAATTGCTGTACCAAATGACATAACGTGAGTCGTATTCAATGTTTCTGAACATAAGGTCATTCTAGGCTTCTAGGCGCAAAAAACATTGACAAATGAAAATTAAAAAAACAATAAATTGCGAATTTTTTCCAAGGCATTTACGTGTTTGAGAATCAAATTACTCCTGCATTTTACCAACCATTGAAACCGTCCTATTTGTCGCGTTGCCAATCAGATTTTCTCATATTGTTCCTTCTTTAATATCTCTTTCAGTTGTTAGATCTTTCAAATTCAAAATATTAAGAAGTTCTAAAAGCCGATGAACTAAAAAGGTAGAGATCGGCTGAGGTTTTATTAAGGCCGATTGACACGCAACATTTTGCCTGTACAGTTCAAGTCGCTGCAGGTAAGAAGTTGCGTGTAAACAGGAAAACCATGCAGTTCCGAGAACTGCGCGTAGACGGGGCACGGAGAAAAAGCTCAGCAGCATTTAAATCCGTGAACTGCACAGACTTGTCGATGCGTGTAGACCTCTTTCCGTCTAAGTTGCTCAGTTTTCTTTCGATAATTTAGAACAAAACACAATCTTTTCTGTTTTTTTAGTGAATAATTTGGCAATTCGCGAACTTCAATAAATGATTGTATGTTTGGATGTCCATACGTCCGATAAATAGTTTTGTCAATCTTTAGGTTCGCCACATAATTCACGGAGTAATTTCATATACCAAAAATTTCGTCTTTTTAACAACCAATGTCTGGGCCATTTCGATCGTTTTGTGCATTTGAATTGTTCAATGTGCCTTCTTTTCACGAGACAAATTGTAAAAATTGACCGCTGTAGTTAGAGTTACTGTATGATGGATTTCGCTAAACTGAATAAGAAAACGGCGTTGAAAACTGTACTGTGTGTACATATCCAAATAGCAGCGATTTTTGCACAGTTCTACCTGTGCAGTCATAACTGAGAAAGAAAGCGTTGCGTGTCAACCGTGCTTTACTTTGGCACACAACCAGCATGAAGAAATTCAAGTGCCATCTGATGTTATGTAAGTGGCTGGATTGGCACTCAACGTGAATGATACTGACTGATAGATTGGGACAAAACCATATCAAGGCATTCATAAACATACGTTGCCAGAAGTGAACTACGGAACTACTTCTTATGAGTAGGGCACAACTCAGGATCGTCAAATGTCTACTACATGAGACTGGTAAGGAACATCTGTGGAAGCCTTCTCGATTTTGGGTGGAGGGTGACTCATGTCACGTGCACTTAGGCCTCAGATGGGCCCATTGTGCTCCCACCGCTGCAGTAACCTCACCTTAGGCGCATCACTCAACCCATCCTAACCTTTGACTGAACCTGAGGATACTAGCCAGAGGGATGCTCCTAATACTGGCCATACTAGGCCAGAAGTCCCCTAGCATGGATCCTCTGATTGGAGCGAGTGCAGGGAATGTGCACAGAATGTGCTCTGCTGTCTCGTCTTCTAGGTTGCAACCACGACAGGTTGGGGTCCTCAACTAGTCCTATCCTGTGCATGTGTTTGTTTAGTTTACAGTGCCCTGACAATATTTCTACAACAAGTTGTAGTTTGTCTCTTGACCGTTGTATACAGAAGTTTGCATCTTGAATGAGGGGATTTTGATCGCCAACCTTGTATGGTGGCATTTGTTCATATTAACCCTTCTTTCGCGGTGGTTATTGCGGGTTTCCTGTTCAATTAAGGCAGCGGTTCTCAACCTGTATGGCGCGCCCCCTTAGGGGGCGCGAAATGACAGAAGGAGGGGCGCGAAGACGCGAGAAGAATGAAGCAAAAATTACAGAATAGCTATTTATGATATAAGTGAATAACGAAAAATTTTATCCACGAAAGGAAAAGTTTGGCAGAAGCATTACCTAACACCCTGTATGTGGACCGCGATCGATTGAACATCGATGCATATTTTCCTGACGCGACGGTCAGTATTGTCAGACATGGCAAAATTTTGCAATTCATGGTGGAATCTTGGGCTTCTAGCGACGTAGCAGCGGCAGAGCAAAATAAATTTATATTATAGATATTAGTATTTTATTAGTACTCCAATAAAACGGCTGGAAGGGGGGGGGGCGTGATTAAAATGAATTCAGAAAAGTGGGTCCCAAATAGTAAAATGTTGAGAAACGCTGAAAATAAGGTATTGAGCGCAGTTGGGGATAATGAGAGTGCTGGTTCGGGAACAAAGAGGGGTTGTTTCGAGCCTTGCCTTGCCAGACCATCCGCCCGCTCATTACTGTGTAGTCCAGAATGTCCTTTGACGCAAACAAGTTCTAGGACATTGTCAATGGCGACTTGTTCCAAAGTGCTTCGACATTGGAGTAGTATTCCTGATACAACTTTGCAGTTATTCAGTGCCAACAGAGCAGCCCTGCTGTCGCTTGCAATTCTGATAGTCTTGTTCTTGATTCTTCGTACAAGAATTACGCTTGCACCCTGCCTTATGGCTGCACCCCCTGCTTAAAAGGCTGTGGCGAAAGTGCCTATTGATGTGCTTTCTTGGAGGTTCAGGTCATCTGAGAAGATGCCTGCCACTGTACCTTCTGAGGTTTTGGATCCATCAGTATAGATGGATATATCTGGCTCGGATGCATCTTCAAAATTCAGATAGATTCTGAAGTGCTTACTAAATGTGTAGGTGAGTGGAAGAGAATCCGTTTTCGCTCCCAGAAGGAGCATGCGAAAGACTGCCTCTCTTAGGATCTGATGGTGTCTTCCTCCAGCAACTGTATCCTTCCACAATTCCTTCACCCGCAGTCTGAGAGCCGACTGTAGTGCCATCTACTCCACATGGAGGTCCAGTGGTGAGACTCCCAAAGCAGCTTCCAGAACTGCGGGTGGGGTGGAACGCATGGCCCCCATTATACTCATACACGCCAATCGGTGTACGTCTTAGATATTGGTTGCTGCAGTAGCTTGTTTGATCCTGGGTCACCGGACAAGTGCTCCCTAGCATAGCATTGGTCGAATTACAGCCGTGTACAACCATAGGGCAGTCGTCGGTGACGGTCCACAAAGTCTGCCCATTGCACGACGGTACTGTCAAAATGCCATGCTTGCTTTTTTGGTTTTAACATTTATATGTCTTCCCCAGTTCCGCTTTTTGTCCAGCGTAATTTCCAGATACTTGACCTCATCTGAAAAAGTTAGGGGAGTTTGGAAGAGTCTTGATGTCCTTTGGATGACGACCTTTCTCTATTTCATGAACAGAACCATCTCCGTCTTGATAGGATTAACCTGTAAAGAGTGTTCCGAACACCATTGTTCAGTCATCTTAAGTGCTTTCTGCATCAAACTGCACACCACTTATTCGTACTTGCCAATTAATAGGATAGTTATATCATCTGCGTAATCTACTATGTAGAAGTCTGCGCCATTCAGGCGGTCAAGGAGGCAGTCAACTACTAAGTTCCATAGTAGTGGTGACAAGAAGACCCCACCCTGTGGACAGGCTCTGGATACCGTTCCTTTAATGGTGGTTGTTCCCACTCTAATATGTACAGCCCTATACCTAAGAAACTGTAATACCTTTACCGAAGGATGTCATTTACCCCACGTTGCCGAAGGTCTATGTTGATGCTAACGAAGGTCGTTTTATCAAATGTTCTTTCTATGTCTATGAATACGCCCTGCCACAAAGTGTAGTGTGGATTCGGTAGAATTCCCTGCAACATATATGCATGTTGGATGAGATGTAGTGGACTGATTATTATCAGTACAGTATCCCTTATTTCTCTGTCGCATAGTCTTTCCAGCGTTTTCATAAGAAAAGATATTAGACTGATTGGTTGGTGAGACTTAGGTAGCGAATCATTCCTGCGACCTGGTTTAGGTATAAAGACTACCTTGTAAACTCTGCAATAAGAAAACAAAAACGCTAACACTCATTTTCTTTTTCTTAAGGAAAAAACAGCGCATACTGGGGCAGCTTACTAAGGAACCGAAGGACTTCGCTAAACACCAGGTGAAAGACCTATATCTTTTGATACAGAGAACAAAGACCACCGAATAGGTGTGATCTACTAATTTTATGCAGAATAAGCTTTTTAGGCTGAAATGTCAGCAGAATCAAGAGAGAGAGATGGGCTTTGGAAAAAAGTTCTTCTGGGACATTAATTTGACTATCCTTGATAAAAGTAGCAAACTGTACTCACTGTTGCACAAATTTTAGTTGAAATATCACTAATTCTTCGCGTCAAAGTTCTACTTTTTTAGAAGGAAAAAAGAGCAAGAAAAATAAAAATGGCCGCAGAAATGCCTCAATCGGGTTGAATATGGCCCGTGGGCCGCGAGTTAAACATTTCTCATATTGAGTCCACTCTTCTAAAATCAGAACAAGGAGCCCCTTTATTATTCATTTTGGATGAAGGGTGTTAGGAGAACTTGCAATAAAAAATTTACCTAAAATAAAGCAGTTTTACCGTTTGTTTTATATACCATATGAACAAAAATTATTTAGATAAAGGGTGGCTTTGGAATTCTGGACGTACCTTGCATGTTTGATTCATCGTCAGTAGTTGAAATTATATAGGTTATGTAAGCTAATCAGCTTATCAAATAAAACTTAGTTATTAAACTAAGGGTTTATTTTCAATTTATTACATTAGATGTTGAGAATGGCCACCATTCTCATGCAAACATAAATTTACACGCCTTTTCATGTTTTCGGGTGTGATATTAGCACATTCTTCAACTATTCGGTTTCGCAACTCAGGAAGTGTGTGAACTGGTGTCTTAAAAATTATGTTTTTCAAATGTGAAAAAACAAAGTAATCTAGGATAGTCAAATCTGGTGATCTTGGCGGGAATTCAGGTAGGTACACAACGTAAACTGATCAAACGATCGCCAAAGAATTGTCGTAAATAAGCGATAGATTGCGGAGTCGTGTGAGAAGTGGCACCATCATTTTGGAAATATCCCTGTTGTAGCTCGTCTTCGCGAAATTGGTTTATGAAGGGTTCTAAGATGTTGTCTCGGTACCTTTGGGCATTGATGGTTCCTTCAAAGAATATGTGTATCAATCGTCTGCGAGAAACACCAATCCATACCCCAACTTTCTGGGAATGCAACGGAGACTCACGAAATATGTGAGGGTTTGCAGCACTCCACATCCTTATGGTTTGTGAATTGATATACCCTGACAAAGGAAAGCACGCCTCATCTGTAAAGAATGTCAAATCCAAGAGGTCATTGTTGTACAATAAATGTTGGGTGAACGATTGGCAATACAACGCGTGCCTGTTATGATCGGGCGGTAATAATTCATGATAACCCTGCATCTTGTAAGGAAATAAACCAATGTCCCTCCTCAAAATTGTTCTGCAGGTACCATAAGATACAGGAACTTGCTGTGTGAGTCTTCGCAATGATGTTGTTGGTGCTTCATTCTCGAAAATTTTCAATAGTCTCCTCTGTACGGACCGTTGGTCTGCCACCACCGTCCTTATGTGTTACGCTTCCTGTTTCTCTGAACAATCGCACACAATTCCGGACCACATTGAAAAAGTCAGCTTCCAAGAACACAAGATCAGGAAACTGTTGTCGAAATTCAACCAGGCAAGCTCGGGTACTGTATATCCATTCCCCATTTTCAAGATTTCCATTACGAAAATAAGATTCAATGATGAATAATAATAAATAAATAAACTTTATTAGTTAGCAAATGCTAATTTTTACATATACATTACATTTACATTATTTCTTAATACTTATTTTTTATAATACAACTTAAAGATTTTTTAAAGCTCTAATATTATTTTCATCCTTTGTGGAAGATCGTTATATATTTTCAACACTTTATAGAAAAAAGAATTTTGTGTACTTGATTTTTTGCATTTAGGTAGCCTGAAGTTACGACAATATCGGGTATTATATTCATGAAAATCGGAATTATAACTTAATCTCTGTGACATATAATTTTAAAGTAAGTTTTTTTATTGCTTTAAACACAAATACCGGGGTATTGAAGTAAATTCTTTGTTTGACACTAAACCATTGAAGAATGTCTAGCATCAGCATTACCTTTGTAAGCTTAGGCAGGAGACGGCAACCTGCGGCCCGCCAAATAAAATCTAAATATACAGAAAAGTGGGTCCGAAGGGGGGAGTATAAAAGCCCCATAGGCGGGCGGGACTATATGGAAATAAAAAATTCTATATAAAACCGGGGTAAATTTTTTTCTCTGTTTCGGCATTAGAATCAGGGCCGTCTTAGGCCATGCAGGGGCCCTTGGGCACACAGAGTTTGGGGGCCCTTTTAGATTTTAGAAAGCCAAAAAAAAAAAAAAACGTGAATGAATTGTACCTATGTACTGAAAACGCTTAACCCTCTTGCCTCTTGCTCAAGTTGCGACAAATTCGTTGCACACGTTACGCATTCCAGCTGACACACTAGAGTTAAAATCAGAGGAATCCCCATCCAATCGGCAGATCGGCAGCGTCGACATCTATCATCATTAATGTTAATACCGTACCGTGCGTGTCTACATCAAGGCCCGCTGGATTAAATATTGCATATTAAGGCCTTACCACTTCATTTAGCCAAGGCGCAATTTAGAAAGGACGATAGCGCCATTTGGGGCGAACTATACCTATTAAATGCCCCATACACCTGCGAACAAATTGCATAAACTGACGTTGCACAACAGATTGTTGTGCAAACAAGGTCGCTCATACACTATACGCAATTTTGTGCAAACTTCAGTTGCTTTTGTCGTGTACCTACGGAAACATGCCGTCTGACGACGCAGCCTGTTTAGCTATAAAACCTTCCATACTTCCGGCAACTGACGGTGTAAATCAATAAACTCACTCAAAAATTCTCTATTATTTATAAAATTGGCCATTTTAAAAACACTACCTTCTACCACAGTATAAACCTTAAGTTTATACTGTGCTTCTACTTCCACCCATGAAAAAAGATCTGCAGTTTATTGTACAATGTGGTGCACAAAGCCCATACACGATGCAATAGTTGCGCAACGCCACTCGTTGTGCAATTAATTTCAAACAATTTTGAATTTCTGCAACTAGTTGTGCAGCACGACAAACAACACCATACACTATACAATTGTTTGCACAACAGCCCCTGTTGCGCAATTTGTTCGCAGGTAGGTATATGGGGCCTTGTGGGACGAATGTATAGTTCACCTCAAATTGCACCATCGTCCTTTCTAAATTGCGTCTTGGCCAAATCAAGTGGACAGGCCTTAATATGCAATATTTAATTCAGCGGGCCTTGGTCTACATTATAGGTAGCGCTAACGTAGGTGACCGCTAGATGGCATGGTTTCGCATCTGTTTTGTTAACTATGGGTTGAACTAAGAAACCAATGTTTTTTTTTAATTGATTAACTTAATTGGATGAAAATATATCATATATGGGCATGGGTTTCGGCATTTCGGGGCCCCCATCAGGCCGGGGGCCCTGGGCTCGTGCCCCACGTGCCCTTAGGGTAAAGACGGAACTGATTAGAATGACTTCATTAAAGCACGCATTTTGATGCTTTAATGAGCTTCATTAATACATGATTTTTGGTGATATTTTGTTTTCAGGAATTGGTAGGTATGCTACATTAAACAACAGCTGATCTAAGCAACTAACAAAATAAATAAAGCCTTGTGATTTAGCAAAACCTAAATGAAGGGGTTAAATTCGTTTGAGGCAAAACGTATCCATGCACTTTTAAACCTGTTTGCCGCAAACGAGTTAACGAGTTCGTTAATATGATTATTTATTCGAATGGTGATGTTTTTGTGTATACTTGCTATTCTTTAGAATTTTACAGTGATTTAAAGCCTATTTTGGTTAAGAAAATGAGTGAAAACTATATTGTTAAAGGTAGGACTTTATATTATAGTATAAAAATTGTTTTAATTTGATAAAATGTAAAAAAAAAAAACGTTTCAAAAGTTATTGTTGACATAACCTAAAAAATAAGTTCTTTTATTATCACTTCTAGGTGGATGCGGCTATAATTCTAGTGATTCAGACCTGTACCAAATTGATGGGGATTGTGATCATGTCCCCCATCTTGAGATCAATCAAAACCAGCATGATAGTGAATCGTGGGGTAGTCGACACTGAAGTTCATTCGTGGTATTTTACATTTAATTTCAAGATATTTTTAAATTTAATAATCGTGCTCAAAGTTGGTTATTTTGGCTTAGATTGAATAGTTTTGATTGTTTATATTCCTACTTTTCATTAGATTAAAAAAACGCATTTAAAAGCTAAATAATTTCTTTTAATTTTAGTTACTCCTAATCTGAGAGCAAGAAAGAGAAGGGCGAATCGTGAACTGTGAAAAAGGCAAAGCAGGAAAAATGCCATATTGCATGGTTTCAGATACAAAAATTTCAAGAAAAAATCGCAAGTAAAGTCAAACGAAACAGCATGAAGAAATGGACAATGACAGCCATGTACAAACCAAAATCAGCTATTCAAGAACAGTTCGCGAGCTGTAGGCGAACAGTTCGCGAGCTCAGCGTCCACATCACGTTTTCGAATCTAAAACTCGTGTTGGCCATTTAGTTAGAAAGCAGTTCGCCAGAAGTTCGGTCGTGCTTAATATCATAGAAACAATGTCGACGTCGTCAAGCGAGGAACAAGATATTAAAATTGCATGCGCTAGTTTCTTGATTAGTAATGTAATGTAATGTAATCGTTTACCTCTTATACCTTTCGGTGTTGAGGCTGGTGCGTTAGCGTATGTGGTCTTACGCGTGATTTGATTAGTAGTAGTATTTAGTAGTATATTTATTTACAGCAACAAAAACAGTTTAGCAACTGGTACATGTGCCTTACACAGTTTGATAACATAGCAACTAAATCATCTTTTACAAATTCCCAAAAAACAAAGCAATTCATTTAATACATAATATTGAATAAGTTATGTTAAGATTTTACGTAGGTAGGTAGGTAGATGGCAAAGTTTTGATTTTCTTATGAAATATATATACATTTTTTGCTTGTTTAGTATGTTCAGGTAACCTATTATATAATTGTATACTTCTGTATAACGGAGTATCTTGCGTCATTTTAGTTCTACGATATTCATTTCTAATATTTGTTCTTGATCGTACATTATGTTGATGAATTTCTTCTACTCTTATTATGCTACAGTTACATTTTATTTTGCCATGCACAACATTATACGCTAGTTTAACCTGTTCAACATATTTAATAGTTCTTATATTTAAAAGTTCAGTATCTTTATATAGTTCAACAGATGGTGTAAAATGATTTAAATTATAACAGCAATGACAAAAAAGAAAGCCGAAAGAACCCGTAAAAGAAGTGGTGGAGAAGCACTTTACTTGCAAAGTCACAAACCGTATAAAATACATTTTTTGGTGTAATTCGAACATTACACTAGAGGACGGGATAACATATATATCAATGTTGTGCAAAATGAGAAAACTTTCAAATCGGTATTTGTTAAGGGATTAATAAAGTTCAATAACTTGGATGTACAATATAAAAATGCGTTAAATGTGAATTGCTTTAAGTTACTGTTAAAAAAATTGTATTTAAGATAGTTTGAAACTAACAATTAAGATTTTTAGTTAAGTATTTATGTATATATATTAGCAGTGCTAAATACAAATTTATTTATTATTATAATTCATACTGTTCAATTAAATTAACAATTTCCTCCTCGCTCCATTGCCATACACAGAACTAACTTTACTCACGGCTAGATCAACTAGAATTAAAAACTTTCAGTTCACTGCGATCATCTCCCAACAACGTCCACACTGGAACTGCTGCTTTACACGTGTTTGCTAAAGCTACGGTTTCCTAGGATAGCGGTGCTGCAATAGAGCGGCCGTAATATGGCGGTAAAATAATTTTAAACCCTCAACGAATATTACGGTCGTTATAGCATTGACCACAGATGTAATATGACGGCCGCTCTACTGCGGCACCGCTATCCTAGGAAACCGTAGCTTAACAGTTTCTTTCAAGTTACCGCTCAAGTGGGGAACTTTCAGCCGAACTCCCAATCGACACGAACTGCTCGCGATCTCTAGTACACACCTATTTCTTCAGCGGTTCGAGAACTGTTAGTGAACTATTTGCGAACTTGGTCTGTATGCGGCTTTAGTGATCCAACTGAATCAAAGATTGAAATAGATTCGGACTAGAATGAATAAAAAACACCAACGATGATATTTTTTTAATAATTTTATACTTTATTCTATTTTAATAAACATTTTCTTTATGATAAATATGTTATTCGCTGTAATGAAATTCACAACTATAATACAAGAGGTAGAGATAATTTATATGTTCAAAATGCTACAACTAATCTAGGGTATAATTCAGTTGTTAAAAAAGGGCTTATTTTGTTTAACAAGTTGGATAATTATGTAAAACAAGCTTCTTCAGTGGCTGTATTTAAAAGGAGAGTAAAAGAGGCTATTGTTGGGGGGAGGAATGTTGAGGGATTGGGGTAGATGTAGGTAATTATATTTCCTGTAGATATAAATATACTTCCTGTAAATATATAAATGTATTCTGTTAGCAGTAGCTAAATAAAGATCTTATTATTATTATTAACTATACGACGACAATATTTTGTTAAAAGATAAAGCATTAACCTATACAAACTTATTTCACGAAAACAGTTTTTACAAATTTGTCACCTAGATTCTACAAAAACGAAAATTCTTTAAGCCCTCATTTCTCTATTTTGTCGATTTTGCACTTGAACCCTTTTGCTTCTGACCCCTTAAAATTTTATTTTAATCAAAATAAACTTACTTAACAATTTACCTATAAATCTTAAAAAGAACAAATATAACATCACTAATTAGTCATTTATACATGAATGTAGCATGTTGACATATTTAAAACTAATCCTGTTTAATAGTACAGTTGTTATAAACGTTTACAGAAATTGTGCAATTGTCTCCTGTATTTAGTGAAAACCCAGGTATATTTTGTTGTGAATTTAAAATATTAATGTTTTCCTTATTCACATTAACATTTCCCTGGTGCTGTATGATATTAGATGGCCCAGCTCTACTGGAAGCTTCCGAAGTGCTTGAAAGCATGTCCGCTACTTCAATTCTTTTTTTTGTGGAAGCGTCCACATACCCTTCTGCTACAGATGAGCTTTTCCACCCACCATGACGCTTAATTGTAAGTAAGTCCCCACCATTGTTTGATAAATGCGATGCGGATGAACGACGAAAGCAATGGCCAGAATATTGCTGAGGATTTTGTATCTTAAGATACTTGGCGATAATACGTGGCATCTCACCCATTTTATTTAATCCAATTGGTTGTACTGTACAACGTCCATGTCGGTAATATATAAAAAATCGTTTGTGGTTTATATGATCGGGCCTCAAACTAAAGTACTTTTTAATCAAATTGATCCAAACTTCATTCGTTATTGCATATTATCCGAATCACGAGAGATGACCCCTGCCTCATCACACGCTGAATTTAGTAACGACAAACACGCGTGTACATTTGTTCACAATCCCCATGCACACGACAAGGATAGCATTACAATAAGCCTGTGTTATGATTAAAGTGCTTATTTGACTAGAGTAGTTTAAGTCAAATGCGCGTGTTGTCACTAAAACGTCAAACTGTCAAATTATTAATACATTTACATTATTTTATTTTATTAGGTATCTAAATGCCTATGTTAATTGGAATTCGTTTTTGTAGTACCTATTTGTGTTGTGAGGTTTAGATAAATGAACATTTTATTTGGTTTATTGCGTTGCAGAAGAAATACAGTTGTACATTTATTGGTTAGATTATTAATAATTTAAGGTTAAAATTCGTATTGAAAGTACTTGACAGCTGTTTGTTTTCCGGTTAAAGCGCCAATCATAATTCCTTGAGAATACAACTGATGCTAATTTGACTAGCAAGTAAAATCTTATATCATACGGATAGCATTGATGAGGCAGGGTTCATCTTTCGTGATTCGGATAATATAATCTTGGATGATTAGTTTTCGTTTTTGATACTGTTACAAAAACCGCATTATCTTTATATTCAATGTCGTCTATTAACATGTTAGTTAATTCATCACGCCTGCATGCGCCTGAATAACCCATAATTAACACAACCTGAAAGAAATATTGTTCTAATTTTATAATTATTTATTCAAATTTAATCAACTCACTTTTATTGCAAGATAATTTATGTCAGGGGCTTCATTAATAAATTTCTCTATCTCATGATATTCTAATATCTTGGACTTTTTAGGTTGATAACCACTTGAAGATCTTTTTAAAAGTGATTGCAGCTTTGTGAATTTTGATATGTCAATATTTTGTCGAACGCTTAACATTGATTTTAATATAGAATACGTTTTCCATAAAGTTGAACATTTATACTTCTTACTCATAATTTGAAAGTAAGCAATCAAAACATTTTCTGTAAGTATTTGCACGTTTTTTTCGGTACACCAAACCACGAATTTGTCGTATTCTTTTTCATACGCGTTTTTGGATTTACTTGGCAACAAATTATTCACTGCATTCGCTGCCACTTCTCGCAATTCCGGCGGTGTTGCTTGTAATTGTTCTTCCGACATTATTACAATTTATCTAATTTTATCAATATTAGTTAATAACTAATTCAAATTTGCAAAGTGCGCACAAAACACTTTCAAATATTAATGTGCAAAACTATAAACGTCAAACATACCACTGTTGCCAACTTAACTATTCTACAAAAAAATTCCCTAATGGAAATTGTAAACTAATTTTATAAAAAATATGTAAATAAATAAAGCCGAAACAGAGAAAATAGTATAAAAAACTCGTTACAGAAGGCAATTCAAGCACTCGTCCGTTCGGACACTCGCCGCTACGCGGCTCGTGTCCAAATTTCGTACTCGTGCGCGAAAACGTTGCCTTCTGTAACTTGTGTTTTAATATACTATTATACTTAAAAAGATTTGAAAATCGAAACAAATTTAACTTATTTCAATTATATTCGCAAGAACGGTATGAATCATCGAAACTTTCGAAAATTCTTAGACGAAATTGATGCAGAACATGAAGATATTCTGTATCTTACTGAGGTACGATGGCTCGGTCGAGGAAAAGTTTTGAAAAGATTTTTTGATTTGAAAGATGAAATTGAAATATTCTTGACGGACAAAGGAAAAAACATACAGAATTATCAGATTTTAAATGAATATGCGAATTGGGTTTTCTTGTTGACATTACAGCTTACTTAAATAAATTAAATGTAACTCTACAAGGAACAGGAAAGCTAATCCACGTGTTATTTACCGAAGTTAAAAGTTTTCCGCTAAAAATAAAATTATTTGTAATTTAAATTATTGAAAAGAATAATTATTGCCATTTTCCTACTTTGCAATCGCTATTAACAAACAATGAGAGGCAATGTCTTCCAAACGATGTTTATATTGATTTATTGAAGTTGTTTGATAAAAATGTTCGTACTTAATCGCTTTCAAGATTTTTATGCGAAAGAAACTGACGTACAAATATTTGAGAATCCCATTAAATTTGATAAATCGAAGGCACCAGAACATTTACAGTTGGAACTAATGGATTTGCAAGCAAACAATAATTACAAACATAATTTTGATGAAAATAATTTGATATTATTTTATTCAAGTCTACCCGAAAATAAATTTCCTCAAATAAAAATATTTGCAAAATTAGTGATTGGCATTTTTGCAAGCACATATTTATGTGAACAAACTTTTTCACGAACGAAGATTATCAAATCAAAATACAGAAAACGGTTGACAGATCAAAATTTGCATAATATTCTGAGGATCTCAGTATCTCATTAAAATTTAGTATTGGGTATTATTTTTATTAGTATACTTTTAACTTTAACAATTATTACTCTTAAGAGCAGACATTTTTGTTATTTATTATTATTTCTATAATGTTGTATTTTGTTATTTTATGATACTATGCAATTTTTAAACAAATACTCGTATAAATGAAAATTGTTTTGTTAGTTGTTCCTTTTTTTAGTTTTTGTTTTTGCCTCTTAAGTATAGTCACTTTTATGTTTGAATACAAATTTATTAAAGCTATTATGTTACCCTATAATATTGGTATGTGCGGCCCGCCTGAGAATATTATTGTCTAATTTGGCCCGCTATCTAGAAAAGGTTGCCGACCCCTGGCTTAGAGCATTCGAGGATCACTCTCATTGCTCTATTTGGTTGTATTTGTAGTCTTCTTAAATCTATTTCTTGACATCTAAATAAAATGCTCGAACAATAATCGAAATACGGAGCGATAATTGTATTGTAAACTAAAATTCTTGAATCGCTTATGTAATTGCGAGAATACCATGATGAATAAAAATTCAAATCGAAACTGACATTTAATTGACATGTAGAACCAACAACAAGCTGAACCTATCAAAGACAGTGAGTTTGTTCACCATGGCCATCTCTTATCTAAATAATTTTTGTTCATATGGTACAACTTTGTAAACATGCGAGCATATCGATTGTTCACAGTTTACTTTTGTAGTATTATCTTTCTTTCCTTAAATATACGAATAATCAATATTTCCTCAATTATCTATATAAACGTTTATATTTTTATAAGACTATCTACTTATTTCGATAACAATTTAGTTTTGAGATATCGAAATGGTGGATGTTTATCACAGTCTTATAATTTTTGTAGATATTTGAAATTTGAGAAATAAACAGGTAAAGTAACAAAAGTGTTATTACTTAAGGTAAACCATAAACTTTTTTGTTGGAAATCCTCGGTAGTACAGTGGTAAGTACGACCCGCATGATTGTATCATTTGGGCGACCAGGGTTCGATTCCCTGCCGAGGAGAATATTTTTTCATTTTATTCGAATTCATTTAGCCCAGTTAACTTTTAATAAATGTTGTGCAACACAATTTAATATCAATTCAGTTGTTAAGTATTTGTCTCTTTCAGCTTATAGTTTGAATGAATTTGAACTTTTAAGCCATATTAATTTCAAAATTTGTCGGTTTGACGACTCCGGTTGGACTAAGATTAATATGAGAATTTAGCCCTTAAAAGGCGGCATTTCCTTATGAAATATGTTTAACATAAATGATTTATCCCGTTATGTGTTTGCGCATTATGTTTATGGAATAAAGTGTTTGCACACTTCCAATCAAGCTATGGAAATAGAACGATACAAAATTATTTTTTGTACGTTTCATTGTACGTTCCGCCAGTTTTAAAATCATTATTGTAAATTCATAGGTGAATTATGTATAGTGAAAATAAGGAGCTAAATTTTTAGACAGTACTACTCGTATTACAAAACAATATTAAAAAATAAATTCTCCTCGGCGGGGAATCGAACCCCGGTCGCCCAAATGATGCAATCATGCGGGTCGTACTTACCACTGTACTACCGAGGATTTTTATTTGAACAACATTTATTAAAGCTATCCTGTTTATTTTAAATATTGTTCTCTATTCGCCTGAAGAATCATACTTGTATGCATACATTGTTGTCTACTGACAACATTTCTATTCATAATACTAATAGCAATTCGCATTTTGGCAGGAATTATTTTAATAATCTGAATCCCTTGGCTGAGTAAGAACTCCAGAAGATAATTATGCTGTTCGCTGAGTTATCAGAGGAAATCCTGAAATTCTTATTATCAGTAGTCAGTCACCTTCGTTATTTCTACAGTTTGTTAGTATAATAGTAACGATAGAGAACCGTTAACAGTAATAATTTTACTTTTTAAATATGCAATGTTCTCAGGCCCGTGCTAACAGACGTACAAGGCGTGCAATGCATGCGGGCAACTAAGCAAAGAGGGCGGCCACCTACTTCATATTTAATAATTAATAATTAAATTAAAATAATAATGCACCAAATTTACTAGTCAAGTTAAGAAAATAATAATTCCACAAAATTAAAAAACAGATCATACAATTAATAACATTTTTTACGTTGTGGGTGATATGCGGCATATATCAAGAGATCCAATCAGAGGGCTATGACAACATTAAAACTTATGTTTCAGGTAGATTTAGCAAATGTCGATTGACAACATATAAAACAAATAACGCATAAATTCAGATACCTTACTTAGCCTTTATTTGTTGTCATCAATTTTTTAGTCTGTTAAATAGTGAAAATAAGGTTTAATGCATTTCAAAGAGCGTTTATGATCGAATCATATTTCTGGAAAAGCATCCAAATTGATGACGCGTGGTCGTATTTAATTCATTCTTATTTTGCTGAATAAAATTACCATTTTCTAATTACAACCATAATGCCCCCCCCCCCCCCCCCGTCGATTTTGTCCCGCCTTACCAAAATTAAAATATGGTCACCTTAGGTTAGACATTTATGCCAAGAAATTAATAGTTTAACTTATAGCAGATGTCAACGGATACTAAAATACATAGGTATTGAATTTTGATGCCTGCCCTTTTACCTCCGTCCAAGAAGTTTAAAGTAGGATTTTCCTAAAAGAGTTGGATTTTGTGAATAGTCTTTCACAATTTAACCTTTTTTATGAACTAGGCTTTGTTTTATCATGACGGTTACATTAATTCACAAAATTATAGGATGTGGAGTAGCGAAAATCCCCACGTCACAATTCATCAATAAAAATTAGGTGTACATATTGTAACGACTGTAATGAGTCGTCGAAGAATAATTGATATTTTTCTATGACACATTGACAGGCGACAGGCGGCACGATATAGAAATGAAATATTGCAACTATTCTTGAATCAACTCCTTGACGATGAATTACGAAATGGTTTCTTGCAGTAAGATAATGCAACAGCACGTGCAGCTGCAAATACTCTAACCTTTTTAACGAAAATATATTTCGACGGCTGGATCATTGGTCTTCTTGCTCTTGTCTGTGAAGTGGTGAGCTAAAAATATCAAGAGACCTTTTTTACGTAAAATTAATTTTTCTTTTAGTAGCCTACGGCACTGGCTATTTCAAAAAACGTGGTTTTCATATTTTTTCTAAATTCAAAATGTCCTTAATCCCCTCTAACTATGCTACTGATCAAATTGAAGTTTTCTTATTACTATTAAATTATGATCTTGGTATGATTTACCCAGTAAAAATTAAAAATAAATTTCCGGTGGCGTTTAACATATTCAAAACAATTAATTTTTTTATCTCAACTTTACAGGGTCGGACCTTCTTAATTTGGTCTTTTAAGAAACAATGTTATTTAAAAAACTATTTTGTATGTAGTTACTACTGGTAAAGTATATTCCAGACTTTCACGCCCACCCTGTATAATACTGATTTAAATTTAGGGGCAGTCAAAAAGAAAAAATCTAAGCTTCCTTTTCCAATTTATGTACCGGTATTTACTATAATATAAAATAGTATATTAAAATACAAGTTGCAGAAGGCATCTATTCAAGCACGAATTTGAAATTCCGAAACGAGCCGCATAGCGGCGAGTTGAGGAACAAATGAGTGCTTGAAGGACCTTCTGCAACGAGTGTTTTATACTATTTTTTCTATTTTGCCGCTTTATACCTACCATTTTATAAATTAAAAAATAAAAATTTTAAATCTAGGGAATTTTGCGGTGGTTGGTGACGTTTATGTGGCGTAATTTTAGGCGGCTGTGAAAAAAATTAATTTGAAACATCAGTTTTTTTTATTTTCGCTTTTAATGTGAAAATGAATGCAGAAGGTTTATCACTAACGTCGCCGAAAATTAGGCAAATTGCGCAAAAAACTTTGGAAAATTCATTGCCGGACAAGTCAAAATTACAGTATGAAAAAGAATTTCAAAAATTTGAAGAGTGGCGCCAGCAAAATAACATACAAGGAATTTCCGAAAATATTTTACTTGGTTATTTTGATCTTCAATGCCAAAAGTATAAATCATCTACTTTATGGAGAATCTATTCAATGCTGAGATCATGTTTAAGTATATACAATGTGTTTCAAATTAACTCGGCACTATTACTATCTTTGTTATTACTAATTTTACAAAGTAGGTTAAATTAGCAAACTAGTAGTGTTTTTAGCGCTGATTAATATGCAATTAATAAAAAAACAATTGAATGACACATTTTCGAGGGAATTACAAATTTAATATTTTTGTTAATGGAACACCCTGTATATTTTTATTGTAAACGAAAGAGAAATGAATTTTCGACAAAAATTCTTATGCACTCTTACATCAAAATACTTAAGATAAAGTAGATATTGACGACTATGAATTTAATCAATGTAGCCGTAGCGAAGCACACAAAATCACTTTTACTCCGAATAGCACATCTTACTTTTTCTTCAAACGCATAAATTAAAAGCAATTCAGCAAGAAAATTTAAAAAAAAGTCCAAAATGAACGTCATACCAGCTGTCATTGCTACTGGTTGCTTTGTTATAAAAACAGAAAAATTACGAGTTGTCATTGGTTCATTTGGTCATTTTTACTCCTAGGCAGAAAAAGTTGTCACTTTTACTCCTAGGAGTAAAAATGAATGTTTAACTGTGTGTATCCAAGGACACAATGTCGTGTTTTTATGACGTTTGAAGAAAAACGATATTTTGGATCGAACTGCAGCAACGTACTCTATACTCTATACAACATATCAGGGGTTTTCAACGAAAAGCAGCCACCCCCAGTATCTTTCAAAACTAGTTTTTGTTTGACATGTTAACAAAGACAGCAAAGGGGACATCTTTTTACGTAAAATACGGATGTCTGTCATTAACCCCTTAGCCGCCACAGCCACCCCCTCTAAAATTTCAAATGGCACCATACCATGTATGGTACATCGTTGGAAAGGTAATTTTATAGGGAATTCATTCTACTGTTTATTTTTTTATGCGCTTCAAATTGAGACATAAAAAAATTAAAAACTATACGTCCATTTCGTTTATTTCGGTTAAGCTGCTGAATATAGCAGTACATACCTAGATCCTTTTTTCATCTTTTGTTTTTTCATCTGTCAGTCAACATTCAGTTCAATTTGAATATTATAAAAGTGTCAACATGGTTTACACCACTGCCGAAAGAATCGAGATTGTGCGTTTTTATTTCAAAAATAACGACTGTGCACGAGCTGCGGCGGTTGTTTTCAATGAAATGCATCCCAATAAATTCATTCGCCATAAGTATGTTATAAAGTTGTTGCAAAAATTGATGGAAACTGGCTCAGTGACAAACAAAAAACATCAACCAGAAAGACATTAATGGAACCTGTTGAAATTGCTGTTTTGGGAAAAGTTGCAATGGATAACAATCAACGTATGGAGAATTTTAAAAAAGCCATACTAGATAAAACTTGCCGTCTGATTGCTAATAAACCTATATATATAAAAAAAAGAACTAACCGAAGACGACAATGATCGAAGACTAGAGTTTTGCGAAATTATGTCTAATAATCTATTGAACAACGTGAACTTGTTGCGCAATATCTGTTTCAGCGATGAAGAACCTGCGAGAAATATAAATAAGAGATTCTAACCTTACGTTAAGATTAGATAAGTGAGGTTTTTTATGTCCAAAGCAGATTATTTAGGGTTTGAGATAAGTGATTTAGGGATATCCCCTGGTAAGGTAAAATTAAATTCGATAGTTGTCCAGGTGTGGAAGAATTTTCTTAGTCGATTGTTGAAGGAATAAATACAAATTTTTATTTCTTCTAATTATAACTTTATTTATTTATTTGCCAGACGTTTCGAAAATTTAATTAATAATAATTTAACGTCTGGAAAATAAATAAATAAAGTTATAATTAGAAGAAATAAAAATTTGTATTTATTCCTTCAACAATCGACTAAGAAAATTCTTCCACACCTGGACAACTACGCAAATTTTAGTCAAGTTTTCAACAAACTAACGGGTGTTCATAAACAGTCGTCATCCCAGTAGGTTGTGATTTCATAAACATATTTCGTAATTTGATTCAGAACACAAAACTAAATGTCAAGATTTGTAAAATGTCATTGTCTATGATTTAATCTAAGACTTGTAATTTGTTTTTCAAAGCAACCGAGATGACGACTGTTTGTGAACACACGTTATAATTCATTCAATTCGATAGTTAATTTTCCAAGACCTACTGAAGGAAATGCTTTTAATATTATTAGGAAGAAAATAAGTTATTTTGTGTGTTTATAACCCTTACGCAAAAACTGAACTGCATACGAATGCTACTAAAGTAGGGTTAGGAGGAGTTCTGTACTAACAACAAAGGGATTTAAAGTTACATCCGATTAGTTATTTTAGCCGGAAAACTACAGGAGAAGAATCTCGTTCTCACTCTTACGAGTTTGAAGCTTTAGCAATAGTTTGTTCGGTAGAGAGGTTTTAGAGGCTTTAGACGTAACGGCCAACTTTCATTTTGGTCACAACGGCCACCCTGGTCGTAACAGCCAACTAATTAGTTTCTCTATAGAGGCTAGCAATGATTTTATGGCTTGAATTTTATGACATACCGGTGGAAATATTCAATTGTTTTATGTTAATATTTTTCAGCTTGATAGAACACTGGTAATACTTTTCAATACCTAGCTAGAATGTATAAAATTTTGTTAATTATACCACAAAGCAGCATTTTTAATATTGAATTCGAAGACTTCCACGGTCAGTGTCAGTATTAACAAAACGTTTTCCGGATTGGAACCGTGTTATTGTTGAGACAGAAGAACTCAAAGTTTCGCTGACATTTTTGAGGGGTAACTCAACGTGTCAACCACGCCAGAGGCGAAACTCATTTAGCAAGAGGCAGAAGGGTAACGGTAACTCAACTTGTCAACCAAGCCAGAGGCGAAACCCTTCTGAAGAGAAACGAAAAAGGCAGCGACTTCATACTGGCTGTAACCGGCCAGGCGTATCGTACTGTGACAACGATTGGTCAGGGGTGGAGCGAGCGAAACCAGTAACGACAGCGGACTTCCATATATCGGATAGATAATAACCAGTGTTACGATTCAAGGTATTGGGGGCCTTGATGATTTCAATGGTCTCACGGATTTTGTCGGTCATCTTAGTTACTTTACAATTTTTGAAAAAAAAGCAGTAGGCACTTCTCCTTAAAAATTGACAGTATAAAATAATTTCCACAAGATAATTAAAATGCCTAGTCTCGAGCAGAAGTTTGTTGTGCAATGCTGTGGATTGGGTGAAATTAGTTACAAGAGGGTGGTTAGATGTTTTGGGCAAAAGTTTCCAGGAGTGTCAATAAGCGATATAACAGGAAAAAAAATGATAACTAAATTTCAAACGACGAAGTATGGTAAACCGGTAAACCAAAAACGGAGTAATAAGAAATTAGATGAAGATGATGCGGAACGGTTTTGGCACTGGATAATGTAAGAGGAAATGGAAGGGTTTCACTAAGACGAAGGGCAGCACAAATTGGCATTGGGAAATCGCATTTGCCAAGAATATGGTAAATCCAATAAAATTATGTCTTTTAAAGCTAAATTCGTTCATACTTTGGAAGCCAATGATGAAGCTAAACCACTGGACTTTTGTTTATGGGTTGGGCAAAAAATTTTACAGGAAAAGGATTTTTTTAAGAATATTATATTTTCGGATAAAGCTACGTTTACAACGAATGGAACAGTCTCGGCGCACAATTCTCGTTATTGGTCTGAACAAAATCCTAAACTGCAGACGACAGTATTTAAGAAAAGTTAATGTTTGGTGTGCTATTACCTACAATCGCGTAACTGCTCCTCATTTTTTTGGATGGAAATTTGAGTCAGTTCACATACTTGGAAATATTACAAAATTGTTTAGGTGATTTTCTTGACGACGCAACTTTATCCGAAAGACAGAAGATTTATTTTCAGCAAGATGGTTGCCGACCACATTCAACTGCTTTCATACAAAAATTATTTAAACACCATATTTGGAAAAAGATGGGTTGGCCGATTTGGACCACAGCCATGGCCACCAAAAAGTCCGGATATTACAATTATGGATTTTTATTTCTGGGGATATGTGAAACAAAAAGTGTATACAGAAAATTTTGATAACGATTTGAATATATTAAAATACAAAATTACTGATGTGATTAGGGCCATGTCGCTTCTCGAAATTAGATACAGTTACCAAAAATTTCGAAAAAGGATAGAATTATGTGCTAACTTAGGTGGGGGGTTATTGGAATAGCTTTATTTTATTGAAAACTGCTTAGAAATTGTATAAAAATTGAATTAAGAAACCAATATTATTGTTACTTATGGTAATTTTGAAGGTTTCAATTTCTTTTGTTCGAATGTAATGAAAATTTGCATACAGCCCAAATTTTTAATTTGAAATTTGTTTTTATTTATAAAATAACATTTTTGTGTAAAGTTAATAAAAAGACCACTTTACCTAACCCGCTTTATATTCTTCTTATGCTAACTACGCCATCTGGATATTATTTCAAGTGTAATTTGGTAAAACTTCATTATAAACCAAGTAGACCTAGATTACAAAAGATGGAAACGTTTTTCAAAAATGTTTGGTTCATTATACCTATCGCAAGCCCTATCCGCGGACAAACTGTAGGGGAAGGTGTTGCACCTTGGGTCAATTTTTACGTTTTTTAAAATAACATTTTTTGTGGTCTTTTAAAAAAAATGTAAAAACGACATCAAATACACCAATAATCTTACTAGTTATTAGTTGACATGTAGTAACAAAAAATATTTTAGTAAACCATTACGAAGTGGTCCAAGGTACAAACTAGTCATGTACCTTGGACCAGTGTGCACTGTAGCTTGGGTCAGTACTAAAAAATAGAAATAAAGACGAATTTTAACAAAATAAAACTGCAGCCAGGTCAAAAGCACTATAAAATAGAAATAAAATTGAACTCCAACAAAAATAAAATTGTTAGTCCAATCAGTTACTTAGTACTTAATACTATTTAACATAATGATGTTTATTTGACATTATAACCACTAAATTGAACATCAAACTGCAATGTCGAATTATTGCGAACTGTTCCACTTACACTATGTGGCGTTGGAAGTTTGCGTACAATATCTTCGCGCAAAAAACGTAAGTTACTGTAGCATTGTTTAAAAATTTATTGGAATCTGAAATTCTATGTAAATATTTAAGCTCATTGTTAGTATCCTGGCAATTAATTATTTCTGCAACATAGTAAGCCACTGTCTTCTTTCCTCGCACTTTCACTAAAACAAAATCACCTCTGCTAACAGTTTCGTTTTCACTCAGACATTCTCGTTCTTTATTTTTTAGGAATTCTTCATCTTTTGCTACTATGTCCTCAAGAGTTTCTCCGTCAATGGAACTAAGCAAGATGTCTTCCTCTGATTCAGATTCGGAGTCTTTTCTTGCCCTTTTCTTTGCTTTACTTTTTATTGCTAGTTGTCTGGTAACTGTCTGAACTTTTTTCAAATCCTTCCCACGTTGTCGAGCTGCTATTTCTTCCTTTTCCAGCGTATCAGTGAGGGTACGTGACTTTCCTCTAGGTCGTCCTCCTTGCCTTTTACGATCAGGTGCCTTTGGATAAGGACGTAGCATTTCAGGTGTGATAGAAAAGTGTGACTACACAGAGGAACTAGTTGAGAAATAGAATTTGAACAAGAAGGAACAGCAGAATCAGCACTGTACATGGCCATAATTACATCACAATCCGTCTTCTGTTGTTCTGCCGGTTGTTCTACACACCCCCTCCAAAAGTGTCACAGATACTCCCTTCAGTAAAAGATAAGTCTCAACCCCTGTCATCAAGAGGCCTCTATAGCATCCCCTGTTCTTGTGGTTTAGTGTACATTGGAGAAACTGGTCGCTCAGTGTGCACACGTATCTGTGAACACAAACGTTGCTTGAAATCAGGTCTTTTTTTACATTCAGCCGTTGCTTGGCCGGGTACGGCCGGTATAAAGTCACTGCTCCCTCTGTTTCTCTTCAAAAGGGTTTCGCCTCTGGCTTGGTTGACAAGTTGAGTTACCGTTACCTTTCTGCCTCTTGCTAAAAGAGTTTCGCCTCTGGCGTGGTTGACACGTTAAGTTACCGTGCTCTTTTAGTGCTACCTTTCCTCCTGAAGAAGCCCCTTATAAAAGTGGGTGAAACGTTGAGTCTTTTGTCTCAAAATGACACGGTCCCAATCCGGAAGACGTTTGGTTAATACTGACACTGACCGTGGAAGTCTTCGAATTCTTTAAAATTAACCCTTGGGAATATCATCATAGGTGGAATATGATTACCGAGTGCGTTTATGGCAGCAATAACTGTTACATTGTGACCACGTTCACCACTAGTCATTTGACCAATTTGCTTGATGCCTTTAGGCCCTATGATTTTGGGTGGACAATGAACGGTTGCTACACCGGTTTCGTCACAATTCGAACTTTTTTCAGGTGGAAAATTGCTACGCTATAAAATTTCTTTGTAATTCAAAAAAAGAGGGTACATTTGCCTTATTGAACGAAGTCGATCTACCCAAACTTGTGGCCTCGGGTTTTCGAAGAGATAAATCTTGGTGCCTTCTAAGAAATTGTCTTAACCACTCCTTACCAGATGCCTTTTCTTCATTCCAAGAATTGGGATAGTTTTTGATATGCCAGCTTCCGAACTTCTTTTTTTGTCAAACCATAATGGTGATGTGCGGCAGTTAGTAGATAATCTTTTAATAAAGTTTCCTCTTCTTCACTGTAGACTTGTTTAGTACTATTGTCAACTAAATATTGGAAGACTGAGGCTCCAGATTCTTTAAATGATTTAACGTGCCTAATCAATGTCGTTTTTGATATATCATAACGCTTTGCAGCCTCTCTTATGGATATTTCCCCACTTATACATTTATTTGCAGCACAAATTAAATTTTCTGAGTTCACGGGTGGTCGCTTAACACCAGCTTTACTTCATGGCATATTCAAAAATTTATCTAAAAGATTAATGAATTTAATGATCATTTAAAAAAAAATGTTCTGTAAAGCTGTAGAGGAAGGTGTTGTACCTTGGTCCGGTCCAAGGTACAAGACCTACCAGTGACCCGAGGTACATGCCAGCACCAGGTTGAACTGTTTTTGGTTCCAAAAAGTAAGGCTATGCATTTTAAAGAAAATATGTACGGGATTAGTAAGCCAAGACACTATACATCAGTTAAAAACAATAATATTTATAACTAAACTGGATGGTAACGGATTATAATTATACAAGATACTTACATGATAGGTGCAGAAAACACAAAAACAGAATAAACTCAGCATGTGCTTCTTTTCACCAAAATTGCACTCACTGCCCTCTATGGTATAATAGATGTCATTACAGTTCTACCTGAGATGAAAGAAAACTCGAATAGATTTCTGCTAAAAATTCAATGGCCCGAGGTACAGACCGGTCCAAGGTACAACACCTTCCCCTATAAATTTTCTGTTGGAAATTTTAAATATATTTGTTTTTTGAATATATAGTTTGAAACCACATTAAAAATTAATTTCATTCTATTTTAAATAGATCAGTTTAATATTTTTTGGGATTTCATAGAAAAAAAAATTAAATAACGTCTGTTTTCACGCCCTCTGTGCGGAGCGGTTTTGAAATTCTGGTTGTTACCCTCACCTCATAAAGCAATTTTACCATTTTTGTCATGTATACAACTTTGTAAACATTCGAGTATATTGATTTTTTACATTTTATGCTAACAGTATTACATTTGTTTTGATATGATGAAAATCAATATTTCCTCGATTATACAAGGAATTAAAGGTCCGTTCTTTTTCAGTAACGATTAAACGCAATAGTGGATGTTTATCGCAGTCTTAGATTTTTTGTAAACATTCAAGAATTAAGTAGGTAAAGTTTGGCTGTTATTACTTGAAGTAAACAATAAACGATTTAGCTATAAATCCTCGGTAGTATAGTGGTAAGTACGACCCGCATGATTGTATCATTTGGGCGACCAGGGTTCGATTCCCTGCCGAGGAGAACATATTTTTTAATTTATTAAGGAATCGCTGCTGTCGAGAAATATTTTTAATTAAATTAAATTTGGGAGTGTAAACTAATTCTAAAAATTTTCCATATTTTTAAATTTATTGAGAATTTACTCCTGCGAGGAAATATTTTTAATTAATTTGAATTTGAAAGTGTGTATCTGTACCTATTATTTTCAAAAATTTGAAGACTGATAACTCTGTTTTCATTTACTATGTGTTATTATAAGATCCTTTGCACCCACAAGCCTAAATATCGTCCTATAGGCAAATAATTTTTAATTTATTAAGGAAATACTCCTCAATCACAGTAACTTTGTGCTTTCAATCCTCGGTAGTACAGTGGTAAGTACGACCCGCATGATTGCATCATTTGGGCGACCAGGGTTCGATTCCCTGCCGAGGAGGCCTAATTTTTTAGATTGGCTTTACTTAAGATTATTTTCTGTTAAAAGTTGAAACAATCTTGCCAGCCTTGATGAAGATTTTGCAACGCATTTTGACTTTTGACAATGATTAAGACTCCTTTTTTGAGGATTATATTTTTAAGCTGGATGAATTTTGGAAATATGTGTAGGCAGTAGTTTTCTGGGAACAGATATTTTAAAAATTCTGTTGAAGATTGTGTAATTTTTGTTAACGCTGAGCTGGTTAGTTGTAATATTATCTGCAAGACCCGCTCTGTGAGATGTTTGACTAAAAAGCTCACATGAGACGCCAGGAACACATAAGTTAACGCACGTAATTGAATTGAATAATGTATATTAAACCTTGAAACGGTGTGTATTGATTTACATGATCATTATTAGGTTTAGGATTTCTATGCATTTGCATGTTTTTCTGCTTATAGCAAACATATACAGAGGTATATTTCTACATGTTTAAGCCACATATGAATAACATAATATATGTCAATTTTAAAGTGCATATTTAGGTGTTCCTTATAAATGGATGCATATTTTACCATTTTTGAACGATAGTGCATATCTTACCACTTTTTGAGCGTTTTACATGCCATAATTATGAAATTTCTAATATTTTTTAAGTAATTTTAGTATTTTCGACTACCAACCAAGGGCGGTTTAGTTGAGTCTAGGAGAAACCCATAATCTAAGCCTATTGTTAAATACTAGGCTTTAAAATATTTTACTGCTTTAACCATCTGTGTACTAGGGTGGCCCTTAATTATGGTTGAAACAAATTTTGACCGGGTCACCCCCCAAATCGATTCCAAAAAAATTAAAAGTAATTTTAAGATTTACCACACCTCCAAATTCCAACGTTAAGGGGTGCCCCAAGGAGCCTGCATTTTCCCATTTAAATAGCATAGGCTTTCAGCACACTTCTGGTTTTTATTTTTTTACAAAAGTATGTGTGTCTGAAAAAATCCGGAGAGTGCTGCGATTCATTGCTTACTGATGCCCCTTTCACGGAAAAAATCATGGGAGTCAGGTGTCATATCTTAACAACTCGTTACATCCGAGAAAAACGACAATATTTTAAAATTACCACTTTCTTCACCCCCCCATTTATTTGCTTAAGATATGACACTTGGCTCCCATATTTTTTCCATGAAAGCCCCATCAGTGAGCAATGAATCGGAGCACTCCCCGGATTTTTTCAGACACACATACTTTTGTAAAAAAATAAAACCAGAAGTGTGCTGAAAGCCTATGCTATTTAAATGGGAAAATGCAGGCTCATTGGGGCACCCCTTAACGTTGGAATTTGGAGGTCTGGTAAATCTTAAAATTACGTTTTATTTTTTTAGAATCGATTTGGGGGGTGACCCGGTCAAAATTTGTTTCAACCATAATTAAGGGCCACCCTACTGTGTACTTTCTAAGAAAGAAAAAGTTTCAACTAAAATTTAAATACTTACATCCTGCGGCATTATGATAAATAGGTATTAGGAAATTTCAAAGACCCTTTGACAACTTACTGTTCATAGAAAAATTTACCTGTACTTTTGTTTACTAATCTTTCAAATAAGACAGTTCAGAAAGGTTCAGATAAGGTGTTGTATTGTACAGTGTGCGACGATAAAGTAAATGCAACGAAACGCTTTCAAGTTACACAACATCTCAACACTGTTCGACATCAAAAGTGCATATATTTATTAAAAATTTCTAATAAACGCATATTTCATGATTTGTAAGTGCATATTTCACGTTTTTATAGTGCATAAGTGCATGCATATTTCAGTATTTTTAAGTGCATATAAATCCTATACCTAATCATTATAAATAAAACCGAAAATGTCCCAACGTGCACCGGCACAAACTTAACTTACTTTATTTACTGAACTTGCATGTTCCTGCTACGGTGGTTGGTACAAGACAGCCTTGCCAAGCGGATATACCGGCTGGTTTCGTAACCTTAAATCGTGTAGCCAACCTTAGTAAGGGCTACCAATTTGAAGGGGTGAAAATTCCCAGCTGCTCTTTCAAATTCATTAAAAAGATTTTAGAAAACTGTTGTTGTATTTAGGGCCGGTCTTTCCATCTCCTAACAAACCTCCTAATAAGCTATTTGGCAAATAGTTTCCATGGAAACGATTGTATTAACCCAAAGGTATTAACCGGTTTTTAATAGGAGAATAAATTGATTAGGAGATGGAAAGACCGGCCCTTAAGTTTACAACTTTCTTTTTGATTAATTAAGATAACATTTTCAGTTGTATACAAATGGTTTAACACAGTTTTGCATTTTATTGTAAAAAATAGTAGGTATAAAAAATGATTTAGGGTGGGCCACACAATTCTTTTGCTAAATCAGAAACTAATCAAAGTTGGCAAAGGAACATTATTTATTGTATAAATACTCTACATTATTTTCCATCAAAATTTGAAATCTGATTCGATTTTATTCATTTTGAGGAATGATTAATTTGGCAAAGTTGTTAAATCTTATATGTACAACCCGTAAGAAGTAATTTCTATATCTCTACATTAATGTCAGGAACAAATTAGAAATTAATTTCTAAAAAACCCTTTGCGAACTTTTACTTCATTCTTTGTTAATTTCTTTAGAGATTTACTTAATAATAATTAAACAAATATAATTCAGATTACAACATAGAATTTTGCATCCTTTTTAGCCATAGTCAGTTTTTAAAATCGTAGGAAAGGCGGTTGGTTAACAAACTTAACTTTAACTTAAGGATAAAGAGTGGAAGGAATCGCAACGTGAAGTTACATAAAAAAATTTGTTTTTAAATTTAAATTTTCACAATTAATTTAAATATTTTGCATTGCATTCGTAATTTAACGATGTACTTTCTTATTCGTTTAAAATATTTTTAATTATACTATTGTACCATTTTGAAGGCATTGTTGATAATTACTAGAGCTCGGAAATATATTATGCATTTGCATATAATTTAGCTTATATGCAGAGCTGTAATTGTTGGTATTTATCCGAATTAGCTTCTAAAAAATCGATTTCTGATGGTTTTATTTTGTCTATTAGACGATTACAGTGCATATTTGCATAAGGGAGCATATTTCAACGTGTTACAGCATCTATAACGCACATTTTACGTTTTTTGTAATAAAATAAAGCAGCAAAATTAATTTTCCTATTTTTTTCGATAAAATCTACTTTAAAGAAATTACAGAATTTTGTGGTTTATGGTTAAATGTTACATTTAAAATTTTTGAAACGTTTTGCAAGACCACTAAAAACAAGTGAGGGATTAGCCCTACTTACTGGCACATAAATATCTTCACAATTGTAAGACAAAAGTTTCTACATAGTAGCTGGAAATTCTAAATCCTTTACAATCACCCTTAGACAAATATTAATTCAAAGTCATTTCGGCAAATTTTGGGAATTTCCATTAAGCATTTCCGAAAATAGAAACACCGACCGGGGATGACAATAAACCTGAAACATTTTACTAAAATTTTACTTCATTTATTCTTCAGCTTTCATTTAGTAAACATTTTAATTTTGTAGTCATTTTTATGTCAATAGTTTTAGGTGTTATATTGTATATTTAAAACTAAATCGTAAATTTGTAGATATTATTTTATTTAGGTATGCTTGGTATGCAATTAAATCCTTATACTAATTTTTTTATAAATGCATATTAACTGCATATGTGTCAATTTTGGTGCATATATTCAGTTTTTACTGCCTAATAAGTGCATATTTACATGATTTTTTAGTGCATACATTTTAGAATGCATATTTTTCGGAGCTCTAATAATTGCAAACTTCTCTATATCAGTATACTCAATATTTGCTTTATTTATTTCCTTTTTTATCGTTCTACTTGCGTATTTATTTAATCCTTTGTTTATTGGGTGTTTGCTCAGTTTTTGCAATATTTAAAATCAGGAAGCTGAAAATATTCCTTACCCAAAGTTCTTAAACTTAAGTACCATCTGCCGTACATCCCTGAAACAGTGCATTAAAATTTTCTGTCAAACACTCCCTAAATTGGCATAGTTTTCTGTAAATCTTTAAATTTAAACAATTTATATTTAAAAAATATATAGCTCTTACGCTGTATTAAAACTAAGCGGCCAACATTGTATTAATTTATATAAACATATGGTTTCGATCTGAATAAAGAACGTTTACAGAAAAGGTAGGAAACAATATTTAGTCTTTAGTAGCAAGCTCACAGAACAAATCTCTGACTTTCTGTTAAATTACAGAGCAAACTACCTGCGGCAATAAGCAGTGTAAGAGCTTAACTATAGATGGCGTACGTTGCTGCAGATCAAGCTTTAAAGTGAAACTATCTAGACTTTTCAAAGACCTGTTGTTATCGTTTTCAGTGTCTTGTTTATATCATTTCATTTCACATCTAACATAATCGACCCCTTAGATCGTTTCCCAAATACTATAGGCAAAACCAAAAAATATGTTTTGCTTATATGTACTAGTAACTATTATTCTGTTGGGTTCTCAAAATGGAATCCGCACTCATCTAACTTAAATTTGAATTACATATTTTCAAATTTTCGACATTTTTCAAATTAAAAAGACGTGAGAAATGCTTCTACTTTAATAGGATCAATGGTTGGTTAATTATAAATACGTATAGATACGGGTTTCCTAATATAGTTTCACCCTTTGTTAAATTTAAATGTAATAGATAAACTAATTCTCCAACCTTCGTAGCTGAATTTGAGGAAAAAAATTTTTCGGAATGCTGCTTTGTTTTAATTTTTCTTGTGCGAATATTAAAAATAACAAACACGAAACAAAGGAAGTATTCTATTCTCATTCATAGATCACTAATGGACTTTTTATGATAGTTAAAACAAGTGAATATCTTTTATTTATGAATTATGTAATATGCGATGTAATAAGTTAAAAACGATGTTTTAGTTATTGTAAAGATAACCATAACTAAGTTCACATAATGAGGCTGCCGTGACAACCAACAGTTTCCGGTGATTCCGGCAGGTTTCCGCCGCCTTCTCCGTCTTAGTTACCTCCGGATTAGAATTATGTAGCGTCAAATTCATGTGTGTGTTTTTGGGTTTTTTATTATTTACTAGCAAGCATAGTTCCTTAATAGAAGGTGGTATTATCCACTCGTAGATTATTAGGCGATCGTTAAAATAAAATAATATCACCTGTAGGTGTTTAGCGTCTTGGGAAATCCTGGCTTTATTTGTTACTTTTAGAAACTATAAAGAGCACAACAGTTAACGTTGAATAATTTGACGGAACTCTTTGTGTTAATTATGGTTAACGTGTCTATGAGAAAATGTAAATTTAATGATTTACTGTGTTATAGATACGCCTCGCACACACCTTCTTCCTTGTCGTTATGTTCTTAGGAATTCCATTCATTAACTACCACAATGTGTGAATCAAAGCGAAATTATTCTTCTTGCCTAGCAAAATCCTAAGCTCTATTCATAATTTGCTTAACTTTAATACAAGGTTATAGAAAAAAATTCAACGACCTCTTAGTTTCACTGCCTATTGTTAGGTTTTGTTAAAATTTCCACTGTTTATTGAATCAGAATTACGATGCTTAAACAATTGAAAACATTTGTCGATATGTTTTGGTATCTTTTAGTTCTTTGGCAGCTAAATGCTAACTCCTTCGGCTTCCAAATTTAAAGAAGCTATAAAGGTCATTGAATGTTTAGCTAAACATAACTGATTTTTTTATTTTCTGTTGTGGAATTTGGTGCACTTCGAATTGTCTTCTTTTGCTTCTTCCTTATGTTTCCATTATCCTTCTTTTTTTTCTTCTTCTTCTTCTTCTTTCTTTTTCTTCATGAGCATCATTACCATCTTCTCATTTTCCTTACGCTTTTTCGTCATCTTCTTCAAGTTAGGTTTAAATGCTTCTTCCTCACATGCTAAACTTCAGTAGTCCCTTATGTCACTTTTATTGTATCTGGTCTGGCCACCTTTCTTCGGATGGCCGACGTTTCACCTGGTCCTAGATCTGTACTGGTTGGTACATTTACTCTGGGATGCGATTTACATTCATTATTTCTAAGTGGTGTAGACATTCGTTTCTATAGGTATTGTTTTATTCTATCATTTAAACTGAAGATGTTTGATTCATTGCGTATTTCGCTGTTTAGTTTTCTATCTTCTCTTCGATATTCTACGACTGCTTTAATTCCATTTCTGCGCTTTGTACTCGATTTTATTTGCTTTCGTTTTCGTCCACGTTTCGCTTCCGTAAATTTGAGTTGCTACTGTTATATAGTCCTATACAGGGAAATTTTCTTTTTAGTATACATATACCCTATGTATACTTTTATAATAAACGCAAATAGGCAACCCACTATACACTATAAACGTTAAAAAATTAGCATGCTGTGGCAAAAATCATCAAATTAATTTAATGTCAAAAATTAGTCTTTAACTGTTGCTGTTTTTATTTTCCTTTCTGTTTTGTATTGTTGATATTTTATGTTTTAGAATAATCGTTGAATTAAAATTATGTTGATATTCCACTAATTTTGATTTATTTTTTATTTACAAACATGAAACATAACCTTTACTCACCACGTGACGTGACGTTTATAGTGTATAGTGGGTTGCCTATTTGCGTTTATTATAAAAGTATACATAGGGGATATGTATACTAAAAAGAAAAATTCCATGTAGAATTTTATCGATGGGCCATGGTTGTGACTTAACCCTTAAGTGACCGCCTTATTGTTCCATTAATGCAACTGAACTTCTTTATTTCGTTTTGGATATCTATTCCTTCATTCAGGGATATAAGAGATCCAAGGAAATTAAAGGTTTTAATTGGTTCTATTGTTTGATTATGCACAACGATTTTAGATCTAATTTGGCCGTATGCTTTAAAAGCCATCACCTTTGTTTTAGTTATTAATATGCTCATGTTATAGCATTCCGTTATTTGGTTCGGATTAAATGTTGCGTATTGTAGGGAGCCTTCGCTTGTTGCTAATATTACCGAAGAACATAGTCATCACGGAGTTATTATACCAAATATCCAAATACTTTAATTTTATTAGCCTAGTCATTCTGTGCCTTACAATCTTTAATACAATATTTAATTTAATATAACTGTAAAACGAAATTTTGAAAAAATCTTTCGATTTAACAACTTTGCTGATAAGTACAAAGGTATTGACAATTTTTACGTTTAAAGCATTTTTACTCTAATATTCGTATCATATTCAAGCCTGCTGGTGGACAATAACCTACGATAGTTTATGAAAGGTCTCTACAGGTAGAAATTTAATTTTAATAAATGTAATAAAATGTATAACTACTTATTTTTGGCATTCTAATGCTGGTGATAGCTGCAATTACAATCCAAACTTTAAAATACGTCATTTTATTACATTTCTAATTGTCTTGCAGCTAATTATTGTCAAAAATTATGACTGCTGTTTTAAAATTAAATTAATTTTCAGCTACTAAAAGTAATAGGTAATAGGTGAAACTGTGTAAACTGACGCTCTGACTAATCATGAAATTGTGTATGTTGTACTTGCACATTTGTACCTACCTTCACTATCTAATCTATTTATTTATCAAACGAGATTATAGTATTAATTTTTGTGAATCCTCGGTAGTACACTGGTTAGTACAACCCGCATAAATCAATCAGTTGGACGACCGGGGTTCGATTCCCTGCTGAGGAGTACTTTTTTAAATTCTCATCAGTTTATTATTACCTCTTTGTTGGAAATTTAAATAATTCGCTGTTTTTTTACTTTTGTAAGTCGTGCTTTTTAAATATTACAGTTTCTACGTTAGTTGATTTTTTCACTCTATTCGCACGTACAGTTTCTTTTTCATTTTTTAAGTTTACTGGGGTAGGTACAGAGTTATCTTGTATTTTTAATAAATTTGGAAAAAAACAATTATATAAAAAAATGTTGCTTTCGCTTGATTCAAACTACTAACTTCTGGTACGAAAAATTTTAAATTAATTAAAAATTTATTAAAAATATTTCTTCAGTAGTGAATCCTGACAACTTAATCTTTAAAATACCACGCATTCGCCTAACATGACCTTAGATGTTCTTTTTGATTAGATTAATTCTATGTAGAAACAAAGAAGATATTTTTTTATATCAACACAAAAAAATTAAATTTTATATCAGAAAAAATGGCGCGAAATAATTTTAAAAATCAATCTTATTTTGAACAAAACCATTAACTAAATCCCTAAGAAACCCTCAAAATTAGCTGTGTATTAATCCAAATACCTACTCATAATGTGTTTTAACAAAATTTTAAATCTTTTCCACTATTTTGTTAAAATTAAATAAATACTCATCAGTCAACAAACATTTCTGTTGTTTTACATACATCTACGTAATTCGGGTATCTAACAGAAACTATTTTGTTGTTTGTGCTTAGATCAGATAAAATGTACTGAATCTGTTTTATCAGAATTTTAAGTACTTATAATCTTTTAGAGGTATTCTGTAAATGCGATTTTTGGTGATTGTCTTGAGAGTTCAGTTTTATTTCCGGTTTTCTACAGTTTCGCTTGATAGCGATTATCTCTCCGAAACGTTAGATTTTTTAAATTTGATGTTTAACTTTACATTTTAGGCACTGAAATGCCCATATAAAATTAAAACTGTTTAAAATGTGTAATGAAAACCACAATTTGTACCTGAACCTCGTAGATGCTGGTTACAGAATTGCACTGTTATCTTTCTCAACAAAGAAACCAAAGCTGTTGGCGATAGGTAAGAAATGCCTTCAACATTTAAACATTATGAATATCTTTCATAACAATATAAAAAACTGTAAATATGTTCGGTTCTTGCGATTTGGATATTTTAAAGTGTGAACGGCACCTGTAAACAATAATAACTGCAATTTTGATAACAAAAAAGATGAATTTAATAGCAATTTTGTGGTACATTTTTCTTATGCTTACGCCCAATCGGCTTTTCAGTTACTATACAGGGTGTTTCAAAATGGCACTCTAGTATAAAATATTACGATTTACCTAAAATTACCTTAGTGTAAAAATTAATATTTAGAGAGATACAGGGTGTCAAAGTTAAAATTTTAATTGTAATTTTCTTATATAATTTGAAAAGTTTTCGAAATATTTACTTATATGAAAATTGGTAAAACTATCGCTTTTGCAACGGGAAACAATAATCTGATTTGATGTAGCTCCTAAACGAACCTTACTTTTGTAATACCGAATATCTAAAAAAAGCTTCAACTTTTTTGTACTTAAATTTAGAATAGATCTAATTAAGAAAAACAATTGCCTCGTCTGTTTTATGCAAAAAAAGGCATACTATTTAAAGTCCTAAAGTTAACCGTTTGCAACAAGACAATTTTCTAACTCTTGTTTTTGCTCGTTTTAATTGCATTTTTGTTCTTTTCGGCTATTTTAATGGGTCTTCATGTTTTGCACAATTGAAACACTTCCATTTACTCTTTTTGCAGTTTCTCTTGTTGACATCGACCAGATATTCCTTAGTAATGATACGATCTCTTCATCAACCTTAGGATTAACCCTCATACTACCGACTCAAATTTGTAACACGGACTACCGTGTGGGGTACAAAGTTACCCCAACTTTGTTATCAATATTCCTGAATTGTCAGTGTCAAAATTGAATAAAAAATTCGGAAATTTACTTAGACAGCAAGCGATTTTCGCAGATTGTCGGAAATTCGGAAATGTTTTTTACATTTTGACACTGGAAATTCAGAAGTTTCGTGAACAGCTTATAGATTTCGTTACTTAGTACATAACAATGAATTTTGTAAAATATAACCCACTGTTTGATGAAAATTTATGAAAAAAATGCCACATACCTATATAATTGTTAACTAACAACAATTAGAATAAATTAAAACTGTAAAATTCGGGAATACATTGCAAAAAGGTAATATTTAGCAATAAATTCGGCAATCACAGACTACCGTGTGGGGTAACATTGTACCCAAGCGCACTTTAATATGCGATAACTTTCATAAACAGATTATTAAAAAAAAAATCTAATAATGTCATAATGTGTGTAAAACTATAACTGACACACTTAAAAAATTTCAATTTGCTAAGGCTAAAATTAATAAAGACATTAATTAAAATCTGACGCTGGGGTACAAAGTTACCCCACACGGTAGTAGGAGGGTTAACAGGACCCTTTTTCTTCCAGATTTTGGCAAGTCTTCAAGGGTATTACATTCATACAAGTTTTTGATAACTTTTTTTGCACCATTTGCAGAAACATCCACTGTCGAAGTAATATACCATCTTTACCACAGCGTTTATTCACATTAATTTTTCATTTTCCATTACTAATTCGTGGCATTTTGAATAAAAGTACATCAAACAGCAAAGCACAAAATTGTTCAGAAAATGCTATCACAGCCCCCACGGCTCGAATCAAATTTGTGCTCTTAAAAAAAAATCAAACTGTGCTCTTTCTTTTGCGAACATATTTTAATGTGAAAATGTGATTCCTGAGTTTAGTATCCAATATTGACAAATATGTTAAACAATCTTAAGATTAAAAAGAAATCCTAGCATTGTATCAATTAACTTAGGTACGCATAATTAAAATCGTTCGTTTTATCAAACGGTTTAATTAGCTAACGCATTGCAAAGTTTTTGCCAATTTTATTTAATTACTTAATTCTTAAAAACCATTAATTTCAAATGTTTGGGCCCTATTAAAATAACGGTTCCACTTGCTTACTTTTTTGGCCCTGAGATTCAGTATTACCTACTTTCTTTGCCACTTTTGTGCAGAAATCAAAAACTTTTTCGGTAATTTCAATAAGTTCTTTAACATATACATATACGTTTCTTGGTTTTCATATATCAACAACACTAATTATTCAAAGAGTTTTTCTTAATGATTTAATCAGATTTTGACTACTTAAAAATTATTTCGAATGTTCCCGCGTTACCAAGCATTTTATTAATAATAAAGTAAACTTCTAAATTGGTAGCTTAATCTGTTAATTTGTTAATAGCCATTTTTTTAAAACCACTGTCCAATCGGTTGTTAACGTTAATAATTTTTACAGTAATTTCTATCTCATTTTTTTATAATCCACAGATGCACTCAAACATTTCGATACAGGATTTTTCAATGAAACTAACTATGTTTTATTCAATCTTGCACTTGGATGGCGACGAATTTACCAAAGGTCTTCTTTGCAATTTATTTATTTTAGACAAGAAAATATCTTGAATATATTGATGTCTAGTCTTGTCACTTTTTCCCCTTTTTTGATCTTTATTAGTAGGTATATTTATTTCGATTTTCTTGATTTTCTTTTTTTGTAATTTTCTTCGATTTTTTTGTTTTATTCTCAAAAGTTAATTGAAAAATTTCTTAAATATTAGACATTCCCGAACTTTCTACATTTTCAGACAATTTCACAGATCTTTAAAAACACGTAAAAGTTTCCAAAAATAACATTTATTCCTCTGGAACGTATTATGCAGCCTTCTTTCGAATGTTTTTAATACACTTGGTTTTATTCTTATTACACAAATGATTCAAAGAGTTTTTCTCCATAATTTAAGCAAATTTTTACACCTTCAGGTATGTAAAAATTATTTTGAAGAAACTCTGTCCAGAAGTATTTTAGTTTAGCGCTTATAATAACCTAAAACCTTTTTAAATTTCCTGCAAAAAGTTCTGTTATTAAACAACTTTCTCAGTTCGCACTTAAATCTCATCAATTTCAACAACACATATTTCCGTCAGCTTTTAAATACCGTTACAGAGCGTTGACAAGGTATAGTTTTAACAATAAATTATACCATAATAGTTTGATAATTCAAATACGCATTCATAGGCCTCCACCCCATAAGCTAAAGTAGGTCTAACCACCGTCTTGTATATTTTCACTTTACTCTGAGTCGTCAGATATTTATTCCTCCACGTGATGTCTCTTAAGCATCCCGATATTCTTGCTCCTTGCACCGCCTGACATCTTACTTCTGTTTTAAAGCACTTTACGTATTCAACCATTTGGCCTTTAATTTCTAATTTTCATCGTATTGGTTCCTTTGCTATGGTCATGCATTTCGTCGTTTGAGTGGATATGTTATGGACAAAGCGATTAATTGGTCATTATTTATAATGCCCGATGAATGTGATCAATCCAGACCAAGTGATTAATAGGTCAATGTGAATAATGTACTTTTTAACCTCCAATAAACATCTCTACTGTTTTGGCAGAGGCATTTATTGGAGGTAAGAGGCAGAGGAAGAACAGTTTAAAAAAAAATAAAAGTACATTATTCGCATTGACCAGTCATTATTATTACTGACATACGGTCATTATTCATAATGACCGGGCATTATGCACAATGACCGGTCATTGTTAACACTAGGCGGATTGATCACATTGACCGGGCATTATAAACAATGACCACTTAATCACTTGGTCCCATGGGCGCCGACTACATGCGGGCAGCGGGGCGCGTGCCCCCATAGAAATATTTTCTTGAATTGCCTTTGTTTCAGAAATAAATACAATATAAACACATATTTCAATATTGATCCTATAGGTGTCTAAGTCTTTTTAAGTATTTTTCGCGCCGCTAGTCTGACCAACGGTTTGACGAACCGTGTTGTAGGTTGTAGGTATATGTACGAGTTTGATTTTGTGCGAGAACATCGAAATATGCCTTGCAACGCTACATGTATGATGTAGCACTTAGCAGCGTGGCAGCGTCCACCACCGAATTAAATAAGTGCATAGTATCACGTTTCAACTTGTTTTGTTCACATCGTGTACGATCGTATTTCTACGCACCTCTATCAGCGAGTAGGCGGAGTAGGTAGTTTGCTTTCACGCAAATTTAGTTTATTTAACATATTATAATTATATTATTGTTTATAAAACAGGCAGCTTCCGCTGATTATGCTTAATAATCTTAATATCTAAAGTTTGTATGCACCTTTTAATGCTGTTTGTTTACAGAAATTATGGGTAATAGCAGGGACTATGTTACTATGTAGTGTGTGTTTTATTTTAACTGTGTTAGACCGGTTAGACGTTAGACCAACAGTGTATGTATATAGATTATACTGGTTACTGGTAATAGTGACTTAGTGTTAGTATTGACTTACTTCTGAATAAGTTTTGTTACTTATTGTATATCTGCGGGATAATTTTAAATACCTACTTAGTATTTAATTTTTAATATGGATAAATTTTTAATTAAATTAAATAAAAATCCTAGAGATGATGTTCCTGTTCCATCAACTGCAACTGCAACTGAACATGCTGCTACTCTACCGGCGGTATTTAGCATGCATTCAACACAGTCAGCATCAGCAAGTGAAGCTCATAATAAAGAAGTTGATCCTCGAGTTAATCCTTCGAGTAGGCATTTTCGGAATGAACGGTTGAAAGAGTTTTCATGGATTACATACAAAAATGAAAAAGTCTTTTGCAAGATTTGCGTCAAAAGTGTTAAAGAAATAAAAGCACCACTGCCTAAATTATCTGGACCGGAACTTAAATCAGTCGACACTTTTGTTAATAATGGATTTAGTAATTGGTAAAAGGCACTAGAAGGATTTAAAGTGCATGAGAAAAGTTTGGTGCATCGAAACTGTTCTGCTGCTGTTTTATCGGTAAATGCAGGCACAAACGTTGTTCAAAATTTAACTGAAGCCAAAAAGGAGGAAATTAAATCGGCCAGAAACTCTTTAAAAGCAATAATTACATCCTTAAGATTTTTGGTACAGCAAGGGTTGGCAATTTGAGGGCACACAGATGAAAGATCGAACATTCAGCAACTGCTTCTTTTAAGGACAGAAGATAATATTGCCCTAAAATCTTAGTTATTAAGAACTAAATTACTAAATATAAGTGGTTATCCCATGATATTTTAAATGAAATAATATCAATTATGGCAAAAACAGTGCCTAAATGTCACTTCTGGATTTTACAGTCATTTTCTATTGCTTTTCCTCTTTTGTCAATTGTGTTTCAATATGTGTCTAATGGTTTTCCAATGATTCTATACTAGTAGGCTTGTTTTGCCAATGAAATTCCCTTTGTGTCAAATGTGTTTCCGTATTTGTCAGTTGACTTTCACAAACATTTTGCATGTTTAAATATTTGGCGTATTGATATGGATAATCAACAGGATAATGGTCACAGGAGAAGAAACGCCAAAATAAGCAACGAAGTACGCATTTTAATCATTAATTCTTTGAATAATGGTTCCACGGTGAAAAATGTAGCAAAACAATTTTCAGTTTTACCTGATATGTATTCCATAATGATAGATGAAACGTCGGATATATCTGTGATGGAATAGATATCTGTGTGATTTAGAATAGTGGACAAAACTTTCTCTGTGAATGAGTATTTTATGGGATTCTATATGACTGACGAAACCAGTGGCGAAACTTTATATATAATCGTAAAAGACATTTTGTCACGATTTTCACTTCAAATTAATCAGTGTAGAGGACAATGTTACGACGGGGCAAGTAGTGTAAGTGGAAAAATCTCTGGGTTTGAGAGCAGAATAAAAGTGGATGAACCACGAGCAGTATTTGTTCATTGTACAGCTCACACATTAACTTTAGTTGTGCAAGATTCTATGCAACGTATTCCCGTCATAAGAGATTTCTTGACACTAATGAAAGAACTAATAACGTTTGTCAGACATTCGCCCAAGCGAAATGTATGTTTCGATAAACTGCAAATATTTTTAGAAGTAATTGATCAAACTTTGGTAGCCTGAATAGGAAGTTTCAAACAGAAACAATGCAGCATCTATCCAAAATGGAAAAATTCGCCATTGGACAAGAAGATGTGGTGTAGTGGCTAACTTCTACAAATCTGATTTTGACAAGCAACGCTTCACCTTACTATGTTTCTTGATATTGTTAAGCAACAAAATGTCAAAATCGAAAATATCAATGATATAGTGATGTTTTTTAAAGAGCATAACATTGGCCATGTCACCGGTGACATGTTATCTGAATTCAAAAAATTCATAACATGCGTAGTAACTATCCCTAATTCAACGTGCACAGCGGAGAGATCTTTTTCGTGCTTGCGAAGGCTTAAAACTTATATTCATCAAACAATGGGACAACAAAGGCTGAACCATTTGGCAATTCTCCATGTTCACCAAGAGGAAACATGCTCCATCAATGTGGATAACCTTAATAATTAAAATTATAATGAGTTTATTAAATGTTCGGCTATAAGACGCAATACGTTAAGATACGTTTTAAGTTGTTTTTATTTTACATGTTTTATATACCGGGTGTGGCCTGACATGTGAGACATTGGAGAAATACTTGCGATTTTGAGAATTGCTTAATTTTATCTCACCAGCTGAACCGTTTAGTTTCTGTACGTTCTTGTTTGGATGAGTAGTACGCTATTAACCAATTGATTCTGAACTAATTAGGAAAATTTAGCTCCTAAACGTAAAATAAAGTAAATATTTTAAATAAAAAGTCACACATGCACCTTATGACATCTTGCTTAAAGTCTGCTGCGTATCATTTGTTCGTACTAAATTCTGAAATTTCCATAGTGATGCTGCAGCTCATCAGAACAAGTCTAGTTGATCAAATTTTTGTAGAATTAATATCAGTCTAATAATCAGCAAAAAATACCATTTCTCCTTCATTTCAGATAAATTTCGTACTATAATCGACTGGAAAAAAAGTACTTTTCGCTGAATAGCTACAACGTAAGCAACAGTTAGCCAAGAAGATAATATTCACATATGTTCAATTTCTAATGCATTTCCCCTATGTCTCACACTCACATGTCAGGCCACACCCGGTATATTAACATTCAAATTTGGTAGGTATGTTAAACCTTATACTTAAGCAAGATTTCAAATACGTTTTAAGTTATTTTTACGTGCTTATTTTTATATTAGAATTTGATATGTTAATGTTAGGTAACCCTTAACTTAACCAAGAAAGACTTCGGATATGTTTTAAGTTGTTTTAATTTTTTTTACTTATTAACATTTGCATTTGGTACGTTAACCCTTATCTTAACTTAACCAAGATTTCAGATACGTTTTAAGTTGTTTTTTTTTAATGCAGGAATAATATAATTTTGATGTTCCACTGTTAAAAAATATTAGACCGCTTAGCCTTGAAAATTTCAAAAAAATTCGGCTGCGGCGCTATATACTGGGGGGTACTCCGATGCCAATGGCCTTACGTACGACACTGAGTTGTCTCCTTTTTTTGTCCCCACAGGTTTTTTTAAAAGACGGCGCCCATGTTTGGTTCATAACAGATACATCCATATTGTACTCTGTTGCTGATGTCACAAAAGTGTGCAGGAGACGCTGCAAGTCATCTTCGGTGTTCGCAATGAGCACCAAGGCATTTGCATAGACTACACAGTTGAAAGTTTTATCTCCCATTAGGTATCCAGGTAGATTTCTAAACTTTTGAATGATTTTGTCTATCACCAAATTGAACAGGAACGGGCTTAATTTGTCTTATTTTTCTGGCGCACTTTATCTCTGTTGTCGAGCCATCTCTGGTTTGTACTCTTGTTGTTGTGTTAGTATAGATGTTCTGTATTAATCTTATTATATATCTTGGTATATTAGCTAATTTTGCTATCTTCGTCACGTTTGACAATCGTACCCGATCGAACGCCCTCGAGAGATCAACGTATCACATAAATGCAGGAATACAGAACTCAACCGCCTTTTAAATTATCTACACGTATGATGAATATAGCATCTATTGTTGACCGATTAGTCCGGAATCCTTGTTGTTCTTCACTCGTTTCTGTATAAGGCTTGATTTTTTCTAATATGATTTTGTTCAGTAATTTCTGCGGTGCGTTTAACAAAGTGATTCCCCTGTAGGGTAGTACCAGAATACGAAACGTGAATTTATATTTAAAAAACTGATCATAATTATTACAGGTATACATACATTAAATTATCTTATATAGAGTTGATTATTTTAAAAATATTACAAATAAGTTTCCTTAACTCCGCCATTAAAAGTAAAAAATATAGGCGAAACTGACGTGTAAACTGAGCAAGTGGAAGACTAAGTTCACATTTATAGCTACCGTACATAATCTGTTTATTATATTTATCTAACTAGATCAATACAGGGAATTTTTCTTTTTAGTATACATATCCCCTATGTATACTTTTCAAATAAACGCAATATGTAGGCAACCAACTATACATTAAACGTCACGTCACGTGGTGCATAAAGGTTATGTTTCAGGTTTGTAAATAAAAAATAAATCAAAATTAGTGGAATATCAAAATAATTTTAATTCAACGATTATTCTAAAACATAAAATATCAACAATACAAAACAGAAGGAAAAATAAAAACAGCAAGAAAAAAGAAAAATTCCCTGTATATAAGCATTTGTAAATCCTCGGTAGTACAGTGGTTAGTACAACCCGCATGAAATATACATTTGGGTGACCGGAGTTCGATTCTCCGCCGAAGAGAAGTTTTTAAATTTTTATGTCTTAATGCTACTTTTAAAAATTTAAATAATTCATTTAATACTTTCGTGGCACGTGCTCTTAAAATCATCTAATTTTTTTCTGTTGTTATTGTTACTTATTTATTATCTGCCCGAAATCTGGGCTTGCGGGTGCCAATCATTACGCGTTGACTACTATGGTGATTGGCACTATCCGACAAGAATTTTGCTGAACTCAAAGGATCTTTATCATGCCAAACATCGTATATGCTTTTAACATTTTTTAAATTTAGAAGTGCAGTGCGTTACCAGTTACCACGTACCTATTTCTTTTTGTGACTTAATTTTGAAAAAGTTGTACACATATAGCAAAATATTACCTCCACAGAAATCCAAACTTGGTATTAGGTATATAGATTTTTAAAAATTAATTCATATTCATTAAAAATAACCTCTTATAAGTGAATCCTAAGAATTTGGTCTTTAACATATCATTTATTCGCCTAGTAGGATTTTAGATATTCCTTTTGCTTAAATATCCTAAGTAAAAACGAAGAACATATTTTGTATAAGTTTAGTGTGTTCTGAAGACGAACAAAACTGTCGGCATTTTATAGCATAAAAATTGTGTGAAATAAAACCTATTCTTGAAGGTATTATTTGAAACAAACGAATTTCAGAATTTATTGCGAATTTAATTCAAACACTTTTATGGTTTGTTGTAATAAGAAAGAACACAAATTTTTAAAAGATTTTAATTAAATTAAATCCACATCAGTCTATAACTCTTCTTCTGATGTTATAGTTTTTACTACAGTTCAAGATAGATATTTTGGTGAAGTACATCTTAATTAATTACTTAATTCAACTATTTAATCGACACTATTTTGTTGTTTAGGTAAAATATCTGTTTTATTAGAATTTTGAATTTAATTAAAGTATTTTCTGAGTTCTACTTTTGGCGATTATCTTGAAATCTTCAGTTTTATTTTCAGATTTGTTTTAGTTTCATTTGAAAACGAATTAAACTTAAAAATTTCAAAATTGTATATACATAACGAAAATGATCACGTAACTGTGTTGAGGGCAGTTACAGATTTTTAGCCCCATTTTTTAAAATAAATAATAATTTGAAAGCAAATTGACGAAAAATGGCAACCACCGTTATCAAAAGATTTAACATTACAGCAATATTAAATCATAACATTTTAAAAAATACTGCAAATATGTAAAATTTTTGCGATTTGGGTATTTTAAAGTATGAAGTACATCTGTAAACAATTTAAAGGCAGTTATGATAGCAAAGAAGATACATGTAGCAGCAATTATTGTACAAATTTCTCATTTTAATCCGCAATAGATTTATTTTTCAGTTAGCCTTGATAACCTCTGTTGATATAATGATAAATAATTTTACTAAAAAAATAAAAATATTTTATTAGAAATAGTATTTACGAATGTTTTAATTTAATCTTAGCATTAAAAACAAATCTTAAAATTACATTAATTAACTTACTTATAATTAAAATAGTTTATTTTACTAAACGGTTTAATTAACTAACAGGTTGTTAATTTTTGTCTTAATTTTATTTAATTATATACTTTTTAAAAAATTCATTAATTTCAGATTCTCCGCTATTTTTCTAATTGAGTCTAAGTTCGGGGCCTATTTTACAGTAACGGTTTCCACGCGCTTAAATTTTGTATCAGATTCAAGCGCAGCGCTCAGATTTTCTTGGATAATCTCCCCTAACCCTTTTGCTTACTTTACTTACTTTTACTTTTTTTACTTTATTCTTCTTCTTCTGGCGTTTCAATGCTTGCTGATTATAGCCTCTTCTTATATGAAGACTTCAATCCATTTGTTTTGCATTAATCCTTTCTGCTCTCAACTTTCTACAACTGTTTATGTAATTTGGCTTTTTGTACCATATTTCTCTATATCTTCCTATTTTTAACTGCCAGCCTTCATTCCTACAACTTCCAGGTCCTGCGTTACTTCATCTCGCCACTTTTTCGAGGTCTACCCCTTTCTCTCTTTTTGCGTGGTACCCATTCAGTAACCTTCTTCAAAATTTGTTGGGGTTTCCTCCCCATTATATGTATATCCAAACCATCTTATTCTTTGTGATTTTATGGATCGTACTATATCTTCCTCTTTAATTTCTTCCTCTATTTCAATGTTGATTATACTTCTAATTCCTTCTTCAGTTCTTATTGGACCCATTATTACTTTAAGAATTTTCCTTTCAAATCTTCTTAATTTCTCTGGTTCTTTCTTTATTAGTATTTCTGTCTGTAGTGCATACGTCACAGTAGGCCTTAGCAGTGTTTTATATATTTTAATTTTTGCTGCTTTTGCTCGATTTTTATTTATTAACAGCTCTCTATTTACATAGTATGCTCTAGTACCCCACTGTATCCTTTCTTTTATCTTTTCATTTTCATGCATAGCGACCGTGGTTCCAATTTCTCTATTGTTTGAAAAGTATAGTCTCCCACTAGTAAAACATCTTCTGTATTCACTTAATCACTTTCATTAATAAGTTTTTGTGGTGTTTTTAGTTCTTTTAGTTCTACGTTCATCCTTTGTTTGTTTACGGAATCAAATGCACATTCAAAGTCTAGAAATGACATGTACAGATTTATATTGTACTCTCCTGCTTTTTTTATAATTTGTTCAATAATATGAATTGCATTAACTTTTGATCTGCCTGGCCTGAATCCCTGCTAGTAATCTCTCAAAACATTCTCGGCATAAATCTTCAGTCTATTATTGAGTATACTTGACCAAATTTTATATGCTGTATTCAGGAATGTTATTCCTATATTGAGTGTTTGACTTAAGGGGCGGACATATAGAAATAGCATGGGAAATCGGATATATGCAGATTCCTGCTTGCCGTTTGAGTTGCTAGGATTGACAGTGGTACCAATCGAAAGACAAAAAAAAATACGCTTACTTTGATACTACCATGAGATCGAAAAAAAAAATGATTCTGAGCAGGCCTTGACTAGTACAACACGATTGGCTACACTGGTTCTAGAATGCCTATGAATTATAATGTGACAGTGACATTTCAAATGTAAGTCAGTTTTGCAATCTTGTTTCCAGAATTATTTAAGTTTATCGTTGTAATACTAGTGAAGGATCACATTTTGAACACCTACTCTAACATGTATTCATCTTAGTTTTCAATTTGTTCCCTAAATAAATACTGTTTTGTGTTTTAATTTATTTGACATTTATTAACCTCTAACCTACTGCCACATTTTGAAATCAGTCTTGCCAATCGTGTTGTACTAGTCAAGGCCTGCTCAGAATCATCTTTTTTTCGATCTCATGGTACTTTACTTGAATTTGTTGATTGTTTAAGAAAGAAATAGCTTAAAAACTGCAATAAATAATTTGCATTTTATTCACAAAAAGCAGATCAGCCATGATCCGTTTCCCATTTCTTCTGCCATTTGACACATTCCATGCCCATTGTCATTTGTAGTTTCATGTATTGCGTTTTTTCCACACACATCTGCCAGGTATTCTTGTTTTCCTACTTGGGCATTAAAATCTCCTAATAAGTATGACTAATACATAGATCACTTTTTGGTATAGTTATCTTCAAATATATTATTTAGTTCTTCATAAAACTTTTCCTGGTCTTCTATTTGGTTTGTTTTAGTTGGGGCACAGATATTAGTTAATTTTGAAATTCTTCCATATAGTGGTTTAAATTCTAATATTTTACTTCTAGTTTTTCTTGTTACAAAAAAAAACTACTCAATTTTTACCTACTTTTTCTTACCACTATTTAACTAGTAAGTATACTATAATTTTCGTTATTTATTTTACCTTCGCCTGCCAACCTTATTTCCTGAACTGCCATAATGTCTGTTATGTATGCTTTCTAGGTGGTTGGCAATTCTTTGCATTTCTCCTACCTATAGCATTGTTCGTATATTCCATGTTGCGATTTTCATACTGTTTTTTGTTCTTTTTCTTTATGTTTTTTCTTCTTATCTTAATATCTTTATCATCTCTTCTCTTTTCTCCATTCCCCTTTCCGTTATCTTGAAGCTGTCATATTCAATTTGGCTATCCTTTACTTCAATTTGTTCTTGTTGGTTGACGTTCCTTTGTTTACCTTCTCTGTTTTTTCTTGCGAAAACCCCTATAATATAATAATGATTAGGTTTTGTGTTAATATCTCCTCCAGAAGATGATACCCAAGTCTCAGTCGGTGACCTATCTGTTCTTCTTTTTCAGTTTTCTGATCTTTTTGTTCATGTTCCTCATTCAATAATATTTTACTATCATACTCCTCACTACTTATAGTTAATCTATTGCCTTTCATGTTAACTGTATACCCTCTTTGTCTTGCCTCCTTCATATGTTTTACTAATTCTTTTCTTTCTTCACTTTCAGCGTGTGTGAGGTCTCTAGTTATTCAAATTTTAGTTCCTTTTAATTTATGTCCATGTGGTCTACATTTGTTTTCCTTGAATCTTCCCAATTTTTCGATGTTTTCCACTTCATTTTTAAAATTTAGCTATATTTCCATTTTATTAATAACTTCCATAATACATTTTCCTTTTAACGTTTCTCTGTTTTCTCCCTCTTCATCTAGAATTCTATATCATATTAAATTTCTCTTCTTAATTTCTCGCTCCAAATATTCCGTTTTTATTTCTTGGTGATTAATTTTCTGCTCTAGCTCTATTATTTTTATTTTTTGCTATTCCCTTTTTTCTTCTCTTTTTTTTATTGCTAATTTTAATTGTTTTATTTCTTCACTGTTGATTCTGTTACCTTCCATTGCCTTTTCCAAGTTTTAATTCATAGTCATAATTGATCATTATTTTTTTTTTAATTCTTTCCATTTTCAATATATTTTAGTTTTATTTTTTGTTTATTGAATAGTAATTTAATGTCAACTGTTTTTTCCTATATTTACGTCTTTTTTGAGTAACTAACAACATCGCGTTTCTTTCTTTAGTCACTTTATGCTAGTTCCGCGCGCGTGTGTGCCCTGTACATTTGTTGTTGTTGATGTCTTATCACTTTTTCACATATTTTGTAGTTTTAATTTATTAACTTGTATTATTTACTTTAAATAACACTCTACCAATCAATTTTATTGTACTGTAGGAATTAAATTTCTCTAAAATATTTATTTTAAACATTTTGATAACACAGCACTTTAATAATAAGTATTTACACCTTACTTACTTTATTTTACATCTGCAAAAATTTGAATGATTTTATGTAGGTACTAAAAATATTTTTCTAGTCTAGTATAACTTATTGATTTCTTATGCCTTTAGGAACTAACAAAATTTTTTCCTATTGTGAAATGCATCGGTCATTTGAATTTTCCTAATTTGTTGAATTTCCTTCCTAAAATTTAATGAGAAATTTTCTCAATTTATCAGAAATTTTTTAGATATTCTACACCTTTCTACATTTTCAAAAATGCTTAGAGATTTCAAAAATTTCCAACAAATATCAGGATTCCAAATGGATACATGAACTGTCTCTTGAATGCAGGTATTAATATGCTCTCGAGTTGTTTTTTAGCAGACTCAGTTTTCATCTTGTTAACGACATGCACAAAAGAAAATATCTTGAATATAGTTATGTGTCTTTGCGACAATTGTCACGTAGGTGATTTAAAGCAATAATATATAGTATAAGTATTCTTTCAGTTCTAAGGAAGACTCAGAAACGTTTACTAAAAAATTTACCATTATTTGAAAAAAGGATAGAGGCTAAATTATAACAATTTTCTCATTATTCAGTACCTAGTTATATATAGTTTAGCCTTACAGGCCTAGTAGGCCCTTAGCTTGTTGGGATACTGCCCTCCATTCTTTCTTGTTCATTGCTTTGTTTTGCCAATTAATGATCCCCATTTGTTGTTTGTCTTTTTTCACTTCTGTTTTCTACTGTCCTTTGGGTCTTCCTCGTCTCTTCCTGCCGCCCATCCTACTTTCTAATATACGTTTTGGGGTCCTTTCCTGGTCCATTTTGAGCACATATCCTAACAATCTCAACCACTGGGCTTTCGCTATTCCTACTATATCCGGTTCGTTAAATAGCACTTTTAGTTCTTGGTTACATCTTCTTTCCCATTGATCGTTAACTTTTTTTCCTCCATATATTTTTCTTAATACCTTCCTTTCCCATATCGCTAATCTTTTTTGCTCTTGCCGTCTTATATACCCGTACTTTTAGACCCCTGGATAGCACTTTACTTTTTACAGTCCTATTAAGAGCTTGGACACAATAATTTCCCGCCATTATTCTCCTTTGTACCTCGTCTTGATTATTCGGCTTTCTTTCAAAACTTGTTCCTAAGTATGTAAAATGGCTAACCTCTTCAAAGGCATATGTTTTTCCTGTATCAGTTGTTACTCTTAACACTTTGTTTCCTCAAATTTTTCGTCCGTCCATTTTCGTTAATTTGAAGGCCTGCTTTTTGTGCTGCTCTTTCTAATCTTATTACTACCTCTCTTAGTTCCTCGACACTCCTTGTTACCACGGCGATATCATCAGCGAAGGCCAGGCATTGGTGACGTCTGTGGTATAACAAGCCTGATCTATTGATGTCTGCCTCTCTTATTACTTGCGCTAGTACAAAGTTGAACAGATGAGGATAAGGGGTCTCCCTGTCTCAACCTTTCTCTTACTTCGAACTTCTCACTTTCTTTCCCTTTTCTTCTTACTCTGTTTACAGTTTTTATCAACGTCATTTTAATCATTCTGGTTAACTTTGTACTTACTCCTAACTTCTCTAAGGCTCTACACACACAGTTCCTTTTTATCCTATCGTACGCCTGTTTAAAATCTATAAAGATTACCATAGTTTTTATGCCGTGTTCGTAGCTTTCTGCTTGCAGTTCTCTTAGAGTAAAGATCTGATCCACCACCGATCTTCCTTTTTTAAAGCCACACTGGTATTCGCCTGTTTCATGTTTCATCCTCGCTGCTATCTTATCCTTTATGTACATAGCTAGTATTTTGTATACAACGTTTAGGGCTATGCCCCTGTAATTACCACATTCCGTTTTATCTCTTTTTTTGTGGATCGGGAGTAAAACAGCTTCATTCTAATCCCTGGGCATTTGTTCCTGTATCCATATTTTCCCGATTAGCTTGTGTATTATCTGTGTTAGTGTTTCTCCTCCATACTTACCATCTCTGCTGTTTTAACTTTTGAATAATTTCCGTAATTTCGGTCAGGCTTGGGGGCTCTTCTTCTTCCCTTCTATCTGGGTCTCTGATTACCAGTGTTTGTTTGTTCATTGAACTCCCCTCCTTCGCCTGCCTGCAGCAGATTCTCGAAATATTCCTTCCATAGTTTTAATACCTCTTCGTCTTGCGTCACCAAATCTCCATTCTTTGCTTTGTAGCACCACGTTTTTTGTTTGATTTCTTGTCCGTTCATTTTTAATTCCTTGATAGAGGTTTCTTATCTCTTTATTCCTATAATTTTCTTCTATTGACATCATCAATTACTCTTGAAACTTCCTTTCCTTATCTCTCAATATTCTCTTGGTTTTTTCCTCTGTTCTATATATCTGCTTTTTCTCTCGTTCGTTTCGAACTTTAACATTTCCAGCCTAAGTGTTCTGCTTTTTTCCAATTCTTCTGTGCATTCTACAACGAACCACTTTCCTTTTCCGTTCCTACTTTTTATTTTGTTATACCTTTTGGCTGTTTGCTTCATTTCCTCCTTTATTACTCTCCATAGGTCTTCTATATCATCACATTCAGTTCTTTTACTTAGTTTGTACGTTAGTGTTTCACTATATTTAGCTCTGCCTTCCTTTTTTTTTAAATCTTACTACCTCTTTCGCAGTTCGCATTTCTTTTCTATGATTTCTTTGCTCTGGTATGATTTGTTGCATCTTAATACCCACTAGGAAATGATCGGAGTCCGCATCTGGTCCCCTGTAACTCCTTATGTTTAAGATCCATTTCTCCTCATCCTTATCTATTAATACATGGTCCGTCTGGTTCACGCATCTTCCATCAGGTGCCCTCCATGCCCCTTTGTATATATGTCTTTCCGATGGTGGTATGTACTTTTTATTACCATATTCTTTTCTTTGACAAAGTCTATTAAGAAATGTCCATATTCTGAAGTTGCTTCATGCTTACTGAATCTTCCGTTGGTAGGCGTAAAAACCTCCTCTCTTCCGATCTTCGCGTTTGCGTCGCCCAATATTATCTTCAAATCATACTTCGGTAATTGCTCGTACAGATGGTCAAGTGTTGCGTAGAAGTCTTCCTTCATCCCTGTATCTGATACCTGAGGAGGATTTTTAATTTTCATCATTTAAGGTTATTCTTCCGTTGGAAATTTAATTAATTTGGCTATATTTCTTGATATAATTATAAGTGTTCATGAACACAAAACTTACAGTTTTCATTGTTTTAATTAGTTTTTTGGATTTTGATTTAAGTAGTTAAGAAAATCCAAACAGTAAGAACCAGAATTAGTTATCGCAATCAGTGCTCTTAACCGCTCTTTTTGTGACTTTTAAGCTTTGGTATACGAATACATATTCAGCATTTATTTGGTCATCTTCGGACATTCTAAAGGTAAATTAAAATTTATTTTAGAGAATTTTATATTGAATTGTACTTTAATTTAGTGTGAAAGAAATATAAAAAATTCTAGTGCTGACGTTTCGAAAATATTTAGGAAATATTTTTAATTTTTTTGGCAAAATTCTAAATTGCTAATTAAATCAGTCCCCTCTTTAACGATGGACACTAAAACAATCAAGTTCATCTCGTTTATGGTTATTAAATTAGATAATTCCTCCCTTTTATGTCGGCATACATTAAATAATTTAAACTGCCGAAAAACAAATATTAGAATTCATCTAGAACTTCTCAGAAAACGTAGTCAAAAGTATAAATTCAACGTTTTACGCTTATTAGTGTATAGAATTATTTAAAAATGTATATAGTTAATTAATTATAACTTCCTAAGTCTGTATTTTGTAGTTAACCATGCGTTTACAGACGATGTAGAAGATTTTTTACTGTCTATCATGACACACGAATGTGCATAAGTAAATATGTATTTATGAATGATAATTTTCATAGGCGCGCATCATTTTTTTTAAATTTATATCTGATTGTTTTAAAAAGAGACGGTGAGTATAATAGTAACAAGAATAATGAAATGCAGGGTCTGAACTTTAAATAATTTAAGTAAATAATTCTGGACATAAATCAAGGTAGTTGGGGCACATTTTTAATGTCTTATAGCAAAATTACTGTCCTCAAACCTTAAAGGTATAGATTAGCCAATTTCAATTTAAATAAACGGAGTTTTTGACATTTACTGTGAATGAACCTATTTAAACACTTTGCTTCTATGAGGAAGGTGAATAAAACCTATGTATTTTCTCACCTATTTATCTTTAAATTTAAAGTAATATTTAATTTCATTACATGATAATATCGTGAGATAGGTAGGTATATGGTTTTATGCTTATTTTAATCACGACTCTGATTAAAGACAAGTTAATACACCGGCTAGCAATACGGGCCAACAACTTTTACGTTGTAAACTCAATTTATAACTTATTAAGAGCAAATAATCAACCTTTATAAAAAGTTGCGTTTTAAGCATTCATCACATTTACGGACGCCAATGAGTTTTTAATTACGGTTTCATTAGCACATTTCATTAATATAAGTTATAAAAATGCATTTTAATTTATGAGCTTTTCAAGAATGTCCCTGTGTGTGAAGCGAAGAATGACTTACTAAGATAATTTCACTGATAAAAGCTTAATAATCATCCACATGGTCTGTTTTACGAAATTACCGAACTGTGTTTTACAACATTTTGCCAATTTGGGTGCTTGTTTCTTATCAAAGAATCTTGCTTGGTTGAAAACACTATGTAATGTTAATAAGAGTGGTATATTACTAAGAATCCCTGTAAAGTTCTGGATTGCTCTTGCAATTATTATTCTTCTGAAAGGTTTTCTTCCGCTGGTTCCTAAGTTGGTTGTCTTCCGAACTTACTGCTTTTATGAAAATAATTTTAAAAATTTTGGATAAATTAGCTACGTAGCAGAAGTATGTAGGTACTAAATTAAAATGAAGAAAAATATTCAAGTATTCCTGAAAATAGTCTTACGATTTATTTTTCTCTGTTAACCAAATCATTATTTAAGTATCAAGATAGTTGAGTGGATTTACTCCGACGAGCGTAAAAGATTACAGCACGAGCGTAGCGAGAATTTATCCACAGTTTTTGTTTAGTAAATAAATACTGTAAAAATGCATTCTCGTCTTTTTACGCCTCGACAAATCATTTGTAATTGTGTATTGTGAATTTCTCATTGAACACAAGCTACTTTAATCGTTTTAATGTGGTTTTAATGTAAGAGGATCGTTTCTTTCTCAGCACAATATTTGACCGACGAATCATCTCCAAAATTTTTTTGTCAGACAATTTTCAAGGTCAGATAATTTAACTAAAGAAATCACCTGACGTGTGAAACTATGAGTTTGCAAAGTTAGTTCTGGCCATAGCAAGGGAAGCCAGCAAGTGCAAGGTGGCAGTGGGAACCAAAGAAGTCACAAGTCATCGCTCGGTAGCTCGTCAATGCTAACCTATAACTACTGTCAGATAACCATCACCCATCAAGTTTGTGCTCAATTATTCAAGACTAAGGAATTTGTTATTTTTTAAACATAACTTGTTCGATAACATCGTCTATGCGCTCTTTCTCTTTACGAATCGTGTAAAAATACGTATCTTGTAAAAATAAATCGTTCGCTATCTATCGTTGTCCATATTTGAGATTTTTATTGGTTTTTTCTGATGGTATAAATCGATAGTGAATAATACAAATTGTGTTATGCTAAGCTGTATGTGACTTTCTATTACGCTTATTTGATGTAGATGTTTAAGCTCATTCCAATTCAGCCGAATTACCCTTGGACCTTTTGGTACCAAAGAAGTGTTAACACCTGTTGAATTTAATTTATTGACTTATTATATTCATCCATTCTTAGTGAATTCAGATTTAAATTTAAAATTTATAAAAATGATTTGAATCATAAAAGATCGATACTTAAATGCATGTTTAAACTAATGCTTAGCTAAAGGTGCCTTACACTAGGTATAAGTTTTGCAAAGTTTCATTTAAGTCTACTAAACTTTAGATTCAAATTAAGCATGTGTTCAAATATCAGCCCTTAATCAGTTATAAATTATAACGTAAGTTTAAATCAAGCTTAATACTTTAAGGGTAGACTATTAGGAACTTTTGAAATGAAAACTTTGCCGAATGTTCGTTATAAAGTGACTTCTCTGGTTCTCATTGTAAATGCAGTAATATTAAAAATTCAGACGTAAACAAGTAAATAAATAAACATATATGATTACCAACCATGTAAAATTTTCATTTTATTCAATGGTTACATTTAAAATGTTGCTTAGTTTACGAGTCCTGGATATGTATATGTGGTTGTTTAACATGTAATTTATACCACGTGCTTATGAAGACCTTGTAGATACCGTTATCGGAGAACATTAAATTTTACACCGTTCTGGATTCATTCATAAAATTCTTTTTAAGATATCATAGTTAACATACACGAAGCCTGACTTATAAATACCGTAACGATTCACAAAATCTCACTTGGATCCAATGAATTCCTTTTATTAAACTAAATAAACACAAGAACATTTATTATATAATTTATGAACACTTAGATCAACAAAACTAAGAACTAAACTAAGTACTAACTCAGTCAGCTAGTTATTTTTACTGAATGCTTGCTTATATCACTAGTATTCACTTAACTTGTGCACTGCTCACTCTTGCTGACACCAATTTTTAAATACGCGGCCGCTGCTTATTCTAGAATACGGCAGAAGCTTCCTGGGTGTTCTTAGCGTTCACTTTTCGTAACATGCTTCCTAATGACGTATGTTGTTACACTCTTTAGTTGATGTTTTACCTGACCTGTTGATTTTGCAAGTTTTTCAGTACCATTTGCACAGTTTCTGACTAAACTTTTAGCTCCATTTAACCTGTAAGTTACCATATAAAACTACAATGGTGTCCCAGTAATTTTAACCCAAAATTGCGCAAAAGATTGTAAGTGATTGTTGAAGTCTATGTGCTTGATTATTATTAAATGTATATTAAATTTAGTTTTCTGAAACATATCTGGTTGATTTATATGACTTAAATATATCACAAATGTAATCGACGTACAGTTAGGCACTCTAAGATGACTTTCAAAGGAAAGACCTTTAGTTTCATGGGTCAAATTTTAATATAAGTTTCAGTAACCTCATTGTCCCGAAATACCAAATTCTGTTTAGCAAGATGTTTCATTCCGGCTACTACAGATTTCAAAATTTCAGCAGAATAATTTCGCCCTTTTTCTACTTGAAACTCTAAATGAGTGTCAATTCGACCTTTACTAATATAATATGGATTATGAAATACCATGAAGATTATTATAAAGCGCCTTTTACTTACTGAAGAAACATTACTAGAGCCCATTCAAATAACCGAGAAAATTTTACATTGTTAACGCCAGATTAAATGTGCAACTTAGAATGTTCGAATTATGTTAAGAGAGGGAAAATTATCTGAATATAGCTATCAACAGAATATAAAATTCAAATTTTAGCGTTACAAGATATGAGATCGGTCGGAAAAGGTAGAGTTAATAAAGATTTTACTTTTGTTTATTATGGGAGTTCAAAACAGGAACAGGTTTTATTATAGATAAAACAATCAGAAAAAATATAATAAACTACTCAAAAGAATGCTTGAAGTTCTTTTAGGGCCGATGACATTTTAATGAAACTTGCTATACGCATTGTCGAAACATTTATTTTAATGAAATGCTATAAAAATTGAATATCATCTTGACATCTACCACATCATTGAACACTCTATTAAAGTGAACCAGAAACTAAACTAAAAACTCATATCAAAAAATTATTATTCTTAAGAATTCTCAATAAACCCAAACAATACCTAAACCTAATATCGTGCAAAGCTTCCTCCAGCTTGAATCACGGCATTACACCTGCGTGGCATACTGTGAATCAGTCTGCGTATGTTTTCATGGGGAATACGTCGCCATTCTTCAATGAGAGCTTGTTTCAGTTCTGGCAGCGTATCTGGTGGGTGTAGACGCTTGCGAATACGTTGTCCGAATTGATCCCATAAATGCTCTATGGGATTAAGGTCAGGACTGAGTGCTGGCCATTCCATAGCGGCTATGTTATTCTGGCCAAAATACTCAGTGACCACTCTAGCCGTCTCGACTCGTCTGAAAACATCACTCGACTCCACTGCCTCAATTGCCAATGTTTATTCACGTGCGAAGATATACTCCTTTGTTGATAATTTCTGGTCAACTATGGCTTCTTTGCTGGGCGTTTAGATCTCAAATCGACTTCCCGAAGTCGATTTCTTACCGTTTGGTCGCTTATTTGAATTTGCCTGACTCTGGAAAGGTCAATTTGAAGACTACGATCGGTTTTCGACCGGCTGCGAAGGGCCTGAAGTCTCAAAAAACGGTCGTCTAGTAGGCTCGTTGCTCTGTGGCGACCCTGTCCAGGCCTCCTGGTGACGCCTCCACACCACAAACTGGCTTACATTGAGTTCTTGAGCAACACTTCGCTGCAATCTACCTTCTTGTAGTATAAGGTAACTGCTCTTGAGACTTCTACTGGACTCAGGTGTCTTCTCATTGTTCGTTTGATCACGTTACACCAATATTTTGTGGTTGTATTAAAAAACCGCCGTCTTGCAATAATTAAAATCTCATGCAAATACTCAAATTTTCGTACAAAACAAACTTGTTTATTTACAGTTTCTAAGAAACGCGGAAAAAAACAAACGAACGCAATAAAACATTGTAGCTGAATACTTTATTGATGGAATATATTAGCACCTATCTTCTAGCTGATATCATAAGAAAGATATACCTTCTGAAAAAAGTGCCCCCTTAATTCTTTTGAGTAGTTTATATTTCCGAGGAATTAACTATAGAATAACACTAAGATTAAAACGCAAATTTAAGAATTTAAATTTGGTGAACTATTTATTATGCACCTACTAAAGTGTCAGAAGACGAAGACAAGGCCCAAATCGGGAAAGAGGAATGGGTGGAAAAAGTTGCTGCTAAAGAAACAACTCATCAAACAACAAAATGGAAATTGAAGTATGCTATGCGACCCTGCATTCCTGCATTAGCAAATAATTTAGTTATCACGAGTGTAAAATTTGAACATAAATACCCACATAAAATAACTTGGACATCGCAAGGAGGGAAATATTCTGCACAAATTGATCATGCATTGATATTTAAAAGAAAACAGTCATCAATATCCAATGTCAGACCCTATATTCGAGCCAACTGAGATGGCGATCATTTTTAAATGGTAGCAAATCTAGTAGAAAGGATAGCGATAAAAAGAAAACTAAAGTTGAAAGAAAAATATGGAACAGATAAGTACTCAAAAATTATGAAACAATGAAAAAACATCAGGAAAAGGTATATAATAGTTTACAACGAGACATAAAAGACCTAGGTATAGAGGAAGTTTAAAATTTAAAAGAAGGAATTATTCATTCATGTAGCTTATGATAGTCTAAAACCCCAAAAGAAAATACAGTCACAAAACTGGTTTGAAATCGATTAGAAAAAATGGCTAGGCACGAAAAGATGAAGATAACTAAAAGTTTCAAGAAAACGGGAAACCAGTGAAAACTGTACGAAAAGAAGAAATACGAATAGTGGGAAAATAAGCTTGAAGACATAGAAGATCAAAGGAAGTTCAATAATACCAGAAAATTTTATAAAGAAGTGCGAAATAGACAAGAAATGAGGAATCGTATTAATGGAAGAAGAAGAAATAGAAGAAAAGTGGAAACATATTTATGAAGATCTGCTAGGAAAGGGAATAGATGAATTAGAATCCCTGCAATTAAGACAAGAAATTAACGGCGATGAAGAAGGGATTACATTCGAAGAAATAGAATATGTAATAAACAAATTAAGAACGTACAAAGCAGCTAGCCTGGATGGAACAATAAATGAGTTAATTAAGTACTTATAGAGGCATGGATAATAATAAATAAAATATATTAGGCAAATCAGTATTAAATAGTGATTGTTATATAAGCCTTTAAACCAAATTTAAGTAGGCAATAGTATATTACAGTACGAGTGGAGAAACTAACAGTTTTGCTCACGCGTGTGCCCGTTTTGCACATGAGGCGTAGCCGAATATGCATAGGCACACAAAGTGAGCAAATTAATTTCTCCACTAGTCCTGTATAGCGTTTTGTTTAATCCTGCGCTTATAATATTTAAAATAATTCTGAAAATGCAATTATATTTTACGCGTGGTTTGCTTTCCTGAATTTGTCTGAAATTGCCACAAAAATGGAGCAAAGTAAGGAATTTGCTGTGCCCGACGATGTCAAAAAAGCTGCTGATGCCGCTACGTTTCATTTGTTGCCAGAAAAGTCGAAAAGGCACAGAGTGGGCGAAAGTTTACTTTCACTCACTATTTTCGCCCACCCGTTGCCACATAAACAAGCAGAATGAGTAAAACAAATAGTTTCTATCTTGGTATCTAGGGAAGAAACAAAATGTTTCTATAGCAGGATTAATCAAAAGTTATTTATAAACGCCCGGGAGATATATGTCCATTACTACACTCATTTTGCGTGCGATAAGGACTTCATTACCGCACTGTTTTTAAACTGTGGTCGTCATGGATTCGTTCATTTTTACAGCTACTATTTGAATTAATTTTCAACTTGTCAAAAAAAATTATGTAAAACGTCAGATTATTTTTAAACGTTTTTTAGATTTTGCGCGGGCGTAAGTAAAATATTGTACGATACACGTGTGATAATGCATTATTAAGATACTTGTTTGATCACACAACTCGGCTATCGCCTCGTTGTGCTAATTTCAAGCGCGTATCTTAATAATACTCATATACCACTTGCATCGTAAATATCTATTATACAGATTGTCCGAAAACCAGTCTAAACATACAGAAATTAATGAGTGCAACAAGAAAGACATAAACAATATGGGCAGCACAACAAAGATAGAATGCAATCATGGCTAGGTAACTTTATAAACTAAAGATCTTTCTCCAATAACAAGCAAGCAAGCAAAAACATCTGTCATAAATATTTTATCTGTCATTAATAGCATAAAGCGAGGTTAAATTGCTGATCGTTTTAATTCGTACATTCAAAGTGTGCAGCTTAAAACCACGATATGCATTCAATTGCGAAGAAGAGATGTGATGCCATAAGAACCACTAATCGATACGGGGAAAGAATTGGAATTTATGCTTTTAAAGACAGATAAAATATCTATGACAGAAGTTTTTGCTTGCTTGCTTGTTGGAGAGAGATCGCTACCCATATTGTTTATGTCTTCCTTGTTTTTGTATGTTTAGACTGATTTTCGGACAATCTGTATATTATCTGAGAATTCTCGAGATTTCTCCAGAAATAAGAGGTACATTTTTCTTTACCTGGGAAATAAAGAATATCGAGAAATCTTAAACACTAGTATCGCGCTTGTTAGTGCATGTTTTAGTTTATTTATATTTAAATTTTAAGTAAGTTTTGGTTTATTTATAAACTGACCGGCAAAAAAAACCGGCCACCTTGAAATATTTCACAAAAGCACTTAATAGTTATTTAAGCTACAAGGAATGTAAGGACGTATTAACATTTGAGGTAGGCGAATACGAGCCCAGGTGAAGCCAAGGCTCGTCGCCTTCCGAAAATGTTAATAGTCCATACATTCCGTGTTGCTTATTATATTTTTTTCGCTTAGCAGGTAGTTTAAAAGAACAAGAAAATAGTATTTGCAAAGTATGAATTATTTTGTGAAAGTTTTTGTGGTAACTATGCGTCCTATAATACTTGGTAACGTAAAAAAAATCAATATAATAACAGTGGTAACAATGACAACGGTAAACTTACATTTCTGTTATCTGTCCATTATTTTCCTAGGAACGTAAGTGACACTATTAAGTTCCGTCGTCGGCGTCGTCAAGGGTAACTAGAGCCCGAATGTTATTAGCCACTTACAGTGACTGTTGCCATGGATGTAAGGCTTGCTTACTTTGCTGGTAGCCAAAAAACGTTCATTAATTTAACTAAAGATTGGCATTAGGTTGAAGAACCATTCATTGTTGATACGGCATGCACAAATTAGCTAAGAAAATCAGACAAATAAACTCATAAATAAATTTAATTTGAAAAAGTAACAGAAACAGTGCAAATCAATTTTCTCTTAATTGCAAAAAAATAAAGGTAAATTGATAATAGCGTGTATGTCCTCCTCGAGCCTGAATTACGTCATTCGACCATCGTGGCATTGAATTGATCAAATGCTGTTGAGAAGAGAATCTCGCCAGTTAACATTAAAACTAGGGGTATTTTGGAATGGAATAAACATATTAAAACATTGATATTTAGTTATAAAATATACGGTTAAGGGGACCTTTATAAAATATTTCAGGGTGGCCGGATTTTTTTGCCGGTCAGTGTATTTAAATTTTAAGTAAGTTTGGTGTAAGTAGTCTTAAATAATTCAGTTATTAAATGTTGTTGATAGAAATATAATAGTAAATAAATTTCATAATTTTGTTCAGATTGTAGATGCGGAAAAACCTTATCTTAAATTTTATTTTACTAAAAACCAGCAGGAATATATAATTTATTATAATGTAGCCTACGTATTTAATATTTTACCTATTTTCTTTTTCTTTCAAATGACAAGTGTGTTTATTCAAAATCGCAGGATGCGGCGAACGGTATCCGGACTATAATGGGGAGCTAAACACATGCCTTTTCTTTAATAACTAGTATTTAAGGTTACGCGCAGGTCAGTTTATTATCCGGCTCTTCAAATTACTATAATTCCGATTTCGATAACTGCGGTGTAGGCTTTGGTAGTATTTGATTTAGTTTGGTATGCGCATAGACTGCATTTATATTTGACCAGCAAATACCTTAATAACCACTTTGAATCGTGTAATAAACTAACAAAAAAATCTATTAATTCCTACTTTTTATTTTTGTTGTAGCTACGGCGTTTGAATGTTAAACATCTTCGAACTATACTGAATTTTCTGCTGTTATTGCGGTTACAGTTATCTGAAGCTTGATGTTTTATTAGTAGTCCTTTTGATGATTTAAGAGTTAAATTGATCAACTTAAAACCTTCAGCAATCAAAGTACAAAGCTTGAATTGGCAATACTTAAAAATAAAAGGTTACCTACCAATTAATTCAAGAAAATAATCTGTTGATTAACTAATTTGAAAATCAATTGAAATTTTGAAATTTGTTTTGCTCTGAGCTACAGTGGCCAATATGTTTAGTTTTATAAAACACGTTAGAAAGATGCTAAAAGATTTAATGGGAATTCAGCTTTTTAAACACAGAATTTGGTAAGAGTTACGCACACTGTTTTTCAACAGTAATCTAACTGTACTTATTTACACAAATGCGTGCGATGTGTTTTACGAGGATGAAGCATAAAAATTCCCGTGGGGATTGCAAAATAATCCACTTAGGTTAAATCTCTGATCATAAAAATGTTTATCATGGCAGGTATCGTGTATTTTTTTTTATATAATTGAAGCGAGTGTGTGACTATATAAACATGTGATTGCCCTTTATGTCTGTTTCTGTTAAATATTTATGCGCTCCGTACGTTATAAGAACAAGAAGGTGCGTGTAATGAAACAATCGAGCCGTTTTTAAGGCTATGCATGAAAATGATTTAAAATGCGGAGCACTAACATCTGATAAAACCCGTAGGAGATTGTATTCTTTATTTATGGCTTCCACTTAGTTAATTACAAAAGAATTAAACGTGCACAATTTATCAATATAATAGTCTACCGTATGCAAATTTCATTTGTAATTAAGATATTAAAAATCTTTATCATCGCCAAAATCTTGCATAGGTTCTGATGAACAGGAAGGAAGAAACTGTTGTTTTTATAATTAGTAACCAATTATTCTCTTTGTCGCATTTGTAATTATTTCAAAAGTCCTTCGTATTTTACTTACCTTTTAATTTTTATTAATTTCCATTCATTTTTAATAATTTTAATGAAAAATCTAAGGCTCATTATAAAAACTGGTAGAAAGCTCCAGTTTTCCTTGCACTTCCTTGATTAACCGTTGCATTGCCTTATCATCCTAAGAATTTATTACACTTCTGATTTGAATCATAAAATTAACAACAAAACCTGTCCCATTGTTAACGTAAAATTTCCATAATAGATTTTAATTCATGCATTTTAATCTAATTTTATAATACGTAAGTAATTTTTGTAATTACAAGGCGCAAACTAAAGTTAACATCGAACTTCTGTATAATTTGTAGTACCGGAAAAATAATTTAGAAGTTGTATGGGTAATAAATATTAATTAATACTTATATCCAAGTTTTGTACAAATTTATGCGATTATTAGGAACTTGTTCTACTAGGCAGTGATTTGAATACGTAATTTAGTAGACTCTAGCGGTGTGTATACCGTACCGTTGTGTTTTAAATAAATTCATTCAGAAAAGATTTTTTGTATTATAAAAACTGGCAGTTATTCGTATTGGCCCTATCAGTTTCAGTGATTGTTTAATTAATACTGAAGGGAAAATATGTATATTAATTAAACAATCAAACTAAACAAACTATTTAGAAACACATCTAACACTCTGTTATTGATATGCTATTTTTGTATCATGTGGATTAACATATTTCATAAAGTTAAAGTTTCCCCATTTGTCTTTAATAAATAATTACTAATTAAAATAATTTTAGCAAGTAGAACCTTATAACCTGACAGGTTATAAGCTTATTGATTTTAATTATGGAAAGGTTTAACGATTTACAGATGTTCAATTGCTTACTAAGATTAATTTGCAATAATTTGCTCCATCATTACTAAAAAATCTGCCAAAATTTACCTTCACTCCTTCAAATTGTTACTTAATTTACTTCTTCTTTAGTATTTTTACAATTTAATTTAATTAATTACTTCCTCTACTCAGTGAAATTTAAGTAAACACTTGATTATTATTTAACTAAAGCTGCTTCTTTCAAAAAATCTTGTGAAAGGCTAAGCTGCGAAAGAAAGTAATGAAATTCCATCCATAACTTTTATCAACATCAAAAAGTTATAAAAAGGGCGATATAAAACGAAGAGGCGTAAATCACAATCAGCCTTTTAGTACGAACACTGTGAAGCGAATAAAATGCGTTTGATCTGAGTAGGTGTTGAAGTCATCACGAAAGATAAAGGCACGAGGAGTTTACATGAGAATTCGAGTCGTTTATTTTCAGATGTTTTAAGTCAGTATGTCACTAAAGAAGCATGAAAAGCTAGATTTTTAATAATGAATTTAGGTGTGGACTTTTTCAGGTTCGATTTGTGTGAATATTTTACGTCGTACTTTTCAGCAAAATCACCGAAAAACCTATGTTTTTAGAGTCTGGTTTTAGAATATCAAATTTTTATTACATGGTAGGTATCTAGGTATACGATGAAAGTTGATTAATAAAGCGAAAAGTTTGAATTTTCCCTTCAGGAAACCTTATAAAAAACAAAACTGCAATCAAGTTTTTGATTCACGTTTCTGAACAGATTGGCTTCAGAAGTTAAAACTTGAATTTTGCTTTTAATAAGACTAATAGAGTTACTAAACAATTGTGAAATTTTGGACTGAATCACGAAACATCCAACATCGAAAAGTGTTTCAGAATTTTATAATAAATTAGTCATCGATTTATTCTACAGAGGCAAAACGTTTACCCAAACTCAGAATTTACTGAAAATCAGGTATTACAATTGAGAAGTTTTCAGCTGATTTTACTGCTCCTCAGTGTTGTTAGTCTCTGCAGGACCGTTTGAGGCAGCTCTCCATTCCTCTCTGTTTTGGGCCTTTCTTTTCAACTCGCAGTAGCTATTTGTTTACATACTTATCCCTTACATATACTGTAACCACTGTAGCCCTCTTGAATTCTTCCCTTCTATGTTCCCTTCAACTACTGTCTTTAACATGCTGCTACTTCTCAGTATGTGTCCTATTATATTGTTTCGTCTTCTTTATTTTTTTTTCCAGGTTTTTCTTTTCTCTAAAAGAGCACAGTAACTCAACGTGTCAACCACGCCAGAGACGAAACTCTTGTACAATGATAGCAAGTATTGGTGTAAACTTTGGGGCCCAGCAGTTTATTCGTTAAGTGTAAGAAGCTATTTGGTCCTCAAACAATACACAAAACTTATTTGCTGCCTAACTGGTATGATACTTGTTTAGAAATTCCTTTATTTTTCGCCGATAGTAGACTCTTTGTTATTTAATGATGTGGAAATGCCATTTTATCAATTTCAGAAGTAAATTTTCTAATTTTATTTCCTTTCTGTTTAAACATGGAACAGGCGGTCGCATGCTTCGACTGGCCGCCCGCGTGCATTGAACACCTTGCATCTAATCTTCTAATCCCTTGAACAACCGAAAGACCTACACTCTCAGAATCTTGTTCCAAAATATCAAAATTTTATTCCACGATATAGGATGAAAAGCAGTTAATTATTTTATGAATTTGCGGTTACAATTTCAGCAAATGTTTGGTAGTACTTTTTATTTTTTGTTCATAAAGGTTTTGCATTTTAACTCATCTTTACGAAACAGAATTAACTTCTAAGGCACGTTTATTATCTAAATTTATCCAACAAAGTTTTGTTCAGTAACTTTTTGTAACATTTTGCTTTAATTTACTTTGTTTCAGGTTTCAGATGAACCAAACAACATTTTGTCGGCGAGTACATATCACATTCTTAATTTCTGATTTTTGGTATGATATTTAATTAGATTGCTAGTTGAAACCATAAAAATTCTATTGAAATCACAAATTTGCTTTTTTTTATTTTTAGCTGGTTTAGCTATTTTATATAAAGAACTTTCTTGTAAAATTAGATTATTAGTATCAAGAATTAATAGCCTTGAAACACATAGTATATCGAAACAAATCGCTTCAAAGTTCTTCAAATTACACATAACATCTTTTAATAGCAAAGGAGTGGAATAATCTTGGTTAAAATTAACTCAAAACTGTTTTTTTCCTTTTAAATATTTTGTGAATAATGTTAAACTATAACTTAAAATCCAACAAAAAATCGTGTGTGATAAGGTATCTCACAAAAATTTCAACAATTCCTAAATATCGCCATATGTTCGAAGAAAGTTTCCTAGTAAATAAATTACCAGCTTCCACATATATCACCTGCAAGCCTTTATTTACATATTACATGGAAATATAAGCATTATGAGTACAGGGAAAAAATTCTTAAAATTCATATAACGGTTGTTTAGTCTCGGAGAGATGTAAACTGAACTTTTTATTACATCTCTGTTACTGCTCGCTGTTATCACCAAGGAGGAATCTTTGATCACTCAGCTAACATTAAGTCGTAAAATTTATTATTTCCGAAACTTAGAACACAAAAATCGAAAACCATAACTATTAAATTTCGATATCTCCTGAAATCTGAATCTTCGGTTCCTATATCACACACAATAAAAAGGGGCATCTTCATTTCTTTAAGTGTTTTTTTCTATTGATTTAGAAAAAATGTAGAGCGCACTTGCCATATTTTATCTTTTTATTTTTTCTTTGCTTTCTATAATTCAAAATATTTATCTTGTTGCATTTTTGTGTTAATCCATTTAGAATACCTAACTAATTTTTAATTACAGTTCTGGTTGACGCTAGACTTTTCGGAATTAAAGTTTTGGTTGAAAATGGCTAAAACTCGTATGCAACTCTAATTAAATTTACTTCAATGGTTAGGCATTTTAGATCTCATATTGTCCCATTTCCCAAGACATCTTTATCCAGGTAAGCCGAAGATTTGTGAGTTAGAGCGGACCGGGCGTTACATATATCTCACCAAGCGACAATGCCTTGCTGGGGACTAATTTATGGGTTGCCCGTGCAGTTTTGTTAAATTATCACCGGTAATTTTCTGGCTCATTGCGAAACAATGATATACTTTACCGGCGTGTGACGTCTGACATAGGATAGAGCTCGGCTAACGTTGTACTCCGTAGATAACTTAAAGAAGATATTATGAGAACAACGCCGGGATAGTTCACAACCTGACGTCCACATTCTTAATGCAACGTTGTGAATGAATTTCTTTTCAGGTTAGGTTAGATACGATAAACACGCACAGATTTTGTTCGGTATGATAAGTTGTAAACCTTGGCCGGTTACGTAACCGATTTCGAAGTTCTTTTAGATACGCTGCCGACGAACTGATCGTGTTGGCGAATACCTGTACATTGCATTTGTTAGGTAATTACGCTTTCACAAACGGATTCGCGTTCGTGCTTTTTATATTAGGGCAAAGGCATGGGAATTTATTTTCATCATCATAATAACGAAAATGTCCATGGGTTCATGAAGTACTGGATTCAATTAAAGAGTCTTCATCAGTTACGATAATCTTTCTTAAAGGCAAATACCTATTTGAAAAACCAAATTAATTTTAATAATTAATTTAGTTTCAAGTTTTATGCAAAACCTTATTCAGGTTTGATTTCTTCATCATCCGATAAATTTAACTTTGAAATATTGATTAGCGAAGCAATCAAGAAATTGTCCCTTATTTACTAAAGGTCGGTATCTAAGTCAAATTTCAAGCTTAAGGTGCCTTAAAATATTACTTAAGTGCAGTGAAACTTGGCTTATGTCGCTTAAAACTAAGCTTCAACTTCACACCTGCATTTAAATGCCAACCCTAAGCTTAAACGTGAAATATATCAATTTTATTTAAATAAATTTGCATGTTTGGTGTTTGTTTCGAAACTGCAGAAAAACATGAAATATTAAGGATATACATATAATATAATTCCACCAGATATTTCTGTTTCGCATATAAAAAACAGTCCGAGAAAAACTATAACTTCAAAAATTACAGTTTTTCTTCAGTAATTGTTCTGCAATTATTTTGGATTGCATTTTGAGCATTCAGATACATTTCTAAAATTAATAAAAATATATTCTTAATTAACTTGTTCTTGAAATTAGTTGTTGCGTATTTACATACATATAAATTGGACAGAAAACCTATTTAAATACCAAAAAAGGCAAAATATGGAAATACTGATTTTTAATTTGTTAAACTCCAACGAGAGGCTGGAGAACTTAACAAATTTCTTTTAGTTATACCACAGAAACAAGCTTAAAGCTTAGCTTGTTATGTTAGCATATTACATACACAAATATATTTAAGAAACTCTTGGATAATTTGCTTTTTAACCCTTGAAATTGTTTTAGCTAGATTTACTTGCCAAGATAATTGTTTGTGGCTTAGTTCTTGAATGTGTAAGTCTGATATTCTAATAAATTGTTAGGTTAGGTTTATTTCTTGTTTAAACCGATAGTTTTGAATACTGTCTACCCCTGCCACGATGTTTTGCATACATCAGTAATAATTTAATGCAAATTAATAGCAATAAATAATATCTATCTATCCAAGAGTTTTTGTGGTAGTAGCTGTTTCTCTTTTCTAAACTAAATTTTCGCAGGTTTCGTCATTCAATTCTTTTTATCCGTGCTCTCATCAACTTTGTCCTTCTAACATCTTCTGAGTGTAGTTCTCTATAGGGGGACATACTCTGTAGATTATGTAAGGAAGAGTAAGAATCGGCCTCTCACATTATCTTCGACTTTCCAGCGCTGCACCGCAAAAGACAGCAACTTTACAGGGGAACATCGCATCGAGTAGCTCTCACTCACGAGTACCTCGTAAAAAACATAATGGAACTCGTTAAGGGCTCATGACTATTTTGATAGGATCAGAGAGTACAAAATGTCAAAGAGTATAAGCGCAAGAATGATGAGTACAAATCCAATCTTTTCAAAACACTTTCTCTTGTTTCGTATTATTGGGCTTCATCTCGTAGGCATACTATTTTAGAAATTGTCTACCCTTTACTCCCTTATTCCAGATTCTATCCATTCTTGTGTTTCTCCAACACTCCATTTCCACTGTGTTAATTTCAGATTTATTGCTAATATTTGGCACTTACGCCCCTGTCCCATATCTCATTATGCCTTATGATTGTTTGGTAGATAATATTTGTTTGCTTCGTGATATGGTTATCCCATAGTACTGCTATTAACTTTATGTACACCACCAGCCAAATATCTATATGAAAACGACTAATTATAACGTCTTTTTGAGACCCCGACTTAATAAAGTTAATTGCAATATATTTTTTTAATATTTGGAAACCATACAGGAGCAATATGGAAGCACTAAAAACATTTATACTTAATCGAAAAAGGTTGTTACAAGTTGATACAGATCACTAACCCACAATTTTGTATCTTAACGCTAATACCTATACAATACATCAACATACTTATTTGCGTTTGTAGTAATTACCAAGGGTAACTGTTTTAAACATTCAAATTTTTTCCTATTTTTTATTTAGACTAAACCATGTATTTTCAAGGTGATTTATTTGTACGCCGTGGACATGAACTGCCAACTATCTCACCATATCTTCCCAGATCTGAGTCCGTAAGTTCTTCCATCTTTTGTGATTTCTGCAATTCGATTTTTGTTCATTCAGTTCACGTGTTCGTTCCATGTTCTTCTGCGTTGTCACATCAATTTCACCATATCCTTATATTTTACTGTATACAGGGTATCTCAGACATGACTCCCCAGGCCTATAACTTTGTTATTTTTAAAAATAACTATAATAAACTATATATATTCGTAAATGGGAGAAAATTCTCTATAAGATGGGGAAAGAAAATGTTAGAAAATCTATTATGGCAGCGATATTCAACTTTTTTTTTTCAAATTGCACACTATGCTTTTTTTCGCTCATTCTGATAGTACTTTTTATTCTCTTTATAACCATCTAAACCAATATTGGTCTTACATAAGAAAATTCTCGAAAAAAATACGATTGAAAGTTGAAGTCTAGGTTTGCCATGGAAACAACTGATTGTTGTAATTTGTACTCGTCGGCGACAAAAACATTAGCGGATACCTTTCTTCATACAACCTTGCTGCTCTTCTTGCATTTCTCTCGCATAAACCATAAATAAGGATCATATCAAGCTTTTCAGAATTAGTGTAATTCATTGCTAATACTCCTATGATTTTAAACAAGAACATACAAATACAGAAAGAGCACTTGTCATTCTTTACAACGTAAATTGCAATTGTTTTACAGCTATACGCTATTGTTTTCATCGCCGACGAGTACAAATTACAACAATCAGTTTGTTGTTTCCATGGCAAACCTAGACTTCAACTTTCAATCGTATTTTTTTCGAGAATTTTCTTATGTAAGACCAATATTGGTTTACATGGTTATAAAGAGAATAAAAAGTACTATCAGAATGAGCGAAAAAAAGCATAGTGTGCAATTTGAAAAAAAAAAGTTGAATATCGCTGCCATAATATGAGTACAGATTTTCTAACATTTTCTTTCCCCATCTTATAGAGAATTTGCTCCCATTTACGAATATATATAGTTTATTATAGTTATTTTTAAAAATAACAAAGTTATAGGCCTGGGGAGTCATGTCTGAGACACCCTGTATACTGTTCTTACTGTTTTCACTCTTACTTTCGCTCCGTAAGTCATTAGTGATCTGATGTTTTGCATCTTATATCGATATCTTTGTTATTCCATATTACGTCCTGCATGCATCCCCATGTTATACCATGAGATCGAAAAAAAGATGATTCTAAGCAGGCCTTGACTAGTACAACTGTACAACACGATTGGCAAGACTGATTTCAAAATTTGGCAGTAGGTTAGAGGTTAATAAATGTCAAATAAATTAAAACACAAAACAGTATTTATTTAGGGAACAAACTGAAAACTAAGATGAGTACATGTTAGAGTAGGTGTTCAAAATGTGATCCTTCACTAGTATTACAACGATAAACTTAAATAATTCTGAAAACAAGATTGCAAAACTGACTTACATTTGAAATGTCACTGTCACATTATAATTCATAGGCATTCTAGAACCAGTGTAGCCAATCGTGTAGTACTAGTCAAGGCCTGCTCAGAATCATTTTTTTTCGATCTCATGGTAGCTCCTTTTATAGTTTTTTGTAACACCTCCTCATGTCATGGATAGAATACGCTTAGTCCTCGATAAGTGAAGGATTTAACTTGCCCAATTATTTTTCTTATATGGCCAATTTACATCTTACTGGTCCTTTTGAAGCTGTCATACATTTAGTCTTCTCTGTTAATATACTTTTGAGGCTTTCTTCCATTACCGCAACATCTGTGTAACACCTATGTTGATATTATTATTATTATTTGTTAAATAAACAGAAATTTTATACAAAAAAGTTCACAGAAAAATGTTAAATATTGATTGACAATTATTGATTGACAATGATTGATTGATTTACTAATATTTTCACGTGTTCTGTTTTACAGAAAGGTATTAAAGCCTACTTTGATGTTTTCTCCTTTCAGCTTTTTGGCCATGTAACGGAGATCTTCTCTATCCTGAGCCTATAACTTGGTCATCAGCAAAACTTAGGGTTTACAGAGACTGAGAGAAACTGAGACTCCCACTCCTTAAATTTGGGTCTTCCACGGTGTCAGGGTTTACTGTTAAAGAGAGTTGAGAATGTGGAATACCCTTTATAGGGTATTATGTGTTAGTGTTTGTCCAACCCTACCCATATATATTGTTATGTAATTACAATAATTACACACACTTTTAAATTGAACTTATTAAGATAATTAAATGTTCTGTAAATTGAATGTATGTGTTCTTGTCTGTATGTTTGTAGGTATGTGTGTGCATGTGTACATAAAATTAAATACCTAGACAATTCTCTATTTGAATAATAAAACCTATCTTGTATGGTTCTTGATACTGGCGCATTCATTCTTAACAGGTTATGGTGCCCAGGTACGCGACTGTGAATGCGTAAATATTAAAATCGTAATTATTTTGTGAATAATTGTTGTCAAAATGAACGCGGCAAGCGTGACGAGGATCGAACTTCTCGGTAAGAACAATTTTGACACATGGGCCGTGCAGATGCAGGCAATTTTAATTACGAACGATTTGTGGGAATTCGTTGGCGGAGATTCCATGAAACCAGAACCAACAGCAAGCAATGCGAACGCGGCGGCGATAAATAAATGGGTAAAAAATGATCAAAAAGCCCGTTCATTGATCATTTTATCGATATCGCCGAGTGAGATCAAGCAGGTGAAGAACAGTGTTACTGCACGTGACACGTGGCTGCTAACAGGAAAGAAGGGAAGACCGAGAAGGGTGTTCCAATCGGACCTTCAGAATATACAGAAATATGAAGAGGAGCAACAGGCTTTACTTTCTGAAATTCCGCTCAAGGGGGCAATGACTGGGCCGAATTCCGATAAATGGCATGACGCGATGGTCACGGAGATAGAATCTATCCTAAGAAACAATAGCTGGGTGTTACTAGATCATCCTCGTGATGCTAAAATAATCGGACGTCGAATGGTGCTTCTTAACACTTCCCCTCAAGTAAAGGTTTATATGAATTAAATACTCTTCAAACCAGCATAACTCATACAATGTTCGTGTTTGAATCTACTTAAACCCTTCGTCAGAAAATCTGCAATTTGGTCATTTGTTGATACATAATTTAAAATAAATGAATTACATTTTAAAATTTCGCGAACAAAATAATGCCTGATATTTACGTGCTTACTCCTATTGTGATACATAGGATATTATTGGCTAAATTGATCGCACTCTGATTATCCATATTCCTGGCTAAAACCTTGAGCTACCAATCTGGCTTTTCTTCTTTCGAGCGTTCCATCAGGTTTCAATTTGTCTCGAAGCACCATTCGACATCCGATACTTTTAGCATTACGAGGATGATCTACTCTTGCAACATTCACTTTATTTATGACTATTTATATGACAACCGCATACTTGATATATTTATAAATATAATCTTAACACTTCCCCTCAAGTAAAGGTTCATATGAATTAAATACTCTTCAAACCAGCATAACTCATACAATGTTCGTGTTTGAATCTACTTAAACTCTTCGTCAGAAAATCTGCAATTTGGTCATATGTTGATACATAATTTAAAATAAATGAATTACATTTTAAAGTTTCGCGAACAAAATGATGCCTGATATCTATGTGCTTACTCCTATTATGATACATAGGATTATTGGCTAAATTGATCGCGCTCTGATTATCCATATTCCTGGCTAAAACCTTGAGCTACCAATCTGCCTTTTCTTCTTTCGAACGTTCCGTCAGGTTTCAATTTGTCTCGAAGCACCATTCGACATCCGATAATTTTAGCATCACGAGGATGATCTACTAACACCCAGCTATTGTTTCTTAGGATAGATTCTATCTCCGTGACCATGGCGTCATGCCATTCATCGGAATTCGGTCCAGTCATCGCCCCCTTGAGCGGAATTTCAGAAAGTAAAGCCTGTTGCTCCTCTTCATATTTCTGTATATTTTGAAGGTCCGATTGGAACACCCTTCTCGGTCTTCCCTTCTTTCCTGTTAGCAGAATTCTTGGTCGACCAACTTCTCGTTTTGATGGTCGTGTAATTTCATATCTTCCAGGGATCGTTTCAGCTTCTTCATCATCGTTTAACGGTGGTACATCGAAGCCCAGGAAAGGTCCACCTACCGAAAAATGACTCTCGTTCTGTGAGACGGTTTCTTCTTCGGTTTCGGGTTGAATAGTTGATTCTCTTGCTATTTCTCCTGCATTCGCTGGTTGACCTCTTCCTTCGGGTGATAACCACTGGAGATCCACGAACTCTTGTTCCGAATCATTTTCTTCCGTCAAATATTCGCAGTTCATTGTCCCTGCTGGATCCTTGAGTTCAACGCCAGTGATTCTCTGCCTTCTCACGGCTTCCGAGATGTCAGACACATTCGCGTGTCCGAGTCGTTGATGCAGTAATTTCAAATCTATCTTTTGAGATGATGAGGCCACGTGCGCTTTTTCTCTGTATTCACGCACGTAATATAGGTTGCCTATCCTCTTAGCATGCAGTATAACGTCCCCGTTCTCGTTCAGCACAGCTGCACCCTTCTTGTTGAAGATCACCTCGTGTCCGCGGTCTGTAATCTTTCCCACAGACAGCAAATTTGTCTTGAGGTCTGGAACGTGAGAGACATTTGAGAGAAAAAGTTTCTTCTCCTCACCCGATACACGTGTTGAAAAACGAACTGCGCCTTTCCCCGCAATTTCTGTAATCGAGTTGTCAGCAAGGCTTAAAGATCCTCTCTTCGATTCGTCCATCTCTGTGAAGATCTCAAAATCGCCGCATAAATGTGAAGTGGCGCCGCTATCGAGACACCAATTTCGGCACGGGTCATTTACTTGATAAGCTGCTGTCGGCATTGTCTTCAAACATACCTCTTGCGAAATTTGTGCTGAATGATTGTTGTTATTCCTTTTTGCTGCATCTTTTTGCTTAAATTTGCACTGGCTTGCTCGGTGTCCTGGTTTATTACAAATGTAACATCGAAAAACTGATGTACTGCTTTGTTTTTCACTGTCGTTTCTTGGTTCTTGATACTGGCGCATTCCCGGGTCTGTAATCTTTCCCACAGACAGCAAATTTGTCCTGAGGTCTGGAACGTGAGAGACATTTGAGAGAAAAAGTTTCTTCTCCTCACCCGATACACGTGTTGAAAAACGAACTGCGCCTATTCCCGCAATTTCTGTAATCGAGTTGTCAGCAAGGCTTAAAGATCCTCTCTTCGATTCGTCCATCTCTGTGAAGATCTCAAAATCACCGCATAAATGCGAAGTGGCGCCGCTATCGAGACACCAATTTCGGCACGGGTCATTTACTTGATAAGCTGCTGTCGGCATTGTCTTCAAACATACCTCTTGCGAAATTTGTGCTGAATGATTGTTGTTATTCCTTTTTGCTGCATCTTTTTGCTTAAATTTGCACCGGCTTGCTCGGTGTCCTGGTTTATTACAAATGTAACATCGAAAAACTGATGTACTGCTTTGTTTTTCATTGTCGTTTCTTGGTTTTGAGCCCTGCTTGTTGTTCTTCTTGTATTTTTGTCCGTTCCTGTTGACAAACATAGCGCCCGTTATTTCATCTCTTATGTTAGACTTACGTGCGTCTTCCTCTTCAATAATTTTTGTTCGAAGAGTCTCGGGAGTCGGTAACGTGTCACGCGACTCTATAGCACACCTGAAATTTTCGAACCGTGCTGGTAAACTGTACAATGAACTGCGAATATTTGACGGAAGAAAATGATTTGGAACGAGAGTTCGTGGATCTCCAGTGGTTATCACCCGAAGGAAGAGGTCAACCAGCGAATGCAGGAGAAATAGCAAGAGAACCAACTATTCAACCCGAAACCGAAGAAGAAAACGTCTCACAGACCGAGAGTCATTTTTCGGTAGGTGAACCTTTCCTGGGCTTCGATGTACCACCGTTAAACGATGATGAAGAAGCTGAAACGATCCCTGGAAGATATGAAATTACACGACCATCAAAACGAGAAGTTGGTCGACCAAGAATTCTGCTAACAGGAAAGAAGGGAAGACCGAGAAAGGTGTTCCAATCGCACCTTCAGAATATACAGAAATATGAAGAGGAGCAACAGGCTTTACTTTCTGAAATTCCGCTCAAGGAGGCGATGACTGGACCGAATTCCGATGAATGGCATGATGTCATTTTCACGGAGATGGAATCTATCCTAAGAAACAATACATGGGTGTTAGTAGATCATCCTCGTAATGCTAAAATTATCGGATGTCGAATGGTGCTTCGAGACAAATTGAAACCTGATGGAACATTCGAAAGAAGAAAAGCCAGATTGGTAGCTCAAGGTTTTAGCCAGGAATATGGATAATCAGAGCGCGATCAATTTAGCCAATAATCCTATGTATCACAATAGGAGTAAGCACATAAATATCAGGCATTATTTTGTTCGCGAAATTTTAAAATGTAATTCATTTATTTTAAATTATGTATCAACAAATGACCAAATTGCAGATTTTCTGACGAAGAGTTTAAGTAGATTCAAACACGAGCATTGTATGAGTTATGCTGGTTTGAAGAGTATTTAATTCATATGAACCTTTACTTGAGGGGAAGTGTTAAGATTATATTTATATATATATCAAGTATGCGGTTGTCATATAAATAGTCATAAATAAAGTGAATGTTGTTCAGTTTAAAATGTAAATGTTGTGTCTAAATAAAACCTATCTTGTATGGTTCTTGATACTGGCGCATTCATTCTTAACACTTTTGACTCAAGTTTGATATTTATTCAATTATTGAAATTTAATAACTAACTTAAACCTAATATTAAATAAATAACAATTAATTAATTCACCTAAAACTAATTTACTGTACAAACCTTTATTATTAAATTTATTTTAACTTTCTGTTATTTATGAAAGCAAACTTTCCCAGAATTCCTGACTAACCTCCATTTTAACCGATTTTCAAAATTATTTCTAATTAAAACAAAAACTATAGTAAATTACTAAATACAAAATAAGAAAATTATTTTTACTCTTGTTGATTTTCATGAATTTGCCTCATTTGGCTGTAATTTATGTTCAAAATCTTTGACATTTGCCAAACTTACAAATTGTGATTATTTTTATAATATCGACTTTCTGTCCTTAAAAGCTCACTATTCTTGAACTTTATATGCTTTAACAAGTTATTATCATGTTTTATTTTCCGTCGGAATTTTTCTACTTAGTAAAATAACACTATTCAAAATATCTTAGTACACATGTACTTAAAATAACTTATTTTTTTGTGTAGTCAATGGTAAACGGTCATTTTACTTTGTAGAAAATACTAAAGTAATGTGGCATTTTACTCGTTAGCAACCTTTACTCATTAGCAACGCTTGAGTCATTAGCAACCAACATTTTATTCCTAGCAACGCAGTCTGTTTGTTTACTTGTTACTATGTACGTGTTGTAGTTGCTATGTTTCCGTACAAACATAACCTTGATAAATTTAACAAACTTGTCTAGAAAATTCGAACTTTTAGTACTTACACAAAAAAATAGCGTATTCAACGCGTAAGAAAAGTGGTTTTCTAGCTCGTGAAATTGAAATTCACTCGCTAACGCTCGTGAATCAAACATTTTCCACTCGCTAGAAAACTGCCACTTTTCTTTACTTGTAGAATAATCTACTATTATCAAATTTAAGTAATTAATCTAACTTTATTTGTCATTTTCAGCATGGTAAATGAGTTCCTATGTTCCTATATTTGTTGTGTATACTTGCTTTACAGTATCTTTATCTGAATTTATAAATCAAAACAAGCAATTAGAATGACTTTTTCTATTTTGCATTTAGAATAACTCCATTCTAGCACCCAAATGACGTCATTTGAGTGTTAGAATAAGTCGTTGGTGTGCTAGAATAGACTAGTAAAATTTACTGTATTGATGTTGGTAGCGTTGAACTGTCAACTGACATACGTCAAAAATTCTTTTTCATGCTGGGATTGGGACTTGTCCGGCAATAAATTTTCTAACGTTTTTTGTGCAATTTGCCTAATTCTCGGCGGCGTTAGTGATAAACTTTCTTTTGCATTCATTTTCAAACATTAAACGCGAAAATAAAAAAAAATGACGTTTCAAATTAATATTTTTCACAGCCGCCTAAAATTACGCCACATAAACGTCACCAACCACCGCAAAATTTCCTAGATTTAAAATTTTTATTTTTTAATTTATAAAATGGTATAAAGCGGAAAAATAGAAAAAATGGTACCTATAAAATAGTCGTTGCAGAAGGTCTTTCAAGCACTCATTTGTTCCTCAACTCGCCGCTATGCGGCTCGTTTCGGAACTTCAAATTCGTGCTTGAATAGATGCCTTCTGCAACTTGTACTTTAATATACTATTATATAAAATTGTCTAAATATTTAACCTTCTGTAATCTGTAAGTGTAAAATCTGTATAACGTAACTGTCAAAAATTTGTGTATTTTGTATTTGTGTTAAATGTGTGAATAAATTAGTATTGTTTATAATTTTTAATGTCTAAAATACACAACAATATATAGCATTGTTTTCTTTAGCTTTAATTAGATTTTTATTTAACAATATTTCTTTAACCTCTGGGACCGTGCACTTGCTTTGAGTCTGTAAATACCAGATGAATTTTCCTTTTTTTTTCTTTTTTTCATTCGTTATTGTAAGGGGCGTATACGGTCTTCGTATATTTTTCAATAGCGAAGTCTGCCTGGTCTTCCCTAATTTTACCTCGGATGTTATCTTATAACGTGTGTTCGTAAACAGTCGTCATCTCGGTTGCTTTGAAAAACAAATTACAAGTCCTAGATTAAATCATAGACAATGACATTTTACAAATCTTGACATTTGGTTTTGTGTTCTGAATCAAATTACGAAATATATTTCTGAAATCACAACCTACTGGGATGTTGACAGTTTATGGACACCCGTTAGTTTGTTCTTGATAATTTTGCTATGTATTTTTTGTGCCAATGACTTTATAATTTTCACAATTCCATCAATTTTCCTTTTTGAATAGAGATGGTAAGTAAGTGTGCTTACTTCCATTCCTGAAGTTTGACAATAATAAGAATAACTATTAAATATTTAGTCCTGGCTGATTTTGAGAAGAGTTTTAGCAGGATAAACATTGGAAATTTACTTCTGTCCCATTTAAATTAAGGAAGTAAAAGCATCAAATTCACGGGGAAATTAGGATTATACAATTGTTGCAGGTGTGAAGTAAAATGGGTTCGGATTAACCAAATTTGTTTGATAATTTTAAAGTCAATTTAATATACCCTTCATGTCTTAAATTAAGAATTAGTAGTTTACAAAATTAAATAGATCCTAACTTATAACTACAAAAACTATAACAATCAACGAATCAAAATACGAATTAAATAATTGCTTCAATTATTCTGTTATAAAATAATTGATTATTCAAAGTTACTTTTTCGTGTGACGGTGGGAGACGAAATGGTAAAACCTCCATTAAAAAACAGTCTACAGGTGTTTCTTCATATTATTTGGAAAAGTAAAATATTTATTATAATTTCAATTTTAAACTAAACTTTCATTATGCAATACGACGTATTTAAAAGACTTTTTATTCGAACTAAATTGAACCAAATGTTATATCTACAGCAGACACAGCAGGGACAAAATCACAGCTTTTTAAATTTTAATTCAATATTTCAGTAGTATTTACTGATTTACTCGAACCTCTGACCGCTAACAGAAAGTGGAAAAAGAGAAGTTCTGCTAATAATTAATCCAGCATTGGGTTCCAAAAATTTTTATATTTCCCGGAATTTAATTTATTGTAAATTCTTACTTTTTTTCAGCAATTAAATTTTCAAAGTTTTTCTTCTATTTCACAAGTTAATTGCAGTTCTTACCGTGTTACCATTTTAAAATGGCAATATTAACTTTCAGAATTTAATTATATTACGAATTTGAAACTAAATTCAGATCTATTAGCTAATAATAGTGAATCTGAAATTGCATGCTGTTTATTTATTTAAGAAATAAAAATTACATCGCTTTACTCCAGTGAGTTATGACCGAAATGACAACGCTCACAAGTATTATGGTTTTAATTAAAAGTTCCTTTTACTATTTATAATAAATTGTGGTTAGGACTTTAATAGGAAAGTTACTCATCCTAATTAGCATTAGCGGAAGTAGCGATTATTTAAATTTAAATTTCAGAACCGCAAGGCCATCTCGTTTTTTGTTTTTACATTTTAAATAATTCACAACTAAATATAATGCATTAGTAATATCCTGAATTCTCGGTATTTTCGATGTAAAGCGTTTTATTTTAGTCATGTATGTTCCTTTTTACTAAGGAGTAGGTACTAATTTTTTAGTTTCTGAATTCATTTATCGTTTCATTAATTTTTTATAAAAAAGGATTGCTATTAAACTCATAAACAATTTATTGCAAAATATAATATGATTACGTGATAACAAAGTCAGAATAAAATTTTAAAAAAATAATCAATCGCCCCCTTTCTCAATAAATTATTTGTAAAAACCCACACAGCCGGAGTAAATACAATCAAGATGTAAAAAAACAACAAAAATAACAAAACAGCAGAACATTTTGAAATGGTATCAAACATCAGTTTGCTCTTTGGGTGTGTTGACATAGAACCAAGTAAAGCCGCCCAGATGACAGGTTATCGGAGCAAGATGGATCGCCCAGTCTGTTGGGAACTGCTGATAACGCGATCAGGTCCCACAGCTGTCAATACTGCACTGAACCAGAAAATAGATATCTTCGGTTATCATTTTAGACCAAAATGACAATGTACTATTGATTTGAAATTTATTTTAAGAGTACGACATAACGCCAACACAATACACAGTAAAAACATGATTATTTTATTGACCTTTAAAGCCATATACGTATTTTAATGCTTTCGGGCCAGACCTTCGTAGAAAATTATTTCTGTAAGTTAGAATTTAATTTTTATTGGCACAACTTTGATGAAAATTTACTTGAAATATATTTCATTCAAAAAAACTCGCTGAAAATCTAATAAAAAGACTTCAACGCCTGATGACAAAGGAAACCTCAAGTCGTAAAACATAAAAACGCGATTAATTCGTAGAAAATCATTAAAATTGTTTGTTAAAGTAAAATTTGATACAATTAAATACGGAAATATTTATTTATATTACAACAGCTGCTTAATTTATAAAATTTAACGTTTTAACTGCATTTCAGCACGCGCCAAGGAACTAAATCATTAAGGCTGAAAACGAGTTACAGATTAATTTTTATGGAACTTCGGCATGTGATCAGCTGTAGAACAAAGATAATTTGTATATTATTTACATAACTTTTGTAACGAAACCGATTGTGAAAGCTTTATTGATTCTGGAAGGAAATGAAAGAAGGAATACTACGCTGGCTTGTAAATTAATTTACCTTTAAATATATTGAAGAAATTCAGGTGAAAATTATTTTGAATGTAATATCTATTTCCGTAATAATTTCAGATTAATTTAAATTAAAATTTATCACATACTTGTTCATTGTGCTACAACTGAGTCCTGGAAAATACCATCAAGTTATACGTAAGTTCCGGAGACTTCGATGTTCGGTTAAACAACAAACCCTAGTTTAACAAAATAAATTCTGGAAACGATGCCTACTTGCCATGACCTGAATCAGTTTGCATTTCTCAAATTGTTTTTAATTATCAATTTTGTGTATGTTGATAGCAATTATTAATCTAAAACTAATGCTTATTAAGAATCGTCAGAACCGCCTCTGTCATCAGTATCAGTCGTAAGATACGCTTGTAATGCAAATAATTTTGCAATTTAGTTTACGATGCACAAAAATGTGTTGCCTTTGTATTATGAAACAAGAAAAAAGGTAATTTGAAATTTATTTATATCTAATTTGTATGTAGAAATGTCGTGTCGTACTTAATAGCCCAATAAGGCTTTCGTGATATCTTCGTTACTTGGAAACGAAACAACTGGACTGGTATTCGATGGTTTCGTAATTCTAACGAAGGTACCAAAACACAAACTAATATTTTTCGACCTAAAAAACCCGAACCGGAACCATAAAAATTCGAATGGCAACAGTAGCGCATTAAAATAAATGTAGCGATCCGTAGGGGCGGACTAAACTGGACTTTACGCAGTTTGATCTAAGGCCGAGAACGTAAAATGTCAGCGGTATCGGAGAGAAGCTATCGCTTCTTTGGTTTTAGAGACCGATTTTCATGTTTTAGTGCGTACTCGACAACTGCTCGTTACGAATCAAAATGTCGCTCCTTTTGTGTTTACAGTGGCGTAGGCCGATAGTAAAGATGCTACCCGCTGTTATTTAAAATAGTCAGCCTCAAAATAATTATCTTCTCTCTTGGAACGCTTCATGTACTTAGTTAGCTAGCCGAACGAATTTATAATAAAGCTGCTGGATTTTTTTTAGTATTTTTATTATTTTTGTAATACGGAAAATTTTTTAGAAATAAATTAATTTATCTTTGCTTCATGTTTTTATATAATTTATATAGGTACTTTCTTCTATTTTGGTAAATATTTAGCTATCAATTTACTTCTTTAGAACCAAATCCAGAAATTGCCCAACATTTTGAAAATTGTTTGCCTTGCTTGGGGCGAATTTTTGCTTTAAGGAATAACTAACTAAATCAACTCTGTGGCCCGCACAAGCAATGTATCAAATTCTGAACTGTACTTGGTAGTTCTTTACACAATCTTAAAACAAGATCATAACTCATTTTAACTTACATAGAAATGTAATATTACATTCTAAAATTCAAAAAATAATGCTACGCGTTGTTTTAATTTCATTTAGGGTCTAATCTAACCTATAAGAACACATCATTTATGATCAGTGATCAACGTATACTATTTTTAGGCTGTTCAACCATTTTCTTTGTTTCTAAGAACACTATCAGAAATGTAACATGTGCTCAACAAGTTGTGGAATAAATCTGTGCATTGTAAATTATTATAAAGTCTTTTATTTATAAATAATGAAATTTTAGCCATTTTAGGATACTCGTTTTAATTGAAACTTATTTTGACTAATGTCAAAAAATTACTTAGATGTGATTCAAGTTGAGACGTACATTTTTAATCACAAACAGCGGTCCAATTCCAAGACCTTTCCAACACACGGTATTTGTGAGAGTAATTTGACATTTTTTATTTTTTGTGACTGTGTCAGCAGTAGTTGCTGTAATCAAAAGTAAAATAGGTAAATCTAACTATAAACAACAATGGAACGTATTTACACATATTTACTTCGAGAAATTTAAACATACAGATAGAAGGCAGCGAGTGTGAAAGGAGAATGCTTTACGTAAGAATACAGACAAAATATAAGGAATCAAAGGCAAAAGAAGTTGAAAGAGAATGAAAATTAGTATAATAAGGATTATCTTAATCAAAACAGGAGTTTTTAGCTTTCATTGTGACTATACTTTTGTATTTTAATCTGATCTTGCCGATGTCGCCCCATTTTAGTATTGACTGTTATGGTTCATAAAGCAGATATTTTTTCGTTTTTTAAGCATTTGTAATCAAGATACTACGCTGAGGAAAATTAAGTAAAACATTAAGCGGTATTTTACCAATATACAAAGTGAACTAAAAAATATCCACCTATCTGCAATAAAGACAATCCTGATCTTGAAGAATATCAGCCAATGACAAGTTTTGTACGGCCACATGCATAATTTGATTTGAGTTTGATTCTATTAAAAACGAATCTTTTGAAATTGGGGTAAATTCCTTATAAAAGAGAGTAATAGTCGTATTACAACCCATGAACGAATAATAATAATAATCATATTTCAGAAGTAATAAAACGGTTGATTTGGACAATCTGTAGAGGATCTCAAAAGTAGAAGAGTGACATTTCCAAGAAAATAGAAGCCGTGGTTCTTGAGGATTACGATCAGTTCTATGGCACGGAACATATCAGAATCTGGAATTTTTTAGGATAAATTAGACATAACTAAAGTTTGAGCAAAGTGGGTGGAATGAGTTAGCGGATTATTGTCTCCTCAGCCAACGTAAATTACGTCCGATTCTAGCACCATCGGACTGACTGTTCAAAATCTTAAACAGGCATCGGAAAGCGCCGCTTCAGAATAGACGAGTACCTATTCAAAGGAAGTTATCAAGGTTCAAGAAAAATTTTCCTTTTCGCGGGTATAAAAATTGTGTCAATTATCATTAAAATATCATGTTTTTTGTGACATTGTAAAAAAAGCTTTTAAGTATCTTTTATACACAAGTCTTTGAGTATTAGAAAATCCATCATTTTTCTTTTTAGTTTCGTAAACAGTATGGTGTATGCCAGAGCGATGCAGCGGTAGAGAGTCAGGCTAGCGTTACGTTAGTCCTTGGTTCGAATCTCCCGATGGGCAGGATTTTCCTGCAGTCTGGAAGTCGGTATCGAGTGCTGGTGACTATTCGTCGTTGGGCTTCAAATTGACGACACTCTCCTCTGAATACAGGCCTAAAAGATAGTGTAACAAGGTCCTACACGTACACACTCTAACACTATATACACATGGTACAGTATAGGTACTAAACGGCTCACTAATCACGTAACTCACAGAGTTGAGTCGAATTGTGCATTGCAACCGTAAAAGCCACATACGCTAGGTAAAAGGTAAAAGAGGTTACAGATACAGAAACAGTATCGAGTATTAATTAACCTAATTTACTTATCAGTTTAAGTTTTGTAAAATTGACAATTATTTTTCTAATTAAAGATTTTTATAGAGCCCATGACCCTGACCCTTATCTTCATTTCCAAGACTCTTCAATATACTTCCGTTCTTGTGCCAAATTGTTCGCACCATGCTGGGAAATTTTCTGATTATTTGATTTAATAAAAGCTAAATTGGGATTCTCGTTAGAGCTCGTATAAACACTAAAAAGGTAATATTTCGTTGAGTACTAAAAATGAGTTATTCCTCAAATTCTGAAAATCAACCATGCTTTGGGCACTTCTTTAATAAACATATGGGTATAATTTCTCATAGACTGGAAGTCATGATTCATGACACAGCAGCATCCTTTTAGACTCTAAACAAGGAAAACTAATATAAGAAAATCCCATAAATAAATAAAATGCAATTGTTTTTGGCTTTGGTAATGGATGAAGAATATAAACTCTTACACCTAAATAAACTAAAAGTATGTAATTTAAAAATTCACAAATTGTCAGGTGTAAACATATCAGGTAAACTAAGTACTATATTAATTAAATTAAGAAAATCTAAACTTGACGTTATTTGGCAAACTTACATTTTGCAAACTACACCCAAGGACCCACCTCTGAATTTAACAAATAATCAATTTTAAAATCTTGGGAAATAAATTAAATTTTAAATTATAATTATAAATAAACAAGAACGAAATGTAATAAAACATTTATAAAAAAATACAAACACAAGAAGAAAACAATTGGAGAAACGTAAAAATAGAGAAAAATAAAAGATAAAACTAAATATTTACGTCTCTGAAATGTTTACAGAACCCTCTCTTTAAGGTTATCGCTTCAAAAGCGACAGTTCACTCATTTATTAATAATAATTAAAGGATTAAGCAAATTCTCTACGCAAAATTTTTCAGAATTCTGTGCCTTCTTACTTATATTTTTTGTATAAGCTTAAGAGTTGTCTGATTCTGCTGACTTTCCAATTTCATGCAGTATAATTGAAGTGTACATAAAATTAATGTCTTTGCCTAATTGATTAATTAAGTTGTTAGCTTGAAGACTATAATTATAATGTTAATATCACAGTCACCTTTGATTAAAAACCTAAAATGCTTTAAAACATTATAATTAGAATTTATTATCAGATATACATATTACATATGTAAATACCTTGAAACGTATTTATGTTCTTGAGTAAGAAAATGTTTAAATACAAGAACTGCTTCAATGCGTTTACAAATTGGGAAATTTAATGTAATTTTCCTAATTCTTTAATTGTAAATTAGTATTTGCGAATGCAGCTGTTCTGTTTTCGTTTCGCAAAAGAGTAGGATAAATTAGTTGGGATTTTTGAATACTTAAATAAATTAATTCTGATTCTTTGGTTTCTTTGAAGCATTTTCCTTTACTTTTTACCCTTTTCATTACAACTTCATTCAGTTAAATTACCAAACTGAAACTGTGATCATTCCTTCCACTTCTTTTCTCAAAATTAGAATTTTTAAATTGTAATTCCATGAAAATCTTTGATTTGCATTTACTTTGGGCGGCATTTTATAAAAAATTCGCTCCTTCGATGCGAAATAGCAGATTTAATTGTAAAAGTGCAATGATACACTTACCAATTCGAAAAATATTATTTCGAATGCTTACACAAATAGTTTTCAGTTGCAACCAACGTCGGTCAAAGAAAACCTTTTAATAAAATTATGCAACATTAACCACAACATAAATATAGAAAACGACATAATCGCCCAACATTAATTCAGTGTCGTATAATTTATACCTAAGCTTCAAGCAATAAATTAAATAATTTTAATTAATTGATTAAAATTTACGTAAAATTAGCAGAATCAAATTATTAACAAGCTGTCGCAGTACCTTTCGCTCATTACCTGCCCAATTTTACGCTGCCTCGGTTCCATACTAAACTTTTATTGAGAACGTGTGAATTCAAATTTTTCATAATTGGATGTTGTTAGTTGAAGAGTCAAAGGGGACGTTTTTAATATTCACTTTCGTTTGTAAAAATTAACGTTCTGTTTTCTGTTAATGTTTCATAACAGATTTGAAGGATGCGAATCTGTGGGAACGGTTTTAATTTTGCTTATTTTTTGGTATTTTTGAATAGCTGATTGTCCTAATCGTAAATAAAAATTATCTCAAATTCGAAAATGTAAGAGAATCATACAACCTTGATGCAAAGGCCAATTTTAGGTTTGTGAAAAGTTGTAATTATTTTAAATGAATCGCTCTGAGATATTAATTAGGGTTTATTGTTCAAAATTTATATGGATTTTACTTCTTGCAAAGAGAAGTAAGTATAAAAGCTTCAAGTCGTTGACAAATAAAATAAATCAAAGTTATAAAGTAGGTGCAGTTAATGTGAAATGATTTAAGAGTTGCCGCACACACAAAACCCCTTGTAAACTGCCAAGAAATCTACGCCTATGTCGTCGTCTATAGCGGACAGCGTTGTATATATAGAGTTGTATCCAGCGATAAGACTTGGGCTGGGCCCAAATACCAAACCGACGATACCATCATTTCTATTGACATGAATGAACATCTGAAAAGTCGTTCGATTTTAGAAATGAAATTTTACGACTCTTCTTATATTCCCCGAAAATTTATTATCCTCACTTACGTCGTAAAAATTTCGTAATCAAAAAAAAATTATCTGAAGTTTCATAAAATCAAAGGATATTTATTAAAGTGGTCGTTTTACTGTTACAAAAAAATGCTTTGAGAGTTAAATGAATTAAATATGTTAGAAATTCCTGAAGCTCCGAATTACATATTTTAGCTTTAAAGGCGAAACCGTGGCAATTAATCGTACGGTAGCTATAATGTGATGTTTACCTCGCAGCCACCGCATTTTTCTAAGGTCCAGATATTAATAGTTATCGCAGAATTTTAATTGCATTAATTAAAACATCCCGACGATTAAAACCTATTTTTTGAAAAATATCGCCCGTTATACGTTTTCACAATTTAATTCCATTACCTCCGGTATCTAACATCGAATGTTTAAGTGTTTCAAAATCTGGATATAAACAGCTATTAATACGAATTCATTTTGAATTACTATGCAGTTCATTGCCACTTGAAAAACGGCTTTGAATAAATGATTCGAATTCACGAAATTCTGCATACGGAATTACGTTCCTGACATACGTTGTTTTATGGGAACTGCTGACGCCTAAAAAAATTATGAACACCTCTACTAACAACTCGTAGTTTGACCAAATAACAGAGCTTTATGATTAAGTATTGCGGTTCTTTTTTCATAGTTAATCCTTTTCGTTCGTAGAACAATGATTCTGCGCTTTCTAGCAAGATGCAGGTATTTTTTTAGAAATTCAACTCGTAATATCGTAGTGAGGGAATTGAAAAGGAAAATTGCAGAACTTGCAGTTATTATAATTTTCAAGATCAAACTACATTTGCCGACTGTTGATTGTGTGAACTGGTCTCCGCGTATTTTCTAGATTTTATTTAGAACTTGTGGCTAGTGGTTTTCGATTGTAGTACCAGGATTAATTGCTCACAATTCAGTGTTGAGAGACCGGTTCGAACTTAAGCGGGCATATGATTTGTCTCGGGGCTTCTAGCTTCGTTTCATTGACAAGTCCGTTTATCTTGCGTTTCCCACGGATGCTGGAATGGTACAACGGTAGCTCTACCATCCATACACGTCGTCTTCAGATACCAGCAAGAATCACGTCACTTCCAAACATTCATACATCAGGTTTTGTTTCTCTTTCCCTATTATAACACTTCATCGTATCTATACTTAACTTATTTTTTTGTTCGAGATACACCTGAATAACTTTACTTTCAAGTTTATGTCTTATTGTTAGAAAACAAATACAGACTTTTGTTGATTACAATTTTTAGTGCTTCTGTGGATTTAAATTAGATGAACTTCACCATGTGACTTGTTGCTTTTAAGTTGCGTTTATTGATGGTTTGCTTCAGATTTTATCATTAATAAATGGCAAATTGAAGTTAAGAAAGATTTTCAGCTGTCTTTAAAAACAGAGCGTCAAACAAGTCGTCCTGCGCTCTTCAGCTATGATAAAGCCTAAATTGTTATTGTTTCCAGTACGATAACCGGATCGATTCATGACATATTTTATCACTGCGCCGCGCCGCTGGAAAACATTGCCTATGAATATTTTTGGGGTTTAAAACATTTCTATAGAAATAGTATATTATTATATGAGCGATTATGACAGCCATTATTCACGAAGATGACGTTTGAGCCCACGAGCCGTCAGGCGAGTGGCACAAATCATCTGAGCGAATAATGGCCATAATCGCGAATGTAATACGATACTTTTTCTACACCTATTAAACAAATATATTAGACTCAAATTAGTCAAATTTGATAACTTTGTAAACAAGCAATATGACAACACACGTGGGCGTGTCACGCGAGTCGATTGTCAGCCGCAGAAGGAGTTGATCGCGGGCGAATTAAAATATGATTGGATTAGCGAAATATTTATGTATTTGTGATTGGCCGAAATCATAATTCACTGCAGTGAATTATGAATCCATAATTCACTGCAGTGAATTATAGGTACTATTTTTCACAAAAAAAATGCTAATAATTGCAATATAATTAAATAGGTGTAGAAAAATATTATTTTCTAATTTGAGAACGTTATTTTTCAGTTTGATGGTAATTTATAGTTTGAAATCGATTCAGTTATTGTCCCAGGGACGGATGGGGTGGCCAGTAAGACGGGAAATTTCCCGAACGGCCGGTCATATTTCAGGCCGAAAAACTTAATTGCATTTTGAAAACATAATCATTGATATAAAAAGCACCCTAATAATATTATTTAGATTTAGAAAAAAAGGAAACTGCATACCATTAAATATAATTAATTTTAATATTTTGGTTAAACACAATACATATACAGGGTGATTCAAAAGTTTGTCATTGATTTTAAGTGTAGGTAGAGTATATCAAATAGAAGAAATTTTCTCAATAAACCATGCGTCGTAAGTAAACGGTAAGTTCAGAAAAAAATTAAAAAGGTTAATACAAAATTGGTTTGGGATCACTGGAATCTAAGTGTGTAGTTACATTAGAGGCGTATACGTACGATTAAATGACTGCGGACGACAACCTATATACAAACAAACGCGTTCAACTACGTACGTATATTAAAGCAGTTACATTGCATCCAAAATTTATGTACGTTTACGTGCGTTATCATACGACTGATCTAGAGAAACGAACTTGTTTGTCTTTTCATCCACATTCGCGCGTATATGGATTGTGGGCGTTTAATTTTATGTGTCCAATCTCAAAATGCATTATGGAATCAAAAAAGAACAAAGATTACCATAATCGAGCTGTTGTGAAGAAGCTATGGAAACCAATTGCACGAGAAATGAATCAAAGAAGTAAGTAAAAGTGTTGAAAAAATTAAAGTCCTAATTTCAATCATAATCATCTGCCTTTACAAGTTGTTTCGTTAAATGGTACTGATCCAGCCGGGCTATTAAAATATTCTTTGAATGTTTCTCGTACATTGTAAGCTGCTTCAGATGTACGGTAATTTCCCTTGAAGAAGCGTGTGATGTATGTCGCCTGTTCTCAGAGTCAGATATTTCTGTATTTATACCAGTTCTTACTGCTTTCGCATAATATTCTTTATCTATTACGGTATTGTGAAAAAGACAAATACATTTAACAATAACATCAGCTTTATCTGGGTGACATTCTATTTCCTTCTTAAAAATTCGCCATTTAGTAGCTAAAATACCAAAAGCGCATTCTACTACTCGTCGTACCCGTGATAATCTAGAATTATAGATTTCTTCTTCTGCAGTAATATCTCTACCAGAATATGGTCTCATTAAATATTCCTTTAATGGGTAAGCTTCGTCGCCTAATAACACATACGGAAGTAAAATTTCTGTATTTGGAATTTTCATTTCTTCTGGAACATTTAACGTTTTATTTTATAAACAGTGCTTCAAAGAGCAAACCGAAAATATACCACGGTCGCTCTGTTTATCGTATGAACCTACATCTATGTACAAAAATCTACAGTTGGCATCAGCAACAGCTTGCAGAATAATTGAATGATATTGTTTATAATTCCAATACATCGATCCAGAATCTGGTGGACAACGAATGCGTATATGTTTCCCATCAATACAGCCGACGTAGTTGGCGAAATTGCATTTTTAGAGAGTTCTTCTGCAACTAATGTATGCATTTGATGGCTAGAAAATGGCATATGTATTGCATTAAATGCATCCAATATAACTTGACAAACTTAATAAACTATATTCCTAATAGTTATGTAAGACATTCTAAAGGAAAATGCTAGCGATCTGAATGCCAATCTAGTTGATAGGAACCTATAATAACCACATACTTAATGTTTATATTACTTACGCAGTCATTACACATAATTATTGCTTAATAATAATAATATCATGTATCATTTAACAGGTAGCGTTGTGAGAATCAAATGGAGAAGTCTTCGTGATGCCTTCCAAAGGGAACTTGCCAAATTACTGGATAAAGGACATTCCGGTGAGGAAGGGGTCCTAAAACAATCTAAATGGATATATTTCCAAAACATAGCGTTCTATGACTTTTAGAACTTCTACTGGTAACATACCTTCACCACAGAACGAAGACAACAAGGAATCCGATGATGAATCAGAATCTATAGTAAATAATGTAATTCAATCTCAAAGCATTATCGACGAAGATAGTGTAAAAATTAACGAATTTCGTCCTCCAACTGTTAAAAATAATGCTTCTGAAAGGCTGTTGAACATTGAAGAAAAAAAATTGGAAACATACACTAACAGAACTCAATTAAAGGACGACAGTGATTATCACTTTTTAATGAGCATATTGCCAAAACTGAAGCGTCTGGATCCTCTGGAAAATATGCATGTGCGGCTAAAAATTCAACAATTATTTATAGCTGAGGAAGAAAGAAAACTGACAAATAAAGAAAGTTCATCAATTTATGTTTCAAGTCCTGTACTGTCACCAGCAGCAACATCACATTCTACCGAACTGCCAGGTTGTAGTGGAAATACGGAATGTTTTACTCAAAACTATGTGCAACAGGCGCAGCAATATTTCCAAAATTTTCGCTAATTATTTTATAACAGATAAATAGTATCTAGAATCTTTATACGTGTGTAGAAAATGTGTAATATATTGTTGTATGTCTACTGTCTACTTACCTTAACCCTGAACGTAATAAATAGGTTTTTCTAGGTTCAATGCATCTTCTGAAGTTTGAATATTTTTGTAGTCTGTAGTTAATTTTCAGAAGTAATACCACAAGTGACTAGAATTTTACGGGAAATTTTTTTGCCGTCACCAACACGACTGCTTTGGAAAATCGTAACTCGTGCTGTCGCACTCGTTACGATTTTCGTCGCAACAAGCAAGAGTGTTTGTGACGGCAAAAATTTCCTGTAAAATTCTAGTCACGCATGGTATTCGGAATGATAATTCCTCGAATTAGGTATAATGAAATTACTGAAATACTTGTCACTCAAAAAATTTTGACAGACGTTGTCTCTAAGCAACGCTGCTAGTCGCAAAATTTTCTAGAAAATTTCACTAGTAGTATTTTCGATTTAATTCGATTGTGATTGGTTCAATTCACCAAAATACTGTGATTTGATTGGATGAGTGGAATAATCTCCAAAATATAATCAAATCTATATGGCGACATTCGGCAGTATTCAAAGAATTTTTGAGGTTGCTCTCTCAATTGATCATTTAGTTTTGCGTATTCACCGTCTTCGTTTCTACTTTGAAATAAATCGTTAACCCAACAATCCCTTATTCGGTCAAGTATAACAAATTTGAAAGCATTATTTACCAAAAAATATAAATCATCCATGCTCTCCATTTTGACTATCCAGATACAACAAATATGCGTGACTGGGGCACGCGAATGCCCATGCAATATAACCAATCAACCGTGCGAAAATTGTCATGCATACGAGGACGACCAAAAAATCGTACGTATACGCATTCAATGTAGGGGAAGAAGGGGGAATGGCGTGCATAGGGGGAATGCCGTACATCATTTTTTCACGATTTTAAGTGATGCGGGACTTGACTGGTTAGTGGCATACTCTAGCTACAGTATCTGTAAAGTCTCTCATAGCATCATCGTGGCGACTGACTAAGCGTGATGCATGTTTAAGTTGTTAACGTATTTCTTCCTATATTCTTCTAACAACAGCTCTCAGTACAAACTAAGGTAAGTGCTAATAACTTATTGTTATGCCAGTGATTTTGCAATATTAGGTAAAGCGTAGTATTATTTTTAAAATAAAAGCAGAAAGGCTACCAAATCTCGAATGGTTTAAAAGCAGCGAGTTATAAACACCGGTATGGCAGACTGGGGCAATGGTGCGCATTATGCGCCATTGCCAGTAAATCTTTTTCATCGTTAATGTTTCTCTTTCACAGTTAGCACAATACCGGGTTGTATTTAGTTCAATTTTATGAATAACAATTTAATGTCAATCCCCTAAATTAAGACAATTCTATGAAATTTTACAGATGGTTAGAAACAGACATAGGGAAGTGGAGCCAGAAAACTATGGAAAAGACTTTAAAGGCTGTAAATGATGGCAGGAAGCAAAGAGAGACAGCCAGAGCTTTTGGAATTCCTTTATCAACACCTAGGGACAGGCTTAAGTCAGGCCCTGACAATGTACGGGATTGCCCCAGTGTATGGGGTAATGCCGTACTTTGCAAGTGTTTGGTTTTCTAATTATAACTCAGTAATGAAAGTTCTAAAAGACAAATCTATATGTTATAGTTTTATACATGACTAATTAATGATTATTTTCTGTAAAAATGGTGTAAAAATATATTTTAAGTACTCAGTAATATTGTTCTTCCTTAAGTGCACGCCATTTCCCCACTCTCCCCTAACCGCACACTAAATTTATCAAACGCCTTTCTTGATTATACTGGTAAGAGAATCCAGATATGTTGCGTAGGTTAGTATGTCTCTCAGCATTAATTCTTCGAACGTTTTAACGGAAGGTCAGCCTAACCTTTTAGCAACCAAATTAACTGACTTTATTTTAATTTACGGGGAAGCTCTTCAGAATGCTGCGGCAGCTCTGAAATACAGTTTGTGTTGTGTGTTTGTGTAGAAGTTAATGCAGGAACATTTGAACATCTTTTGTAAGTCCTGTTTCTCATTATTAATAATATTTTGTTCTAATATCACTTTTTAAACAATGCCAATAATAATGTTTGCTGCCTGTCTCAAGCATAAGAAAATGTAAGTGGAAAGTGAAACCTGTTAATTACATAATTGTGTAATGTTTCATTTATTTTTTAAACGCATATTAGTAAGCGGTTCTCAAAAGTGTGTAACAAAATTTAAAATAAACAAAAATCGCCATAAGCTTCAAACTTTTGCTGTAATGTACTTCTATTTAGGTCAGCATATACCGATTTAATTTAATAACAATACTTTTGAATCACCCTGTAGTATATGATGTGGATTGGCAATCGAATTCAACCCAGCAGCGATGTGTTTATCACTTATATACAGGGTGTCCGCAAAAAGGAGGTCAATCCGTTAACCACATGTTCCTTGAGCAAAAATAATATGACTTTTATAATGCCATTTTTGATTTTAGATCCACACGTGCGATGTACAGGGCGTCAAAGTTTGAAATTTAAAACTGATTATTTTTAATAAATGAAGTATTTAATAAGCTATCAATTTCAAATTTGGTACAGAGCTTCAACATAAATAGTCACATCTTTTGATAAAAGCAAAACGAAAACAACGGTCAAATAATCAAAATACGGGGGGTGCAGTACCCACTGACCTCCCCTGTTTTTTAGTACCTACGCCAGTGACTTCCAAGCTATTTTCTTTGAGATAATCATGCATTTTGGATTATTTTTTGTCTCTTATCAAATTTTGATAAAATCGTTCGTTTTAGAGAGAACTTGAAAAGTACTGGTCCTTGATACGCGGTTTACGGCATTCTCATACGTATCTAATACTAGAATAAAAAAATTTAAAAAAAATGGCATTATAAAAGTCATATTATTTTTTCTCAAGGCACATATTCCTTGAGAAAAAATAATAATTTTTATAATGCCATTTTTTTTTTTAATTTTTTTATTCTAGTATTAGATACGTATGAGATTGCCGTAAACCGCGTATCAAGGACCAGTACTTTTCAAGTTCTCTCTAAAACGAACGATTTTATCAAAATTTGATAAGAGACAAAAAATAATCCAAAATGCATGATTATCTCAAAAAAAATAGCTTGGAAGTCACTGGCGTAGGTACTAAAAAACAGGGGAGGTCAGTGGGTACTGCACCCCCCGTATTTTGATTATTTGACCGTTGTTTTCGTTTTGCTTTTATCAAAAGATGTGACTATTTATGTTGAAGCTCTGTACCAAATTTGAAGTTGATAGCTTATTAATTACTTCATTTATTAAAAATAATCAGTTTTAAATTTCAAACTTTGACGCCCTGTACATCGCACGTGTGGATCTAAAATCAAAAATGGCATTATAAAAGTCATATTATTTTTGCTCAAGGAATATGTGGTTAACGGACTGACCTCCTTTTTGCGGACACCCTGTATATATTTATCAGTTCTCCTCTGCTATCATGCCATGAAGGGGTGTGTTTTTCACGGTTCTAGCTTTTCCATCTTTGCTTTTATTTTGGCTTCATTTCTTGACTGTCCTTTATCTTGAATTACTTCTGTCTTAATTTTTTTTTCTTTTCATTAATATCCATCATTTTCTGTTTTCACTGCCACGCATTTAAAATTCGTAACTTGTTTGATTTGGTTTCCCTCTATTTGCATATTTAATTCCTCTTATTCGTGTGCTGTCATCACTTTCATCTTCTTGTTGTTAAGTTTCATATTGAACTTCTTCAACGTTTCGTTCCAAAGATTTAGATTTTCTTGCATTGTGTTTTTGGTTCCAGCCATAATCACCAGAGTATCAGCAAAAGCAAACGTTTATTTACTGTCAATTTACACATTTTTGTTATGTACCCACATATAAAGTGAGCAAGATCCTTCCTCATCCTTCCTTGTCTTCCTTTGGTTTTAAAAGTTTTTACTTCCATCTTCTGCGTTACCACATAATTGACAGCATCTTTATATCAGTTACCTCCTTACTGCTTTAATGAGTGTGTTATTTACGGTTCTTTCTTTCAAGATTTTCCAGATTTGTTCTCTTTCTATTCCATCAATGATCTTTTCTAAGTCTATAAATGTGAAGAATGCATATGCATTTGAATTTTGATTCGATTTTGTTTATTTTGACGAATGATTAATTTGATGGAGCTGTTAAATCATCAATCGCTAATTAAACAGTAAATCACCCAAAATTGTATTAATAATCCCGTTACAAATAGTAGAACTGTAAACCTAATAGTATATTGTATAACTAGTGCTGAAAGTTGAATATTTCACGAGTGTGAAAGTTGAGCCACGAGCCTCTGGCGAGTGGCTTAATCACACGAGTGTGAAATATCCTTTCAGCACGTGTTTTATACTATACTTTTCCGACGACCATTTTTCCAATTTTTCATTTAAAAAAATTTGAACCAGCACCACACTTGCAACACTTTGACGTTTTAAATATTTATTTTTTAACAAATGACGACTTTTGACGTCGCCCGCCGACTGCTTTGTGTGGTTTAGCGTGTGCAAAGTTTTGCACACGGGCATTTCACACAGTTTCGTTGCTATGCGAAATTTGTTATTTTCAATACTAGTAAACCGTGTGAAATGAGTCATTTTTTATAGTGGTCGTCGGAAAAAGAAATTACAATCACGGAAAGGACGCAACCAAATGCGTTTTTTCAATATTATCCCCGAAAGTCCCAAAACAGTAGCTTTCTAATTTTAATAGTGAAAGTGTTTTAAAAGCCCAGAAACGGAACCTTAAGGCAATGATTACATACAGTTCGAAAAAATGCATTTTACTGTTCGATTTGTTTGGCATTTTCTTCTTCTTCCGACAAAAGTGAATTTATAAAAAAAAATTCGGTCATACTTAAAACAAAACCTTACATAATATACAAGTATATTGATATTTAATAATCAAATAGATACTCCTAAAAAGCTAAAAATAGTCAGCGTAATAATACATTATTATTTTGTTAAACGATATTAATTTTTTAATACAAATAAAATGTTACATAGTTTTAGTAAAAGTTTATTGGAGCTGTAAGCACTTATTCTATCTTTCTTGTAAATCCTGGGTTTGTAAACCAACCCAGGATTTACGTCTCAATTATTGTCCCAAAGTACTTCAGTTGCTATTAAGCAAAGTTTTTGAAATTTAAATTCAATCTAACTATTTTCAGAATGGATAACTTTTTTACATGTATTAAATTAAATGAGTTAAGGAAGATCATTTTAGCTTTATTTTGATAATAATTTTTATAAAGCTTGGGTCTTTAAACTTTGGTATTTATGCCAAACTTACGAGCAATATAAATCTGTCTGATAATTAATAGAGTAAAAATTAATCTGAAATTGAAACTGAGAAATCTAAAACTGCCTACTTTAAAAGAATGGAGATTTATTTCAGAAAGTAACCTAGTTTGCCAAAAATGGTTTTGAATTTTATGCAAGTTTGCTTATATGCTCTTCTTACTTCTATCGGCTCATCTTTTTTATTACTAACATTTCTAAATATCTAAGCATGCTTTTTCAAGAGAATCTCTTTCGAAGGTATCTTCGGTGCTTCCAGCTTTAATTTAATTTAACCAAGGAACAAACAAAACATGTGACACATATTAAATACTTTTCAGAAAAACTTATTTTTTTTTTTACGTTACGTTAAATATAACCAAATGGTCAAGCACTCGGCGCTATAAATTGATTTTTAAAGGATCGTCTTTTAGATTTAATTATGTATTTCGGAAAGTTCTGAGTAACAATTGATCTTATACAAGTTTTATAGAACTTGATTAATCTTGCGTTCAGTCATGTAATATCAAAATCATTCTTGTTTGTTTTTCATATAAGAGTAATTTTATAATATTTAATACTTGTAACATACAATTATCCCGACGATTACTCTCTGATTACATTTGATAGCCGTTATAGTGACAAGTTAATTACACATTCTCGTAGCTAGGACACTGAATCAGTTTGTGCCATAAATTTATCTCACTGAAATTAGTTCGTTTGTATTACAGATGTTAGTGTATATCTCTTCTAATTTTTTTAATACTTTCCTTTTCTGCATTAAAAAATGTAAACTCTTGTTTTTTTATCATTTTCGTTTTTGTGGTTGCATATTCGCATATTTTTCTTTGTATTTTATACTTTTTAATTTTTCTTCTTTTCACATAAACTCTCTGTATGCTTCATTACCAGTAGTGAGTCGAGTAAAGCAGCATCAAAAGTAAATAACTTTTTTTAAAAAATCGGTAGAGAAAAATATCGCCTCCTCAAATATGTGAATATTTAAGAAATCAATTTTAGTTTCCTTCGGCAATGTGCTGAACGATAATTTTAAATTATCGGTTGTGATTAATGCTTGATTTTAATTAGTATTTTAGTTCTCTTCTGGCTTATACATATATCACAGTGCTAAACAATAAATTAAACCTTTCATCATTTCAATAACAAATTAATCAATTTGTTTATTGGGCAATAATTATGAATTAATATTTAAACACGACAGATTTTTCAATACTAAGCTTGAATATTGAATTATGATGGTAAGCTGTTGATTTCCTACAGGACCGATATTTTAACTAAAACAACAAATCTCCGAATACTTAACGCTGCTAATATAAATTTCAAATTAGGTTTGACACACGTTTGCTAAAATTAGCGATAACGGAAGAGCAACTTTCAAAAGTGAAAATTGGTTCATCATCTAATCAGAGAGAAACTGAAATATTTACATATTCTTTACTGTAACTGGCACGCAGACCAGAAGCGTCAAGGAAATTGATTCGGAAATAATCAATCAATCTGTCTATGGAATCAATTTATAATAATTTTTTTTTTGGCTTAGAAGTTCTTGTAAAGCCCGTGCCCGAAACCTCATTTAAGGCATAACCGGTTAGATAAATATGAAAATTTTCTTATGATATACAAATAATATTTTTAACACTTGCTTAAAGATCTATTTTAAAAAAAATTACACTCAAAGCCACATTAGCTTCATAATTTAATTTTACAAAACATCGATAAATAACAAAGCCCGCAGAATCTGTAGAATAAAATATAAAAAAAAGCGGGAGTAATAAGTATTAATTATGTTGGTCATGGTCGTTTCTTATGTAATGCAGAGCTTTTTTCTTATAAGCAATGGATAAAATTAATCGTTAATAAATCAGCAAATTTAACGGCCCTAATATTATTTACCTGTGCGAGCTACGCATTTTTACTGGGATTTAAATAAGGTTAGTGAAGGCGTTTGTTGCTCGATTTTTTGGTATTAATTTTAATTGCATACTGTGAGGTTACCTATTAGTCATGTTTATAATCAATCGATTATTATAAATGGGTCAGTAATTTATTTCCAAGCTCGGCTTACCTTCAATGGAACCAACCTTTTAAAAGTTCTTTGAAAAAATCGAACTGAAGTTCGAAATGCAAAGAATTTTAAAAGAAATTGCTAGAAAATATTTATTACAGAATACAACTGGTTATGCCACATTGTAAGGTCGTTTAAAATTCATGGAAGTCGATGTAATTAAAATGATTTCTAACTCTTCTTAATTCCATATGTTATGTTTATATTTCTGAGTTTTTAATTCGGAACGATAATGCACCAGTTTGGAATTTATAAATGTAAATTCGTTATAAATTAGTGGTTTTCAGTCCGAATTGCTTTTGGATATTTTACTCCGTAAACGTTGTTAATACAGTTTTTTCCATAAAAAATATCAGAAAAATAGTTTACAAGTTTAGGCAACTTATATTTCTTAAATTCTTAATATTAAGGCCTTAATTACTGAATTATTATGTACTTAAACTTGCAGTCCATATTAAGCTATCTGTAAATGTCGAAGAAGGCAAGTAAAAACTATCGAGTACGAACAGTAAGATATCATTAGTGCAGCACTTCGGGTTATTTGTTTAGAAATACCTTGAAATATTAATAATAATTATTACATTACTTTAAATACTCGGAGCGGCATTAAACTAAAGTTAAAAGCAAAGAAAGGGAGGTCATTACAATAATGAGAAACAATAAAGCGTATGTTTATCTATTTTTTGCAACTGTCATTAACGAAACATCATATCATTTCAAGTATAAAATATTGGAAAAGAAGCGCGTGCATGTTCCTTTTACTTTCTTGAAACGATACAACCGATGACATGAGAATGCAGCCTGTTTTCATGTTGTATCGGCATTTCATTGAAATTACATCAGCAACTGAACAATGGAGAAAATGATTTATAAATGTTTAAAGATCACTTATTTTTAGATAAGCATGCTTGTTTAAACTTTTATTTCCTTGTCTAACGTTTTAGTATATATAAACATACTTCTTATTCTTTTTGTTATAAACTAGTGTTGGCGGCAATTTGCTTGTTAATAATTACATTAATGTCCTCTGAAGAATGTAATTTTTTGTAGCAAAAATGCTTAAAATATATCATTATTATCCGTGTTGTTTCAATACCAAGGAACTGTTTTACAGTACTGAAACACAATTTTAAATATCAAATCGCTCGCTCCTTTGGAAATATATGTTTAATGAAACAATATATCTCTGTAAAAATTGCTTGATAAACGTAAATTTGTTCCTTAAATAACAGCCTGCTGTTATGAAATACATTGGAGATCACTGGTTGTTTTATACATAAATGTTGAATATATTTAAGGAATTTCAGAGATCTTCATCATTTATCATTTTAAAATAATATCTTTTACTGTTATGTATGTCTGTAATTCTCTGAAAAATATATTAAATTGCAATACTCTTGGTTTATTACAAGGCAATAATAACTAATAAGCAACTGATTCATTTCAGTTTCCAGTAGGTTAGCGAGTTAAGGCCAAAATAATAAATTAATCATTTCTTCTGCTTTTATAATTAAACGAAGTTAAATCACTACATATTTGTGCAAATTATTATCGTTTTCAGGAACACATATTTCAATCCATGCTTTACTTTTCGGCTTTTAAAATGGCAAAAGTTTTGGGAAATTCTAATAAAAATAAAAATAAAATTCATAATACTAGGCTTTGTTTTGCAGTGTTACTTTAACGTATCATCGTTGCCTAATATTTATTTAAAAGTATTCATCCCAACCATCTTCAAACTCAGTGGTTTAGAAAACTCTTGCACTTTAATTTTAAATTTGTAAGGATTTCCTCCATTAGAGAGATGTTTCTTTATGTAAAACCAAAGGTCAGTGTCTGAAACCTCCCTACGCAGGTTATATATCTCTGTACAAAGATTTTTCAAAATGCCTTCTCAGTTTGTCATCTTCAACTTCCTTCTTCCTATTTCATACGTGTAGGTCTTTCCATATCAACATATTTTAGTTATGTGTTTGTGTTTATTGCGTTTGTTTCGTTGTTTTCTGTATTCATCCATGTTCTTAAATTGCAGATTGGTATATTTTGTTCGTAATTTCGCTCTTCATAAATATTTAGAGTTCAACTTAACTGCAAGAGATCTCAATGTTTTCTATTTCTGTAATCCCATTATCCGCTGCAGCTCCTGTTATAACTGTTTCCATACGTTCTTGTCTTCTCTGTTTTGTTTTGTTAAATTTCTTGAATATTTTGTATAAAAATTGAAATTTGTTATTTAACGCCTCTTCTCTCTTTTTTGCTATGGAACTAGTTCAAAGACGTCTTTACTCTTCTTTTTGAGTGATCCTTGTGGTTTGCTTTTGTTTTAATATGAAGATCAATCACTGCTTCCAGTTTTATGCCCAGTGTAATGTGATGTGCTTGTCCAAAGTCAATAAATATGACATAAATAAACTGTGAAATACCATATTTTACTTGTAATTCATAATTTGTTTTATCATCAGCACTTGGTCTACAGCTTCTTAACCTTATTCAATAATTTCTTAACCAAACTATGTTTCTTGCAGTGCTTGTTAATACTTAATACTTCAATAAACGAGATGACATAAAATAATTGGGCTGAATGTAAAAATTACAAAAAAGTCTTCACCCCTTTAAGCCTTTTTCTGAATAGGAAAATTATGCCCAATTCCCTTATGTCATAGTTTCTTTTTAAAGCTTGCTTGGCTATACTGGCTAATACACTTTTGTAAACATTTTCTTCCTATTTTTAGTCTAATATAACATTCTTTTCAATGCTTTTATTATTCTTTAAGTCATTCATAATATTAATTTTTCCTTTTCGTGTGGGCTTTTGCACTTCCTCTCTTATTCTATATTCATATTTCTATGTTCTTCTTCATTTTTTCTTCGGTTGTGGTCATCCTTTCTTTAATTTTGCATATAACATGTAACAAATCTTGGAATTAGCCTTAATGTTACCCTAGGGTACCAGGACTTTTAGTCATTTAGCGAAGTATTATTGTATACCTTTTTAGCTACTAGCTTTATCTCTTCCCTCGCACACTCTTTTTCATTTTTTGTAATACTATATTTTCTATTCCTTCCAAACAGCAAGCTCATTCATATTTCTTATTGGGAATTTTTATTCAGAGGAGAAAATAGTTAAATAAAGGTTCACTTAGAATTTAAACATATGACGATATTATGTTAAGTCAACTCATTTAGATAAATTTAATCGTAGTCTGAGAATAACAGGAAATGGTTGGTCGAAACAGGCACTTCATACTAATTATACTAATTTAATGATAGCAATACTATTTAATAATGGTGCACAAAACATTTCTAGTCTTACTTCAGCCTTAAACCTGTAATTATTGTAAGCGAAAGATGAAATCCAACACTGAAACTTTTACCAAGTAAGCTTTTTACAAAACGTACAATCAAAGGCAAGGACAGTGAAACCATTTTGAATTATTACTAAAAATTTTGTTTGAATAATAAAACGTGAATTTAAAATTATGTCATAAATTACAATAAGAGATAGCAAATGATATAAAAACTTCTTAAAGGATCTAAAACTTTTTACAGTTTCAAGGTGTTCATTTGAACGCGTTAATCCTAAAAGTTTTAAAATAGGTAACTCAGATGGCTCTTCACTAATGTTCACGTTTTTATGTTATTAAATTTAAAAATTAAGACTAGAGCTTCTACCATACTGTTTAAGTAATGACATACATATTCATTGGCACAGTGATTATTTGATTAAATACTATAATAGGAGTATCCAATCTTAATTTTTAAAATATAATTGAAAGACGTTATGTAGTACGTGCTGCCTGTTTCAAATTTCCAGACCCAATGTTTTAGGATAGACACCTTATAATAAATAAAGATTTATTTATGCTTTTAAACTAGAGAATCGTGTGTTTCAGTATTGAATCTTAATGTTTTCTTAAATAGGTTGTTAAATTACTTCAAAGCTTGCAAACGAATCTAATTTTTACTTTAGAAAAATCACGTTACTCGCTTAATTTCCAATCGTAATAATGTACTTTGTTAGATATCAAACAAATAAGGAATATTTACGAGATTGAATTCAATTATTTCTTGCTTCACTAGCAAGTTACTTGAGCAGTTGGCTAATTACGGTGGTTCCATTTGTCGGCGCTGCAATAGTGCCGCTGTTCATTATACCAATTATTTCAACAATTGCCCAGAGGTGTTGATATAGTACGGTACATTAATAAATATGTTTATTCATATAACTGGAAGACAGGTGTAGAAGATTGCTTATTTGAGGCTATTTGCATGCACTGATGCAGGGCACTTGGTTATGCATTAAGCACATGAGGCTATTTTTTTTTCCTAGATTGCGAGTAATGTGTTCTTGTACTCGCATATTATCTTCAGTCGTGACCATGAGCATGATAGATTTTGATTATCTTTTAAATGAGATGAAGTTGTTCGAAACAAATTAAAAGTTGTTTTTTTGATATAATCAACGGTTTCATAAAACTATGCACGCGGAACGTTTTGCTTCATTTATTAAGGATTCTTTTTAAAAAAGGATTTTCAGACAGGCTCACGTCACCGTTCTGATGTGTGGTAAACGGATTATGTTTTATTGGTTAATTTTTCTTAATTACTCTAAATTCAATTACTATAATAGCTTCTTCCTACCAGCTGCATGATTAATTCCAAGCAGTACGATAATCTCCAAGGTATTACCAAGTGGTTAATTCCGTAGTTTGATTAAACAAGCTTTTTAAAAATTATGTTAACTGAAAATAACGGATAATTTGCATTTATTATTCATAGCGCATAACAGTTTTAAATGTGGTTGCAGTCGCTTGCAGTATATGATTACTGTAACCAGACGCATCAAGGTACCGCCAAATTATAATTATTAACTGTGAAATATATTAATTTGCGATTAGACTTCCCTAGTTGTTTTGTAATCTTAAATCTTTAAGTAATTTACATTCTAATTACTTGGCTAGACTACGTCCAACGTCTCGGTTAAATGAGAATGATTATTCATTTTGTTAAAGTTGAACAGAAACTCAAACAGAACGTAATTAATATAATCCGGTCGGGATTTAAAAAGTCCTTAAAAATAAAATACGCTTTCATGAGCTTCCCATAAGCGGGGGGCCCAGGGAATGCGAGAACGCACGGAAAGGGTGTGACATATACAGAGTCGCACGTGCCGCCCCCTTTGCGGGGTGCATCAAAATAGGGACCGCTTTTATACTATATTCCTGCGGATTCTGAGCAACCCTATTGTATAGTTTCGATTTTCACCCCTCAGCAGGAGCCGGCGCTACCTGACAGTCGCAACTTCTAGCAAGAAAACGTTGAACTGGGGATTATTAGCCAAATCGAAAATTTGTACGAACAAACTCCGCCGAAGTTTGCACCCCCTGTTGCGAAGCGAAAGGGATGCGTATGGGGAAAAACAATACTCTTTAGAGGTATTGAATAACAGTTGTTTGGTATAAACTTCCTTTGAAGAATGTAAATTATTTCAATACTGCTTATGAAGAACCTTAAAAGAACAGCTCACAGGTGAAATAAGGAATCACATAAATGAGTTTTATTGAACATTTAATTATAGAAGATGTAGATAAAGTGACAAAAAAACATCACAGTAATCACCGGTCAGTGGTAATACCAAAACTCATAATAAAAATGTTGAAACTGTCCTCATTCTTAAGTAATTTTCTTTTTATCCTTCTTGTTTTCTTTCTTTTCTTAATACCTTTTCCGCTAGGGCGAGGGGGTTAAAGCCACATTTTATTTAAAAAAACTAAGAGTAAAGTGCTTGAACAAATGTTAACAAAAACACATGTTGCTGCAAAAAACTTGTTGTTCGCTGTTTTTGGTACCTATATTTTTCTGAAAAAGGTGCAAACGAAACTTATTTAAATTCTATTATTCAATGCAATTCTGATTATACTAAGATAAAACCACGCAAAGGCAAGAAAAACATTCTACTTTATTTTTGCTCAAAACCATTAATTTTGGTTTATTTTATTCTTCCTATTTCTAGTAATAAATCCACAAATTGTAAGCTGATTGTGATATTCCATATGCCACATCAAAATACTTTGAATATTTCGGGCTATCATAAGAGACATTCTTGTTTTATATTTCCGTAGAAGCACAAAAGGTTTGTATAATATTTTTATAAAATTTTGTGGTAACATTAATTGCAACATTTTTTAATATTCGTTTTACATTTTTTGTTTAATATTTATCAAACATTGTTTTAGAATATTTACTCAGTGTTTGAAATGATTAATTATATGAATATTTTTTAGAAATGTTCAAGTAATATTTGTGAATTTATTCGAGAGATACGATATTATGATATTATAAAAATATTTGAAATAATTATTGTCTAAACAATTTATAAACGAACTTGGGTAATATTCGGAGTTCATGTTGTATAAATATTATCTTGTATTTTTACTACTATGTTGGTTACAACAATCCGTCTAATATTGCTTGATAAGATTACTGTAGTATTTTCGTCAAATATTTAGAAAACATTAATATATTCTTTAATAATATTCAGATCATATTTATCGTTTATATTAAAGAATTCTTCTTCTTCTTCAGCCTTGATTCGTGCACTGCTGGACTTAGGCCTCCCCTAAATTCCTCCAAGCTACTTTATCCTGCGCAATCTGATGCCATCTATTTCCCGCAAATGCCTTTATGTCATCGGTCCATATTTTCTTTGGCCTTTCAACGCTTCTTCTGTATGCCCTAGATCTCCACTGCATTACTCAATTTGACTGTTGTTTTGAATCCTTTCTTGCTATATGCCCCATCCAACTCCATTTTAGTTTTGCAACTCACCCTGTGTCTGATACTTATGCCAAGTATTGCTCTCTAAATGGCACGCTGCGTTGTTTTCAGCTTTTCGGTATGGTCATAGTCTACAGTCCGTATGTCATAACTGGCAATATACAAGAATCGAACACCTTAATCTTCATATAATTTGGTACTTCCTGTTTTTAGGATATCTTTAAGTTCGGAAAATACAGCCGAACTCAAACTGATTCTTCTCTTACTTTCTGCGATTCTATTTTGCTACCCCAACTTTATAAGATGTCCGAGGTATATGTATTCTTCCACTTTCTCGATGTGTTGGACCTGTATTGTGAACTATCTTGTGCTGTTAAGTATGATTTTGGTTTTGTTCAAATTCATTTGTAGGCCAATGTTTTTAGACGCTTCATTTAATTGCCTTATTATGTCTTCTAGTTCTTCGGGATTATGGCTAATAAGGGCTACGTCATCAGGAAAACGTAAGTGATTAACATATTTTGCCTCTATATTTATACCTTTTCTGTCCCATCTCAGTTCTTTGAACATATTCTTCAAAGTTGTTGCAAACAACTTTGGGGACATTGAATCTATTTGTTTTACGCCTCTTTTCATAGGAATCTTACGGGTGTGTAATTTTTTGTATTGATAATACAATATGCGAGAGTATATTTTAGTTTTTTAGCAAATTAAGAGAATTTTTGTGAGGAGGCCTATCCTCGTATCCTCTGTACTTCCCCGGGCTTCGACGTCACTAATATAGAATTAGTTGGTATTTTATAGTTAGATCAACAACAGAAGTGAATCCATTTTTTAAGATTTTTATTTTTTTATGACTATTTTGTCACAGTGCTCCAATTTAAAATCAAAACAGGCATCTAATTATTAAACAGCATAGGTAATCATTTCGGTAAAACTTCATTTACGTTTAAAACACTTTAAAAGTTGTAGTTTTTTGTTGAATTTTAAATATTTTTGTACTCAATAAAATTTACAAACTTATTTACTAGTTTTGAACCTCGGATAAGTCTCATTCTAAAATTTAGAGTAGCTCAATCAGAAAACCAAGATACAAGCGATAGATAAACTTAATTTGGGCATTTTCTTAAATACAAATTTTGAAAACTACCAGTACTGTAAAAGAAAAATACAACATGGAATCACACATCAGAAAGAACAAGATATTTAAAAAAATAAATTGTGTGTTAACTTATCTTATTATTCCATACAAAGTTAATCTTTAAAAATAGCTGTCAACATTATATTTATGGCCTTTCATTTAACAAAAGTTTAAATTTAAGCATTGAAAATGGCGTATGTATTATGAACATTTTGTATAGAAAACTACCACTTTCAGAGGGATTTGAACCATAACAAAATGCGCTGAAAACCGTCTTTATGCTGCTTAAATATGGGTTTTAAAGCATAAAATCATAAAGAAAATTATCAGATTATAGTAATATCAGTAATATCATCTAAGAAATCCAGACATGGAATATTAAATAATAATATTTTTATAGCCGCGTTATTGTTCAATTTACGCAATCATTTACAAGTATTTTATGTTAATGTCTCCTTATTAAACAAGTAATGCCTTAATTAAGCAAATAATATTGTTTCTGTTCATATCATATTCTTCTGTCTGATGAATACCCGCTTATTCAGAATACAACCATGTGAAGATTATAATTTTTTTCCCTGCTGATTTGTTAAGTTGCATTCGGTTATATTTATCTAAAGGGGGCAGATTGATTTTACTGTTTGTTTAGAGGTTTTCATGACAATCGGTAGGTTGAGGATGAATTTATCTGCTGAGGGCGTAGTGAAACCAAATTAATGGAAAGGTATTCGTTTTTTCCATCGATGATAGACATTAGTCGATATGATTTTTAAAGTATACAACGTCGATCTGTGCAGCTAAAACCAGTTTAAAACGAATTTAGGTTTAAGATTAAGTTGATTTAAGGTAATTCTTAACTTAAATTTGTACTGAATCATCTATCATCGATTATGGGGTTTAGATATGAAGCTAGAATTTTCATATCATCGGCGTAGGTAGCTGTCAATGTTTGTCTGTATTCGGGTAAGTTTGCTACGTATATCAGATATAATATTGGGCCAGGAACACTGCCCTGCGGTACCCCAAATAGAAGAATATAAAGTTGAGTATATTCTTGCCAATATTTTATTTGAAACATCCTATCAGTAAGATAAGATTTGAGTAGAGTATACTGTCGGTGTGTAAATGCGGGTTTCAGTTTGTAAAATAGGCCCAAATACCACACCTTGTCAAAAGCTTGACTTATATCAATAAAAAGTGCAGAGCAGATCGTTGCTGATTCTTTTCCCTACTCTGTGTGCTTGTTCTATAGTTCCATGTCCCTTTCTGAAGCCAAATTGATGGGATAGCTTTTTCCATCGATGATGGACATTAGACGTTTGTGCAGTATTGGACTAATTAAATGATATGCTGTAACATCATTGAGGTTTTTGCCTGATTTTGTAATGATTATTATTTGCCCTTCCATTGGCATGGGGAATAGTTGATTCTGAGAATGGCATTCTAAATTTGTGTTACTGCTTTAATGCTTTTTTGGGAGAGTTGTTTCAGTGTTTTTCTATTGACCAAGTCATATCATGGGGCCTTTTTTGGATTAATTTCTGAGTGTATGGCTGTTTCCACCTCGTTTGCTAAAATGTTTTTGTTGGTAGGACCACTGATATGGGGTCTGCAATTCGTTGCTGATATTTTCTTCTTCAGTTGCTGTTATAGAGGGAGGAAAGGAGTGAAAGATTGATGCGAGGTGTTTCGCAAAAGTTGGGGCCTTTTATTTTTCCGTTCTTGCTCAGGTGTTATCGTTAAGCCGTAATGGTGGAATTTGATGTTGAGGTTGTTTTTCATACGCTTGGATTTCCATTAGTGAATAGTCCGTGGCTGTAGTGTGTAGTTGGTGTGAGTTCTGTAAGATATTCTTGGATGGTTTGATTTTCCAAGTTCTGTAACAACTTCCTGAGTTCCTTTGCTAGATGGTTGTGTTTATGTTTATCCAAGAGTGCTCTTGTTAATTGCCACTTTCTACGAACTTTTCCTTTTTCTGCTAGTTTCTGCTTGACAATTATTGGATGTTCTTCTTTTGTATTGTTTTTTTTTTGTCTGGCGTTGTTTACCACACTGCGTTTTTAATAACCTTCGTTATGTTTACCACTGCTTCTTCTATATCTATTTCTGTTTTTAGAGGTAAATCTAAGTGTATTTGTTAATCAAGTATTTCTCTAAAATAGTTCCAGTCTGTCCTTTTGCTGAACAGCGATGCCTTCTTTGGTGTTCCTAGTATGAGCATACGAAGGTTCCGAGAGTTCTTATTTTAGTGCTCATTAGTAGTTGTTTTGTTTTGCTTGTTTCCGCTCTTGCTTTAGCTGCGTATGTGATGACGGGACCACTTTTGTACGAAGCTTGTACCGTAAGTGTTGCCTGATGGCCTGGAAAAGAAATTTAAAGTGCAAACTTCTGTATCTATATTCTGGGAGCGTCAGGGTGTTATTTTTGTCGATTTTCTCGAACCAGGGACCACAATAAATAGCCAGAGATATACACGAGTATAGTGACCATTAAAAAAGCTTAAAGAAGCCTTTAGAAAAAACTGCCTCAAAAAAATTTACGTAGCATTGTCACCATGATAATGCAAAACCCTATACTGCATTTGCTACTCAAGAGGCGATCCAGAAGCTGGTATGGTCAGTTATGCTACATCCAGCTTTTAGTTCTGATTTAGCCCCATCGGACATTCTTTTATTTGGGCCAATGAAAACAAGTATGAAAGGAATTAAATTCGAATCATTTGAGGAGGTAAAGTGGATTTGAGCGATGGGGTTCAAGGTGGCGCACATGTTTAGATAGAGAGGGGGATTATGTTGAAAAATAACATTTTGTAGTTCAAAGTTTGAATAAATATTATACGAGATTTCTTTAGATATTTTTTAATTTAACGGTATTACAGGCCAACAGGCATTACTTAGGGCACAAGCCTCGTATATTTTTACTCTATTTTCTGTAGTCATGTATTTATTCTTCCAAATCGCATCGCGGCGAAATCCCGATATTCTTACTCCTCTAAATGCTTGATTCTGCACTACTCTGGTGGGTTTTCTATACTGGATATTTCTACCCCAGATAATAAAGCTCGTTACTTGTTCAGTGATGCCTTTTATTTCTAGCTTGCATAGTATGGTATCTCTAGCTATGATCATATATTTAGTTTTATCTTTTAATACTGGCATATTCCACTCTTTTGCGCTTACAACAAATTGAAGCAATTAATAGGTGTTGAACATCATCTTCATTATCGACAGCGTCGTCAGCGTAAAAATTATATTTATATTTGCTTGTCTCATTCTGCATTCCTGTTTTGTTTTAATTGCATTTATGATTTCGTCTATAATCAGTTTAAATAACATTAGGCTAAATGAATCTCACTGTCTTACCGCTGTTGTAATTGGAATTGCTTCTGTGTATTCGTTTTCTACTTTTATTATTGTTGTTGTGTTTTTGTAAATGTTTTTTACTAATTTAGTGATCGGTTCTGATATTCGCTTTCCATCCATAATACGTAAGACATCACAAATTGGTACTTTGTAAATTTAGACTAGATGGGACAAAAACACAAAAGAAAGGAGGAAGACAGGAAGAAAAATATAATGTAGAAACCCTAAGAGAAGACAGTATTCGAACACTATATAAAACAAGGTTAGGTAATAGTGTAGAAAATAATAAAATAGCAGAAAATGATAACATAGAAGAAGCTTGGAATAAACTGAAAAAGAACACACAACAAGCAACAGAAGAAGCTTAGGGATGAAAAGAAGAAAGCTTATCTACAATATAAAACAACAGGTCAACAGAATGAGTTAGAAAAATATAAAAACAAAACAGAAACAATATGATACATTAAACAGGAAGACAAAGAAAGAAAGAAAGAAGACAAAACAATAGTAACAAATGAAAGAGAAAAAAAATTAGTGGACGTAAATTCGGAAGAACTACCGAGCATTAATGAAGATGAAATAAAGAAAGCGATAACAAAAATGAAAAACGGAAAATCACCTGGATGTGACGAAATCATAGCGGAGATGATAAAGCATGGAGGAGAGGTCATAGTCAAAAAATTAAAGAAATTATTTAAAATGTGCCTAGAAAGAAACGAAATCCCAATGGAATGGGAGGACGCAATAATCGTATTAATCTACAAAAAAGGTGACAAAACGGATCTAAATAACTAGGTACCGCCCGATAAGCCTACTTTCCCAAATCTACAAACTGTTTACAAAACAAGCAGGCTAGAAAAGAAACTTGATTTCTACCAGCCCAAAGAGCAGGCAGGGTTTAGAAAAGGCTACGGGACAACGAACCACCTGCAAACGATGAGACTTCTAATGGAAAAAACCACAGAATATCAGATGCCGATTTGGTTGGCGTTCGTGGACTACCAAAAGGCCTTTGATAGTATTGAAGCATGAGCAATTATAAAATCACTTAAGAATGCGAGGATTGACTACCGATATACAGATATCATTGAAACTATGTATATATAAAAAAGCCAGATTGAAGATTAAACTACACGAATATACAGACCCAGTAAGAATAAAACGAGGAGTACGACAAGGTGACGCAATATCGCCGAAGTTGTTTACTTTAGCAATGGAGGATATATTTAAGACCTTAAACTGGGAAAATAAAGGTATACTAATAAATGGTGAACGTCTCAACAATCTACGCTTTGCGGACGATATCGTACTAATAACAGATAACCTAACAGAATTACAAGAAATGGTACAAGAACTAGCGGAAGCCTCACAAAAAACAGGACTACAAATGAACATAGTTAAAACAAAAATAATGACAAATAATCAAGAAGACAGATGAGATACAACAGTAAATGGCAAAGTTATAGAAAGAGTCCAGAAGTATGTTTACCTGGGACATGAGATAAGAATAGGAAAAGAAAACCAAGAAGCGGAAGTTAGCAGAAGGATTACAGCAGGATGATCAGCCTTCGAAAAATTAAATCATGTATGGAAAACAACGATACCGTCAAAATTAAAAGCGAAAGTTTTCAGTCAATGTGTGATACCTGCAATGACCTATGAAACGGAGACCTGGGTGCTTACGAAAGCAATCTTGAATAGGATGAAAGTAGCGCAAAGAGCCATGGAGCGAAAAATTGTGGGAGTAACTCTAGCAGACAGAAAAACGAACGAATGGTTAAGAGCAAGATCGAAAGTGGAAGATATAGCAACAAGAATAGCAAGACAAAAATGGGAATGGGCTGGACATGTTGCCAGAATATCAGATAAGTGGAGTAAGAAGATATTGGATTGGAGACCATGGAGAAGAAGAAGAGGTGTGGGCAGGCCAATGATGAGATGGGTAGATGAAATAAGAAAAACAGCCGGAACCAAATGGCAAGAATTAGCAAAGGACAGAAAAGAATGGAAGGGTAGAAAGGAGGCCTATATCCATATTTGGGTAGAGAGAGGTTAGAAGAAGAAGAAAAAACAAGAATTCTGGGAAAGTTTCAGGAAAAAGTTAGAGCATGACTTGAGAGGAACGGAAACCAAAGGGTGGAAAATTATCAAAAATCGAAAAGCTGAAGTCACAGAATTATGCAGAAACAGTAAGATTATAAACACCTATTGGACAGAGGATTTTCTCAAATTTCTTGGATCGACACCGACCCCAACACTTGCAAATAACAACAATCCAGAACAAGACAAACTTATAGTATCCCGCGAAGAATTAGAAAAGTCTCTAGCGGCATTGAAGAACATAGAAGCAGCAGGAATAGATGAAATAACCAATTAACAAATTAGACATGAAAGTCAGGAAGTGGGCCATTGATAAATGAATTAAATGCCCTAATTCAAAAAATCTTCGACGAACAGGTAATACCAGCTGACTGGAAAACAACATTACAATACCACTGTTTAAAAGAGGAGATAAAAACGTATTAAAACTTACAACAAAGATACTTCTACTGAAGATAGATTCCGCTCTCACATAGTGCTTAATATTCTATTTTATCACTACATATAGTACCTACTGCGGTGCCTCCGTGTGCTGTTTCATTTGGATGATTAGTGGTGAAACATAATACAATGTTATGCAAATATTATGTTTTAACGTTTAACAAAATAATATTAGTGAAAACTGGACGTTAAATATTACTCCGGAATTCTCTCGGTAACATTTTCTCTGCATTTTTTTAATAATATTGCTGTTTCATACGGTTCTTACATTAGCTATATATATTTCTCAAATACTTCATTTCAAATATTATTTTAAGATATTCCTAAATAAACTTGGTCATCAATATTCAGAGAATATTTTTCTAATATCATCAGTACTACCTACTCCTAGACTCAAAATATTTAAATATCGTCTCAATCTTTTTAAAACATTACAATAATAGTATATACTACCAGGGTTGTTTTAAAGTAAAGATTTGTATATTGTTTTTGTTTAACACGATTTCTGAAATTTTTGATATTCAAGATGCTCTTAAGGTTTAATAATCAATTTTTTGAAAATACAATCGAACACTTAAACTAATTAAAAGATGGTACTAAGAGTTGTTCATTCATAAGCTTGTGTCCTCGATCGAATGACGGGGCCGGAACGCCATCGGGTCAAAACAATTATAATCCAGGGAAAAGTTCGTTTAAAATAGGACCCCTCGTGTGACAGCTTGACCGGTAAACCCGCGCAAAATAACACAAACCGGAAATGACGGGCAAAAGGGGTGCACACTTGACTATCCAATCAGGCGTACCAACATATAACTAGATAAACTCACAAATGCCCCAGTTCTATGTTGGAACACCTGCTACATCACTTGTTTATTTCTGTCAGATCTATATATAGATAGTCACTGTTTTGTTACGAAACTTTTGTTATTATCTCCGAAACGTTTTACGGGGTTGAATTGAATTTTAACGATGTAAATTACGGTAAACGTAAATGTTAACTTGGATATTAACTAAGGCCAGTTTGACAAATTCCGTAGTTTTCTCGTTATTTGGTATTTTTAGTGGTATGTCGGGTTATAAATTTCGATCCCATTCACGAGGTCTCTTAAAACTTGTTCGGTCTATCAACGAAATCGATAAAATAGAGGAAACATTAATAAAAACATCACCAGAACGCAGTGGCGGACTGGCAAATTTAACCGGCCCGGGAAATTTGGTAGTGACCGGCCTCCTCTCACTTTTATTAGGGTGGCCCATAAAAAATGTCGTTTTTTTGTGGAAATTTTATTTAATAATAAAACAACAAACATCCACTCTTATTCACTAAAGTATAGACCCTTGCCATGCTGGATCTTTCGAGGTAAAGAATTCTCGGCATGCAGCTTCAACTTTTTCAGCTCTTGTGAAATTTCTTCCACACAGGAAGTGTGCCATCGATCGGAATTAGTAGTAATCTGAAGGTGCAAGGTCTGGACTATAAGCTGGATGAGGTAGAAGCTCTAAATCCAACTCCCTAATTTTCGACCGAATTTCAATAGCAGTATGGGGTCTGGCGTTATCTTGCTGTAGAATTGCGCCCCTCCTATTCACCAATCCAGGGTAACGCCGACGTAGAGCATCATGCATCCTGTCCAACTGCTAACTATAAAGGTAATCCATTGATTTTCTTTGTTAAGATTATTAAAATATACCCGTTTCTCGTCGCAAGTAACGATCCGTTTAAAAAACGTCCGTCCCAAGGATTTGAAAGCAGCCGATTGCAGACTTCAACTCGTCTTTCTACCATTGCTGGTGTCAATTCATGTGGAACTTTTCTGCAGCGTCTATTGGCCTTTCGAATTTGATGTAAATGATGCCGTATGGTTTCTTTGAAATAACCAAGTTCTGCTGACAACTTACGAGTACTTGTAGATGGATTAACTTCAACAGCGTCTCGCAGTTCGTTGTAAGCCGACCAGAACCTTGTTTCCTCTTGAGACTTGTATGTCCTTCCACTTCACATATTTTATTAACTGCGGCGGTTGCGGTTGCCGAAACGTTTTGTTTCCAATAATGACGCAAAATTATCAAAATTTCGTAGTTTTCGTCTGCCATTATGACGTTTGTTGTAGCTTAGAAACAAAAGAATAACAAAAGTAAATCGGTCAGAGATATTCGCCTAGTTGACTAGTTTTTAATGGTGTATAACAATAGCACATCATTTAATGTTTTTCAAATGCGAGTAAAAGAGCTCTATAAAAAACGGCATTTTTTATGGGCCATCCTAAAATATTATAATAATAATTAGGCTGTCAAAATCAAGCCCGGCTAAATTAAATATTACATACAGTATTTTTCACCTAGCATTTGGTTCGTGACGTCAACTTGCTCCGCCCAAAAACTGCATGGGTAGACACGCGTTCGTGCGCAGAAGGTAATGAAAACCTAGTTTAGAAAGAGATGGAGTATAGTTGTATTGTGAATTTATTGACAGCGCGTTGACGTCACAACCCAAATTCTAGGTGAAAAATACTGTATTAGGGCCTGCCCACTTTATTTAGCCAAGACGTAATTTAGAAAGGACGATGGCGCCATTTGAGGTGAACTATTAATATGTAATATTTAATTTAGCTGGCCTTGGTCAAAATACGACTAACAAACTATGGAGGGCGCTAGGTCTACTTCGTAATACTACGTCAATGACTAATCCTTATAAAGGAAATTAATAAAAAATAAATGCACGACACACCTTCAATGTAGCAATAATTGTATTAAAGTAGATATCAAACAAATAGGTAATATCAGCGGCATCGGCATGAAACACAATAAAGAGATAACTAGGGAAACAATAATAAATAAACAAGGCGAACAGGTGTTTGAAGTCGCCGGGTGTAAGTAAACGATTTACCTGCAGTCAAAACCATAAGAACAATTTCTGATAATATTGACCGGCCTCAGTACTACCGGCCCACCGGGAAAGTTCCCGGACTCCCGGCGGCCCAGTCCGCCCCTGCCAGAACGAGAACTTCTGGATATCCGCAGATTTAGTAACTGGCAATCGAGGAGTCTGAGAAACAGAACCAAACATTTTTAAAATATTTTGGTCAAACAGATGATACGTCGTGAGGATATTATAGCAATTATCAGATAAAATGACGTGAACTGTTGGGCGAATGCGCCGAAATATTTATAGTCATCTGTCCCCGATCGAACCACTGATTAGAATGATTGATACTTATTACTAGAACAAAGTTTTTGTACCTCGATACACTTCTCCTCTATAAATATATGAAGATGTAGATAATTTTTCGTAATGAACGCCCGTCTCTCACGAATATAATGAATGAAATTTTATTTACTATATGCAAATGCGATTCCACGCAAACCAATGACCTTCACGTGTGAATCATGCACTCTACGTAACTTTATAAAATAATTTTTCTCACAAAAGGTTGCTCTCCTCCGTATAAAGGATGTTGACAGCTGTATAACAAATTCTTTTTCCTTTGAGACACCTTTAAATACGGACGAGAACAAAATATTCAGGTAGAACTCATTGTGTAATTCTCTGTTGAAACATTACAGGATATACACAACAGTTAGGTACTTGCTTAATACAGTTTAAAATTGCTAACTTTGCTGAAACCGCTGGAATTTGAAGGAATTTGCCTTTTGTTTTCTTTATCTTTTATACTTAATTGGAAAGTTAAGGTCATTAAAGCAAGATTTCTCATTCCTCCCTTCTGATTTAAATTAATTCTAACTAATAAAAACGAAAATTTTCAAATTCTTCAAAATCAAAGTTTCCCGCAACAGTGCTAAACCTTATCAAGGTATTTAATATTCCCAACTTGAACGTATTTAAACACTGCAGTTTATATCTAACGTTCGTTTGAGTAACTTACATAATTAATAACGCAGATTTGTTTAAATAAAAAATCTAGAATGTGAGCTTTTGCCCACTGGCTGCTTGTCTTTAAATTATTCAGAAACCGAATTTCATAAAAACATAATTAATATTCGCTAAATTTCTAATGTATTTTCGGCGAATGTCCATAAACCGATCTTATCTCAATCATTGATAAAGTAAATTATTTGGCAAACTAAATTTTTGTTTTTGCTACTTTGCACTGGAATTCGGAATTTTTCTGCCTAAAATCTAATATTGTAATTAATTTTATTAATAACCAACCATAAATCAGCTTGTTTTAAAGAATATTTTTTTCGGATACCTATTTGAATTTCTGGCCAATAAGATTATTGTTTTAAAATTGTTATAATAAAGATCTCCGTACTCGTACTAGAATTCAGCGTATTATGTTGTTGCTATTAGTTATCTAGCAAAATTTTTGTGAAATTGCTGATTGATATGGTACTAATTTGCATTAGCTTTGGTGTTAATCTGCAATTCATCAGCTTTTCTCCTTTAAAATTTTTATCAGCACTCAATCTAAAATTTTCTTTTACTACTTTTCACGTTTTCTCTGTAAAATAAAGCTTTCGCGAGTTTCATCAAGAATATTCAATCAATTTGTTATTTATAAATAAAATAGAAATAGCCGGTTACCTAGTAAGTCAGATTTAAAACAAACTTTCGTTAGAATATTGACCCTCAACTCTAAGCAGGTAAATTCATCCTCGACCTCCCGACTGTTATGAAAACCACTAAACAAACAGTATAATCAATCAGCCCCCTTCAGATATTTTTGTACGAAAGTCACATGGTAAATGCAACTTAACAAACCAGCAGTGAAAAGGAAATATATTCTCCACATGGTTGTATTATATTCATCAGACAGAAGAATATGATATGAACAGAAAATATAGTACTTGCTTAATTAAGATGTTAGTTATTTAATAAGAAAACATTAACATAAAATGCTTGTAAATGATTGCGTCAATGGAACAATAACGCGGCTATAAAGATATCATTTAATATTCCATGCCTGGATAATTTCTTATTACTATTTATTTTACTTATTATTATATTACTGTATTCTGATCATATTGATTATGATTAAAATTAAGACCAATATGCTATATTAAAAATGTCTGCTTTGAAACCCATATTTTTAAGCAACATAAAAACAGTTTTCAGTGCATATTGCTTGATATCAGAAAAATGCAGAGAAGTTGCACAACATTTACATCTTAAATTGTTATGGTTAAAATCCCTGTGGAGGGGGTATTTCTTATATAGAATTTTCATAAGTCATAAAAAGACATTTTTAATTATCAGACTGAAGCTTTCGCTAAATGAAGGATTATGAATTAAATATAATTTTAACAGCAGTTCTTAAGATCGTGACGTTGTACTAAATATAGGTTATGTAGTTAAGAATAAATTTATTTTTTTGGAAATCTTATTTGATTTTGATCCTAAAATTCTAGTTTTGTGAGTGAACTACGTTAAACTTTATCTGACGTTTAAAAGTGGTAAACTCCAAGTTTGTATTTTACATTTTTTATTTAATACCTACAAGAAATATTTAAAACTAAAAAAACTATAACTTTTAAAAAGTTTTAATCATTTGGAAGCGGAAATAAAATTTTCTCATAAAAGTTGTGTAGTTTAATAACTGGACACATGTTTTAATTTTAATAATTTTGAGATATTGGCGACAAAATATCCATATAAAAAGGGAAAATGTTAAAAAAACAGTCTCGCCTCTAGCGCTGATTTTTAAAAATCAATTAATTATTTTTTCTTCAAGCGTATCATAATTGTAACGTTCTGCTACTGAATACACAAGGTAAAAATACTCCATTATGTTACTAATACAATAATGGAAGTCATTTTGTTACTAGTAACATAATGTTAGTGCAACTCGTCACAAGTGGTGGCGCCACTTGTCATTGTTTTGATTACAACTGCCAAGTTTGGATCAATTCAGGCAGTTGAAAAGGTAAAATTACTTCAAAAGTACAACACACTCTTCGAAAATTATTTTCGAACGATATTTCTTTTGTGATCTTTTCTGTGCACGCGTCTACACAAGTTGTTGACAGTCAAGTAAGTACTTTTCAAATGGTCTGTCGTTTTCATTGATTAACATGCAAAATAGTTATATAGCGCTTGAAGAAAAAATAGTATATTTCTGAGCTCAGCACAAAAAGTGCGCTTTCTACGCCTAGTGACGTAATATACTAATATTATAATTATTAAATACCAGTTAAATAATATTTATAAAGCTATATCAGTAGCGTAGAAGCCGGGGGTTTAGAAGGCCAATGGCGCCGCAAAAATTTCAATTTCAATCTCAATTTGTTTATAAATTCACAATACAACTATACTTTATCTCGTTCTAAACTAGGTTTTCATTACCTACTGCGCACGAACGCGTGTCTATCTATGCAGTTTTTGGGCAAGTTGACGTCACAACCCAAATACTAGATAAAAAATACTGTACATCGGAATATTATGTTATCAATTAAAAAAATTAAGCCGCCGAATGACAACTGATGAGCTGAAGTTTGTTTGTTAAGATATTATTTTATAGTATCAAATACGTTCCTATGAATTAAAAATCCCTAATCCACCTAAAACTAGATTTAACCAAATGGAACCTCTAAACTAAATCTTACAAGCTAATTGTTTTTAGATGTACTAAAAAAATAAAGGTGTTTACATAACTATAAATTCTACATTCAAACCTGGAAATTTTGCTTAATCTTCGGTAGAAATTTGAAAAACCGAAATTTTAAATTTTAATTTTTTGTTTATTCTTATTATCAACAGAAGCAGAAACGGCACTTTTTTACACAGATTTCAAATCTTAAAGTAAAATTCCTGTAAGTTGTTAAATTTTGAAAACACCGTTTACAAGATCGATCCATGCATAATAGCCCTCTTATCTTTTTTTTTTTTGAATATAATTCCTTTATTTGTACAATCGGTCTCTGCAGAGACTATAAATACATCTGATGTGTGCTTAACCTAAAACTATACTAAAAATAACATAACATGTAGAGTAATGACTAATGACCCTGCGGACATTCTCTATGTAATTTGTATAAGTACATAGTCACCGTTAAAGTCCGCATCATATGGGACATTTTTTTATTATTTTTTCCTAACATAACAATATTTTGGCTCATTTGAATTTATTAAAATTCGAAAGACCTGTAAAGATGTAATACACGCATCTGCCAAGGGGTTTTTTCTGTTTAAAAATGTTTGTAATTGTTTTTTTTCCAAAAAAATTCCAAATATGCTAATAGAATTATGTCATACTTGATGCAAAGTTGCTCTAGTTTCGTCATTTCACAGCAAAATTCGCTTTATTCATTTTTATCACAGTACAAAAGGTCATTTCAGTTCAAAAATGCCATAAACCGAACTTCTCAAATCTATTTGCCAAGTAATAAACCTCCAGTTATTGGTAAATTAATTTAATTGCATGTTTTTCTGGACTAATACTTAAAAATTAATCATCAATCAAGTTGCTGTTGAGTTAAGGAGTATGCTGTGGCAAGAAAAGAATTAAATGTCATGGAAATTAAGAAAATAAAATGTTTGACAGTTTCTCTAAAATTATGAAACAGTGATTTTTATCAATATTTTTAAAAATATCAAGGTTGTCAAAATTTGTTCAAATTTGGTAGGTGGGTAGAAAACTGAAAAAGAAACAACTTTTGCATTTAACATTTTTCGAAATTTTGAAAAATAACCGAACTTTTTGTAATTTTTTTGAAACAGTCGATCGATAAAAAAATCGTCCACGCCATTTTGCATTATTTTCAAAGCAAAAACTGTTCATGACATCTAAATTTGCGTAAACTAAATAATAAAAAAATGTCCCATATGATGCGGACTTTAACGGTGACGCTGTATAAGTGTATTTAATTTACATTAGTTCTCTAAAATCTGGTTGGTAGATCAGTTAGTTTAAACCGTTTGTGTCTTCTTGGCTCATCCTCTTCCTGCAGCAGCATGGTTGCTAGCTCATTGGGGTGTATTGTTAATTTATTTTTGTATTTAGTGCTGATTTTAGTAATTTCTTTGCGAACGGTTGGTATGTTTAAGTCAGCGTGCAGTAGTGTATTCGTTACATTTCAGGGGGCATTTACTATTGCTCGAAGAACTTTGTTTTGAAAGCGCTGAAGTATCTCGATGTTTGAGGTGCATGCGGAGCCCCAAACTGGGATGACATATGTCCAAATGGGCGTTAAGATATGGGTTCGCCAAGGTAGTCTTCTGTCCAAATGGAGACCTAGATATTTAACTACATCCGCTTGAGAAATGTAATTTCAATTTAGTGTAACTGCAGGACAGGTTTCTCTTCGGAGGACGAAGGTAACATGTGTCGATTTGTGTGCGTTAGCTTCCATTCTCCACTGTTTTAACCAGTGTTCGAACTGACTTAGATGTACTTGCAGGTTCCTGGATGCAAAAATGTGATCATGATGTGAAGCTAAAATTGTCGTGTCATCAGCGTATGTAGCAGTGGCTGTGAAGTTGGTTTGGGGTGAGTCTGCTGTATAAAGGGAGTATAATGTGGGTCCTAAAATACTTCATTGTGGTACCCCGGATTGCACTGGATAGAGATCGGTATAGGTTTCTCGGTATTTAAGTTGGACATACACAGTCCAGTAGGTATGGAGCTTAATTATTACGTGACATAACAAATATCTTTGTTAAAGAGAAACTTATAATGGTACTGAACTGAAAAAGTAAGATTTTTTGAATGTACTTAATAAGAAATCGACAAGCTTTACTAAATCATACACATTGTAAAAATATTATTTATATTTTGATTAACACTTAGGTATTTACAGTGAAAAGGGGGATATATTCAAGTTAAATCTATCACGAGATAGAACAAGAATCACACTTACAGTTCGATATGACGAACATTTATAATTAATATTTAAACAAGTCATTAAAAGCAATACAAATAAATAATAATTGAAAACAACATCATGTTGCCAAAATTTCATACCTAAACAAAATCTAACTGTCGCTCTTATTATTACTGCTATTGAATCTATTGTAATGTAATATTATACATAGAAGCTATCTTCTTCTTCTTCTATAAGTGCCATATCCTCATGGAACGTCGGCGACCATTCAGGCCTATATAATTCTGTTCGCAGCAGCTCTAAATAATTCTACAGATGTTTTCCCTGTCCATTGCGTAGGTTTCGCAGCCATGAAATTATACGTCTTCCGGGGCCCGTCTTACCCTGAAACTTTCCTTGGATTATCAACTGAAGGATGCGGTATTTGTCGTTCCTCATGATGTGATCGAAATAGCTCACTTTTCGTTCCTTTACGATCGTCAGGATCTCTCTGGGTTTATTGATTCGTTGTCGGATAGTTTCGTTAGTAATACGGAGTGTCCAAGATACTCTTAGTATACGGCGATAACACCACATTTCGAAGGCTTCCAGTCTCTTGTATGCATTTTCTGTTAAGGTCCATGCACCCACTCCGTACAACAGTACCGAGAACACATAGCATTTCAGCACTCGGAGTTTGATCTTTAAATTCAGGTGAATGTCACACAGAACTTTTTTCAATCGACTGTATGCCGCGCTTGCCTTCTCAATGCGGGTACGGATTTCATGTGTGTGGTCCCATTTTTCATTGAGGGTGTAACCCAGATATGTAAAAGTTTGCACTCTTTTAAGTGGTTCTTCTTCGACTTCAAACGTGTCATCGATATTTGCATTCTTTCCCACAATCATCTTTTTTTTTCTTCTTGATGTTAAGTTTCATACCGTATTTTTTGTTTGTTTCTGCCACTCGGTTTATTAAACTTTGAAGACTTTCGGCACTATTCGCTAGTAACACAGTATCATCCGCGTATCTCAGGTTATTTACAGTCTGCCATTTATTTTTACTCCAAGATCCATATCGTCTAATGCTTGCTTAAACACGTGTTCAGAATAAAAATTAAATAAGAGCGGCGACAAAACACATCCCTGCCGTACTCCTCTATGAACTTCGAATGGTTTCGATAAATTCAGACCAACGCGTATTTAGCCTTTTTGTTGTTGATAGAGATTTGTGATGATTCGAAGATCTCTATAGTTTAATTCATATGATTTCAAGAGGTTTATCAGTGTTTGGTGTTGAACTTTGTCAAACGCTTTCTCGAAATTCAGAAGCACATAAATACGTCGCAGTTAACATCCTTTGCATGTTGGATAAGCACATGTAAGCTAAAAAGTACTTCTCGTGTGCCTAGACGATTTCTGAACCCGAATTGTGTTTCACTCATGTTTTTCTCTAAGAGGGGATATATTCGGCTGTGTATAATGTACAGAAATATTTTGAGGATCTGGCACATAAGACTAATGGTCCGATGTTCTTCGTACTTTTTTGCATTAGGTTTTTTCGGAGGGGGAATAAATGTTGATGTTAACCATCCCTCCGGCATGTTTCCTGTGTTATATATTCTGTTAAACAGGTATGTTATTATTTCTAAGTGTTGGTCCTCCAATACCTTTAACAGTTCTTCATGTATTTGGTCTGGTCCTGGCGCTTTGATTTTTAATCCGCTTGACTGACTTTTTTACTTCTTCTTCGTTCTATCATAGGTGTCTCCTGTCGCTCATCATGCAATAATTCCTCCATATATTTCCTCCATCCCTTTTTCTTTTCTTGTATACCCCATATTATTTTTCCTTGTTTATCCGTAATCATATTTACGTTGTTTGTCTTTACAATTCCTGCAACCACGTTAATTTTTCTATGTAGGTTGCAAGTGTCGTGTTTTAATTCCAATTCTTTAATTTCTCTGCGCTTATCCGTTAGCCACTCTCCTTTTGCTTCTTTGATTTTGCTGGATATTAGTTATTGTATATCTTTATATTTATTACTGTTATTCTTGTGTGTCCGCCTTTGATTCATTAATTCCAGTACTTCGTCTGTCATCCATGTTTTATTTTTCTTTCTGATCGTATTTGTAAGTTCTTTTTCTGTGTTTGAATTAATAATTTCTTTTACAGTTGTCGAGGTATCTTCTATGTCAGATGTTGGTATTGTTGTTTCGTCTATCGTTACAAACTTGGAGTTTAGAGTATTCGACACTCGACACTCCTTGTTTTATTGTTGGTTCTTTTAGTTTTTGTATATCTATTTTTGTTGTTTTTATTCTGTTGTGGTGTAGGTTTTTTAATTTTAGTTGCATTACTGTTAATAATAATGAGTGGTCGGAATTTATGTCCGCTCCGGGGTAGGTTTTTGCGGATAGAAGCTATGCATATCTGAAAATATCTATCCCTTCAATAAATATATTTTATTAACGTGGTCATTATCAAAGTAAAACGCTCCCATCAGAAAACAACAAAGAAACATGAAATGATAGGTAAAAGGTAACGGCACTTACACTCCGCGAGGGAGTGTGGCCGGCAAAAGTATCGTAACCTCTTATACCTTTCAGTGTCGAGGCCGGTACGTTAACGTAGGAGGTTTGTTTTCTTTTCTGGTAGTCCCAATAAGTTTCTCAGGGGAGGTGTGGTAGAATCTTTAACTTAAAAGTAGAACTAAACGCGATGTTTAAAACTAATACAAGTTAATAGTTCTGATCGTTTGGCCGGCAAAGGTTACTAAATAAAATAAATAGCTAAATAAAGTTTAAAATACTTGCCTTCCAGATATTTCGCGTTCGACTTTTGAATTCGCTGAGATTATTAATGCTGAAAAATATTTAAAAGTATGCCCTCTTTCGGATATGAGGTAAATCCGTGGGTTCCGTGCCAATATGATGTTTGGATATTTGGCACAATAGGTATCGATCTCTTCCAGGAGTGGAGCTCCCTTGGGTTTGGCAAAATTCTAGTTAAGTAGTATACTAACAACCCTAGTAGTTGATGCGCATTTAAATTCCTAAATTTTGCCCATTAAATAAATAACTAAAAAGCGGACACTTGATTTCTTATCTTTATTTTTTTTTTATTATTATTATTATTATTATTTTCATACGTACATTATCGAAGAAGAAAATATACAGTGGTGGGCAAAAGTATGGAAACACATATATCAAATATCGTTAGAGGAATGATCAAATTCGATACGCATTTTGAATAAAATGGAAAGCTTTGTGCTTCAAATTTTGGTGGCTTATCTGGTATAAAAGTTAACTGTTATCAATCGTTGTCACTTTTGCAGTTTCTGCTTAGTTGTGACGTCAAGTGACAACAAATGTATTCTGTTAATTGTTGATTCTTAATCCCGTCTTGTTTTATTTTTGGCTTTTTACTGTTTCATCGTGTTTCATGTTTTCATTTTTAAAGAAAATTACAAGACTCAAACATAACCAAACGGGCAGGAAAATAACTAATAATTATAGTAATACCTACCTAATAAACGGGGTTTTGCAACATAAAAATAAATTCAGATTGTGACCATCAAAGCAAATTACGTAATTCTAATAAGTAATGTGTATTACAATTGGTTGATAAATTGACGAAACCAAACCTAGCAAATTTCGTTAATTTTAAAGATAGTCTATCTCATTTTATGATGTGCTGTTAATTACGAGTATAATCATATGCTTGTAATTGCCTTTAATAAACCACAGCTCTGCACAAACGGTGACAATCTTGCACCTCGAACGGTATAAATTCCAGATTCGTTAGGCACTTTATACCGATTTGTTTCCAGTAACAAATTATATCCTGTTATATATATTTTTTTGCAATTCAAACAAAACAGTTTGGCTAGATTAAAAAAATACATTTACAGAAGTATCCTTTTTATGCTGTCTTTTCTATTAAAGTTTAATATAGCAAACAATTGTGACTCATAAGGACCTTAGATAAAAAGTTTGATTTACCTAGCTCAATCTGCAAGGCAAAAAGTTTGCTTTATTCGAAGCATATAAAGAAAGAAAAGTACCTTTATCCGTTGTCATTTTCTAATAAGCTTCAATGGTAACTCATACGCACCTCAGATACGAATTTAAGACCAAAAAGGTTTTTCCCTTTCCTACAATGTAAAGAGAAAAGTACTCTTGGCGCCATCATTTTTTATTGAATTTCAATCGCGTGCTTTCCCCTCGGCCACAGACTATAAATTTAAAGTTTCATATGCGTAGCTCCTAATAGCCTATAACCCGGTTCCTGTTCATACTGTAACGTTTTTAAAACGGTTATTTAAAACTTCGGTGCGTGGTGTGAATTATTTATTAACAAATTTAAAAATGTAACAATTAACATGAAACAACAACTAAAACACTAAGAACACAATACTAATTATAACCCGAAACACTAACTAATTTATTTATACGGTTTGTTTATTTATATTCACGTATCCGCGCACATTTATATTAACCGAGCACTTGATTACGACGGTAGCTCGCTGGTAGTAGACTTTGGTATCACTGCCGGTCGCCAACAAAATCGCGCCTTAAGTACTAACCGCGAACTTCGAATTAAATCTAGTATATTCTACGCTCGTCGAGTAATATTCGGAAACAGCCTCGAGTCGATGATACAATCGTGAACAATCGGAAATAGTTGACGCATACGAGCGAAGCGATTCACATTCCGCCTGACAGCTGGCGCGACTCGTTACAATACATTCTCTGTTATCTCATTCATGATTAAATTGAACAAAACAGGACTTAGAGTGCCCCAAAAGATATCAAAAACGTCTGCTATGCCCACCATGCGGCATTAATTATTGATAGAGAAGACGGACTGCAAAACGAAATCTATAATAGTGCCAAAGAATCCTATCAGATGCAAATTAGTTGTCAATAATTAAATTATTAAGTAGGTAACGTCCTTTAACTACTTAGATGTGGAAGTAAGAAGAAATAAAACACCAAAGCATAAAAGCAGTCCAAACTTTCGGATGCCTACGTGATATAATTGGGAAAAATAAATTTATGTCAGCTGCGCTGGAAGTAAGGTCTCAATACACCTAGCTCTTTAATTCTTTTTTATCCATTTCCTCTTCTACGCTATGCAGTGTCGAAGCTCATTCACACTTGCTAGCTTTCATCCACAACAAATTCATATACTTTAAACCTAAGCCTTAACTAACGAACTCCGCCCAAGTCGACTCCATAATACTATGGCCACCGCTGGAATCGAACCTGTCAGCAGGCTAACTGTAAGGCACTTACCTGACTGAGCTGTCCAGGCTGCATTTTACTCTTTAATGCTCCCCTCAAAAAAAAACTTTACTATTGAATGTCTCTTTCTGAAAAAATTATATTTGAATTATCGGTCTTGTGTTTCATACACTAGTGGTCCATTGATAATAACCATTTTCATCTCAAAAGATGTCTTATGCCCGAAATTAAAACACTCGGAAATATAGCTAATGTTACGCTAAGAGACAAAATCCGAAACTCTAAAATAAGAAGAAGATTGGCAATCCAAGATGTAGTAAGGTGGGCGTGAGTGAGGAGGCGTGAGTGGTACAATCATGTTACAAGGATGGGCGATAGAAATTAGCCAAAATAGCGTTATTGGAAAAACCACAAGGAAAAGGGTCTGTCCGGTGGAGACCACCAAAGCGCTGGTCACAGTTATGTGTAAATATCATTATCCGAGCCGAAATCGAAGAAAAGCAAGCCCAAGGCCTAATTAAAGAAGAAGTTTGCTTAGCTCAAGATTCGGTACAAACAAGGTTTGTCTCAAGAGCGTAACGGACGCCTATTTGTAAATTACCCATTTCCAGGAATTCTCTCATAAGTTTCAGACAACCCTATAATACTCCCGTATTACTATAATACTACGTACAATATAACATATAATGTATCATAGACGTAGCTCTAAAATCAGACTCCTATACGATAAAAAAAATTTAGGAATAAAATCATACAAACAAACAATGTCTAAATAAGACAAATGCAAACTGAGTTCTTATTTTTGGTTCTTGCTATTTAATTACTTAATTGATTTGATTCGGCCCAATAAGCTACGAAAATATTGTCTCAAATTACTAGGTAGTAAAATTTGGATTATCGAGTATTAAGGGATTTTTAAAAAACGTAATCAAATAGTAGTTTTGTGTTAAAATTTTAGTGTTTCTAAAAACTTGCAGTTACATTTAAAAATTAGGCTTTTGCTTTTAAAATCAAATTATTAAGGTTGAGCTAATTTTTTTCAGGGCCCTTAACAAGAATTATATTGAATATTGTAACGTATGCAGAGAAATATTGTTACATCTACTACAATTAATTAACTTAAAACATTTCCTATTTTCTCGTCTGCTTATACCAGCTGCCATAACTTTTAATGAAAGCAAGTGTGTAAAAAAGGTAACGAAGTCAACACAATGGAAATCTGTGCAACTTCAGTGAAGCACGGATACGCGTAAAAATACACGCCGCCTTTATTTGTCGGACGCGAGCGTCGAGTTTTTATGACAAGTTTCAAACGACGCCTCTCGGAATTCACTAATGAGCAGTTGGCTTGGCGTCGGGACGCGTTACCATAGTAACGACGCTCGCTCTCGGATCAGTGATGCAACTAACAGGTCAACTGTTCTAAAATTTTACGTTAAGGGTTCTGTCGTGCTCCTCCTTTTAGTTCCTAAATAATAAGGTTCGGATGTCGGGATTTTTTTCTATATGAGAGTTTTTTAAAAAGGTTTTAATGAGTCTTCTGATACTTAACATTTGGTTCGTATGTTGTGATACGTACGAGTTGTCCTGAAATGGAAAAGAACGAAACCATTATGAATAATTATCAGAAAAGCAAAATTTACCAGTTAAAGTGCTTGAACGTCAAAGACAATGCATGTAAATGTATTTATCAAGCTATTGGGTTGCACCAGACATTATAACCTCTCGATAAGTGCCCCACCATCTGTCTGTATGATTTTAGGACACCTGTAAGATTAACACTTTGGTATCACGATTGAGACAGGTGCACAGATAATCAGTCCAGCATTGAATATTGAACCATTAATGATTTCTGAACGCGTGAGCTTCTTAAAATTTGCATATTGCCCTCCGCTGACTGACGCTCAACCGATTTTAATATTGAATCGAAAAATTAGCCAATTAATTTATTTCAGTGCAATTAAGAACGTTCGACAACCTGCTTGCCTGTTAATTAAATATTACCTACCAGTCGAGTGTATTAAAATAATAAATTGGTATCGATGATCTATTTTAGTTTTTTTTAATGCTCGCTTTTCTGTTGTGTTAATGGATATTTTTGCGAGTACTGCCAGTTATCCCAGTTTTAATATAATATGGTTAATATTTGGGGCAACACATTTAGTTCAAATAAAATTATATTTACACAGAAGTTCTTCTGGGGGTTTCTAAATTTCTGCATTATCCATCAGTCAAACAGTACTGATTTTATAAATTTCCTCGTTTATTATTGCTGTTACCTTACATCAAAATTTACTTATAAAACACACGTCTAAAGGAATTTAATAAATAAAAAAAAACAAATGTAGGCTTTGTTCGTTTATTACAAAACTGAGAAATGTAGAAACCTTGAGTATTTTGCTAAAAACATGTATCAACTGAGTAATAAGATTCCTGTTTGTTGTAACAGTAATAATTTTTAAATTTACCCAATCGTGTACTTAGAAGTGAGTGGCGGATGCGAAAGATCTTGTAAATCTTTCACATCCGATCGCAAAACACGGCGGCGATTTATGGTTTCGGTATCAGAAGAACATTGCGTATTTACTTTGATGGATTATCCCTTTCTCTTTCTGTATCAGCTAATAAATTCGCTTGGTAAGTTTGGTAATTACAAGTAACAGACATCAAAAACGATAAGGACGAGTGCATGAGTTTGACGAAACGGACCGTTGTGATATTTGAGAAAATGTCTTTTTCGTGTTCCTACATTTAATTTAGCTCCGATTCATGCATTGCCATTCATCCATGGCAAATGTTGTCTGTAGTTACCGACCAATAAATCAATTTTAGATGGTATTTAGGTGAGGTGCATGTTAATCTAAGGTCGTGGAACACGACTGACAAATGTTGCCATACTTTTCGTAACGATTCCCCAATTTTACTTCACTTGCCGCGAGTGGTAATCGTTTTTGCGGCGTGTAACGATAATTACGGAAAATGCTGCTTAATTTTACCTTTATATCTTGGTCTTTCTAGTAATAGGTAGAAATAAAGTTGTATTAACGGCGATCGCGGCTTTGTTTGTGCTGCCTTTCCAGTTGTTATTTTAATAACCATAGCTAATGTGTGAGTGATGGTAGCCCGAAGAACAGTCGTTTCAATTTATTCTTTAACAAATAACGCGTGCTTCCAAGCAATGCCGAGAACGACTAATTAGTCGCACTGGTTTGAACATTTAACCTAATTTGACAAAAAAACGTTAATCTATATGAACGTTTTAAAAAAAACTATTTACATTGAGCGCGCGTAAATAATTGTCGGAAGCTGTAATTGCGGGCGCATTAAAAGTTTCAGCAATTTGTCATCATTACATAAAAATACGATACCTGATGCTACCGTAATAGGACGTTCGCCGTATTACTTCTCCGAAATTAAATAATTTGCGCTTTTAAATTGGCAAACAGTTAAACCCTTTAACTTGAAACTGCCTATTTGACCTTTAATCTTGAACGGACATTCTATTCTCCTTGTTAGCTCTCTTTAACAACAGCAATTTAGCGCTTTTCACAAATTAATCTATATGTAAAATTACACAAACAGTTGTCAGTTGTAAATTTAACCGAAAACTTACAAGAAAAGTCATGAATAACTAGCGCAGTATTTAAAAACCACATACGTATTTCGGCAACTAAAGTTTATTATTCCCAATTATGAGCAAGTTTGGATTTTTTTAAATGTTTACATAGAAGCTAAAGCACTAGTTTATAATTCTTTTGAAATAAAGGTGGAGTATCAGTTACGGAATAAACAACTAGATCCAAAAATATGGCCTAAAAATATGCATGTAACGATTTCCTTTTTTGATTACGGCCGCGGGTGTAGAATCCCCAGAAAAAATATTCGGAACCGAACGGAAGAAGAATTTCGTGTGCTTCATCGCAATATTTGCTCAATAAGCAATAATGTGCATTTTTAGTTATGTTTTCTTGAACAGCGTCTTACATCTGATGAACTTAGTGTTCTGAAATTACCAGGTTACATACACTACTGGATCTGCATACACTGCAAAAATAATTAAGAAATGTGGTTTTATAATTTTTTGTAAAGAAGAGAACAACTGTGTAACCAGCGATAATATTTGTAATTTCTTATCTGATTTAAATTGTGAAATAATAGCTTTAAAAACGCAGACACACAAAGTGTTTGTAGTATGTATTAAGTAATATACAGGTATCCAAAAAGAAATTCTGAAATTTATATTACTACTTGCATTACTACGAGATTTTAAAGTAAAATTTTAATAACTAATATTTTAAATAAGTAAACCTGTGATTTTATCAATTCGGAGGCCACATGAAGTTGTAGGTCCCCTATGTCTGTACGCCTCTTGACACGCACACCACAGGCATTTGGAGAGAAGACGGCAACGCCCTATAAGGGTATGCCCTATGCCACCCTAAGAAGAAAAAGAAGAATTGGTTCCGGACAAACAATTTATACTAATTTTAGAAAATTAAACCACACTGATAATATTTCTATTAATTAAGCTGACTCACTGAACTATAAAAGTTTTGCGCTCGGTCCCTGCTTATCTGATCATAAGTGTAAATAATATTTCTACATTTAGATATATTACAGATTCGTGTAAATTTAATTTTTCTAATTTCATTGACCAGGTAAACTGGGATTTTATAAATAATGCAGGTACTAATACTAACGAAAAAGTTTCAGTTTATATATCCATTAACTAATGCTTAAATCTTGCTTTCCGTTAATCAAAGCTAAAAATCGTAATAGAAAAGAACAAGTTTGAAAGATTACTATTTTTTCTTTTTGAGTTAAGAAAAACTAGTTATACTCTTGAATTGATTAATTGGTAGGTATTTTAAATGATTTTTTGATAAATACAAAAAAGAAATTATACTGTCAAAAAGTCGGGTATTTAGTATAAGTTTGTATACTTGGCATAAGCCTAAAATATACTGAAAAATAGAACTTGTAAAGGTTATACTGTGCGGTCGTTTAGTCTGGAAACCTGAGAATAAAAAGTTGTTGTCCGTTCATTTATCGAAAAAATCCTCGGATAGGTCGATTTTTATTTTTTATTGCACACATTTTGACATATCGTTAAAATTTTTTCCGCCATATTTGAAAAAGTTACGACGTCATGACTATTTTTTATTTCCAAAATTTTCAAGTTTAAGGTCATACTTTTTTGACATTTTTGGTTTTAGAATTTCACGAAGTATCCAAATCTGCCAAAAAAATTGGGGGTCGCCATTTAAAAAAAATGGTGATGACGTCATAAATTTTTCAAATATGGCGGAAAAAATTTTAACGATATGTCAAAATGTGTGCAATAAAAAATAAAAATTGACTTGTCCGAGGACTTTTTCCAGAAATGAACGGACAACTTTTTATTCCCAGGTTTCCAGACTAAACGACCGCACTATATAAATAATGTAAACATTGATGTTAACAATTTCAGTAATTTCTTTATTTCCGTACTTAATTTCATGATAAATGAATTGGATAAACCTAAACCTCATATCGGTAATTATATAAGTCAAGATAGTTCTTTGCCTGTGTTCTCCTTCGGTAGGGTGTTCTATAATGACATGAGACATTATAAATTCTCTAAATAATAGCAGTAATTTTGTTTGTTATGGTTTAAATATATCGTTTGTAGACTGTATTAAAAATCTAATTATTGTTTCATAAACAAAACTTATAAATGAATGTATTTGATAAAGTAGTTAAAGTTATCCCCATATTGTATAAGTCGCTGTACAGTACGACTTCGCTGATTTCTAATTTTATCAAAAAATGGTTAATTTTTAACTTGAAGTAGGAAAAATGAACATTTCTTTGGTTATATTTGAAAATGTTCTGTTTTTTGGCCTGCAATCAGAAATGTTTTTTTGCTCAGGAATCAGAAATGTTAATATTAAGGAAATATGCTTGGAGATGCTACTGGTTTTGGAATATATGGTTCTGTAGAGGCTTGTAACTTATGGGAAATACGGTTTCCAAAAAAGAAATGTAGATATACGTAACTGTAGGTACTAATATTAAAAACGAGGACGTTAATTACCATATATAATTTTCAAACTAGGCGTGAAAGACTATCTTGGCTCCGCAACATACGAAATTGGACAGGAATGACGGCTTTACAACTGTTTCGGGTAGCTGAAGAAATGTTTAACCAAGTGATAACCAACCTCTGAATCGGAGAAGGTCTTTAAGACTAAATGTATCTTGCAATTTGCTATTTATCTCAAGATCATTGATCGTATACTTTAATGAGATTCATCGCAAGTATTTACCTATTTTCAGTACGCTGCAGCCGTTTTCTTAAGCGTTCAGGATATATTGTTGGTTTGGAGAACCCATAAAATGTTGTACACACTACAAGATTTCGTATTTGCTTGGTATCTGTACAAGGCACACCTCAGATTTAACTATCAAATTAAAAACAAATTAATTGATATCAGTTTGCTTTATTTAATATTGGATTTTTTTAATTTTTGATAGTAATGCGCCATCTATTGCCTTGGACAAGGTACGTTTCGGCTTTGCATGTATTTAATGTCGGAAAAATATCGGGTTCGTTTCAAAATGATTGAAAATTTGGTTTTTATTAGTATTTTATATACCTACTTTATATATGTATAATAAGAAATATTTATATTACAGAGAACACTATAGTTATTTATGTTACAAGTACAAAATATAGGACTTTTTTTGGACGAGCCGCGTTTTATGGCCGAGCGAGCGCGCGAGCGAGGCAAATAAATAAGGCGAGTTTAAAAGTCCGTTCTTGTACCAGTGACATACATAATTTTATGTTCGACTGCCCTGAAATGATATTTCCTTCTTAAAATAATGACGTTTAATTTAATATGCCAGTTTGATATGACTTTGTTACTATGACGAACTACCTATAAAGTTAAAAGGTACTAGTCAAATAAAGTGGGTCTTTATAGACGCTAAACACTGTCAAAAATGATGTCTTTTTGAAACAGTCGAACACAAAAAACTGAACCCCAGCTTCCACTTCATTCAGATTTCCAAATCGCCCGCTACGCAGGAAGTGAGCCATGGACCGGCAGAAGTGAAAATCGGAAGTCCAGTGAGTAGGCACGATGAGGGAGAACTTCAATTCCATTCAGCTCCCAAAATTTGTTCTTCGTTATTCGCGAAGTCTGTAGAGTCGAGTATTTTTGAAATACATAATATTCGCCCAAAGTTGTTGTGAGTAGAGTTCAGCGATGATGCCACAGCCACCGCAAACCAACTCAAAATACACCGGCCCCTCAAAGGCCCACCAAACTCACAACATGGCTTTGTGTTCAAATCTTCCACATTTAGCCACAGGAAGTTGGCCAAGTTGACTATTGATTTCACATATCAAGATTTAGAAAAATATCAACTTTTCATCACACCCAACGATTCGTTTGATAAAACGGCCGTTCATTGAATGCTTTACCAACTTTTGGCAAACATTTAACCGTTGTTGGACTTGGGCAGGTGTTAACTCGTGAGGTACCACTCGACAGCTTTTGTAAACTATTCCTAGGTTGTGCAATTGTCGAACTACACTGAACTGTGATAGCATAAGTTTGTGTGATAGTCTGCGAGTGCTTATTGTTGAAGTGGTTCAACAGCTTGGCCCACAGATCTTCGAGGCCGGTTTTCACCCGTTGTTGAATAGAGAACACCATTTATGCGTTATTCTCTCAATGACAACACCCTCTCTTCCCACAGCACAAATTTCGAAAGATGCAGCACGTGCGGAAAATCCTTTCTTGCAATACTAACGTATAAGGATTCTGATATCAAATTGTTCTTCCATATTAGTTAAGTAACTGATAATTATATCAAACACTTTATGAAAAACAAAGGTATTGATAGATTTTGACAGCATAAACAAAACACCTTCAAAATGACGTCATAACTCGAACAGGGATGACGTAATAAAAAATAAAATCGACATGCATCGACGTGCGCATTGTATAAAGAAGTTTCGAGTACCAAACTAAAAATAATGGCTATCTTCAGGCATGAGAAAAAAACAAAGCGTTACATTAAATTTAAAAAAAATTCTGAAGGTTTCTATGCCTATTGTATAAAATATTTCCGTGCTGCCCATTGCGTAGAAAAATAAGAATAAATAAATAAATTTCTAACTGTAAAACTAATCCGAAAAGTAGGTTTGCATATTTATTAATAATAGATAATAATAATAATATTTATTAAGCATATCTGCTGTAAACACTATACTCCACGTGGTCAAATTTGTTAAAAATGCGAATATATTATACACGTTTTTCTTAGAAAATATCGATTGCTTAACTTAATAATAATAATAATAATTTATTTATTTTCCTTTTAGACAATACAAGATCGTATAGGAATAGTCATATACATAAAAAGAGAACTAACGCTAAAGACAAAAAAAGAAAATACAATAACAATATCAATAACAAGTACGAATTATTACATTCAAAAAGTAGTCTCACTGAAGTATTCCCTCATGCTGTAAAATACTTTATCCAAAAGATGGGCTTTTAGCAGCTCTTTAAATTTATGTAATTGACAACAGTCTTTAATGTGGCTGGGTAGGGCATTGAAAACCTTGGGGCCCAGATAATTAGGTGAATTTTGTGCTAATTTTAATTTATAGGAAGGCAAGTGTATATTGTTTGCTTGTCTGGTGTCGATGTTGTGAATGTCTTTATTTAAAAGAAACCGGTTTTTATTTTTAAAAATATAGACGCAGATTTCAAAAATATATAGGCTAGCCAAAGGTAATATTTTAAACTTAGGAAAGAGATCTCTACAACTCCGTCTAGTGGATATTTGAGCAATACATCTGATAACTCTTTTCTGCGCAATAAATACATCATAAGCTGTGGTGCACCCACCCCAAAAACAAATCCCGTATCGCAAATGCGAGTCTACTAGAGAAAAATACACATTTATCAGTTGCTTAACATTGAGGACACTACGTAGATTTAATAATAAGTAGCGGGCAGAATTTAGTTTAGAAATGACATTTTGGCAATGTGTGTACCAGCTTAAGCATTCATCCACAGTCACTCCCAAAAATTTTACACATTGGGTATCGTTTGGTAAAGCGTGCCCGTTTAACATAATGGTTACCTTGGAACAAATCTTCTGTTTGGTGTGGAATCTAAGGTACTGGGTTTTCGCTGCGTTGAGGAGCAGATTACTGGAAATACACCATTTGTTCATTTCTGAAAGGGCATTATTACTTAGGGTTTGTAGTGCATTATCGCATTTGTTAGAAACAATAAGCGATGTATCATCGGCAAATTTAATAAATCGCGCTGAATTGGTGACGGAGGCCAGATTGTTTATGTATAATACAAACAGGATCGGGCCAAGGACTGAACCTTGGGGAACACCCATATTAATGTCTATTGTTTCAGAATAAGCGTTACTAATTGAGCCTGCAATTTTGTGTTTGACGACTACACATTGTTTTCTATCTTTCAAGAAATCTGATATCCAGTCTAAAACAAGTCCACGTATCCCGTATGCATTAAGTATACTTAATAATTTGTGATGATTAACACATCAAATGCCCTGCTGAGGTCACAAAATATCGCAACAGGGCACTCGCCATTCTCTATTTGTTGGACAAGTAATTCGTGAAAGCTATGAATAGCTGAAATGGTAGACCTATCAGCTCTAAAACCATGTTGACATTCGGATACGATGTTATATTTATCAAGAAAAGGTAATAGCCTTGCTAGAAAACAGTATTCGAATATTTTCGAGAATCCTGAGAGAACAGTAATTGGCCGATAGTTCTCTACACAGTGAATATCCCCCTTTTTGTAGACCGGCACTACTTTGCCCATTTTTAGTCTTTTGGGGAATATGCCCGTAGAAAAAGACAAATTAATTAAATGTGACAGTGGTTTTACTAGAAACAGAGCCGCTCTTTTGATAATAAATGTCGGCAAATTATCAATACCAGATGAATATTTATATTTTAATTTATTGAGAATAATTAAGTATACTTCAGCTTCAGTAAATTCGTATAAGAACATCGAATTTGGATTTGTAAAATCATTGAAGACTGGACTGATGCCGCTATTTCTTAAGGCAGATGCATTTTTTATTATATTTAGAGGAGCTTCCTTGAAAAAGGTATTAAATGTGGAAGCAATTTCTTTTGGGTCTATCAAAACAGTGCCATTTTGTTTTAGAGTAACTTCTTTGAAAGTTTTTTGTTGATTAGAAAGTTCGGATACAACTGACCACATTGACCTAATTTTATTATCAGAGTTAGTGATTCTTCGCTGATAATATAATTTTTTGGTATTATTTACCAATCTTTTATGATTAATTTTAGCCGACTTATAAACCTCAGAAAAGTGTGTATAGGTCGATTTTAGAATAAACAGGTTCTTTAATTTAATACTGGAGCGGCGAACCTCTTCAGTAATCCACCTTTTATTACTTTTTTTACCAGTTTGATATTTATGCAGAGGAAAGCTCGAATTGAAATGAAAAAGAATAGTTTCATAGAAATAGTCAAAAGCGTCATTTAAATTAATGTTCGAATATATTATGGACCAATCTTCAAGCTGTAGTGCCGATTCAAATTTAAGAATACTTTCTTCATTAAAACTTCTCTTCCAAGAAAAGTTGAGTGGTCTAGCTACATTTTTAATAGGAGATATTTCTACCAGCACACTTCGATGATCAGCAACATTATTGTCTAGCACACAAGTAACGCCTGTGTTATCAAAATTAATGAAAACATGATCTATGATCGAACTACAAGAACGACTTACCCGCGTGGGCCACCACACCTTAGGTTTGAGATCAAAAGCAGACAATACATTACAAAGTGTAGAGAATTCTTTGGTGGGGTTGGAAGCATCGACATTCATATCACCACAGAGTACGATTTTAATATTCGGATGATATAAGTGATTCAATACGTCAGTGAGACCACTTACAAACAATTTAAAATTACCAGAGGGTGATCTGTAACAGTTTAGAATATAAACAGATTCTTTATTATTAATTTTCCAATTTATGGCGCAAATTTCAAAATGTTTCTCAATACAGTATTTACTAAGGTTTACCTGATTGCCATTTGAATCATTCCTAACCCAAATACCTACCCCACCTCCTTGATAAGAGGTACGACAATAGGAGGAGGCTAGAAAATAGTTATTAATATAAAAATCTTTTAGATGGGCTGATGTACCCCAAACTTCAGTGAAACATAGGATATGCAAGTTTTTATAGTTACAAATCTCGACAGAGATTTCGTCCATTTTATTAGTGTTAAGACTTTGAACATTTAACAAGAGCAGGTTAGGATGAAACAATGTTTCACAGTCAACTATTTTATTTGTACTCAATCTTGATTCAGATCCGTTTTGGTACGAAAATCTAAAAAACGACTGACGCACGTTCCATACGGCCAAATATCGGGATTCATAGCATTTTTAAAGTTATCCTGCAGTATTGTAACTTTAAAAGATGCATATATATCCGGGTGCTTAGATGCTAACGACGCACAACACACTTCGGGGAAATGACCTTTCAGTAACTCACACAGTTGTTCCGAAGTAGTTTCCGGGTCCAACCTGTACACATGTAGATTAAGGTACTTGGGGATTCCTTTAACATTAGCAGCAGTTTTATTATTTCCAGTGACAACTGGCCGCCGACGCTTATTTTTGGTGATAACTTGAGTCCATTCCTTATTATCCTTACACAGAGAATCCTGTTGGACCCCATTAGCTAAATTTATATATTTATTAAGAGTTTCTGAATTTTCTGCAAGTGTAACAGCTGCTGCCACTTCTTTTCTGGATATCACGGAAGGATTTCCAGCTGACGCAGTATCCCGAGATGACACAGGATTTGAATATTTATTTGTTGATCCATTATTTGTTGGAACACTTTTTGGGTTGACCCTTTCACGTGTATTGAGATTGTCGCGGTCAATTTTATCAACACCAAATTCGCGAGTGTATAAATTGTTAAACTTGAACATTAAATTTACTTGCTCTTGCAATGATTTTATAGTAATTTGCTGATTCTTAATTAAATTTTCTTTTTGTAGAATAATTTCTTTAAGATAATGAATTTCAATTTCCTGCTTAGAAAGGTTACAGTTGTTATCACCTGGCACCGATGTAACTTCAGAGATCTTAGAGACACCAACCAGATCCATACAACAATCAATTAACTTCTCGTCAATTTTCTTAATGTTTTTTGATAATTCAACACAGCTACGGTGTGATATAGTACCGCACTTTACACATTTCAGTCCGGTATGGGCTATATTTTTGCACTTTTTACAGCTTTTAACTGGAGTACTTCCACACGCTTTTGCATTAGCCGGCGCCATTTTTACTTCCTCTTGTATGAGAATTAACACATTTGAAAAGTAATTGAATCTATTGACGTATTTTATTAACACTTATTTATGACTTCATAAACTTTTACATACGTATTGTTAAGTAATTTAGACGACAAAAGTTGTTGTAGCAAACAATTTGTTAAATGTAACAAGAACCGCAATTGGAAAGAACATCCAGAACTTATTGAAGTACTCTTAGTTGCTTTTGTTGAGGTATTATTAAAGTTTGTGTATTTCTTTATATTTTTTAAACTGTTTAGCATTTGGCGCCTCTATTTCAATTAGGTTTTACAACTAAAGCTTAGCTTAAACCAAGCCTTGAGCCCTAATTTAAGTTGGTAAGTTGGGCTTAGTATTAATATTTACTGTAAACTTTTCATAATAAAAGTTTGAGTTTCTAGAATAATTTGTTGCGAAAAGCTTTCACTAATTTGATTCAGAAAATAGTTAAACTTCAGGAAAAATTAAATAAACAAAAAGTATACATTTTCTCAAATGAAAATGAGAAACTAAGGACTTAATTTTATTTGCATTAAAATATTTGTTCTTTGTGGTGTTGGTAAACATGTAAAGAATTAAAAATTCTACGTTAACTGATTTTGTTCGCACATCTGTAACAAACTACGTATGAGCAATGAAATGTTTTTTCTTCAAATAAAATACTAAGAAAAATATACGCGCAAATTAATATCTTTACTTCGAAAATTTACGTAAACTTCTGACAAGTATAAACGTTTTTAAATTTCGAAGAGGGAACCAATCTCACATAATCAGATAACAAAACAAGAAACTAAGTCAAATTCACCCCCCCCCCCCCCCCAAAAAAACACAATGAAGAAGAATGCGAAAATCATTCAGCAATTAATTAAAGTGTACCTAATGATTTTTAATTCGTATAGACATTTTACAAGGAATCATTAAACATTAACATAATTGTCAAAAAATTACTTTTATAAAATTAATAATTATTTGAAATTCTTGTTTCCTCGTCAAGAAGATACTAAGTAGATAACCAAGCTATTTTACATTATAGGTTTTTGTGTTTATTTGCACTAATGTCGAGGATAAAACAGCTAAATAACGTTTCTTTGAAAATTTTATTAAAAATCGTCCCAAGAAATAACTTTTACACATTAATAAACAATTTGCCGATGTAGACATTTTCTACCTTTAGCTAAATCTTAATTAACAAATGATTTAATGTATTTTGATTTTTAAGATAGTATTTTTAAGAAGAATATCTAAATCTCTAAAATCAAAGAGTAATATTTCACTCGGTCCCTAACATCACTTAGTCAATAACAATCAGTACTATCTTTCATGCCGGCAAGATAACAACCAGAATCGAACATATTTTTAGCAAGTTTAACCTTGCCCTAACCCCTGAACTTCTTAACCCCATATCTCGTACATATTTTGGAGTTCATTCGAATGCATATAAATAAATCTTAGAAATCGGCTCTTATCTTAACCTTTTTCTGGAGTGTAAACTATGATTTCCAAAAGATAGTGTGCTCTGTTACTAGCGTTATTTTTAGAATCGGTCTAAAACTATGTTTTTGCTGTACCGAGAAAAATACTTTTTGCAAACTCAAACAATTGCTTGTTTACCATTTAATATAATTCTGCTTTATAGAGTAATTTTATAAAATTACAGGCGTAGTAAATAGTTTTATGGAAAGAATAACACATGTTTTCCAATTTGCTGCCGACTTTTTTCATGAAATAATTTTCCAGAGCGCAGCTGGTGTAATAATAGGCTATTAATGTTATATATCACAAATGTTAATGTAATTGCATTAAAATTATACAATACACATTTGTACTTGTAAATTTATTATAGTTAAATGTAGTGCCATTAAATTTTACTAATATTTATGGCAAACATAATTTAGCATTGCGCAAATCCGTATAAAATTTCACGTTCGATGGCTTTCTCGCAGATTATATATTTATTTACAGTTAATCTATCTACTCGGGAATGATAGAATCTAAATTAGGGTAGGATAATAAATACCGCCGGTTTACGAGTTACGTCTTTTCCGCCGATTGCAATTAGAAAACGTGTAACTTAGAAAAAGAATATCGGTTCGTACGTTTTGTATCAATAAGATCAATAATCCTAGTTAATTGAACTGTATTAGATGTCGGCGATTAAATTACGACCATAAGTTGTAATAAACCGCTTGCATTTCTATTCTTTGTGTTGTGTTATGGTAGATTATTTCCTGTTCATGTATGATGTGAAAATGAACGTGTAAAAGCATCATACTATGATAAATGTGGTTAAGTCGGTGTCTGCCCAGTCAATGAGAGCATAAATATAGAGAATTAGCACCTTATATGTTTTATGTCTGCGTTGCGCTCTTACCCTGTACTTAGAGTGATTTATATGCTAATTAGGTAAAATAGATCATGTGATATATTAAATGAGATTATGGCAACAAAGAATGGGCAAGGTGAAATACTGGAATACATACGAATGATAAAATTAACACCTACATTATGCAAAATGCCCAAGTACACCACGGTAATACATTATTTTACACTCTTCGTCTTAAAAGCAGCTTTAATTAAATAATTAGCATTAGTTTATTTCACACCGGTGTCATATATTAGAGTATGAATGAATGAAATTCAAAATTTGCAAATTCTTTTGTTTCCACTTGTAGTTTAATGTTTTTAAAATGTTAATTTAAGCAAACTAGGAGAATGCCCTAACGGAAGGCAAATCTCTTCATGAAATTAATTGTTTTTACTACGCTTTCCTAAGAGCTTATTTTAGTAAATAACAAATATTAAATGTAAGAACTTTTAATCAATACTTGCACACCGAGATACACACCTTTCTTTATTTAAATTTAAATTAATAAATTTTTACTTACTTCTATAAAATATAATTATGCTAATGGATTTGCATGCGGCTAATAAATACGCGAAAAAGCAGTGGTAAATCTATAAAGAATCTTATTGAAAAATTGTTTATCAAAGATTTTCTTATAAAAAATAAACAATACAAACTGAACCATCTAAAAATAGATTTTTAATTAGTTATAAAAGAAACTGTAATTCCCTACAAACGCAGAGCTTGCACCTAAGGTTTTTAATCAAAAACATAACCGTAAAACGCACAGCATTAATTGCTTTTTTTGCTACATGTACACGATATATGTTTATATGTATACCATACACAGACGTCATACATATTCATACGTTTTTAAACCGAGAGTTCATAAAGTTGATTTCTAGTAATAATAAATGTAAATTTTTGGAGTGTCCGCTTGGAAATTGAGATTGACTTCCCTCATTTCTTGCCGTAATTTACTACCTCGGAGAAATAGGGTAAGGTGGCCTAAAGTGAACCTCTTTTTGCATAAAACGTTGTTCAAATTCTTCCTAAAAGACCGAGTTCACCAAATCAAGTTTGATGCTGCCCTATCCAACTACCAGCTCATTGAAGCAGGGGTACCTCAAAGCAGCGTCCTTGGACCATTTCTATATTTCCCCGCGGTGGTATCATTTTTCTACAAATTGAAACTTTTAATTATATTTCGTTGGAAAGTAAAACTTCCTATTGTGTTCTAATATTTATGAATGTAATTCTTGATGGGGGATTCTCATCTTAAGTAGAAGTCTATGTTGTCGAGATTAGTTGCTGTGAATCCGCTTGAGAATAGATTTCAAAAATGTACTGTTTCAATTGCATTGTGTAGAAGATTGACGCTTCCTCGAGGATGGTGCGTTTAACCTTAGGTCGGTGGTTCGATTCCCCGCGCTGATATCATTTTTCTACAAATTGGAGCTTTTAATTATATTTCGTTGGAAAGTAAAACTTCCTATTGTGTTCTAATATTTATGAATCTATATTTAATGTTTGCAGGAGCTATACCGCTGTCAAATGACAAATTAATAGCGACATTTCCTGGTGACGCTGCCATTATGTGCGCTGATTCTAACCCTGCTAAGGTGTCGGTGAAATTACAGGATAGAAAACTTTCTTCAAAAATGGCTCAAACTGTGGAAAGTCAACGTTAGCACAAATAAATCGGTTCATTCGCTGGAGAAAGAACTATCTGCTCACAACTCAACATAAATAATTCTTCATACCATGAAAAAAATCCTTTTAAAACAAATTAATCCTGCATAAAATCATGCTTTCGCCGATTTCGACATATGGGATAGAGTGGTTGCAGTAAACCCTCAAACACAAAGATTTTTCAGACATTTCAGTGAAATGGTATGTCTCAAACTGCACCTTCCATAATGATCTCGACATACCTATTGTAAATTATGTAATCAGATCATATGCTATCAAGTATAAAGATCGCAACGCCGACCATAGCAACTTATAAGCGAACTCTTCAAGCAACCAATGTCAGATAGAAGACTCAAAAGGAAATGACTCGAAGACATAGCTTTGTAAATCACAGAAAAACATCTATGGGCGGTGCCTGACTCAAAACAGAAATTTTATATAATATTTATTAATTATTCTCTATTTTGTTGAGTTGATTTGTTTACATTGTAGGCTTTAAAAACGCCTAAGTTGCGTCTAACAATGGTTTCTTAGGCAGTGTCTTTGATTTTGTCAATTTATTTTTGTATGGTGAGCTAGTCTCCACAACACCGTATCACATGCTAATTTCGCAGTACGACAACTTATAGGGGACGTCGAAGTCCTGTGGCTCGCGGCTAACAAGCAGTCGAAGAAGGGGGGTTCAAAACGCTAAACCCTTCAAATAGGGGAGAAAATGAATGGGCGCCACTGCGGAAATCGCCCAAGTTGGTTTCGAGGAACGTACCGCAGATGGTTCCTTTGGGCTCGAAAGGTGGTTGGGGTAGCTGTATCCTACTGCTGGATGCATTTACCCTTACTTACTGAAATAAAACACTGGAATACTGGTAGATAGGCTCACAAGGATATACACAAATATTTTAAAATAAACACAAAACACAAATAAAAGGCAGTAGTGAATTAACAATGAGATTTAATTTCCGAATGCTACCGTGCACGCAAGTGTGGCGTACTTTTAACGTTCAAAATAACTAACGTCGGCCTCCGGCCATATTACCACAAAATAATCTGTAATGAATATGTTGAATCGAGAAAAAAACGTTCATCATGAAGTAAAATTGAAAAAATGTTCACATTCAATGTTATTTAAATGTAAAATTTGGACAGCTCGGTGGCACGGGTTAACCATGTTCCACTGGGCCAGGATTTTGCACACCTTATTTTGTTAGTATCTTGAATGATTCCAGGGGTTGAGAGCACGAAAAATCAAAATTACCATTATTAAGGGACACTCTAGTGTGTACGGTTCAACCTATCAACGAATCTTCGGCCGATTCGTCACAAACCGCCTCGTGTGTCCAAGGTCAAATAAAAGCGTACGCCAATTTATTAGCTACTAAGTTTCATTGCCTTCTTAAATTAAATTATCTTTAAATGTATTTACTTGCAACAGATTTTCTAATTTTCGGTTAACCATCGGTATTACTTAATTAATTGATCAATCTTTCGTAATTTTTGGTACTCTAACTTTTTGAACGTTTTCTAAGACTAAAGAAGCAGATGTTGGAGAGTTACAACGTTCATGTTATTTTGTAACCTAAGGTCTATTTAAGTGTGTGTTAACTAAAACTCCAGAAAATCTTTATCACGTGGTTACTACCTAATTTCAGAACCTTTGAGAAAGTAATTGTGGTTGTTTGTTTATGTTTAATTTGCTAATGTCAAACGCCATTAGTATTTGTATGCGGCAGTTTAAAAACATTGAAAGAGAACAATTTCAGGAAGCTCATTGGCGAATTTTATGTGAGCAAGGTAAAGAGTACGCTGTGAGTCACTTTACAAAGATGGGAGTTCCACAAAGTACCGTATACGACATTATTAAACGGGTAGAGTGTGGAAAAACGTTGAGTCGGGTCGAAGGAAGTGAAAAGATCGCAAAGAAAATACCCAAGGAAGAGAAAACCGCTTGTCCAAGAAGCAGTTGCAAAAATTGGACAATCATATCGAAAGTTAGGGCGAAAAAATTTAAGATAAATCGCGAATATGCAAGGAAAATATTAAAGGAAGAAAAAGTTGATATAAAAAAGAATAGCAGCTCCGAGATACAGTGAAACGCAACTAAAGAGTCAAAAAGGTGATGTTAATATTGAAGTAATTTATAAAAGACACGCTAAATTTACCAAGAAGGTTTTGGTTTGGCTAGCGATAAGTAAAGGACGATCTGCTGCCTTTATTGCCCATTCAGGAGTTAGTATCAATCAAAAAGTATATTCAAAATAATGCATCCACAAAATACTTATAGCCAGTTGAGGCCAATTGAATGCTTTTGGTATCAACTAAAGCAAAAATTTTATGAAGTTTCTGGGAAGAACGGAAGAATTAACAACCTGAATCAAGAAAACACTCTGCCAACTCCAGTCTACGCACTTTGAGAAGTGAATGACTCATGTGAGTATCAAAGTGCAACAAACGGCGGATTATGAACCAGGCCATGTACTTTTGCATTAAATCGATTATTATGTAGGCTAATTGCAGTAATGTTCTTTTTAAATAATAAAATATAGCCAAAAAAAGGATTTCCGGATTTTTAATTGACACACCCTTAGTTGTTTATCATTGGAGTTACCAAATATCAAGAGTGAAATTAAATGCAGTTACAAGTTCTAGTAATTTATAGATGCAGCCTTCATCTTTATTAAAATAAAAGTATTAACATTCAGATTTAAAAGCACCGGCTTCTAATCCAGGTTAAAATGGGGATTTCGAATATAAAAGTCTCTAAGCTGGACAAATTGCAAAACCTACGCTGTCGACTACAGAAATAAAGAAGAGCTAATGTTTTTCGAGATATACATATTTTAGATTTTCTGCTTCTCCTAAAATTAGTTATGCTGTTTTAACATCGTGGCAAACTTTAGAGGAGCATACAAAACTTTCAAAAAAAGGAATAAAAATAATCCTTAGGAAATGTCACAACCTTTGTCGAATTTCTTGCGGATTAATTTATTTAAAATGGGAGAAGGTTGGTCAAAATTTTTATAGTTATAAACGTACTGAAAAATATTAGGTTTATACTAAGTAATTAGTTTGTAGAAAATTGTAATCCAACGGCAACTTCTGCTATATTTATGTGGCAAATAAACACTAATACATTAATTAACTACATAAGGTTGCAGGCAAGAAATACCTAGTTTGGCAGAATTGTGAAATATTTCACGATATTTTTGGAAGTATGTAAAACTTCTATAAAATGCTTTTCTAGGTCTTGGAATTCAAAATTTGTATTTTCATGAGCATTAAATTAAAAGAAACGTAAATTCCATGAAAGGGAAAACTTTAGGCAGAGTAGCTTGAGATTCACTGTTTAATTCGTATTTAATATTTATTTTGTACCACCGAATAATTTTATAATGCAAAATACTTGATGCTAATTCAATAGCTATATCGTGGGACCTGAGGGTACGTCATCGTTAAGAAACATAACGAAGGGTAGAAAAATGTTATCAGATGTTCGTGCTGAGAACGCTCCTTCCGTCAAGCTTCCCTATCGATTTTGCCCTTACATTATCCGAAGCTCTTCAGATTTTCACATCGTATACAAATTCGCGCATTTCAATTTAAACATATTTCAAGCCTTGTTGTCTTTCTTCTTCTTACGTCTAAAAAAAGATCGGCAATGATTACTGTGTAGAAACTGGACGTACTGGAACGACTATAAAGTACTAATTGGTTGATTTTTATCAGAAACTGCGTGAACTGTAACCTGTAGTAAACGAATGTGCCCGTATAGCTAATTTATGTCACGAACACTGAAATCTTTCTATCTATTTTCTATTGTTTTCGTATTTTTTCAAGCATGGATAAAGTAACGAAATGTCCGATCTATAAGATGTATTATTCCTAATAATCCTTGTCAGGCGAAGAGAACTTAACGTCTGGTGATTAGTCAAGATTTCCTAACACAACACTCGTATAACTCATATCAAAAAGGCATCCTTTTCCACGCATGTTATTTAAATATTAATTTTACATTTGTAGACACGTACGATTACATTACTCAAATAAAGGATTAGTTATTCAAATAAGTTTTGAAAACTGTTTGGGTAGGTAACCACAACAAAACTAGTTTTTTTTTTAAGTAAATTAGATTACCGACCATATATTATACACTTATTTGGCATCATAATTAAGTGTTGTGACACATTTCTAAATGACTTTAAATTCGTGTTTGATTTATGAGTTTAGGTGGGATCAACCTGATGTATTTCGTAATATTTTGCACTAGAATTAACAAAAAGTTTAACCCCGTTTCAACAGCTGTCGAGCAACTAAGGCAAGGAGAACGACGCCGTTGCACCGCGGGCCCACCACTAAAATAGACACGTGCCTTTTGTATTAATTTGCTTTTAAATCAGCGGATTATGTGGCTGTACTTCTATGTGCATTTGTAATAAACGGGTTTTTTGAATGCACATAAAAATGGAAATTTAATTCAAAGGTGGGGCTCTTATTGGAAATTTGCTTTTCAAATACATTTTCAGAAAAAGGGAATCTACATTACATGCACAATTCTAAAAACCTGATCCATTTTATGGTTTGTTATGGGTTTCTAACATAAGAATTTGAGAAAGTGCACTTGTAGAACAACATTTTTATGTTTTAAATTCTAAACTTGCGAAGCTAAGTTTTTGTAACTGCACAAAATTGATATCAAATGATTTTACATTAAGCAAGAGTAGAATAGAGTCCGTTGGGCGGCCATTTTGTTTTTAATTGGGTCAATCAATTTAATCGATTGCGCAATCAAGGTCGAATTAATGGGATTAGCGGTTCAATTCGCGGAATTTTAGATCGATTTAATTGGATTAACGGTTTAATTAGGTCATTTCGCGGAATTTTAGGTCGATTTAATGGGATTAGCGGTTTAATTAGATCAATTCGCGGTTTAATTAGGTCAATTAAAAGTTCGATTAAAATCTCGATTAAAATCGGCGGTTTAATTAGGTCGATTAAAAGTTCGATTAAAATCTCGATTAAAAACGGCGGCCATCTTGGATTTAATCAAATTAATCAATCAAATTTAATTAGATCGAATAAAAGTTGGATTAAAATTTCGATTAAAAGCGGCGGCCATCTTGGAATTAAATCAAGACTAGACCAATCAGGTTAGCGGTTATCAATCTATCTCACTCTCACACTGTACAAATGGGGCGTGACCAGGAACCGGCGGGGGCTGCGTCTGAGAGCAGTAAGTGTCATATTGAATTAATCTTTAATCAAAGTTATCAATTTAACCTGGTGTACGGCGGATTCGGTATCAATCCGCTGATTAAATAAATATGCATAATGTATCACGAAAAAGCACGGTAGATCAATCAGCGGTTTATCCCAAAAAACTAAAAAAAGAAACGCAGGTCTTGACTTGTCTGTTTACACCTGTCAATCAAAGCTTAAAATTTCGTAAATGACGTCAGGGAATATTGCGAACAATAGCTACCTTTCATCGTCCTACGAAATGTTTTTAATTCGGGCTGAAAAGTTTAAAAGGATATATCATTTGTAAACACAAAAGAAATACAGCTATAAAATTATTCATTTTATTTGCAAAATCGCGCTCACTCCAAAAAGGCAGAGGATTGACAATTTATGAAGTTAAATATTAATCAGAATATAATTAAAATGTTGATTAATATGATAACAATGCTTTTTTAAGTAATAAACGTGTTTTCATAATAAAATAAAAATAAGTCATAAGTGTGGCAGAGTTCCATATCCAGTAGGAAGTGTAATGTGGTCCACCTGGAGCCGCATCATATCTCGTGCAAAGAAATTTTCGTTACTTTGAAGTTTGAGCGCCGACATCCCGACTCGACCCTGAGGCATGGCGACGGTTTTAACATATTGAATGTTAGTGCATTCTGTAAAGTAAAGGTAATTTTTTAACATATACATATAATTAAGAAGAAACATATTTTTAAGAACTTTACGATATTTCCTATAAATTAAATACAGTAAGTCATCAGCATTTTGGTAACGTGTTTATTATCAATAGTTTTTTTCCCACGCTAAAATGATAAAACAGAATTTCGAATAAAAGAACGCTTAGGGAAATTCGATTTTTAAAATAAAAATTTAAAACATGATTTTAGATAATTTTTTGAATAAAAGTATACGGTATTCCGTGAGGGCTTAATATCAATTGTTTCTTAATTTTTCTTTGTGGAGATTAATATCAAGAATTTGCCGTTATTAAAAATATTAGAAGTATGAGAAGGGGAATTAAATAGACTAAATCGAGATTAGCGATAAAATCTACGGCACTTCTCGTATATTCGATATTATTTTCGGTTTATTCCTGGTAAACCTTCAATTTATACCTAATATTTGTTATTATAAAAAATATAAATTAATTTCTGAATATAAAATTGAAGATATGGACCAAATCTAAGTTATTATTATTTCTTTCACTTATTTAATATTTAATTATGTATTTTCATTTTTAGATATATTTTATTCCCACTGACGAAGAACTTTAACGTTCGAAACGTTTGAAAAATATAAAATTTTTTCAAAAGAAATAAAACCTTTTTTATTTCTGAATAATTGGACTACAATGATCTCTTCCACTTTTGTATAAATTAATTTCATTATAAACTTACTCTTTTTTAATGTAGATTCCCCTAAAGTAATTGGAAGATGTAGCCCTCGCTCTACGAGATATGTTCATATAAAGTGCGAACTTCCGGTTTATCGTTGGTAACGTCTTCTAATAACATCTTAAGACAAACTGTGTAATCAGCCTTAAGAATATCTACTAGCGTTAAGAAACCCATATTTGAACAAATTTAGTACGCCAGAAATTGATAGATTCGTAAAGTCCACCTTGAATGTTTTAACACTAAAACCACTAAAAAGTATGCCAAGCGAAGGCAACACAGGGACGTTTTCTGACTAGCTAGTTCGACATCCCAACTATATACGCACGGGTGTTTTGTTAAGAATGAGTCAAACCCATTGTCATTACTATTATCTTTCCCATTGTCTTGTTTCGGTAAGTTTCAACTTGTAGCTTTCCTGTATTTTACAAAAAAAATGCAATAAACATCTGCAAACCTCAGCTAAAACCTTTCACACGGTACAAGTTTGACCTTCAGAATTCAAATTTAAGTACAACTTATTTTACAAATTTAAAACAAAAAGCCATTATTATCTTTTAGCATTAAAAATAAAACTGTTTTTCTAAAAATCTTGCGACCAAGAGAAAGCATACATTTAAAAATTTAAATCTGTTATTGTCGACGTAAAAATATTTTATAAAACAAAAACTGTGAGTACGTTATTTTAATAAATTTTGAATAAAAGAACGTTTTGTAAATTTTAAATTAATCGTGCTGTTAAACCCGACTATCATTTTCTGCTGGTAATGTTTGTCTCAAAAAATATCATTTGTAAACACAAAATAATTAATTAATGATTTTCTTCCACGTAAATTAATTTGCCTTTTAAGGAATTCAGATATTCAAGAAAAATAACTGCCTAACATATTTAGCTTTTAAAAATTCCACGTTATTGTAAAGAGTCCGTTTAAAAATTCAACGTTGTGAAGACAGAAAAACATATTCGACGCAATACTAATTTGGAAGTGTTATTCTTTTAATAACTATGAAAAATATTATCTGTAAACGCAAAAGAAATACATCTATAAAATTATTCATTTATCGACAAAATAATAAATAAATTAGTACTTTTACTGACATGGAGGTATCGCTAATTATTATAACATCGGACTGTAAAAAATTAATAACCAGAGAAACCTTGTAGAGATAATCCCAAAATAGCTAACACTGAAATTTAGGACTTCTTTCACGCTAATAAAGTAAAGGACGTCTTTTACTCTAATAAAGTTAAAAACTCTAATAGCTTTCTCTTCTGCTAAAAACTCTAATAGCTGCTTTCTCATCTGCATAGTCTAAAACGGAACGTTCATGGTTTTGTTTCAAAGACAATTGTCAAATAATCTTGAGAAAATATGATGCTATAACATTTTGAATTCTACACTACTTTGCAGACGGTAAAATCTGTTCTCGTTTGTGAAAATGGAGCACGGATTTTATCTAACTCTCTTAAGCAACAGTTCAATGAAATATTTACCCAAAAACACTTCATCCTGTTCTACCTCTTAGAATACACGGTAAATTGTTTTCAAGCAAATAATCAGGTAAGTTGTGTTTTTATAAACGTACACTAAAAGTTATTGTAGGCTAAATTTTACCGATGACTAATTATCATTTAAAATTTTTAAATATGAAATACTTTGAAGCTGCCAGTCAACACGATCATATTACCTGCTATGTCTTTAATAATTCTTGAAGTTTAAATTTACTCTTTTGCAGGACTAGGGTCTGTTTTATTATTCCCTGATAAAGTTAAATTCCATATATCTACAATTGAACCAGCAAAAGGTACGAAGATACAAATGTTCCTAAAAACCATTCCGTTAATTAAAACAAGCAAGAACGACCGGCCAGGCGAAACTTGCTAACAAGTTTTTCAAAAATTTAGTAGTAAAATATTTTATGGAATGACTTTTAAAGAAAGTATTTAGCTTGTGTTCACTTATAACCTGTAAAATAAGTGATTTCATTCTTCAGAAATTTTTAAAATTATAAAATTAATTCACCTAAAATGTATTCGTTTTTTATAATCTGATATATAAATATCTACAATCACAGCGGAAATAAAAAATCGTTAAACACGTGCAACCATCTTATTTTAGTATTCATAATAGCATTGGATTTATTTTCAGTCGAAAAGACTTCACACACTTTAAAAAAAAAATAATCGCATGATTCACAGAAACCTTGAAGAACTAATCGCAAAAAATAATAAATGTTTAGCTTTAAGCTAAATATATACCAAAACAAAATGCCTGTACTAATAACATTGAACAATAGGTACAACATGACTCATTGTTCTTGAGTCCCTTACTACAAAATAGTTTAAATCTAGATCGGATGGTGGTACAATCGTACACTTGATGATGCCCTCTACAGAATTAAGATCAATCTGTTCACATTTATCCCGACCCACATGAATTTTAGGATGCCCTATGGGGTATTTCCCATACTTATTAAAATTTAAAAGAAAAAACTAAATTCTATCTGATTCATAATTATTTTAAAATAAATTTTGGCTTTAATGTAATTCTTTGCTTCAAATCAACTTCGAGCGTTGGATAAAAAATTAAAAAGAAATAAACTAAATTGCATCTGCTTCATAATTATTTTAAATAAATTTTGAGCTTTAATGTAATTCCTTGCTTCAAATCAACTTCGAATGTTTGAAGACTTTTAAAATGAAGATCAATAAAAAATATTGAATAAAACATATTTTTGAAAACCTTAAACAAGATTAAGTTTGAAATAAACAAAAGAATATTTTTAAAATATTGAAAACGTAATAAAATTAAATTAAAAAAATATTAAAAGAAAAAAAACAAAATGAATTAAATTATAAAATAACTTTTTTAATAATTAATGTAAACCATTATCTTTAACTTTGTCACCTCTGCTAACATTTTTGAATTCCTGTATTACAAAGTGCAATTAAAATGTAAGATATTACGAAGACCTTTTCGTATTTTAGAAAAAAAAAAACAGTTTACGCTTATTTAAGAAAATCAAATATTTAAGAAAAAATAATCTTGAAAAGCTTGAATGAAGTTAAATTTGAAATAAAGAAAAACATTTCAAGAAATTGAAAAACTTTTAAAATGAAAATCAATAACAAATATTTAATAAAACATGTTTCTGAAAACCGTAAACAAAATTAAATGTGAAATAAATAAGAGTATTTTAAAAATATTGAAAAGTTTGAATGAAAATAAATTTGAGATAAAGAACAAACATTTTAAGAATTTGAAAACTCTTAAAATGAAAATCAGTAAAACATATTTCTGTAAAATTTTTAGTATACATTTTATAATATCTACCTATCTATTATAGATATGTTGTTCAGGTCCTTGAACGGAGGTGAGCAGCTCATGCCTCGATGCATCCAGCGACTGTTGGGAAACCCCTGGTAGGTCTACCCCAAACGCGAAAGACTGAAAATATTTTAAAAAAATTTTAATTCGATATACAGACAAACTGAATTGAAACTTCAATTTCTTAAACTGGAGATATACGTAAAAGCTGAGTATGAAAAAGTTACTTACACCCAAGTACTCGCTGTACTCCCAGCAGTTCTGTAATATGCCGGTGAAGTTTTGCGAAAAACTGCGAATCAGATGCATCTAAAACAGCACCCTCGTGCATTAGTTTGGTTTCACACTGCTCTTCACCAATTATAGTAATTCGCGTGCGGTCGACACTGCTCACACTTGTGAATGCGTACTGTAGCACGTCGAAGAAGACAACGGTCGATATGGTGAACCCGACAAGCACTTTGGAGACTTTAAAAAACATTAGTCATTACCCTGGTCACTCAAAACAGTTAATCATCGTAAATACTTCCGGACGTTTTGCATACTGTAAATTCTTAACAGCTGCAGTCATCAAAAAGGACGCCAAAGTCTTGTTAGTCCTGAAATTTGTAAGGACTTAAATTTGAAAAATAAAAGAATATTTAAATTATAAAATAACTTTTTTAGATGATATTTAATATAAAATAATTCTGAAACGCTTAAATGGAAACCATTCACGTGCTGTAGTCTCGACATATATCTTCTTCTCGTCTATAATTAATGAAATCATTATCTTTAACTTTGGCAGCTCTGCTAACATTTCTGAATTCCTGTGTTACAAAGTTTTCTAAATTTGTTAATGCTGGCAAATTTTAAATTAATATTCTATTTTAGTATAAACTCTCGAATGTTTTACAAAAATTTAAAAAGAAAAAACTAAATTGTATTTTACTTCATAATTATATTAAGTACTAATTTTGAAATAAAAAAGTAATAAACTTGTTTAACATTCTGGTATGAGCAAAGATGTAGCGAGTTCAGATTACAATTTATTATTTACAGGTAAGTTGAGCAATATGGTTTTTAGGGATTATTGAAATTTCTATCTTATTTATTTAATATGCTACAAAAGGTGAATTATTTTGCTGAAAAAGAAATCAATACCAAAGCTAGATGATTATCAATTTGAACTTGTCAGTTTCTAATATTGAAAAATTGTTTGGAATACCAGACGATGCAATTTATTATAAAACCAAATCAGGAATTAATATTCAAAATAAGTAAATTGATAGACACAAGTGATTTGTGTGTGCCTATATTCAAATTTTGTAAAAGGATCAATATTTAGATTTGTAGTAAATTCGTTGCCTAGGGTACTTACATAAAATCAGCTAGTGTTATCCTTTTTATAGATACATAATATTGAACTGTTTGATAAATTAACTCTTACCTTTGAAGGAGCAGTACGTAGGTGAAAATGTAAATAACGTTAGCGTTTTGATTGATTTCAATAAATTTGATGATCTGAGTCACGTATTGGGATATATGGTTTCAGGGCAGCCGAATTCATTGACACAAGCGGTTTCGGCAAAAAATCGCCTTAATCACAAGTTATTGTGCTGGTACATTGTCTCACGCACCATAGGGATTTCAATGTAAAATGGATTTGAAAGACTTTGAATTCAAAGAAAGGGTAAAGAATCTACAAGAATTTAAAATTGAAATTAAAGAGTAAATCAAATGATCGTATTATAGTTTATTATGATAAAGCTGGACGATTATCAATAATAAATTGAGAAATTAAACAACACTTTCAAAACTTACCTCAAAGCGTACTCGGGCAAATACCAAACTACAGCGGCCCCCGTCAAGACTTTAACTAAACTCAGTCTAGGATTTCATCCCCACCTTGAAAATTCAACTTCTTTTATTTTCAAGTTATTTGTTAATCAGCTGTTCAGATTTTAATACCCGATTCCAATCAAATCAATTTAATTAGTCCAGTCAATTTAATTAGTCCAGTCATTTTAATCTAGGGTAGGCTAGCTTAACATGTTACGTAAATAAACTATTAAAATAGGTAAATTCAAATCTTGACCATTTGTTACAGGTATGAAGACATTTCAGGTTAGGCTAGGTTAGGTTAGCTTATTTCAAGTTAGACTAGGTTAGCTCATTTCAATCTAAGTTAGGTTAGGTTAGGTTAGCTTATTTCAAGTTAGGTTAGGTTAGCTTATTTCAAGTTAGGCTAGGTTAGTGCATTTCAATCAAAGTTAGGTTAGGTTAGGTTAGCTTATTTCAAGCTAGGTTAGGTTAGATAATTTTAATCTAGGTTAGGTTAGCTTTTAACTTATTTAAACTAACCTAACCTAGATTAAAATTATCTAACCTAACCTAGCTTGAAATAAGCTAACCTAACCTAACCTAACTTTGATTGAAATGCACTAACCTAGCCTAACTTGAAATAAGCTAACCTAACCTAACTTGAAATAAGCTAACCTAACCTAACCTAACTTAGATTGAAATGAGCTAACCTAGTCTAACTTGAAATAAGCTAACCTAACCTAGCCTAACCTGAAATGTCTTCATACCTGTAACAAATGGTCAAGATTTGAATTTACCTATTTTAATAGTTTATTTACGTAACATGTTAAGCTAGCCTACCCTAGATTAAAATGACTGGACTAATTAAATTGACTGGACTAATTAAATTGATTTGATTGGAATCGGGTATTAAAATCTGAACAGCTGATTAACAAATAACTTGAAAATAAAAGAAGTTGAATTTTCAAGGTGGGGATGAAATCCTAGACTGAGTTTAGTTAAAGTCTTGACGGGGGCCGCTGTAGTTTGGTATTTGCCCGAGTACGCTTTGAGGTAAGTTTTGAAAGTGTTGTTTAATTTCTCAATTTATTATTGATAATCGTCCAGCTTTATCATAATAAACTATAATACGATCATTTGATTTACTCTTTAATTTCAATTTTAAATTCTTGTAGATTCTTTACCCTTTCTTTGAATTCAAAGTCTTTCAAATCCATTTTACATTGAAATCCCTATGGTGCGTGAGACAATGTACCAGCACAATAACTTGTGATTAAGGCGATTTTTTGCCGAAACCGCTTGTGTCAATGAATTCGGCTGCCCTGAAACCATATATCCCAATACGTGACTCAGATCATCAAATTTATTGAAATCAATCAAAACGCTAACGTTATTTACATTTTCACCTACGTACTGCTCCTTCAAAGGTAAGAGTTAATTTATCAAACAGTTCAATATTATGTATCTATAAAAAGGATAACACTAGCTGATTTTATGTAAGTACCCTAGGCAACGAATTTACTACAAATCTAAATATTGATCCTTTTACAAAATTTGAATATAGGCACACACAAATCACTTGTGTCTATCAATTTACTTATTTTGAATATTAATTCCTGATTTGGTTTTATAATAAATTGCATCGTCTGGTATTCCAAACAATTTTTCAATATTAGAAACTGACAAGTTCAAATTGATAATCATCTAGCTTTGGTATTGATTTCTTTTTCAGCAAAATAATTCACCTTTTGTAGCATATTAAATAAATAAGATAGAAATTTCAATAATCCCTAAAAACCATATTGCTCAACTTACCTGTAAATAATAAATTGTAATCTGAACTCGCTACATCTTTGCTCATACCAGAATGTTAAACAAGTTTATTACTTTTTTATTTCAAAATTAGTACTTAATATAATTATGAAGTAAAATACAATTTAGTTTTTTCTTTTTAAATTTTTGTAAAACATTCGAGAGTTTATACTAAAATAGAATATTAATTTAAAATTTGCCAGCATTAACAAATTTAGAAAACTTTGTAACACAGGAATTCAGAAATGTTAGCAGAGCTGCCAAAGTTAAAGATAATGATTTCATTAATTATAGACGAGAAGAAGATATATGTCGAGACTACAGCACGTGAATGGTTTCCATTTAAGCGTTTCAGAATTATTTTATATTAAATATCATCTAAAAAAGTTATTTTATAATTTAAATATTCTTTTATTTTTCAAATTTAAGTCCTTACAAATTTCAGGACTAACAAGACTTTGGCGTCCTTTTTGATGACTGCAGCTGTTAAGAATTTACAGTATGCAAAACGTCCGGAAGTATTTACGATGATTAACTGTTTTGAGTGACCAGGGTAATGACTAATGTTTTTTAAAGTCTCCAAAGTGCTTGTCGGGTTCACCATATCGACCGTTGTCTTCTTCGACGTGCTACAGTACGCATTCACAAGTGTGAGCAGTGTCGACCGCACGCGAATTACTATAATTGGTGAAGAGCAGTGTGAAACCAAACTAATGCACGAGGGTGCTGTTTTAGATGCATCTGATTCGCAGTTTTTCGCAAAACTTCACCGGCATATTACAGAACTGCTGGGAGTACAGCGAGTACTTGGGTGTAAGTAACTTTTTCATACTCAGCTTTTACGTATATCTCCAGTTTAAGAAATTGAAGTTTCAATTCAGTTTGTCTGTATATCGAATTAAAATTTTTTTAAAATATTTTCAGTCTTTCGCGTTTGGGGTAGACCTACCAGGGGTTTCCCAACAGTCGCTGGATGCATCGAGGCATGAGCTGCTCACCTCCGTTCAAGGACCTGAACAACATATCTATAATAGATAGGTAGATATTATAAAATGTATACTAAAAATTTTACAGAAATATGTTTTACTGATTTTCATTTTAAGAGTTTTCAAATTCTTAAAATGTTTGTTCTTTATCTCAAATTTATTTTCATTCAAACTTTTCAATATTTTTAAAATACTCTTATTTATTTCACATTTAATTTTGTTTACGGTTTTCAGAAACATGTTTTATTAAATATTTGTTATTGATTTTCATTTTAAAAGTTTTTCAATTTCTTGAAATGTTTTTCTTTATTTCAAATTTAACTTCATTCAAGCTTTTCAAGATTATTTTTTCTTAAATATTTGATTTTCTTAAATAAGCGTAAACTGTTTTTTTTTTTTCTAAAATACGAAAAGGTCTTCGTAATATCTTACATTTTAATTGCACTTTGTAATACAGGAATTCAAAAATGTTAGCAGAGGTGACAAAGTTAAAGATAATGGTTTACATTAATTATTAAAAAAGTTATTTTATAATTTAATTCATTTTGTTTTTTTTCTTTTAATATTTTTTTAATTTAATTTTATTACGTTTTCAATATTTTAAAAATATTCTTTTGTTTATTTCAAACTTAATCTTGTTTAAGGTTTTCAAAAATATGTTTTATTCAATATTTTTTATTGATCTTCATTTTAAAAGTCTTCAAACATTCGAAGTTGATTTGAAGCAAGGAATTACATTAAAGCTCAAAATTTATTTAAAATAATTATGAAGCAGATGCAATTTAGTTTATTTCTTTTTAATTTTTTATCCAACGCTCGAAGTTGATTTGAAGCAAAGAATTACATTAAAGCCAAAATTTATTTTAAAATAATTATGAATCAGATAGAATTTAGTTTTTTCTTTTAAATTTTAATAAGTATGGGAAATACCCCATAGGGCATCCTAAAATTCATGTGGGTCGGGATAAATGTGAACAGATTGATCTTAATTCTGTAGAGGGCATCATCAAGTGTACGATTGTACCACCATCCGATCTAGATTTAAACTATTTTGTAGTAAGGGACTCAAGAACAATGAGTCATGTTGTACCTATTGTTCAATGTTATTAGTACAGGCATTTTGTTTTGGTATATATTTAGCTTAAAGCTAAACATTTATTATTTTTTGCGATTAGTTCTTCAAGGTTTCTGTGAATCATGCGATTATTTTTTTTTTAAAGTGTGTGAAGTCTTTTCGACTGAAAATAAATCCAATGCTATTATGAATACTAAAATAAGATGGTTGCACGTGTTTAACGATTTTTTATTTCCGCTGTGATTGTAGATATTTATATATCAGATTATAAAAAACGAATACATTTTAGGTGAATTAATTTTATAATTTTAAAAATTTCTGAAGAATGAAATCACTTATTTTACAGGTTATAAGTGAACACAAGCTAAATACTTTCTTTAAAAGTCATTCCATAAAATATTTTACTACTAAATTTTTGAAAAACTTGTTAGCAAGTTTCGCCTGGCCGGTCGTTCTTGCTTGTTTTAATTAACGGAATGGTTTTTAGGAACATTTGTATCTTCGTACCTTTTGCTGGTTCAATTGTAGATATATGGAATTTAACTTTATCAGGGAATAATAAAACAGACCCTAGTCCTGCAAAAGAGTAAATTTAAACTTCAAGAATTATTAAAGACATAGCAGGTAATATGATCGTGTTGACTGGCAGCTTCAAAGTATTTCATATTTAAAAATTTTAAATGATAATTAGTCATCGGTAAAATTTAGCCTACAATAACTTTTAGTGTACGTTTATAAAAACACAACTTACCTGATTATTTGCTTGAAAACAATTTACCGTGTATTCTAAGAGGTAGAACAGGATGAAGTGTTTTTGGGTAAATATTTCATTGAACTGTTGCTTAAGAGAGTTAGATAAAATCCGTGCTCCATTTTCACAAACGAGAACAGATTTTACCGTCTGCAAAGTAGTGTAGAATTCAAAATGTTATAGCATCATATTTTCTCAAGATTATTTGACAATTGTCTTTGAAACAAAACCATGAACGTTCCGTTTTAGACTATGCAGATGAGAAAGCAGCTATTAGAGTTTTTAGCAGAAGAGAAAGCTATTAGAGTTTTTAACTTTATTAGAGTAAAAGACGTCCTTTACTTTATTAGCGTGAAAGAAGTCCTAAATTTCAGTGTTAGCTATTTTGGGATTATCTCTACAAGGTTTCTCTGGTTATTAATTTTTTACAGTCCGATGTTATAATAATTAGCGATACCTCCATGTCAGTAAAAGTACTAATTTATTTATTATTTTGTCGATAAATGAATAATTTTATAGATGTATTTCTTTTGCGTTTACAGATAATATTTTTCATAGTTATTAAAAGAATAACACTTCCAAATTAGTATTGCGTCGAATATGTTTTTCTGTCTTCACAACGTTGAATTTTTAAACGGACTCTTTACAATAACGTGGAATTTTTAAAAGCTAAATATGTTAGGCAGTTATTTTTCTTGAATATCTGAATTCCTTAAAAGGCAAATTAATTTACGTGGAAGAAAATCATTAATTAATTATTTTGTGTTTACAAATGATATTTTTTGAGACAAACATTACCAGCAGAAAATGATAGTCGGGTTTAACAGCACGATTAATTTAAAATTTACAAAACGTTCTTTTATTCAAAATTTATTAAAATAACGTACTCACAGTTTTTGTTTTATAAAATATTTTTACGTCGACAATAACAGATTTAAATTTTTAAATGTATGCTTTCTCTTGGTCGCAAGATTTTTAGAAAAACAGTTTTATTTTTAATGCTAAAAGATAATAATGGCTTTTTGTTTTAAATTTGTAAAATAAGTTGTACTTAAATTTGAATTCTGAAGGTCAAACTTGTACCGTGTGAAAGGTTTTAGCTGAGGTTTGCAGATGTTTATTGCATTTTTTTTGTAAAATACAGGAAAGCTACAAGTTGAAACTTACCGAAACAAGACAATGGGAAAGATAATAGTAATGACAATGGGTTTGACTCATTCTTAACAAAACACCCGTGCGTATATAGTTGGGATGTCGAACTAGCTAGTCAGAAAACGTCCCTGTGTTGCCTTCGCTTGGCATACTTTTTAGTGGTTTTAGTGTTAAAACATTCAAGGTGGACTTTACGAATCTATCAATTTCTGGCGTACTAAATTTGTTCAAATATGGGTTTCTTAACGCTAGTAGATATTCTTAAGGCTGATTACACAGTTTGTCTTAAGATGTTATTAGAAGACGTTACCAACGATAAACCGGAAGTTCGCACTTTATATGAACATATCTCGTAGAGCGAGGGCTACATCTTCCAATTACTTTAGGGGAATCTACATTAAAAAAGAGTAAGTTTATAATGAAATTAATTTATACAAAAGTGGAAGAGATCATTGTAGTCCAATTATTCAGAAATAAAAAAGGTTTTATTTCTTTTGAAAAAATTTTATATTTTTCAAACGTTTCGAACGTTAAAGTTCTTCGTCAGTGGGAATAAAATATATCTAAAAATGAAAATACATAATTAAATATTAAATAAGTGAAAGAAATAATAATAACTTAGATTTGGTCCATATCTTCAATTTTATATTCAGAAATTAATTTATATTTTTTATAATAACAAATATTAGGTATAAATTGAAGGTTTACCAGGAATAAACCGAAAATAATATCGAATATACGAGAAGTGCCGTAGATTTTATCGCTAATCTCGATTTAGTCTATTTAATTCCCCTTCTCATACTTCTAATATTTTTAATAACGGCAAATTCTTGATATTAATCTCCACAAAGAAAAATTAAGAAACAATTGATATTAAGCCCTCACGGAATACCGTATACTTTTATTCAAAAAATTATCTAAAATCATGTTTTAAATTTTTATTTTAAAAATCGAATTTCCCTAAGCGTTCTTTTATTCGAAATTCTGTTTTATCATTTTAGCGTGGGAAAAAAACTATTGATAATAAACACGTTACCAAAATGCTGATGACTTACTGTATTTAATTTATAGGAAATATCGTAAAGTTCTTAAAAATATGTTTCTTCTTAATTATATGTATATGTTAAAAAATTACCTTTACTTTACAGAATGCACTAACATTCAATATGTTAAAACCGTCGCCATGCCTCAGGGTCGAGTCGGGATGTCGGCGCTCAAACTTCAAAGTAACGAAAATTTCTTTGCACGAGATATGATGCGGCTCCAGGTGGACCACATTACACTTCCTACTGGATATGGAACTCTGCCACACTTATGACTTATTTTTATTTTATTATGAAAACACGTTTATTACTTAAAAAAGCATTGTTATCATATTAATCAACATTTTAATTATATTCTGATTAATATTTAACTTCATAAATTGTCAATCCTCTGCCTTTTTGGAGTGAGCGCGATTTTGCAAATAAAATGAATAATTTTATAGCTGTATTTCTTTTGTGTTTACAAATGATATATCCTTTTAAACTTTTCAGCCCGAATTAAAAACATTTCGTAGGACGATGAAAGGTAGCTATTGTTCGCAATATTCCCTGACGTCATTTACGAAATTTTAAGCTTTGATTGACAGGTGTAAACAGACAAGTCAAGACCTGCGTTTCTTTTTTTAGTTTTTTGGGATAAACCGCTGATTGATCTACCGTGCTTTTTCGTGATACATTATGCATATTTATTTAATCAGCGGATTGATACCGAATCCGCCGTACACCAGGTTAAATTGATAACTTTGATTAAAGATTAATTCAATATGACACTTACTGCTCTCAGACGCAGCCCCCGCCGGTTCCTGGTCACGCCCCATTTGTACAGTGTGAGAGTGAGATAGATTGATAACCGCTAACCTGATTGGTCTAGTCTTGATTTAATTCCAAGATGGCCGCCGCTTTTAATCGAAATTTTAATCCAACTTTTATTCGATCTAATTAAATTTGATTGATTAATTTGATTAAATCCAAGATGGCCGCCGTTTTTAATCGAGATTTTAATCGAACTTTTAATCGACCTAATTAAACCGCCGATTTTAATCGAGATTTTAATCGAACTTTTAATTGACCTAATTAAACCGCGAATTGATCTAATTAAACCGCTAATCCCATTAAATCGACCTAAAATTCCGCGAAATGACCTAATTAAACCGTTAATCCAATTAAATCGATCTAAAATTCCGCGAATTGAACCGCTAATCCCATTAATTCGACCTTGATTGCGCAATCGATTAAATTGATTGACCCAATTAAAAACAAAATGGCCGCCCAACGGACTCTATTCTACTAGCAAGTAACGTAAATATTTATTTTTTCTTCTAATTTGTTTGTTCAGATATCCGGCGAGATCTAGGCTTGCTGAAATTGCATATTTTTTTATATTTAGTTTTGTGTTTCTACCTCTTAAGAAATGTATGTTGAAGATATTCACCACAACAATTAGATAGATCCCCATCTACTTATAGGTATAACCAATTTAGTAAAAAATATGTATCAAAATCTCTTTCTTACACAGTCACCAGTAATTACCACCTACGGATTTTAATTAACGCATTCATGCTGCACTTTTTGTGCAAAATGCAAATTGTAGCCAAGAGTATAAAAAAACTAAGTATTAAAAATCATTAAAAATGTGGATTCTTCAAGCACTATTTATTTTCTAGATCAGAAAGTTATATGTCAACAGGTTTATTAGTAAACAGTTTCTGTTGTTATTTGAAAATTATTCAAATTTTACTAGACCGGTTGCATTTAACAATTTAAAAATGCATGAAATTAATTATAAAATATATAAACCAAAGGAAATGCGTGGTTTTTGTTTTTAGAATATCTAAGTATTCACTTCGCGAAAAAAGTAAATATAAACAAAATGAATTTAACTAGTTATCATTTTCAGTGTTTTGAATAATTAGAAATTTTCCAATGTCCACTTTCACTTTATACAATTTAATGTAATGCATTTTATGTTACTTGGATTTTGAGCACAATATAAAACAGAAAACGACCTGCTTATCTTTCTATCCTTTGCCTTTGAGTTGAAATAATTTCATTTTAAGAATTAGTTATTAGAGTGGTGCCCAGTGGCCGATCTAGTTCTTAATAATAATAATAATAGTTCTGGTAATGCCAATAATCGATCATAGTTCCACTCCGGCGCAGAACTATTACAAAATATTATTAAACGATTTCTCGATTTTTCAGGCATTTCCCTTCGTTTAATGCATTTAAGGTCAGTTTGTATACGTTTAAACTTAAAATTTAGCCCTACATTTACATTTGGTGCTAGTGTAGCCTTTAGAATACAATTTCACGTGAAATATAATGAGAACTTTAGAAATAATTAGCCCATTTCACTGCGATCCATACAGAAGAATAGTGATATACGAGGACGGGATAAGTGGTTAGCATAGTAATGAGAAACCATTATGTTTTTATAATGATATTTGTTTTTCAATATAGTCTCCTGATAGTGCAATGCATTTTGTTCAACGATGTTCCACTGCACTGTCGAAAGGTGTTTTCAAAGTCAGTTAAGCAAAATAGGCGTCTACGGCGGACTTGACTTCCTCCTCAGTTGAAAATTTTCGTCCTCCCCAGAAAATTTCAAGCCTAGGAAATAAATGGAAATCAGAGGGAGCTAACTCCGCCGAATAAACTGGATGCCGAAGCAAATCGAAGTTTAGTTACGGCGGACTTGACTTCCTCCTCAGTTGAAAATTTTCGTCCTCCCCAGAAAATTTCAAGCCTAGGAAATAAATGGAAATCAGAGGGAGCTAACTCCGCCGAATAAACTGGATGCCGAAGCAAATCGAAGTTTAGTTTCTTGATTTTAGCCATTGCAGTAGCCACACCAGTGCATTATCTATTTCTTTTTCATGCTAAACCTGATCTTCTTTGGATATTTATTTTGATGCAATCGTTCCAGAAGGTTAGATTATTTATTGTTTTCCGCCCTTTTGGGAGATCCCTTTGGCATCCAGAAAACGAGATCACCTTGCCAGCTAATTTTACGGTTATTGCGTTCTTTGGAGCTAAGCAACCGCGTTCTATCCATTGTTTTGATTGGAGTTTCTTCTTAGGAGTGTAGTAATGAATCCAGGTATCGTCTGTAATTACAAATCGACGCATAAAATTGGGTTGGATTTTCTTCTAAACGGTCGAAACGCTCTTGAGAAACTTCCACTCGAGGATGATTTTGATAAGGCGTAAGCGATCGCGGCATCCATCTTACTGAAAGTTTTTACATACACAGTTCTTCTATTAAAATATTGTGCGTTAGTTACTTCATTCAGTTTGAGCCGTCTATCTTTTCATTTTCATTTCTGGTGTTCTGACACTTTTTGGGCGTCCAGAACAATGTTCATCCTGAATGCTTGTACGCCCGCGTTTAAACCCAACCCTTTCACTCAACACACTATTCATCTTTTCGAAAATTTCTGCACCGTTAATTTAATGGATAACCGTGCGATGTTCAATAGTTTCCAAGGATATGCGTTTTCTTTGAAGAGTAACTAACACCAAGCTATTGGAAAGAGGCTGTTATATTTTCAGTATTGCCAACTAAAAGATCGAAATTTCAAACCATGAATAAATCTTTTACCTACCAGCGCCACCTATGTGACGGTTAACTACTTTCCATCCCGCTCACAAAGCCCAGTACTGCAGAAATTAATACAGTTTCTTACTTTTTGATGCAATTTAGGTTTTCTACATATAAACTTACTTCTTTCTTTTACAGTTTGCTGATGGGGTAGGAATATTAATTTTTTTTTGTTTTTATTTGGAACAACTAAAAATACTTATTGTTAAGGCTTGGTTGAGTCTTCAAATAGTAATTAACAGATAAATCTAATACACCTCCTAATTCCTAATTTTTATTTTGTGAAAGCATCTGGCAAGGAAGGCCATCATGTACTCTGAGGAAGTTTACCATCCAACAGTTTTCAAAAACCATCTACACGGCTTCTACATAAGCTGTAATTTTAGATTTTTTGGAAAAAGAAAAATGCAGAAATGCATCTACAATCGTATCTATACTAATTTGTGCAATGATACTAAGTGGTTTTATTTGACTGCATTTGTGATTATCCACAATATTATAAACGTATGATTCTATATCTACATAAACTAGAAATCCAGGAAATTGTTTCACTGAGCGAAACGAAGTTCAAACTAGCACGATATTTACGTCTAGCCACTCAGTTACTTACTTATAAAATCAACCACCTTCGGCTGAACTAATTCATTAACTTCGTAAAAGGTTTACCACATACACATGTCATGTAGTTGATTAATGGAGGAACTCCCTTTATGGCGAAGTCAATACAAATAAATTCAATAAGAATTTATTAAAATCATGCGCTGTGCCCGTATTATGTATTTTAAAGATTGAATTTGTAAGAATCACTCCTTCGGAGAAATATATTTCATGAGTTATAACGAATTTATGAATGATTTTTCGAACGTATTTGAGGTTTATGTTTTTGTAAACAGAAGTTTATCAACGTGCTTCGGTTAATAATTTTAAATCATTTTCTTATTGAAAAACACTTCACTGCAAATTATGAAGAAACATTAGTTTGCGATTTTTCAACTTCTGCCGATTAGAAAATGTTTGTTGTTTGTTAAATAATGACACATAAATCCTGTAGGAAAGGTTAAGGAAATCTCGTCGATCAACTTTTTGTAATAAATTTAATTTTGCAAAACCTTTCTTGAAAAGATAACTAGGTTTCTTGCTAATTTCCTAAGTTGCATTTCGTCTTTTAGATGGAAATCCTCCTATACATCAATTTAGCTGATTTTTATTGAGCTTCGATTTTTAATAAGTAATACATCATAAAGCCTGCAGAAAGCATTAATGTTGACCAGCTTTTTATTTAAACACGTAAAGGGCATAGGAATAAACAAGTAGAAAGATAGATGTTATGATAGGAAAGAATGGGCAAAAATTACAGAAACAACAAAAAACTGCTGGAATGAAAGATCGAGAGACAAGGGAACTAATCCATCCCAAATTAGGATTATGGAAGCTTACAAGAACCATATTTTTTCGTGAATAGAGGAGTGAAAATTGACCAAGAAATATGCCATCGTAATATTCTTGACGATTTTTTGCTTTCCTTTTAGAGAGCAAAAATACATCTACCACCGTCTTTACATAAAAATAATGTCAATTGCAAGATTTAGAATTTATTAACTGTCATCATTGTATTTCTGGCTTAATACTGTTGTGCAAATTTCAATAAAACTTTAAAAACAAAGGTTCTAAATCTTGCAGTAGACATTAATGTAAAAACTTTTTGAACTCACGGTACAATACTATACATACACAGTGCTTTCGTAAAGTAATGAATAAATTCGATAAAACATTTTATAAGGGTTTTCACAGAAAATCCTCGGATACGTCAACCTTATTTTTTTAAAGTACATCTTTCTTGATAATTATAATTTTACGATCGTCTTTTGTTTTCGCACTATGACGTCATCGACAATTTTTTTAAATGGCACCCCATATTTTTGTGCACGAATTTGTATACAGCACATTTTTCTGAGTACGACAATGTCAAATACGTATGACCTTGAAGAGGAAAGTTTTCGAAATAATCAGTCCCAAAGTTTCAAAAATGTATGGTAAAGTTATTAGAGTAGTATTAATAATTATCTAGAAAGCGCTGGAAACAAAAGTCGGTTTTGACAGTTGTTTGGAGTTATTTCTTGAAGTCAACGGTGCACGATTTGAATATTTAATTTACTTAGTTGTTTTTTGAATTTAATCATTATACCTTAAATTTAGTATTTTGAAACTTTAATCTTCAAGGTCAAACGTATTTGACATTTTCGTGCTCAAAAAAATGTGCTGTATCCAAATTCGTGAACAAAAATATAGGGTGCCATTTAAAAAAATTGTCGATAACGTTATGGTGCGAAAACAAAAGACGATCGTAAAATTATAATGATCAAGAAAGAAGCACTTTTAAAAAATAAGTTTGACGTGTCCGAGGATTTTCTGTGAAAACCCTTCTAAAATGTTTTATCGAATTTATTCACTACTTTACGAAAGCACTGTATGTATATTGCCTCCATTTATAATTCCATCATCAAGCTCAAAAGTTTTTCCGTTGAACCATCTGTTTTGGGCATCATTTAAGTAATTTAATTTTTCCGTACCTATTAGGCAATAAACTTTTTAGGAATCTTCACTTTTTACCTAATATTTATTGCTCGAGTCATTTAAACACTGCACAGATGCATTTTCCCAACCTTCATTATTTTACAATTTACGTTTTTTGAAGGTTTACATTTGAGTTTCTTTAGACTCATCCGGAGATGTAAAAGAAACTGCATTATTTTCCAACGAATATCTTTGTGAGATATATTTGAGGAATTTAAGCTTTCTTCATTGTTTATAATTACCTGATAGTTATTTTCACCTTCAAGACTGTCTTCGTCAGAATCTACATTTCCAGTTTGGACTCGTGTTTTTGTATACAGCAATACAAACCTTAACACATCTTCTAAATCAAAAGATTTTGCCAGAGCAACCACTGGGTTTCGTACCTTCTCTTGCAAGAGACTTATTCCCCACATTCTCCATCTTTTTTATATTCTTCAACTAAAAAGTAAAATTTATCTTTGATGAATACTTATAAGTATAACTATTAATTAAATATTGATAGCATTAAAGATTTTCCCAGGTATCAGATGGGCCAAGTAATATAAATATGGTGTATTACACTGATGACGCAATTATTATTGCAAACACAGAAGCTGATCTACAAGGACTTCTCTACATAGGTTATAATATCAAAAAATATATAATACGGTTGTGTCAAAAACAAAAACAAAGTCTATGGCAGTTATTAAAGATACGCTGCAAATAAGAGATAGAGGGAAATATGAACAGATTATGAAGGTTAAATACCTAGTAGTTGATATCAAAAATGATAGAAATATGAGGAAGTAAAACGACAAACTTGAAATGAGTTCATAATATTTGGATACCTCAGAGATATAACGGGCGCAAGAAATATCTTTCTCTTGAGAGCAAGGTAGAGATAATGAAACGATAGTTAGACCAACATTAGTATATGGGACCGAAACCCGAGCCGACACATTGATGCAAAGAGAAGAAATCAACTTTTACGAACCGCAGAGATGAACACTTTTAAGACTGTTGTAGGAAAACGAAATAGAGTACAAAATTGTAAAGAGAAGGCATAAAGAATGGATCTTGTGGAAAGAGCCTCACACCATACAGCGAGAGAGAATCAGGAAGACCACGTAAAAGATGGGTGGAAAGCTGGCTAACATCTTTTACCAATTCGCCATAATATAGAGCGAAAAAGAACAGGTTGCAATACCAAGAAGAAGAACTAAATATTTATCTTTTACTTAGGTTTCTTGCCAAGGGTATTTCCTATCGGGCACCATCTTTTTATTTCATGCATGAGAGAAAACTACCAAAGCATGCAGAGGCGAAGAAATAACTGATGCAATTTGAAAATATCTTAACAAACAATATATTACACTTTTATCTTCTGAAAGTATGTGGCTGAAAAATTTCGCTAAGAGGTATGAAGAACTATGGAATACTCCCAACGGTATAGGTAGTGCAGACGTATGCGTATCAAACCCTCAACCAATTATTATGAATCTACGTATTTTAATTGTAACTCATATAATTCAATTATTTTAATAGCAACCACAGAATTAAATGTTTCTTCAGCCGCACCATTACCTGGAGATAATGATTATCCTTTCCCTAGGCGCCGATTGAAATATGTATAGAGGCAGAGATACTTTTGCATAATTAAGGTTAACTATTTTGCGTATTAGGATGCCTCTAAAAGTAACATAGCTGTTTTTGCTTGACTAACGATATTCCAATCTAAAAGATAAAGTGTTATTTAGCTATACCTTCAAAGCATTTGCACCAAGAAAAAACTAATGGACTTCAGTTATCCCACAGAATTTTTAATAATAAAGCTGAAAGCATTGCCAAAGATGCATGTGTTCTTCACAACTTTATGAGGAAATACTACGGAATATTATTAACTACCGATATTTCTCTTTAATTACCAGCAACTTATACCCGTATGGGGTTGCTAGATCCTGCAATGGGCTACGATACGATGGGCAACCGGGCCGTCCATACAAAATGTGCTACTGGAAAAAAATTCTAAGTCATCGATGTTAAAACTATGTACGTGGAACGTCCGAGGTCTCAATAAAATAGACAAACATCAGGTAGTGGAGAGATACACGGAGACTATGACAATAACGGCACTATCGGAAACACATTGGAGGCAAAATTGTTATATCCTCCAATGGCAATTTAATTACATGCTCAAGTAATCAATATGACTCGGTTAACGGTGTGGGTATAATAATGAACAGCAAAGTATTCGTATTGGGTTATCAACAACATTGTGATGAAGCTAAAGCAAACAATGTTCCATACATGGACGTAGAGGGTTTGAAGAAACTAAACAAAAATAAGAAGATCGTTAAAAAACTAACCTAGCTTTTTTAGCATACGAAGCTTTAATTAAACAAATCCCACGTCTTTTGGGTCCTGGTCTTAATAAAACAGACAAGTTCCCTGGCCTTCTACCGCATCAAGAATCCATGGTACAACCAATCGATGAAGTTAAAGCCACAATCAAATTCCAGATGAAGAAGGTATTTTGTTTGTCCGTTGTCGTTGGGCACGTCGGTATGACGCCCGATGAATTAGTATAGAATGTTCATCTTTCAATCAACTTCTTGGTATCTCTGCTGAAAAAACAAATTTAATAAGAACACTGTATCTTAACAATATTGCTTATATTCGCATAGAAAGCGAAATCTCAAAACCGTTCAAAGTGTCAAAGGTAGTTAGACAGGGATGTATCCTCTCGCCCCTGCTATTAAACGTTTATGAAGAGTGGAATGGCGGAGTACTGATAGGAGGAAAACGAATATCGAATCTCCGCTAGGTACGCTGATGATACAACGTTGCTAGCCAGCTCTGAGGAAGAAATGGCTGAACCCTTTAGACGAATTGGGATGTATAGGTATAGCTCAGAGGGAAGATTAAAGTTTAATCGGTGAAAGTGCTGCACAATGGTTGAAGACAAACAAAACACCTTACCTCTGCAATTTCCAACGATCCAAGATATAAAAAGAGAAAATGAGTTAATACCTTGGTATATCTTAGGAGCCAGTATTTACAATAAAGGTGGCTCGGAAGGAGAAATAAAAAGAAGAAGAGGTATGGCCAAGAATGCCCTAGCAAACCTAACAAACGTATGGAAGGACCACCACATTAGAAAGGAGGCGAAAAAAAGGTTAGTACAAACCCTGATATAGACGAAAGATAAATTCTAAAGTCCTTCGGCCACGTAATCAGACAGGACGGTATCGAAAAGACTAGTGGTACAGGGAAAAGTCGACGGCAAAAGAACAAGAAGCCAATCCCCATTAAGATTCATCGACCAACTGAAGAGTTTAACAAATCTATCAACAGCAGAAATCATGAGGACAATAGAAGGCCTAGATGCATGACGTAACCTACTAACATAACAGCTCACGAAGTTCGGAAACGAACAAACGAGGAAGACGATGAACTTATATAAACACTCCGCCATGGTTTTTGCAATGGGAGACAGCTTTACAGTGATAGATTTGCGTTTAACTTGAATTTTGTAATTATTCGCTTAAATAAATATAAAAGAAGCCCACTTGATATTTTTTGGCCATCAGCGTATTTCAATTATCTATTAATACGTAAAATAATAGTATATTGCGTCATAAGGGAAGATATAGGCATATTTCATCCCGAAGATTTCTGCTGCACGAGCGAACGTAGTGAGCGAGGGCAGCAAAAGCCGAGGAATGAAATATGCCGTTAGATTCCCGTAGGGCACAAGTTATTTTTCCGCATCCATGAGAAGTTCGTATTAAATAAAAATAGTTATAATATAATTCGTACCTACGTTTTTGACATATAACCTCAAATGACACATGTCAAATTTTGGTATTAAAAATAACTTCTATAATGAATTTATGTAAAAAATAATCGTATTTGCTTGAATTTTAAAAAATAATTACATTTATCAATCACTTAAATGAAGATTTTTGTATAATCAAATAATAATTTTGATTCTAAATTCTATCGGTAGATGTCACGTCGATAGCATGCACGGTAAAAACCCGCAAATGTTCATATCGTCCCGCTTTTTCATATTTACCCGCTATCCGCCATTGTTAACCTCAAATGAGATAAATAATCTGTCAATTACATACCATGGATACGGAAAAATATTTTTAAAAACTTATGTGGACTTTTGACTTCCACAGCAACCAACCCCTTGCCAAGCCAATTCCTTGACACTCCTATTGAAATATTTTCTAAGTTATGATTATACGACATTTCATACTTTTCAATTAGCAGTACAAATGATATGTTAATTTTTTTTCGTTTCTCATTTTATCACCGCAAATATTGTATCAACCTAAACGAATAACGTCAAATTACGCGAAACTGAAGCTGAAAGGTAAAATAAGATCTACTAATTCATGAAACATGTTTCTTCGGTGATGACGAAATACATTTCACTGATGTGCGGATTCTATTTTTTAACAATGTATTACATCTTTATGAAACATATTTAATGTTTCCTGTTTCACATTTTATATTCCATGTTTCTTCGATGTGCGACCTCCGTTAAGCTTAACCTGATACCTTTCACATATTCACATTCAGCTATTGTTTGTTAAACAGTCATATTCAGAAATCGGCATGCCATAAATCTTGCAAAATTATCAAGTTGGCTGGCTTTTCATATAAAAAAACGTAATATTCGTAGCCCAAGTTGAAGCTTTCGCATTCACAAATTTAGCTACTTGTTATTAAAAATGAATATTTAATAAGAATACCTAATATGGCATATATCCTGCAGGAAGGGCCAAAGAAGGTTTGTTCTAGCCTTTTATTTAAAAAACGTAATAAAGTTGATTTTCCGCATATTTTGTTTAGGCATAAGATAATCCTATAAGGAGGGTCGACGAAGACTCCTTGATTAACTTTTCATTTAAAAAATGTATTAGTTTTACATGACCAAAAATAGTTCGAATGGTTTCTGCAAGAAAAATAATTGGAAAATTGATATCGATGTACATATTTGGTTATATTTAATTGATGCAGTTTTTTAAAACCATTTACGTGACTACTTACTATGCATATCGTTTTCTATGACAATCAGCTATATTGCAAAAAGCACCTAGAGCTACACTCACAATAAACATTTCGTATATCTAATGGTTCCTTTTTAATATAGGCAATAAATTATATTTGTTAATAAATTCGTTTTAAAGGGGGCTGATATTTTTATCTGCACTATAATTTAGTATTATTTCAGACAGCTGCTGTTCTATCTGATTAGTACATAATTCAAATCGTAAAAAGAATAGAAAAGGTTTTAGAAAACATATCGACGACATTCTTTATGGCTTTTTTTGTTATCTCTTTAGTTTTGCAACTGGAATTTAAATCGCGTTCATTTAGGTGTAGTATTTTATCCGAATGCTCTTTTCTGACCCCCTTACTAATACGGTGAACGTACGCGATAAAACTGTAATAGAGTCGTAACGTCGCGTCATGCCTTAAAAAGTTATTGCCTATGAATCGTAATAATGAATCTCGTAGACGAACCTTTTCACTGTGCAGCTCTCGTGCAGAGAAATTTTGAATATCCAACACATACTTCTATAATCAGTTCGTGTCCCATAGAGAGCAAATAAACTCGATAAAAATTATTACAAAAGATAAAGAGGAGGCACACTAATTAAAAGTAAACATGCCCAGGGAAAATGTATTTCAATTTAAACTTATTGATGTAATTTTTCAGCGTAATGAGTTAAGCGTTCAGCAAGTCTGAGCTATCTGCGCGATCTGCTACTGGTTGATGCGAGCCTTCCTTTAGCCGACTAACATCTGCGATGTAAACTCGATCACTTTGTAAACGTCAAGACAGCATAGCAGACTACATTACATGAAATTATCTTCAGATAAGTGTATTTGCTTGACCTTGACTTCAACGTGAAAAAGCCTTCGGTGTATAAAAAAACCCATACCAGTCCTCTTCTAAGTTTTCTCTTTAGAACGATCTTGGAAAGCCCTTTAGTAATTTTAATAATTCTACGTACGGAAACTTCAAATAAAGCGAGTAACTTAACGAAGTGGATAGGATTTCCGATTTAATTAATTCATTATAACGCTCCACTTCCTTAAGAATTTTTTAAAAACTTTATCCTGCTGCAAAGTTCTTTTATCATCTGCTGTTGATCACGCGACTATTCACATGATCCTCTTCAATACACGCGACTTACACGTGCCCTAAAACATGAAGCTTTTTTCAATCCGTTCTACCATGGGGTTTGATTTCATTAATGACGGCGGCGCTACCGCCCAAAGTGCTTTTAAACTAACGTTAACGTTCCTTAATTAAGCACATTTCCACGATGTAAAACATTCATTGTTTTTTCTATTGTTAGCTAACAAAATGCGATTTTCCAGATCAACCAGAAATAAGACAATTTTTTTAAACTTTCCAGTTTGTTTCAAAATTTCGAACCTTTCCGAGAGCAAATGAGTTGATAATATTTGAGATTTTCACAAATAGTTGAAGAAAATAAAGGGCCCTGAATTCATTCTTAAAATCATCAAATATGAGATAAGCTGAGAAGACTTTAATTTATCAAATTCGAATCTCGAAATGCTGACTTCTCTTAATTAAATAATTTTAATCTCAAATTTTTCTCGTTTTTGCAACTCAACCAAAATTTAGCATATTAAATATGTTTTGAAAATTAAATTTATAAGGGTGAATCCTTTGGGAAAATGCTTTTAATGTATTTTTAACAAATTATGCAGAAAAAGTCAGTGATTCAAATCGCTGCCGAAGTGATTTAATCTTTGGGTAAGTCAATAAAATGATAAAATGTAAAAGTTTAATCCGCGATTATTTGCTAAAATTGGGTTTTAGTTATTGGAATTTTCGTAATATTTTTACTTAATCGCCAAAGTAATATTTTTTGAAACGCAATTAAAAAGTACACCCGATTTAAGCCGTTACGTTAGGTATTTAGAAATTACCTTAAAAATGCTTTAAGAATATGGTAATTTGATGCATAATTTGCTAAGAGGTACCTTCTAATTCAGGCCCGAAATTTAGTAGAATCGACTTCACTATCTTCATTAGTATTTAGAACATCCTTATTATACAAATTTATTCAGCAATTTGCATAAACTGTATGCGATTAAATATTAATCTTAGCTACGCTAATTTTTTTGCAATTTTTTAAAGCTTTCGTGTTAATGTATCGAATTTTACTTCCGTCTTTGGCGGCCTTTTCTTGGAGAAATAAATAAAATAAATTTATCTATTTCTGAAATATTTGTTGCTAGTTTATTGAACGAACGCTAGAGTTTTGGGCGTCAAGTTTCTCAGGGTAGTAAAGGCAAGAAATGTTGGTTACTTTACAACTGCGAAAGTTTCTAATATTCCCCAAAATGGTTTTAATTTTGGTCAAGCCAACTCTTTCAAATCTTCCACATGAATTTTAATACCAAAATTCAAACAGCTTGTGGTGTGCCATCTGATCGTCAATGTGGAAGGAAATGTTCACGTCGAAAACACAAAAACCGAATCCTAAAACGGCCACTTTTTGTAATCCTTAAAGTTACAAAACGTGTATTGAGAGGAGAATTTCCAATTTGTATGTGTCTCGTTAGAGGGCAGGTGATGCCGACGACGGACACACGCGAACTAATCCATAACTGATAAGTGGGCTTTGTCCAGCCGCCGCTACTGTGCCTAATTACCCCAGTCTACCCTAAACGGTCAACTCTTTTGCTATTATCTGTCTTCCATAGAATAGGAGACCGGTGTTAATAGGTTTTGGCCGACCACTGGCCATTTGTCCGGGCGGCCCACAAATCGTGCTTTGCATTGAACATTTAATGCTTATTTTTATTTCGTCGTAACCATAAATTCATTAAGTTTTAATAAAATATAAAAGTCAAAGTTCCTACTTACAAAGTAAAAGAAATTCCATTTATAAAAAACGTTAAATTGAAATAATATTTCTGCTTCGATTCCTGGCAACAATAAACGTTTTGATATTTTACGTCATAAATTTTCATTCATATTATTCAGTTTTAGTTAATTGTAGACTGTTATCCTCTGTTCTGGTCTAGTCATGCTTTGTTAATTTTATTAATAATGCAATTCTAAGGCAGATATGTTCGTGCATGGTACTTTTTAGCAGACGTTTAAGGCGATAGGTAATGGTAATTAACGATCTGTTCACGGTGGCTTCACTAAGTCACTGAAGATACCATCGAACTCTAACCTCTGTTAAATAAATCAGGCTGAATAACACTAAGCAACAATTCGATTATTCTTCAGTTACGTTTTAGAATGCCCACCTAATGTTTTGCATTTACATATAGTTCATGTTAACATTTTCTGAATATTACAAGAAATAATAATTAGGGATAACATCATCATCATCATCATCATCAATTGACATGGAGCAGATCCTCGTGGATCAATCCTGGATTACGCCAGGCCCACCCAATACAAAAATTTTCGTTGGTTGCCTAGATTAGGGTTGTGATAATCGTTAAAAGTTACATGAATTATATTGGTTCGATTGAGAAATATGTGCCCAAAACTACAGCACAAATACCTATTTTTTGAGTGCTTCGCAACTGCTACTCTGATTAAGCCTTCTTTAGCATTTGTTTTAGTTTCATTATTTAGTGAGTAACTAATTTATAAGAAATACTGTAAAGGTTGCTTATCAAAAAAAAATCGTTTTCGGGAGTTTTCCTGAATTCCATTGGTAATGTTGCAATATAATAAGATCTGTCTATAGTTTTTGTTTGTTTGTTTGTTTGTTTATCCGGGGATGCCGAAAATCTTAATGTACTTCGACTTCCTGAATCATCGGCACTACCTGTCTAAAATATTGCCGAACTTCTGGTTTACAAGGCAAATGTGCTATCAAAGCCGGTTTCGGTCTTGTTACTAGATTTCGTAATTTATTAGAAGCACGGTAACCGTAATAACAGCAATCTTAAAACAATAATTAAATTTAAGGCAATGCTAAAACGAAATTGAACGTTAATAATCTGGAAACACAAACAAGGATTTTGTTTGTCATTTCCAAGGGTTAAGCGGTGAGTTACTATCAAACAATTAACATGATATTTTTAGGGCGGGCTGTAATCCTAAATATTCTGAGACTGAGGCAATATGGGATCTTTTGAGGCATTTTGTGTAAATTTAAGGAAATCTAGGGTGGCTTAAAGCTCTATTTTCGGGACAGTTTGGCCTATATTTAGTAATAATGAAGGTTAGGAGAGTCAGGGCAGTATTAAGGAAATTAGTAGGTAGTGGAAGAGAAAGACAGTCTTTTTTTATTTTTCAATTTTTAAGCATTTGCTGTCTTTGCATCTAAATTCTGACAAACACTTCGAATACTTCTTCGATCTCCCTTACTTTAAAGTACCAAAAATTAAATTGTGCATGAGTGTTTAATAAGAACTTCCCTAATGTCTTAGTAGTTAGTAAGAAGATATTGCAGTAATAACAGTTTAATTACTTGCTTACGTCTGCACTCTGCAGCCTAATTTCTATCAACTGGACGTAGAGAGAAATAATCACAAAGAATTAACTCTCCACAACTAATTTCCATAGAATATATCTTTTACGTCAAACTTTTAGTTCACTTTGTTTAAAACCTGAAATTTTTTTTTCTTAAAAGCAATATGCTAGAATTTTTCTGAAATATTAAACTTTAGGCGCCATACTTGTTTCGGTTGTTGACGTTTTATTTTTAAATTGAATTTTTGGTGCAACGTTCGATTGGATTGCCGATAGTAAGGAATAGTTACAAAAATATGGTATGTAACAGTTATTTAATTTTTCTCTATAGTCGGTATGCTTAGAAATTTTTTAAAGAATAACTTATGAAAGACTAATAAATTGCTTTACTAATAACAACTTGTTTTAATCTCATCAAAGTCATCAATTTGGTATCGCCCCAAAGAAGACTACCGTTTCTGCTATTATATTTGAATTCACATCTTAGCTGCTTAATTATTTAGAAAACAAAGATTCAGTTATAGGATTATTTTTTGACTTATCGAAGGCATTTGATTTAATTAACCAGAGATTACGATTACACAAACTTAAAAAAGACGATGTTCGTGGTTTAGCATTGAAGTTCTTTGCGTCTTATTCAACCAGCAGTTTATATATGTTAAGTCCGAATTGACAATGCATTTCATCCAGCTTAGTTTCAATGTCTAGAGGGGTAGCCGAAGGGTCATTACTAGGTCCTTTATTAATTGTAATTTTTGTGAATGATCTTTCTGAATTTGTGGGAAGAGATTTAGTAGTATACCAATGTGCGGCGACACATCCTGCCTTATACATATACATAACACTTTAATTTCTGGGTTATCCACAGCAGCCTGTGAAACAGTTGAAAAAATGCTAAATTGGTGCGAATCAAATTAACTGAAACTTAAATCTGAAAAAAACTAATATTTTATCTTTTGGAGGTCTTTCAGGCCAATCTCTGTTAGCTAAGTTAGTTGGTAAAGCTGGTATATAAAGCAATTCAATTTCTGGGTTTTCATAGCCTAGCGGTCTTTAAAATAGCTGAAAAAATGCTAAATTGGTGCGAATCAAATTAACCTAAACTTAACTCTGAAAAAACTAGTATTTTAACTTTTGGAGATCCTTCAGGCCAATCTCTGTTAGTTAAGTTAGCTGGTAAATCTGGCATACAAAGTGATTCTATTGCATTTTTGTGCGCTGAAATAGATAACGCGCTTCAATGGTCAAGTGTTGTAGTTGGCAGCTTGTTGGTAAAATATAATATAGCGACATATGTACCTAATTCGGCAATCGCTATATGTATTAAGAATAATATCAGCATTGCGAACTTGATAATATTCCTATGCTTATGTGCAAAACATAATCCAGTGCAGTTTTTAGTATAATTCATCCGGCAACTTTAGAGGCTTTATAGCTCAAAAAAGAATAATTAGAGTTATGTTAGGTCTAAAATTTAGAACATCCTGAGAAGAATCTTTCACCAAAATCGATATCTTCACAGTACGCTCCTTATACATTTATTCTACAGCCATACCTACTAGAAAACATTTGCATTTATTTCAAAAAAGATATTATAATTTACAACAATATGGTGACGAGAATTGGCGCATCTTTTAATTTACCTTGTTATCATTCAGCACTCTACAAGACGGGTGCATGTTATTACTGCATTAACATTTATAACGCTTTACTACAGCAAATCTAAAATTCATCATCTATTGAATGTTTTAAACATAAGCTAAACGCTTTGTCCATTCTTCATTCTTCATTTTCCAACTCCCTATTTTCCTTACCTCAATTTCTTCTGTAACTTTTCTCTCTACATGTATTCTTCTTCTTATCTTTTCGTTTGTTACCCTTTCCAACCTTGACACTCTGCAGCTCCTACGTAGAAAGTCTGTTTTGACAACCTACAGTCTCTATCTATCTCGTTGTGTTATTTTCCAAGTCTTTGCTGCGTATAGTAGTATGCTCTAAATAATTGTCTGATATTATTCTGTATTTTATATTTTTCTTAATATTTTTTAACCATAATATACTGTTCAATTTATTTATAGCATGGTCAAGATTGGAGAAATCGGGAAGTTTGGAGAAGAGAACGTGAGAGACGGCCATGAGCTTAATAGACTCGCTATATAATTTTGTTGAAAAGCACTGCTTTTTATTCAGTTGACGAATTTTACACATCAGAAAGGAACTAATTACAACCTTTTGCTAGATTTTGCATAGTGAGTGGTGAGTGTACCTGTATTTTTCCTTTGTGTTTTATAAATGAGAATTAGCTGCTATGTGCACCTAAATGTGATATTTAGTTAATTACTCCTATATTTTATGTAATATTAGTTTATAAATCTATTTGACAAATTGCAGTAATTCATCTGTAGCACGGAAATGAAATGAAATTAAATAAAACTTCGATTTGGGTCTTAATTGCTACTTCGCTGTATTTCTTTACTACTCGTGTTTCCATATTTCTGGCCTGCGGTTGCTTTTTGTACTTCAGATCAACTGAAGCAAGACTAATTAATAAATCAGAAATGGTGTGCAGAATTACGTAATTACTTTTTACTTTATGGGCTTTTTATAATATTTAAAATATTTTAAATGGATTTGATTTAATTTTTTGAAAAAAATATACTTAACTGTGGTCTTATTACTACCCACAGATTTTTCAAACATTTATTCTTATTTCATAACAAGAAAAATTATTCGATGAATATTACCGATAGTTAGGTACTTAAAAATAAGAATCAACAGGGAAACACTAAACAGTAAAACAAAAAATTCTTAATTGGAGTATTCGCTTTAATTACACAACTTTTCAGTTTATCCAGAATGCAAAATAGGTTATCTGATTCCTTTCAGTTGTTCATATATCATCCATTACTGTTACAACATGAAGGAACATGTTGTCCTGAACTTAACTAGCAATATGTCTTTGCTTGTGGTTATCAAAGGAAATAAATAACCTTTGCTACAGTTAGTTTTTAAAATAAAACAGCCTTAGAAAATCACTTCCGTATTATCACAGTAGGTACAACTTTTACTTTGCAATAAAAATTTTTGAATTTTTAATTCTTTAATTCATTCTGATATATTTACATAAGAATTGTAAATTCTAGGGGTTTTTGGAGCTCTTCGAAAATTTCTCTTTAAATGTTTCTTGTAGAAGAAACCAAATAGGCTACCAAGACAACTAACTAAAAGTTGATTTCCACAAGCAAAGAGCAAAAACTTAAAAAAGGCAGCCCTAAATTTTCTTGAATGTAATCTAAACAACACACAACACCCTTTTACAAAAATATATAAATCTGAAGTAACAGTGCCCCTGTTTAATTAAAAACTACATCTTGTAACATCACATTCATTAGTGCTGCGTGTTAAAAAGAATTTCTAATCGTATTCGAGTTTTAAGAACAATAAACTTCTTATTATCTATAAAAAGGAGGCCGCAGATAGATTTCTGTAGAAATTCGTCTTTTATTTAAAGTTTTATAGATAACGCCAGAGATCGGTAGTAAAAAAAAAAATTACGGAACTTAATTATTTTAAAACACGCTAAGCTAAGGTTGTTCGGGCTACTAGTGCTACTTAAATCCGAACTATGAATTCGTTATCGTGCTCGGATATATAGAACTATGGGAGTGATCTAGCGGATCTCGTTGTGTACTGGCCTTTAGAGTTTGTACACGCTAGTATATCACCGCGATACAAGCAACTATAAATCAGGTGTCGTACTTATATCAGGGCGATTTCATTCTTTTAACCGCATCTTAGAACACTAAAGCCTTTTTGTAGTCTGCTGCTTTAATTGTCTTTGTTCGAGCAACTCTCACCTCTTCGTATCTGTGGGGATGTTTAATGTTAAGAGCAACCCAAACTTCTACTCCAGTAAACTACCGATGTTTGTTTCCGTTTGTGAACAGCAAGCCGTCTGCGCTTTCCCATTTATTTGAGTTTACACGGTGTCAGTCAAGGTACTGACAGCGGTTACGCCTTCTCACATTTGCCTTACGAAACAATAGATCATATTTGCTAGGACTGCAGAAATGGCAGTTGCTAACTTTCTGTTTACCCACTTGCCTTACTGTTACAATAGCGTCAAACTTCGAAAGGTACGCGAATACGCTTTAGAGACAGAGTTTATTGAGATACCTTAGTTTGAATAGTTCATAACACAAAACGATGTTGCAGACACGTTACCTGTTAATTAACGAATTGAAGACGCGTTCGCCATTTTATCAAACGTTTATTATTGTTAGCTTATTCATAATCATAACTGAGTACAGGCTTTCAATAACTCAGTTTTGTTCTGAAAAATAACAGACGGGAACGATTTTAAGAAGTTACATACACTTAACATGTTTTTGCCTTTTTGTTCCGTTTTTACTTGTTTTTTGCGAGAAACAAACAGGCATAGGGCCTCGTATGTATTTTACAAGGAAATTGCCTCTTCACGTACTAAATACGGCCTAATACACATATAATTCCAATAAATCAGATATTTTTAGCTGAACAGAATTGCATAACTTAACTTTTTCCAAAACCTTATTTATCTAAAGCAGTTTGAAATGTAAAATGGATTCTTTGGAAAAATCCGCATGCGGGCGAGCAAAGGGGCCGGACGTCTGTCTGGTATTTAAACGAAAACATTAAGTAATTACACAAATTTCTGAATTTCATTTATAATGAGCAGGCAAAATGTGTGTATCGTTTAACAACCAAGTAATTTATTATGCTGCATAAGACCATTTCTGCACGCCTACTGTTTAAGACGGTGCTTTTCTCAATAGTGATGTGATTTGTTTTACAAAACACTAGAAACAAATTTGTCTACATATACTAGTTTTAGTCGTTGTTCTTACTTCTGTTAAAGAAGGCAATTTTGTAAGCAATATGCTGGCACATATGTGTTTCATGAAGGAAATGTGTAAATTGGTAAGCAGAACTAATTGTATATTTTACTCGTTTGTATGCTATCACATTTATACAATTGATAGAATTTTATATGACTAGTTTAGAATAAACTTACGACTTTTTATTATTTGAGAAAAAAGATGCGAAACTATTATTTCTATTTAAACTACAAATACACATAAATAACAGTAAAACCCGCATTAAATATTCAATGTCCGCTAAAAGGTCCACACCATTTGGAATATTTAATATTATCTCATTTAATAAAAACTAAATTGGAGTAGTCGTGTAAATATGCTCTCGTTTAAAGACTAAAAAGTTATTTCAATAAAATCAATACGGCGTTGGTTTGTGCTTATCTAAGGACTAAAAAAAGTGCACACAGATTTGGTCAAATGACATTCTGTACTTGTCAAAATGACACTTTTTGAAAAAAATCTTCCGAAATGGCCCTATTTATATGTTTTTCGAAAGATTTCATTTTGAAAAACTTGTTCAGAATGGCATTTTACGTCGGTTTGCAAATTTTCAGCTAAAAATTAGGACTACAAAAGTCTCATTTTTTTCATTGAAATCTGATGAAACGTGTGGAATCAACTTATTTCGATAAATAATTGCCCACCTGGACTCTCTTGAAAAAATAATGTTTGCAAAAAACTATTTTCCTTTTGAAAATTCGCGGCATCGTTGATCCAAAGTTGTTTTTATTCGAAATTGAATTATCATTTTCGATATTTTTACTAAAAACATTAAAAGTATAATAACAAGCGAGTTTCATCAGGTTTCAATGAAAAAAATTCCACAAGAATTTTGTAGTATACAATACTTATACTTGGAAAATTCAAAGAAATGAGTAAAAAATAATAAGTCCGAATTTTTAGCTGAAAATTTGCAAACCGACGTAAAATGCCATTCTGAAGAACTTTTCCAAATGAAATCTTTCGAAAAAATCATAAATAGGACCACTTCTGAAGATTCTTTTCAAAAAGTGTCAAATTTGACAGGTACGGAATGTCATTTGACCAAATCTGTGTGCACTTTTTTTAGTCCTTAGGCAAGCACAAACCAACGCCGTATTGATTTTGTTAATAAATACTTTAATAAAAAAAGTCCCGTATGATCCGTACTTTTTGACAAACCCTGTATATGGTATAATAAAAAAAAAAAATTTTTACCATAAGGTGTAAGGTAATATAATAATAATAATAATAATATTTAATAATATTTATTAAAAGCCCAACAGTTATATACCAAAACAGGGTACTTAATTTATTGTTCTGTTGCATTTATAAATTTTCTCCACTCCTTATTGTTTTTTGCCAACCTCTTAGGTTCATTCCACGTTTTGTCTTGTTTGCTTGGGATCGCCGTTATTTCGTCGTTCCAAGTCTTCTTGGGTCTTTCTCTTGTTCTACTTTTTATTACACCATACACTTTTAACTTGTCTCGTGTTGTCCATTCTGCATATGTATATGTCCAAACCATCTCAGCTGCTGTTTTTCTATTATGTTAATTACTGGTTCTACTGTTAGTTCTTTTCTTACTATGTCATTTCTTATCTTGTCCCTTCTAGTTATTCCCTTGACTTCTTAGGTATCTCACGTCCATAGGCTGAATCTCACTCTTCATTGTGTTTGACAATACCCACCTTTCGCTTCCATATATTAGGATTTGTCTAAATAGCGTTCGGTATATAGTCATTTTTGTTTTTCTGCTAATTTCTTGTTTACCTATGAAAGACTTGCTGAGGTTATGGAATATTCGCGCGGTGTTACTGATTCTCTTGTTTATTTCTTCTGTCATGTTTCCATCTCTATGTATCAGAACTCCCAGGTATTTAAATACATTAACCTGTTCTATTAATTCTCTGTGTATTTCTATATTTATATTCTTGTTTTCCCTACTAATCACCATTACTTTTGTCTTGCTCGTGTTTATTTTCATTTTTCTTTTTGATAGTTCTTCTTCCCATATTTGGAGGTTTTCTTGTAGATGCTTTTCTTTAGCGGCGCATACCATTATGTCGTCCGCAAAAGCACATTCCGATACACTCACTACTGCTAATCTATTATAATCTACATGTAGCTTTTTAATTTGGTTCCTTGTCGATTTTATAATATCGTCCATTACGAGCGTAAATAAAGTTGGGCTCATTAGCCCACCTTGCCTTAGCCCGTCGTTTATTGTGAATGTTTGCGATTCTGCATTGTCTTTTCTTATGTAACTTTTATTGGTGTCGTATAGGCTTTTGAGCCCTTCTATCAATTTCTGGTTAACATTTATTTGGTTTAGGCTTTCTCAAACTTCCTTTTGTGGCACTGTATCAAAAGCCTTCTCCAAATCTAAGAAAGTCATATGTATCTCCAAGCCTCCTGCTCTGCTTTTTTCCAACATCTGCTTTATAGTGAAAATATGGACATGTACACTCCTTCCCTTCCTAAACCCGCTCTGCACCTCTTCTAGTTGTTCTTCGGTTATGTTTCTTAGCCTTTTTTCTAATATGTTCTCGTATATCTATGATACAATACTTAATAATGTTATTGCCCTATAATTCTGGCATTCTCAGCTGTCACCCTTCTTCAATATTGGCACGATTACCCCAATTCTCCAATCCTCGGGCACTTTCCCTGTGTCCGAGGCCTTGTTGTAAATTTTTTGTAAACATTGCAGGCCCTTTGTGCCTAGATTCTTCATCATTTCTCCTGTTATTTTATCATGTTCTGCTGCTTTCCCTCTTTTTATGTTTTTTATTGCTTTTAGTACTTCCTCTAATTGTATGTGGGTCTCGTCTTCCTCTTCTGATTCTTTTCTTCCCTCTTTTGTCGTGTTGTCTGATTTTCTTGTGTTGAGAAGTTCTTTAAAATATTCCTTCCACCTTTCCATAATTTCGTTTTCCTCGGTTAAAATTTTGTTGTCTTTTGACTTTATCTGCCGTAGTTTTTGTTGTTTTCCTTTTCTTAGACTCTTCAATACTCGGTAAAACAACTTTTGGTTACCCTTGCTATCTTCCTCCACTTTTCTGCCAAATTCTTCCCATGTATTTTGTTTAGCTTCCAAGACCATTTCCTTTACTTTTATGCATTGATGTTTGTATTCTGCATAATTTTGTTCCGTTTTGTTTCCTAAGTATTGTTTCCATTTTTCTTTTTTAATTTTTACTTGTTCTTTTATGTCTTTGTCCACCATTTGGTTTGTTTCTTTCGTTTATCTATAACAATTGTTCCACATGTTTCTCTTGCTGTTGTCAGCAGAATCTCTTTAAAGTGTCTCCATATTTGTTCTAAATTCATGAGTTGCCATTATTCATAGTTAACCGCTATTTTTGTTTGTGTGTTTTCTCTAAATTATAAAAACTTATTGAAAATAAAATTTTGAAAAAAGTTTTTTTGTGTTTGAACCCCGAAACGCTTTCCATTGAACCTGGAACCTGGACAAAATTTATGTTATAGGCCCTCCTTTCAATAGTACCAAGAGATGATACAAAAATAAAATCTAACTAACTGAATACTAGTTTAGTAGGAAAAGCCATATGCAATATTAATATTATTTAGTTTGCTACCTACCTAAGGGTAATTGCAGAAAGGGTGGCTACTTGTACCTAAACTACCGAGGTAGCCCCTCGGACACGCTACCGACAGCTAGTGGGAAAGGGTCGGGGTTCTTCTAAATGCTGGAAAAGAAAGGGCGCCAACCAGTTGCAAGCGTGTCTTGCAAATGAACCAGAACCGTAACTGATAACAGTTCTCCTGCAAATAACTTCAAAACACCAGGTACCCCAATAACCCAATAAAGTACACCTTCAGATCGTTCAGATAAATCGATATATTGAGTATAGATATGTATGGCTAAATAACAATAACAATAATTATTAACAAACAACATGCATAATTATAATAACATATAAATAGATATCACAATAAATATTGGGGAGGGGAACAAACTTATCACAGAGCGGGTGAAGCCCAACACTCCAGAACAATACGTTGTCTAGATATAGAAATAAATAAATATGAATGTATGCGATCAAGTGAATTGCCGATCAATAACCGAGGTCGCAAGTATAACGATATATAAACTAATAACGTAAGCAAGGTGGTCGAAGCAGATCTGATTCGGTAGCTTGTCGTATAATCGCGTAAACGTTGGTGTAAAAGATATGAATCAGAGTGACTTAATTAGTCCTCTAGTAACCTTGCGTAGCTCTGACGTCAAGATAGACGGTAATTCGACTTATTTGAATAATTAAAAATCATAAGCGATAAGTACTGATTAAATAAACATTACGAGTTGTTCTAAGTATTATAAATATTTAAGCTAAAATTCCCGTGACGGTAGCGTGAAGCACTACTCGCACAGACATTTACAAAATGGTGCGATACTTAACAACAATTTGTGTACACCAAAAACAAGGAGTACAAGTGAAGCTCGCACACCTGCGAATATCGAAATCTACAGTAAGTACTTTAACATACTAAATTAATACAAGAAATAAATAACAAAGCTACGGCAATCTTGATTCACCGGTTAAATTGTACAACGTATAACCTCAAATAATTTAAGGTCCCGCAAACACAAAAGTAAAACGTGGAGAAATGCTACCTTACGAAGATTCTTTGGAATGACGGAGACCCCGACGGATTCTTTCCAGGTCCGGCTACTGCAGCAGGCTTTCCCAAAAATATATCTTCGGACTTGGAAAATGTGGTAGGTAAATCTTCAAAATACGTACTCAGGTGCAAATCTTGTCCCCAAAGCCAATAATTAATAACCCATCAAATACGAACATGCCAAACACATGCCTTCAAAGGCAGACATCCAGAAGGTGGCTTTACAAAATGCGGTTATCCAAAAGTAACCCTCCAAAAACCGGGCTATGAAAATCGAAAGGGACGTTAGGAAATTCTATATGAGGAGCAACAGAGTACTAATTACCTTTTAAAAGATCTCGAAGCCCTCAAGTCGTGTAAGTACGTGGAACATATAACCACACATGTGTTTGAATATGTTAAGCTTTCAACCAAAAATACTGGTATCACTTCCAAAATATCTATCCAAAATTGCTTAACACAATCCCCAAACTATAACTTGATGCTGGATTATCCGTATAAACGTAAATTAAACCAAATTATATTCCAGCCATCAGGAGTCAACCACCATTGACGACACGACTTTTGCAAAAGAGAACGAAACTAAGGAGAGGTTCCAAAAATCCCCAAAAATGCAACTCAACCTTGCTGATAACAAATGCCCTTCCCTCTCAAGAGGTCAGTAGACAACCAAACTACCACTAAGTTAAATTAATGTGGATTAAACTATGACTGGCGAAACTAAATAAATTACAAGGAACCTGTAATAAGTTATTACTTACTTACCTTATGTGTGAAGGAAGAGGTTTCATTTTTTTTTAGATCTTAAGTTATTCAGATCTCATTAAAATTTTAAAATATCTCTTTCAATAGACATTATGCTTAAAGCATTAAATAGTGCTGCAGATAGGTGAAATAATTGTGCCTTTAATGATAGAAGCATACAACTTGGGGCACATATACTACATATATGCAGATTTAATTTTGGATATGAGGCCATCTCAGATTTCGCCTATTGCAGTAATGGCGGACATTCAAAATGGCGGCTTCTGAATATTTTTTATGTGCTCCTTTTAAATGTTATTTGATGATGTTAAATGACAGCTATTAAAGCAATGGCGAGTAATTGTTGTTTTGTGCATGTAGTTTGCTATTTTTAATAATATATACCATATTTAATTTATAGTATATTTATTTATATTCTCAAAAAAAATCTTATGTGAGGGTATAAAACTTTTGCACGGTTAGAAAGAGAAAAAAAAGGACTATCTGCTGCAATTGTCAAATATGCAAGTTCCTATTTAAAAAAAAGGGCGATAACGTCACCGTAGAAAAATGACTGTCGCAAAAAAAATTCGATTCCTCTTAAAATATGCACCGTAATTTAAATCGCTATACCTGTCCGAGCGTTTTTCCAAAAAACAATTATTTCAGTAGATATTGAATTTGTTCCATACTTTTGTACCACACTGTATAATGATACGAGGCATTGAACATGATACATGGCATTTAATGCAATTAGATCACCGGCACTCAGTTTTGCAAGCAGAGGCCTGTCCTCCAGTTTAAGGGCACAGTGACGAACACGAGCATCTAGGCCGAATGTAGATGCAACACATAATGAACTTTCAGCTTCATCAGGCAGTTCACAAAAAAAAACAAATTGCTTTTGAATTCACTATTCCCTACAACATTCTGGCTGGTGAATTTCGTATAACTATTTGCATTATCCGCAGGTTCTATCTTCCTTTTCTGAGCTCTTTGAAGTTTTGTTTTATTGAACTTCAATGTGCATGATTCGTGAAACCGAGCTTTATGTCGTACCAATGTTGCCTCGACACCTCCTGCATATTCGAGACGTGCCAGATTTATTGTCCATGGTAAACACCCTGCATTACTAAACCCCACAAGTAAATCAGAAATTGTCTTATAACCAGTTTCCTTTTCTTCACGTTTACTGTCTGCTGGACACCGAAGAACCTCAGACTTGTCTTATTGACAGATAAAACACTTGTTCCACTCTGTTTCTTTGAATTGTCCAGATGTATCAGTATTGAACGGATTCATCAGCTTATGCACTACATCCATTTTTTTTATCTTACTTTTCTTCTTATACCGTCACCTGACAAAAATTTTAATATGCAAATATAATGATGACATGCACACATATTTATCGCATCAATTCATGTAAAATCACATATAATACGCTATTAACATTATCAAATAATAATAAGCAGCACATAAAATATAATATTCAGAGGCCGCCATTTTGAATGTCCACCATTACTGCAATAGGCGAAATCTGAGATGGCCTCATATCCAAAATTAAACCTTTATATATTTAGTATATGTGCCCCAAGTTGAATGCTTCTATCATTAAAGGCACAATTCTTACAATTATTTCACCTATCTGCTGCACTAAAAAGCATCTTTTCGCATTCATTTTGTATTAATTTCATTTTGGGCAATGATCTTTCAGCGTGGGTGACAGATATATGAAAACTTAAATAAATGCAAAGAGCTACACATATGTCCATGTTAGAAAAAACTGATAAGATCTCGTAATAATTTCAAAATGCGGCTTCCTACAAATGAGTCCACAATTAGGGGTTCCATTACCGGGAAACGGTTAACCGGTTAACCGATTTTACCGGCCAATATGATTACCGAAATTACCGGTAAATTTTGACAATAAATACCGGTAATTTCGGTAATTTTAATTCTCAGAAAGAACTGGATCTGAATATTTTTAAAAAAGTGTTTTGCCGAGTCTGGTCGGTTACATTAAGAATTGATTATTGTTTTGTTAATGTATTAAACCTATTTCGTAATTGTTATTGTTAATTATCTCTTTGAAAGAATTTATTACAACTTAATGTTATTGTTAATTATTATCTCTTTGACTGAATTTGCTTTGTTTATTAAGAAATAATGTACACATACAGGGTGTTAGGTAATGCTTCTGCCAAACTTTATGGGTGAGTTTTTAACGATAAAAGGAATAAAAAAATTTTATATCTTTTCTCAGTTGCATATTTTTTCTTTTAATTATTCTGTGGTTGTTAATAAAGTTTTATTGTTACCTGATGTATTAGACTCTTATTTATTCGTAAAAATTTTGTCTCTGTATAGAATAAAGAGTAAAATTAAAGCATGCTTTTTCTCAGAAACTATGCATATCAGAAAAAAATTGCATAATACTTTTTTGCTCCATTTATCATTATAAAGCTATTCCCAAAGTAGCAGAAGCATTACTTAACACCCTGTATATGTTTATTGTTTTTTTTATGTATTAAACTTTCATTAAAACATAATAGGTTATTGTTAATTACCCCCTTGCACATACTATAAAAATATTGCTTGGTAATAAGTAGTAGCATTATCACACGAAATTTTTAATTAAAAAAAATTACCGGTAATTTACCGGTTAACCGGTTTTTACTTAAAATATTTACCGTTTACCGGTAAAAGAAAATCTCGGTAATTTTGGATGCCCTATCCACAATATAGGTAGGTATGTGAAAAATCAATTGAATATAACAACTCTGCATTCATATGCCTTGTAGATCTCTGTAAAGCATTTGGCAGAGATATAAAATGGAGCAGTATCACGAGTGAAAATGGGAAGTTAAGTTATGGAAGATATAATCACACCCAATGGAATTAGGCAAAGCGATTCACTTATGGCCGGTTTCTCGAACGTAAGATATCTACTCACCGTGAGATATCTATTGGATAAACCCCCAAGCCCGTTTCTCGAACGCTAGATGCGACTTGTCTTTAGCTAATTTGTTGGATAAGATATCTGCTCGAGCAGCACGAGATATCTTACCGTACACATATAAGAGCATGCGCATTGCATGATAAACCAGAGAGGGAATATTTAAATTTCGCACGCAGTTGCTAAAACAGAGATAAAAATATTTTTAGTCATGTACAATGCCATTTTTGTGCTTTTTTAATTACACTACAATATTACTAAATTTCTAATAACTGATTTATTTTTAATAGTAAATTTTTATATCACATACATAAAAAATTAAACTAAATAAAAACCACAAGTACCTAATTGTTTTAATCACTTTCATCAAAAACATTTTTGAAATTTGAGTTAAAATGGGCATTTTAAGAAGAATTTTACCTAATAATCTGCTTGACAGATTCGTTGAAGTGTTGCAGTTGTCAAGATAAGAATTTTACGAAGGTACCTATTTAATACTCTGCAAATCACTGCTTTCTAGGAAAACTGCATTTAGCATGTCTGTTTGGATTAAATTTAACATGAAGGTTTTTGTAGAACATTTTCAAAAGTATTTACTTAAAATTCCTATGCTGTTTATCACTGATTTTAAGGACTGCATTTAGCATGGGATTTTGTTTTTAAAGGTTAATTTAGCATTACTACTGCAAGAATAGTACAGTGTGAAGCAAGTGTACAATCTTTTGTAAAAAAAAAATTGTTTTTAAACGCAAACGCTAAATCCGCCTTATAAATGAGAGCGGAAATATTAAATTTTGCCGCCGAAGTTGTCACCTGTAGTTAGCTAAAGGTATAGTGTCCATGTAGGAGCAGATCTGGTAACTACGTATTCGTAAAATCACGTAAGCTAGTTATCCAAAGACAAATCACGTGAGGATAAGTTTCGAGAAACCGGTTGCCTACTTATCTGTTTGCTAACTTTATCTATAAGATAGCTATCTAACAAATATCTACGCGTTCGAGAAACCGGCCATTAGTCCGATGATGTTTAATATCATAATGGGTAAAATCATAAACTCAGTAAATACCAAACCTAGATACAAAATCGGTCAAAATACCATAAACATACTCTGCTAAGCTGACCACACCGTATTAATACGGGAAAGTGAAAATACAAGACATCAAAAAATTCCCAAAACAGCGGAACGCCCCTGTGGAACGTATAACAGAAGATTGTCTACTAAAAATTCTTAAAACGGGAATTCCAACAGGAAAACTTCAACCGTGGTGACCAACGAAGCACTGGGTTGAGAATTGAGCTTCATCTTCACGAGAAACGCCCCCTTGAAAGAATAATGCCAATGCATGAAACAGACAAAGCCTAAACAAAGATAAAGAAGAAGAATAATTTCAAAATATATTTGCTGTTAGTTTCTTGCACATTGTCATTGGTCCCACTAATAACAGTCAGGACTGGGGACTTTGGTGAAGAGAGACGTAACGTCAAAACTGACAAGCAGGTTATTAGGGTCTATGGTGAGAATGTCGATAAGGTTTACAAAATGGAAAGAATTTAAAATACATATGCGAAGAAGGTTTCCCTGTATATGCCTTAAGAATGCCAGCGAGATATTTGGCCAGGTTGTACATGGGAGAATTTATGGTATTAACAATGGGACGGAAAGGGGCCTGCTGTTTGTGAATTTTAGGAAGCCCATATAACCTTGGCGGTTTAGATTCACGAGGGATTAGACGGCGTTGAATATCCTGAGGGTGGTAATGCTACAGTCGTCTTAGATAAAACTCAATATGTGGCAAAAGCAGATGATCCCCTTCAGGATTCTCAAAAAACATAACATCAAAACCATCTTCAAACCCCCTCCCTTCAGTAAAAGATAAGCCTCAACCCTTGTCATCAAGAGGCAGCTATAGCATCCCCTGTTCTTGTAGTTTAGTGCACATTGGAGAAACTGGTCGCTCAGTACGCACACGTATCTGTGAACACAATCGTTGGTTGAAATCAGGTCTTTTTTCACATTCAGTCATCACGACACTAGCCATAAAATATTGTTTGAAAAATCTTCGATCATTGCCAGGACACTGGTTATTATCTAGCCGATATTTGGAAGTCCGCTATCATTACTCTTTCCGCTCCCTCCACCCCTGACCAATCGTCGTCACTGTCAGATACGCTTGGCCGGATACAGCCGGTATAAAGTCGCTGCTTTTTCTATTTCTCTGACTTGAATCGTGACACTGGTTATTATCTATCCGATATATGGAAGTCCGCTGTCATTACTGGTTTCGCTCGCTCCACCCCTGACCAATCGTTGTCACAGTACGATACGCCTGGCCGGTTACAGCCAGTATGAAGTCGCTGCCTTTTTCGTTTCTCTTCAGAAGGGTTTCGCCTCTGGCTTGGTTGACAAGTTGAGTTACCGTTACCCTTCTGCCTCTTGCTAAAAGAGTTTCGCCTCTGGCGTGGTTTACACGTTGAGTTACCGTGCTCTTTTAGTGCTCCCTTTCCTCATAAAGAAGCCCCTTAAAAAAGTGGGCGAAACGGTGAGTTATTCTGTCTCAACAATAACACGGTCCCAATCCGGAAAACGTTTTGTTAATATGATAAACATTTACATTTTCTCTCCGTTTTGTATTGGTTTTCTGAAAATAAGTATTTTCTTAGCGACACATAAAAGAAAGGACTCAGTCTTTCTTGCTTACTCAGTCTATTGACAGACGTACTGTAGTGTACAGGTATCTAAAACAAAATTAATCATGTTAAATTTTAAATTACTATAACAGGTGACATACTTCTGCCGATAATAACTAACTATAGTTGTTATACTTGATGACTCTAAAGCTTTTAACAGTATTAATCACGAAATACTAATTAAAAGTCTCTACTATATTGAATTTGATACATCAGTCATTGCTTTAGTATAAAATTATCTCGCCAGTCGTTCTTAAATTGTAGACTATGTTAAATTTCACTCGTTTACGCAGGAATCACTTTTAGGGCCAATTTTATATGTTAGATATTTACACTAGTAACAAAAAAAAAATTTTTTTAACAATGCAGTTGCCATTTATAAGCCGATAACACATCACTGTTACATAGCTTTAATCCAAATAACACATCGGATTCAAATGCAGTTGTCAATGTAGATACAAAAAATCTTGTCGAGAGAGGGCATGGCTTAAATATTAATCCAAATCCTACGTAATGCTGTTTGGTAGAGCTAGAGCAATAATGTTAACATTTTTACAAAAATAAGGGCCCCGTTTTAGATGCGAAAAATTATACAGTGACCGGCAAAAAGTTCGCAGCACTATGATAAAAATTTTATTATTAGAGTACTGAAAAAACTTTTATAGGGGATCGATTCTGCATGTCCGATAACCGTATAATCGAATCTGATGTATGCCACATTTTTATCAAACATATTTAACGGATTTAAGGACAAAATTTTAAGATTTAAACACCTGTCAATAGTTAATAGTAGAACCAAACGTAAATGTGGAAGAAGCTAAGAGCGAATTTAAATTAAGCATTTACAAATTATTACGACAAAAAGATCTTACATCAACTTTTTCTAACTTGGATATAATAGCCCTCTACATTCTACATTTATTTGAGTTTACATGTATGTGTCGCCCAAGCTGAGAGCTGAGAGATCATTCTTCAAAATGAAATTGCTAAACAATTTAATGCTTTAAATATACTCGTAATGTTTACTGAAATAGTATATTGTGTCATTAGGAGTAAAAGTGTCATTTTGTGTGCCGAGTATGACGTTTGAACGACGAACGAAGCGAGACGGACAATTTCATGCGAGGCACACAAAATTACTTTTACTCCAAATAGCACATCTTACTTTTTCTTAAAATGCATAAATTAAAAGCAATTCAACAAGAAAATTTAAAAAAAAGTCCAAAATGAACGTCATACCAGCTGTCATTGCTACGGATTATTTTGTTATAAAAACAGAAAAATTACGAGTTGTCATTGGTCCATTTGGTCATTTTTACTCGTAGGCAGAAAAAGTTGTCACTTTTGCTCCTAGGAGTAAAAATGAATGTTTAACTGTGTGTATCCAAGGACACAATGTCGTGTTTTTATGACGATTGAAGAAAAAGGAGATTTTAAGATATTAGATTTTATAAATATTATTGAAGATTGGGCTCATTTAAACAGTTACAATAAGTAAATTTATGTTATTCACATCGGACATAAAAAGATAAGACAACTCGTTTCTTGAGATTTGTCATATTTTTAAATATAAACAAATTTAAACTTTTTAAAAACACTCTCTATCTCTCTTAATATTAACCTTTGGACTAATTTAATCCTAGGTAAATCGAAAATCGTAATATTTTAACCCCACAGATCTACTGCTGCTCTGTGTTCCATTAGTTAAGGACAACCATGAATATGATTTCGGTTAATATAGGTACTTTTGACTTCATATTATACCCTACATCATAACTATGGTCGAATTTTCGAGCCAGGTAATGCACGTCATCAATAAATTTTATGACATCATAACTTGGTACGTCTACATGAAGTTCCAAACGATTTACAAATTTTATAACCTAAAAAACGTCAAATGTCAAACAAACCTTAATGACACACAACACGATCTGTCAAAAATTTGCAAGTGAAATTGGAATTGGAAATATAAACATGCCAAAAATAATACTAACTTTACAAAAAATAAATATGAGCTAAATTAGAAAATAAAAACCCATTTCTTTCTTGTTTTCAAAAATTTATAGACCTTGTGATTAAACACGGCTGCCTAATCTTAGAAAACTACAAAAATAGTTTATATTCAGCAATTACATTTTGTATTTTTTTATCGCGCATTATTGGTAACGCCGACCGTTGATCATGTGATTGATGACGCGCGTTACCTGGATCGCCAATTGGACTATACTAAAGTGATAATACCGAAATAAATTTTATCCAGGGCCCGTTACAACGTTAAAGCGGTTCTGGTTTTGACAAGGCTATAGAAAATTTTATTGCTGAAAACTGGAAACTGCCTAAAGGATTAAATATTCATTCGAATTGTCCCTACGTACAAACAATAAAAACCTCCAACAAAACCCAAAATTATTTGATTTTGATTACCAACACACACATGAAATTAAATTTTTTAATTAATTTCGTTCAATAGGCCAGGCGTCAGGGAAATTAACATCGTTTTAAATCGGGAAAAAGATTTAACTATTGGAATCGGTTTACTGTAGGCCTCTTTTAGACATACTAATTTATCCCCCTCAAGCACCCCCCGGAACACCCCCAAATTTGCCGAAATATGGCCCAAAAATCGGTATTTTGCCAATATCTCGGTTCTGGATGGTCCTGCGACAAATGATGTAAATACCAAAATTAAATATAACTAAATTCTCTGTCGAAAATGTTTATACACATTTTTACGTAATATCAATATTCTATGAGCTACAGGCGGGTGAAGTCGCGTGTCGTATCGGATTGACGCACCTGATTTTCAAACTACAAATACAGGGTGTCCCATGACTCGAGGTCTATCGCTTAAGGGCGCGTTATTGAAGTCAAAATAAGAAAAAAGTTCCCATAAAGAAGGGTCCGAAAGTATTTCCTTTTCGAGATACAGGGTGTCCAAGAAATAAGTTTCTTTTTTAAATATCTCGAAAACGATTTAAGATATTAAATTGAGCTTTGGTGTGCACTATACTGGCATGAAGGGACTCTTTTTCGATTCAACTAGTTTTGACAATTCCAGCAGTGGCGTGCGTGACTGCAAAAAAATGAATAATTCTGACGCAAAAAATAGTACGCCACTGCTTTTTTTCAAAAAAGGTATTTGTTTCTTATTCGGCAGCCAATGCTAAAAAGAAAAGGCCTCTTGAGTTTTTCTGGTAGGACAAACCATTTTCGAGTAATAATCGAAAACCTTTTATAAAAAAAATAATTTGAACTAGTTATTTCAAAAAACGCTCGTTTCCACACCACCTTGTGGTAGAGCGTTTGGCGCGTTCTTTTTTTTTAAGTGGTATCCCCAATAGGCCTAATCCACTTTTTTATTTAATTATTCAACTCACCTGCGGTACTTTTATTTTCTACTGCTAATGTATTACATTTGTTTAGCTATTTTTGAAGTTGACGGTAGAAAAGGGTCCCTGGCTTCAATTCAAGCATCGTCGTTGTCTGATTTAGCCGTGTCGTAGTGTGACAAAACATATAATAACTGATCATAGATTTCTTCGAATTGATCTAAGTCGTCTACATAGATCTCAACGTTTGTACACGATTGACCTTGACATCTGGAACAAAGGACGGAACATCTTAGTCCGGCTTTTCTACAACTACATGCGACATTGCAGCCTTTTGTACACTTGCAGCTTATTGTTTTTAAGAGTTCTTGTGGAGCAGCTTCTTTTTTGGTAGGAATAGGAAACAACCCAAATTTCTTTTTCATCCAACCCCAATCTTGAGGATTCTTGGTATTTATCGTACCATTGCTGAATTTGGTAATAGGTTCTAAAAGAGTGCTGCCGTGCAGCGTGCAGCAGACTCAGTAGGAGGTAACGATGCAAGGTTGCATGTACTTTTTGCTACTGACTTGACGAAGCATCTATACCTGAATTCATTTAAAGAATGCTCATGGGGTCCTGCTTCGTAAAGGGCTAAGATAACTTTTTGGTCCGCTATATTTACAAAATCAGGATGAGAATTGGAGTTTTTAAAACATTCCACGATATTTTGTAATCCTGCGGACTTTTGTAGTAAATTGACGAATTTCGCTTTGCTTTGCATAAAAAATGCAGAAGTTGTGTCACATCCACTGAATGCGTGAAGGAATAAAATACTATCCACAACTTCTGTTGGATAATTAAAACTTTTATAAGAGTAAATCCGCGCTTCCGATTTCCCCTTGCTTGGTTTCGTAAAATAGATGTTTGCGTAAAGTGCGGATAATCCTGTCATTAGGATTAATAGGTCAACGTCTTCGCCAACAATTATTACGGAATCGTAGTGAGGTGATATATCTATCGCCGAGTTAATGATAAGAGAGTCAGCATCTTCAGCAGCTTATTTAACAAGCAAACCTGCAGTCGTAAGCTTCTCACGTAATAGAGAGATGAGCCGATTTTTATTTTGATCATTTGATAGAAACTTCTCTTGTGGCATTGTCGCTGTCATGGACTCGTCAAAATTCACAGTTGTAGAAACGTTTCTTTATTTTAAGAAAGAAATATCATTTCAGGGCAGTCGAACATAAAATTATGTATGTCACTCGTACAAAAACGGACTTTTAGAATCGCCTTATTTATTTGCCTCGCTCGCTGCGCTCGCTCGTCCATAAAACGCGGCTCGTCCAAAAAAGTCGTACATTTTGTACTTGCAACATAAATAACTGTAAATTACTGGTGTTCCGGGGGGTGCGCGAGGGGGATAAATGAGTACGTATAAACGAAACTTACAATAAACCGATTCCAATAGATAAATCTGTTTCCCGATTTAAAATGATATTTACGTCTGCTGAACTCCCTGACGCCTGGCCTACTTGTGTTTTTTAAAAAGCTTGTGAATTATACACCTTGCAACATAATAAACTGTGCAGGTTTCCAAAGATAATTCCAAGGTAAATTTGTACTTTGGGGCTAGAACTGGAAAAATCCATTCTGGCGTTGTTGATGATGGCTGTATCGTTTGAATTTGTCTGTGCTTGTAATATCCTGTCGAGTAATTATCGCAAACCTTTTGTAAAAAAAATAATTTGAACTAGTTATTTCAGAAAACGCTTGCAAAGGAAAAGTTTTTTGATTATTACTCGAAAACGGTTTGTCCTACCAGTAAAACGCAAAAGGCTTTTTCTTCTTAGAATTGGTTGTCGATTAAGAAACAAATGCTTATTTTGAAAGAAAGCAGTGACGTACTATTTTTTGCGTCACAATTATTCATTTTCTTGCGGTCACGCACGCCACTGCTGGAATTGTCAAAACTAGTTGGATCGAAAAAGAGTCTCTTCATGCCAGTACAGTGCATACCAAAGCTCAATTTAATATCTTAAATCGTTTTCGAAATATTTAAAAAAGAAACTTATTTCTTGGACACCCTGTATCTCGAAAAGGAAGTACTTTCGGACCCTTATTTATGGGAACTTTTTTCTTATTTTGACTTCAATAACACGCTCTTAAGCTATGCACCTCGAGTCATGGGACACCCTGTATTTGTAGTTTGAAAATCAGGTGCATCAATCCGATACGACACGCGACTTCCCCTGCCTGTAGCTCATAGGATATTGATATTACGAAAAAATGCGTATAAACATTTTCGATAGAGAATTTAGTTATATTTAATTTTGATATTTACATTATTTGTAGCAGGACCATCCAGAACCGAGATATTGGCAAAAAAACGATTTTTGGACGATATTTCGGCAAATTTGGGGGTGTTCCGGGGGTTGCTTGAGGGGGATAAATTAGTATGTCTAAAAGAGGCCTACAGTAAACCGATTCCAATAGATAAATCTTTTTCCCGATTTAAAACGATATTTACGTCTGCTGAACTCCCTGACGCCTGGCCTACAAAGCATCATTGAACAAACTTTATAGAAGAAGAATATGTTGAAATCAAATTTCGAAAAATTCAATTTTGTAATCCTTTTGTAATTGGCTAAGTAAGTATCTATAGTTTTTATTTTCAGATTCGTTCGTTCGAGCTTCTCTTAGGTATATTATCTAATAAATAATACCAATAAATAGCCTCAAATTATGTTACTTTGAGATTGATAGATTTGTTTTTAATGTAACTAATTGATACGTTTTATTTATTGGTGGTTCACGGTTTTTCTTTATATTTTATATTTTTTGTAATTAAAGGTTACAGAAAAGTATAGAAGAATTTTGTGATGTTACACGTTTGTAGGATCTCGCCGGAGTGGCATTCGACTTGAGCGCGGACGATCTCGGGGTCAAACCTAAGTCGGCCTACCCAGTTACTGAAAATAATTGCGAACCAAAACCCGATGATGGAGTAGGAAAGGTAGGTGACGGTTGTCAAAGACGTGCTCCTTATCACATCTCCCCGTACGCATAGAGCGCGAGACATCCGAGGTATGAAGAACGACTTAACCCTTAACGGCTTAACCCTCCATGTTGCAGACCATGCTCGTTAGTGCCGATACTTTTCCGCTACACATTTGTTGCATACAAAACTTATACACTGCATTGCATTTGCCAATGGAATGTTTAAACAGAAAACTTCATAGTTTAACATTATAGGCAGCCCTGATTTTTCTTATTCTTCGCCGGTAGTTAGATTAACCAATTCTGGTTCGTCACGATGCCAACGTTTTTACATTATAACTTTGTGTTGATGATTTTCTAGTCAGTTATCGCTCTAATTTTTATCAATCTAAAGAAGGAATTGATTGCGAAATATTGATATATGATAATTTACTATATTATTATGCGAGCGTTTGTGACGGTAATTACTCAGTAGGTAAGGGCAAAGTTTGTCGTAATTTGCCCGAGTGAGTAATAGCCATTGCACGCAGGTAGAATACTTTTTCTATGACTACTTACACCTTTTTTCTTCCAAAAACCTCAAAACGTTTTGATATTTATTAAATTTTATACAGTTGTTTGTGAAAAACGTTACTAAAACTAACATTTAGTTAAGCCCTTATTCTCGTCCTGTAGAAACTGCTGAAAGAATATGGGATACTTGACATCTACAAACCTAGATCTCATCCAACAAATAAAATTAAAAAATAGGAAGAATTCTAACAATATTTAATAACCAAACACGTACTCCGGTCAACTAAGTTGTCAATTGTCACTCTAAGTTGTTATTTCCTAATTAGGTTAGGCTGTGAATATATTCTCTTCATTAAAATACTAAAGAAGGTTGACTGAGACAAAACTTCTGAAGATATGCCACTCACTAAGTTATTGAGGTTACCAGGAAATTTCCCACTGAGGATGACGACTTGCTTGTCGAAATACGAAATACGTACCTACTATGATACTACTATATTGTTGTTCAGCAAGTAACGGCTTTTAGGGAACATTTAAAACACTTTTATTACGTATTAAGTTTGGTTATTCAATTTAATTTCGGAATCAGTTTGAAATCATTATGTATAAGGGATGATTTCAAAATAAATACTTTATCAATAAATTCCCTAACATTAGATTGTTGAACAAATTTGCTTCAGTTGTTCGATTCTCTTTTTTAAAAGGAAAACATAGAAACCTACTAATTTTTCTCGAAATTATTCTGGCGTTTTTCAAACGTCTAATTTTTCCAAGCTTTCTAAGTTTTGTGATATTCCTATTTCCTTTCATTTCTCTAAGGGCCGGTCTTTCCATCTCCTAATAAACCTCCTAATAAGCTATTTGGCAAATATTTCCCATGGAAACGATTGTATTAATAAAGGTTGCCATAGAAAATAATAGGAGAATACATTTATTAGGAGATTGAAAGACCGGCCCTAAGTATTATTAGTTATTAATACGAATTTACCTATGTATGTAAATAAATCCTTTTAAATTGTTATCAGTGTTAAAAGGTTGCGAAATTCTAGTTCAAAAAGTTTGTTCTTCTGAGTAGGAAATAGGTATTTAACACCTGTTATTTTGCTTTTGATTTTCCTAATGCTTAAGTTTATCCATTTTACTGTTGATTTTCTTAATACTAAAAATCCACTTAAATTAGAAACAAATAGCTAAAATTTAATTTTCCTAAGTGCAAAATTACTTAAGTAGTTTGAATAGCACGGTGAATCATAATAACGGCACCACTCGAACTAACAAAATATCACTTAAAAACACTCGAAATGAAAAACTCTCGAAGCGTTCTTCTACGTATCAGCCCACGTGCTTCTATTATTTGCAGATTAAATAAACAAAAATAAGTGAGTATAGTACAAACAATCTGCTTTTCAATTCCAATAATTAGCACGGCCGTAATTGTTCGTCCAAATATTTAACAGAACTTCAGATTACAAAATTGTATATTTTTTGTTATTTGTCCAGGTACTTATTCTTCCTTCAGTTGCATTTCAAAACAGTGTGTATTTCAGTACATTAGCGTCTGTATGTGCAAACATCTTTGGTAGCCGACACAAAGAGTTTTAAGTTGTGTTAAGGCCATTATCGGTAAATATTTGATGTGCGTGGACGGGCGAGTTTAAATTGCTCGAAGGTAACCTATCTGATGGTTGCTCGTTAGTTTTGCCTTTTGTTGCCGGATGTGACAACCGAGAAGTGTGCTGTCGACAATGGAACGAATTTCACAATAGCACAAATTCAAATCTGATTTCAATGCTACTAAAATTGTCGTTTTTGTAAACTAAGCTTTTAACCAGCACTGGAAATATTCACGTTTCTTTGATACCCAGAAATGAAGGGCTTGGGTTTCTGCAGTTTCGAGTTAATCAAATTAATTTCAGTTCACTAAAGGATTTGTTCATTTTACAATCAAGTAGTCCATTGTATTCTGACAAATCTAAGTCTGCAGATGAGAATTTAATGAGTTATCAGTTAAATTATTGTTTTCAGGTTGCAAATCAAAATTTCTTTATAACGCTTCATTTTAGAATAAGGAATAAGTATCGTAGTAACATGCCTAAACCGATCAAAAATCATGCCCTTGATGCCTTGATGATAAAAAATAATATCAATTTATCGGCGATTTTTCAGATAATGATTTTAAGTGATGCTTCCAAAGGTCTGTAGGAATGAATGTAAAGTAAATTGCAGTAAATTTCAGTCTGTTAAGATTTCTGTTTTGGCAAAAGTTCCCTGCAAAAGTGAATGCAACAGAGAACAAATAAACGCCTTAATACACCTCCTGTATTTTATTTGTTCTCATACAAGTTCTCGCTAGTTTTATGGTTATAGTTGTAACCCCAAAACGCTTAAAGAAAATAGTATAATAGGTCTTAACCCCTGGACTCCCGTGGTGGGCAACAATGGCTTTTGAATATCCTGTCCCTTTTATGTTACAGTTTACATTTGGAATTTCTTCCCCGTTTCTTGCTTTTGTGGTACTTCCGACGTACTTGTACCGTTGCAAGTCGAAAATTCGACAGCTTGCACGACATATTTCGAATATTAAATCGGGCCAACACTAAATTAATCCGACTTGCTTAAAGTCTAGTGTCGATCGAGTTAAGATCTACAAAGAGTACAAAAACGCGACCGGTGCCGGGGACTTCTAAATTTCATAAACTTATCTGTTGAAGGCTCACACTAAAATCAAGAAATCGTCCAAGCAGAACTTATGAAGTGACAGGTGTCAATTCTATTTAGCTGTTAACAGTTTTTAGAAAGCTTCAACATTTAAAAGTGGTTATACCTGGAAAGGCAGATGACGCTCGTGCCGCATTGTTCGCCGATTTACCGTGCTCTCCGATCTATCAGCTTGCCGTTGTTAAAAAGATGTAAAAATAAAGGATACCCACCGTCTTTCTTTGCCCACTGCTTATTATTTGTATTTATCTGGCTTAAGTCAAGTTTTCTAGCCTTTTAGTGGCATTAGTGACACATTATTCAGGATAATGTACATATTTTACACTTCATATTTATCTTGTCAAACCACTTACGAGGAAGTTACAACAGACATTATGTGGTTTTACTAAAACACAATGAAAGATAATTGAGATGCGTATATTTTAAACTCCTTTTTTAATTTAAAAAAGAATTACTTAAAGGATTTCGGGGATAATACAAGGAAAAACAAGAACTTTAAAGGGCTTTTATAAAAATGTCACAAACACCACAAAGAACATGCAAAATATGTTTCTTTAGGAAGCTAATCTTCACTTTTAAAAAATGGCTTGCCAGGATACATTCTACCTTTCGAATATTTAAAGATTTCATTACGTACTTCAAATGGATGTTATAAAACCGCGAGTTTTCAAAGAATGGAGTAATTAAATCTGAAACTGTACGCTTTAAAATAGGTACCTACTTCACTGACTAAGTACAATTTTTAAAGAAAATTTAGGAAGCTTTTAAACGTGATGTAATTATTAGAAATGTACTTAAATGTAACTATTTTCGAATAAAATAGCAAATTAGTAAGTTTACAAATAATTAATAACAAAAAACTCTGCTTTAATTCGTTTTAGTAACGTATCTATTTACTGGTTTATTTTTGGGGATGCAGTAAGCCCAAATAAGAATGCAAATTGCAAAAAATTAACTTTTTCGCGAAACCAAAATTGGCATAAGCCTCTTTGGAGTAATTAAGTAAATTAATTGATTTTTTGCAAGTCTTTGATTGAGATTAGATTAAAAAACTTTTGATATGCTGCAGATAAGTTTTACAAAGGTAAAAAATTCTTTACCATTTTTAGTCAACGTCCTTTTTTGTTTTAAATACTGTGAGAACTTTACCTGTTTATGGAAATTTAGAAAACGTTTAAGTGGTATAAAATGAAGGCATAAAAATGCATACTCAAATCTAACCCCCACCTGTTTACAAATTCGTAATTAACGTAATGACATTTTTAGTCCAATTACTGGTAACAAATCGAAAAGTTTAAATTTCTAATTTTTTCATACGTATAAATTTGCCTTATTTAAAAATATAGTATGTCCTTTACTATCTGACATTGCCAATTAGAGCATTACTTTTCTGAAATATATTTACTTTGACGTAAGGTTTTAGGCTATATTCAGATTCGTAAAGTACCTATTAAGGTAAGGTTTTTAGGTATTCCAATGGCTTTATTCATATCAATAATCGTAATTCTATTAATTATACCAATATTTAAAAAAGGAATTAATAAATAGGCATAAATATAAATGAATACAAATGGATTGTAAATAAATAAATAGAAACACAAGTTAAATCGATAAATTGATAAACAAAAAACAAACAAGAAGTCTTTCCTTATTTAAACAAAACGTTAATATAATAATAATAATAATAAAACAATAAACATCGAAAACAATACGAAAAACGAGTCGTACGTGACTCATTTAACATGTTCGTTTGCTTTTTGTATGTATTTTTACAAAAGTTATGTAATTAATCAGCCCGAATATCAGCACAAGAAATTGTTCTACATAAAAGTCTGTTAAAAATAGCAACATAAGGTGCTAACAATTTAGCAGTGTTTATTTTAATGGCCATAGAAAAACATATTCTACATCGTCCAGTTAATGATTTAATTATTGGCAAAGAATCATTAAAAACTCCATTACTATGCAAAGAACCATAAGAACATTATGTAACTAAAGAATTTATTTTTTATTTATGTAAATATCAACGTGTAGGATAAATTTCAAAAGGTATACCTTTTATATAACGCAGTAACTTCCGTGTATCGGGGACTACATCTAAATCAATTTTTTTACGGCAAAACAGATTTCTAACTTTTTTACGTATAGGCAAACTTGCATTATTGTTAACCATTTTTAGCTAAATTAGATTTATTGCAGAGGACAGTGTCGTGTATTTTAACCGTAGAATACTAAGTGCTGAACATTTTAGCATAAAAAATGATCGTGTCTTAAAAACGTATGGTCTATGCTGCTTAATTAATCGTCTGAAAAAAGCAGTGGTCTCGTGTCATAGCCTTCTTTAGATTTGTTTCTAATTTAAGATTAACTGATGCAGAGATTAAGCTAGCATATATAAATCTTTATACAAAATAAAACTGAAGTTTCAAACCATTTATTTTGACAAAAAAACGTTTTAAATTCCTTTAAATTGTGATAAATTTAAAGGCAGTGTTCATTCAAAAACCCTGCTATATCTCGATTTGGTAATATCCAAAAAAAGATTAAATTAATACCAAAAAATTAACAAAACTAACAAACGAATTAAGGCAATATTAATATGGCCGATAACGAAGAAAATTCTGAAAGTTCTGATGTAGATTTCAAGGCTAAACAAAAATTTTCACTTACAATACCACGAGTGGTCAAAGAATTGACGATTATTTTTTTGCTGTAACATCACGAATGTTCGTTGTGCTTGCATATGAATATCACGAGTGCGCAGCACGAGTGGTATTCGCAATCACAAGGAACATGAGTGATTTTACAGCAAAAATAATCTACAATTCTTTGGCCACGAATTGTATTTGAGGGACTATTCAACGAAAAAAGATAATTTCCATCGAATCATTTTTCATAAATTAGTCCACATTCAAGTTTGTTTACATGAAAATGGTTCTCTGTTGGATATAACTAGCAATAAACTGTTTTCAAAAAATTGTCGCTTCGTATCACTAGTGAAATTTATTTATCGACAATTTTTTCTCTTAAGGCTTCCTTTTAGTTGGTCGTGGTACGCTATAAATTGACCAATTTGAAATACCAATAACTTCCTTGTAACTGCATTTGAAAAAATGCCAATTCTCCAACAACAGCATTAGACCTTTCCTTGCCGCGAAATTTTACTTTAAAACAATAGAAAACATCTATCCGTTCTAATTTTCAATTAAATACAGAAACTAATTGCTGTTCTTATATTTATTTTATTATTCAAACACAAAATTTAATGATTAATTAGTCGCAATCGGGTAAAAAAACAGTTAACAAATAAACAGTAAATGCAAATATACCAAAAAGGGTTTTTGCAGGTTAATCAGTTTGTTTGTTTCTTTATTTATTTATTTAAATTTAATTAACGAGAATTAATTTTTTGCTTGTTAGAAATTACTTGGTTAGAGAAAAATATAAGCAAACAAAAGGCTAATAATTTTTTGCCTGCTAATTACAAATGCAAGCAAATGCCGTCTTAATATATTAATGTAGTTCTAAGTGCGAAAGAATCAAATTTGAATTTACTAGGCTACGATTTTTATTGTATTTCTGATCGTTGGCTTGACAAGGAAATCATTTTGTCAAAGCCAAGTGCGGATTGAAAAGTAAAAGCTTTCTATTTTTTTTATGAACTTACGGTTATCCTAATATGTATTTCTTATAAAATCAAAACGAACTTAATTTTTAAAAACTGTTAATTTTCGCCCTGGAAAAAATTACCTCAAATTCAATTTTCAAATTTTGTGTATTCACAGAGTTTTCCTTGAACATTTTTATAAATTTCATGAGATTTCAGTAGCTAAGTTTATTATTATCGTGAAAACAATCTTAAATTTGATTTATCTAGAAAAATATTCCAACTACCACTTTTTAATCTTGAGAAAAGTAGTGAGAATTTTCGTGATTGAAAGTTTCAACGAATTTTTATACGTAGGTATTGTGTTAGGGTTTGTAAATTTACCGACTTTTTCATTTACCGGTAAATCGGTAAATAAAAATTTGAATACCGGTTTACCGGTAATTTACCGGTAAATTTTTTTCCGAAAAATAACATAAAAGGTAGGTACTGTAGGTAGTAAGTACTAAATACTGCTATGAATACTTTATTGCAATGTTTTTATTACGACTAGCTCACCTTCGGATCGTTGATCAGGTCCCTTTTAAGTTCAACAAGAATAATAAAAATATGTTTTCTACAGTTTCATTAACAAATTTAAAAATACTATCTTCCCTAAATGTAATAGGTACTTACCTATCTACCACTTATAATAGTTTTTAAATACGCTCACGTTTTTGCGTTTTCAATACAAATCAATTATTCGCTTTCCTTACTCCAAACCAGTTGATACAATTTTCAAATTCAAATCAGTTGATACAATTTTATTAATCCAAATCAGTAGATACTCAGTAATTGTTTTTCACTATTTAGCTGCACAGGAATCCGATTTCAATCTTCAGTTGATCAGAAAACCAGTTTATTTTTTTATATCACGTTATTCTTCCTTCTTCAATTTGGAAGAAACCATTTATACAACATCTTCTATCCAAGAATGCAATCTTCGTTTGGAAATACAATTGCACTGCTATTTTATCTTCTTTTTTTTTAGGCTCACAGAAAAAATACACAACTTGGTTTTTCAGAAGAAAAATTCTACTTGTTTATTTACCTTGACTCCCGTTGTCCTGATTTTCTCATATTTCCCCCCAATTAAAATATTTGTTCCTTTTCCTTGATAACACTTAAATATTCATTCGATTTCCTTGGTAGCACTTAAATAATCATACTGTCCTTTCAAACACACGTTTCTACGTTTTTGGCTATCTTAAATTAAATTTATAATACAACATTATCTAATCCTATTTACATTTTTATATTACATTAAAACTGCATAAACATAATCATCAATCTTAATTCGTTGAAAATAAAAGTAACCTCTATTTAATATAAGATGTTAATACCAATTGATATCATCTCAACACATACAAGAATTTTTGGTTTGTGCTTGGCATTTATTTCAAAGACAGTAAAATACTGAATATGAATTCTATTCAGTGGATAGTAATTAATATATCGACAAAATATTCAATAATAAATTTTATTTATTTATTTAATAACCAATTTATAAAAATATTAATCATAAATATAAGAAAACGCCAATATTAAAATGTAAGCATACAAAGATTAATACAGATATAATAGATATTTTTTACCGAATTACCGGCAAAAAATTTTAATTTACCGCTAAAAATTTTGAGGGTATATTTGACAAAGTGTTTATCTTTTATCCTGAAAAAATTCGGATTTCAAATTTTTATTCTGTGCAGAAACAGAGTCAAATAAATCGAGTAGTTTTTAATATTCACACAAGTTTCTTTAAAAGTTTTATTAATTCCATATTTATAATTTCAGTAGCTTTGTTAATATGATGAAAATTTTGATTAGAAATTTGGAATTGTGCTAAACAGTTTCGATCGCATGCAAAGAATGTCAAATTTCAAGTAAAGTTCCAGATTTTAAATTTTCACAGAATTCCTTAAACATTATACCGGGTGATCAACGGAATTTATAATTAGAGCAGGCTGTGGTATTTACCATAAAGTTGGCAACACAGGCTTGCAGTTTGAAATTAAAAATTTTAAGTGTCAGAATTGTGACATTTATTTTTAAAAATGTTTGATATTCAACATAAAATTTTTCTCACTGAAAGTAATTTCAATTTTTCTTCAAACTTATTTTATTTCTGCGTTTCAGCAAAATAATGTTTACTATATCATCAAAGGTCGTACAACGCACGAGCATAACCTCAAATATAACAATTGTCAATTTATTATTAATTTCTCAGTGTATCCAACCACACAGCATAAAATAGCACCAATCACAGCCTCCTCTAATTATAAATTCCGATGATCATCCGGTACAAGAATTCTGCGTATCCAAAACTGACCCTTTTCTCGATCTTCTAAAATAAAGGAAGCTAAATATGAAGGTATAAGTATGAAATTTTGGGTTTCCATTGAATTTTCCTTGTAATTTTGTATGAATTTCAAACTGTTTCAGTAGTTTTAGTAACACGGAAAATTTCCAATTTTGTGTCATTTTATCCCAAAATGTAAAAACAGAAAATCAAATACCTAAAGATTTAACAGCTAACAGCTTCGTGAAATTAATCATTCGTCAAAATGAACAAACTAGAATCAACAATCAAATTTATTTGGCAAATGACACATTAATAAACAAAAAATGATGCTTTTTCTAGTCATTTGATCATTCATTAATTTAACAATTCTTTTGTGCAACCCACCCTGTGTTTTAGGCTTGTATTTTAAGTTTCCGTGGGAATCTTCCTGGAAATTTTAGATGAATTCTCGGCTCTTGCTTTGGTTATATGGAAAAATGAATTTGATTTAGAATTCCATACAAAAGTTTCCGTTCGTCCATTTAATACTTTAAAAGGAAGAGATCAAATAAGAACGGGTTCAAAATTAGTATTTCCTTGTACCTATTTTTCTAATAAATTTCTTACTGCATCACCGTGGAAAAAGAAATTAATTGAATCGTTTATTGCTGAAGTAACCTAAGTCAATTTTCACAACTTTTGGGGAATCAGAAAAAAATTTTAATAATAAAGATGTTATACTTGAGAAGAAATATTTAGTAGCTACCTAAATAGTTGAAGATTACTATCTTAGGGTATAAACATAATAGTTGCTAAAAGGAACGGACTTAGGTTGTTTTTGAAATAAATGTGTTTAGTTGATGAACTCTTATGTATTTGAATATTGTTTAACAGAGATACATTGTCAAAAAAACATAATAATTATTTTATGAGCTACATAAACCAGTTTAAGGTTAGAAATTAACATGGAGTGGCAGTGTTAAAACAACATAAGTGCTGGGCCAAAAACGTACTAAACAACTAAACAGAATTGTTCAGTAGCATATGCTTTGGTATGCCGTGACTTAGATTCTTTTAACATTAAACGGTCGATCTACCTATAAACTATTTCGTATTAGGACCAAATCTCAAAGCAGTCAAAATATGGCTTATAGGTTGTTTCACTAATAATCGATTCAATTGCAAACTTGTTTGGCTTCTATTTATCTTAAATCCTGTCTGTCATCAAATCTGATCCTGAAGTGGATGTTTTTAAAATTGTTTTCATAGAATTTCTCTTGATTCATTTTCAGAAATTCTGTATTGTTCAAAATAAATTATTTTGGTATTTAATTCATCCTTGTTTGTCAAGTCTAATTTTGAAAAGAGAAAAGTTAAATAAGGAGTAGGTATTCACAGAAGTATTCACAGCTATGTGTTATAATGTGTTATTAATATGGTAAAAAGAAATTTTGTTCGTTCTTTAACCAAAAACTATCCTGTTCCTGTGATTCTTCAAATAATGGTAAATAAAATACAGACTCATGGTTTCCATTTTTCATAGAATTTTCTTCAGATCTATTCGCTTTGGAAAGATTTATTAATTTGGCAAAAAGCTATTCATTTTAAATTTCGTTTGTTTTTATCCTAATTTTTGTTTATCAAGTTATAGTAAAAATCAGAAAGTTAAATAAGAAGCAAATGGAAAAACTTTTCTACATTCTTCCGGGAGAACCAAAATTCCATACTTTTTAAGATGACACGTTAATCAAAAATTAATTTGGATTTTTTAAATCATTTACTTATCCTTAAAATATTCCGTTTCTCATTTTGTGAGTTCTTAAGGAGGTTACGTGCAGTTTTGGCCCGTGTAATTTCGGTTCATGATGTTAGACGTGCTGTTTCGACCTAAAATTGGCAGGAAAATGGCATTTGATAAAAATAATCCTCTTTTGTAAAAAAAATAATTTCCTGTGTTCCCAAAGAGTCATTAAAGTGCATTGACTCCGATAAATCGGTTGATTCTAAAAAAGTGTGGATTTTCTCTAAGTTCTGCGGATTTTCCCAAATCGCCTAAAATTTTCTCAGAACATGAACGGAACGAACCTCAAATAAGGTTCCGTAAACTTTATATTTGCATATGTTGTTCCGTCCTAGTATTACAAATTCCTCAAATATGCCCCGATTTTTGCAAAAGTATGAAATTTCCCAAACTTCCCTAATTTTTTCAGAGTTATCTAAAAATTTTCCGCAAAAGGACCGAATGATATCTACCTACAATGTGATTTTTTAAAAACTTAATTGCAGCAGACCGTATTTTGTCTTAATAACCTTAGAACTGTCTGTATTAAGTCAGAATACGGCCTGCTGCAATTGATTTTTAAAAAATCCTTATGTTAGCTTTAAGCTTCATAATTGCTCATTTTATTTTCAAAATTTCTCCAAATTATTCAAATTTTATTACCGAATTTTACAAAAATTTTGAGATTCTCGGAATTTTTCCGATTTTTCCAGAGTCGCTCAACAATTTCCATTACAACGAACACCAAACAATCTAAACTAGATTTTGTAAATTTCATGTTGTTTAATGGTTTGCTCATACCTAGTAGGTACGACAAATTTAATTAAATGGTTGATTCCAAAAAAAATTCGAAGTTTTTATTTACTTTTCCAAAATTGTCTGAAATTTTCCAGTGAAAATGGCAGAAGAAAACCCACCGAAGAGTTCTAAATTTTTTAATCTCAAAAATTCGTTCCTCACTTCACCACAAATTCACAACATAGGTACCTATGCATTAATTAGGGCGAAGCGGGTAATTATACAAAAAATTTGGGATTTTTACATTTTTCCGATTTTCCCTGAACCTGTCCAGTAAAGCAAGTACAAAACAATTCAAGGTACATTTGATAACTCTCATAAAACTGGACATTTTTCCTGCAGCTTAAATAATTTTAAAAATTCGCCGTGATTTGAACGAAATGCCTGATTTTACGGAAAATGTTTTCGGAATTGTCTGGAATTTTTCAGCAAAAAATGGCTCAATCAAATATGAGTTGTATTTTTTAGAAATAATTAATTTTGTTTTGGACATTGTCTAAAATTCATAAAATACTTATGCATCGTTTAGAATGAAACTACTGATTTTACAAAAATTCTAGATTTTCCAAAGTTGTTCAAAATTTTCAACTAAACCGGCACCTAAAATGGCACATAATCTTGAAGTTAAGTTTTGTAAGCTTCGTGTTGGTTCATGGTTTCCACACGGTAGCAAAAAATTGAAAAGATAGTCGCTGATTTGGATGAAATGGCCGATTTCACAACAATTTTAAAATTTTTCAACTATCTGGTGAAAAATTAAATTCTTCCTAAATTCAACCTGTTTGTAGATGTTTTGCTCCTATAGAAAACGACTGGAAACAGATTCTTTAACGTAGCTGCTTTTCAAAATATGTTAAATCCTTAGAATTGCAACATTTTTGTTTGTTCTTTATCCTACGGATGATGCCCTGCTTGCCTGTTTTGATTTCGTAGAAAGCTAGAAAGCGACTTCTTAGGTTCTTAGTGATGACAAGTTACCTAATTTAAAACTAAATATAATGTGGTTTTATTCTTTTCAATTCCCACAAGACATTTTCTCTTAACTGTTCATAAACATGCCTCCTGTGTTTTTTCGGCCATAGCAAAATAAAAACTTCATTTATGAAAATCTTATTTTTGTTTTCATATCGTGGTTGTGAGATTTTGGTGATGCTTTGAAAAGCAACGTCGTAAATTGTTTTCTAAATTTCTAAACTGATAAAATTTACCTTTGGGCTTTTGATTTTATAGCGAACTGAAGAAAACTAAATAAAATGCGAGTTCAAGTTTCCGATTTTCCACAAATGTGTTGCTGAATTCTTTTATAAATGTATGATGTGTCATCTTCGCTGGTAGTCTGAAAGAAACATATTTAAATTTTTTGGGTTTTTATCCTAAAAAATATCCTTTCTGTCAATTGTTGATCCTGTGGAAGCTCCTTCGTAAAGGTTTTCCAGACATTTAAAAACATCGTTGAATCAAATTTAATATTTTGTTAGGGGGCTGTCACAATACGTACGCCAAACATGATCCACATTTTGATAAAAGAGATAAATCCTTTCCACAATCCTGCCACTGGCGTAGGTAAAGCCCCCCTTAGAAAGGAGGAGCTTCGTTTGAACCTTGCGCCTTTGAGTGCGCACCGCTTACAGCCTTGTACGGTCTGCCGTACTGCGCGGTTGCGAGCGTGTGTGTGTGCCATGCGCGCGAACTTCAATATGAAACATTTACATGTGCACGGTGTTTTTGTCCGTTTGTTTATGTAGATAATAATAAGTGCGAAAATTAAGTGCTGCGATAGACAACAGGGTCGCTTCTGTAAGACTTCTTTCTGTGCGATCGATCCAGTTTTTGAGTTTCGTTTCGTTTTTCATCGCCACTTCATTTTCGAAAAGTCGAGGGGTCGAGAAGATTTTTGGAAAATTCGAGGGGCCGAAAAAGATATCGAAAGTAAGTGGTTGCAAAAAAGAGCTGCTGACGAAAGGGGCTTACTCCACTTTATCAAAGAGTATTAAGGTGCGAAAGTTTCTCGATTATATTTTATAGTTGATGCCAAAAACCAGTTTGTAAATCGCACAAAAAGACCTAATATTCAATAAAATATCTTAGGACATGTGCAGAAAGATATTCAGATATTATTTATGGATGCATTAACATATATAAAACATTTGTAAGCGCCGCAATTATTTGTAAATTTTATTTGCGTACAACGAACGACTGGTTACACGTATATATTTTAATATGCATATTTCGAATGTGTTTTATCATACAAGTATACGGTTACAAAATGTTGAACACTTAAGGCGGATGTTTTTTGTGGAATAAATGCAAGTGGTTTTATCTTTAAGTCTCGTTGCTTGAACTCCATCAGTGAACTGTAAAATAGTGATACTGTTTTGGTGCCAAAAAAGAATATTTATTGCAGCAGATAAAAACTGTTACATATACTTTAATTATAAACAATCTGTTAAAAAAAACACTCTGTACTGATTCGAAGGACCGTGTTTTAATTGTGCAACGTTTGTGTTGTCTTTGAAGATTTCGCACCGTGTCGTCGCTGATCCGTCGGCCACCATCAGGTCTTAAGGCCTGCAATTCCCGGTGCTGGTTCTGCCGTCACTGCAGATGGGAGTGTTCGAGGAAACCAACACTCGCACGCCCGGGATGCATTGGGTAAGTTAAATCCAATATATTGAATTTTATCAAAGCCTACCATGATTTGTAATAAGATCTCGTTTGCTATACTGTTACCGGTTGATATTCTATCTTAAATTCATATTTTATCTGAAATTTATTTTATAATATAGTGTTTCACAGCTGATATAATAGATGGTCGAATATGTTAAAAGAATAATTCCTATAAATAATCGAGTTTTCGTCTACCTCATTTAAATACTTGTATCCGACAGACTCGAAGAAAGACCAGAGATACAGCTTATTGTTAATTTAGAAATACCAGACGATTAATTTCAAAATAATATTGATAAGGAATTGTTTCGAAAGATAAACTCATCCTTAATGTAGCATCCTATACGATTTATTCAGAATCAAGCATAAGTCGCTGTTATCTTCAAAGTACTGGAGAATCACTTATTTTTTTTAAACAAACTGAATTAAAAGGAATTTTGATGTCTTTGAAATCTCCTAAATCATATTTCACTTTCTTATAGTTTCCTCTGTAATTTTTTTTTCTCACATTCGTATCACCTTTTAGCATAATTTAATATAAAAAAGGATGCCTAATACGTTTCGAATAAACGATTCTTGCTTCGAACTTCATATTTTAGTTTTTCAACAATAGAGCATTGTTTAAGCATTAAAGAAATAACGTCTGGTCTCTGCTTTAAACTCTACTTTATTTTTAAACTGGTTTTAATTTAAATTTATACAGAATAATGCTATACGTTTGGATCTGCCAGTTAGTTTTAATGTAGCTATAGCTTTAGTACAAATAAATTAGAGATTCCCAAAAATAACAATTTTTGAATATTAACTCAAATATTGCTATAAAGATAAAAATCTATTACTGATTTATCAGGCCCAGTTTTGCTATGTTTCGGAATGTCAACCGTCTTCAGAGATCTTTAACCCAAAATTGTTTTTGTCGCCATTGGTCGTGCAAACTAAATGTACTTACACATTTTATTGCTATAGACTCTGAGTTACAAATTAAATCCTTAACTAAGTATGAATCTTCAGCAAGGTTTAAACTTGTTAATCAAGAATATTTCTAGTTTAAACCAAACTCAGAACTTTAAATATATGAGGGGTAGATGATTCTTAATATTATTTTTAACAAATACGTTCAACCAATCAATTTTCAGAATATCGGAAATTTTGAATACGAATTTTGTCAAATAAATATGAACACTTATTATTATAGAATGTATTGTAAATATATGTAAAAAAACTATGTGATTAACTAAATTCAGTTGGTTTTTTCTTTGCTACGTTTCAGGCTTCCAACCATCCGCAGGTGTTTTATACAAAAACATTTCATGTGAGTAAATTTACAGCTTTATTCATATTAATATTAAACTCTTAATATTTAACATCTCCCTTGATATTAAATTATTGCAAACTACTAAAGATTTCTGAAGGTTTCTGGTTTCTGGTCATCTTAATTAAAAAACCTGATGCTTAATATTCAGTTTTTTGTTGCATTCTTAAGCAAGGCTGTGCATGAGAGTCAGTAGTTTTATTATAAAAATTTGTTTGATTTCACTAAATTTCTATGTCAATCGTCGTAAGGCAATATTGGAAAAATTGAGAAATAAAATTCAGGCAACATATTTAATCTTTGCCCTTTTCTTATTTTTGTTTGTGAGTTACAACTCGACCAAACATACCTATTTTAAAAATGATACGATAAAACAGTAATACAGTAATATTAATCCTAGAATTTTGAAAAACCTTTCAAAAATTGTACAGTGGAATAAAACGTTCACTTTTTGTTTTTCGCCCGAGTTCAGGGGTGGATTAAATCGCCGCAATACCTCGATCCCGTTGCATTTAGGGCCCTCCTTGCAGGTTCTTTTATGTTTTATAAATATATCTACCTACCTTGCAGAAATTATTTCAAAATTAATTTTTAACGTTAGACACAAGTAACTTCATTTGACTCTCTAAGTGAGTGGGCCCCTACTTAGATTTGGCGCTCGAGTTTTCAAAAATTAACTTACCACAATGACTGATTATTTTAATTTTGTGTTATTTACTTAACATAATTTGTGTTTGCAAGTTGAATTCTTATAATCATGGAATCTAGTATGCATTAAAACCCATTAGAGGTCGAGTTTTTATCTATACTTAGAAACAATAAAAATTTATTAGAAGCTAGAAAAATTCATAAAAGATAAAATTGGTCGTCCAATCCCTGCAGTTTTCGTTGGTTTACACAAAAGATAACATTTTAATGTTCATCTAATTTCATCATCATCAATTGACATAGAGCGCAGATCCCCGTGAATCAATCCTGGATTACGCCAGGCCCATGCCGTGCCAGTAAGGTGTAAAGGAATGTTACTTAAATTCTGTATTCCAGCTATGCATGTTTTAACCAAAATTGAAGGATTAAAAATGTTTGTATATATTTTTTTAAGCAAAACGGCCACGTAAGAATAATATAACAAATACTGTGAAATAAATAAACGAGGTGCTTTAAGATATTTCATTTTGACAGTATTATTCTCGCCAGAATCGGAATTTTCAGAGGAATTTTCACCTCTCATGCCCGTTGTTTATTTGTAATAATTAGTTTTGAAAGCAGCATACCTCCTGTACATACACATCTCATCTGGAACAAGTTCATTAATTAGTAATACATTTTGATTTTCTTGCATTCCTGCTTCGATTGCACTTACTACTATTTATTTTATTTATTCATTTTATTTCTGTATTTAATTTACAAAAATACGCAAAACTAACTTATCAACATTTTGTTATTTTTAAAAGATTTTATAGAATTTGATTATTTGTAAAGGAGATTGTAAGTTTAGCCAATCCAATTCAACGTATTCATACTTATAGTGAAGTGAATGATAAACGAATAAAAAATCTTCCTGGGAAATTTGCAAGGAATATTCTAAATAAATAAGCAACCATATATTCGTTGTGTAATCCACAAAATCAGTTAAATACCAACAAACTAAAGTAGTATAGGTAAACAATGTTGCATCAATATTTGTTACAGTTTTAAGAAAGTCCGATGTAGAAATCAAAAAATAAAGTAGCAAAACTCGTACAAGTATCCAGGTCTATAATTTATAAAAGAAATAGGTTTTACCTAATGGCAACATCATATATTATTTCTTCAAGTAGCATTTATTTTTTGACAAGAATGGTCTATTCAATTAAAAACAAAAATAGCTACTAAAGTGGTATTTTATCGTTGAACTCGTATAAGTAGAAAAGTGCAAATGATAAGATAAGTGTAACCTACAGAAATAGTTCCAGTTGGTATACAAGCAGAACCTGATCTGACCAAGTTTTATTTTGACATTAAATTACTTTTTGGTGTGTCACACACTATCAAAATATATAAAATATTCGGCGGTCTAACTTTAAGCCTAATTTTTATTGCCTTAATATTTTTTTAACTAGTCGGTGTTGTGATGAAGAAAGCGCAAGAAAACTGGATTTGGAAAAATGAGGAATGGTAATTTGGCTATCGGTTTTTGCGTGTTTGCTCTAATTAATCATTGGCTTAAGTTTTCGTTGCGGTTGACTCAACCAGTCGTTTTTACCGCTAATATAATTTAATATGCCATACTTGTAACTGTCAATGAGGATTAAGGTTAAGAAAAACGCCCAGAAGTAATTTTAAGATCAGTTGGTAGATTTTAGCGATTTTTGAAGTCTGATACCGCGCGGCTAAACGATTTTTAATTAATTAATGTTCTACGTTTTCACCTTAATGAATTAAAACTTTGATTTTATTGCAGAGTTTCAGCTATAAACAAAATTTTAAAGATCAAATTATTGAGGCTCCATAAAAAATACAAACATTCCAGGAAACTTGAAGTTTGTGTATCAGGAAGGCGTTGGCAATCTGTGTTTAGAATTTGATATCATATTATTACAGTTTTTATTAAAAACGAAACTCGACCTATTAGAAAAGGATTTCACAGGCAGGCACGAATCATCTAAAATGTAACGTTAAATTTATATTTCCTTACAAATATGTTCCTAATTATAACTATCCGTGAAATTAATTAAGAATTTTCTATTTATAAAAACGAAAAAACTCAAAGTTCAAATTGGGTGATGTGAAATCCTAGCAGATACATGTTTATATCATGCAGACGAAAAGCGACGGGAATCGTCATAGCACTAACACCAGGCTTTTCTTTAAGCTTAACAATTAAGATAAATTTATTACAAGTGGTCAGTTGAGTTTGTTTCATACAAAAATCCTTTTAATCTAAAGACAAAATTTAACCATCTTTTTAATTTCTATTTTTTTAAATTTTTTCGTAGTTAAACTGCATGCAATAAGACTTAATTCATACTCAAGCACTCAAACTATAACTAAAATATGAAATAGAAACAAAAGTGTCTGCTAGAAACAAAATTACTCTCTCTAAAACATAACATAAAATGCAGTGAAAGTAAAATCTAAATATCTAGTTTGATTTATAAGGTGAAAACGTCGGAAACAATATTAAAGTATTCCACAGACAAAAATAAAACATTCAAATTCAGCGCTTGAAAAAATTTTTGTAGGGCTTTAAAGTAGTAAATTTTAGCCTTTCCCTGGGAGTTCCAGTTTTGTCTCTTAAATACTTACATTATAAAGCGTATATTCTAAACAATAAATTTTATTGTAACATTATAAAGATGCGCTTGTTTACTTATGTACCATAAACACTAATCAACAAAATAAAATTAGAGCTGTAGCAACTGTTCTACGTTTTATAGACTGAATTTCAATAAGAAGCAGGCTCGAAGGTTCGACGGTGCTTCTGTATTCAAACACAACAGCTGTTAATTGCTTTTCAATGCAATAACTGGAAATGTGTGGGTGGCTTTATCAAAAATACGGTAAAGGATGTTGATACTAACACATTCAGACCAATATAAAAATATTCGTTTGCTTGGCTTCGCGTTTTTAAAACTTCCATTTACTTGAAGTCAATTTGATCTCAAATCGCAAACTTGAATCGAATCTTTTTAGTTTTTTTTAGTTTTACATTAGGCTGCACATAAACTAAATATGGATAACCAACTCAGTATATTTTGCTTAGAAATTTTGAAACACAGGCTCGACTTGCTAGCCCTATTTGTTTAACCAATCCAACTGATTCAATTATTGTGATGCTTTAATTGCCTGAACAGACGTTTCGGATTTTTGCAAATTTAGTACTTTAGTTATCGTAACTCACGCACACCATTCAACATAGCCTTGAAGCGACCAAATCTCAAGCAAAAAAATTTTAAAATTAAAAAATGCCGAAATTTCCACAGCGCGGAATAACATTTTCATGTTAAGTTAAAGACATAAAAATGGCCATAACTCTCACTTTGTAAAATTGTTTTTTTGCCAACAAAACTGTTGCAGCGATTCTGTCAACGGGTCATTCTCTGCTGAACGTTTTACAACCAGCAAATATTTTTATTTTTAAAAATTAGTAGTGACCTAAAACCTATAAATTAGAAATCAAAGCGGAAAATGGCCACTTATTTTTAATTTTTCTAAAAATACAAAAACGTATATCAATACCGTCCCTTTTCACGGACGTCCTGGAAAATAGCAGTAGCAGTCTGACCCTCACCTACAACTACGAGGAGTTTTTAGAAAATCCCCTTAAATCGGTTTAAGAATACTATATTTATGTACGGTGGAAGCTCGTAGATTTAATTTTATTAAAATACATGCCATTTACATTCAGTAAACCTTATTATTTGCATTCAGTAAGCCCCACACGATAAAATAATAACATAGTGCAAAATAAGCGGTTTATTTTTGCAACATAAAAAGGTGGTTAGCTTCAGAATTTTACGAAGGCCAAATCTTTGTTGCGTGTTAGTTTTTATGCGTGGAATTTGCAAATATATCGTCTTGTCAGTGAGAATAATAGTGTTACTCTCTAATTTTTCCAGTAAATCTTGCGTGACTACCATCCCTTCTCTGGGCATTTAAATTTTTGTCTAAACAATTTAATATTTTTTTATTTCTGGTGAGCAGTCGAAGCACTATTTTTCATTTTAGTTATTCTATTGCAGATGTTTTCTGGTTAGGCTAGACAGTGGTGAATTTTATGTTGGTTGATATTACAGAAACCCAATGATAAAAATTCCCCACTTTAGGCAAACAAAATTACTTACAAAAACTAAAAAAAAAAAAAAAACGACTTATGCTTATCAGATCAGTATAAATAGCAGCAGCATACAACATAGGTCATCCACTATGCGTAACAAACTGAACTCGTTCAGCAGAAGTTAAGTTAAGTTCTGAATTCTTTCTGTTATTTTGATATAGTATAAAATATTAAAAGGTATTAAAATAGTAACATATTGCCGTGACAAAATGTTCAAGCTAATAATACAAAGCCTGAGCTGAGAGCTACCAGTCGCGTCCACAGGTTATGGATAGTGGAATTACCATCAGATTTGATGGTTACCCGTGAAATAAGCAGACTTACCTGTCGAGTAAGCAGCCGCGAGCACTTCAGCTATAATAACTGGAGAACTCAGTGGGTAACCCTTGGGAAAGGTTACCTCAAGAAATCCTGCAACGTCTGTAGAAGGTTATCATGACATGGTGAGCAATGTCACCATGAAATAAGTATTCCCTTGGTTCAGGGAAGCAACCGAGTCAGTACTGGTACAAGACTGAGAAGAAGATTTTCTGAATTGCTTGTTATCAGACAACCAAGTGTCAAATGATGACTCAAGGCAATGGGAAACCACTTCATTAATTTTCCCTAGTATATCACAATGGTCAGCAAGGAATCAAATATGGTCCTCAGTCACAGGCACTCCTTGAATGGAGAGAGTGTGTTAAAAATCTCCCACAGGAAAACAAAATTTAAGAAAATAGGTACATGCATAGTTCATATCAATCAGGAAAAGCTACAAACCTCATTAAAGAAATACGACGTCTTGGAATTGATATTCTAGGTTGTAGTGAAGTTAGATGGTCCGGAACTGGAAAATATAAAATAGAAGGCTATACCGTTTACAACTCAGATGATAACACAACACTCAATCAGAATGGTGTAGCGATTGTAGTTAACAACGAAATAGAAACAACTGTCAAAGGATTTTTACCTATCTCAGACAGGGTTGCGCTACTAAAACTCAATTCTAAGTCATTTATTGTAAATATTGTTCAGATATACCTATGTCCCGACTAGTACTAGCACAAATGTATAATGAGGTAGAAACAGCGGTAAAAGGAAGAAAAATAATAACTAAAGATTATCCTAGGAGACTTTAACGCAAAAGCCGGCAAAAAGAAGGACGAAAATATAGAGAGATTGGTCTGAGCACACGAAACTAAAGGAATGAAGAATGAAAGATTAATACAATTTTAGAAGAACTTTATTATAACGAACACTCAATATAAATTACCCCATTGGAGACTTCACCCATGGAAGTCACCTGCGGATAATAGAGAAACTATAGTGAAGAACCAAATCGACTACATCCTCGAAATTCCACTACAACCGTAGAAACATACCCAGGTGCAGATATCCCTCAGACCATAACTTTCTATTATCCAAGATGAAACTAAAACTGAAAAAAGTCAAAATAAAACATAAAACAATAAAACATCGGAAAAAGCTCACTGATAATACAGTGAAACACAAATTGAATGAAGAAGTAAATAACAACATTAATGCTATTAAAACAAGAAATTTTAATACTGAAGAAATAAAGAAGACCATAAAGGACTCAATGACTGAAAAACTTGAAGACGATGTAAGAAAAGTAATGCATGACCAAAGAAATTCACGACTTAATGAAAACTCGGAGAAAATACAGAAATAAAATGAAAATTAGTATAAAAAACTGGATAACATAATAAGATAGGAAATCAAAAAAGCGAAGGAAGAGTGGATAGATACTAAATGTACTGAGATGGAGTCACACGACAATTTAGACATGCATAAAAGAATCAAACAAGAGACAGGATTATATAGGAAAGGAGATTTGGATTTAGTGACAGAAAAACAAGAACAACTTGTAATAGATATATTGAAGAGAAATTGAAAAGATGGGAAGAATATGTCAAAGAACTATTCTAATATGGCGAAAAGACAAAAGACATGGAAATACAAGGATCCATCGGACGAACAATTACTAGAGACAAAATAAATAAAGCTATTAAACGCTTGACAACTAATAATGTAATAAAGCTACAGGCCCAGATGAAATTTCCCTAGAAATGAGTTGCAGAAGACCACTTAGATATTTTAATGCATATGTTCAAAGACATACATAACAGTGGTAAAATACCGAAAGAATGGAAGTTGTCAATTTTCATAGTAATTCCAAAAACGACAAATGCCAGAGTATGTGATGATTGTGATGAATATAGAACGATCAGCCTCATGAATCACATTCTAAAGATTTTTCTCCGCATAATACACAGAAGAATATACACTGAATTAGAAAACAGACTAACTATCCGATACTCAACCGATTTTCTGAAATGGGTTGGGCACCAGAGACGCCCTATTCGGGATACAGACTCTAATAGAAAGATGTCATGACGTGAGTTGTAGATTTTGAAAAAGCATTCGATCGCGTTTCACATAAAAAGCTCATAGAAATACCCCAGACCTCAGAAATTGACAATAAGGATTCAATAATTCTAGCAAATTTATATTGGTCCAACAAGCCATAATAAAAATAGAAGAAAATATCTCAAATGAAGTTCCTATTAAAAAAGGAGTGAGACAGGGTTCTGTGTTGTCTCCGTTGGTGTTTAATGTTTACTCTAAAGAACTATTCAAAGAAGCTTTATGATAACATAGATGAAGGCGTTATGGTAAACGGAAGACGCATAAATAATTTGAGGTACCCCTGGCTGACAGTATAGAAGGCTTATAGATATTAGTTGACCGAGTAGTAAATACTATGACATGAAACTTAATGTTAAAAAGACAAAAATTATGATTATTAATAAGAATCATGATTTAGACTGAAGTATTCTAGTTGAAGGGAGACCCCTAGAAAGAATAACTTCATTTAAATAGAGGTTGGACGCTAAACGACATGTGGGACCACTAACAAGAAATTACAATAAGAATTGAAATAGCCCACAAACCCTTTAATAAAATTTAAAAATTTATTACGTAGTACTAAAATAAATATAGGCCTAAGAATTCGTGTCCTCAAATGATGTGTGTTTTCCATTCTGCTATATGGTACCGAAGTATAGGCCCTGACCGAAACTACACGAAAAAGGCTGGAAGGTTTTGAAATGTGTTGCTACTACAGTGGATGCAACACTAAACAAACAACGAAGTTTTAAGACAAATAAAAAAGAACGGGAAATAAAACCAACAATACGAAAGACTACAACTTACCATTCAGGGCAAAATAGAAGGCAAAAGAGGACCAGGAAGACGCCGAATATCATGGCTAAAGAACCTTAGACAGTGGTCCGCAATAACATCGATTGAATAGTTTAGAGCAGCTGTAGATAAGGTTAAGTGGGCTAATGTGATCGCCAACGTCCTCAAAGGATAGGGTATGCTAAGAAGAATAAAAATAAAAATGAAAGAAAAAATGTCAAGCCTACCCTGATACGTAAACATCTGGAATGAAATATATTTTAAAACCTGAAATGTTCTGAAAATTTCAATACAACTGATTGAAAATTTAAGCCATTTTTTTAGTGATAATTTTTTGATAGTAATTTTGATATTATTTGTTTTCTGAATATTTGTTCTTCGGTTTAATTTAAAAAAAATGATAGCTTCTGATTTGAGAATTAAAATGAAGTGTACATTCACTACTAAGCAACTTTTTATTTTTGAGTCCTGCTGTGATAAAACTTTGTTCTAAGTAGCTGCAGTTCTTGTTGCAGCGTGAAATCAAAAGTGCACTCGAAACTGCACCTATATTAGTTTCCAAAGTCAAGAGAGAGCGAGTGTTAGATTTTATTTTTGTGTTTTGCCTTAAAGTTCTACATTAACATAATAATACAATAACTCATTTTCGCTACTTTGTATTAATAGACAAAATCAAGAAAAGGGAAAATCAGATCAACAATTATTTAATTGCACAACGGGTTAATGACACACTAATGCCTTGTTTTTATTTTTATTAGTTATCTGTGTTTTGTTTGAGGCGCACCGCTGTCTAAACCGAAAAAATCGTTACATAACTAGAAACTTTACTGCAATTTTTTAGAGCAATTTCTCTTAACTAACACATAAATCACTATCAGACTATATTAAAGCATGCAAAACATAAATTCTTATTAGTTCATTGTTAATATGTTAAAAACTTTATTTTCCGATCTCGATGCTAATCAAAAATGTCTTCGGTCGAATTCCGAGTGGGTTTTCGAAATATATCGTTCAATCTAGCAGTTGTCCGGTGTTTAATCAAAAATCAAAACATCGTGACAAATGTATTAGCTGTACAAGCAGGTAACTTGAGTGGGCACCGTATAGGTATTATTTAAGAGGTGATTCATCATACACACGAAATGACCACGTCTAGAGAGCTCTACACTGCATAACATTTTCAAGAGAGGCCAATCCAAACACAAACGTTTAACAAGTTTTGATGTTTATTTATCAAACTCGCGAATTTATTTTTTGTTCTGTCACAAGCCTGATGTGAAGATTTTTGAACTTCCCCTTGATTACTCCGTTATTCATTTAATCCATCTGTTCGATTTATGCATTAAAGCTGCAAATCTATAAAACTGTAGTATTCCATGTGGCTTTTGCTTATAAAAGGAGATAAAGGTTAATGTGCAATCAGGATGTTTGTAATAAAATTACCTTTGCTCCTCACGAATAAAGTGCATTCGTAGTTATCACATCTTTTAGTAAAACTGGTGACTTCTGTTTTATTACGAGGATTATAGATGCAATAAATTTCATAATAACTTTTAACATTCTCAAGCCAATTAAAAGTTTAAAGTACAATTCGATAAAAATTGTAAACACGTTATTTTCACAAGGAAAATAACGAACTTTTCTATTTATAAACTTTATATTTAAGTTCTAAAATTCAACTTTCCTTTAGTGAGGAAGATATTATGGTTATTAGTTTTCATACGAAGTCTGAAAATTTATTATAATTATTATAAAAGAAAAAGAAAATTTGCGTTAAAATCTAAAACATTCGATGATTCTCTTGCAAGCCTGCCTTGATTTACTAAAATTAGTTAATGATGTTAAAAGCAGAGCTGGGCCCCGATAGTGATGTTCAGTGTCTGTTATCGTCCAAATTTCAGATACTTTGCCATTTCCAAAAGGTTTCAGATATTTGAATCTGAATCCTTTGAAAGTATGTGAATTTTTATTGCAATTCCACCACAAGTCAATCCATTAAACAGACTCAAAACCAATATAAAAAAAACTTTACAGGTGTTACAAGTCACGTGTACATATACAAGATATAGATTTATTTTTGTAAGTATAGTTGATAAATCTAAAGAAACTATTTCTTTCTCGGCCCATCTTGTGCACCTTCAGACTATACTTAAATGTTGATAGGTATCTGAATGTTTAGTATTAGCTCAGCTCTAGTAAAAAGAAATCAAAATATTTGGTTCTAGGCTAAAATAAAAAATACAACTTTTCTTTTAAATATCAATGATTTATTGATGCGAAAATAATTAAAAAATGTAATAAAAACAAAAATATATGTAGGTAAAATATTCAAGCTCTCCACAAGCCGACGGGCATACAAACGTTCGTCTACTTGGCTGAACAAAAGGAGCACCTGAAATTGAATTAAATATTTCCGTTTGTAGTAAATCTGTGAACTTTTGCGGAAAAATTACATAAATTTATTCTAAACGAGCTAAAGGTTACACTGACTACAATACATTTATTTTGACTTAATCGTGAAATACTTGTATTTTATGGAATAAGTAACTGTAACTGTAACTTTATACACTTTTGTGCACTGCATTAATATGTATACGACCGCTGTTTTTTAATGCTTGACTGTGAGGTTCTGATATTATTTTTAGAAAATTCTTGGCCTTAAAATGTTCCTTTGGTTTTGCGAACTTCTATTCGAGTTTTACAATTTCAACTCTGATTATGTCAAATATCTATAGTCATTGAGGAATTTTTACCTCCTTGATATGAGTCTCAAAACTCTGAAAATTCCTTTATTTTTACAAACCTGTTGTAAAGCCTCAACTTTTAAGCTCGGCTTACGTAAAACAATCTGAAATTTTGAGGAACTTTTATCTTTAAAATTCGGAATTTTGATAAAATAATGCAATTTTTCCTGCAAATAATCCCAACAGAAAACACTATGAATCATCCTAGTCCAAAATCTGCAAATATTTTGTTGTTTTTTCTCTTTAACTTTGATAAACATTTGGACATAAATAAAACAAGTTGATATCTTGTTTTACACGTGTATATTCGCAGAACTGTAGTAGTAGGGTTAAAATAATAAAAAAAAAAAAACGTTTAGAATTTGATGTTACGTAAAAATTGTTCTAAAAATAGTGCATTTATAAACAGGCTGTTACATTATCTTCTTGTTTGTTTTATTCGTTAGGGGTCAACGGGATCTGTCTGCAAGAGATACTCCTCGTTGGGGTCAAACGTCACTTTTTTAACCGGAATGGACACCCTGTCTCTGGTTGTATTATTTATTGAAACTATCTACACTTCTTTCAGTTTGTTACCATGCAGATTCATTTAGGCTTTAACGGTTTCACATTTTTAAATTTCTGAAGGGCTCTTTACCCTACAGAAATTGAGAAAGCGCGGTTCCTTCAGAAAACAAATTCTGATTTTACGTTGCTCCTTACTCATACAATTTTTTTATTAGTTTGGGTTAGAGCGATTAAAACGGTTTTAGTACAGTATAGTATATCCTGCAATTTTTTGCGGTTATTTTATAAACAATTGATAAGGATATCAAACACTAACGAAAACATGGTGCTTATTTGATTGCAAAGTTACAAGAAAAGCAAATCCGGGAGTTGCAGGTCGTCTTTCTAATTTACAAGTATTTTTCAAAGGAAAAGTAGGTTAAGCGATGAAAAAGGTGAGCCATTTATTTTCCAAGCTGTAGAAATCGGTTGGAATCGTGTTCGAGTTCTATTTTTTGCGACAAAATCTGAATGAAAATATCTAGATATAAATTGTTTTATTCATGGAAATGACAAATATTTTGCTCGGGCTTAAAAAACAGCGTGGATATCATCTCACGTTTATCTTGTAACCTCAATACATATGAAGATTTATACCTTTTCTGTTAATTTGTTATAACTGTAAAACAGAACCGGCGCTTCCGATATTTGATAATATTTGTTGACAACCGAAAAGGAAAAAATTTCTTGGATTTTTGTTGCTGGAGGAACGGTGTCATACACGAGAGATTTCCAGATTGCTTAATGAATTTCCAACTAAAGATGTAAAATAAAATTATTATTAATCAAACTTTGTGCTACTTGTTTTACAATGGGCCAGATGTTGGAAGAAGTTTTCATTCAGGCAAACACAACAAATGATTATACGAGGTGGTCTAGAATTTCTTTAAAAGAATTAACATCATGCTGTTATGCAAATTAATGTGTTCCATTTCGTACAGTTGGTAAACCAGCGGGATAATCTAGGAAACGGACTTTGTACGGTTGGTGCACACCTGAATTATATTGCCTATTTTGTTGACGCTTTATTACAATAGAAGACCACAATATTTTGACTAAGATTTACATAAAAAACAAGTACTTTGTCGGGCATCGCTGCACTTTCTCCTTCTTTTATTCTGAATAGTAATTGGAAAAACCAATTATACTGTTCTAATTTTTCTTGGGTGGCGGTCGGTACGCTTTTACATGCGTTCATAATTTATGGATGGCTATTTTTTTTGTTCTCTTGGTTATTATACTGAATTATCGTATCCAACGAGGCTGGCTTTACGTGTTATGTAGTTTTTGACTTGGCAGAGATTGTAAAAGCTTTCACGCATTTCGAAATTTCCTTTATATTTGTTTAAGTCTGTTATAGTTTCACCTTTTCATCCCTACTTTTATCAGAAAACTACAGATTTTGACTTGCCCCTAGCTGAAAGAATATTTATTTTAAACGATTTTAGGCTATTTAATAAATACCTAGCAAATAATGTTGTACCAACTCAGGTTTTTGAATTCTGAAAAATGTAGCTAATCCTTTATATTTTGACCTCAAAAAAGGTTGACTTACTTCTCAAAAAGATTGCCCTAAAAATGCCATTTTTTCGGATTAGCATGTTAAGAATAAAAATTATTATTAGTTTTAGACGAAACGAGACTTCTTTAACAGAATAAACGATATTCTCCCGAATATTGCCTATGTCTTTCTAAACATTTTCAGATTTGGAACTTTTATTCTTCCTTTTGTGATTCTAAGAATCGTTTTAAAGAACTATCACGTTTTAAGCTAAATCAAGCAGAAAACATTTTTGAAATTATATACTGTGGTTTTTAAATGAGTAATTTATCAAGATTATTTGTTGGTAGATTTTAAAACATCTTGTATTGTTAAAAAAGCTAGAGACAAACTCTCATATTTCAAATATAAGTACATATATATTTTCGAGCTGTATTACAGCCGAGGCAACGTCTCACTTCCCAAACACCATTTATTTCTTTCGAGCCAATCTTCTTCTTGTCATCCTCTGGCTTCCACAGCTTCGGTTATCTCTACTCTCCAGCTTCGTCTAGGTCTACCACATTTTCAACGTTCTGGTGGTACACATTTCCACACTTTCTTTGGCTACCTGTCGTCATCCATTCGTTCTAGGTAACCGTCTCAGATAGGTCTTTTAGTTTTTATAGTATATCGATTATGGTACCATCTACCCCTCATTCACTGTCTTATTTCTTCATTTCTCACGTGTTGTGGTCTCGATACACCATAGCTCCGCCCCGCATAGTCCATTAGACAGTTTTTGTTTTACTGGTTGATAAACCATATCTCTGACCCATACGTAGTGATACTTTCAATTATAGCCTCATAAATTGTTGTCTTTGTTTGCTTTGTAATTTATCGTTCCAGAGTATGGCTGTTTAAAAATCGAATGGCTCTCTTTTCCTAGCCTATTTTGAACTTGAAAGCTGCTTCACTTCCTGGTATGGTTGATAAAAGAACTCCAAGGTAACGAAAATTTTAGCAGCTGTGAGCTCCATACCATTGTCTCCTATTACTAAGTGCTTAGTCTTCTGTAAGTTAATCTCCATTTATTATACTCCTGAACCTTGCATGACATATAGTTAGAGTCATCAAAATCTTCAGTAATAACGATTTGATCGTCAGCAACAGTAATGTACTAAGTATTTCGTCACCAATCTGCACACCCATACTGCCACACTTTCTTTTCCGCTGTATTAAGTGTTCGTTAAGATAAATTTTAAACAAAGTGGGTGATGTATAGCACGAGGTGACAAAGGTACTCTTGTCGGAGTCCCTTGCTCATCTAGAAATCAGTAGAAATACGTTATCCAGATTTTAAACAGCTTGTGGTCTCTTCGTATAGGTTCTTTTCGGCAGCGATATGTACATATCGTATATTAATGCTGTTGGAGTTTTCCTTGCACTCCCATAGCTTGCTTTGAGCAACACTGTCGTATGCCTTCTTAATGTCTACGAAGGTAAGACGTAAAGGTCTTCCACTTGCACTCTTTTTTTCAATAATTTGGTTTAATATAAACACGTTATCGATACATGACCATCCAGACCGCTCTGTTCTTCTTCATTGCTCTCTTGCTCTATTTTTTCTTTCGGTATTTTTCCGTATTATTCTGGAAGTTGAACTAATCACACTAACGCCCTTGTAATTTTTGCAGACCGTTCTATTTCCTTTCTTATAAATTGAGGATATATACTTACGCTTGGTTCAATTTTTTGGGCACTTTCTTACGTTTCGGACATTTGTTGAATAGTTGTGCTGGAATACTGAAAAATTGTGTTGAAGCAGCCTTTATAAGTTCGGTTGGAATATTCCTAGGTCCGTACGCCTTGATATTTTTCATTTTGGTTATGGATTTTACTACGTCAGATACCTGTATTTGTGGTATCTCATTGGGAAGATGTATTTCGTTCATTTTCTTCGTCTTCTATTTCTATAAACTCTGCTCTTTCTTCAGTTATATTCTTTTCACTTGTTTATACTAATCAGAACGACACAATCATTTTCCTTAGTTTCTGCACGTATTGCTTAGGGTTTTCCACGCTTCATTGATTATTGTTATTATCTTTTATTTATTATGCTTCCTCTACATCTATTTATTTCTTAACATTTGTTCTTCCATGCTTCATTTTTTGTACGTGTTGCTGTTCTCTTCACTTCTCTGTTTATTCTCGCGTATGATTTTCTATCTTCGCGGTCGTTCGTGTTTAATCATTAGCCTATATAGGCTTCTCTTTTACTTTCAACAAAGTTTTCTATTTCAGATACTTCGGCTATTTTAAAAGAAAAAGAAAAGTCAATTGAGGCCAAATTCTGTTTCAAATATGCTAATACTATTGTATTTCTTAGATAAATCGAAAATTATGGAACTCTGCGGCTTTAACTTTGTTAAACTGAAAAATCTGCATTTTAATCAAAATTGTTATTGTTTTCAGGTATCTTATGAAAACTGTTCGGTATTAATTTAGAAATTTATAATCAGTAAGGTTTTTAACAAATTTGAGCGGTTATTTGAAGTAGTAAACAATGATGCATCTAACAATTTGTTAAACTTACAGACAAATTTTCTTTCCAATCGTTAAACGTATGTATGTATATAAATCAAGAAAATTCTGCAGTTTGCACTTAAGTTCCGTTTTGAATTTATTGCAAAACTTGTTTGAATTGCTAGAAGAGCTTAGTTTATAAAAAGTTCTTCTTGGAAGTCTGAATTTTGATTTTTTTTTATGTATAAATGTCCAAGGAAATAGTAATAATAATAATACCCCGTTGCATTTTGATCTAAGTGAACGTAAAGCAGAAGTGCACTTAATTAATGCATTTTATTGCACCTTATGATTCATGAAGCAGCTCTACCGTTGAACCAACACCATCCAATTTCAAACGAAGTCAAGTATATAAATAACGTTTCGCGTTTGACACTCCCCAAATTTATTATGTGAAATATTATGTAGCTCGGCTTTGAAAAATGTGTGTTTAAGATCGTTAATTACTGGGTCCACCGTAAAGTGTCAGGATGTCCCTGTACTCGCCGCATCCGTAGACAAATGACTGCAGAAATAATTTATCTAAGTATTATTTTGGGACTTAAAGCTGTGTAAATAGTCAAATTACTAACAAGTGCTTCTCTAGTAGCGAATCGCAGCAGGAAAACTACCCGAGTTGGGGAAGTAATTCGATAAAATGTTACTGGCGGGAGGTTCATTGAACTGCTGCAGTTTCGGTTTTGTAAGCTTTTGGGTCTTACTCAGATAAATCCCAGAGTTGTTTTTGTAGGGGCACAAAAGAATTATCTGATTTGCGACGGGTAAGCAAATAAGGCATAGATAATAGAGGCATAAAGTAGCCAAGATTATCATCTATACACAAAGTGACAAATACATAGGTTTTCATAGGAACTATTGCCTAGCTAAATGCGGATTCAAAACAAGATTAGTGCGACGAACAATTCAAGAAAAAATCTGAGATTAGCATTGTTTAGTAGTTTTAGTGGTTTAATGTTTCTGCTTTTGTACGAAGCATTTTTGAAAAATTCCACAAACGCATCGCTCGTGTGCAAAATAGGAAGTTTTAATAAATATTAAAACGATCCGTGGGCATAGTTCACATGATTGGTACCCGATTTGGATAGAATCTAAATCTGGATAAGGAAATATCACGAGAAGGTTTATAATTAAAGCAAGAATTTTTATCTGGGGTTACTGGGATCAAAGTTACAGCTCCTATTCGAATTAGTCATACTTATTGCACATTTTCGCAATTTTTAACTTTTAAATTCCGAAGCTTCGATTAAATCTTTCTTTTTATAACCACACATCTATTAAATATTTAAAATGTAATTCACCCAACATCATTTAGATTAGTTTGATATCTCTTACATCAAAGCAATTTCTTTGTGTTATCACATTTGCATTTTCATCGGAATTGCATTCAAAATTACGGAGTACCTAAAGATCTCCTCGAGATTATTTTTTAGATAAGGTTAATACGATTCGTAAGCATTGTGTAGTTATTAAATTATTATATCTTGCGTTTCTAATGATATTTAATTGTATAGTTGTACTTTTAATTATGGAGGGAACTGTAAAATTAAGTGGGTTATTTTGTACAAGTGCTGTAATATTTTTTAATTCGTAATTGACTACCCTTATGTTGCTTGTACCATATAATGTTAGGTATTAATTTATTATTTCCACTTGCTTTTATTTCCGACGTTCTGATAATCACTTGTTCGAGATTGCTTCGTACATTCTCTGCACGTTATTTGTTTCCAGTCAGCAAATACGTATAAAAATAACAAAGAATTCTGGCAATTTAAAAAGTGTTTTTATTTATATACAATCAGAATGTTTCCATAATATTTACTTTCCTTATAAATGATAAAAATATTACATGTTTGGGAATTTACTGTTTTATACAGAAAAATAAACCAAGTTTCAGTACCATGAGAGCAAGGCGTGCAAATACCATTGCACTTTATCTACAAATATTTGATTATTGTATGTTTTTATTAATAATTGGCATTGTTTACCATAGTTTATAGAACAAAGTGAGTTTACCCTATGACCTCTGTCAAGTAGAAGGCTTCGATTGTTGGGGTTAACTTTTCTTATTAAATATGCTTTGCGAATTTATTTACTTGAGGGATTTACACTCTTATTTGTGTTTGTTTAAGATTTCTATTTGTTTGTTCAGTTTTACATAAATAAATAAGATCAACTGTGCTTAATAACAAATAACTTCAAAGCAACAATTTCTGCAAAGGAATTTGAATCTTAGAATGGAACTTTAACAAAGCTTAAAATTAATTGTATTCCATTGAATTTCAGTCGCTTATAAAATAATAGGAGAACTCAAGACAACCTAATTCAGAGTACGTTTTAACAAAAATCCTCTTGCTCGAAATATACAATAACAAATCGGAAAGGTTGCGTCGACTTAACTCAAGGTTTTTTTGTTTTAACAAAAAACAGTAACTAAGAGGCTCATTTTACTGCGAATAATTAATTTTTTGCTTGTAATCTGAGAACGGAACGTTTATGTTTTTGCAATTTTTAGTTTTGAACTGATGATTCTCCAAAGGTGGGATAGATCTGAACGTTTACACTTTTATATTGGGCAACATTGAAAGAATAAATTTTTATTTGGAAATCCTGAGTGCCTTTGTAGCTCGGTTGATAAAGCATTGCTATGTAAAGCCAGGTCAATGGTTCGAATCCCTGCGGAGGTTATATTTTTCTACAGAAATTCTACAATTTCAAAATTCATTGAAATAAAATATAAATAAAATTTAATCTTGAATAAGAGGCAGGCTGTTATAATAAAGTAATGTAACCAAGTGGGCTCCTACTTAGATATGGCAATCCTGAAAAGCTATTGCCAAACAATAAAAAACAATTAAAATTTAGAGTCGCAGCAACAAACAACATCCAGAAGATTGTATTCTTCGTTGATATTATGTGTTTAAATAAATATCATGAAAAATTTTACGAATCATACTAATCATAGTATGTGATATTTAAGTTATTAGGCTATAGATTCGATTTAAGTTTTGAAAGATGGGGGCGAGTGTTGCTTAAATTTCACTGATTTTCTCAATTGTTTTCCAGGATCTTTCGATTTCCAACTTATTCATACAATATTCATCTGACGGATTTTAATGTATCATAGAATTCGGCATAGTTTGTGAAGTCTTAAGACTGCTGGTTTTTATATGAATCTGTTCTTTCGAGTACAATAGTTAAAAAGAAATTTTCATGCCCCCCCCCCCCTGCGAAAGTGTTACTTTCGTAGCCTGGTATGTTACTTTCGTAGCCTGGTAGCGCGAACGAAAACGAAAATAAATAGTACGGTATTGTTACCGTAGTAACGTTGACAACAACCCACCATATTAATCACTAAATCATTTTATTTTATTATAATTTCATCTTTTACGGTGGTTAAATGTCGAGGGAAGCATGAAAAATTTAATACATTACACGCTGCGAAAGCCCTATAGTCAACTTTCGCAACTTGTAATGTAAATAACTATTCTGTCACTGCTTGTATAGAGTTTTAAACTGGTCAAATAGAAGCAGTTGTTTCAATGAGACAGTCAGAAGCACAATTATCAGTAAAAGTTAGGTCCTTCCTTAAATTGTAGGGCCCATATTTTCACCTTATGTTTAAAGTTTCTCTAACTAAAGTCATGTTTAACGTAAACATAAAACGATGTGGATTTATACTGTTTTTAATGTGTAGAAAAGAGATGCACGATACTGCGATGGCAATTAAACATGACGTTAAATTTAAACATGAAATAAGAAGAATATCAATCTAGGTCTTTTGAACTAGTGATATTTTTGTATAGAACTTGACATCGAACCTAAGCTTAAATAAATAACAAATAACAGGAGAAAAATATTTGTTTCATGACTTGAATTAGCAAGAAATTGTGTTAAAAATGTATTGTTTATTGCTGATAAAATATAAAAAGAATAATCAGAAAAATAAAGGTTACAAACAAAATTTAGCTTTGGACCCAATTTTAGCCTGCGTTCTTTTACAATTTGTTCCACGATTGCTTTAAAATAAGCACAAGCAAACGGTAAACTGTGTTTCTTTTAACTAATGGCATCTAATTAACAAGCGCCTGTATCTATTATTATTCTCGTGGGCGTTAGGAAACGACAGAGTATTACAAAAGCGATAACTTTGCGATTCTGAAAAATTGAAAAGGGTAAAATATCGTACTCGAACAAATGCTAATTTCAAGTCACGTTACCACAAACAACAAATTAATTCGTTTTAATTAAAACAGTTAACTTTTTACTTTGCTAATAAATTTTATTGGCACGTTTATATTTCATTGCAATAAAACACATAAAACACAATTGAGTGTAAAATAATACAAAAATAAATAGTTAATTAATTGCCTTTGATTATCAACTCTAATAAATTTTATCTAAATGTTCTTGCGTAAAATTTAATGGGGAAATTTAAGTGTTGCGTCTACAAATTGCATAAATGCAACTGAGATACGAGAAGAGCTCACACTGGAAATCCGCAACTGCACAGGAAACAGCACCGAGAATTGTTATTTTATTCAAGATTCTCTTTCCTACTACAGTTGTAGATGATATCTTCGCGTTAAAGCGCACGTTTTACTTCTAAATTAATTATATTTTTACTTCTTGTTGTTCCGTTCAACTCGCAGCACAAAACCATGGTAAAATATTCCAGACGGTCCCGATTATTAAACTTTTATTGTTGTTTGTGCAACCCGTAACTGAATTATTATCAATTCCAATAAATTCTTGATTAACCAAAGCTTCCGCCGAATAAAGGAACGCATTATTACGTTAAATATTGTGCGTTTCGTAACGATGCACCTGCGTTATAGGAATTGGTTATAAATTAATTATTTCCCTATTCCTCCGTCACCTGCTCGATATTTCGTAAGACTTTTGAACCAGATATTTATGCAGGAATTGATATTCCCCGCTGTTTTACATATGTTACCTCATTTTTACACCATTTTATAATTTTGACACTCTTGTAAGCGAAAAATTATACCACGAGCCGGAAGGGTATATAAATCTTTCCGAATTTATTTCGCGCACTACATATATCAAGTTTTCTTTTATATCGGATCGTTGTTCTCCTACATTTATTTTGTTCGCGAAGGATTTATAACATTGACCCGATGATATGTCCAAGTATTAGAATAAAAATAGTTACGCTTAAAAAACTTGCTTACATGACACAATTCATAAAATGTTGTGTATTTAGTAATATCAAAGTTGATGTAGAATTTTATAAAATATCTTGTAACCTCGAGAAATAATTCCAGGCGATATAAAAATATCTAACGTGTTTTGATATAACACGGATGCTTGAATTTATCAATGCGACCGAAACAGTTTCCTGAACGTTGGCGATATGGAACCGCAAGTGGGAGTAAAATTTAACTCTTTCGTTGTTTTTTTTTTTTTTCATAAAAGCTTAAGCCCAAATTAACGAATTAAATATTTGCCATTGAACACCATGAAATTAAGTTTGAAAACAGATAATAAACGCCTGCTGAAATATTTATCAAGGAATTATTTATGTTGCGATAAGATCCCTAAATAAAAAGGGTTACAAACCACAACCGCAAAAGTTTAAAGTTCCCATAAATTGTTTTCCTTTCTAAATCTACAGAAATTTTGCTACTCCGTTCGAGAGAGGGTTAGCTCGGCCTTTGATTAATGAGCTAATTGCGTGTTAAAATTAAAGACGGTTTATTTATGAAAATGGATGCTCCTGTCAGTATTCATTTGCAACAGAAAACGCTGAAAATTAACACAACCAAATGAAAACTAAACGAAGCGATGGTCCCGCATGAATTTAGTGTAATTTATTAGAATGTATGTCTTTATTATCGATATCATCACAAAATGTTAATTTTATTAGTGTCATTCCTAAGTTAATTAATTTTTGGTTAAAATTATGAGACACATAATTTCTTTTTCGGCATTGGCATTTAAATTAAATTATGCATTTGTGGGAAAACTACTTCTATAGTTCTTAATTTTTTATAAGTGGCTTTTTTGAAATTTATGTGTCATTAAAATTATGGTTGTAATTAATAAAATAAAATAAAAACGAAAATGGCAGGTATTTTAAATTTTTATGGAATAGAAATTTAAATGTAAAATATTGAAACTATCCTTAGAATTATGCAACGCAAATCCTTTCAGAAATAATTAAAGAAAAGATTTTTAAATTTATAAAGGAGATCAAACGAAAGAACTAACTCTTTGCGTAATTGTAAATAAATTCATGTTTTTGTTTAAGTAAAGGTGTAAAAAACTTTCATAATTCCAGCCACTTAAAGGACTTGAAAGAATATCTGTAAAACTAACCAGAAGTTTTTGATGATTTGTTTGAAGTCTTTCCAAACTGAAAATTCACTTTATAACTATAGCAACACAACAGCTAATTCAGACATAATTATTATCACCATTTCAGTAGGTGGTACATTACCAAAACACAGATTAATTTTACGCTAACAAATACAGATGTAAAGATAGCAATGGATGAAGAAATAAAACTTAAATTTTACCATATCTCCTTACAGATTAATCTTGGAGATAATATTTTTCACGGATTAATACAATAATAAGCGTTTCCTTGTCAGCCCTGAACGATTAAACCGAATCACCGACCATAAGCACGTGTATGTTTTGCATTAGGTACGAAATTAAGTCCAACTCTTTATAACCATTACCGGAGTGTGAAAAATATGCATTAAAAATTAATTGAAACATAAATGTGGGATGCGTCAGGTAACATCTTAAAATATAATTTTGTTATCTTTATATAAACAGCGTTTATTAAATCTCTTAAATGCAAATGGTGTACCTGGTCTTAAAAAGCTATAAACATGAAAAATAATATTTCCTGTTTCAAGCGAAGAGTAAAACATGTAAAGCTTGAAAGGGTAATTTTCTTGTATAAACAAGCAATTACGTTTTTAGAGCCTGGGAAATGTCAACATTTAGAAACTATCAAAACTAAGTAGTAAAATTAATGAAAAAACCTCAAATTTAAAAATTGCTAATTAAATTAATTTGTTTATTAATTAGCATGCAAATTTCAGAATCGTTTATGGATTTGTCAAATGATTATGTAACTACCAGGTAGCGTATGCAATTGCGTAGAAGAACGTAGCTGAACGAAAGTTTTTCCCATAAACCTCAGGAGAACTAACAACTAGGAAGTGGTTTCTTAGGTTTTTAATTATTTTCCTTTTGCTGTGCCGCTCTTGATATTGTATCAGGGATGGCACGAATAGAAAAATAACCTGATTAGGCTAAACATACTTTTTTTTGTTCTTGCAACCATTTCAGGACCGTGTAAATTTTGCAGTTAAACAAAATTATAAATCGTAACCGTTTTCAACAAGATATGGTACGTCATTATCAGTTGAACAAATTGTTCAAGCCCTTATTAACTTAAAAATCTTTAGATTAAATAATCAAAATTAAGAGTTATGACGTTTTGAGTACTCTGCTAATAGCTAAGTATAACATAAGGTACTGCTTAATTAGTGAAGAAGCTTAATAAAAAGGCTGAAGAAACAGAATTTGTGTAGCTTAAAAAAAGTAATAATCTCGAATAAGTGGCCCTTTTGCCTACCTTTTTTTGTAAAAAATTAAGTAAATAACAGCATTTATCACTTTGGATGGTGCCATGGTGACATTCGTTTTTCTGATTTGTGTTAGCTTTCTTTAATCTTTTGGTGACTCCCTCACTCCTAATTTTGAGGGTTCCTATTTTACTTGACATTTGATTTGGATAAAAATTCACTACTTTGATTCTTAGTTACGACGATTAACTTATACTTTCTATAGTTTTGAGCTACAGAAATAAATTGGGCTTAATTCAATAGGTCAATTAAATCGATTAAGCTTGTTTAGTTTGTATCCTTAGGATTTCTGTGAGTTTCTTAAATACAAATCAACCACCCTTTTACAAGTGCAAATTTACATTTTGGAAGGCAAACAAAAATCAGTGATTTTAATTCATCTATCGAAAGCCATCGTACTTGTCTTAATCTTCAACATTCTTAACGACTAGGCAGTTAATAATTCATCCTGCACAATTATTTTCAATTAATTATTTATCATAAATGACCATCAATCAAGTGCAATCAAGTCCATAATGTCTTCTTCGATAAGTAATTCAGGGAGGTTAATTTTCTTCATTTAAGATCAGATAACCGCAATGAAACATATACATATATACAATATAGCAGTATTAATATTCTTTCGCAAATTGATAATCATCGTTATGATTTGTATGGCAGGGGAATCGTTAAGTCTATTTATTAACAAGCAAAAATCACCTTGAAAAAGTTTTTAATAATTTTAGTGCGAAGTTATAGACGCCGAAGATGTTTATAACGCCCTTGCATTTTTCTACATTAATATGCATATTGCGTTTTAATATACGCTCGTAAATCTTTTAATATTACATTCTCGTGATGATGATCATTACACACGTAAAATCCTACGCATCTTTTTAATCGTTGTATCTAATAGTAAATGGATAAACGCGTTGTAAGGAATTTATATGAATATCAATAACATTAAAGTACTTTTGTTACATTTTGTTTGAATTATTTAAACTTACATGCATATCTAAAGTATATTTTCATGTGCTTCTCCTCAATATTTTTTAGTAAAAATATGGATGAAAAATAATGGCTTAATTAGAAATGAAAAGCGTGTGAGTAAAACATTCTGAACGTATTAAGTTGCTCTTTTGGAAAAATATTACATATCCCTTATTTTCTGATTTAAATCTTTCTACTCGTAACTATCGCGATAAGAAATATGTTACTAAAAGTAAGAATCAGAATTTTAGTGAAAATTTACAACATTTTTTGGATAATATTTCACTTTTTTGTATTTCATAGGCTGAAAAACTGCAGCTTGCTTGCAACTTGCCATGTCTGAATATTTCGGCATTTCTGTTGTTTTATCAAATTATTTATTTTACAATAATTTTAAGAACTGAATGTGGGAAGTTCAACTTGTGGCGTATTGGTATTCGGATATTTTGTGTTCTTTCTGTTTATTTTATAATTAATGTGTGTATTAAAACTCCATTAAAAAATAATAACTAAGGAGTTAATTCATCTAAAGCTGAAGTAGTAACAATTTAATCAAAGATTACGCTAATTTGGAAAGCTAATAAAAAATATAAATTGTTTAACCTTATTTTAAAGTTTAATAGGCTTTAGTGAAAAACGAAAAGACATGCTGGACTTAAAACACAATCTGCATATCGATACCATCATTCTAATACCACGTACGAGAATTTTTAAGGAAATTCAGGTTTTGAATGTATGTATGTATGTATTGTCTGTAACCTCTTATACCTTTCAGCGTCGAATGTAAGTATGTATGATTTTTAAATATTGCTAAATTATTTTTAGGGATTATTTTATTTTAAATGTCATTTCTGTAGTAGGTAAAATAATTAAATTAAAATGTGTAGCAAGGTATTAGGTATCGATATGCAGGTGTAAATATTTATATATCTAAGTCTTATTTATTTGTTGGTAATCTAGTGTTATTTAATATAAATCTAACTTTCTAAAGTACGTAAACGTAATCCACCGCACACTCTTCTGTTTTAAATAAATAATTTCCCATGGTTTTCTCTGTTCGTGCAGGTTCTTTTGCAAGTGTTTACTGAGTAGGGAGTAGTTGGCTGACTCTTTTCTGTAAAGCTACGGTGACATGATGAAATATTTACGCGAGATTCTAGAAAAGGTGTGTAGCAGACTGGAAACAATATATGTCCGTATAAATATTAAGCAAGCTGCATTGCAGGGCGACATACACGGTTAGAGAGTCGAAATGCCATAACTTATGCCCAATCAACGCAACTTCCATGCGAAGAAGTCGCCCTTATTGGATGAAATGACCAAAAAAGATGAATTCCAGATACAGCAGTAAACGTCGATGAATTATGAATTGTTTGAAAAACGGTATTAAAATTTCAAACCATCTTACATATTTTCCTGTTGCTTCGCTCAGAGTTGTTATCCATATAATTCCATATAAGTTGATTTGCTCTCGTGAACCTTATAAAATATTAATGAATTATGGGGAGAATTTATTGCAATTAAATGCTAAGAGAAACGGTTATTATCTTCATTTTTTTTCTTTCTCAAAAGGGTATTGTGATTTATTTGCGGTACATCGAAGCTTATGGATACCAGAAGAACACGTGGGAAAGCAAATTTCTTGCAAATTTAAAATTCTCTTAGTCTTCCTTTTTTACAAACGATCGCGGCTTTTTCATATAAGAACGTTTTGATCATAAACCTTGGACGTCATTTTAAGAGCAAAGGATTTAGTGTCTGTCATACTGCAATGTCGATACGTGTACGTGAATGAATTTTACTACACGCACGCAATTTTATTACCAGTTCGATAACAATGTACGTGCCAGAAAACGCCATCTTTAAAAAAATAGATAATTACAGGCAACCCTTTGATACTTTGACGCGCACTTACTTTTTTAAGGTGCCTCATGCTGTGTAAAGTAATGCTCAGTACACACGAAAGGAAGAAGCAACGAGTTGACGTTTTAACGAATTCTGATAAGGATGTGTGTGCAGTTCCCAGAGAGAACTTGAAAGGAAGGTTGCTCAGCCGTGAGTTGTGTCTACCGGCGCCTTATCTGACCGGCCAATCCTTGCTTAAACCATAGGCGACTCGTTTATTTCGAATAAATTACAAAAAATTACCAATATTAATAATAATATCAGACAAAATTAACTCGGATAAAGTAGCGCACCTCTCGTACAATTCTAACTTGACTTATGTTTCTCAAACTGTGATAGTCTTAATGTATTAAGACGTTAAGAACTGTTGGTATGGTGCAATAATATGTAATAATTGTTGTAAAGACAAATGTTTCAAATCGTGCAAGTTGTCTTGTCTCAGTACGAGGGAGGTACGTAGCTTAATCCGAAACCCAGCTTAGTGTGTTCGCTTTATCAAACCGGCTCACCGTTATTAGCTAGATAGATAATCAAACAACTCAAGTTTAGGTATTTCTTGTTTTGTTTTGCGAATTAGAATTAATGGGTCAAGTTAGAAGTAGATCATTTGCGATATCGATTTAGATAATTACTTAGAATAAATTACTGGGACGAAATGGTCACAAGAGAAAGTTTTTGCAGAGGAGTGAGAATTTTTCCTACGTCCTACGACTGCTGAATCCAACACACACAAGTTTCCTTCAGAATTTTAATGTTTGTCCCGTGCATATCCCATAAAATGAGGGTCGATTTAGTAATTTGCGTTTAATTAACATTAATGTGGAACCGTCGGCACATGATTTACTCGATTCGCTTTCTGAAATAGGGGCGGGGGGAGGCAAGCTTACCATAATAAAAGTCACTCGACTTTCAATGGTGAACTTTTTGAAGCATCTCTCCATACCTACTTACCTTTTTGTAAAAATTCTGGCGAACCTTCTGAAATCACCAATTTTTTTTTTTATTTTAAGCGTCGAAATTGCTTTGTGGACATGCCGGGTATTTTAAAATGGTACGAACAAAGAAGGCTTCGGATAAAAAGTGGAAATTATTAATGATGTTATCAAACTAATCAAGGCTAGAAATTTTACAAACACTTAACCAGTTTAAAAATTTCAAGGTGGATTTTGATGGCGGTTTTACTTGTGGCTTTTTAGATCTGAAGGATAAATTAATTACACTGTGATAATTAGTAGCTTCAATTTGACTCCAGGAAGTTTCACTCGGTAGATTTTTGAGTCCGAATTTATAATCCAAAAATACTCGAACGTAAACATCAGTGTTTTAAAGTTTATTATTAGAACTTGCAGTATACTTATACCTGTATTTGCAGAATTTCATTTTACTCTGTAATATAACATATAATGATATAAGTATCTATTTTTCAATGCCTTTGCAAACTTTTGATTTTGTGTTTTTAATAAAGAACTTTTTTAAGCAAAAGAAACCCAAGTTGAATCAGTAAAGGCCCTTATTTTATTTCAAATCTGATACACAGTCGACCCTCTGAATAGCCAACAAGTAAATACTTATTGCAGCTTCGGATGATTTAGGCAGCATTTTTCACATGGCTTACTATCTTTTATAAAATATACTGCTTTCTCCACGTAAGAAGGAAAAATATTCTGTAGTAAAATCATTGTTTCGTTATATAATTGATTAAAATAAAGAAGCACCAGCTGTAAAAATTTGCTTTCTCTTTGTTTAATAAATCAAAAGTTTCCATTAATCGCCACTTGAATAATTTTATAATTTTTGTGCTTTAAATTATTAGGCTGACTTCTATTTTAATCCTGCGCCTTCAAAACTCATTGCCATTTTTTTGCCGTCCCTTATAAAACTCAAGTTATTTTATTGCAGCACGGTTAAACCGTGCATTTCTGCAAGGAAATCAGGTCTTAGAATCATTTACAAAAAAGACAGTCTAAACTGCGTAGTACATTTTTCTTGTAGGTGTTTCGTGATCACATGTTAGTATCTACCCACAGTGTTATTCACAGTACACTGATTTTCAGACAAATCAAAAAGATATTAATAACGACATCTTATGATAAACTTGTGAAAAAAGATTATTAGAAAAAGAGACCGGATATCACACCCATTCCTTATGAATGTTGCTTAAGTTTTGAACTAGTTTTACACTGAATATTTTAGAGTTTGTCCATATTTTAAATGGATTTAAATTAAATTCATCGTTAAATATCTTTAACTTAGTTAGCTTAAAGTACCTATTACAAAGAATCGCGATCACTTGGCTTAGAGGTTCATGAAAATTAAACGGAATAGTTTTGTGTTACACCGCAATAAATCGACGTTAAATGGGAATAATCAGGGTTTTTAATGTTTTTAGTTCGTTCCAATTATCCAAATGGTTCTGGTAACACTCGAATCGATTTGTGCAAGAATCAGAGCAATTAGTGAGACGACGGTTCGTTATGAAACGGCCTGACTTTGTCACATTCTGCATGGCCGATGGCGACGGCTCCCTATTTAGCTGGTCGTTAAAATGCACTTGCAACGATTATCGTCGTCTGAAAAGTAGACGATTATGGAAGAAGAATCATGTTATTTTATGACTTTGATTGACATTTCGCGGACGTGTAATTGCGAAAATATTTCAGACTTTGGCTCGATTCGCCTTCCAATTGATAAGGAGTAGTGATGAACTGTTTATTTTGATGCCTCGAATGTTATCAGTCTGACACTAAAATTGAGAAATATTAACATGCAATAATTTAATATTAAATTAAGCGGAACTGCTTTGAAAACACGTGAGTCTGGCACTTTTAAAAAAATTCATTATCATAATTGCTGTTGGGTTTACATATTTTTCAATTTCGATATTTATTATGACATAATCGATGGACGATTTGTAAATAGCAGCAAGCTCGCAGCAACGATACTCTGTTCTGGACGTTAAAAACCAGGTAGACGAGTTAGGGGATTTTAACGCTGATACAATTGTCTGTCCTTTTAACGTTTCTTATCTTTTGCAAGCATCTGCTTAAATAACTAGTCAGTAGGTGGTCTAGGAATTTTTGGACAGGAGGATCTTCCCAGAGTAAATAAGTTATTTTTACAAAAACCCTGAAATACTCTAAAATTTCGAAATGAATAGCTCTTAACAAGATTTTGCATAAAATCTGAAACATTTTCTTGGTCGTTTGGGGCTGTAAATTTAATTTAACACAGAAAATGCAAACGGCCTAGTTTATTTCATATGTAATTACGACATGTTGAGCATAAAAAAGTCCTAACGTTTTGGACTTCCGAACTCTGTCCTTTATAGTCTTCTTTAGTAAAAGTAAACTGAGTTTTGTGCAAGTTTTAAATCCCATAAAGAGTTAATCTTAATTTTTAGATCTTTTAAATTTTAGATTTCACAATTTCTGTACAATTTGATTTAGAAAACATGCAAACAAACATTTTCAATCCACAGGGATTCAGGAAATTCCACATCTAAAATTAAGTAGTTCCTTATTAACTTATTACAAACTGACCCTAACATAACATGGAATTCTATTTCGATACGGCACAAGCTTTGAGTTTTATTTATTTTTATTTAGAAAAAGAAGTCCCATCCTGCGATGTTAAATTTCGGTGTGAAAAATTTCTAAAAGTTTAAAATAGAAGAACCGGTCTAAAGATTATTTTGTTAAATTCTTGTGTGTTTTTATGTTTAGAATTTCCACTAACTGTCTTTTATAATTCGACAAATAAAGAAGTATCAACCTAACACTTGACGAACCGTGTGTGGGTATTTTCTCACATGCAGCCGACAAGCTGGATTGCTCGACTTTAATCGGTTTACCTGTTAATCTGCGCCAATATGGGGTCAACAGCACTTCCAGTGTATCCGAAGAATAATTTTCTGAACTCGCCTGATTTTTCTTCGAACTCAATCTTTTTCCAACTTTTGCTTATTCCATGAGCTTTCGTTTTATAAAGGTGCCCCATATTATCGATTTATTGTTATAAAATCCGTAAAACGATTTTTGTTAACCGGTTTTTTTGAATATGCCTCGCGTTAATTTTAGATTTATATCCGTATGTTGTTCAACTCTCATTTATAAACCGTTATTAAATACCGAGTTTTATGCATTTTCCATGTCATTTAAAATTTTGAAAATACGTTCTGTTTATAACGAAATTAAATATTTGTTGTAACTAACTGTAAATATATATCTGTACATATTATTCTTGATATAGTTGAGCTGTGTACTCGAAACGCTCCAAATGTCTTGTAGTGATTACGCTGACGGTAAATCAAGATAAACTCTTAAGTAAGCATTAAATTCTGTGTGAATCATTAAAAATTTATAAGCGCCTTTTGTTTAAGCGGCGTCTACGGCCAAGTTTATTCGTGTAATACTCATTCGTGTCTCTGTTTTAGAAAATACGTGCTCATAAAGTTCTTACGTTAAGACAACGCCGTTACCGAAAACTAAAAAAAGGGGAAAACTTCCGAATCAATTTAGGGATTAGCAATCATCTTAAATTGGATAGCAAGCGTTAAATTGTAATATTCAGTTTGTTATGAAATAACATCGGCTTGAAAGCTTTAAAATGTGTATTTTCGACGTAATCGGTTGTTTACGACTTGCTTAAAACTGGTCATAACTTAATTTATTTAATGAAATTGCGGTTTCGGTTCTCAGGCTTCTTGTAAAGACATTAACTTGAAAAAAATTCTTTGATCTTGGAAATAGTTGTCAAGTGTTAGTTGAAATTGCTCGGGATTCTAAATTAGTAGGAAATATAGACGATTAACATCAGCATTAATTTTTTATAATGTTGACGTTTGAAAATTTGCGGTCAAGAGAAATATAAAAACTTATTTTTAATTCACTCACGTACATATCTTTGTGAATTATTTGATTTTTATGTTAGTCCCAGTTTATTTAATTTTAGACATTTAAATGGAACAATACTTTCGAGAGTTACTGAAAACGCATTTTGCTTGTTGTATTAGTTCATTAGTTGTATAGTAAAACTTTTGAGAAGTTTTAAAAAAATAAAACAAGTAAAAAATTCAAATAAAAATATTAAATTCTCTTAAAAACCGAGAATTTAATAGTATGAAGATTTATTACGTAGATAATGTTTATTATGATTAGCAATACTTTACTACGACTGCTAATCAGCTGTAAATTTCCAAGATCAAACTGCAGTGACCCACAACATTATTCAAGAATTTTTGAAATGCAGGCGCCTGTCGCTGAGTGAATCTAGACTCGCTTTATTTATTCTTAAAATTTTGATTGAGATTATAAAGTTAATACTTTTAAAGTGAATATTGTTACATTCAATCGTTATTACGCGTATGATTAGTCAAATTAATCAGAATGATAAATTGGGGTCATATAGTTCTTTAAGGATTGATATTGATGTTTAGAAGAATAACAAACTCGCTTAGGAAGTAATTAGAGGTGAGCTTATTAAGATACTTGTAGGAAATGTCTGATTTGCGTATAAATCTTGGTGAAGTAATCAAACGTCGTCTGGTTCTGCTACCGAGCAATTTGTTACCAACATATTGGCTTTTATTTATTGATGTTACTACTTTTCCAGTTTCTGATTCAAAACTGTTTACTTGTTGAGTTTTTACCATTATTTCGTGATTTATGGGTGGTGATATTCGATATTTTTGAGAAATTTCGGCGATTTTTCGAATGTCTTATAATCACTAACGAGTGGGCTTAAAGTAATGAAAATTTGTATTATAACATCTATCAGAATTTCAATAGGTATAATAAATATAGGTTCTTTAGAATATCAATAGAATTCACTGGGCTTTAATAATTTTTAGAATATTTTATAAGTTTATGCGTACTTTATACATCATGTCTTGGACAACCGGAGTATCTATCGTTTGAAGCTGCTTTCTTATTCTGATTTTCAGTTGTTTAGACGTTTTAGTTTCGCAGTCATCACGGTACAGTAACCTAGATAAAATTGCCCAGAAATCGTAAATGGACTTATACCTTGGGTACATTTCGGGATTTGCTTCTCTTGAAACAAAAATAACATTTTTCGTCTAGCCAATTTTAAGTGGTTCTAGCGTAATAAGAACTCGCTAAGTTTGGCCAAATACGCAGCTGTTATCAGAATGTAATTTTCTAAGAAAACTGTCAGCAACAGATAGATGTACTTATTTGCTGACCACAGGGTCGCTGCAGTTTCTAATCACAGGTTTCTTAAACAAGCAACAAATTTAAGTAAAGTAATATCAAATTAAGCGATTCGATTGATACCACTATCAATCCTATCAACTCAAACAGGGAGCAGGAATCTGCATATATACGATTTTCCATGCTATTTCCCTATGTTCACCCCTTAAGTCAAACACCCGGTGTAGAAAGTTAAGCAAAGACGTTGCTTGGTCAGAACTTGAATGGGTGACCACTCTGCGGCTCGCTGTGTTCGGCTCTCTCGACACTAAAGGTATTTTTTTTTTCTAGAGTGGCATTTCCTTTACAGGGCGTTGCCGACTAAAGGCAAAAGAGGGTAAAAGCCGTAAAAGGAAAAGAAATAGTGTTATTGGAGTTTTCTGGATGTTGCTTGCTTTAACTTATTTGGTTAAAATTGAAAGATATAAAGCGTTTTCATTTTTTTTCAAGTATTATTTCCTATTCTGCAAACTCTTCTGAATTATTAGAAGAACATGTTACGTAGCGGCATTTCATAGTGATTCACTGGTTCAGCTGTTATTAAATAATATTCTCCATTAATTGCTTTAAAAGGCAATGCAAAATTCATCAAAGGGAAGTTTTAAGTTTTACCAATAGAATTCATGATTTAGAGTTGTTGATTATGGGCACAATTTGTATATTTCTAGCTTAAACAGATCATTTAGGTCTTGAGCTAAATTAATACAGAGTATAACTTACATCACAATGGACACAATTTACTTAAACAAAAATATTTTTGGTTTTCTCCAATAAATTTTGCAAAACATTGCTTAACACTTCTTTTAATTTAGAATATTAAGTAAGCAAGACACCCTTTATTTACGTATTTATAAGCCTTCTTAATTACCCTAATTACTGGGTAATTATTAAGTATTTTTGGAAAATTTACTGTTTTAGTCGTAAGTCGCCAAATTTCAAACTGACTAGCCCATTTAGACCATGCATGGAATTAATATTTTACTGATTCTTGCAAATATTTCCTCTTTTTCTTCTTCTTTTTCGTCGTTATCGTCGTCGTTATCATTGTTGTCTGCAGGAAAATATTCTGTTGGAAATTTAATACTGCTCCAACGACTTGTTTACTAAAAATAGCTCTTCTGAGTTGCAATGTTGTTTAATAATTAATTGGACTCTAGACTGTTATAGTTATAAGCCAAACATGATTAATATTAAAAAACTGTGATGATTGTACTGGTTGCCTATTTTCTCTGTTCTCGCCTGAAAGTTTCAAAATAGGCAACACGCCATACTGGCAGACGATTCTGACGAGAAAAAGGCTGGGATATGTCTATAAAGTAAAGTATGTTGCCTATGTACAAATTTTCAGATGGAAAACTTATCAAATGGGTATCGTTCGTTATGTTAAAATATTGTTTGATATTTTTATACAATCCAAGTTTTGTACGTAGGGTTTGATTTTATTTTAAGAATTTCTTAAACCTGTACAATGTTCTCTCTGTAGGTTTTTGAATTGTGATGTTTTTAATTACCATTACGAGGCACCTTAAACGTAGCAAGTTAAAGTATTTGCAAGGTCAATGCCAAATAAAAGGTAGGGGCGTGTTGCACCTTCAAAATTAGTAAAGATCTTTTTTTATTTTACTGTAAGTCTTAATTTAATGTTTGAACGATTAGAGCAGTATTTGAAACAGTAATTGCAACTAATCCTTTTCAAGTGCACATTAGTTCATTGGAAAAAAAATCAGTATCTTTTTGAAGCCGCATGCTCTTATACAGGGTGTCCACAAACTCACTTCACAAAAGAAAACTGCAAATTCTAGAGCTCATTTTATGTCGATTTGACGTAAATCACCTTATCCAAAAATGCTTGCTAAGGGAGCTAGAGCTCTTTGAACATGAAAAGTTCAAATCGATTTTTTTCGAAAACGGTGCGTCATAGCGACTCCAGATAAGAGCATCATTTTTTTTTATAAAAAATCGAAATTTGTTAAATGTTATGTCAAAATGGCGAAATTTTCAAAGACAAAAGAGTTATGAATAAAAATGTACAATACTCCTCCCAAACGAGCCGCTTATGACTACAATTAAAAAATCGTATTTATGCCATACGATTGAGCATATTCCACGAAATAAATGTACAGAATGTTATCACTTAAAAGGAAACCGTTTTGAAGATATTTTAATTAATCCGATGTAAGGGCGCCATCTTTAAAGAGCTCTAGAATTTGCAGTTTTCTTTTGTGAAGTGAGTTTATGTATTAAATATACAATCAAATAAGAACTATTTATTCATTTTTTTATCATAAAAATGTCCTGTTGTGATTTGAAAATATATTTTGTGCTTATTTTTTGACGGTTTTCAAAACTATGCCACCTTAACTCCGGAGACTTCAATACTAGATTAATTAAGAAACCTTGCATCCCTTCTACGAAAATAATCGAAGTAAACGCGTTATAATTCTTCATTCGAAAGGAAAGAGCCGAGATCATAATTTACGTCAATGTGTAAGCGCAGATGTAGTGAAATTTGTTGCAATTCTGTAGTCGTCCATTAACCCACATCCGAGGAAATAATTGATATGATCTCGTCGGCATTGCCGGCAACGATAGCATAACGTCTTCATAATAGACGTAACGATTACGTGTAATTAATTGAATTCTCTTTCATTAGGTAGTTCCCATCAAGAAAGTGTTTGCTCAAAGCGCGTGCCCCTTGCCACACAACTCGGCGAGATATTCCGGGTCGCGACCCGCCCTGCGGCGGGCAACCAAAGTCTGACAGCTATCACTCACGACCGCTGCAGTGCACGACTTGTTGTCCGATACGTCGAGCAACCAGCTCATAGTCACTGTATTCTCGGCATGTTATGGAATGCTTTAAGGTTTTAGTGTTTGTTTATGATTTTTATAATAATAGGGGCCTTGTGAGGATCCTTGGGGCACGATAGCAACTCGGTCGGATATATAATTTTATGAGCAGTAACTGAATGTTGTTTGTTTTGCGAAAGTGTAGCAAATCTGATCGAGGAAGACGCCTGAGCCGTCAACTTGGCACCCGCATATTATGTATTAAGTCGTGGTAACCTCGAGCTTTTCTGTTTTATTGCGGAATTTTTTTAAAATACGAATTAAAACAATTTCCGGTTTAATATTATCACGAGCTCTATTGTTCACAGTCTTTATCTAAAACTTCGCAATTATTCCTTTAAAACTAGCTTTTCAGTTGATTTTCTTCTGCTTTTAAATTCCTAGAACTTTATTGGGTTATGATTTTGTAACTTCTGGACAGCACTGAAGACGGTCTTTGGAGATTTAAGTATTTTTTTGGTTAACGTAGTTTAAATTATGGAACACAAATAGCAGATAATTATATCCTCGCTCCATTAAAATATTAAACTTAAGCGAAGAAGACCTAGATGGCTTCAGACTAGCAAAGGCAACAACAGTCCTTTGACGAAAACCTTGGCGTAAGGAAGAGATTTCGTATTTTACATAGTTGCTAGTAGAGTATCCCTCAAAAATTCCCTATTTTTCGAGAAACATAGTCGTTTGAGAAGTTTTAAGTATAATTAAGTTCTACATCTTTGTATATTTGGTAGTGTGCAATCCTATTTCCGGTTTGTTTTCTTTGCATAATGTTACGCCTTTTTTGTTTTTTGTAATTGTTATGGCTATGAAAAGTTTGGTAATTCAACCACTAACAATCGAAAGAAGATTCAATTAACGCGTTACAAAACAATCGTTGCTCTATCATTTGCAAGAATGTTCAACCTACAAAAAATAAACTATCCAAGCCATCTCTTATACTTAAAATGTTCTGGATTGGAGTGTAGCAGTGTTTAGTACTTTTAAACTTAAATGCTCTGCAATTTTTAACCCAAGCTGTGTAAAATTTAAATCGCATAATAATAAGAGGTTCCTGCGTAGAAAATTAACTGTCAGTTATGATAACGAAGAACCATATACGCGTTGTATCATAACAAAGACCGGAATTTCTAGGAAACCTACGAATGTTTAAATTAATAATAGTAAAATATAACAGTATAACTTTCTGGCATTGTTGTGTTTTAACGCATTCAAGATGGTATCGTTATTTTAAATTGCTTTAATGTCTTTAACTCCTTAGCTTAGGAGGTATTTTAGTAAACAAGAGTTGCGTGATAATTTTCGGTGTATGTAATTCGCATTTGTGAATTTAATAACAGTTATGCTTAACTATAGCGTATGAAACTATGTTATTTTGTGCTTAAAGTGATGGTAATTCTTACATACTTTTTTATACCGTTTTGGAGTCTGTAAACCTCTTTTATGATTAGAAGTTGTGAGTTGTTAAGATTAAAAATTTCAAATTTTTCATCGCCATCAATAGCGTTAATTGTTCAATTTCTGGATATCGATCTTTTCTCCACTCTATACTCCTAAGCGTATGTGAGCACTGGGAGGGCACATTGGTTGAACACTTTAGTTTTGAGGCTTTGAGTGTACGTTTTCGACTTAAACACATTTCTTAATTTTGCGTAACCAGCGCATCCAAGAATAATTCTTCTCTCCATTTCCGCCTCTTGGCCGTCGGCGTCGGTTCGAAAAGTTAACTTTTGTCCTGAGTACACATATTCCTTTACTATTTCTATTAAATTGTCTTGTATTCTAAAAGAGGTGTTGGGTTGTCTGTGTTTGTCATTATTTTTGTTTTTGATATATTCATTTGAAGACCCACTGGTTGTGCTACCCTTTCAACGTCTTTTATCATCGTTTCTAAATCTTCCGTATTGTCCGGTAGCAGGACGATATCACCGGCAAAGCGCAGGATGTTGAGGTATTCCCCATTGATATTAACCCCATTTTCAAATTTTATATTATTTGAAAATTCTATAAAAGGAGTTAGTTTGTAAAGATGGTGTACTACGAATTAAACAAGTGCTAAAAATATAAATATGTTTTAACTGTCCGTTAACTAAATGAATTTCTGAAGATTTTTACGAATATGAACAAGCAAGGAATGCTTTGCATGAATTTATTGCAAATTATTTTCTACTATCGAGATATGCATGCGTAATTCCTATCAGAATACTAACCATTACGTTTAATCATGATATTTTTTTATAAGTGCGTGACGCTAACCACGTCGACTTGTAATAATTTGTTTCCAAATCTCATTTAAATTGTTAAAGGACATATATATTCATGTCTAGCGGCTATTATCACCTTTTTTCTGAGTAAAATATGCACCTCGTTACTTTTAGTATTGTTTATCGTTTTATATTTATTGGCCTGTCTGTAATTTTCTCTCTGTATTTAACTCGTCAGTGTTTGTTATTAAACCGTCAAAGGTAATTTGTGAGTTATCTCAATGCGCGATACAAATGGCGCGAAAGATCGTTGTTTAACACTGTTTGAAACAAAAGTAAATAATTAAAGTAGAATGAGCTGCTGTGCGTGCTGGAACAGATAATCAATTTATTACCCGAGTGCAAATAATTCTAATTACAAGTCATGTGAGACTAGTGTAGGTCTATGAATATGCAATGAACTTGAATCTATTGCAATCGTCAGGCAATAACTGTTGGTACTCGTGCTCTCTCCAACAGGACCGAAGATTTCTGCAATAATTTTACAATTGACAACTTTTCGCACATTTGTTGTTTTTATTTTGTAATTTATACAGATTCCGCGTTTGCTTCGCGGTTATTGCCGCAATAAAACGTTCAGCGTATGACACGAATGCATATTTATTATGTCAGAATACGTTCTAAGTCGAAAGTTATAGAGTAACGTGGGCACCTGTTCATACATTTTAAAAAGGCGACCAAACCTGTGCCAGGAGGTCGAGTGTCGAATAAAACTAGCTTTGAACGGTTCATTCACTGGGCAAGGAAACATTTAGCGACCTTGGATATTTTACTCACTTCTTTAGTCGTAAAATTATGCTTTGAACGCCCAAAATTCAATTAACTCGGACGCATAAATTTCAGTTTTTCGAAAATTCTCGTTATTTCGTATCTTTGAGTTTTATTAGTTCAGGTCAAGGATTCTTAATGCCAGTTTCAGATGAAATCTAGACCTAATATAATATGTAAAATATTCAACATGTCATATTCAGTTATATGAATTATACCTAAGTTTTTAAGAGCAAATCTTTAAAGTTTATTAGATTAGGTGTAGACTATCAACTTCGTAGAATAATTTTTGTCGCGTCTCATAAATTTCGTTTATATCGCACTTTAAAATCTCGAGAAACATTTTTAAAAATTCTTACGATTAACTGCTAAAAAATGGAAGCAAAATTTTGGGCATTTAACTGTTATTTGCTTTTCTCAGTGGGAACGAAATGACGAATGCACTAATATAAAGTGAAGATGGTGAAACCAATTAATGCAGTCTACATTTTTTCATATTCACATTACACTCATTACAGAGCGAACTCTTCAGATAATTTTCAGCAATCGCATGAAAATCCCAACGGTTCGCTTACTTGCCAAATATATTGCAAATTTGGTAGGTCAATTCTAAATTATTACGATGTAAATCAGCAAACTACATTTAATATTTACTTACAGAATTTTAAGCATAACTCACCAGCTGAATTTGTGAAAGTTTCTTTTTTCTCAAAAATATGATTTAGGAAAGATAAAATAACTTTAGAAAAACCTGAGATTATCACGTGAAAGCATCGTATTTAGGTACGCCTGATAATTTTTAATGGTTTCTGTTTCATATTTGCATCGCTACCGATCTTGCGTGTACATGGCTTAAATCGTTGACGGTGTTTTTTGTTTTTGGGTTGAAAACTGTGGTTTGTTGAACTTTCAGCATTTTCGGTAAGATTATTAGTATTGTTCTATTTTTTCTTTATTTCTTTTTGACTGAAACGAAGGACAAGGGTCTCAATCTAACCAGTGTTTAGTAGAACATTTTTCCCCAAATTGTTTTCTAAAACCATCAAGGTATCTTTTTATCTGACAGCAGGTGGATAATCTTAAATGAATAAAATAAATGTTTAATCAACTTTGGCAAACATTTTCCGTTCATTCTCAGTAATGCTTTTAAAGTAAATAAAACAAACGTTAAATTATCTTTAAAGGTCGGAAGTATAAATTTTCAGTTTAAAATAAAGTCAGCACTGAATGTTAATGCATTCGCTCCTTTCTGTTCGAGATAAGTTTTTGATAGTCTTGAATGACTTTTTTATTACCTCCTGAATTTGACTTTACAGAGTTTAAAACAGCCATGCTATTCAGATATATCGCACCTGCCTTGTAAATCTTGATAGCTTTTGCAAAGGCATGAAAGCACAGTTGCGCTCGTAGATTGTAGATGTACGGAGGCTTTTTTCATTTACTACTTTGAAATTCCAATTCTTTTTTGATAGCCGCAGGAAGAAGTTTATTCTAAAATTTTCTTTATTTTATCAGAACTTTTATCATCGGCTTATTATAAATTATTCAGTTACATTGAGTTTTCCTAATTTTTGTAAATTTTTGATAGTTTTATCTTTTTGTTCAGTTCGTTAATGCTGTTTTTTGCTTTTAATTTTAAGGTCATAAAATTCTAAATTTCTTAAAATCCCTATTACTTTATTAATTCTTCCGAATTTACTTCACTGTTTTTTATATTCTTTATGTGTTTTGGTCTACTTCGGGTTTTATTTTTTTGGTTCTAACATGCATGCGAAGCTTAAAAATCCTTATCCTACATCTAAATAAGGTAGACTTTCAAGTAGCAGAAATTTCCGGAAATTCCATCCTTCGCTGATAATTTTTCTCTGATTCGAATCTCTTTAACTTAAGTTGTGGGTATTTATAAATCGTTGTAGATCAATAACTCATTTTAAAAGGAATTAGTTCACAGGTGTCTTCTTTCTTCTTGTTTCAGAATTTCCTACTTATTTTCTCCGATTTCACAGCGCGTTTGTATGAATCCGTTACAGTTTCTGTTTTTATTTTTACGTTTTATTCGAACGGTTGACATTACATTTATAAATAGATGCGTGTTGTTTTCATACACACGCACTCGTTTTTAAAAAGTGAGATGTTGAACAAGGTTGCAGATGATGTAGTATTTCGCAGAAAGTAAGGAAGTATATCTATGTCTTCTCTAAATTATACCTTCCTTCGTGTATTTCAAACCTGCTCATCGCCCTAGGTGCTCGCATGCAAGAATCCGAATAGCTTGTTTTGCCAAGCTACCGGATGGTCGCTCAATGAATTATGGACCCGTAAGTCAGTTTCCTCAGATTAGAAAATGTAAATCTTCATGTTATATTCTGCATATAAATCTCGACGTAACTTATAAGTCAAGTAGGATTTTTATTACAAAAATCATTCCCTGGTTAGATTCCCTTTACATGAAGGTTGCCTTTCAATTCAATTACACCATATATAAATATTTTTGTGTAATTTCTCTAACCTTCATACTAAGTACGATCATGAAGAACTAAACTAAATGGGCATTAAAATATTCTAGGTTACGTTAATCTTAGCTAAACACCGTTGCTAACAATATTTATTATCTACTTGAACTACCAGCGAAGATAAAAGCGTTCATAGAACACGTCGGAATAATTTAATAAAAATACGAAACACAAAAGTATGAAAAAGCGCAGCTGTCGGACTTTCAGTAAGTTGTCCCGTTCCGGCACAAGACAACAGTAATACACTTTCTAAATCCTTTCACAGAAGTCTTCCTTTATTTACTGTAGTAATAAAACATTTACGTGAGACATGGAAACTTGGTAAGCCATCTCGCATCTGAAATACGTGTTCAAAGTGGGCACCTTAAATCTTAAAATAACGCGACCTTAGCACACATTTAACCCATTAAAATAATGGCATTACAATCATCGTACATTAAAAATGGAACGTATTTATCAATGTTTGTTTTTTTTTATGTTTCGATTGTGCTAGCAAATTATAGCGGAAGGAGAAAAATTCTTATCTTAATAAAGACTTTGTTGGTTTTTTGTTATATTCTGGAAATTCACTTCGTATTTGCAGATTACACCAGTTGAAAGTGAATTGATTGTTTACTTTGCAAGTAAATATAGGATTTTTCTCATTTTTGAGTGATAGCTTCAAAACAGGATTGTTCGGCTCTCCAATAAAGAGTTTGTTCTCAGCTAAGATAAGTAAGTGTAGAAACGAAAGCCACCTTGCCAAATAGAATCAAAACCTAATAAATACGTACCTTACAGAAGCAACATAATAATAAAGATTAAGAAAGCAGTTACTTTTTTCTAATAATTATTGAAGCATCAATAAAACCAGGTAGTTTATAGTGACTCATTGCTTTTATATGGAGTTAGGTAACATTTCTTAAATAGCTAATATCGTGGTGGGAAAGAATTCTATATAATAAAAATGTTAATTTATATTTTAGTAGCTCATTTCGGAGTGCTTTCTACTGCAGAAGCTGGCATTAGATTTAAAAAAAAAATGTTTTTTATGAGGAATAACTAACTTATTTAATCACGGGAATAATCTCTCTTTTACAGTTATTTGTTTAAATAATGACAGCACTTCAGTAAATGTCTTTTCATGTCTAAATTGCATTTTTTATATTAAGCATTCGATTCTTATAACTTATTTTTAAATTACCTCATTGTTAGTTATCGACATTCTTCCTTATTTGTAATTCTTTACTTAGTAAAAGTAAAGAAGGCACACTAATAACTTAATTTAAACAAATAGATATCTGTAAAATTTAGCTGAAATCATAACAAATCAAAGATTATTTCTTCTTTTATTTCAACCCCCCTCTTGTTTCTAATCAGTTTGTACTCATTTCATGTTTTTGTTTTCTGAGCCCATCTCTTATGAGACCAGTCCTTTCCCAAAAGTATTGGAATCAGCCCTTGTATTTATAGTATTTATACAGTTTTGACTTGGAATAAATAAATTAGATCAAATTCAGTTTAACAGATATTAATTCAACAATAGCTGCTCAACATTCTTAGGACATTTGTTATAAGAATGTAAATACATTTTATTGTATATTTTATTAATTTTCAAATTTTTCTCGTTTCAGCAGCAGCACGAGCAGTACATAGGCCCGGCGTACGACCCATCCCGCGATCTCTCGCCGAATCTACCCTCGTGCGATTCGTCAATGGGGGACGTGGACCCCAGCATTTCAAGCGGCAGTTCTTGCAGCACCCCATCAAATAACAACCATCACCAGTCTTCCTGTTCTTCCGACATCTGTAGACCTCATCAAACCGACGTCTGTCGAACCCCAGCAGAGTTGTGCAGGCCTCATTCTTCGTACGAGCATCAAATACCAAAATTAGAGCATATTCCAAAATTAGAACCGATACAACCACCTGGAACTCCTCCTACGCCTCCTGCTAACGGCGACGAAGCTGCCATTTGCGCTGGATGCGGACTAAGAATTGCTGACCGTTTCTATCTGCAAGCTGTCGATAGAAGATGGCATGCTGCTTGTCTACAATGCTGCCAGTGCCGAAACACTCTTGATGGTGAAGTCACTTGTTTCTCTAGAGACGGAAATATCTACTGCAAAAAGGATTACTATCGGTGAGTTTTGTTTTATGTTTAAGTTGTTAACCTATGATCCCTTCATAGAAAATACGTTTACGGCACCAATAAAATGATGCAAATTTTATTTATAAAACTACCAGCAACTTAATAGTCATCATCTGGCAATATTGTACTTAAGAATTCCCATGCGTAGCTACTAGATATTTCTAGCTGATTGTCTTATAATTTACAATTGTTAAATTCAACAAAAACTCAACAGTTGGAAGAAATATTTAGAACTGTTTACACATCAAAATAATTCAACTGAAGGAAAAAATGTGAAACCATTCCAGTAAAATTAACGGTGAAATGTCGTCCGAAAGGACCGACAGCTCAATGATCTGTCGACGAATTCATGAAATTTATCCGCCTCGTTTAATTCGTGAACGAGTTAAAAAGTTGATCTAAGGCACTCATACCCAGATATACAGATCCTTTGATGAATCTCATCTCAAATTTCCGTAAACACTCTTTTAGAAAAAAACATGTTTAGATGATACTGATTTCAGAGCTCTTGTAGAATTTTCTAAAATGCCCTAAAAGGATATTCGTAATAGAAGATAGTTGTGTTTTGGGTTAGGTTTTTGAACTTTGAAATAAAAATTAACGGATTTTAAGATAAGAATCTAAAAAATTCTTAAACAGCCAGAAGAAAAATAGAAATCTGCTTATTACTCTTACAAAAAATATAGCACAGGTTAAATTTTTATGGACAACCTCAGTTTTATTTCTTACTAAACCACTTACGAGTTTCAGATCCTTTATTCTTTTGCTAGGTCTTGTTAACGACCGACATACTTTTAATTCCTCAATGTTATTTATAAGCTGGTATTATTTATGAGCAGTAAAAAAAGGACAGATTAACGGAGAACGAGCGAGACAAAAAATACCTGAAAACGAAACAATTACGGGGTTAACCAAAGCGTTATTCTAGTTTGAGGCATTTATAAAATCGTATTTTGCATAAAAGAAACAGTAGCAGGCACGCATTCGAACAATTCCATAAAAGGAACGAACAAAAACAAAATAAATGTTCCGGCAAATAACAGTAAGTCTGAGTATTTACGGAATACGGCGCTACCGTTTGAATATGAAAACGACCGTCCGTGATTAATTGTATAACGAGGTATATTAATGTTTTAATGCCATCCTCTTTCACTACTGTATATGAAAGTCGAGTCGAGATATGCTAAACATTTGACGGAATGATTTACTCCCAAAAGGTTATTTTATAAAGTTAAATGTACGCCGTTGAAGACCAGTTTCTTTTAATTGTGCACTTGTTGAGGACCGGCACTCACTCTCTGCTGTTTTGTCTCAAATATAGGTCATGTTCACCTATGTCTTGCCTTTTTACGAGCCGGTTTTCAGAAAACTCTTTTATTTGTTATATTGTAGAGTATCAAGTTGAGTGTTGATTGTAATCAGACAACGTGCGCCCAGTTTTAATCAGAAATCCATCTACGTTTCGTGGTTCACCAAAGTATTAAACACGTTTAGTAGTTAATTACAATTTATTTCTTTGGTCTCTAGCATTATATGATATTTAAAAATAAAATGTTACGCCCAAAGAAGCACTTTTAGTAATTTCTGGAACTAAGCATAGAAGGTTTGCAGCCTGATGTAGCGTTGAAGTCTCCGGAGAAATTACGATAGTAACTATAATAAAACTAATGCAATTATAAGTTTTGGGGTGGTTATGCATTTAGTGACTTATCTAATCAAACAATTAATGCAAACAACACGAATAACTAGCTTAAGTAGCTGGAAATCGGAACAACACGTGGTTACTAACAATAATAGACGTTGAATTAAATGTCGTTTTATTAAGATTTAACCTATCACTGTACAAATATTAAACTTGAACTATGAGGTAGCGTCTTTCTTGTTTAAACAAATGCAGTGCCCAATACATACCTTATAAGTTTATGTTAAGTTTTGCGGTCAACAAGATCTCAATCTGTAACTCATTTAGAAACTTCTATTAACTTGTTAATAACGATTTGATATTATCGCTTTAAAATATGATTTGAACGAAGTGGTCAACTCAATATCACTTTGGTGTATTTTTATTTTATTTTATTGCGTAAACCTTCATGTAGTTTTATTAATGACAATTAAATTTAAATTATTTCGGCTGAATAATAAAATCTGTTGATAGAAATTTCAAATGTGCGTAAATTGGATTTCTATTAAAAAAAAACTGATGTTAGCTTCTTAAGTTGCTAAAAACTTTAAAGGTTTTACTTCATGAGAGGAAGAACGTTGATAAAAATTTATTGTTCCTTTCTACGAATTAAAAGTTTTACCGCTGGCGAAGACTTTTATGTTAAATAAGTATATGAAAGTAAATGTCTGAATCTAGGTTTACGATTCTCAAGATTTATTGTTTTGTTTTTACAAAGTTCGACTGGATCTGAATCTATCAGCTTCCTTAAAAGCGTTTTATAGTAGTATCTGAATTAATTTCCATTTCTATTAGTCTTGAAAAAGTTTAACTAAAAATGAGACCGTAAAAATAAGTACCCTCAAGAGCGATTCAAAGGCTCAGTCACGAATTGTAGTTTGTCGGTTGTGTTATAGAAATTGCATCATCATCATCAAGTAAATGTATAATATGATTGAAATCGGAATTTACCTTCCATATTCTCGTCCTTTGATGTTGCCAAAAAAAATATGTAACATGAATAATAAAAAAGGTGCAGTAGCTGACGATTAATTACATGGTCTAAAGGTATTCTCAAGGCGGTTCGGTTTTCTGGGTCATCTCGTGTTAGACGTCGATTAAATACAAACCGAAAAATTTATATTGCAACAATCGACATTGATAATTTTTTTTGGTGACCCGCTTTATGAATGTTAGCGTTTTAATAGTAAATTCCCTATAACGTCTGTTGTTCAAACTCTAATTAGTCCCAGAGAGTATTACTTTAGTCAAATTTTAATTTCAACGGGCATGAATATCATCCATCCATCTCGATCATCCTCGCATGTCCAGGACATGGTCACATGGGGAATCCCTCCGTGAGTTCCGTTGCGAAGACATTGAACACGCGCTGGCTCATACAACTGTCAATATACCTCACACAGCCTGCGTGTATCTCAGATCTATTGTGTGCTGACATGAAAATTCGAGCGGCGGCAATTTATCCGCCGATAAGTCTCTCTGCCGGAGGTAAATGGCCAAGTCGTGACCATTAGCCGGGCCGGCCGAGTTGGGTAATGCACGCTGATGTATGAGCACTGTACAGGTTTACTAGATGTCGGTAATTGATTTGCTTGCGTAATTTCGCTGCTTGGGCCTATTCCACTTTCGTATTGATAGATCTCGGGTCGATTTCGAAAAAACGGATGTTGCACATCATATCCTTCTCTTCCAGTTTTGGAAAGCTTTACAACATAGGACGCGACGACTGCTTTAAAACGGAACACCAACGAGTTAATTTAGACTAAAAAACTGTTGGCATTAGAAATCCTGTCGACTAGCTGTATCGATAAAAAATTATGGTAACGTGAGAGAAATTGGCGCAGATCTTATTAGAGCCAAACATTCAAAATTCAAGCTTCGACTTAAACTTTAGACATTTGTAGAGTGGATTGCATATTATGTTCAAACATATTTATACAACATAACTGCGTTCTTTGTCAATCAAGTAATATCAACTACAAAAAATAAAAAAAAAATGGAAAAACCTTGCCAGTGGAAATATTTTGCTTAGTTTCTCAATCATGTTGCAGAAGTAAGAACATCTAATTTGAAATTATTTCTTCCATAGACATAATTATGAAAATCGACCAAAGGTTTTGAAGAAACCAGTTCAAAAGTCCTATCAGTAATTTCTCTAATGGCACGGTCCTTAACCTTACCTACCCTTTACTAAATTTGTACAACAACCAATAAATTTGGCATAAAAATCAAATTTACTAAACTAAGTCTTTAGTTACAAGAACTTGTAGTAATTATACTCGAATAACTGCCTTGCAAATTGCAGAAGTTGCTAAATAAGATCTGTTTTAATTTTCTGAAAGAAAAATTTAAAAAAAAAGGTTTGGCGAGTTCGTTAATGTTAACAGAAATAACTTCTATTAAGTCATTTTTTTGAAAAATTACTGCTGTACACAAACAACAAGTAAAGTTCCCATAATGCCCACGTTACACACATTTCAACTTTATTTCATTTTTATGTAAGTCTGTCAGGAAACATTCGTATATTAATTATGATAATTTAATATATTTGGTTACCCAAAGAAGCCAGTAGGTGAGTCATTTTATTGGTATAACTTGGAATATCTACCTTTTCAAGAATTTATATTAGCTTTAACCTTCTTGTTTAACGTTACATTGTTAAAATTCGAAAGCGTCGTTGTTTAATTGGAAGGTAAACATTTATTTAATTAATTAATTTTTTTCATATAGCTTAGGCTTATTTTTATGGATTTTATATACACTGAATATTCAAATTTTTGAATTACCTACCACGAAAGAAGGGAACATAACTTTTGGTAGAAAGTAACTGATAGGCTCCTGAGATTCCTTGAAATTTGTTTGGATGCTGGAAATTATTAGCATAGTGCGTGTTTATGATAATTAAAATATTATTTATGCAAAACTATTTCCAATAACTACCGAAATTTGCTACCAAGCTGTTAGGAAAGGAAATAATAAATTGCGTTTCTTCTGCAAATTACATAGAAATTACATCGTTTGCTTTTTGATGTTAATGTTTTAATATTCAGGATTTTGCGTGTTCATTTAATGATATGCAAATATGGACAAGGTTTTCTGAATGCAGCAGTTTGAAGAAGCTGCCTTTTGCAAATTTTGGCATTTGTATGTAAATAACTTTTTATAAAACTTGTGTGTTTATCTTGTAAAATGTTGGTGAATTAGCTAGATTTAGATAAATTTGTTATATTTTGAATTAATAATAAAAATAGCGATATTCAAGATTTCAGCCTTTCAGACTTATTTAATTTTTAAACGTGTTTTCGATATTCACTAATCTGATCTCTCATTTGGTAAGGGCCCTATTCCGCTGGAATTTCTAAAAATGTTATTAGCAAGTTAATTGGTTTATCGTGCGAGTATAATCAAACAGGGAAATTGTGTTGAACCTGTAGTTGGCGACACTCAGATGGTGAATGATTTCCGCGAATCAATGGTCGAGCCAATAGCAGTGAGGGAGTTAAGTGCACCGGTGCATCGTGACCACACATGGCGAATGTCTTTGCAGCGTTCCGGAGTCATCATATCGGTCCCAGGGGATCGCCATGTCGAAACTATATAAGTCAATATTGAAATACTTCTCCATTAGATGAAAATGTGCCGAAGTTAATCGCGGAAAATGTAGGTGCACGTTCTCTAAGCTCTGTATCGAGACTGCTAACAACAAACACGATGTCTTTAAAAGGCCATATAGAGACGGCCCGAGAGGTTATTAAGCAATAAATGAGTTTAATTGAAACACTAATTGAAATTTGTTAAATAGCTTTTGCTAAACTGAGCAGCAATAGTTTCGGAAAAGGGCGAATTAAAAAAAGTTGCACCTGTTAATTTAGTTCTTTCTCACAGACCGTGTTGTGTATATTCACCTTGTGTTAATTGAAACTGTCATGTTTCGCGAAATTAATTAAAACTACACCGGTCGATATTAGATTATTACACTCTTGTTTATGCTCATGGACTTTTAATATACATATCTAAAGGTGACACTTCGCTTTTATCACACCGATCTAGAATAATTCCACTGAAAATACTCGTAAAGATAAAAAAGAATCTCGCTAGTTTTTCTGTTGGGAAAGTAAATAATCTTTATAACTCCGAGCGGTTAATGTATGTTAATCCTCATGAAATACTTTCAAGGATACGCAACCATCAATGAGTGTCAGATCAATCTCCGTTAAGAACGATTAGACACAGGCGATATTTCTACTCCTTATTTGCCTGGCGAAATTTCCACACTTTAAAAAAGCTACATCAAAACTAAACAACCAAGGTTAAAAAAGAGGGCGTTTACGTTAATAGAAATAAAAAAGAAAATATCCAGAAGTTCGAACTGTCCGAAGTTAAAATAACATACCGAAGCAGTCGGCTTTTAAAGGAACGTTTACATCTTAAATATATAATTACTTTGGGAAACAGGCCTACTTAAGCATTCCGGTTGCCTGAAGTAACCTTCACCTCGATCTCTTCATGTGAACTTAATTCACGCATCCACCTTTTTTGAACACAACTTTTTAACGGTATATCTTCATCTGCTCGATTCACATCGAGAAGGCGATGGTCAATGGCTAAACTTGATCAAAGTCACCGATGTCAGCTCAATATCCAGATAAGTGACACGTGAGCGAGGCGAGACGGATTGATAGCAAAATGTGTCGTAAATATCAAGCAGGCCAAGTACACGGTGATTACAGAGCGTGCAAAAAGCTGCTTTACAATCGGTATGCAACAGCCCGCTTGGTATGTCTTAACGATAGCTTTGCTGTACGCTCATGGTGCAATTCACCGTGAATTTTATCATAACTCGCTGTATTAATTATAATTTATTTTTTAAAAATTAATAAAACGGATATTCGACTACCTACCCCGTAGCAGAAACTATCTTCGGGCCAACGAGTATTGCAAATAACACCTTATTAAAAAGAAAATGTTGCAAGCGCCGAAGAAATCTTGAAAACCGGCAACTTTAGTGAACTTCCTTTCATAGCTTGGAAAAATGCAGATATTCAGAGCGTTTGGTTTTTTTATGCGACTTTACTTTTACAGTCTTGCAAAGAAAATTCTTGAGGGTTTCTTCAACTCTTGCACTACATCAATCCACACCCTATAAGTTAGTTTAAAAAACGGATCCTTTGAAAATTCTGGGAAATTTTGATTTAGAAATATAACGTAAATTTGGAAATTAAGTTATTAGAACAAGACATTCGTCAAAATTAAAAAAAAACTAATCACAATTTGAATTCATATGGGGGATAAACATTAGAAAATAAAGACCAATACTTTGTATCTTTGATCATTCGTTAACTTAGCAACAGTTTTATACAACCTGCTCTTTAAATATTATATTTCCAATTACTTTTTTCCAAAATTTTATTAATTTTACAGAAATATTTTAAAATTTGCTGATACTAAAGGACCAAGAGCTATTCAGTAAAATTTTATTTTTACTGTTATGTCAAAAAAACTGGTCAAACTTGCATTAGCTGTTGACCAACGTATAACAATCATTATTACTAATAAACAATTAAAATAAAAAACAAAATAACGCGAAAAGCTATTAAAACAAAGGACTAAATTTATACAACTATTTCTACTCTACAGTCGGTTTCGCTAAGTCACTTACAGTATAGACGAGGTATTTGTGCTTCGTCAGAATAGAATAATAAAAGGTCTTTTCTGATCGGAACTCTCAAAATTTCTTAAGTCGAAAATTAATTATTTTTTATTGCCTAAGCAACATCTTATTTTTAGTCCTTAAGACTCGAAAAATGAAGTTGCTCAGGGAATTTATTAATTCCAAAATTCGTTATTTTTTTATTGAACTTTTGAAAATGATTTGGTGTTTTAAAAAAAATAAGGATAAAAAGTCCTTTTTAATTCTTAGAAAAACGAAACTCTTCGAAAGAAGTATCGTTTGGAATTTGTTAATTTCAAAATTAATTGCTTTTACTGGACTTTCGGCCCAAAGGAACGTCCTACTTTGAATTTCCTCACCTCAGAAATGTTTTAAAAGTATTTAAAAACAGAAAAAGATGAAAAATCTTTTTTGATCCTTGGAAAACTGAACCCCTTAAAAGGAAATATCCTTTGGGATTTATTAATTCCAGAATTCGTTATTTTTTTATTGAACTTTACAAAATGGTTTGGCGTTTCAAAAACAAATAAGGATGAAAAGTCCTTTTTAATTCTTAAAAAAGCGAAATTCTTAAAAGGAAGTATCATTTGGAATTTATGATTGCTTTTACTGAATGTTCTGCTTAAAGGGACGTGCTTTGAATTTCCTCACCTCAGAAATATTTTAAAAGTATTTAAAAAACAGAAAAAGATGTTGTCTTTTTTAATCCTTGGAAAATTGAAACCCTTTAAAATAAGTGTCATTTGGAATTTATTAATTTCAAAATTAATTGTTTTTACTGGACTTTCTGCTTAAAGGCACTTTGCTTTGAATTTCCTCAGCTCAAATTTTTTTTAGAGTATTTAAAAAACAGAAACAGATGAAAAGTATTTTTTGATCCTTGGGAAATTGAAACCCTTAAAAAGAAGTATCATTTGGAATTTATTAATTTCAAAATTAATTGTTTTTACTGGACTTTCTGCTTAAAAAGGTGGGTTTTATTTAAAATATTTTTCGTTTTTAAGTATATTGGGTTGCCTGACTTAAAAACAGCCAAGGAAGGATTTGATCTTTTGATATTGCTTCTACATAACAAAACTTCAAAATTCAGTATAAGTATTTGCGAATACCGATTTTTAATCTCTTAATCCTTTTTTTTAAACATTGAAACATTGAAAGTGATGAACAGAGTCGGTGAATGTTGGGTTGCCTATCTTTAATCAGCTTTTAAAAAATTATAAGCAATTTTTTCTAAAGTCAAATAAAGATTACGCCAAAATTATACAAATTTGCAAAAGGGTCGATACATGCATAGGAAGATAAAATGGAAACCCACCCCGCGACATGCAAAAATCAATACATTGTTGATGGATGTCTTGTGTCAGTCTCTTTTTGGAAGTTTTACAGGTCACAATTTAATTACTATATTAAAATTGGTCGTTCTGGCCTTGTTGCGTATGAAGGAAAGGTCTGAAAATTTTAATTCATATCCGTCCTTCTTTTCATTATTTAACCGTACCGTTATTTTAGAATTACACAATTTTCAGCGCGTAAACATGCTACTAAAACCCACCCTTAAAGGAAGGTGCTTTGAATTTTCTCATCTCAGAAATTCTTTAAAAGTATTTAAAAAACAGAAAAAGATGAAAAGGGGAAATTGAAACTCTTAAAAAGAAGCATCCTTTGTAATTTATTAATTCCAAAATTAATTGCTTTTACTGAACTTTTTGCTTAAAGGAACGTACTTTGAATTTCCCCATCTCAGAAATTTTTTAAAAGTAGGTATGTAGTTAAAAAACAGAAAAAGATGAAACATCTTTTTTGATCCTTGGAAAAGTGAACCCCTTAACGGAAATGTCCCTTGGAATTTACTATTTCCTAAATTAATGATTTTTGGTAAACGTTGAATACCTATATGACAAAATTAAATTACCTACTTGGCATTTGAGCTTATTTTTTAAATACAAAACTAAACTTTCATCAGAACTTTTTTAATTTGTTTTCTAAATTTTGTTGCTATAAATCTAAGCTTTAATAATAATCCTAGAATGAGATATTAATAATAATGATCAATCACTTCCTGAACAAATTTTAAGGGTGCACAATTATCGTAAATCTAATTAAAATACAAATAATAAAAATGCATAATTTTATCGTTGCCGATTTCGCTATTACTTGCTGGCAGATTTCAAATAATTTAAAAAAACAAAATCGTATTATTTACCGGATTTTTAAAATGCAACTCAAACTCAAAATACAATAAGAAAATCATCGATATTCGAACTTGTGCGAACCAGAATTATTTTTCGTTATATTTGTCTCTGGTTTGCTTTCCTCATTTATTGATTTTAGCCAGCTCACACTTTAATAAACAATTTGAAAATGTCGTGTTTTATCAGCAAAGTAATAACATAAATTAAATTCAATATCTATTTTAGGCAGTTTTCCAAAAAAATACAGGGAGAACAATTATAGCTGACCGTGCCGCCTCCTTGAAAAATGAACATAGTAAAAATGTGCCGCTTCATATGTATGTAAACATGGACTGCACCTACATTCGTGTTTATTTTGACATTTTGTTTTATGTTAAGCCCGTTGTATTGAGCTAAATGGTAAATTATTCCATAACAATAAACAATATTCATTAAGCTTAGATAACGTATTCAAGTAAAAAGACTGTTGTTGAAGATAATGGAGGCTTTTACACGATAAAAGGCGAAAAATTAAACTTAAGGCAAACGTCAAAATACGAAACACGTGCGAAGCTAATATCACAGTGAACCGCAAGACGCACATATACAAAGTGGAAGTAAAGATTGGCAAGACCTGCCTTGGAAAGTAGTTTTTTTCGGTCAGCCTTTTCTGCTCTCCCTGTATTATCTCACTATGCTGATTTATGTTGATCATGTACGATTGATTCTGTGTTATTTGCTATTACTAATGCAGGTAAAGATTTATGGAAAAAATTTTAATACCCAGCCTAAGTACGACTACCTGCCCTGTAGTAGTCCATCTTTATCTGACTATCCGGTGCCTTTGTCTTTTTAAATCGACTGCAGAAAATCAACCTTAATTTATTGAAAATTTTTTGATTGTGAAGCTGATTATTGATATGGATCTTTATATTTCCTAATTCGCGTTAAACTGCTTTAGGACGTAACATAGGTTCAAATAATAGCAACGTTAAGTTGCTACAAATATATTTATAACAAGGAACTTTTTGACACTAGATATTTTAATAACTGATTTACTGCAAATACTATTTTAAAATTTACGTTAAATTCTCCACCAAACGAGGCAGACTGTTCCATTCATGCAAAAATATTTTGGAAATAATTAGAAATAACGACGAAATTGTCAATAAACCTAATTTCATCATTAATAATAATTAATAATTATACAGTTTTTTAAATAAAAATGTTAAGAAACGCATTTAAAATAAATTACAATATCAAGAAATTGTTTTAAATAAATTGTATGATATATGGCGAAAAATCGTTTTGACTTAGCAATTTTTGAGGGGGTGGATGCTCAGTAGAATACCTACAAAAATACTAATATCGAAAATGTTCAGCATCAGATTAAGGAAACTGTTATTTCCAGTTTGTTAAAATTTTTTCAACTAATAAAAACTAAATTGCTACCTATAACCAACCTTAGATAACCATTAATAATTAAGCTAAAATTACCGAAGTATCTTGTTTCATATGCTCACAAAACCACAATTTCGTTTTTCCATGAAAATTTTGATTTCATTTAGTTCCTCACGACATAAAAAAGGTAAATATTGAGATATTCATTAATATTAATGATACCTGCATTACATTTCTATCTAAAATATAAGCTATAAAAATAGTGAAAGTGTCAGGTTATATTCATAAATACTGAAGTTCTGCTTTAAAATTTCGATTTTTTTAAATTTTATTGAGTTTCTTTGGACATTCGTATTAATTTATTGCTTCATCAGGTTGTTAACATTTTAATATAAATTTAATAAATTATATTTGGTCGTTTATCGGCTTCACTTTGAATTATCAAACTGAAAGCTTTCTTAATGTTTGATATGAAGTTATCAAAGTAGAAAATTTCGAATGCATGACATCCTAAATAAAAAGTTATGGGTTGGAAGATCAACTCTATTTACTTAAAGCTTAAAATGATGATGTTATCAGTAGCTGTTATTAAATTAGCATTTTAATCAATTACAATATTTAATGGAATAGTAGATAATTAAACTGATATTTTCAAATACAAATGAACATAGATGGTAAAAGTGTCTACATTAACAGCGCCTACCTCAGATCACAAAACCAAGCAAAACAAAATTCATTGAAAATTTCAGTAAAAATAAATTAATATTAGGTACAGAAAATAACCCAAATTTCAAGTTAATTATTAAAATTTGGTGGGTTATCAAAACTTATACGAAAATGTTTAGTTCAAGTTTTTCAACAAACTTTTCTAACTTAAACCTCCATCAGAATTCAAGTAATTACCAGGTAGCTTAATGCAAAAGCTTTCAGACTCTTATATCAAGCTACGAATAAATCAACCGTATTAGGAAACTGTAATACACATTTTATTAAGATTAAATGATACTAAAATAAATATATTTCAAAAATGCATAGTATTACAAATAAACTCATCAAAACAGTTACATACCTGACAGGTAGAAAGGCACATTAAATACGTCACTAATAAGATGAAATTTAATAACGACAGATTATGAGTTCCCATCGCTCTGCATATAAGGTTTTAAGCATTTACCATGCATTACGGTAATTAAGCTTACAATTTTATTATGAAACTCGTTTATGACTTGTCGTTGACAATAACGTTGAATTGTTATTGATGGTTCCACACATCAATAAGGTTTAAAACAGGCTAATCTGCTTAACCTATTTAATACCTTGATCCACAGGATATCCCGTTTTATAATCGTAGTTTTGTTTTGATTACAATTTACTTTCTGTTTGCTTTTGAATAATCGTTTTTAGATTACTTTTACAATTATTAGATATTTTTTAATAACTTTTTATCAGTTGGGGGGATGAGATAAAGCTAGGTTAGATGAAATGAAATGAATTGCATAGAACTTTGCAAAAGCAGCGTTACGTTGTAACAATAGTTAACTCTCGGAAGTAATTTAAATGTGTTATTTTATACAAGACGTGAGCCTTAAGTAAAATGGTTTATGCACGGTTTTCTCAGGGTAAAGACGGATGGCATTAATTTCACACACTGATATGCGTTTTCAGACAGCCTTCGATCTGACAACTTGCGTGTGTGGCTTTAGCAAGGAAGTCGATAAGAATATCACGTTGATTTTACTCTCGGCATGTAATTCAGGACGTACGTATTTTAATTTTTACATAACTTTCAGTTCAACTGGGGCAAAACCTGAGAGAAAAGATAAACGCAATGAGCAAAAAGTCGGTACGTAACCGGTATTAAAACTGACGCAGGTGTATTCTCTGGCCTCTTTCAGACAGGAAAGAGAGAATTTAGCGCTTGTGTTTTGTCGGATGTTTGCAGTACTCTGTAATTTTTAAAAAATTATGTAAATAAGCTCGAATTTTGTGTGTAAAGAATTATAATTTTTGTAATTATATGTTATTGAGAATGGAAAAAGACACGCATTTTAATTCTTTCTTTTTCATAATATAATACCGTTTTAAAGACACGGTTTTACTTTAATTGCTGAAAGGAAAACCTGCAAATTGCGGCCTTTTGCAAAATTATGTTTAATATAATTACAAGTGTAACTTTTTTACACACTTACACTTGTTTCTTTAACATAAATACATATTTTAATTTAACTACTAAAGAGAGTTTTTTAAGTTTTAGGTTCAGCGTTTAAATTTTTTCAGGAACTAACTTTTCACTTTTTGAAGAAGAACGAAGCTTTAAAATAAACAAATCCTTCTTAATACTTTTTAACGTTTTTTCTGAACTAAAGTTTTGATTTTTGAAATGAACAAACCATCAAAGGTACCTATTTTAAAAGTATTAGGTCTACACAATGGCTGTCAGTAATAAGCCCTTTAGAATGCTTTTGGAGAAAACCACCTAGCCTTTGAGATTACTTTCATTGCTTCTAATGAAGCTGTAACCTAGCAAAGAACTTCAGTGGGTCGCGAATTATTACAAAATAGAACGTTTTGAAACCATGCATGGGAAACAATTTGTTCTAAATTAATTAAAACATAAAAAGCCCCGATTATTAAATTACTTGCAAGTAAGTACTTTCTTATACAAAAAAATTGTAGCAATTTTGTGAATTACCTTAATTACATCCCAATTTGTCACAGAATTGGCAGTAAACAGTTGTGAAAAACACTTAAACAAGAACGGTGTTAGAAAGTTAGTAACTAGAGAAAAGTTGTTTGATATTTTCGTTAATTTAAGCTTCGAAAAACTAAAGATATCCACAAATACCTGCACCACATAGAAAATTATAGCAGTAAAGTGAAAAAATTTGCTTTAATTTTTAAAAGCCTATTTGTACCGGAAATCCGTAAACTTTCAAATTTAAATCATACATTTTTTTGCCATTTTTGACATGTCATGCTTTACATTTTAATTAAGTTTGCTTCAAATTAAAGCTTTACATTTTGATTTGTAATATGCAGTACGATTATTGCAATGTTAGACACCAAAACTACAAAACCAAATAGAATTAGATCATGTATAAGATTATAACGTTATGTTGAAATGCTTCAAGATCGCTGAATATTCAAAATACGTTACAGTTTACATACGTATGAGAATAAAATATTTCCTGTTATAAACCTATTTTCGAAATAAGTTCTCATGAGAAATTGAATGTTTATTAAGTCTGCTCTACGCAATGACGTACTACATAAACCATTTCAGCTTATGATATTCTTTTAGAAACTGTTCTTGTCTCTTCTGTTGCAAGTATTCTGCTTCATTACAAATTTATTAACGATTTAATTTTGTTTAATAGTTGTGTAGGTAATCGATAATTGAAAAAATGCCATTTTTGCAACTTACAGAATTAAAATTATTCAGATAACAGGATGGCTAAAGATTTAAATGATTTTTGTGCTATTTTTAAAACAAATTTTAATTAATTTGTTAATTTTATTGTTTAAATATTTAAACTTTTAAAATAAAATTTAAATTAAAAAATAAGCAATAACTTGGTATATTGCCAAATTAATGTAAAAATCCCTAAAGAAACGTGAAGATCCAAAAAGCGAAATTGATGCCTAACACCAAGCATTCTTGTAATCTTTTTGTGTTAAAAGTTGCTTTACTTCAAGCTTTTGAAGGAGAAATAGCAAAGGTTTCATTACTGGCCGTTTCTCCAAGATTGAAGTATAGCTATTTAGGTTTATTTGAACTTAACTTTAGTGTTTCTCGACACCGAAGGGTATTGTCGATTCATTCGAACCCAAAAAATATCAGGAAGCATTTTAAAACTTAGTGGTGGATTATGAAGGTTAAATACTACTATCGTAAATCACCCCTACTAGGCCTGATTCGAGAAATTTTAGCGCCTGGTAGAGTGTTTATGGCAGGATTTACCACTTTTAACTCGTCATAATATTTTTATTGCCTATTGTAATAACTTAAGAAGTCAAGTAGAAATTGCGCATGCAACTGAACAGACTATACATGAGGTTCAATTAAGTTACGTCAGTATTTTCATATCTCAGACATTGGCCAAAGTATCTACCACTTCTCTAAGAGTTTCCTTATTGACTTATTGTGATATTTAACTGTGATTGATATGCAATTGCAATTGTTGGATTGTTTCGGTATTGTATTCTGTATGTACAAAATAATATAATATAAATACAAAAGTATAATATACAGCTAAAAGCCATCTACCCGATTCCCACACTACAAGCCTCTCTATCCTGTGCCTGATCCTCTTCTAAGTTCCTGTTCTCCGCTAAATATCTGATACCCTCATTCCAGGAGCGTCGTGGCCGTCCTCTTTTGATTTTACCTGGTGGTTGCCATTGAAATATATTTTTGGGCCATCTATCCCCTGGCATTCTCAATAAATGTCCAAACCACTTTAAGCTCCGTTTCTCAATTCTATTAACTACTGTGTCGTTGGCCTTCACTCGACTCCTTATATCTACATTGGAGACGTATTCCATCCTGGATACTCATGTATTCCTTCTATAAGCCTTCTTTTTATATCCGCGTTCATGCTCCACACTTCACATCCGTAGGACAGTACCCATTCCAACCATTGTTATACCAATTCTTTTCTTATTTTTTATTGATATGTTTTTGTCCTAACATAGGTAGTTTAAGGCTCGAGTAATTTTTTTGCTTTGCTAAATTCTTTATTAATTTATGCAGCCAAGTATTTAAATTGATCCAGTAAAACAACAACAATTAGGGTCTATATTTACTACCAGGCTTACTTGTAGTCCCCACATTTTATATTCGTTGTATAATCTTTTTACCATGAAATCTAGATCATACGCGTCATGTGCTAACAACACTTGATCGTCAGCAAAACTCGGAGTGAAAAGCTTATGGGAATACCCATTACCCCAACGTTCCTCCTCCACGGAGATAGGCTACAGCCTTGTCTGGGCCTTTTACTGGTCTGTATGGGACTGGAGAGTTGTTTTCCAATTTTCACATAGGAGACATTGTCTTCATATAGTTCTTTTATAATTTTAATCAGGCGAGTATCGGTATTCGTGCGTTGCAACACTTTCCAAAGTTGGCATCGTGGTACAGAATTATAAGCCTTTTCCAGCTCAATGAATGCAAGATGGACCTCTTTCCCCTCGAAATTTTCTTTTCTAATACTTGCTGATATAAATAAGTTGTCCACGTACGATCGACCCACTTTGCTCGGTCCGCTCTTAATCTGTTCTGTAATATTTTCCCAAACAATCTGCTGAAAGTACAGGTATCACTTAAGCCCAGGGGCGTACGCTCCATGGAAGCAAGGGAAGCATTGCTTCCCTTTAAATTTTGTTAGAAAATAAAAATTTATTATAAAACAATGTAACGCTGCGACACAATTAATAATGCAACAGGCGCACACTAATCTCTATTAATGCAAACCGCCCACCCACAGCTCCACACTCATCTCTATCGAGTGTCGCACGTGCGTTGTGCATAATAGCGGTGAATTTTTGGAAGCAATTCGAAAGTCTGCCTACTGCCTAAGCTTTTTGTATGTAGGGCGCAAGTGCAAAGCATGCAGCAGGTTGGTGACCTTGCCGATTTAGTCCCTGCCCTTTAATGACGAAGTAAGCAGTTTTTGAATTGCTTCTTTCGCTTCTTTCGTTCTTAACAATGGCTTCAACACCTTCTGTGTCCGGGATAAACATTCAGGCGATACAGTCAGGTGTGTGTAATATTGTGTTGTATGTGGTGTATTAAAAAAAGGATTTTCCACATACAGTTTTAGGGAAATATTAGAAATAATTGAAAAAGGGAGACCAAAACCCGCGCTAAAACATTGAACTGCTAAAGTGAAAACGTGCACTAGATATTTTAATGTAGATATGTACGAACATAACGAATGGTTAATATACAGGTTGTGATATTTCAAATAAACTTTTTTGTTGGCCGTGTCTTTACACTATAAATAAGTAAGTTTTTTAAATTTGCTTCCCTTTCTTTAAATCCCACCGCACGCCCCTGCTTAAGAGTGCATTTGCCTACCGATGAACCGGCAGCGTTCTCCGCGCTATAGCACCGTTTATGCCGTGTTTTCGTAATAACAGTCATTTTTGTTTAAGCAAAGATTTTTGAAATATTAAAATTTTACAATTAAACCAAAATTATTTATCAAGGCAAGATAGTTCAATTGAGCTGTCTGCAGTACCAGATTTTAGTTTTTGTTTATTGTACGTGTCTTATATCAACGAGAAAGAGGGGCATTTTTGTGATATTTCTAAAATTGTATTTTTTAATATATAAAAAAAATCGAAAAAGTGGTACAGTACCTACGTAGAAATAATGTAGCTCTTTCTTGCTGTTTTCGCCGAAAATCGCTATCTTTCGTAGTTTCCACATAAATGCGAAAGTGCTGAGATACTGCAAGAGTCTTTGAGTTACAAGGCAAATGCACTCTTAAGCCTCTATAGTTTCCAGGGTATATTCTATTCCCGTTATTTTATAAAGACACAATGTGCGACGTTTTCCATTGTTTAGGGATTGCTTAAGTTCTTATTCCAGCAAGTTTCCATTAGGCGTGCATTTTTTTTCCCATAGCAGGTCTCTTCCATATTTAATTAATTACACGGAGACTCCGCCTAGACCAGGTGATCGTCTGTTTTTCATTTGTATTACATTAGTTTTAACCTCATCGGTAGTAATTTCTATTCGGTCCCTATTGTTTTCTTCCTGCTCCAATATACATTTTCTAAAAATTCTGGTCACAATTCTACAAGAAGGCCTTCATAATATATGTAATAGAGTTTTTAATTGTTCCTGAATTGTTAGTTTTCATAGCTTTAATGATCTTCCATACCTTAGTAGATCTTGAACCACCAATTAAACATTTTTCTAACTTCTTTATTCTTATTTTTATATTCTTCTTTTCTTTCAATTGTCCTAATATTTAACCAATTATGATACAGTTTATTTTTTTCCGAAATCATGTCTGTATATCTTCGGCTGTTACCTTTCTTTGTATTTTTATATTCTCCCAATGCTTTCATTGCTACTTTATATATTGCCAACGTTATGAACTCGTCTTCTTCTTCTTCAACATTTTCCATTCTCGTTACTTTCTTCAGTTTTCCTTGTAGTCTGTTTTTGTACAACTGTCTCATATTCTTGTTGTAGCAAGTATAAATTTCTGGATTAAAAAAAAATAGTGAGACAAGCGTTTATTAAAATGAAAAGGTTCCTGTGCTACCGAGACATTAATTTAAATCTGAGAATGCGTATGTTACGTTGTTATGTTTTCTCCACGTTATTGTACGGTATGGAAGCATGGACTCTAAAACAGAAAAACATTAAAAACATTGAAGCTTTTGAAATGTGGTGTGATAGGAGAATGTGGAAAATATCATGGACAGAAAGAATAACAAATAAAGATGTACTGCTAAAAATGGGGAAAGAATGTGAAATAATAAAAAATATAAAAAAGACAAAATTAGAATATATGGGCCATATAATGAGCGGAGAAAAATACTTATTACTGAGGCTTATAGTCCAGGGAAAAATCAAGGGAAAAAGGAGTATATAGGACGTAGAAGAATCTCCTGGCTACGAAATCTAAGGGAGTGGTACAAGTACAGGTACAGGGGAGTTCTTCAGAGCTGCGGTCAACAAGGTGCAAATTGCAATGATGATTTGCAACCTCCGATAGGAGATGGAACTGTAAGAAGAAGTGGGTACTTATTTCCCCACCAATTACTGCAAATTCAAAGCTTTGGTTGTTACAATTAACTGTTAGTTTTGTAATCTAAAATCCACAGAAACGAAAAAAAAGAGCTTCGCCCTTATTTTGATTTAAAAAAAAAAGATTTTTAGTATTTTTCTACCAAAGACATGACCAAAAGTTACAACTTTCCGTTAGTTTTTATGACGTTTTAAAAATCATTTTCTTCAAGTTAAAATATTATTGGCACCCATTATAAATTATCGTTATCATTTCCATGTAGTAGCAGCACTATCATAAATGGTCGCAGGTATCACATTTATTTTCTGACGATAGTATAATTGCAAAATTAAGTGATATGCCACAAAACGTTGGTATTTAACAGTTAAAACTTCAACCGGTTGTAGAAAGTCGCTTTTTTTCCTGATATCGTTGGCCTTGAAATAAACGGCCCACCGCCTGGTGGATTCCTACTTACATAAATACACAAAAAAAATGTTTAGAAATCTTGAAAAATATTTAAAAACCTTCGAAAATTAATTTTATAATCGCGAATATTAATCGCCTTTCATTTCGTTGCTTTATATCCGAAGTTTTTTGATGGCAAACACGAGCTTGAATATAAAAATGTCTAAAAATTCTTAGCTTACAATAATATTCGCAAAGTTATGTGCGAATTTTTCGGCGATTTGTTTGTAGGTAAAGACGGGCACCGGTGGTTTAGAAAATACGAGTTTAGTTAGCATTTCCTTCGCTAGACCTGACAAGGTTTTGATTCCTTTTACAATGATTTGCAGGGGAAGTTAATGGTTTCATTTAAATATAAACGGTGTAAATTAATTACGTATGCTAAATATCTAAATTAACATGTTTGCAGTAAAATATTTGACTAAAATAACACTTTATTAATGAATTTTTAAGGAAATATTTTCAGTCGTTCGGCTGTACCTTATTAAACAGAATTAAATACGGCCAAAATTAATTAAATAAAATCATATTTATGTCAAATTGCCTATTTGTATTTAATGAATTAACGAGATTTGTTAACACCGTTTTTAAACTGAGCGCTGACTGTATACTGTAAGTCAAATGTTAATTACAATCATGATAGCTTTCTTATACGTTGCTGAGAAGGAAGTAAGAGTTCGTTTTCAGTGGAATTATTTGTTATAAAAAACACCTCACGGCTTTTAATTTTTGTGGGTGTTGGTAATTTAGTTTTAGGATGATTAATAAATTTGTTTTACGTATGGAAACCGATTTATTAAAAAAAATCCACTTTACCACATGGAGTTCCTTCGGTTCTCAGGTTATTTTTTAAAATTTATTAACAAAGCTCCTTATTGAAGTAACTTAAAGCTAAAAATGCGATTGGATTTAATTTGCATGCTAAATAGGCGTAAAATTAAAAATTTTGGTGCTTAATCTGCTTCAGTTCAAATTTTAGATTGCAAATAAATAAATTTCAGTTGATTAACAATTTTGCATGATTTTAAATTTCCAGCTGAAGATTTTCAATTTTAAAGCTTCTTCATAAAACAAGAAGTAACTATGACATCACACAACGGAATAAATAAGTCGAATATGCCACATAAACAAGCTATGCAGGTATATTTTGCATATTAATTCAATTTTCATGGTGTTAGGAATGAGGGTTCTTTACAGGTGGTTTTGGGTTGAGTTTATGTCTATGAGAAATTTAATGGCTCAGTGATTTTGCAAAACTTATTGGTGTTTGCTTAATTAGAAGAGTTCGAAAGTATTTTCAAATTATTTACAGCAGGAAGTATCGAATTTAGTTCCGGTGTCATCGGGAATTTATATTTGTAATAAAAAATGAAATTAAATTTTATTTCTAATTTATTTTTAAATTTTTTTAAACCCCTCTTAAAAGGAGAATATTTACTAGGTGAAAATTTTCCATCGAGCTACTTTGGAATGGAGGGACGTGATTTATAGTTTTATTAATGAAAAATTTAAAACGGTAATAATGAATGCACTTTATGTAAAGCTGTAAAAATACGAATTCACCATGCGCATAATATGGCATGAAACTGTATAGTTACGAACTGTAACTGTACGTTTTGATATAATGAATGCTTTAGTTTTAAAATTAATTAGTGCAGTTGAACTTACAAGACTTTGATATACCTATAAATTAAACGCGTTAGTCTTCCGGTTCTTACGTTCTTACTGCAACGTATCTAATTTCACTTTAAGTTCCCATCAGGCAATAAAGCTGCACAGGAGTTTTGTTAAACCGCCTACGTCTAAAACTATAGTGGGCTCTTGTAAAACGCAGTGCAAAATATCGTTGCTGTCAATTCAAACGTGTTTTATATCAAATAATAGGATTAACAATCAAATCTGAATTCGAATTCAAATCAGAATCTAAGATTAGAATCTGCTATGATGAAATGCGAATCCAGAATCTAGATTCAAATCCCAAATCTCTAATTCGGATTTGATTTTATAATATTAAAATCTCGAATGCTGTTTGAAATTTCCAGTTTGGTTTTGAAATCTGAATGCAGAATACAAACTCGATTTTCGAATTACTTATTACGTCTCCTATAAACCTGCATAGAATTTTCTTTCTGAATTTCACTGAATTAACTTATAAGCAAATTAAATAATGTAAGTAAAATTTGAATCAAAATTCAGACCTGAAATTTCTACTTTAAGTATTAACTATCACATTGCAATGAAGCAGAGGCGTAAATAGCCTATGGCCGATATGGCCCCGGCCATAGGCGCCTTATTGCAGAAAGGCGCGAAAATTATTGCTTGGGATTTTTTCTCCATTATAATTAAATATTTTAAATAATAATAAAACAGAAAAATACTTATATTTTAGCTTCTATTTAACTACTTGTAGTTAAATTAGAATAGAAAGCAAAATGGTTGCTTACTAGCATGACCGTATTTGATTTCATTTTTGCTTTGATAATGTGGTACAAAATTTTGGGGAAAATAAACATCGTAAATAATCAGGTGCAAAACAAAACACAGGATATAACGCGTTCTTCCAAACTATTAACTTTATTGCACGTCTTCAAACAAATTAGAAACGAAGAATTTGATGGTATAATGGTTGAATGCAAAGAAAAATGTGCAATTCTTGATATACAGCGTTCTCCAGAGAATAAAAGAAAGCGCCGAAAGGTAATATTATCAGTTGAAAAGGCTACAGATGAAGGAGCAGATTTTTTAGCTAAAAATCAATTAAAATATCTCTTTTTACGAAGCAAATGATGCAATCCTAAATCAATTGAGCGATAGATTGGAAAATATATATAATATAACATCTTTGTTTGAAGTTTTATCCGGAAAAACTTTCGATGAAATTCCACTTCCAGCAGCAGCTGACTGCAGAGAGTACGAGGAAGAATTAGATTGTATTCAATTGTAAAATGAGCTAGAATGTTTTAAAACTCAGGCACAAACTATTTTTAAAAATTTAAAAGCTCTTCATCATCTTCAAATTCTAGAAGGAATGGTTAAATGGGATTTATGCGAATCATGTCCAAACTTAACAACTTCTTTGCGGATACTTCTTTGTCTACCCGTAGCAGTTGCTACTGGTGAAAGAAGTTTCAGTAAACTAAAACTTATCAAGAATTTTTTACGATTAAGTATGAACCAAATTAGGCTTAGTAGTTTTATAAGTTAACTTTCTATAGAATATGATGTATTTACTGAAGTGGACTTTGATTTAGTCATAGATGATTTTGCAAATTCAAAAACGCGAAAAATTAAAATTATTTAAATAAAACATTCTATTTTATACTTAATTATTTTATAGGTATAACATGAATATTTTGTATGTGTATTCGTTAATAAATGTGATTTTTTTTATCATGCATTTTAATGAATTTGAATACTATTATATCTAGAATCTAGATCCCATTATTCTATACGCGTGTATGTACTTATAAAAGGCGCATTTTTGTTGACTGGCCACAGGAGCTTTAATTGCTAGTTACGCCTCTGCAATGAAGTAAAACTGTGATATACTTTAACCTATGTGTAGAATAAAAATCAAAAATATGAGCTTCAAAACCCGAATTGGAGATTCAAGGATTAAATCTGACGACTCGGCTTGATGAATCGAATATCGACTTGCAGAGAAAATTCGAATCGGAAAAGTAAATTCGATGATTTTAATCTGGAATTCGATATTGAAGATTCGGTTCTTTTGTATGCGGAATACCTACATGACACGTGAACGATAAAACATTTCGCAGAAACTACCCAATTTAACTTAAAATAAATGACTTAATTTGCACCTACTCGCTTCAAAACCAAAACAAGATGATAATCGGATTTAAAATGTAAGAGATCAAATCGTTGTGTTATTATGCTTTTTAAAGCTTACATTTTTATTTGTAAGAAATTTAAATTAAATTTACATAAGTACATAATTTTATTACCACTTCTTCTAACATTTCCGGTATTTTTTTTTTGTTGGTCGTAAGTTAATTGTATGTTTCTAAATATTAATGGTAATGAATTCGACACCTGAATTGACCATTACTTCTTCTTTAGTCTGCCTTTATTTATTTAATCCTTTTTACATATCTGATTATCAAGTTTAAATAAATTGTTAATAAAATTGTTTAAAATTTTAGGAGATTTTTAATACTTATTCGGGCCTCTCGGTGGTGCAGCGGACGAGTGTCTGCTTCACGATCGAGAGGTCCCAGGTTCGGATCTAACCGTGACCAGACCTCAGTCTGGAGGGTGGTTGGCATTCGAACCCAGGAAGGTTTAGAAGATTGTAGCAATCGACGCCGATAAAATAAAAAACCTGTCTAGGAAATTACATATGTTCTGATTATTTGACAATATTACAGGAATGAACTGTTATGTGTATAATACACATATTCAGAATTGATTGAACTTCGTCGTTTTAACTTAAAGGTAACTCCATTGCTATGAAATAATTATTCCATTTTTGTGATTCAGTAAGTTGCATTTAGCATGTGATATGGGGTGATATTTGGAAGTGTGTATTTAGGCCAAAATTATTTAAATTTTTAGACGATGTATGTTAGCAGTGGAAGGAATAATGTACAACCTATTTATTTGCATACCTCCTTTGGTATGTAAATAACTTTAAACAGGTGGTTGTTAGAACAGCAAAATGGTAGGTTAAGCTGCCCTTTTACTTGAAAGTAAATTTTATGATAAAGTAATTTGCAATAAATAATTGTTTAAAATATGTACAACAAAATACAAAGTTTCCAAAAAGTTGTTATGTTAAAAAACAATGACATGCTTCACGTTTTAAATTGTTGTTGGAAATAATAGTTATTTATTATACATGCGGATTAAATTAATGTTTAACGAGCGGTACGTTCAACCGCGCGAGCGGCGGTAGCCGCAAGCGCGTTGATACCGCGAGTTAATAAATTAATTTTAATCCGCAAGTGTAATACAACTGTTTATTCAATTTTGACATTTATTTGACATTTTTAAAGGGATTTGACATTTTTAAAGCGCTAGCGGAATAAAAATTTTAAATCGCTAGCGGAATAAAAATTTTAAACGATTGTTTATAAAACATCAACTTTTATGGGCAGGCCATAAACAAATAAACGTCAGTTTAAAACGTCAAAATTGAATAAAATGTTTAATTACTTGTCGGTATTTTAGTACCACTTATGGTTATGCAGTGTTCAAGTTTATTTCTTTGTTTATGTTTTTATGTGTTTATTAACAAAAGGAGCAATGTTCAAGCATCCTAATTTAGTTATTAATTATGAACTTTTAAAGAAAAAATTTGAAGGCGTTATTTTATAAACTGTATCTTCTTTAGGAAGTTAAAAAATCTCTGTCATCAAACTAATCGTCAAAACAATCGCCACAAATAACATTAAAAAAAGAGTTTTAAAATATAAATTTAAAACCCGAAATTTTGAAATTTTACTGTTTACTAGCCCTTTTGGGTTCCACAATATATCTTTTTCAAATTTCAAAAATTCTTTCAAAGGAAAACTCAGCCAGAAGGTTTAAAACGTAATAATAATACGGCCTTTCCTTGAGCAACAGTACGTTGAAGGGTACCAAAAAATAAAAATGAAACTCATTTCTTGCGAATCTCAATTTTTCGGTTCAGGTAACTCGGCCTTTATACATAATTAATTAAATGTCCGGTAATGGTTAACAGGAAATGAACTAATTACTCCACCTGTACCTCGATCGTTAAATTTATTCTTTAAAAGTTGTTCAATGAACTGATTCTCTTAAGATAATTGACCAGTTTTTTGTACGCTTATACGCCATGAAAATCACTGTTTTAAAACGAGGAGAGCCTTAAATGAACTTTTAAAATTCTTTGCATTTCTTGGCCTTCTTTTTGGTGTAATTAATTCTGAAAAGTCTGTGTGTGGAAAAATATCATCACCTCGATAGGGATTTGAATCGTTGACCGTCGATTCTGTACAGGATTTTCATAACTAGTTTTAAAGTACATTAAAGGTATTTCCTTAATAATAATTAAGTCTTGTTTTTAGTAATTGGTTTTCTTATCATACTTTAAAGTCCTAAAGTAAGACGGTGGGAATTTCTTTGCAACGCTGAAAGGACGCAGCTTGACTCTGTCTGTTATTATTTAAGACTTATGAAATCAGAACGGCAAAAAAGCTTGTCCGGTACTTTTTATTAAGTTTATCAACTGCCTATTATGGAGAGGTTAAGAAAAACAAACTGCTTCAGGCTAAGTAAAAATTATTGTCATGGTTGCTATTGTCACGCATTTCGTTTAATAATTATATAAGAGTGATAATAATAACAATTTTACTTGCCCTCCGGTTGTTTATTAAAATTACTATCTGTCAGTTGCTTGTTAAGATATTCCGTTTTACTATTTTTAGAGAAAACTTCATTTTTCTACCACGTTTATTGGAATATGGTGAGCTTGGCGTTAACTCCGAAGGTCAGCTATGTGTCATTCATTTAGTGAGATGAGAGAATGCAAAAATTAAAAAAAAGCTGAGAATTTGTAAGCCGCACTTACTTTTTGATCTGTTATCGAGTTTTTTCATGAATTTAAGAACCCCCAACGTTGCCCAATTAACCTGTCAGTAAAGCAAGTCTTCGGAAGCAATTGAAAATCAAATTGCGCACGTATTATACAGGGTCCTGCAACAGTGCGTCGGGCTTTCCTAGCGCCCTTACCGTGAGAGATAGAGAAAAAAGTTTAAAGCATAAAATTATTGGTTCGAAGAGGTCTACGTCGCGAAATTATTTTCAATAATACAGAGTGTTCCACTTTTGCTCTATAATAAAAACATACATTTTTTTAAATGCAACACCCTGTAACTTTTCATGTCTTCCGATGTCATTTTTTAACCTCTACATAACTGTCTACCCACTTTTGTATTTTGTGTCAGTGTTACCAACTTATTAATTTTTTTCCGAAAAATCTTTCATAAACAGACTTCACTTTAAAAATCATAAGCGACCTTGATTTTTGAAGTAGAGGGATAAATTTTAGCAATAATTGTAGTCCGGTTAAAGAGCAACATTTTGATATGAGAAAATGGGATTCAGTTGATACAGGGTGTTACAAAAGAAAATGCCAAACTTTCCAAACTTCAAAGTGACATAGCTCATTTTTTTCAAATCGAACCACCACTGTTTTATTTCGCGAGTCGGTAGTTTTTTTTATCCTCTTTAATTTTGTATTTAGATGTCCGATACCTAAACCCCGTAGTTTTAGAGATATTAAATACTTTTCACAAAAGTAACAATTTAATTACATTTTATGCACCGAAGTGGGCCGTGCTAATGCAAAAAACCAAAACAAAATGTAAGTAAGCCTCAATGTAACATTTTAGTAAATTTAGAATCAACACGGATAATACTTATGTAATAAAATTAATTGTTTTATTCAAAAACTATGAAAAGTAACAAAATTCAAAATGCATAAAAGAAAAACGACTACAATAAATGTTCGAAATATCTTCCATTTTCATTCAGGCTCAAATCAATTCGCTGCTGAAAAGATCTTTACACTCTTCGTAACATTTCAGGTGAAATACTTGCAAAAGCGTCAACAATTCGTTGTTGCATATTTATTTGTGTTGCCGGTGGTTCGTTATAAACAATTCCCTTCACGTATCCCCACAAAAAAATCAAGTTTTGTGCCTGAATGAAAATGGAAGACATTTCGAACATTTATTTTAGTCGTTTTTCTTTTATGCATTTTGAATTTTGTTACTTTTCATAGTTTTTGAATAAAACAATTAATTTTATTACATAAGTATTATCCGTTTTGATTCTAAATTTACTAAAATGTTACATTGAGGCTTACTTACATTTTGTTTTTGTTTTTTGCATTAGCACGGCCCACTTCGGTGCATAAAATGTAATTAAATTGTTACTTTTGTGAAAAGTATTTAATATCTCTAAAACTACGGGGTTTAGGTATCGGACATCTAAATACAAAATTAAAGAGGATAAAAAAAGCTATCGATTTGCGAAACAAAACAGTGGTGGTTCGATTTGAAAAAAATGAGCTATGTCACTTTGAAGTTTGGAAAGTTTGGCATTTTCTTTTGTAACACCCTGTATCAACTGAATCCCATTTTCTTATATCAAAATGTTGCTCTTTAACTGGACTACAATTATTGCTAAAATTTATCCCTCTACATCAAAAATCAAGGTCGCTTATGATTTTTAAAGTGAAGTCTGTTTATGAAAGATTTTTCGGAAAAAAATTAATAAGTTGGTAACACTGACACAAAATACAAAAGTGGGTAGACAGTTATGTAGAGGTTAAAAAATGACATCGGAAGACATGAAAAGTTACAGGGTGTTGCATTTAAAAAAATGTATGTTTTTATTATAGCGCAAAAGTGGAACACTCTGTATAATTGAAAATAATTTCGCGACGTAGACCTCTTCGAATCAATAATTTTATGCTTTAAACTTTTTTTTCTATCTCTCACGGTAAGGGCGCTAGGAAAGCCCGACGTACTGTTGCAGGACCCTGTATAACAAACGGCGTCTGTTATAACCATTTCGCAGACAGTAGCATTTAAGATTTTTTCCGTGGCTTTCAATTAACCGATAAAAGACTTTATATACGATCGAACGGTAAAACATTGAATAGAATCTCAGTAGCCGAGTTCTTAAGGCAACATATGGCATTCGGTGCTGTTAATTACTATTAAATTTACCTATATGAGGTACAGAATAGGAATTGAATCTTCACATACTTTTCTAACTTTTAACTTAGCGGTCGCATTTAACGGAGCCGCTTGCGGCGGCAACGAAATAACACATTTCCGTGCGTTGACAACAGAAAATTACTGTAGAAATCGTTGTCTAGACCGGGACCCTAATTTCGGGCCCACTGGGTAAGTGCAGTCACGACAAATCTCAAATCACACGCGCACTTATTTCTCTTTTTTTATTTGACCACTTATTATAGAGACACGCAAACTTCCTGTGTGCTTGTTCATCTGATAAAATTCGGCCTTTTACTGCCTTGCGTTATTATGTCCATAATTTGTTAACTTTATTAGATTTTTAAACCGACGCTGTGGTAGGTTTATAGGTTGAGGGTAAATTAATAAAAACGGCGGTGAAGAAAGAGTTTTCAGGTTTTTTGATTATTTGACCGAAAGCAAGCTGTCTTATAAAATTACTCGTTCAATCTCATCTCATTTTCATTCGTGAGATTTGTATGCATTGGCATAAAAAAGAGCAAAAATAGCTGAAATTATTTAAAAGAGAATTCAGATTAAGGTTTTTTATATTTAAATTTTAAACATCACATAGAATGAGAAAAGTGCTATTTTATACAAGCTAAATTTCCTTTCTGAAATGCTTACTTTTCTCCTGCAAAAAAAGGAACCTGGTTTCCCTCATGCAAGTTCTAAAAGAGTTTCCTTCCCATAACAGTACAATGCTCTAATAAAAAACAATCTTTCCGCCTTGTTTTGTTAATTTATTGATTATTTAAATGTTATTTGTTTACTAATTTATTTTATAATACTATTTTGGTATTATTTGCCAAGTTGTACGCTGCTGGAAGTATGACTGACTGAGGATTTGTAGACGACAACCAGTCCTAATGTAGGCTGGAATATAACTAGCAAAACGTTCCTTAATCAAAAATTAAAAGAACGAACATCTTTATTTATTTCGAACTGCACCACATAACTGAATGTAAAATACGAAACATTTTCAAATTTATAACATAAAAATTAAAAGTTGTCTATTATTTCCCGAATTCTTTCATTGGTCACTCTTTCAAGTCTCATTTTCCTGCAGCTCTTCTCAGATAATCCGTTTCTTTAGCTATTAATTCCTTTTCGTCTCTGATATTAATTTCTCCGACTTCGCTTCTTTATGTGGTTATGTTTTAAAGACGGTATTGTAGTTATATACGAGCAAGTCTCTTATTCGTTTGGTTGTTGCTCTACGTCTATTAATTCAGTTTTTTATTGTTTCCAAGCTTTTTCTATTGTGGTACATATGCTTAGCATGCCTCCATCACATTTTCATCATCATATTCATCATATAGCAGGTCTTGATTGTTTCCTCCAATGCACATGTGCTTCGTCTTTTGCATATTTATATCCAATCCCCCCCCCCCCACTTCTGGTATTCTTCCTTCAATTTTGTAAACCTATACATAGTTTATATCGTTTCTATCCTGAGCTAGGATCACCTGATCGTCTGCGTAGTGTAAGGTATATGTATTTGTATTTCCTACTGGTTGAGCATACCAGTAGGAAATACAAATCCATTCTCCCACATTTTTTCCACTGTTTTAATGCGCCATTAAAATCTCTATCACTTGTGTTAATCAAAATACATTATCTATCGAAGATGTTTCATATTCTAATATCTATAAGTTGTCGCAGGATTCTTCCGCAGATTCTGATAAATGTACTAGTGATTGCTCTGCCTTTATAATTTTTAGATTGGTCCTTTGGTCCCTTTTTATGGATTAAAACAATCCATGGTGCTTTCCAATCTTCTGGGAGGTTTTCTCCATTTAAGTATCTGTTGATGAACATCATTAGCATATTTAAGAACTTTGCCGATGGGTCCTTTATCAGATCCACATATACATTTTTCATCTTTCTGATGGCTTTTAAAACATCCTCAGGTTTGATTTATATCTCCTCCCCTTGTATCGCGTACATGTTGTTCACGGTTTCCCTATATTCTGCTCTATTTTCCTGCAGTAATTTGTTATAGTAGTCACTTAAGCTATCTATGGGTATATCGTATTATATTCAGAAAGTGTCTTTCGCTGGTTTGTTTTCGTAGTGTTTTTAGCATTTTCCATGCGTGTCTGGATTTCTTTCCTCCTATGTATCTGTCCACTTCTTTACAGTCTTTCTTCCATTATTCGTTCTTAGTCTTTAATAGTTTTCTTCTAAATTTTACTTGGGTCTCCTTGTATCGTATTCTGTCTTCTTTGTGTGTTTATCCACTTTTCGTACAGTTATTATTTTGTTTGTTTCGGGTCTCTTAATTCTTCGTTCCACCAGTTTCCCTGATTTCTTGTATTTAGTTCTTTCGATTCCAAAGTCACACTGGCCGCTGTATGTATAGCTTGTACTATGTGGTGATGCAGTTCCTTTGCTCGGCCGTTTCTTTCCTTTAGAATGTTATCTAATCTTCTTTCGTCGGTTTCTATTTATACTTTCTTTCTTTATGCTTTCCAGGTCATGTATTATATTTGCTTTTTGGGTTAAATTATTATTCCCCATTTCTATGTTCGTATTTCTGCGCACAAAATACTTTTGCTTTTAAAAAGTAATGGTTGCATCCACAATCCATACTTCTGTAAACTCTTATGTCCTCTATTCTTAACTTCGTTTCTTGTTTTATACTTAATCACACATAGTCCATTATTGAGGTAGGTTTTTTCATGCCAAGTGAATTTATGTTCGGGCTTGTGAGGAAGCCATCCATTCATAATTCTCAATTCATGTGTCTCGCAAATGTCTATCAGTCTCTGACCATTATTATTCAGTTGTTCTTCTCCATACCTTCCAACCACTACATGTTGCATCTTCCCGTTATCGCAATCATGTCTCCTAGTATAATAATTTCTTGATTAAGTATTTTTTGAAATTTAGCTTATTCCTCTATGTTGTCGTCTTCGTTTGGCGCATATACTCCGAATATTGCTAGTCTATGCCCAAGGTAATTTATACCTGCGGTAATTATTCTTCATTTACGGCTTGCCAATTTATAATTTTGTCCTTTAGGTTTTCTCTAATGAATAGGATATCCTTGTTTTTGCTCTTTCTTGTTTTAGGGTCCCACTCTTATGAAGTTAAGTAGGTATTTTAATTTAATGTGAAAATATGGAGAGTGTGCTCAAATAACATTAAGGTAACTCGATGATTCTACGAAGGTTTTTCAAAAAGTGAGCCCTCACTATCTATTCTTAGAGATTTCTCCTGTTTAGATAGACCATTTTTTTTATAAAATGCGATGCTATAACCAAAATACATAGCGTTCTCGATTAATTACAGAGGCCAATACCAAACATTTTTCATGGGCCTTGGTACTTTTGACGAAAAATTAAAATTTTGAAAACAGAAATCTTGCTAAATTGTTTTGTGGTTTAAAAACCCACATTTTTCTTCTATGTTCAGCTATGTAAGTTTTGTTTTTCAACTCCAAAAAATAGTTTAAAAAGGGGGCCGAGCCCGTTTATATAACAGAATAAGCCAAGCTAAAATTTTATGTTAAGAACTATTGAGCCTAATCTTTACAATTTTAGTGGAGGTTAGTCTTTATTATTTGTTTTGTGTTGAAATTAAAGCCAAAAATAGATGTTATTTTGAGCAGCTTGTATTAAGCTTTTCGTATACAGGGCGATTTGTGAGGAACCCCCCATATTTGGATAATGTGTTCAGGGAACTAAAAGAAACAAAAAAAGTATAATAAACAAATGGTCAAATTTCAACCGTTAGTGAGATATTGTAAAAATAGTTTTTAATCAGGTGGCCTTGCACCTTGGCCATCGAGGTCACCAGACCTCACTCATCTAGATTATTACCTTTGGGGATGGCTGAAATCATAAGTTTATAAAACAAAAGTGATCACAAGAGAGGCACACTACTCGATAGAATAACTAACTGCGCAGCACTCATCAGAGATAATCACCGTGCGCTTCAATGAGCTACCTGTGCAATTCACAAACGAGCTGACACATGCATCGAGGTGAACGGTGGTATTTTTGAGAATTCAATTAATTAGTTTGTATTTTATGTTACGAAATAAACACTTTTCATTCTTAATACATTACAATAAATTCACCTGATTAAAAACTATTTTCACAATATCTCAGTAACGGTTGAAATTTGACCATATGTTTATTATACTTTTTTTGTTTCTTTTAGTTCGCTGAACACATGATCCAAATATGGGGGGTTCCTCACAAATCACCCTGTATATTCACAGCTTACTCGGTGGATTAACCTTTGAAATTAGCAGATTGATTTGTTGATTTAAATTTTCTTGAGAAAATAATTAAATAACTATAAATTTTTCTTCGCTGAATAATTTCGTTAACTGCAAATTGAAGATTATTTCTTGGTGGCTCAAGTGTTGGTTAGATTAAGAAATTAATGGAATTTCAATCACTTTATGAATGAAATGAAACAAAATTATTATTTACTTTTATTTTTATTTAAGCTAAGTTAAGTATTTTCCAAAAACATAAAAATAAATTTTACTGCAGTTTAATGTTTTTTGGTTAATCTGTAAAGAAAGATTTTACATTTCGCCACTTCCTCTTATTTTACACACTTTTAATTTAGTTAAAAATGTTAAAAAATTTCAGTTGGTTTACTTCTTTAAATTAGATACGGTTTTGGTTAGAGACTTATTTAAATACTGAAGCTTAAACCAATTTGTGTACATTCAAGTGTTTCCTTGAAATCTGCGATTTGTGATTCAGAAATTAAATATTTATAGTATATTTAGTTCTACATAATTATGTATATCTTTTTGATTTCTGAATTTCTACGTGTTTAACTTATCTAAACATTTTCTAGTTTTTAAACTTCTGTACCATGAAGTAACAGTCAATAGTGAGTGAGTGAGGAATATCAAATCTGAATCAATTTTCTAGTATGAACTCTCAGCGTAGAAGAAAGACATAGACGAAGTATAATTACATACGCTGTCATTTCAAAAATCTAGGAAAAATGAAATTTTAAGAAGTGCAAGAGAATTAAAGTTTAAGGATGGTAAAAGTACTAAAATTTTAATTATAAAATTGTGACACTAAGCTTTTAAACTTCTCACTTTGTAGATATTTTTAATTTTGTATACAATTCAAGATTTTCATTAAGTACCGCTGCGAATAAAACGAAATAAGAGTAGGTATCTTAATTCTGTAGTTTGTATGCAATGTTTTGCTACCAGTACTTAATTTACTGATGTTTAACCACTAATAATAATTCAATTTTAGCTAAATAGGAAGTCGTAGATTACAGTAAATATTGAAAAAATAAAGGAAAAAAAATATATCAAGAGTCTTCAGTTTCCAACCGATTTTAAAATCAATTTTATGTATATATTTAGTACTTTATATAACAATTTATGTGACGTTGTAAATTCCAACCATTGTAAGATTTTCTTTATGTGGAGAAACTATTTGAGGTATTTAAATTATCCCAGATTTAATTAATTTTCGCAAGTTGTAACTCTTGTACTATCATAGTTGAGATTTTACAGTAGCTAAATGCCTTTCAAAGAAGTAAAATTATCGCTGCATCTGCTTAGGTTTTCTTAATGTTGTTTCCTGATTTATTATGATTACAACAATTTAACTAAATTGCGACTAATTCGCGTGCTTTCGCTGAGTTACATCAGTAATTATTTTCTAGGCACTCCCATTAAGTGTTTAATATCAAAAGATCGTAAATATAAAATGTAAGCACTTGAAGAGCATTTATTGTGTGTCGAGATAATTTCAGTTTTAGACTCGAGCAACGTTTTCTATAAAGCGATTAAGGTCAGGTGCAACGAATTAATGCATAACTGTCTAATATCTTAATCTCGGCGTCAGGCTTTCTACAAAAAGACTCGCTCAAAGTATCCAAAGCGATAGCTGTAAATGACACATTAGCACATATTAAAATGACAGTAAAACCATGCACTTTAATGCTGTCAAAGTTTATATCTTCGGTCTGTTGCGAAATGAGCAAATGTACGTGAAGTTCGCAATAAAACTATGAATATATTATTTGATCTCAACCCACGCCTGCTACTCGCGATGTTGTTTATTTTAACAGAAGTGACGGTTTTTTTATACGAAGTACACGCGTAAGGAGATCAAGAAACTTGTAAAATTAAAAATTCTAACGGAACCTTGATTATCGTGATAAAAATAATTTTTCTGCGTGCATGATTCTAAACAAATATATAAACACGGTTAACATGAGCGCAGTAACGACCCAACAGTTATTAAATCAAGGACCGAGGTTAATTATAACCCGCACAAAGAATTTTTTCCAACCACAATCATCAGGATCAGAAGAATTGACGATTTTCAGCCGAAATCGTGAGCTTTGCGGTTAACGATTTTGCCGAAGTTCCATTTTTGCAACCAGGTGTTGTATATTTACTTTACCTTCATTAACATAATTTGTAGTAATCGTAACACTAACAAGGCATTTCCTGCGATTCAAGAATTTAATTTCGTAGTCTCGCTTACATTTTTTATCTGTTCGAAAGACGTAGTATCAAAATTGCATCCACTGAGAACGTACATTTCTGTATGCACGGCAGATGGTTTATAAACAGAATAAGGTGTTAGTGGGCAAGTTTTTGTTGTCTTTGTTGCTCCATATTAATATTGCGAACGCGTTTACTCGATTTTTAAAATAAACCAACGGAAGCCAAGAATAAATAAATGTCAATTTCGCATGAGAAATATTCCAAGAATATGAAAATTGCTGCAGATTGCAGTTCCCAGATTATTTGTGAGTTCATTGCGACACGCCATATTGAGAAATTGCTGCACGATATCGACAAAGAAACTGCGATAATATTCTTTAAGGGACAGTTAGTTATCTTGGTCATTCGCAATTGTTTGTTACACAACCTTAAACAGCGAAATGCGTAATTGCGCTGAATTGTATTTCTACAAACAATAACTTAACTATCTTAATTTAAGGCCATTATGAAACTTCCTTTAGCAGTTTGCCACTGGCAAGGCGAGCTTTACAAGAAAAACTAAACTTGGGAAATATTGGGGAAAAACTTTTGCTACTAAACATTCAATTACATAACACAAGACTGAATTTTTAATTATTTCCTTTAGGAAAACTCTAAAAAGATTAATGCCGTTTTAATTCGTTTTGCTAACCTCACTTCACCTAAATAATTTTTGATAACGCTGTCGAGGGTAAAAAATTATGTATAAAAGAAAGTATCAGCTTGATACTTACAAACGATATTTTTTAAATTATTGAAAGCAAGGACGACGATTATAGTAACGTTTAAAAACAATACAAGCGAGTAAATAATCATACTATAATTACACTTGCCGCCGATATTGCTTTAAAATTAACTGCCCTATATTATTATTACCAAGCTACAACATAAAATGATAACGACAAAACTGTTTGACCTTTTATGTAGAAACAGAAAAAAGTACAGGTCTAAAGTTGACTAAATGTGTGTTAACACAAATTCAAATACAAGCAGTGGCAGGTTGCAAACGGGCACTTGGAACGATTTTATTTTCTATTGTTCTAATTTGTGGAACTGTTACGTTCCTTACTGGTTTATTACTAATTTTAACATTTATTGTGAATATTTATTGTAAATCGCTGGACCGTTTCATAACGGATATTTTTAGAAGGCTTACAAAGAACTGCCTTTTTTCCGTCTAACCATTTAAAGAAACGTTGTTACTGCGTTTGTTATGCACTGTTATAACCCAGATTATTTAATATTTGCTTATTTTTTTCTCTTCAATAGTCGACTATTTTCCTTATTAAAGAACTATGCTGATGAAGCACATATAGATTCCTTCGTACCGGTTGAAGTAGGTTAAAACTACGAGAGTTTGCAGAATTAATTAGTAAAAAATATATAAACAAACTATTTTATACAACTGATGATCGTAGGTTAATTAATTAATTTGAATTTCATCGAGATCCGAGCTTGTATCGTATAATTTCGATTCATTAAATAATTAGCAAAGTTCATTTCCCACAGATTTTCTGTGCCAGAAGTAGCTACCACGTTTTTTTTTTTGCTAGAATGATAATATATGTATGTATTTACTCCTTCTTAAGCCTGATATGACCGGTTAAAAAGATAAAATAATATATAAATAGAAAGTAAATATAAAATAAACATAATAATCAAAGAATTTATTTAAAATAAAATATAGGAATTGAGATTCTCAGTTCTTTTTTGGTGTTAAAATTATCGTAATTTTGCATTTATTGCAGTAAATTCTTATGTTTTTGCCTGAATTTTCTCGTTTTAGGTATGGTTTAACTAAATTACGAAATTCTAAAACATGCTGCGTACTGCCACCAGTTCTGTGAGCAGTTGACATAATTAAGTCGCTAAGTGAATTTTGCATAACCCGAGAATTACTCAAAAAACTGGCTAGCTTTTCTTTGGAAATACTACAAGTGATTTCTATGACAAAATTTGATGTTTAACAATACCAATAGAACCGAACGTTTATCTTGATATTGGAAGTTATTAGACTTGATTGCTGAAAGTAGTTATTCTGAAAAATTTGTTTTAATAGCCTAAGTAAGTGAGAAACAACAAAGCAGAATCTTTTTCTAAAAAAAAATAGTAGCCTCATTATAAATTTTTAAAATACATTAAATTATTTCATATTCTTCTTCTTCGTCTTCTTAACACGAATTAGGCCTATTGACTATTGACCTGTTCATCTATGACTGTTCTGACTTATTCGGGGTCTAGACCAGGGCTGAAGCCTTTGAAAATGGTGAAAAGTGAAAAAAAATAATAGTAGGATGAAACCCATTGGAAAAGGAAGAGAATATAACAAAAATGAAAGGAAAAATAATTTACGGGCGATCTGAGGTCGGGAAGTGGAAGGGGGTGAGTTTTTAAGGGTAGAAAACTGTTTATCTCGATTTCCGGCAAAACTACAAGTCCTAGTGAAAACAGTTAAATAGCAAAGTTGTAGGTAATAAAAAGATCTACAACTTTTATATTTACACTTTTTTCACATAACCTCAAAATTTATGTGAAAAATTCAAATAACCAAGTTTTTGGTTTTTTATTTTTATCTTTTACAAAAAAATTTTTTTTTTCACGAAATTTGGTGAAAACTTACCTTTTCATGTCCCAAACACACTGTAATTTTTTTGATTTAAAATATTTATTTTTTCACCTTATTTTGACTTAATATCGAAAAAACACCCTAATTTTCAATCGAAAATTCTCGCGTCAAAATATCTGCTTTTTTAAAAAACTCGGTGGGCTTTTTGTTCGTTGAAATCTCTACTTTTTGATGGTGTAAAAAAAATATACATTACTATGGTAAATGTTCTCAAAAAATGCAAAGAAACGAAAAAAACTCGAATCCGAAATTTATTTTTTTTAAATCATCATGTACAATTTTGAGCTATTTATTAAAATTTATACTTTAATTACTCGAAAAACGTAAGATTCCATGTTACATTGATAAACAAAAAATTGCAAGTCGAAATATACTACTATAATTAACAACCAAATAAGTTAATAAAGTTAATATTTAATTCGGATTCGAGTTTTTTTTCGTTTCTTTGCATTTTTTGAGAACATTTACCATAGTAATGTATATTTTTTTTACACCATCAAAAAGTAGAGATTTCAACGAACAAAAAACCCACCGATTTTTTTAAAAAAGCAGATATTTTGACGCGAGAATTTTCGATTGAAAATTAGGGTGCTTTTTCGATATTAAGTCAAAATAAGGTGAAAAAATAAATATTTTAAATCAAAAAAATTACAGTGTGTTTGGGACATAAAAAGGCAAGTTTTCACCAAATTTCGTGAAAAAAAAATTTTTTTTGTAAAAGATAAAAATAAAAAACCAAAAACTTGGTTATTTGAATTTTTCACATAAATTTTGAGGTTATGTGAAAAAAGTGTAAATATAAAAGTTGTAGATCTTTTTATTACCTACAACTTTGCCATTTAACTGTTTTCCATAGGACTTGTAGTTTTGCCGGAAATCGAGATAAACGGTTTTCTACCCTTAAAAACTCACCCCCTTCCACTTCCCGACCTCTGATCGCCCGTAAATTATTTTTCCTTTCATTTTCGTTATATTATCTTCCTTTTCCAATGGGTTTAATCCTACTATTATTTTTTTTGGTTTAAAAAATTATCGACCCTGGTCTAGTCTGCCCGGATCCTCGATCTCTGGGCACCTAATGGCTTTTCATTCTCCGTACATGGTTTGATATTTATCTCTGTTGTTCTCGATTACTGTTAATACTGAGGTTAATCTGAGATTTTTTGTAAAATTCGAGTATCTCTACTGGATTTCTTTCCTAGTCTTATTGCGCAAAGTCATCCTAATAGTACCACACATGTACTGGAATCTGTGAATCTTAACACTTAATATGGAGGTTGGTATTATATATATCCAATGTCGCATCCAAGTTAGTTGAAGTGGTTTGATGGGTTGACCGTCTTCAACAATTCTTAATCTAACAGGCTCTTTTCCATGAAAAGTTATAATTTTCGTTTTCTATTGTGTTATGACCAAATTGTATTCTTTGCTTTCTTTCTGTGCCTTATCCTCTAAGGACGTTGGCAGGGGGGTCAAAGCCATATTTTTAAACTATTTGACGTCGTGAACTTTGTTATGTCCGCCTTATACTAGGGAAATGTATTCTCTGCAGTGGTTTTCCATTGCCTTCTGCAGAGTTTGTGACCTTGTATTAAGTGTATAGTGGATGTATCTTCTTACTATCTGAAGTCGACCACCCCGCAGAGAGAATCGTTAATTGTAACCAAACGATAAAACGACTTCACTCGCTTAAGTACCAGCCTCAAACAGTGGGGAATTCTTTTATAAAAATTCTTGCCGCTGCGTAAGATTCGATTCGAACCCAAGACTCTTAGCTAGGAGCTCAGCGCTCTAACCACTGCGCCAACGAGCTTCTATTCTTTGCCTACTAAAGTTTAATTGGTGACAAGCCCGTTGCAAGTCATCTTTGTTATTTTGTAGGATCACAAATAATAAGCAACTAATATAATCCCCCGGCTTATATGAATTCCTTCGGAGTTGGTAGATTTTCACTGCCGTAAGGCACCGTTGATGTATATGTCATATAATGTGGGTGAAACACTTCATCCTTGTCTTACACCTTTGGTAGTCATAAAGGGCTTGCTGCAGCGATTTTGTAAATCAATCACATAACTCTTCACGCATTTCATTATCAAAAGCGTTGGTGAAGTCAATAAAGACAATATGAGTTTCCTGATTAAATTCTCGTCGTTTTGCCATGATTTGTTGTAACGCAAATATATTATTAACACAAAAGCGGCCTTTATGGAATCCATGTTGCTCTTCAGATAATAAAACTTCGATTTGAATATCGGCGTGACATAGGCCAGTCTTTGGGGATAGTGCGTTGCACCCAGCATAAGTTTAAAATTGATGTTTTAGTACCATTCCTCCGTATTTTATTAGTTCAGCGTTGATTTCTTCTATTCTTGAAGATTTCTTGTTTTTGGTTTTTTTTTAGGGCTTCTTCCAGTTATTCTAAGCTTATTAGGTTGCCCATGTAAGGTACTTCTTCCTTATGTAATTAATTCCTCCTCTGTTTGTGATTCGTTCTTTGTCTGTAAATGTTTGCAACGTGCAATCCATTTCTATTCTGTTATTATTATTATTATTAGCTTGCAGCATCCCTATGTAGGGCAAAGGTCTCCCTCTTTCCCTTATTCTTTTCACACTTCTTTCTTTTCTACACACTTTATGGTTAAGGGTTTTGGTCTACTCTCCCATAGTGACCGGTCCTCGGGGGTGAGAGGTACGCCGCGTTGACGGAACAGTCGGGCAACCCATCCCAGCACTGACCCCAGACAACTCTGCTTAACTTTCGTAATCGTGCGAGAATGTGGTACGTCGCTAGCACAACTCGGGACCTCCTCTTCTGTTACAATATTTAAATGCGCCTGTTCTTTTTCTTTATTATTGAAGGTCCTCATAAGCTTGTAGGCAAAATCCTGTCTACCCCATACATCTCTTTCGACACTGTTTATAAAACGGTGCGAACTACATAGCTCTTTGTGCTCTATGTATTAGTAACTTAACAGCGTTTCTTTTAATTTTGTAATTTGTTTCTGACTCTTCTGTTCTGTTTTGTAGATACCATAAATAGGCTACATCATTTTCTTTAACCGCTGCTTCTATTTCCGTGTTCCATATTCGAGGTCGTCTTTTTCTTGTGGATGGTCTTTGGTCTCCTAAGGCTTCATAACCTATTCCCTTGATGTTGTCCCATTCTTTTTTTACATTATTAGCCGTTGGAGTTGCTAATAATGCAGAACTTTTTTTCTGGAATAACGCTCGTATAGCTTCATCTTGCAAAAGATAAATTTTGGATTTGTAAGTATTTGTCGGGATTTTCCGTTTTTTTTTTTCATTTATTCAGGATCAGTACTTTTGATACTGCCAAAGGGGTCAGAAACTCTAAAAACGTAACCATCAGTGCTATTTTGTTGTTTGCTACATATTTATGATGTAGTTTAATAGTAATCGATGACCATCACGAGCTTCTCACGTAAACTTCTTAAGGTATTTCTTCCTGAAGAAAGTATTGTTACTTTGAACTTATTTATGGTGCAGAATTTTCTTAATCGTCGTGTATTTTCATTTATGTAGGGTTCTCCCTCTGTTCCAACTTCATTTGGTATAGGAGTATTACCAACGCGTACCTACGTTTAAACCTCAACACAGTAGAATATAGTCATTATTATTTACGAGTATACGATTAATTTCTCGTTGCAGTGCGCCATAGAATTTTTCTGAATCCTCTGTCTTTCCTTATTCTGGTGCATACACACTTATTATAGTCAAATATCCCCGTTCGATTTTAAATCTGAATATGATTATCCTCTTATTTTATATTTAAAAGTAACGATAAATTTTGAGAAAATGTTACAAGTGTATTTTAAAATTTTTCTGAAAGTATATGCAATGTGCAGTTAGAAGTTTACAAATAATTCTTAAAAAATATACTATTTTTGTAATGTTTATGAAATTCATAATGTGAATCTATTTGTTTTTCCTGGCGTTTAGAAACAAAAATTTTCCGTTGGGAAATCTTAAGTTATTAATATGTTTAGTGTTAATCAAATCGTAATGAATTTGGTTATTTTCCCAGAACATTTCCATGAATGAGAATGAAAACGTGTTTTTACAGTGAGTTATAATTTATTGTGCTTTATTTATTATTGACAGCCATGGAAATTGAACTATATCTACAATATGTCTATTTCTAGACAAGTACTAAATCTAATAATAATACAATTTATAACATTTTTACTAATTATTGTAATAACATTAATAAAATTCTCAATGTGAATCCGTTTTTCCTGATGATGTTTCCATAAACAGGAGCCGAAACGAGTTGTAATGGCCGCTTTGAAACTTTAACAGAAATTCTTTGTTGGAAAATTTTAAAATATTAATATATTAATATTTTCAATATCGTGCAATGTACGAAGTATGAACAGCATAAACGGGATAATAAACCGTTGTATAGCTTGTCTTGTCACGGCCCGCAGACTCTACTATTCTCCATCGCGTGTTGTCCGTCCGTCTGTCCGTTGCCCGCTCACCTGTTTACTGAACATGCTACTTTATAGCTACCATGCCATGTCGTGATGTTTTATGTCCACGTATATGTGTAAATTGCAGGGCATTTCTGGAGTGCGATGAGCAGGCTGCTGTACTTTTCAAATTACAGCTTTCGATAATACCAGCGGGCGAAATCATTGATTAAGGAACACTGAAGAACCGAATATTATGTAAATGTTAAACTCTTAATGAATACTTACTAGGCTGCGTTAGATCAAGGTGCAGTAATTTATTATGTCTTATTTAACAAAAGGTAAAAATATGATAGCACTAACATGTTTCGAAAATGTAATTTCCTGCAATGCATTATGCATTTTGTAAGCTGATAAATCATAAACAGACTTCAATTTATTGTTATTAAAACTTCGATGTTTTAGCATGAATAGTAAATTTAATTTGCCCCTAATTTTTTAGCTCTAAGTGCAAGTATTAATTAAGCATAAGAAACATAACAGTCATCATGATAAATTTATTGCTAACAAGTAAGCGTAATTGTTGCTAAACGTACGATAAAGCCTAATAAGTAACAATTTTTTTAGGGACACCGCTTGTCAAAGCAAAAACTGTTACACATTGAATTACATTTAACAAAAAACATTAAATTTAGTTCTGCATTTGCGTTCAGATTTTTATAGCTTATTAAATAGTAGAAATATAAAAATATCAGTTAATTAAGTGTCATAAATGTAATAACTCGGTTTTATTGTTAATTTGTTGTTTTAGACATTAAGTGTTTAAGGATTTAATTAAAGCTCGTAACGCATAAATGCCTCATTGCAGCGTTCTTATCTTTATGCTTCAATTAATCAGACCATTACATATATTAAATTTTATAATATATTGTTTAGTAAATTGCTATTTTTAAACCATTAACGTTTCGTAACTTTCGTCCATTAAAAATTAGTTACTTTGGCCTTCGTGTATTAATTAAAATTTCAATTGAAGTCTGTCTGTTACAGACGTAGGTAATACGCTAACTTCATTGCTGGATTGTTCATATTGTCTTACTAATAGCAGACACTTAAATTGGTGAGAAAGCTGTTAACATAAGTATTTTGTAACTCTTGAAGCTAATTCTGCGATGCTTAGGTACTTTAATATTATTTTGAAAAATAGAACTTTTACTTCAGAAATATGTTCAACAATTTTAAATGGTCCAGGGCTTTTCAAATGTTTGTCATATTTGCAAAGTATGAAAAAAAAAATATGAAACTGTGGGTCATTCCTCATCACCTTTTTAAAGGTTATTTTTCAGAGTAAAATTCAGCACTTTACTATTGGTTTCTGTCGATGAAACATTTTCATGTGCTAACGAGTATTTGATTCCCATAAACTTTTGGCTATAAGAAAATGCTTTTAGTTTAGTTTTCCTAAGTTTTAAATTTTCCTCATAATCTACAGAGCCATGAAAGTTGCTTACATCCAATTTTTTCTGCTGATTTCCAACCATTCTGAAATTGACATTTTAAAGCAAAGGCTTTGGTTATCCAAGCATAAAAACAAAACATTTTGAGAGATCTGATTTAGTGTTATCCTATAATTTCAGCTCCTTTCTATGTCTGAAAGAGAATTCGGTGTACTTTCCGCTACTTACAAAAGCTCTTTATGGAAGTTCAGGGATGCAATCTTTTAAATGTTAAGCAAATTCCATTAATTTTATATTTATATTTTGTGGACGTTACGTTAATGCTGGTTTAACTTCCTACTTTTGCTGATTCATTCTATTTTTTTTATGCTAATTATATTTTGAATTCATAATTTAAGTAATGCCTTTTAGATGAAGCACGATTACAACGAATCGTTACTTAGTACTTAAGAATCTGTTTGTTAGGGTGAGAATAACAATGTGAACAAAAAGGGAATCCGAAATTTGCATGCGTGCGCTTCCCTCGTAATTTAATTTGCACTGCACCGAGTGCACAAGGTCTGCAATTTTGGAGATACGAGGATAACACTTTTGGCACTTCCGTTTCCGTTTAATTTTATGATTACAAATTATAAAATGCTGTCGACCCCTCTACTATCACGTTTTAAATTAACGTAGTTAACGTTGCAATTGCGCGTACGCTTTTTCTTTATTATATTTTTACAGTGGTTGAGATACTTCCTCAGTCGAAAAATTCTCTTGCTCGTATATAGTTTTGCACCATAAAGTATTCAGAAACTACAACAAAAAGCTTTTATTTTAAATTCAAATTTAACAGATTTAATTACGGTTATCTGACATTTTAATTATAACGTGTGTTCCAACTAATTTCTAGATTATCTAATTGCTCTACACATTAAAATTATAGATTACGAGAGTTCAGGTTAAAGAGACCTGTCTGAATAATAATAATTTGTATATTTCTATGCGGTTGCGAGCAGTTTTATTAGTTTCTGGAAAACTGTCCCGAGAAAAAAATCGTTTATAGTTGTTGCCTTGATAACATCAGTTTATATGCATACGTAATAAAAGTTTACATATTCGCCGTTGACCCCCTGCCGGCCGGTGGATATCTTCTGCTCGGTTTCAACTTACACTCCTGCCAACATCTCGCTTAATTTATGTAAAAACTTCCTTATTATTACGTATTCACATTTTGTTATAACAATCTCGTTTGCTTTAATAAGAATTTTTTACAGGCCGCTCGTCCTTGCTATTTACTACTCGTGCAATTAACTTTGGCAAGGAAAACTCCACAAATAAACGAGTTTACGAAGTTCATCAAAAGTAATACATCATAATAATCGGGTCAACAATGCCTGGCAGTGTCAACTGCTGGCGGAAATAATAGGGTGTCGCTTACAATTCATGGTGGTTAGTTCCGGTATCCCAGCTTACGCCGACACTAAAGCCGTTTCATTTGTTACGGTTGTTTAATCTTAGTGTCAAATTTCTATTTAATTTATGTTTTCTAATTGATTACGTACTTGTTTACGACAGCTGCTTCGATGGCTTCATTACTAGAAAACGATTAACGTTACGTCTTTTTATTGCTTACCGTATTTGCTATAACGTGAGAATTTGCTTTCCTGCAGAAGTAATAGAGTTATATTCGCAAATAATATAATAAAATTACAAATTGAGACACCTTATGAGGAAGTTACAATGACAATCCAAATTAAGATGGGATATAGTTGACGTAGTAAAACTTTCAATAACATTTAATTTGTATTAATGATATTTCAATCAGATAAAGAAAAAATTGGCGCCTTCGAAATGCGCTGCTAGCGCAGAATGTGAAGACTAGCCTGGGCCAAAAAGATAACTAACCATTCCATATTAGAACAACTTAAAATAAAGAAAAAATAGCAAAATTCTTCGGGTATGTAATATGAAAAAATGGCATGTAAAAGCTTGCAATAGAGGGCACAGTAGTCGGCAAGATCCCCTACAAGGTACACGGACCTCATAAGAAATGTCAGGCAAAACCATCCCACTACCTCTTACAATGGTTGAGTCATTACAGAATCACACTCAAGAAATCACCCTGCTCGAAATCAAGCAACCGATTAAAAAGAATGAAATTTTAAAATGAAACACATATTGGTCGAATTTTAATTTTCACGGGCAAAGCGATTTAGTTAAGAGCAATTTTGTAAATCCATAGCCTGTAGGTGTTCCAAACAAATTGAAAATACTGCATATAAAATATCAGAACGCAGTTTAAATATTAACTTCAGCCAAAAAAATGGTGGAGGTCTTCATTTTTCATTTAGCATAATATAAATACTTGCGACTGATGCAGAAAACAATTTTATTAATATGCTTCTGCTACGATATCAAACACAAAAATTTAGAAAATTGCATGCAGTTAAGACTGATGGCAAAAAGATTAAGATTCTCAGTCCAATGTGAAATTTTGTTAAATTGTCTTCAAGCAACGAAAAGAGAATAGTTTAAAGCATGTTTCTACATAATTTACTCTTGAATCTATCATTATGCCGAGCAGTAAAACAAATAGATCAATAAAGGGCCCCCTCTAGCGGTGGAAATCTCTTGGGTTCGACAAGATTCTAGTCGGTTAATGCCAAACAACCATAGCAGTTGATGCATATTAAGTTTCCCGGCACCCGCAGGTCCAGATTTAGGGCTGATTACACAAACATGAGTTAATAGCTTCGTCAAATTAACCGATCGTCAAACTGAACAAAATTGAATCAGAAATCAAACTCATTTGGCAAATAACATATTAGTAAACAGAAAATGGTGCTCTTTTGTCAACTTTGATTCATTCGTTAATTTAACAAAAGCTTTGTGCAACCGGCCCTTAGACCAATATGTTATGAACACAAACAAATTTATAAGATGGCAATTTAAAAAATTGAAGTTAATCAAAAAATTATCGTATAACAATAGGCATGAAGGAAAAATTAATTTAAAAGCATTAAAAAGAAACAAAGATTGTTACTGATTAGTAAAATATTGCGAATTGAAGCTACCAATAGAAATGCTAAGGGTTTTAGCGTTGCTCAAGTTTTATTGGAATCACGAAAAGCCAAACTGTTGGTTAAATCTTTCCAAAAAAAGTTTCTTATTTTAAGAAACGCCGAAGCTTATTTTTATAAATAGCAAAGTTCAATATTTTATGTTAATTTAATAACCTTCTTAATATCAGAGGCTTAATTTTAAATATTTAATGGTTAAACTTTAAGTCTCCTGAAAATATCATTACTCCTAAATCATATCCCCAAAATGTTAATAATAAAATTTAAATTGCTGTATATTCGGGATTAGTCTAATCCTCTAATCGGTTATTGATTATGATGATGCTTTTTCAACGTTTTACTAGGAAAAATTTTAAACAATATTTCAGTTAGAATTTATTTTGCCTAAAAAAGCCTCTAATTTCTAGTTTTGATAAGTTTGAAATACCTTGAAATTTTTTATTTACTTAGGTTAGGTTAGTTTGCCAATTTGTAATTACTAGGTACTAAAAATTAGTCATTCTTTATTGGGAACTAAAATTACATTTATTTGTAGCAAACAGTTTTAACTGTTGTAATTTTTTCTGAAGTTGTCCTTTAAATGCATTTCGCTGAATTGTGTAAACGTTGTATCCTATAGTATAGGGATTAGTTAAAAGTTTATTTGCATTGCTCTTTTTCATTATATTTTTAACATTTGCGAATTCGATGGAATTCCGAATTATCATAACAAGAAAGCCTGTAAAGAAATACGTATTTCAACAATTAAGTAACCACCCTCAGTGTAAATTCTGTTAGTTATCCCACATTCAGTAAACATCAAACATCTTGTTATAGTTTGTATTTACTTACTCGAAATAAATCTAAAAAGAAAGATAAAAGGTTCGTTTACTTATGCCACTTTAAACTAGGATTTACAACTAAGGATTTTAAACTTCGTTTTTATAGTAACCTCCTTGGATAAAGTTGTGTTGTTGTAATTGTTTGCTACTTAAACCATTCCTCAAATTTGACGTTGAAGTTCTGCTGTGGATTCTTTTTGGAAGCCAAATCCAAATTAAAGTTCCAATGTTTAAATAAATGAAATTTACGTTTGTACGTTTACAAATAAAATACATTTTAACTTCTAATTCACTTTTAATGTGTTGCAAACGAAATACGTGGCAACGAAATACGATGAGTTCGAAATGCGAATTGTAATTGTAAACGTGGTAAACGTTACAATTTTCCTTATCATGTTTACCAATAAATTCAAAAGAATTTATTAACACTCTAAGTAAGAAGACATGTAAGTTAAATACACCGAAACAAAATTAGTTAAAAACTGATAAACAACTTTTGCAATAAGAGATTAAAGATAAGCAATTGTGTATAGTGAATATGAAATTAAACTGAATACAAAGGGTAGGTTGTACCTAATAAGGGCTTGAACTTTTTAGATTTAAGGTTAGCACTCTTAAACCGGCATTAACTAAGCCTCTTCTTAAACTTCTACTGAAATATCGATCTTAAGTAATGTGTTTCAGAGCTTAACCAACAACTGAAACGCCACCGTTTAACATCTACAGTGCTTGATTAAATGGTGATTAATTTATCGGTTATACCGCAAGGTTAATTAATATTTGCTAAAATAAACGTAAAATTTGATATGCCGAAAGGTTTTAATTTTGCGATTTCCAAGCAATATTTTTATGCCTAATTTTTTACTGAAGTTGTTAATATTCAAACAGATTTGTAATACACCAAACCATAAAAATTATGGTCGCATCTTTAACTAATCTAAAGATTTATTTAGTTTGAGAACTTTAAATGTTTTAGGATTAAACATAACTACAAATTCATTCTATTACACCGCATATTTTTCTCGTTGTCAATGATTACAAATAAGCTAACTTATATTTTGTTATAATTAGGGATTATCTACAAAACGTTTTGATGTCTTCATTATACACCAGTGTTAACATTAGTTAATTTAATATAGTAAGTATTCACATAGTAAGGGAGATAAATTAAATTAGGAGAATTTAAGATAGAGTAAAGCCATTGCCAATGCAATCTCCACGAAAATACTTCGCCTACCTCCGTAGGGACGTAAACTCATGCTTATTTCCACACTGTAACGGCAACCAATAAATAGATTATAGAATCAACTTACCTCCTTGAATATGATCCCTCTTATCAACAGTTGATAACCTAAATTCTCTCAGCAGATTTGTACGTCAAGCCTTTCAAAATATAAATAACTAATAATAATTGAATTTAAAAAAAACGGACATTTGTTTGGTCACAAATAAGCAGAGGTGTGTAAAATTCCGTTCTAAATAGCGTGTACGTGTTCCTGGACATCTAAAGAGATCTTATTAGAAAGCTCGTAATGTCACCCGGTGGTATGCGTGCAAAAAAAGGTGTCCCAACTAATTTAATTTAAAAAGTTTTCACATGGCTTTTCACAGTTAGAATTTACCTCGTTTCGAGGTTTCATAGCTAATTAGGTGTTCGGACAAAATGTGCTCTTCATTATTACATTTTTTCGTACGACGTTAAGTATATGTTCGAGTGAATGTGATGTTTAGGTTGACGGTACGTCCGGTGCACCTAATGTTTTTATTATTTCAGTACGATTTCGTGTAGTTTTTGTCATATATCTAACTATTAAATGAAGTCATTATTTTGACAGCTACTTTAGAATGCACTCTACAGTAACAAATTACCCTTTTTGTTGGACATTGTTAGAGTTTTTATAGTTTTTTCGCGTAATGCGTGAACATCGTGATCACTTTAATAAATAAATAGAGAGGTAACATTCACGGTTAGTTAGAACCACATTAGTACAATGGGCAATTATTTTTCCGCGAACAAATAAATTGATATAATAATAATACGGTGCGATGCCAGTTTTTTTGTTGGTTTGTTGTTTTTCAGTGTGAACCACGGGCTTAAGAATGTGGGTAATAATAAAGGTGACGTAAAAATTTTTTAAAAATTCTACACATTTCTCATATACAAAGGATATACAACTCGTGGTGACAATAAATATGCCAGTCGCTTCAACGCTGAACAACTTGTAACTTGATATGTGAAAAAAATAAAAACAGGTCGTAAAAATTAAAATTCCCATATATAAAACTTCAAGTTTACATTTTTGAGTATTTATAGAGTCATAATAACTTTGTCAAGATCATAAAGAATATTGAATAATCTGGAAGCTGCTTCCACTGACGGGTCAGCTTGACTCCACGTAAAAATACAAGACATATAAGTAGATAAACTTTTGACTTTTTATAGCCAACTCTTCCTATAATTGATTTGATGTGCTTAACTCGGACATGCTGGAATTAGTATGGAAATATTTTATAGTTTTTTCTTCGTTTTTTCTACGAAAACCTTCTACGTTTTCTTCATATTAACCGACAAATATATTTTTCTAGAAGCACACGATTCAACTACGAATCTGATTCTGAAGGTGTAATTTCATTAATCAGACCAGAATTAAAACGAAAAGGCGACTCCTAGCATATACAAGATGTTTCGAAAAGTTAGGTTTTTAAAACTTAATTTGCGGGTTATCTATTCTTTTAGAAAATAAAAATTGAGCGAACGTTATATGTAATTAGTAGCATGAGAAAACATTCACTACCCTCTAAATTTAAGGTTGCTTATTCATTCTGTAAAATGGATTAAAGTGTTATTTGTCGCAGCAACATCAATTTATTAGAAAATAAGTGTGATACCAACTTTGAATTACACTTAAAACCATTCGGCGTTCCACAGAAGAAAATATAAAACCTGGTCCTAAAATCAATGCTTTAAACTTTGTTTGATAAAATAAATTTAGCAAAGCGTTTTTGTTTACCTCCAAATCCAAATAAATGGAAGTTATTTACCTACAGGGTCTGACTAATTCGAAATTGCAATGACAACCAAGAATTCACCAGGAAATTTAGCAAAATGTTACGGCCCAACCCTCCTCGTCACTTACAACTCACATTACCGTATAAGGAAACTTAAAAATTTAACCATAAAAATATATGCCAACTTGTGCATTGTTAGGATTTACAGGAAATTTTCTACAGCCTGCAGTCTTTTATGCCAAACGTTTGTCAAGAAAGCGTGACCAATCCTACTTTATTTTTCTAGGATTATACAACTCTTAACAATTATTTTCCTTTAAGCTTTATGCGTGAGTACAAATATTTAAATTAAGATAATTTCTTAATTATTTACGTTATGTAAATTGTATGCTTAGAGCTTGAGGGTATTCGAAGAAAAAAACATAAAAAAAGATTGTTGTTCTGCATGAAAGCTGATGTTTTCCAATGAAAAGTATGAAAAAAGGTACAATAATGACGCCACAAACATTTTTACAGTCTGAATAAGCATACAAAACATGCTTCGGTCAGTCCTTTCTATGATTTTTGTTACGGCGAGTTTCTTAGAATTTTTTATTTTTTGTACTTACCCTTTTAACTGTTCAATTTAGTAATTGATGGCAAAATATCCATAAAAAATAATAACAATTGCTGAATCAATAAAGTAGAAAATTTAAATTTTCTTTGCATTTAAAATCTCTGAAAGATTTGAACTGACGTCCCAATCAAGAATCTGTTGTCCTAAATTTCTTAGCTTTTTATGGTATTACGTGTTGTTTCTACGTATTTTTTTCTTCAGAAGTCTCAGAATTAAATTATCAATTTTATACCAGCTGAAAGAAATACCCAGATGTAATACGACTTTAACTTGTAATATAAAACCATGCAGTGCTTTTTGTTGGATGTCACTTTTGATGACAAGAAAGTATAGTTAAGATAAAAATTACAGTTGAAAGTGTAAAGTTTAAGCTTAAGATTTCACTAGAATGTTGATGATCTGATTACAGTTGGATGTATATAAATAATTTTGTTTTTCCTTGTTGCTTTAAAGGCGAAAATATTAATTTTGCACTGGTTTTTTCCTAAATAAGGGGGCCCTAAATTTTGTCGTAGACTGTACACATCATACGTATGTACCACTTCAAGGATGTGAACTCGAGATAAAGTAACAGGATCCATGTAACATTTTCTATATTTTAGTAACATGTTGTCACGTCTCTGAACTTCTGTAAGTCGGACCCCCTATGGATTTGTGGCGCTTCACGAATACAAATTCCAGTTTTATTCTCAAGTCGTAAACAAAGCTGATGGAGTTTTCTAATTACTACTGTTTCTCAACTCAGTTATAAAGGCATGCAACTGAGTCCGATGTGATTGTCTCAACGTATTTAAACAGTTTTGTGAATTCGATTAGGAATTTTTACTGCTTTTAGCTTCTTGTATACGTTGTCCGTGTTGTGCAATAACTTTAAAATATTTATCGGCGATCATATAGATTGTATTCAGATTGTATCTTTATATTATTTTCGCTTCGGCTTTCGGGATTTTCTCACGCAATGGGAGATGCCACTTAAGTACTGTTTTAAAATAGAAAAAAAGAAAAAAAAACTTGATGGACATTTAGATGTCTGGGCCAATACTTTATTTATTAATTTTCAGTAATACACCTGGCCATTAAATTTTTAGTGCCTTCTCTACGTTGCCATTTACTACTCAGATATTTTAATCGCACAAATTACATAACTTTTAACGACCAATATGTGACAATCTTGGCCTGTTACGTATATACTTAACCGAAAAGGTGACTAATGATAATGTTTTTTAGGAAAACTTCTTCGTATGGACATTTATTACGAAATATTATCAAATACTGCTATAATTCACGTTTGTATTTTAAAATTTGTGTGATATAATCAAAATATCAGAATTAAAAAAGCTTTCGTTTCGCAGGAACGACGCTCATTTAATGGTAAACAAAGGGTAAACCAAACGAAAATTTAATTATGACTGATTTTAACGTACACTGATTATGATGAAATTATTCCATTTTTAATGTATTTACAACAGCATTTTTTACATAAAAACCTTTAAAAAAATAAAAACTGCCTTCGTTGTCATGCGTTTGATTCGCAATTTTGATTAAGATTTACTTTAAATTTTGAGATTTTTACTTTGGATTTTAGCCTCCAACTTCTTAGATGTAGTTTGTAGAGGTGACTCGGCCATGATGATGAGCACTACGAAACGTCATTGTGCACTGCCTTCGTTGTCATGCGTTGGTTCGCAATTTTGATTAAGATTTACTTTAAATTTTGAGATTTTTACTTTGGATTTTAGCCTCCAACTTCTTAGATGTAGTTTGTAGAGGTGACTCGGCCATGATGATGAGCGCTACGAAACGTCATTGTGCACGACTGAACCCTTCCAGTCCACAAAGGTCCTGTTTGAATTTATTTGAAAAACGCTTGAATACTTACAGTAAGAACGATGCTTTCGTAGATAAAATTCGTGTAAAATATGAAAGGATTTTCAGTTTGCAAGTAAGGCAAATAAACCACGTCAGAAATACCTAGACAAATAAATTGTTTTTGTTGCAACTATTATGTGCTATTAACAAATTATAACAATAATAATAATAAAGCAGTTCTACAGGTCCTGTATACCCATGGCTTCAAGTCTCTTTTCCTCCGCGCCCACTTGTGACAGGCTGTCAACCATCTTTCTTTTAGAACTTGGTGTCACATATAGTTAGTTCCATGATTTCTCAGTTTGATGCCCATGCCCTCTAGTTCTATTCCGGTAAATATTTTACGCAGTATTTTCCTCTTCCATATATTCAGTCTCGTCTCTTCTTATTTGTAAGAATCCAAGTTTCGCACCCATACCTAATGCAGTCGGCGGTATTATCGTCCCATAGGTATATGCTTAATAAAATTGTGCTTTTCGGTATACATTTTTTGATTTTATTAAGCTTGGAAGCACTCCCACTACTCTGCTGCCCTTTGCTAACCTTTTCCTTAATTCCGTTTCTTCTTGGCAAGATTTCGTTATTGTCACTCCTAGATCCAACTTTTAGAAGTTTTTTGTTATTTACTGTCTTCCATTTGTCCCTTGTACGGATATTGCTTTCATTTCCATGTACTTTGTCTTCTCTTCGTTTATGATTAGTCCGAGTTCTCTTGTTTTACTCTCTAATTTCTTAAACATTTGCTCCAAATCCTTTCTTCTTCTTGTCATCAGCACTATATCATGAGCATAGGCTACGCATAGTTATCTGTTGTTGTATGAAAAAAGACCAAAACTAAGTGGTTCGATGAGAAATGCGGAAAAGCTCTAACGCAGAAAAACGAATCAAGGATAAGGATGTTAAAAACAAATACTAGAGAAATTTTGATAGAGCAAGAAAAACAGCAAAATAAATATCCCAGAAACAGAAGAGAAAATATATGCAGAAGAAACTTCAAAGACTAGAAGAATACTAGTTAACAATAAGGTAAAATTGTTTTACAAGGAAGCAACGAAAATCAAGCAAGGCTATACAAAGACAGCAGGTATATGCTTAATAAAATTGTGCTTTTCGGTATACATTTTTTGATTTTATTAAGCTTGGAAGCACTCCCACTACTCTGCTGCCCTTTGCTAACCTTTTCCTTAATTCCGTTTCTTCTTGGCAAGATTTCGTTATTGTCACTCCTAGATCCAACTTTTAGAAGTTTTTTGTTATTTACTGTCTTCCATTTGTCCCTTGTACGGATATTGCTTTCATTTCCATGTACTTTGTCTTCTCTTCGTTTATGATTAGTCCGAGTTCTCTTGTTTTACTCTCTAATTTCTTAAACATTTGCTCCAAATCCTTTCTTCTTCTTGTCATCAGCACTATATCATGAGCATAGGCTACGCATTGTTATCTGTTGTTGTATGAAAAAAGACCAAAACTAAGTGGTTCGATGAGAAATGCGGAAAAGCTCTAACGCAGAAAAACGAATCAAGGATAAGGATGTTAAAAACAAATACTAGAGAAATTTTGATAGAGCAAGAAAAACAGCAAAATAAATATCCCAGAAACAGAAGAGAAAATATATGCAGAAGAAACTTCAAAGGCTAGAAGAATACTAGTTAACAATAAGGTAAAATTGTTTTACAAGGAAGCAACGAAAATCAAGCAAGGCTATACAAGGACAAAACAATATTTTAAGAATGAAGAAGGACTACTAATAGCAGAGAGGAAAGGAAAATAGATAGATGCGTTCAGTACCACGAACAGCTATTGGAAGGTGATATAGAGGAAGATCAAGGTAAGGAAGAAGAAGATGCAGAAGAGGAACTGCAAACACAGACCGTAGTTGAAGAACCATCTGAAGAAGAAATAATCGAATAGGAAACTTGAAAAATAATAAAAGCCCTGGCGAAAATGGAGTCTCTGCAGAATTTTCCAAAGAAAGGTGGGATAAGTGTAAAGAAAAAGATTGCTCAGTTGGTATAAAAATATAGGGCAAGAAGAGAATATGCCCAATGTATGGAAGACGGCGGTTCTGTGTCTCATATATAAGAAAGGTGATAGGACTATCTGAGATAATTAACGGTGCATAGTACTGTTGGCTGTAGTTTACAAGATATAGCAACAGTAATAAATAATAGATTGTATAAAATACAAGAAGATGAATTAGGCGAATATCAAGGAGGATCAACAATATACCAGATTTTCGAAATGAAACAGAACTTAGGACTCCACATGTTATTTATTGATTTTAAGAAGGCGTACGATACCATATTAAGAAAGAAACTGTATACAACTTTGAAAAAAAACTAAGAGTGCCTAGAAAATTAATTAAGTTAATTAAAATTACTTTGCGAAACACTACCAACAAAGGGACTACAGCAGAAAGTGTATCTAAGAATTTGAAGTGGGGGGAGGACAACACCACAATTCAGAAAGACAAGTTAAACGTTCTAAGGCCACCAATTAATTAGCACTCAATCAATTTGTCTAAAATTTCGTAGATATTAGTAAATTTTATTAATGTTAACATAATTAAATTAAGTCAAAGGTTAAACAAGTATATCGATGTTAATTAATTGATGTTAGTTTAAAGTTCACTGGTCGAAAAAAACCTGTAAAATCTGTAATTTTGGAAACTTTCTATAATTCAAGTGACATTATTGACAAGAAAAATCATTAAAAAATTGTGTTAATTGAGAGCACTGTGCATATATTATGGTAGATTAATAACTAAGTATTGAGAAATAATTAAAGGCCCTGGACTACTTGACTGAAATTTGTTAAAATACCTGTGTCTACCATTATTTTTTATTTATTATTATTTTATGTAAATTATTAAGTTTTATAAAGAAAAACTTAAGCAGCTTGATAAATGAAATTATTTCGTGGTGGTGGTAGAAAGTTTTACTGGCAACTATAACACTATAAAATTAAAAACGCAAAAAACATGACCAATCTAAAAATAAATGAACCGGAATTAACTTTTAGTGGAAAAAAGTGTATCCGTAAAAGTAAATCAAAAGATAATAAATATAACAATTTGTTAGTGTTTTGAATATTCATTAATTTTTTTCTCTTGATAAGTAATTGGTTTTGTATTAATGGGGCCAATAAATAAGTCTGTTTAGTATTTGTTTAATGTAGTTTATCGTAAAACTTTGTATCCGTATTGTAAATTATGAAAAACGTTTAGCTTTTCGTAATTAATAAATCGATAACAATAAATTGCGTTAAAATTAGAAAATATAAAAATAAAACATGAACATGCATCGTGCTTTTAAATGAATTAATAAGTGATGTTGTTAATAACATAAACTTCAGATTTTTTGTTGTTAATTCCCGAATTGATTTATTTACTTACCAATGTGAAAAGCTCAAGCTTGCCGATAGAAACTTGTTAACTGAACAAGCCTTGAAATTACAAATTTTTAAAAGTGGTAAATAAATGCATACACGAAAGAACTTCTTTACTTCCAACACATCGACACACATAGCTAGCTGTTCATGTTTCCTGATGGAATTCAGAAACCAAGTAAGCAGATACAACACTTGATTAATATGTTGCTAATTAAGATATTCCTAGTTAATGGTATAATTAGCGAACACTGCATGTGTGTAGGTGTAAATTCGCTGCGGTGGTAGCTAAAGCAACGGCACATTTTGTAAAAAAAGGCGTATTTGTGTGATCTGTGATGGTTATTTATAACCGATGAAAAGTCGGCCAGTGTACTTGTTACTTTAAACGTTGAAAACGGAATTTTCTTCGGGTATCCTGTATATTTCCATCTGTCATAGTAGAATGCAAATGTTTGTCCTTTTATTCGGCTCGGCCATTTTAAAGTGCGTTCTCCATTGTATTCGTTGAATCAGTAAACAAAAACGAAAAAGTCGTCGCATTTTACATTCAGCAAAAGCAAGATGTATTCACTTGTCTTGTTTCTAAAAGTAGCCCCCACAGATCACAAGTTCTGCTTGTCCCAGCTGTCCAGTCCGGCCCTCTGTAGAGCTGCCCCTTGCGTGGCTGCACTGAGACAATGCCCCATTGTATGCCACCAATCTGCATAATCAGCAGTCTTGTCCTGTTCCTTGATATTTATTACGAGCTTTCGAGAGGTCGGTTGCTATCGCTACCGTGCGCATTGTTTTTTTGAATATTTTGCCACCGAAATATTCTTCACCTCCATAAAAATTCGATCAAAATCGGTGAGTGCTGAATTTTTAATCGTTCACACGCTACTGATAATGCTTACAACAGAATGCTTTCTTCCTCGGATAATTTGAATAATGCATTTATTATGATTATGCCGTTATGTTTCCCAAATGGATTTTCTAACTTAAAATTTGAATATTCTCCTCGCTAATAATTTCGTCACAGTAATAAACATGTCCAGCTAATGACTGAAAACATTCAACCGGTTCTTAATAATTTTTACGAATTGATATTAATTATTATATTGGTTATTTATATGCGCAGATATAAATCTTAATCTCGTAGATGTCAGTCAGATTGCCGAGAATGTTTTTTTGAAAATTTTAAATGGACTTTTAGAGGTGATCCAGGTTCTGACGAGTCACTTATCAAAACCTATCGGATTTTACGGACTTTACAACCAATAACGCGGTGTTTATGAACATTGCTAAATACATTTGACATTTTTTAATTTTTACCATATTTTTTTTCGTATCCCTTTAGCCTTGCTCAAACCTTTTACGAAACGGCTTTCTATATTATTTTATACAATGTAAATAAATAGCGGAAATGACGCAAGGTTTAATGGCCTTGAATTAACATTTTGTGGTTTTTTGAAAATTATTTATGTAAAAAACTAATTATAAATAGAATTCGCTGACAATTAATACGTTATTAAATGCATATTTACAAAGCTACAATGAACATTTTCGCTAAAAATTAATCTGCAACAAAGTCTTAATTTAGTTTATTTCAAACCGGAAAAGCCGAAACATACCTAAGTAAATATAGTAAAACGCATTTTGAATCAAACATTAATAAATTATCATCGTTATAGAAACTTTTAAAAATGAAAATCGTGTAATTTCTAATATCTCGAGGACAAATCCAATACCTACTATCGTTCTGAAATTTAGTTTCAGGTGAAGGTTACTGAAAACTCGATTCATTCAGGCAGAACTCTGGGAAAATATATTAAAACTGTAAACCAATACAACCTCGGTTTTCTTCTAAAATGTTGGATTTTTCATCTGACCATGTTACCTTTTCAGATCAGAATTAATAAATCATCGACAAGCTTCAGCTTATCGAAAGAACTTCTCTTTAAAATACTGAAAATTGAAGCTACCGCTGAGATGACTTAAATTCATATTAATGTTGAATCAAGAATCTTCGATTTCCTTCCAAATCTTTTTCGTTAGGTCAATGCTAGGCTAAAGAGAAAAGCTCTAACTTAACCAAACAAAAATAATAATAAACATTAATTTATTATTTTACAGATCACACGCTTAAAGATTCAAGCTAAAATTAAGCCAAGTTCATTAAATTTATTTATATATAAGCGATTTCTGCATCACATTAAAAAAATCCAAGTGACAGCAGGTAAAATACCTGAACGAAAGTGATTCAAGAAAAATAATAAAAGAACGTTTAAATTTATGTGAAACCTGTACTATTAGAAGTAACTTAACAGCGTTTAAAATTCATGTCTTGAAACTAAATTAGAGGCAAATCTGTTCGTGGTTTGTTATAATTATTCTTGTTTTACGTGCTTTTTTTCAGGTTTTCTTGTTTAAGTACTTTTCATTTGTTTTATTCTAAAATGCGGATATATAAATTCTAAATTCACATTATTCTTTACATTGATAACAAATAGGTAGTAAATTTTGGGTTCTCTAGAATCCGTAAAAATTTGGCGAACCTTTTACATGCCTAAGTTTGATTGTTTTTCTGAACATTTGGGTTAGTAAAATTTTCTAATCCTGATTGACAATTTCCTGTCTTTCAACTCTATTTTTGTAGATTTTTTCTGGGAATGCTTCATGAAAAACTGCAGTTCCTTCGTTTGCCTTTTAAACAGTGCTTTATTTTATTTGTTTGTTGTAAAAATGCAAATCAAAACGGAGGAAAAGTGCACATGCTTTGAAACTTTTATTCTTTGCAATTGTTATTTTTTATTCTGAACTTTCTTGACTCTATTTTTTTTAAGTTTACCAATTTTTGTATTTTTTTCAGTTCCCAGAAAACAATCGTTCTTAAATTTTTACTTAAAATACTAGAATGATCTTAAAATGCCATACTGAAACGGTTCTCTTTCAGTTTTGGCATCTCTTCGGTAATTTCCAGCTTTAATCTGTAGCCAAAAAAACATTTCTTCGCGTAAACATAATGCAGTGCTTCTTAATTTTATTGTCAAAGACACACGTGGGCCGAAGAGTCGTTCCTAACCTCTAACTTTTGACGGGCAGCTTGATGAATGGATACATTCGTCGCGCCCAAAAATAAAGTAAGCTGCTTTACAACCGGACTAATTTACGTAGGTTTTTTCGAGTTGATATTCGGAGCAGTAGCTTCTGGCAAGTGCTTATCGTAAATCTGTGCGGACAAATGTAAAGTGTTTGTTTTTAGCCCACATCGATTTGGACCACTTAACGTTGTCTCGTACTATGAGATTGCATATATTATTGGTTTTTTGAATTTATCGAGAAGATTATTACCGTTTTGATGTTCTAAGCCGACTGCTTACCATTTCGCGAACTCGGGTGTTTTTACGATTTCCCACGGTTCACTTGATGGACTCTGGTACAACAAGTAGTAGGCAGTTCGAAACTATTAAAACCCTAATGTGTTAGATATTCCGTAATGGTGCACCGTGAATATAGATATTATCGTCACTCTAGAGGACCGGGCTGAAAGTTTTTATTTCCCGAGAAGCACATTAGAACAGAAATTCAGTGCTGCTGCAGCAGATATAGTCAAAGAAGGAAAAAAGGCATCTGTTAACAATAGTACGAATACAAAAGATAGGTAGAAACCGTCAAGTGCGCCAATTTGTTCTGACCTGGAAATTGTCACAGCCTTCTTGTTTATGACGCCGTTGATTTAATATTCAGATTCAGTGTTGTCCATTTAAATATATCATCTTGTGTTATCGAGCTGCTGCTGTCATCAGATAGAGGAGTTATGTTGGGAGGTTGCTCGCACTGCACCTACAATTTGTTCCATATCAACTTACATGCTATATCTTCATATCTTAACTGCCGTGCACTAGACACCCTACAAGGTATACCGTGGGTGCAGTGAAAGTGGCTGTGATGAAAAAGAGCTTGTTACACTGAAATGTCCATTTTCTCCCTTAGAACCTGAAGATTTTCAAAAATAATTCGATTACAATACAAAATTGTAACAATTACAATGAAATGCTTTATATAACTAACAAAGACGTTATTGAAAATCACTAATGTGTTTTAAATTATCTGTTATGCTCTAACTGGCTCAGATTTTGTCGAATCATCTACTGCTTGTTTTTTTAAATTGTAATTTGCAATACGTTTAATTAGCTAATCGACTACAATTAATTAACTTGTAGATTGTAACGTTTGATGTAACAGAACATTAATGATAATGTAATAGCGAATGCAGTGAATAATTGTAGTTTTTTAACGTTCTTGAAAGTTTATGTAAGTCTCTTAATTGGTTATAAAATATTCAACCAAATGGGTCGTGACTCCTTTAATTTAAAGACACTTTTTTGTCTGAAATAATTGTATCTTTAAGTGAGAGAAAATTTTTTAACATTAAAGAAAGCAATGCGATTTTTATTGACATTTCTTATTGCATTCTTCACCTTCGATTAACGAATTTAATACGTGCTTTATGTATCAATGAACAAAGTACAGTGAATCCTCAAATTCATGTCGGAACTTAAGAACTAAATTCTGCACGACACGTCTTTAAAAAAATTCAAAAGCATAATTCGTTTGGCAAAGAGTGTGTTTTCATGAATGTTTATGATAGAAAAATATCTATGAAAAAATTCATTAAACAATTCAAAATTATTAAATTTAAGGATTTTTAATTTTTAACGTCCAACGTCCAAACGCTTTCTTATTAATTTAAGCACAGCTGTACAAAAACAAGTGGGCGTCTTAGGTAAAGCATAACCAGAAATTTCTCTAATAATTTTAACTCAAACTTTTATTAAGCAGGAAGGTATAAAACAAAAAGTGTCACATTAAATTGCAATTCTTCCTCTTGCTTAATAAATCCTGACCCAATTCTACCTAATTTTAAAACACAATTATTTAACTTTCCTCTCAGATATAGCTTTAATAAGTTTTAAAATTTAGAGATAATATGCTGCGATTGATTGAGCTGCACTTGAAGATTTCGCTTGGTTTTACTAATTGTATAATTAAATATTTAAAATTATAACCTTTCCGCTAACAAACGAACGTGCTTGTATGTATTGCGTTTTACTTAGAGCTTTCGTTCGGTTCTAATCGTAAAAACGGCTTGGTTTATTTTAAACAAAAAATAATTAAGCTAAAACTTTAGCTCATTATGTTAGTATAACTAGGTGAGAAAAGTATATTTTATTAAAAAGTAAACTCAAAAATTGAATGAGTGGCCAGTTACATTAGAATTAATTTTAAAAAACGTGTTCTCGGTTTTCACATGGTTTTTGTTATAATATCCGCTGGAACAACCTTGTATTATAGTACGATTATGTTTTTACATCTGGAAGAAATGTGTGAACTGAACCTACTTATCTACAAAAATTGCTGCGAATTCATTCTGATTGCGGCACTAAACATATATAGCGTACCTGATACCGTAATAAATTCCACATGAAGCGGCTTAATCAGATATTCACAAGAACAATGGTACATTCATATACGCGTGGTTTTATGTTTTATGTTTCCTAAATTAGGTGTTAGGTATCCTGCTTGGCCAAAACCATGACAAATGCCCACGTTTCGTGATATAAAAGCTCAAATTATATGCCTCTAGCGTCAACAACCTGTTAATTTGGATAATATGGGATACTTACTTATCAGTTATCTAGAAAATTTGAATTTGTAAGCGCAGAGAAATGAACATTTTGCACGTAAATCATAAGCTCCTTAGCGGAATTGCTTTTATATCCCATAAAATACACCTTTTTTCTTGTATTATATTAGAAATAAATAACTGAGCTTTCAGACAACCAAATTATTGCTGTTAGTGGGCGTTGCTTGTTCATTGTGCATGTCAAATATGATATTTATTGTACCTACATACGTTTTCGGCCTAATAATTATTTAAAAAAAAAATAAGTTACATCCATGTGTTTCCATAAACTTTTGATTTGTTTAAAGGTTAGAACTTCTTACAATTAAATTGCTTTATATGGAAAACTCAGACGGTTTGGCCAGCTCAATAATTACATTTATTCGCAGTATAAATTGTATCAGAAATTTACATATTTTATACCCAATCCTTGGCCTGTTGAAGATAGATTTCTGTTTCAAAGATGTTTCCGAATCGTTCTTATTCAGTGATTGCTAGGGGAAGTTCATTAATATAAATAAGCGTATTAATTTAACCCATTAACTGATTGACCTCTATATTCCTTTGCTCCTTGGGACCTTCGAAACTTGTAGTGATATTTTCATATTTTCCCTGGAAGATATTTGTTCATTCATGAAATTTACCATGAGTAACAATAATTCCAAAGCTCTGGTTGGTAGTTCTTATCAAAAAGCAGTAAATCACATTCTTTAACATTAAAGTATTTGCTACCAATTTCTAAAATGTTTTTGTAAATAATAAATGGTATGTGTAAGTATTTGAAGTATCCATCCCTGTTGTCAATTATCAAAAATATGGAGCTTATTAGGTACGTGATCTAAACTCGTTGAAAATGCAGTAAAACTAGAAATTCTGATTGCTATCGAAGACATCAATAAATAAGAATCTTGACGTATAAACTGAGGTGTATCCGTTGTTCACAATAACAGAATAAAAAACCAGTCGGCGATTCAATTCAGCCAATCAAAATCGAAACAAGTTTTTGCCGAAGAACTGAAAAACCCATCTTCCATGTTTGATCGGAGACAAAGGCAGTAGAATGTAGCCGAATATTTTGAGAACGGTTTCCTTATTGGCCCAGTCGATGGCCAATTAATTGTAGAAAAAATAGGTTCGTTCCAAATGGCTACAAATCGTAATTGGACATGTCGGAATCTTTTATTCATTTCCGCATCAAAAAATAATACAATTCGATTATTCACAGCTGCGAGCCGGTTGAAAAACATAGCCGACAACCGTAATGTGAAAATTTACCTCGCGCGAAACATATTTTACGACGTTTATGAAAATGAAACGGAAATTAACAGAAATTTAGATTCAGGATATGAAACATAAATTGATATGGTGATTGGCTCATGTTACTTAAAAGGATGATTTAGATCACATTTGTGTACAAAGTGCTGTTTAAAACTGATTAGATCTGCGAGATAATGTCAAGCCGTCAAACTCTACACCTTTATACGTGACATGCTATAGCGAGTTCATAAACATTAAGCAACAGATTGGATTACAAAAGTATTATAATCGCATTGACGAGGCGTTCCCTTGTTGCTTTTAGAACATCTAAAGTTCCTTCAACTGAATTTTTTAGACACCACCACAAAGCATGTCAATAAACACTTGCTAGATGAAGATGTGGAGATAACCCCGCAGTATTTTAACATAGCTAATCCGCAACTTTAAAAATATTTTTCAAATATATTTGAGTGTGCATTGATACGTCCATATTTATTTTAAATGTAAATACGTTTTGATAGCTGGTATAATTTGTGCGCAAACAAAGTGTACTTTCTATAATGCTATTATGAATGCATATGTAAATGAATATTCAATATTTGCGCATATAACAAGTAATGTTAAACACTGACTGGTTGCCCTGAACGTGTTTGTACACTGTGAAAGCTCTGCATATTCATGGATATTATTTATATCGATTCTAACCTAACATGGAAATCATGTTGCAGTTTGTTATTGATCTAGTTTATTTTTATTTTTATCGCAGTCTTGCATTCTATAAATATATTTATATTGGATTAGAAATTTAAATTTATGGCGTTGCGTGAAACAATTTTTTTTAAAAAGTGCCCTATAACTTAAAATCACTTTTTAACAACAATCTTTGCTGAGGCAGCTGCTCCGAGGAACCTGGGGCTATTAAAAAAATTGCTACCGTTTTAAATAAAAAAAAAAATTAAGTGAACTAATTTAGAAAGTTTTGGGCACGAATTTCCTGCTAGTTAGTAGCAAAAATTTCTATCTAAGATAACGCACGAGAAACTTATTGAAGCTTGTATTCATAAAATTAATTAATGCGCGGATTCCTAACATGTTTTTGATTAGTGGAGATAAAACTCGCGGGCGTAATTTATTGCCGAACCTTTTTTTTCAAACTGAAATGTACAAGTAAACGACTCTATAAAAACTTTGATACCTTTTGTTTTTTTATAACTTAGTCGGGAAAATATTTCCTTTTTTTAACTTGAGCTGTATCTTTTTCTAAGCGAGCTTGTAATTAATTTTGGAGATTTGTTTGAGTTTTTTAATAATAAGTCCTAAAATGTTTTTTGTACAAAAGTGCTCATGCATAAGCAGGTTCGTTGGAAGGGACCTAAAGGTTTTATTTTTCTGAAATTGTTGAATTTATTTTGCTTTTCTGCATTATGCACTCAAAAACTATTATCTTTTGGTTGCTCATTAACTTTATAAGTTGCATTTACCAAAAAGGTATCTTGATTTTACCATTTTTTCGGGGGTTGTCGGTGTGCCAAGGAATGAAGCATGGTTTTACCTCCATAGGGAAGTAAGTAAAAATGACCGATTCAGTAAATAAATAGAGTTAGATTACTTAGATTTCTAAAAGCAGTTTAAATCGACCGCAGGCAAAATGCTCTGTAAAGTAAAATGCAATTAGGTACCTTACTTGCTAAGTAAGTACCTAACTATCAACAATCAATTATTGTAGGTAATTTGAATCAAACGAAATCCAGTATCTAGAGATAACAGATGAAGCCCTCAAAATTGGTAAACTGTTAGTTTTAACCAACGTCAAATACCCTGAAATTAATATAAACAAATACGTATTTCGACAACTAAGTTGTCATCCTCAGTGTAAAGCTTTCTTGGCAAATTTGGTTGGAGTCAAGTCAGTCTCTGAAGATATTCTCTTCGCCAAATTTGAAAATGAAGTTGGCGGAAACAGAACTCCTGAACTTTCTTCAGGAAATGGGTATTTGTTTATAATAATTTTATTTTATAGTTTTTCGTGGTATTTGACGTTCGTTATTCAACCGAATCACAGGTTCCGTTCCTTGGATTAAGCAAGGCCTTCGTCTTAATTTTAAATTTAAAAATTAAGTTTGAACGTCCATGAAAAACGTCTAAGCTAATTGACTTCCAAAATAATTAAATTGTTTAAGCTTTTCATTGTCGTAAGAAAATTGGAAGCAACATTTTGCTAGTTTTTAAAAATCAAATAGAAATTCTTGCAGTTATTTCTTAAACATTGGCTTAAAAACGATAAAGTTAAGGTGAATAGTAAACAATAACAATAATCGTAACCAATCCACTACGAAAAAGCCCTGCAAATTTCTAGCAAAAGGAAACAAAATAATGGTTAACTAATAACTAATAACTAATAACATTACGATCCATCTACATCCTTGTAGAAAATGTTAAAATGTGTTTTCTAATCACCCAATAACCGTAAATTTATGTTTACTCTTTCCTTAATATACTAGTTGACTACACCTATAAATACGAATTCTGTAAAACAGGCATCATTTAGAAGTCGTTATTTATCTGTTTTGTTATTAATTTATGCAGATGTAAGACGAGATAAAACGCATTTTTCCGTCGTATTTCATATTTTCGACTTTTGATCTTTGAAATTTGGCTACTATCAAGTTATTCGCTATTTTTGCAAATTTTGCTTTGATATTTTCAGAATTTGGCTAATATTTATCAATTGCCGCATTAAAAATTCGTTTGGCTAAAAATTTAACCAAAAATTTTTTCAAAGTCGAGTGCTTAGTTGTATTTGCATTGCATGTATAACGCAAGAAAGTGGATTTTCCCATTTGTTTATTGATTGTCTTGACTAACTGAGCTAAGTGTAAGTTTACATCCTTAGGGCGGTAAGTAACAACTACTTTGCAGCCCATGTTTAGGTTTGCAGTTTTAAATAAATTAAGCTGCTGTATCCAAATTTAAATTTACATTTATGTAACAGAATAACCATGATTTGGTGATTTTGAATGTGTTTTCCAGAAACGTGGAATCCATCAATCCATATATGCTTGGAGATTGAGAAAACGAAGTTAATTCTAATAAAATTCAACAACGTTTTTAAATCTTAACGGTCGTAAATGTGTAAATTGCAAAATTGTCGTTTGTTTATTGATTTATTTAGGTATTGATCTCTTTATTTATTTACTTATTTATTGATTGATTTAGTGCGTTATTTATTTATCTAAAATTCACTTCGAAGTTTCGTAGTCCTTTTAAGAAAATGGAAAAAACTTACATCAGATTGTCAACCAGATTTATACGAAACATTTTAAAATTCAACCGAAGAGGTTTCGTTGGCACCTTTATGAATTTCTTTATAGAAGTCGTAGTGTTACAGAACAGTAAGCGTTGCAACTGGTCGGTTTATAAGAGGTCTTATAAAAATGTCAGCGCATTAACTTGAATAATTGTTATGCGGTATCTGCAGCGCGAAGGTATTGAAGTTTATAGACAGAAAAAGTGAGAGATTTATATTAGATATAAAGATGTTGTAACCACGGGAAACCATAACATTTGTCCAAGTCGCAGATTTACTAGAACCGTTCTCCGTAAATGACCCAAGTGGTGTTGAAAACTGCAGTACACAAATGAGAAATGGTAATAATAATACTGGTAGTTGCTTGTTTTATAGCAGAAACCGAAGTTACAACCTGCAACGTACAATAAAAGGAAAAACAGCGTTTAAATGCTGGTTTTAAATATGTACTCGAAGAAGTTACGGAATAATCAGGCGCATCTACGATCTTTCAGGAATTTTAAACAATAATTAGTTGTGCGTTAAATTTAATTAAATGGCGGAATCATGTGGGAATTAATTTCAAGTATGAGAACGAGCAGGTCTTTTTTTTTCTTCTTGCACTCGAACGGTTAACCATGAATTTTGTATGCTTGCGACATTTTACACGCTCCATATGAGTCGTTTAGATCTGATCCAGATTGACATCAACCTACAAATACGAGGTTAACGTCGATATTTATGTCTTATGCAAATATGAAATATTTACATACTTATGTCTGTGGAGTTTTTGTACTAAAATCGAACAAAAAACTGGAGTACTGGAATGTAAATAAAATAAATAAAACGTTATTTCATGTTACTGTAAGTTTATACGGCACGCAAATAATTACGGTTGCATGTTACGTTTTACAAAAATTATTGATTTAATAGATATAAAGGGATTTTATTTTATGTTCACATGATCACGTATGTTTATACACTTTTATTAGTTGTGTTAGTCAATTCTAACAAATAGCTTAATTAGTCAACTGATTTATCTGTCGTGCTTACTTACGTATGTAGATATCATATTGTGGGGACTTGTAATAGACACGTTAATCATAAAAAAATAAAAGCACTCATTAGCGTTGCTGTGTCGCAATCGTAGAAAAACATAGTGAAAAATCAATTAACAGCTCGAATTTATAATCGTTTCCAATACATTTGGGCTAGGATATGTGAGGTAATCCGTAATTTATTACACCTGTTCCTTAAATTTAGTATTATCACAATTAATTTCTTCAGATAATTTTTTGAAATACGTTATTGATAATACACTGCCGTCCACAAAAAAAAAACGAAATGTTATTTGTTAATCACCAAAAAAACACTTAACAGTCTTAAAGATTAAATTTCAATTAGCAATTCACCCTAATTTACTGCCATAGTAATTCCGTCAATAAATAAAAATTTGTTTCACAGACATTGACAAAACCTTCGTTAGAGGTTGCGCAGGTTGCGGAAATCTTTTACAAAATAAAATCATTATACACTAAGGACCCGTATGCGTTCTTGTCCTATATAAAATCTTCCTGTTTTGTATACTCCAAAAAAGTGCCCACATTACTGGTACCAGTGGCATTTAATTTGCATTAAAAAATCTAAAAAATTGTCTTTGCTAAAAATTAAAAGCGTGGATAAAAATGTTTGAAGGTGGCAATAATACAGCAGCTGCAGGAAATTCCCGGCTAGCGTTTACTTTAATGTGACGCAAATTCTCCCCGTAATTAATATTTTATAATTATTTTATTTTGCTGGCACTTAATATAACTTAGGAAACATGAATTGACAGTATTTTAACGATTTTGACGGGATAATTTGATGTTTACAATTATGCTGGTTGGTTTGTAATTTCCTATGCAATTTTTAAATGTAGAACTAGAGTAAAATGATCTGCTGGACACTAGCAATGCAGCCTTTAATCGGTATTTTCGCGAATCGGTATTAAATTATTTTTTCTATTGCCGTACATAAGGAGGATGTAAGTTGTTTTTATCATTTATTTAAAGCTTGCCATTACAGTAAGGCAGTAAATGTGAACTTGCCTCACTAGGGTAGTAAATGCATACTTATTTAATATAATAATAATAACAAACTATTATGTCAAAAAATATTTAAATTTTTGAGGACAGTTTATACAGACACTTCGGAGATAAGTACTAATTTACTTTGGCCTGCATGATTGCAGACCCTTGCTTCGCTTGGGAGACAACCTTCCATACTCGAGCTTAAATGCCAGTTACCTCTCTTACTGTGTAACTAACTATTAAGTTAATTGATATTTCTGGAATTATTTCTGTTTGCTTCGTAAATTACAAATTCTTTCAAACTGACTTTGTGGAAAACCATCAAACATTATTTATTAATATCTAATTTTATAGAACGAATGGTGCAGCACAGCAATAGCGTTGTTTAAAGATCATTAAATCCCCAATCTACCCAAACAAACTCACTTAATAAACACTTTTAAAGATATTGAATAACGCGAGGTGTCCCTTTAGGGTCTCTGGGCGAATTTTAATAGAGCTTAGACCTCTGCGTCCTAGAACCTAGATTCAAGTCCTAGTCGTTGCTGTTTTTTTGTGCATCGTTCTTATCTTTATTTTCTAAGTCGTTTATCTATCATTCTATTTTAATTTCTGCTGAGTTTTATTTACCAAAATGTTTTGTCTTGCTTCAACGTTTCTTTCAATAATTAATTCCATACATAAACAAGTCGTTATACATGATTGAATAATAATACAACACCAACATTTAATGGAAATTTAAAATATGCGGTAATTTTTGAAGTGATTTTAAGATTGCAGCTCAAATAAAGAAATGCTGCAGTTCGACCTGCACTTGAAACCACCAAGCTTTCTTTGGTTTTTTCCTGTATCTTGAGGCTTTAAAATCCACTATAAGGAAGTAATGAAAGAAGGTCCCAAGTTTAATAAATATACGAAAGACTGCATCAATATCCTTAAAAGCAATTTTTGGCAAGCAAAGGATTTTAAATCAGAGCTCTACAAAATACAACATTATAACTTGCTGTCAATTATTACAAATAGGTACCTACATATTAAAGACAAATCGTAGTTGTATATAAAATTATATTTTTACCTAGGCATAACAGATGCTGGGCTGAATTTTCGTTGGATTTCTTCCAACTTAAACAGAATACATCATAGCACAAACGGTTACTAAAACCGTGTATTACTTTCAAGAAAACACAACGTAACTGTAGATATCTGTAGTTGCTTCTTGTGCATCAAATCCTTAATTAAATCGTTCGCAAAAAATTAACATTTTAAGATTTACTGCTATGGAAACAAAATACAAACACGAACCGAACTAAATGCAAATTTTGTACTTTTAAATTTTTTAATTTTAATTCAACTCAAAGGGTCGTTATAACAAAATTGTTAAATTAATTTACTGGTGGATAACGTAAAAAATAAATATAAAAAACAGGCTCAAAAACAAAAATTAAAAGTTCAAAATAAGCAGCAATCCAGCAACAAGCCTCTTTCTAATTTCATCAAATTAATGAAGATAATATTAATTAAAATTAATTAAACTTAAGAGTGTATTGTATATGCAAAATTAAATAGCTAACCCGAAAAAGTCTACACAAAAATCAAATAAAACGCTTTGCATACGTAAAAAATTATGTATGTAAAAACTGCAGCTTTTTCTAGTTTTAATCAGAATCAAAGTTTTCAGTTCTAATTAAAAAACTATGGATTTAAATAAACTCTTGGAATCTAATCTAAACTTGAAAATTGAAATTTGGTTTTTTAACTTTAATTAAAAAATTAAAAGTTGCAAGGCCCAATTTAAACTAATAAGCTGCGTTATATTCTAGAGAGAAAAACTACAAAATCAAATGCAGTAAATTAATTAGATTCTTAAATTGAATTAACTGTGAAATGAGAAATCAAAAATAGTCTGAATTGTAACAAATGCAACAAACAAGATTATTATTCCGGTGCAAAAAGTCAACTTTAGTTGGAATTAAATTTCCGTTTCCGAATGCAATTTGTTTAAACACTCCAAAAAAGTAATGAGTCAAAAAAAGGTTTTTAAAACTGGAGCGGAAGGTAAAACAAATGGTTCGGAAATTCAAACTGTTGGGGTTTTGTTCTTGAGTGCACTAAATATAGGTATTTCACTCATTTTGGGTATTTTGTGCAATTTCTTCTGCAAAATTTAATTTATTTTAAACAAGGCTTAAACATTTTTGATTTAGGTTAGATTGTTTTAGGTTTTTAAGTTATTTTGATTCAGATTTTAAATCAGTTTTTTCCATGTTATTGACTTGAATTGTTGCAGATTTTTTAATTAAATTGTTTCCATGTTTTTTTTAAGATTTTTAAATTAAATTTTGAATTAAAAGATTTTCAGATTTTTGAAATAGTAGATGTTTGCTGGTTTTTAAATAAAAATTGTCCATATTTTTGAATTAATGTTTTTAGGCTTTTGAGTTACATTTTGCAGGTTTCTAATAGTTTTAAACTTTTAAATTGTATTTTCGAATTAAAAATTTTTCAGATTTTTAAATAAAATTCGTTCAAGTTTTTGAACAAAAATTTTTGAATGTAATTTTAAGATTGAAAAGAAACATTGTTCAGGTATCAATCCAACAAAATCCAGTGTAAAAATAAAACAGTTTCCCCGTTTTTTTTCCTGGCAAGTATATGATCCACATAATTAGTGGTAAAGGAAGCCATGCAACAAACTTAGTTCTAAAATAAAATTCAAGATTTCTCACATCACTTCTGTCAGAATTCCCCCAAAAATAGCCCAAGTAAAAAGCGTTGTGCTCTACTAAGGTTGCCGAGTTGCGGCTGGGCTGGTCTTTCTTATTCCTAATGATCCCGACCTAACTTCCTAAACTACATGACATCTCACTCAAGCGTCTTGTTTCTTATTCTCGCCGACGTCTAATATTACCCACAATTCTATCAACGGACTGCTAATCACCTTTAGTTTATCTTTCAACGATGGTAATTGCATTAACACTTGCTACAACGGTTTTTGTGAATTTTAAAATATTTTTATGATATTTGAAAATTGATATTGTAATCCGTAAACCCAAATTGTTTTTTTAGAAATTAAGTTTTATATTCGATAGATCCGTTTATTACGTGCTCAGCTATAACATACAGATTTTCTGTTGCGTTCAGAGTTCAATTGATTGTAATGAATACTTTTCTGATATAACGTTTCCCTGTTGTAACGTTCAGATATTGTCATTTTTACTTCGATTATAACCTATTACTAACATCTCCGGAGTATTTGTACGATTGCCATGCTTCAATCCTTTTAGTTGTACGACAACCTTCTACCAACAGATTGTTTGAAAAATAACAAGCAACTGTTTGAGTTTTATATCTAGCCTTGTCTGGTAGTACATATTTTCTAATATTTATCAAAAATTTCCAAAGATATTTTTTAGAGCAATAATCTTAAATTCCTGAACGTTCCTTCCATGGATTAATTCTTATCAATGGTAAATGCTGAGGCAGCTCCATTAAAGTGGAAATAAAAATCGAAGAAGTATCAAAATTCGAGTAATCTATTCTCATTTCTTCTTTCTTCCACAAATTCCTTAAAAAATATTTGTTTGATTTTAAATAGATTGCCAAATCGTTTTCATCAGAATAATCGTGAATCAATGCCTTATATGCCACTTATGTTGGTAAAAGTCTCGAGAATTAGATTTTAGATCCTGAAAAGCTTTCGTCTGTAAAAGTGATTTTGGAATTTCAAACTTCAAAGATATAAATAAACTTTTACTGTCGGTCTTAATTTGATTTGCATTTATTTATTATTATAAGAACCACTTTCGTAGCAAAATTGCCGTTTCCATACTGAAATCTGCATAAATTAGCTACTTCTTTAGCAGTAAATTTTGCAACTTTAAACGTTTGATAAAAAAAACTGCGAGTCAATATTAGTAGCTGCGGTTTCGTCACAGCTCGTGTGATAAATATACGAGATAGCTGTAGTAATAAAAAAAGGTTTTCTTGGAGTAAAATGTTAATTTACGTTATTTGAATGTCCAAAAGTGTACCTACATATTTCTCCATTTATATTAGAACATTTGATGTCCGAAAGAGCGTTGACATAAACCAGTTTCTCTGATTATCTTAGTTAATCAGCGGAATAGGTGCGTGTTAAAAATGATCTAGAAACAACTCGAAATCAGGTTTTTGGCCTTCTGTCGCTTCACTACCAACAAAAACATTCGAAATTTAAATATAAATACAGAACTTGGGCAGGGCATTATATAGCGGAAACAAACAAGGGTACCCGGAAAAAAACATTTCTGCAAATGCAGAATAGAAAAGTGCTGTGGGTAAAACGGCTGGAGTATTTTGTGAGGTCACTCCACGGGGGGTGTCCGGGCACCCCCTGTCGGGGTGTTCGCTATTATACAATAATACCATTCAACACTCGTCGGTAAATTCATCATCCATAAGCAGATTGTAATACAGATGTAACGGAATGATTTTAGGCTTTGTCGAATGGTTTATTTTGTGGTACGGGGCGTTCTTTTAAACCTCTGCAGTCTATAGTGTAAAGAAAAGCTCTGCCCGGGCTTTTGTACCTAAGACTCTTAAGTCTGTAAAAATGGAAGAATTCGAGAGTCTAAGGATTTAAAAGATGTTTATGTATGTAGCAGCAAGCAAAAACCTTCAAATATGAAAAAATCGTCGAATCAAAAAAATTATCTTAAACTACCACAACCAATTACTATTTACGAGGTATATAATTTTGTGTTAAATTGTACTAATTTATTCTAAGCTTCTCTTATCGTAACATTGCGTGTCTTGTCACGTAAAATATATAAAAACTTGTTAGATGTTTAGAAATTGCAAAGTCTGTGCAAAAACTAAACCATAAATTTATCATCGGTTGCGTGTCTATCATCAGTAACAAAATACTGCGTTGAAGCCGGTATTTCAAGCAGAGATAATTAGTGGCGTCAAAAGATGAAGCCAGCTAGTTTCCTCCTACATAGCCACTTCGTAGTTGTCAAATGTTAAGTAGCTACCTTAAATTAAAGCACAGTAGTTGGACGGTTTCAAGTAGATTAATCGCTTTTCTGCACAAATTAGATTGTAAACGATTGAGTGAACGACTGCAAGCAAAGGAAATACATTTTAAAAAGACCACAAGGGATACAAGGGTTAAAATTCGCAAAAAGTGGTTAAAAGTGAGTTTCGGTTCAGTAATTCCACTTAAAACTAAAACTGTAAAGATACCCAAACATTACAAGGATGACTTGAATATAAAATTTATTATTCGTAAAGTAGGCCAGCCGCAGATTAGATTAGTCAGGTTGTCTCGGTATTTTTGTTAATAAAAAGGTCCAACATTGTTTCTACTTGCAGTCATTCTAAAAATACTGAAGAACTTTCTGTTTTTACTTTTTAATTTTTAACATTTTTAATGTGCCATTTAATTTATTTAAATTAATTTAGCTTTACTTTCTTTCGTTGATTTATTTTTTGACCAATAATAAATTTGTTCTGAAATACCTAAGTAAAATTAGACCGACAATTCATTGTTATCAATAAAAATTTCTAAAGATTTTTCAGTAAATGTAGTTTAAAATCTACGTTTTCATCGATAAACAATACGAGAAGAATTCAACCTTGTGCAGGTATTATTTTACATACCTAAGTACTAAAGTATGAATTATTGTTAATCCATATTTGTAACAAACGTTTCTTAACCGCGAAGAAACTTGTCGTACATTCCTACCACTCTACTTACTCTACAAAAACAACCTCAGGTTTATTTAAAAGCTGCTTTTATGCAAAATCAACGAAAAATCAGAATTCATGTTGAAATCGTGGATTTCCCTTTGTATTACAGCGATTTTCCACATTAAATATCACAAAATAGGAGCTCTGTCCAGTTAAAAACTAGACTTCGATCCCTTTGCTAGGATTTAATGAAGTACATAGGTACTTACATCAAAGCTAAAGCACAGAAATGGATTATTTGAAGTTAGTTGATTTATATAATGCGGAACTTGTGCTTCTGAAGCATCGCCAAGTTCAGAGGGTTACCACCTAATGCGCCTAGTCAAGCATATGTTACAAGCTAAACCCCTGTTTAGCTCAATAGGGGGTTTACTATTATTCTCTCTTTCTGTATAGGTTACCTTGTTTCGATTCCCTTTCCAGGGCCGTATTCAGAATTTATTATACTTGTACTTAATTACTTCTAGTTGTAACTAATTTAGTTGTTAAGTGTCTAAGCTTAGCTTTAAGGATTTTAAGACGATCTCAGAAAGTAAATGTTAAAAATGAACCCAATGGAGTGCCATTTAACTTAAAAAAAATTAAGAACGTCCCTGGTACCAGCACCCTCGAGTATTGTGATAATAAAGTATCCCATGTTATAAGGTTCTCATAGCAATATATGTATTAGCATGTCAGGCTCAATCACAACCTACCTGATTGTTCAGAATCACACGGTGTGAAATGTGGGCAGCACTCGGCCGAATTACGTTTCAGCCTTCATATCTCACGTGATCTGGGAATACTTGGATGGCTAACTGAGTTATATTTTTTTTGCTTTAGCACACTCCTGCTGTGCAGAAATACCGTAAAATTTGTTTGGTTAATCCTGAATGTATCTATTTATTTCATATTTTAGGTTTCTTTCCCCTATTCCATGCTTCAGCAGTCTATTTCTAAAGAACTCTCATGTAAAAGTTTATGTTATAAATAAGGGATTGTCGAACCTATAATTATTATAATCATTAATTAGTGATATTTTCTTTCTTTGCAGGTTATTCGGCATGAAGCGTTGTGCTCGTTGTCAGGCAACGATCCTTTCTTCCGAGTTGGTAATGAGAGCACGAGAACTGGTCTTCCACGTCCATTGTTTCTCATGTGCCGTCTGCAATTCACCTCTAACCAAGGGCGATCACTTTGGCATGCGAGATGGTGCCGTCCTTTGTAGATTACACTTCGAAATGTCCTTATCAGAACCACCACCCGGAATGTATCCAGGTCCCATGCATTATCCTTCCCCGTTTCCCAGTCCCGAGTTCCATCCTTGCACGCCGTTACCACCACCTACGCCCATCGAACCAGTCGGTAAAGTTCCTTTCTTTAATGGGGCACCGACGCCGAGACAAAAAGGAAGACCCAGGAAAAGAAAACCTAAGGACTTGGAGAGTATGACTGCTAGTTTAGGTGAGTTCACTTTTTCTTTGAGGATGGTTTCCATTTCCTGATAAATTTAAATCTCTCCTAAGAAAAAAACAGATTTAATTTGCATTGTTTTGTTAATACAATTTCCATAGTAAAAATTTGAAAGTTAAATTTATCAGGAGATGGAAAGACCGGCGCTTAATTTGTGTTCTGATAATATTATAAAGAAATACTTAAACCATAATAATTTATGCGAGGACTTAACAAGCAAACCTTTTAGAAGGCAGCTTTTCATTTATTATTTTCTTCTACGATTATTGAAGAAATAAATGTATTTAATAAAAATGCTTCTAAATTTTATGATGACCTTAAATAAAATAAATAAACGAATTTAAAATATAAAAACAATATTAAAACTTGTAATAACAATTAACAAAGAACTGAAGCTGTAGTAAGCCACTAGTGGCGCCTCCGCCAAAAATCGTGGCGACTGATTTCAATTACAAAAGAATACAATATAGGTATCTGTCAGTTTTTTAGCTCTGCATGCATTTATCTTTCGAAGTATTACTGCAGCTTGCCTTTTTTGTAAATTAAAAAACTTGCTTTAAGCACTTAATAAGTTCTTTTAGTATAAATTAATTACAAACAAAAATTTGAATAATTGAAAACTAGTTATTTAGATATTCATAAATCCTTCTTAATATGAACATAAAAATTGTATTTTATTTTAGGGTTGTAAGTATGATTATTAAACCACTACAAATTTGAAAGCGACCATTAATGCTTTATTAACTAAAGTTAATATCTGAACATACATCGTTTAAATAGACTTCAATATGTAGACAATTTTCAATTATTATCCCTGCTTTAATTTGTATAAGGCGATTTAACAGAAATTTACATACATCCGCTTGATGCTAGTTTGCAATGTTAATTCGACTGCTGTACGTACGTTAACATATTTTGACTTATGGAATTATTTGCTTTCATAAAAATTATTTGTATTGATCGATTTACTTAAGCATAGAAAACAGACTTTTGGCTAATTACACTGCCTGTAAAAGCAAAGACGAACCAAAGAAAATAAATATTTTCTTCCATTTGCTTATCTAAATTTTAACTTCTCCTTCTACTTCTTTTATTTTAGACCGAAGTCTGTTTTTCTTCGCTCTTTTCTTAGCCATAGAGTTTCCGTTCTATTCGTTTTTGGGGTCTTCCTGCTTAATTTTAATGATCATTAGAACACAATTTTATGTTTAACTCCGAGGAAAAATAAAAATGTTCGAAGGTGGCTGTATCGACCAATATTTTTTAACCTCAGATAAGCAAGCACCTTTATGCATTTTACTTTGCCCTTTTATTATTATAAACACCCTAGTTTGATAATATACTTACGATTAAGTCTGTTTCGTGTAATGATGTGAGTGAATAGGTAAACTTAAGAAAATCAAATTTGCATAAGAATTTATCAATCACCAAGGAGAGTTAATAAATAAACTTAGCAATGAATTTAATTCCTTCAGTTCAAACTATGATTTTCAGTCAGAGTTCGAAGAATTATTTTTTCAATTTGAATGAGATTTGGAAGGTTTGTGTATAAAAAAATATTACCTCAATTAATTCAAGTAATTGAAAATTGAAAGTGATTAAATATTATATATTTTGCTTTAAGGTTATTAAACGCCATGTCTTCAAATTTGACATTAAAATTGAAAATTTAACAATAATAAAGACATTGTATGGTTTTCTAGTAAAAGGATTTTATCAAGAAATTTAGTTGGGATATAATGTTAGTGTGAACAATCAGATTAGAAATAATAATATCGGATAGGTTTCCATTATAACAACAGAAACGTTATCCGTAATCTGTCTAGGTAAAGCATGACACACGCAGATAAAGTAATAAATGGTTGAAAGTGAATAGCATGGTTGTAGATATCGAACACACCACATCCCACAACAATGCGGTTTCGAGCTCTGAAGAGGAGCTCACTTGCCACGCGTTGTGGGAAAACGCGTTTTACACATCAACGAATTCAGAACCCTTTTAACACAAAACATTTTAATATTCTCAACAGCCATTGTAGAGATTTAAACAAACGAATTAGGTGCCCTAAACTACCCCGTCAGGTTTATTTGTTTTGATGGTTATGTGAACTTCGTATATCCACTTGGAATTATGGCCGTTGTAAAAGTTTACAACTTCATTGAGGTGTAAAATTCGTTTTAACTCGGGCATTTTTACAATATCGATGCAAGTTTTGCCTTTAAGATTGCGCTTATTTTTATTTGTTATTTTATTATTTTTTTATTTAAAGGTTAATAGCACCAGCGTTTTAACTAATAAAAGTGCTTTTGATCGAACCGCACATTAAAACGCTAGGTTGTTCAAATCTGTTACCCAATAACAATAAACGTTATTAATGGTTCCGAGAATTACTTTCGTACCTTTTTGTTTATGAGCGTACCGAGAACGCATTAAGAGTGCATAATTCAAATTGCTGATTTTTTTAGTAGAAATTTTAGCTTCAGTAAATTCACTTCTAATATGAACACGAGAAGTGAAATATATTTCCGTTGCTCGGAATTTCATCCAAATTATTACAGGAACTCGCAAAATTAATCTCGTACATATGTATTTACATTTACATACAAACAAAAATATCATCTCTCCGCAAAATTTACAATTACGCGAAGTTTGTAAAGCGGAGATTCCAAAAGCACCAGTTTAAAAAGGAAATAACACGAGGTGATATTCACATAACAGTTTTACTGTACTTATAAATAATGTGCTATTGATAATTATAATAATTATTTAATTAGCTTAAATCCGGTGAATTAATTTGCAAGTAAGTGTGTGAAGCAACGCGCCTTTTTGCAAATGAGTAAATATTTGTTTATTTATAAAACAACGGCTCAACTTTGCAAACAATTCGTATAAAAGTTTGAATTTAAAAAAATTGCCTAATTTTTCATTACCGCACAGTGAAAATTTGAAATTAATTTCGATTCTCAAAGGCATGATCATCTTAACTGTTATTAATTACAACAAAAATTTTCTAATAACCTTAAGAATTTTTTTTTAAATAAGGCATCGCAGTTCATGGATTTATTACAAAAAAACAGGAATCATTTCACATCTTAATTATGAATTTAGATCGAAACCAAAAGTAAAGTTTGATATTTAGTTGCAGTAAATCTATTTTTACGTGTGAAGTTCTAACTCTGAAGAAAAAACTCATAAAAGGAGTAGTAAATTCAGGAGGCAAAGATCAAGCTAATTTCCAACGTAAACAATTTTGTTATAATAATTTTTACCTGATAACCAAATTGAAATACCTTTTACTCTAATTTAAAGTAATGTAGATTTTAATTAATAAAATTGTGGAGTTAAGTTTTAAGTTCTAAGTTAATTGAAAATAACGAATTCAATTGAAATGGAAAATTCAATACAATGTCTTGAAACTTCTAATTCATTCATAGCTTTTTTCACATTTAGGTGTTTTATTTCTTCACTATTTCTTTCGATGTAATTGGGTTGATTGGTGGGTTTGTATATAGGGTTTGTATTCGAGGAATTCTAAAGTTTCTTCTTCTGGTACATTATCGTGAGGTTGGAAGGCATCGGCAAGATATTTCACAATGTTTCTGCTTTCTCCATATCGCTTTTAACCCATTGTGCCTGAATTGGCGTTTCTACTCGTAGAGGAGGAGACGTTGGCGTAGGTTTGCGTGCAGATTCGATTGGCTTCCAGATGGAATTATCACAGCGATTCAGATTTGACACGTAATCTTCGATTCCTCCCTCAGCGATTTTAAAGTTTTTTACTCGGTCTATTGAACTCATTTTTATCGAAAGGAGTTTGATTTTTTTGCCATTTTGCTCAAGCATTTTAAGTTCTAATGGGATCTTGGTGACATATTTTTTGTGAATTATTTCAGGGGCTGCCTCTTGACTAAAAGCTATTTGCCTAAATGTGAATCAGAGATAGATCTCATAACTCCGAATATACTGAAAGAATTGCCAAAGAAAGGAATAGTACTACTGACTTACTCACTTAATGCAATTCTTCGACAGCAGTACTACAGTAAAGTTTAAACTAGTGGAAATAATCCTAAGATTTAAACTTGGAAAAGATCCAACTAGTCCTATCGAACTTAGTTTACTCTCCCTTGTACGCGTATCTAAATTACTAGAAAAGCTAGTACTTCGATGAATTGATCCTGACTTTACACCCCACGATTGGATACCTCATCCTCATCATCAATTTGGCTTCCGTCGCGTCAACTCCACTCCAGCAGTGTCAGTGCGTAACGCACGTCATCCTCACTGACCTAAATAATTAAATAATGAAGAATACTGTACGTCAGTATTTCTCGACATAAGCCAAGCCTTCGACTTTAAAAAAACCTACCAGGATTCTATCAATTATTTGAATCATACTTAAACAATCGACAATTCAGAACGCGGGTAAAGGGAGAAGTTTCAGATTTGCTACCTATTAACTCTGGGGTACCACAGGACAGTGTATTAGGGCCATTACTTTACCTGCTGCTTACATCAGATCTTTCAACATTGCCAAACATCTCATTAGATATGTTTGCTAATGGCAATGTTGTATTTACTAGTCACGCTTTTGTCCACCAAGCACCCTTCTACCCTTCAAGAGTATCTACATACTCTAGAGAAGTGGCTCACAAGCTGGAATATTAAAATAAATGAGAAGAAATCTAATGATATTAGACATTACATTTACCTTACAAAAAGAAGTATGTCCACCAATCCAAATAATATATAAAATCCTCAGACAACATCGGTCAAATACTTAGGATTCCATCTTGACAGCAAACTGAATTAGAAGGAATATATTCGCAAAAAAGAAAGCAAATGAAAAGGGATATATTGGTTAATTAGACGAGGGTCTCCTTTAACATCAGCAAATAAAGTTCTATTATATAAGTCAAGAATAAGGCCGATTTGGACATACGGAATAGAACTATGGGGTTGTGCTAGCCAGTCCAACATAGTCATCATACAAAGATGTCAGTCTAAAAATTCTACGAGTAATAATTGATGCCCCCTGGTCCCTGGTATTTCACCAACGAAATGATCTACAACGACCTCCATCTACATTCCTGTTCGCCATTGATGTCTATCATGGCATTGTTCCTCATTTAGACCTCTAGTCTCCATTTGATTATCTATGCCTTCTCGCCAACTTCTTTTGGGTCTTTTCCGTTTTCTCCGACCTGGTGGTTTCTATATTAATATATTTTCTTTCGTCGTTTATACGCTGCACGTGACCAAACCATAATAGTTGTTTATTCATTATGTTGTCGATAATTTTGTGTGGAGTTTCCATAATTTGTTCGTTTCCAACCCTGTCTTTTCTCGATATTCTAGCAAATCTCCTCCAAAAGTACATTTCGGTAGCCAACAACTTTTTCTTATTTACCTCACTTATTTGCCACACTTCTGATCCATATCTCATGAGAGTTTTTACCATTGTTTTGTAGATAGAGGCTTTTCTCTTGGTTATATGTTTATCCCATAATACACCATTCTAGAGAGAACCTCCACAGTTGGTAGTGTAAAAGAAATCATCCACGAAAGAAGTGTTACCCATCATAAAAAATTAGAAACCCACACAAACCCTTTATTGCATCCACTACTAGATAAAACTGTAATGTGAAGACTTAATAAACGGTGATCTGCAACATTCAGAGAAACGTAGATCCCATCACTGGAGGGGATCTCATCACACCATCACACCAGATAATCCAATTGTTAGATTTCATGTTAACCCATTAGCCTATACAATACAGTGTATTTTGATTGCTAATTTACATAATAATAAAAAAATATATATAAAGTGATGCCGAACCAATATGCAATTGCATTTGCATGTAGGTTTTCTTTTTAACGTCTGTGAATCAGAAGCAAATTATTTGACGCCATTTTTATTGTTGGTATGTTTTTTAATTTCTCGTTTCTGATGTATATTTGCAGACGTTTGCATATAGAAAAAACAGCATATTTTCACAGTAAATTCTTTTAAAATCTGCACATATACTATTTTTTGGAAAAATGTGTAACGTTAAGATCAGAAAAGTCAAAGTCAAATCATGACACATACGTTTTACAAATTAATTTTTTAATGGTTAACACCTTTGGGGAAATATATTTGACAAATTTTTGAAAAACTAAGTAGGTATAAATTAGCTCCACATGGATTTGAACCACTCACTTTGGGCTTTATATTTTTCTGTTCACAAAATCAATTCAAATTTATTTGTTATTTTATTATTTATTACAAATACCATGAACTTTTTCCAGTTAATAACAGATCTGTTTTAAACTTAAGAGTGCAAAGCAAACACGTCAAAAAATTTAGAAGTGCACTTAATAATTTTAAAAATCATCATCTTAGTTGACTTTGTCTATTATTAGCAATCTTATTAAATGTCGATAAAATTCTTGTTTACGAAAGGTTGAATTTGCATGGTCTGCATACTTATACTATACTATATTGATGCAGTTTTCGGACTCGATATATTTGTGTAAATGTATAATCTTTTTTGTAAAAATATGCCTTGGCAACACCGTCACTTGTTAGGTACATTTTTGACATTTTTTGAATACTGATTAAGTTATATTAATTATTTGGTTCATTGCCTTAAATTTTGTAATACTTATTAACTTCTAAAGAATGCATTAATTTTTAATAACTAATTGTTCTGGTCTTTATGTAATAAATACAGATGTGTTAAAAAAAGATAGTACAAAGCATAGTTTTAAAAGGTAAATTAAAAATAAAGAAAAGTAAAATAAGAGGAATGTTACCAAAATTTAAAGAATAATAAAACATGAACAATATCCCAGGATTGAATAAAGTCCAGTAAATACACACATCCTTAATGAAAGTTCATGAACTGCGATGCATAGGTTAGATAGAGGTTTATCTGTATCTAATTATAGCTCTATTTTGTTATTAAGACAGCTAATATGCCTTATTTTAATCGGCTAATTTGTAGTATTGTACTTAACGCTTCAACAACGTCTCCAAATTTTTAGAAAATCGTAAAAGGAATGTAGAGCAAATAATTTACTTAAACGTAAAGTCTGAGGTATTTTATTTACATCACCTTGAGAGCAGATTCCATGTCGTATTAAATTGAGAAATTTTATGATTTATTCTGATGTTTTGTGTTTTCCTTGTAACACATTTTAGATATATTATCATACGCTAAGGTAACAATTTGAGTAAGACTTTTTAAGGAAAGAACTGCCTGATGTTACAGAAATTAAGTCCAGTTTTAGTATTAAACGATCTATATCGGTGTCTGGTTGTATATAAAAAACAAAATATGTTTCTTTTTAATGTACTTTTGATTCTTTAATCTGGTCGAACCAATAAATAAAACGGAACATCCCTTATGTAGCATTAGGATTAAATAAATCATTATTATGACATGTAATGCAAGTACCTCAGGGTTATGTTATTTAAAACACGTTCAGATTAATAATCGAGTCCGGTTAAGAAGCGTAAATAAGTACGACCATAAATAAAGTACTTCTCATTACTACTTGTCGATGAGTATATATCACATAGTTAGCTCACATAAATTATCATATCTAGCATGAATTAATGTTAATGAGCTTTTTATGGGTTCGTTTACTTAAAAATTTCGCGAAAACAGCTTTCGTTCGGATACGTAGGTAGAAAGTCGGGAAGGTAATCTGATCGATTGGGTTTATGTCTTTACTAATTAGTAATTATAGGTCACTCTAATGCACACCTCCGATATTTACGCCGTCTGTCGATACAGTTTTCTTCTGCGTACAGTTTATTGCACTTGATATCAAGGTGATAAATGTTATTTATGCCTTAATATGCCTGAGGGATTTTCAAAAACGGTTATTGATTAAGTCGTCCGAGTCGATAACAGTTTCACGTTAAAAAAACTTCACACTTGGCTTTCGGTCGGTAGCTCGGAGTTTATCTCTGAGCTTGTCACCCTACCAAGTTAATACACCCACTCTACAGAACCGGCGATGTCGTCTTCGGCATTACCGATAGATAACCACTGATGGTCTTACCTGTGGTACTAAAACGGTTCGGTATTTTTCATCGGTTTCGGTGACACAAGATACGAGATAGCATTTTTTTGTTGTTGCTCCGAAAAAAAAGAAGTAAAATGTTTTGTACGATATAAAAAGCGAAAACATAAAACGCCGGACATTTCAATTCTCCGAAATGTTTTCGGTTATCTCAGAATCTCTTTGGTAGACTAAATCTAAAATAACAGTTAATTTTTACGTCCTTCCCACACCAGTCGTTAAAAGCAGTCGTAAAAGCTACAAAAGTTACTAAAGTAAGGGAATATTGTGAAAAAATATCGTCGACATAAAACTTCTGCGGCAAATTTGTCAGATCTTGATATTTTAACCATAAATTAATTTTTTTCGTCTTGTTTTGTCGTTTATTTATAACCAAATCATCCTAGTATAGATCTACCGGGCTCCACTTTTAATAAGTTCAATAAATCAATCTCATAATTGAACCATAATTTAACGGTGGAATTTATTCTCTCCTAGTTGTCTCCTGTTCCATCAAGATAAAAGTGCCGTGAACTAGGAAGTTAAAGGCGTAGCTACTTTAAGTGCCACTTTTCGACAGTATTTAAGTATAGTCACAGTCATTTTAACAAACCAGAAGAATTTTTTCGTCATTAACGAAAAGAGAAACCTTACAAACCATTTTGGCTACCGCTTATGTTAACTGCACTTAATAAGAATAAAACAGACTTTGAAATATTTATTAGTTGACAATTTATCAAAAATTAGACTGAAATTCTTGTTGTATCATAAATAAAATATCATAATTGTAGTGGTTTTCGATAAGTCACGATAAATACGAAAAGCTGCGTAATTAGCTGTGTTGAAATACGAAAAAGGGCTTTAATATAGCAAATAATCTCCAGTGCTACTAAATAAGAAACCTAATAAAGCTATTTGTTCCTATACAATTCTAATGGTTTCGATTTTTTAATACTGGGGGGAATACGAGTATGCAAGTAAGTACCTAACTTCTTTCAGACCTGCATAAATCGCAAAATTCAGAAATTTTGTATAAAACCTTTCGTAAAGAAAGCATGCGCTTTTAAGGCCTTTATCAATTGCTGAAAAACCTGAAATTTAAATCATTTTCTTAAACTGATAAACTACAAGTTTCCACTGATAGATTTAAGATATTAACTGTTGATTTCGAGTTTCGCTACTTGTAAACTAATTGCTACCTAATCGTCTTCTTGTGTTTTTAGTTTTCTAACTGTAACTAAACGATTACCGATTAATCAACATGCTCACGATCGATTAAAATTTCACAAAGATTAATTATTCATGAATAGAAAGAGACCTGCTTTAATTATAAATTAAACGTATGTGGTGTAAAACTAATTACGTTTAGTGGTCGCTGTTTGAGCAAATTTAAATTCGGTAAATCGATAAAATTAAAAGCACCGACTTATTCTGAAGGAGTGAGACGCATTTTCAAGTGGTCAGTGGTCGGCAGACGCTCGGAGTTTATAGATGTCTTGGGGTTATTTACGTTTATAGCACCGCTGTCATCGGTTGTCGATATACAGGCCAATATATGGAGCGACTCTAGCCGGGGCTTGTATTTGTAAAAGCTTTGGAGCAGGTGAATATATTTTATTTGGCGAACGACATTTCGGGCCGGTAAGAATGCGGCCGGTTTGTCGTTATGGTATCTAACCTAATTAAAGTGGACCTCATATATTTTACTTTTTGTAACTTTATTTCATCTAAATCTATAGGTTTCAACACAGTAGTGTTTCCAACCTGGTGTTTTGACTGCCCATTTAGAACCATTAAATATTTCCAGGGATTTCTGTTCTTTAATGAACTTCATTTATTTTAATCTCCGATAAAATACCTACTTTTCATAGTTAAAACTTTTACTTTGTCTCAATGGTATATTAATATACATACTTCATCCGAGATGATCTTGTATCAGAAAGAGTTTGATAGATTTTTTATTAGGTTTCACATACTTATTAATGGCATTTTGAAATTTGAGTAAAATTTGCACAATTTTCTTAAATACAAAAAAATAAAAAAGATCAATTCAAAGGCACAATAGTAATATTTTCTAGCATATAAAATGCACTTAAAATTGTAGATTATGGTAGCACATGAAACGCGTATTAAATCCAATGCAACTGATGAAATGTCAACAAATAGCTTTGCAATAAATTTATTTCCCTAAAAGTAAGGAATTTTTCTGGGCTATAACACTGGAAACAATGTATACCTATATAATTTATTAATTTCGCCTCTTTTTAATTAAACAGAAACAGAAAATTATAACAGGAATATCAGAAAAAGGAAATATAAACTTATTAAAACCACAATAACTTCCTAAGAGACTCCAAATAGAGCTAAAATCAGGGAATTATTCAGGTCTCTAGCGTTAGCAACAATGTACAGTACGAAATAGTTACACTAAAGTAATTTTTTAACATAATTTGCAAAGACATTTTTGCCACTTGGTTGCAATCATACTTTCAACATGAAATTAAAGGAATAACTTAAGTCTAAATCAATAGCTAATCAATATATTGTAAATAACTAAACAACAAAGCAATTTCAATAAATAAAACAACTTTAAAAAACAGCAACTTTCGAAGGTTACCGTCAAGCTTACCACATTGTTTTAGCCAGTAAAGCACAAGTATGAACAGTCTTCGTGTCGATTATGGTCTGATAAAACACCAACAGAATGCATTTTATACAATGGAGAATTAACAAGGGGCGTAGATTCAGTGAGAATTATCTCAACGGGCTTAGTAGCACTGGTTGCACTTTAAATAACTTAAAGGATTAATGCTGTTTTTACCTCAAATGTCTGTATTCTGTCAGAGATTAATTAACTTGAGCCGTAATTGGGAATAAACTGAAGACTCAATTGGAAATCAATTAGCATAAACTTAAAAAAAAAAATGACATTAATTATGGGAATTGTATTGTCATAAGTTATTTTTAAAAAATGGTAATTTAGTAATTAATCTCGCCATATACATAAAAAAGCTATTACTAATCATTTACGTGTTTTAAAAGTTATTGTGAGGATTTCGATTGCTCTGTAAATTATCAGTAATTTTTTGTATTAGTAAAAAGCAATTCATTATATTAACTGATACACATGGTAGAATGCAGTGTTATTTATTTTCTGTAGTTGCTCAACCTCAGGTAGAAGTTGAGAGTTTATGAAGAACAAGGCTGCCATATTGCACACCGTCAAAACACGATGCTTAATAAAGCTAACAACACCGTGTTGTTAAAATAGGATAAAAATTCTCAAATTGAATAATGACAAACGTGATCCATTAAGAGACTCCATTAAAAGGTTTTGTTGTACCTTTGAAAATCGGAATGCAAGAAGAAATCTAGAAACATAAAAATCTTGTGATCTATTTTTAGAAAACAGAAATGCCAATTCAATTCTACAAAACTCGAATTATTTACTGTCTTTTTTCCAGTTTCATTTATATATCATCTTCAGCTGGTATAAATGGGCCAATTTTTGATTTTACCTAATTTCTTAATTAAACTTAGAAAGCTTTAATCCAAAAGGTTCAAAATTACATAATGGAAGAAGTGTGCAGTTTCTTTTAAACGCACATTTTTCGCCAATTAAAAAAAAACAGTCCTTCAGGTTATTAGTAGTTTTATTATAATACTAAATAACCACATTTTTAATTGGCATTAATTTGTTCAAAAAGGAACGAGACAGTCTTAATCACTCGAATATTAATTTGTTAAATATTTACGTCTTAATTAATTATTGACAGGTTTGATTGGTAAATTCACACTAAAATGTTATCCTGCTTATTTATATGTTATCTATTAAAAGGATTATTTAATAATTTCAAAACCACTTTCACAAAATCACATTTATTTTAAAATATGATTCGTTGCTGTTTTAGGCTAGAAAGATTTAACTTTAATTTTTTTAAATGGCTTTTTGAACGTCTTCTTAGTTTATCCAATGTACTGTGTCCACATTTAGTTTTCACATTTTCTTCGTTTGCTTACCCAAGTTCCCAAGTAGACATTTTTAATTTCTTGAAGGATAAACTATGCTGATTGGATAAATAATTATATCCATTAAACTTGTGTATTTAAATCCAAAGATACATATAAAAAAGAGGCAACTTCGAACTTAAAAAACAATAAGGTGAATGGACGAAAATCAAGAAGAAAACTAAATAAAAGGCACGAAATAGATCGACGGCAGGAAAGCAGAATATAAAAAAAAGGAAATTGAACAAACAAAGAAGCACCGGAGGCAAGGGTGCTACAAAAAAAAGATAAAATAAAAAGAAAAGTAGAAGAAGAAGAAGAAGAAGAAGAAGAAGAGCAAAACTTAAATAAAAGAAATGAAAAACAGATAGAAGTCGAAGCAAGAAGTAAAGGAAAAGGAAGAACAGGAAAACGAAGACTTAAAGAAAAATAAACAAAAATCAGTGCAAGGAAAGCAAAATAGAACAAGTGAAGCAAGTACAACATAAAAAATAAAGGACAAGGTCAAAATAAAAACAAGGAGACACGTCGAAGAGGAAGAGGAAAACTTAAATAAAAGGAACGAACAGAGTAAGTGCAATCGAAGCAACAAATAAAGGAAAAGCAAGAACAGGAAATAAAGACTTAAAGAGAAGTAAATTAAAATCGGTGCAGGCAAAGCAAAATTTAGTAAGTAAAAGGAATTCAACATAAAAAGAAAGAAACAAAAAACAAAATCAAAATAAAAATAAGGAGAAACGTAGAAGAGGAAGAGAAAGGTTCAAATAAAAATAAATGAAAGACAAGGCGAGGATAGCAAAATACAAAGAGAAAAAGACAGCGAAAAAGAAAGAAACCGAATGAACAAAAAGCAAAAAGAAGAAGGCATTTCGGCAATTTTCGTAAGAAATTTGAAGTGTTAGAATAATTTAATTTCAGCCTTTAAATATTAATTAATGTCTTTTTGTGTAATTTAAACTTATGTGTGTTAATAAACACACGCAATTCGAATTACATACATCTTAATTTCTCATGAAATAAAATCTTATGGAATTTGAAGCTTTTCATGGGAAATTGTCATTTGTGTAATATAAGGATGTTTAGTAAGACTAGATTGACACAAATTGTTAGTTTGGAGATTAAATTTTTAAAGGTTTGCTCGTTTGGGGATATATTTTTAGTGGTTCAGTGGATTTTCTTTCTAAATCTGTACATTCAAAAATAAAAACCCCAGGTCGGTGGTTTAAATCCTCGTAGAGGTGATATTTTTGTAAATAGGGATTTTCAAAAATTCATTATAGCTTAGTTAACCTTCTGATACTTGCTAAATAAAAAAAGTTAGAGTTTGTCAGAGTTTGCTCGAATATAGATTGGAACTTTGTATAATAATTAATCGCTGAAAATAAGATTAAATGTTTCCATTTTATGAATATTGTCTTAATACTGTTTTAGCAGAAGGGTTAAGTAAAATACAACTGTAATTAAATTCCTGAAAGGAAGTTCATTTGTAAATCAATGAATGGCAAGTATGTAAAACAAAACTTTAATTAAACATCTAACTTTTGTCATGTGCATCGTCTGTAGAGTGACACAAACATGGATTAGCTGTTTGAACAAGGCCTGATCGGATTGACGGCAAATTAATTGTGCCACATGACAGTAGATCTTCGTGGCTTGCGTCTGCCAAAGCTCAGTACAATCCGCTTTCGCTAAGCCGATTGCTGAGAGCGGATTATGGCGCACCATATTGCACGAGCTTCCAGGGGCCATTTTGACGTTGCTTTTTTTATATTATTTTATGCCGTTGGTATATACGCATGTAGTCAAGAGGGGATGTAATACGATTTATCGTGTTTACCTTTTGTATTGTCTGTTTGGTAATAACTGTTTGCTTTTCCTCTCTTGACAAGCACGAACTAAGGCTTCTTTCACGGTCTGTATTTTTTGTTGAACGAACCCCATTACTGAAATCGAACTACGTTTCGAATTAACTTACGATAAATCGAGCGAGAAATTTGTTTTAAAACGCATCCAGTCTTAGGTCAAAAAAAGCAATCAGGTAACCAATAAAGTAAGCAGTGTTAAAGAGTGATCGTTAAAACAAGAATGCTAATTTATAGTGCAAATGAAGCTAATACAACGTTAACTGCAGTAGTATTACTGATGCCTCGTATAATTTCGCTGACACATTTTATTATAGCTTTTATGGTTGGAAATGTCCAACAGTTCAACTACAACTGTTATTAATCAATATTTTACGTTTATAGACACCGGCATTAATCAAGTTTTATGCAAGTGTCACGAGTAATTCTCTCCGATTCGCAATTTGGTTTCGGTGAGAATGTTATTTATTCCGCGATTTTAATCGCAATATCGACGATTGAAAATTGAGGTTATGTGTTTGTCAACGTTGAATTTATTGACTAGCATTATCAACAGAAAATATCACGAAGTAGTAGCCGCAGCGCCCACTTCTACTTGTTCCACCCAGCCATTTAAACCCGCCTTTGTATTTGCCTTTTTATTCGGTATTGTCTTCTGTTTATACACACATTTGCTGCTTTTATTTTTGGTTTCGCTGCTTATAAATTTTGGTTACGAACACACTTGGAATTAGACTTGTAAATTTTTTGAGATTATACTTTTAAGGCGTTTTTTTATGGCGCGGAAACAATTTTTTCCACGGATTAATGAGTGTTTTGGTTTTTGTAAAAATAGCCTTAGTTGTTTTTTTTTCTTTTTATTTCACTTAGTCTTCGCTCCGCACTTTTTCTTCTACTCTTCACCAAAAATATTAATTAATCTGAAAGGAGTGCAACATACAAATTATTTGTAGCTCACAAATTTTCACATGAATGCTTGATAATTTGTATAAATTTTGTTGATTTTTGTGACCCGATGAATGTCATTTAAAGTGTGCTTAAAATGCAATAATTTAACAAGCCTTTTTACAGCTTTTTGCTTGATTATTGTAAAGTATCGAAATTATTCAAATTTCCTGAAAATTTGATTACAAAAGATTTAATGAAAGACATAAAAAACTTTCAATATGTTTAATCGAAGGACCAAAAAACGAAATATATAAACAGGCATCAACTTACATTGAAATCTATGTCTTAAAGTTTGAGCCGAATTCTATTCTTCTAAATTTTGAATTCTAAATTGTTATCTTGTATAGTTTTCTCTCTACTAAAGTTTATTTATGCTCTTCTAAAGTTCACACGTTTTCGAAATTAATTTTCAACGAAAGTCTATAGTTACTTATTTATTTATGCCCCTCCAATGGTTTTTCTAAAAAGTGAGAAGATTAAAAATAATTTACAAAAGAATGAGAGAAAGTGGGAGGGCTTTGCCCTGTACAGGGATGTTTGGGCTAATAATAAATATTAATGATATATTTTTAATTAACAATAGTTACCAAGAAACCAAAAGCTTATCGAAGCTACAAACGATAAAAATAATAATGAATATTCGGTACTCAAAGGAATTTAACTCGTACGCAGTGTGTGTATGTTATTTTCGAAAAACAATTCAAACTTAAAATAAATCAATAAAACTGTTAAAACTGACGAAATATCTTTTAAAATCCTTCGAAAGATATATACCTAACTGTCTCAGCAAACATGTTAATAATAATTCGATAAGTAGTGCAGTATTTTACTACTTAGTGAGCTTTTAAGTTTTCCAATATTGAATTTTTGAATGCACAAATCGCAATTAATACCTATTCCAAATTTTAAATTTATGTTCATAATTTTTTTTATGTTATGAAAACAAGCAGGTAAAAGATGTCTTAGTCCATTTTACTTTCTGAAAAAAACTGCAGCTTTTTATTAAATATTGAAAAATTAACTGAAGCATTTTAAAAAAATAAATACCAAACAGCAAGAATGCCTTCGATCTAGGATATTGAAAGCTGCCTACATTGCAGGCGCAACTTTAAAAGGAATACTGGTTGGTGATTGAATTCTGTAAAACCAGCTCTGGTCTATGCATTTTAGTACCTACTTAGATTTTGTTTAATAATAATGTTAGTAACTGACTTGTTTTCTTATTTTTCGTACGTGCAGTATGTCATTGAAATTTTGTATCAACTTTGCCCCCACTTGGTACGAAAGGAAATGTCCTTATATTATTAATTTTCTGCAGATTAATTATTTATTTTGTTTATTATTATTATTGAGACTTGAAGTCAATAAGGCCGATTTAATGCTTATAAATAAAACTTGTCTTAAATGAAAGTTATACTGCCAGATGTACAATGTGATTTTTTAAAAACTCAATTGCAGCAGGCCGAATTCTGTCTAATAACCTTAGAACTGTCTGTATTAAGTCAGAATACGGCCTGCTGCAATTGAGTTTTTAAAAAATCACATTGTACCTATACTGTATTTCGAACTTTTTAGAAGGTGATGGAAAGGGCTTTTCTGGTACAATTCTCGTGATTAAAAATTGCATTCTTGTTATGATTTTAAGGTTTAAAATTGCTTAAATAAGTACCTAGCTTAAATTCTTAATTTTTTCACTTTACTAATAGACATTGTTAGTAATTTGGATAGGTTTTTTCAGAAAACCTGATTATTTCTCAAACATTAAAGCTACCTTAAAGTGACTTTGGCAACAGACCATCGTCTAGAATTGTACAAATAGCAGTTACATACTATTGAATTTGCATCGACAACATAACAAACTGAAATGCAGGACTACCACTGTCCAAATAAACTGTGAACGGTATATATAAATACCACTAAAACGATTTTCTTTTGTTTTAAAAATTTAAACTCAATAAACTTAAACAATTAACTTACAACGGTTTAAGAACCATTCTAATTAGTGAGTTAATATCCGAAGTATTTAAAACAACTTTTTCTTATTGTAAGATTCAATACACCATTTTGGATATAATTTAGGAAACAATTTCAACCGTATAAAACTGACTGAAATTGATCTCACAGCGTACTAATTACAAAAAACACCATAGGTATTTTATAATTTTAAAAATTAAATCGCCCCTCCGGGGATATGTTTTTAGTGAATTTAAAATAATTTTCGGGAATTTATATTTAGAAAAATACCAACCCCCCAGGCGTTAGGTAACACCAGAAGATTTTAAAAATTAATTCAAGTCATTAAAAGTTACATTTTATAGAGTTCGCTTTAATGGACATGACTGTTATTTTACTATAAATATTTACGGAATATTCCGTTCTAATAAACTAAATAGAAGTAACAAAGCCGACCGTATTGCTTATATGTACATACAAGCGTATGTTACGAGACTTATCTTCTTACTTAGCAAGATTTACTTAAATGACTACTCATTTCAGGAAGGAATAATTCAGTGGGGAATTAACAGTGCTGTTCTGTTTTTCAGTACAAATAAAATAGTTAGCCTAACTCGTGTATTACAATTCAGGCAGTTGCTAGGTAAAACAGTCTATCGAACGTGCTTTAGAAAACTGAAATTCCTTTTACATTCCAAAACTTCCCGTTCTTTGAGAATTTGAGAATGCAATTTTTCACTACAAATCATAACCGTATTGTTTTTATGCCATGGTCTATGGCTTTCATAAAAACTGCCTTGATTTATTTTGCTTGTTATTAGGCGAGTATTAGCAACTATTAGTAGTAATTTGAAAGAAGTAAGAAAACATGCACTCCATAAAATTTAAATTTTATTATTTTTCTAATTTTTCTTGTAAAGTGCAATTTAACATATAAAATAAAAACAAATAAACGATTGGCATGACTCCTGTAACACAATTCTTTGTTCGTATATAAAGTTTAAGATAAAAAATCCTTTGTTTAAAATGAATTCAGGACATGCAGTTCGGTCTTTTGTAAAAATCAGATCGCGTCTTATTAAATTTTTCTTTATCGTGAATTGCGATGTATAATAGGAACCTTTGTGAAGATTTTATTCAAGAAATCAAGGTAGTAAATAATATACGTTTGATTTTAGATAGACATGAAAGCTGAGACGAAGGATAAACTAAATTAATAAAACATTAATTTTATGAATTATGTATGTTTTATGGCAGCTGTGCATATATAGAAGGTGATGTTTGTTGCATTGTCCTTATTTGATTTTTCACTTCGTAAAAGGTTTTCTTTCAAGGTGGATGCATTCGATAATTAAATCCATAATTTCTCATAAATTTTAATAAAGTCGATCCTGGCCGTATAGCGTACATAAATCATGTATCTTATCAGAGATAATAATCTCTGGATCGACTTCAGCTTTTGAAAGATAAGCTAATATTAAATAAGTGATTTCAAATGAGCTGTGTACTCATTGCAGATTTAAATTCAGATTACTTGGACATGTCCTTCGGACGATCTCCTGGAACGCCGGGAATGCATGGGTCTAATCAAAGGACGAAAAGGATGAGGACGTCTTTCAAACACCACCAGTTAAGGACAATGAAGTCCTATTTTTCCATTAACCATAATCCCGATGCAAAAGACTTGAAGCAGCTTTCACAAAAGACTGGGTTGCCCAAGAGAGTTCTGCAGGTAAGCTCATTGTTTTTCGATTTTATATGCCCGCGTTAATATTTATTAGAATCTATTTTATGTTCTGAACCAATCGTATAAACGTCTAGTTGGGCTTTCTCGTTGAAATATTGAAGTTACGCGAGTAATCGTAAGGCCTCAGGCCTAGGGCGGCAGTAACGAGGCCCAAGACAAACAACCTCAGTCGACTGAAAGATTTTAATAGGCCCAGTTTTTACTGCTAGCGGGCTTTCGGATGGATGGAGCGATTGTTTATCAATGAAAAAAGCTGAATTTGCACTTTGAAATGTTGGTTTGCTCGCTCTTTCTCCAAATTAGAACCCGTGTTTACACTGTCTATGTCCTGTTCAGCAGTTTCAACTCGCAGTGCTAATAACGATAATATGAACACTCGCTGAAAATCTTGATGATTAAACCGAAATACGTATCTTCGTTTCATTATTTGAAAGCGTACGTTTCACTTAGATGTTACTCGGGAAGTTCGTATATTGCTTGAAAAATAATGTTTACCCGGATTTTTCTCTTCGCTCGGAAACTTATTCGTGCTGGCAAATATTTCTTGGGTTATTAAAATCAATACGAGCCCCGCATATCCGAGCACGCCTTTTTAAATCCACCCACCCACGTCTTCAAATAAAATAAATCACTCTCCCCTCGAGGATGCGGTCCAATTACTCCAACTCTACTTCCATCCCCAGAGAGGGTTCCCTTGCAGCCGCCATTTTGTCAGTGTCATCTTTCAGCTGAAGCAGGAAAATATTAGAAACGAATAAGACTCGGTCTTAATTTAAATACAAAAAAATACTGCCCGGTGCTTTAGTTTCCTGCAGTCCCAAAACGAACTTCTATAAATTCTTAAAATATCTAGTTTTACAAAAGCAGAATATACAGGACTTCTTTTAAAACAAATTGATTTTGTAATGCACTATTCTTAATGAATATAATTTAATCCTCGGAACATTCGCCACCTGTTAGTGAAAATACCCGTCATTGATATTTAACAAGTGCGTACATATATCTAAATCAGGAATAATACTCGAAATTTTAAAGTTTGATTCCTTTGCGTTGAAAGAGCCTTGCATGTTTGTTCCAATACGTTTGTACGATGACAAATACAGGTGTTGCAGAACTTAATCAAAATCATTAATCAGTAAATTGCATTGAATTAAAAGGTATTTATAAATACGAATATAGGCTGATTAAAAAGTTTATCTCGCGGGAAGTGATTAAGATATTGACTTATTTTCTTATTTTTCGTATATATAGTCTGTCGTTGAAATATGATTGGTAATTACTTTTCTGACACCTGGCAGTAAAAATAATTGTCTTGTATAATTTCTTGCATATTAATTATTTGTTTCCTCTCTTCATTATTTTTTAACTTGAACTAAATGTAGTAAACACCGTCTTTCTATAAATCATAACATAAAAACCTAAATTTTTAAATATTTATAGTACCTACATACAAATAAACAAACAATGAAAGTTAGAATATGAAGTATATTTTTTAAACATAGTTGGCCACGTTAGATAAAGATAGATTGGTAGATCGGTAAAGAATAATAATTTTGGTACAAGTCTCCTCATTAGATAAATACGAAACTTTTGTTAGAATTTTAAGAAAATGGCTCAGAATAGTATTAGTGCATATTTTTTTTAATAGTGTAATGGTCTAAATTCTTAATATTTTTCGGTTTTTAAGCGATTCGGACAGATTTCGTCAAAAAATTGCTGTTTCATAAGAATCTTATTGTTTCTTAAAGTTACATTAAATTATTAAATTTTGACAGTAAGGCACCATCTGCATAACGTATAATTGACGAAATGGTAGTTGTACCTTGTCCAATTTTATTACCAACAAAATAAACCAAAATTATGGCCAACCAATGTCTAAATATAAATTCATCAGTGGGTATACAGGGCTAGAATATTTTTAAAAACGAGTTCGAAGTTATAAAATGACTTTATTCCACTCAGTTATTGTTATTTCTTCAACTGCAGCAGTACCCTTAATAAATTGAAGATATTACTACTTAAAGCGTATGTGATACATTTTGACATTCAAAATTTTTGTTAAGCAAGGTTTTAAGATTGGATTCAACTACATGCAATTTGTTTTGTTTATATACGAGTACAAGGTGGTCCACGGGAAACGGACGTTCTTTAAAGAAGTATTACTCCATTATTTTTTTATAAAAAAAAATATTTATTACCATAGAAATAATCAGTATAACATGTCATTTTCAAATGCTTAAGTGCGGAAAATAATGTCATTCAAGTGATGGCCATTTTCACGAACACACGTTTGGAGCCGCTCTCGAAAGTTTACCTTCACTCTTTCCAACGTTTCTTCATCGATTTCTTCAATTCTTCCAGTGTGCGAAGCTTACCTTCATACAAGCGTGATTTCAAGTACCCCCCAAGGGAAAAGTCACTCACGGAAAGGTCTGGTGACCGAGAAATTACCCCATTAAGGAATGCAGCTCGAACAACATTCATGGGAGCTCTTGCCGTATGAGCAGTGGCCCCATCTTGTTGAAACCACACATCCCTCCTGTTACTGAATTAACGCTTACTGTGGCTCCATCTTCTTCGAAGAAAGATGGCCCGAAAATCCCGCACTAGCCAATACCACACCACACCGTTACTTTTGGACTTTGTAGTGCTCTCTGGTGCAATCCACGTTGATTTTCTAATGCCCAATATCTGTGAATTTGTTTACTGACTAACTCATTTAAATGGAAATAAGCTTCATCGCTTATCATGATGGTCAAATCTTCGTTTTCTTCAAACATGTCAAGCATTATTTGAGCAAAAATGAGGCGTTGTTGATTGTCTCATTCACTCAATATGTATTTAATAGCTGGCCATAGACACACATTGGAAAAAAATTGCATCGTATGGGAGTCGATAGACACCCGCCGCAGGCCCCCTCTTCTCCTACTAGCCCAGTACTACCCATTCCAAAAACATCCGTTTCCCGTGGACCACCCTGTACTTAAAACTCAAAGCACGAAATTTACTTAAAAAATTAAATACTATAGTATAATGGTATAATCGGCACTTGCACTCGGCGAGGGACTATGGCCGGCAACATGGAGGGTTAAAGCTGCGGTTGTTTCACATTCTATGCATACGGGGTGATGTGGTAAGCACCACGCCTTCGACAGCCTCCTACCTTTTGTGCTCCACCACTGTGTTTAAGTTCCCAATTATTTTCATTGACTGGGTAGGCCACCCGTCGAGCATCCGACTCAGGTTTGACCCCGAGACCGTCCACATTGAAGTCGAGCGCGCTAACCATTGGGCCACTCCGGCTATATTGTAGTATAATAAATGAGAAAAATCTATCATTTCATTATTGGAATTCCAATAAGAATTCAGATTTTCAAGAATTTAAAAACGATTCATGCTATCGAATAATTCTGTTTTAACTGTTTTTCAGAAAATGCTTATAAATATAAATATTTAAGGAATAGGTATTCTGAATTAACTCAGATGAAGGTTATGCCTTTCAGCTGTATATTATGTACTTGCAATGATATGAGATGAGATGAGGTGACTTTCCTTCATTTATTTTTAGAAGTTGGTTTGGTCCATTTGAACATTATTTGCTTATTTCGATCCTGTTCATTGAATAAATTGGAAACCAAAGCATTTTGTATACATTTTCTGAAAATTGCTCGAGGAAGAGAGAAATCCCCAAGGAAAAATAGTTTAGTTAAATTATTTTTTAAAAAATTGTAACTGTTGCTGTAAAAAGCATTAAGAATTTGACAAAACAAATTAAAAAATCGAAAATAAATAAATCGGGCTGTGTTTGTTTGACACTCCAGATTACGTAAGGTTAAAATTAAAGGATTTCCTTAAATTGTTTAACTGAAATACGTTTTTATTTCCAATTTTTAAAATGTCAACCCTGTTGTATATCTACATTTTAGGTTCGGTTTAAGGCATTTTTCCTACAAATCGATTGTTATCTATCAACCCCTTCCTTTCTTAAAACGAGTAAAACCTTAAAAAAAGCTTTTCTTTTGGTTTTTTCGTATTTTTCATCTTTAACTTTGCGAATCGAAAGTTCTTTAAAAGGCAACATTTCGAAAATTTCCACAGTTTTTTTTTTTAAGGTTGTGGCATTTTAGATTAATTTTGGTAAATTTTGAAAAAGGTCGACAATTTCCACAGCTGTTCTTTTAAAGCTACGACATTTTAGGTTAGTTGTGTGATTATTTTCGTCCTTCTGAATTCAAAAAGGGGAAGGTTGAATTAAGCGATATCCTGAATTGTTTAAATCAAACACGTTTCATATTTTCTATTTTAAAACGCCAAGCCCTTTGTATATCTACATTTTAAGTTCAATTTAATGCATTCGTCTTCAAGTCGATAGTTGATTGGTATCTATCAAGCCCTTTAAGGTTGTGATGTTTTAGGTTAATTTTGGGATTCTTTTCGTACTTTTATGAAAATTTTCAAAAAAGTCGAAAATTTCCAAAGCTGTATTTTTAGGTTGTGACATTTTACGTTAATTTTGGGATTCTTTTCGTTAAAAAGTACTTTTCAAAATTGGCTTATTCTTATTAAAGTTTGCGTAAAACGCGGATCCACTATTATTGCCAAAACCATTGGCAGGCAAAAACACTATACTCAATACTGAACATCATCTTATTTTTTTTTTATGTATAAAGGTTTTAGCATCAGTGTTTCAGCTTTTGTTTTAAATGAAGACAATTCGTTTTTGATTTGTAAAACAATAAATTATATTATAAGAAAATTTAACAGATAGGTTTTACTGAGTTTTATTTCAGCAATTTTGCAAGAATGGGGCGAAACTGTTTTTAATTAGGCTCTATAAATACTGAATTAATTTCATTTATATTCGGTAAAACCTGAATTCACTATTGTTACCACGAAAATTCAGTGGTAGAAGTATTGAAACAACTGAAACCAAACTGAAAACTTTAGGTTGAACAGATTGTTAGACGTTCAGGCTAATAAAATCGAATTTTGATTTCAAACAGATTTTATTAGCAATTCGTTACCTTTTCAAAAATAGTTGGTTGTCTTCTTCTTCACTTCTGCCAAAATGCAGAAATACTGAAACAGAAATGTTTAGGTCAAGAAAACAGTACGATGCTTAGCAAAGCCTTTCTGTTAAATATTTTAGTGTCCTCAATTATTACACCCAATTTAGCTTTTACATAATATTGCAATACCAGTAATTCAAAGTTTGGAAGGTCTTTTCAAAAGCGGTCCATCTCGATTACCTATAAATAAAAATGCTGAAACTCTGTTACTGAAAGCATTAGCTTAAAAGCTAGTGGTAAGATTTCAAAGAAAATACATAAATTTAACAAGAGCAGCTGTAGGCAGTTTGGCTAAATTTATATCCTTTCGACTGATTTTAATTTCGTGTATTTTTTTAATTAATTCTCAGAAAGTAATGAGGCAGAAAACCTGTGTTTATACTTTAATACAATTATTTCCTTTGGCTTCTCCTTAAAACCTAGTACGAAATAACAATTTGTTTTGCTTAAGTTTAAGGGGTTTCGTGAAATCTTATGTATTCATACGTACTTTTGAGCAAGCTTCCCATTGCAGATTATGTATGGCAAAGTACTGCATGGAAGTACAATGTGATTTTTTTAAAACTCGATTGTAGCAGGCCGTATTCTGTCTTAATAACCTTAGAACTTAGAACTGTCTGTATTAAGTCAGAATACGGCCTGCTGCAATTGAGTTTTTAAAAAATCACATTGTATAAACCACAATAGTTTAAAGAATTCTTGGCGATAGTTTCTGAATGTCACGGTTTACTAAACGTATTCGTTACGGGATCGTCGCTTTAAAATTGCCTACTCCAATTCACGGGACAGAGAATTAGTCTGTTTAAAATAAACATGCCTAGATGAATGTACTGTTTGTCAAATAAATGTAGCGTTGGAATCGCAGCCAGATGAAATATTATTTCCGAGGGAGCTGTTTTTTATTGGTATTAATCTTCCAACTTTTTATCATCAATCTCTTTGAGGTTCTACGGGAAACCGGAATAAATTTACGTTCGGAATTTTCCCCTGTTTACAGTATAATCTCGTTCATAATACAACCTGTATGTATATATAAATCGGCCATTTTGTCTTTAGTTTCGATCGATCACCAAAGAGCACAGTGCCGACAATTCAAGGCGCGGAGGAGCGGGATCTCCATGGCAATCAGTCAGTCCACAGTCATTTCTCATCGCGAGCATTCCGACACAGACGCCTTCAGCAATTAGCAGAAATAGAAATAGTCGCTAGACTCAAACGATGCTTTGTACAGTCGCCCATGCACAACTACATATGAGATTTTGACGCGATAACGAAGAAAAATTGAGCTCCAGATAAATTACGTTAGAAGGGGACGGTGAAAGAATTTATAGTTAATGTGACAACTCTTACTTAATTGCCTGATAACATTTATTATAAAATGAAAGTGCTTTCGTTACATTTACATTTGAATAAAATTTTATGCATCGTTAATTTCGTATATTCAAGACCAATAACGAAAGTCTGATAACTCCGACTGATTAAAACACTTAACTCCTGCGATCTGAAGCTGTCCTAACTTCTTTTTTACAAACATAAAATATGTAAAGTACAATGCTTTAAAAGCTTAGTAAGTAGCTCAAAAAAATTAGCCAAACTCATTAATTAATACAATGAAGACCAGTGCAGAAGAAAGTATGAAACTACTCCAAACGTTTACCTGAATTCGGTGCCAAATTTGGCAAAGCAATGGAACTGAAATTTTTGAAATTTTATAAACAATTCGCCATCTTCGACAAATGCAATTATGAATTTCAAGAATTCTAAAGATGTTTTCCCAATTTTTTGTTACAACATACGAGTACATACATTACATAATCGTTCCTTTTCTACCTTAGGGTGTCGTTCGTTACAATAATTAAAGTAAAATTGTTCAAATTTTAAGAAAATTCCTGTTTCAGCACGATTCAGAATATCAGGACCTTTAATTATTTTATTTTGACGGTTAGAGAGTTTTCAGCGCTTGAGGTTTTATGCAAGATTTGTTTTGTAACTTCTTAGCCTTTTAGAAATATGAAACTGAATTTTTGTAGCACATTTCAATTAATAAATCTGAAGTTTTACAGATATCATGAAAGAATTTCAACTGAAATTTTGTTAGCTTCTACTAATTGGTGATTTTTGTTTTACTTGACTTCAGTAAGTTGTTTGGGCAGTTCCTATACTAAGTTTCCTATTTATACTTCTCAAAATGAAAATTTCTCAGTTTTTTGCATTTCCACCAATAAAATAGATTTTGGTTGCTATTTGTAAGAATGTCGTCATATTTCCTCAATCGTATGTTAGAAAATTTCTGTAAACGTAGATTAGAATTATTGCAATGAACAAACCAAGACTTAAGGTTTACTTTCTTGTGTTTAATTTTAAAAACGTAAAGTTTTGTAGTTTTTAAATATTAAACTTCAAAATTTTTTTATGTTTCAGTATTGCACAAAGAACTTAATACATTTTTGTAACTTTCCTGAATTCCTTCATTTCAATTAGGCTTATATTTTGACTGGTGGTTATTTTTTTAAAACCATTAAGTATGATTTTTTTAAAAGACTGAACATGCCGGCAGAAAGGAAGAGAATCCTTTTCATGTGTTATTGTTTCAATTTTTAATAGTTCAGCACAAATTATACAAAATTTCATTAAAACATACTAAATCCAAAGAATTCAACTTCGATCATTAAAGAAAGGGTATTAAGGATCAAATTTGACCATCGTGAAAACTTAAAAGGAGATTTCAATTTCTATTTTCTAGCTTTTCCTTTACTTTTATAAAAAGTTCTTTTAAGGTGAGCGATAACTCCCAAACATTAAAGAAGGTAAAATAACTCATCGATGCTCCTTTCTTCATAAAAGTAGAATTTCAACCACAACATTTATGAAGATACAAGAAAATCCCCTAACAATAATAAATTAATGAATCCATCAGCTTTAAGGTGGGAAAATTCCTAAATATACTAAAACTTTATTTGTCCGGTTGGCAGATCTAGAAAGAATTCTTAACAAAAAACTTAAAATGTATTTGATTACCCAACAATGTATTATTCACTCTCCGAAGGTTATAACTTATAACTAATATGCATTTTTACAAACGGAATAGCACATCCCATTGTTACTAATTAAATTAAAATGAATTGCATGTGAATAGCTATAAATATTTATAGCAAATATGAATATGGCATAAATTAGATGCTCCTGTGCCATGAGACGCAGGGTAAATTTATGTATTATCATATTAATAATCAAAAGGAAGCAGTGATAGTAAAATATGGCGAATGATATAAAGTATATGAAATGATTAAATATGAAATCTAAACATCATTCATTGGCTAAACAGAATCTGGGAGTTGGAGTTTTGTATTTAAAACAATTATATTATGCTAAAACGTTTTAGACCGCATACTGAAGGCGTCATTCTGGTGAAATTATTTTAATTTGTGTTGCATAAGCAGAACATTGTTTCATATGGTGAAGTAGCGTATTAACAGAAAAAAGGAAACACCCTGACAGAAGATATGAACAGTTTCGATAGGTAGGTAGTACGTAGTGGTTGCTGCTCATGCATCCATAACCAGCTGCAAAAGAATAAAAACCTTAATAAAGCACTCATATTTTGATAGCTTTCTAACTGCCATTGATTTACGCCTGGACAAAAAATTAATTAATCTTTTTATTTCTTTTTCTTCTTCGTATCCTCTTGGCAGTGGAGTCGTGATTGATTTTATTCGTAAACTTCTGTTGCTTTTCTAACGATTTGTTTCCATATTTCTCTGTTTCTAGATATATGCATCGTCTCATGTGCTGAGGTGTTAGATTTTTCCTTTACTTGATTAACCCATCGTTTAGGTAACCTTCCTCTTGCTCTGGTACCTTCCATTTTGCCTTGGACTATCAGCTTTTCTAGATTGTTTTCATGCCTTCTTGATATATGGCCAAAATATTTAAGAATGCGGCTATATACTATTTGGGATAGTCGATGAGGTTCTACGATTTCCCTTAAGATTTGCCCATTTGTTCTTCTGGCAGTGCAAGAAATTCACAATATTCGCCTCCAGCACCACATTTTCACTGCATCTATTCTTTTTCTGTCTTGGGCTTTCAGTGTCCAAGACTTTGCGCCATATAATAGGACTTGGAACACTAGCGTTTTTACTACTTCTTTTTTGTATTTAGGGTTACGTCGCTGTCAGCCCATATTTTGTTTATGTCATATTTTGTCAACGATTATAATTTTTGTCTTCGTGTCTTCTGATAGTTGATATTTTGTCCGTAGTTGTTACTTTATTCCTCTAACAGTGCTAATAGTTGTTCCATTTCTTCTGCCGATTTTGCAGTGTCTACAGTGTCGTCAGCTAACTCGTCTTCCACCTATGATGATCCCTCCATTCCAGTTTTCTAGGGTCTTTCTCATTTTTATTCTCCATCTGTTATACTGAATAGTAGAGGCGAAAGTATGCATCCTTACCTAGCGCCCATTTTAATCTTGCAGAAGTTGGATAGCTGTTTATCTGGGCAAACTGCTGCGCTGATATTTGCATATAGTCTATGAATGATATAAATAAGGTGGCGAGGTGCCCCCATTTTCAGCAGAAGTCCACAACTACTCCCACTGTAGGCTATCGAAGGCTTTGCTGTAATCCACAAAGCAAATAAACACCGGTTTGTTAATTTCGCGGGATTTTTCTATAATTATTTGTCTCAGGTTCAGAATATGTTCTCGAGTCCCTCTGCCCTTAACAAAGCCTGCTTGTTCCGGTGGTATTTAACAGGAGACATCTTTTCATTTACACTGCTTTAAATATTGTAAAAAAGTTCTTAGACTGCCTAGATTAATCTTAAGAGGGTGTATTTTAATGTTATCTACCTAGCCATAAAAAAACACGTATCACATTACAACCCTTTATTTTTACGTAACTCCCTGCAATACTTATACATTTATTCCATATTTTTTCCAATTGTCGCATACCCCTAGAAAAAAATTACTTCTGCAACTCTGTAAAATATTGTTCAGCAGCTTCTGTGAGGAGTGCTTCATCAGATGCAAAATGCTTTTCCCTGAGATAGTTTTTTAAGTTTTTGAATAGAAAGAAGTCTGACGGAGCTAGGTCAAGACTATAAGGTGGATGCCTTAGCTCTATAAACCCACAGACATTGGTTATCTACTGGACTTTGTTTGCCTTATGAACCCTACAATTGTCGTGCAGTAACAAGTTTTTTGCAAATAAGAATGTGGGCGTTTTTCCTCCAGAGCAGTTTTTAAAGTCTGAATTGTGTTTCCATAGACCTCTGAGTTTATGGTAGAGCCCTCGGCATACATATTGCACTGTACCCCTATTTTAGTTATTACTATTGTTGGATACGACAATTTTCAAAAATATATAATTTGATTTGCTCTTTAATTTAATTGCTTACAGAGATCTTACCTCAAGGTTGTTAGGTAGGTTCGTTGTTTGTTTAAATTTATTTTAATTAACCAAAATAAAATTACTCAAATTTTATAATGCAGATTTTTTTTTATTTTCTTGTTTTTCCCTATCGGCCCTGCTTAAAATTATCTTAAAATTATTTTTATAAACTCACTATCTACTTTTAACTTCCTCTTCTTTTCCAAAAAATTTCTTTTTCCCCAAAAACCAAAAATCCAATCTGCCTCTGCTTAACTACTTAGCTCCTGCTTGAAATTTCCCCCGCTCGAACTGCTTTTACTCGAACTGCTTTTCTTGAACTGCTTTTGCTCGAACTGCTTTTGGTCGAACTGCTTTTTCTTGAACTGCTTTTGCTCGAACTGCTTATGATCGAACTGCTTTTTCTTGAAGTTCAGTCTTCACTTGATTTTTCTTCAAATTCACTTTTTTTTTATTTAATACAGGTTCTTAATCTTGTTAATTGTATTTATAGTTGATTATTTATTCCATATTTACTCTTTTTGGGACGAGCAACTTAATTTTGTTGTTGCCCCTTCGAATTCAAAATATCAACTGAATTCCAAATTTGTTTTTTTGTATCCTGGATTTTTAACTCACATTTGTTTTTTCACTATAACGACTATTTACAAGGTTTCTAAAGTAACTTATTTTACGTTTCTAAGACTACAAATTCAGCTAATTATTTACTAACAATGATCACTATAATAACTTAAATTTAATCTAGCTATCATAAAACTATATTACAATCTTTTATAATTTAAAAAAAATCTGCATTACCAATCTTTGCAAAATAATACTTTAGGTAATTAACTCAAAAATAACATAGCCTTTAAGTATAGGCATCCAAATTAAATATCACTTCAATATATTGTTATGCTCTTCCGACTTTAAAAGAATCGCATACAATTTTAAAATTTTCCGACTAGCTCAAAAATGTTTATTATTAAAATTAAAATTTAGAATACTCTTATCTCAGGTTCGTTAAAGAGGGATTGCTTTGATAAATCTCAAATTTTATAAAAATTAATCAAGTTAAATTTCAAACACCCTTCAAAATCATGAAAATCTTTACAAACAATAACAACAACAACAAATTCTAATAATTAACTAAACACTTTCTAAAATTAATAAATTTACAAAAGTACCTTTTGAAAACAACTTGAATAAACATTCTTCTTGCCTTGACTTTCAATTCTCCAAACACTGTCCTCACCTCTCTCCAACAATACACTTTCCACTTTGACTTGTACTCAATCAAAACTGCCTTTTCTTTTAACCAAACAATACACTTTTCCCCTTTTAGCAAATCAACGCCTCACCCATATCCAAATTTATAACATTTCTTCAATAATAAAATTTTATTTCATAAAAATTTTATTAAGTAAATCCAAATTATATTTTTAATATAATAACAATCTTTATACACCGTCAATTCAATTATTACTTTAATTGGCATAAAAATTATTATTTTATGATAAGAAACCAAGTTTAAGTTTCACAAATATTGGAACTGAACTTTCTGTTCCAATTTTAATGTCCAACTTTTTTATTTATGTTTTTGTTTCCCTGGTTATATTATTTTTCTTAAAATTAACACTCTACAGATTATTTTATGACATATTTACAAAATTAACTTACTAGATATTCTACCCTAATTATTTATAATATTAAATCTCTAACTTATAACTATTTACATTTTATTAACAATAAATTTCCATGATTTTAAAAGGTGTCCACAACTCACTTTATTAAAATTCTATCAAAACGATATCATCTCAATATTATATAGCTGCTGCCATCAGTTTTTTCCAGAACATTCCGGTGGTGGAAAGCCCTTATGAACCCACTGCATGGATTCCTGTTTAGTGGGGGGATCCAAGGGATGTACCCAAATCTCATCCTCAGTGATAATTCCAGAAAAAGGATTTCTGTCCCTCTCCAACGCGGCCAAATTTTCTACAGAAATATCTCTTCTCAACAGTTTTTGTTCAGGTGCTAGCAATCTGGGAATCCACCGTGCAGACACCTTCTTCATACCCAAATCGTCATCCAAAATTTTCAGGACACTTGTTACGGATATACCAACTTAATTGGAAATAATAGAATCCTTTAAACGCCGATCTTGCAGTACCAAATTTTCGACTTTTCGCACCATCTCTTCGGTTCGAGCTTTTCTCCATCGAAACAGTTTAGACCAAAATTTTACTTGAAAATAATATAGTGTATCTTTCCTACACACAGCAACCATTCTTTCATGAATAATTTTTGGGCCATTGCCTCCTTTTCTCAAGAACATTATGACACTGCGATGTTCCACCTTAATTTCACTCATTTTATCAAGAAGTAAACCTTCTCAAATCTCTATAAACCGCACAAATTAAACACAACTTAGCACATGTACGTCTAAATGTTACAGCTATTTTTTAATAATTGGTTTGACATTGTCTCTTGTTTGTTTCATGTCTAGGTGGATAACATAAAAATGCGCCCTCGTATGAAAATTAATGTTCTGCCGCATATTTGTATTAGTTTTACTTCAAAAATATTCCTGGTCTCGTCAATTTCACAGTATTACAAAAAATATTCACTTATTAAATTATTACCAAAGGCATCTTCGTCTTCTTCTTCTTTTGCAGTGTCGTTCTCAGTTAGAGTTATCTTTAAGTGGTTTAATATGGCCTGAGTTACTGGAACATTAGTCTTAAATTAGCTTTTGTTCGAGGGATATAGGATTTCGTTAATATTTTATCTGTGAGAAACAGACTTTTTTTTATTTTTTATTTTTCATTTAGTTCCTACTAGTTTAATTCTTGCACTATACAATCATTCCCCTTCCCTTTCAAAATTCATTGGACAGGATTAAACAATTTTTTAAAGAATAGAGCGAATCCTTAGAAATCTCAAAGTTACTAAATTATACTGATAGGACGTTAAATTACAATATTATTTCCAAAAAATCTCCTGAAAATTCTATTTGGTAAAATATAAGATAGCCAAATGTAACATGATTCTTGCAGGAATTTATGCATTTTAACTCGTTTGAATCCGTATTGTTTATAGCAATTTGATTTAAATGCTTAATATTCATGATTTTCTATAGAGTTTTAGATTTATTATCGCAGTACATATTTGGTTATCAGTCTTTATAGGCCGCCCACAGATATTTAATTAGAATTATGTAATTTATGCTTTTAGAAATTTTCAATTTTTATGAAATTTATTTATTAAATTATAATATTACAATTTAATATATTTAATTAGAATATCGCATTTCCGTATTACAGTTTAATATTTTTCAAAGTTTATATAGAAATTTCCTTAGTAACCACCAGCTAATCAAAAATAATAAGTTTAAAATTAGGTGTGGGCTTTCAAACATAATGGTTTCTGCATGTAACATTTGGTTTCTCATTTGAAAACGTGGATAAATAAATTACGTATATCAATCACCCAGGAATATTTTTCAAGGGCGTTTTATAAACCATTGCTTCGTGCTTTGCTGACTGTAAATCAATTACATTAATTTGAAAAAACTGGCTGTGTTAATCAAGTTCAATAAAAAAAGTTTTTCTCCTTTTTTAGTGGTCGCTTAACATAAACTTAAATTCCATTTACGAAGGACATTTTTCGATTTTTCATATCATTTTAGATCATCCCTTCTCCATCACAGATCTGACTTAACTCTTAATTACACCAAACCTACAATTTGCCATTAATAAGGTAGGATTTTAATGATCCTTGAAGCTTCCTATAAAAGCCTTATTAAAGTGCAATATTCTTTTATTAATTATATTTCTACGGTCCTCGCCGTAACACGATCCAAAGCGAGGAGCTTTTGGACATCTTGAACGACGCCTTCAGTTTTGTTTATTTGTTTTCATTAATACCTAAACTGTTATTAATAGCTGCTGTGATTTTAATTGTCCTTACCATTATCATTGCCAAGCTTGTTTTATAATGCAAAAGTACAAAAGCAGAAATTGGCTGGCTGTTTGTGCAAACGTCTGGGTTTTAAATGATGGATTCCCGGGCCGTGTAGCACAGCCGGGTAAGTCAAGGATCGTCGCATGCATCATGCGGCCCGTTTGAACTCTCCTAAGTGATTCCTTGAACGACGTCCGTGGACTTTACTAATTGCGCGTTTTCCTGAACACCGTGGAGCTTTTATATTTCCACGCGCACTGCGGTAACCCAATGAAAGATTTGCGCCTTTAAAGTGAAAAGCGTTGCGGATTTCTTAGAATTAACCAATGTACTGTGAAAAGTTACTGATGTTTTTTCCATTTTTCGTTCAGGCTTTGCAACCCTGCGTTTGACGTGCTTTGATGAGCGAGGACGGGGAAAATTCTTTTTTGGGTTGCTGAATTGACGGATATCCTTGATGTTGCTTAAATTAGGTTTTACTTCCCTTTAAACAACCAACATTTGAGTGTCATGAAAAAATTAAAAATTTTCTTGGTATCAAACCAACTAGGATTTTCTTAGAAAATGTGGGTTAAAATCGATCTATCTTAACGCTATAAAATTTGGAAACCGTTGAAGAGCAAAGTGTAAAATTCTTGACATAAAGGTGACTGAAAAGGCCAAAGAATTTTTTTTTAAGTCGTACAGAAATTAAACGAAAAATACATATATATGTTGAAAGAACTAAATTAATGGTTTTTGACGTTTACACGTTTTTCTTAAGAAACATTTGCTAAAACGATGAAAAGGCAACTTTACTTGCCTTGAAAACTTGGAGAGTGCTTCAAAGGTATATGAAATAAATTAAAATTAAACTGTTTAAGATATATTTCCTGTTAACTTAGCCATTCGTTTGGTTTTTGTTAATAATTATACTAACTAAAAATGAAATAACTTAATTAGTTAGTTAATTACTATTAGTTTAATATAATTGCAGCAGCTTAAATACGATGTTAATTAATACCCATTTTATGAAACACTATCATTAATACTTACATGCGACATTTACAGGAAAAATTTAAAATTAATTAAAGTCTATGTTTACATGATATCGAAGTTGTTAGAAATCAATAGTTAGTCGCCACCTTCCGTGATAAATTAATTGTACGGGTATTAATTTCTACCTATTTCACCTCGTAATTTGAGCTTCGATATTAATTTAAATCAGAAAATAGAATTTTAGTGTTTTGGCACGTTTTTTTTTTTTTTAATTTGAAAATAGAATCATCTGCAAATGAATGAATATAAAATCATGCTTATTTCACTTATATCTGATTCTGCCAAGCTTATTTATGTATAAAGCAAAAATAATAGCTAAAACAGTGATCGAAATAAAAGCAACTTCTGGCCAAAGGTAGTTTTAAATGTATATACCAAAAGCACGACTCAGGGGCAATGTTTGCTAGGTAAAAGGAGTACATTTGCATGTTACGCATTTTACATGGTTTGCTACGCAGGTTAGGAAGGAAAAAAGTACGCCTCCATAATGAACATCAAAAGGTTGCGAAACGAAAAACGGGCAACAAAAAGGGTATTAAAAAACGAAATGAATCTGGAATCGATTCGCAATGTGGAAACATCAAAGTAGAGTGTAAAACAAGTGTAAGTACATAAAAGTCGATGGCGCCCATAAAACAGAATTGTTAAATTTTATTATTCAGCGAACAGTTAAAGCCGCGTCCTTAATGAAAATTGCATGAGAGTTCCGATTTGCCGTACTAATCAGGTGACTAAAACGTCTATGAAAGCGGCTGTTTTATTCCGAATAAGGTTGCCACTATTAATAACAATAAAATGAACGTGGTGATAATAGTATTACAAGAACCGGATGGCGCAGATCCGTGGAGGAATCTCAAACTACCCATTATCATTTGTTAGCGCTAGCGCTTTCAACATGGCCGACGCAAAAAACTCCATCGCAATGAATTAGCAAAATCACGAACTGGCCAGTTTTTGTACAACCACATTTTATTTGTTATTTGCTGTCTCGATTGTTATTTGATATGTTTCATTCCATTTGTATTTTCTGAACGTCTGCAATTTACATTGATAGAATTATTTCTTCCCTGTCAAAACGTTTCTTATTGAAAAACAACAAACCGTTACGGCATCAGGTTTGACTCCTTTCTGTTTGTATACGTTTTTAAACGTTAGTAACGCGAATAATGCGATTGCAGAATATTTATAGAAAAACCATAGATTTTTTGCTTTAGACGTCTGAGTCTAATAAAATAAAATTCCATTTTTCATGTTCAACTTTTTCATTCGATGGGCGATGAAATATTATAAAAAAAAATAGTTTACTTTTAATAAAACGTTATCGTTGTACAATTCCAACATAAAAACTCCTGATTCAAGCACAACAGAAGTCGATTATAACGAACCATAGGAGTGTTGCCAGCGTACTCTTTATAGCCGAAGTCGCAATAAACCATATTGGAAAATAAGTCCACATATCGATGATCAATGCCATTTAATAAATATGGTTAAAAATATGTACACAAAATATTTAAAAAACAGCAAAAATGCACCATTAAAAATTATTTAAGCATTTGTGTATTACTATTTTACAAGAAGTCAGTAATTTTTGTTTTTTTTTCTGTAGACCACTCCCATGTTTTCCACTTTTGTAAAATAGTTTTCAAAACTTTGGGGCACATCACAGAACTACGTCTTTTGTTTTTGAAGACTTAAATATCAATTTAAAACTTCAAGTAAATGTAGTTTTCTAACAGAAGAATTCTTCTTTGAGAGTACATAGCACTGGTATTTCAGAAATCAATATTTTTTAAAAATACTTTAACTTATTTTATGGTTGGAGACAATTTTGTAGAGCATTATATTTGGAAGATCCTTGTTTGCGAATTCGTTATGATGAAGGCAGGCAATCTATAAAGGCTCTTCTGGGTAGTTTGGCTGCACTCTTGGGGATAGCTCCTTATATCCCACGTTCGCTATAAACGACTGCAAATACAGTTCCGTTCCTTTTGTTATTTTTCTGCCAAAACCTTTCTTCAATTAAAGACAGTTATTTTGGACGAATAATGTTGAAGTCATTATTAATTTTTCGGAAAATTTAAGGATAGGTCTTATATAAATCCTATTTTTAAAATTCAAGATTGTTTCCAAATTTCAATTTGAAAATTTCCGTTTTCGTTTAACGCTTTTGGAAAATTATATGTTCAGGGATACACGTTATAAGAAGTTCATTTTCCTTATCCTTCTTCCTCCTCTTTCTCGTCTGTTTTTCTTCATTTTCTGATTCTATTTTTCGTCATCTTCTTCTGTTCCTTTTCCTTCTTCTTCTACTTCTTTCTTCTTCGTCCTCTTCTTCTTTTACTTTTCTTCTTCTTTTTCTTCTTATTCTTCTTCTTCTTGTTCATCTACTTTTACTTCTTTCAGCCTCATTTAGACTATCTGTGCACATATGCCACCCGAAAGTTTTGTACACCGACTTAGTCGAGTCAATGAAGGTTTTTACTTCTAAACCCACAAAAACAGAACCGATTTTGATGATTTTTTTTTAATGGTTTCTTATATTAAATAATAAAATAATAAAAAAAAACTATATATATTGTTTAAACATAAAAAAAAAATATTAAAAAAATTTTTTCTTCGATGGAATTTTAACTAGAAGTGACTAATTTTGAAAATTTAGTATAATAAATAATTTTTGAATAAAAAAGTTTCAAAATTTCCATTTAAAATGTTAATTATTCAATCATTCGGATGCAAGAATATAATATACAAAATATAGACATATATATATTTTCACCTTAAAAAATCAATACTTTTATGAGAATATATAAACAGGCACAAGAAATTGACCTTTTGTATCACAGGTAGGGGAATTCCAGGTCAAACTCCAGATGTTTCACCATGATTTTCGGAGTGAACGCATGTGTTTTGAGGTTATTAATATGTTAAAAGAAGTTTTTAACATTAAATATTGAAAATATTAGTGAAAATTGTTGAAGAGAACTGAATTATTGATTAAAATTCAGAAAAAAGTGCAAAGATACAAGTACAAACACGATGGAAAAAGTAATTATCTGTCATGTATTCTTGGTTTGTATTGAAAATAATTGGATTACATTTGCTTTTAAGTTTGTTTATGTATTTTGAAGAATCGAATTATTATTCCTATTATTATGTTACATTTATATTACATTATTACAGTTATTATGATACATTTATATGCTGTAAAATCATATTTTTTTTGTAATTTTGGTGACTACAACAAACTCGCTTGTGTTGCATGTAAGTTAAAAAGTGTTTCCCATTTAATAAATACCTACGTACTCAATCTTAACTAAATTTTGTTAGCTTATTTGAAACATATTGATTTAACGATTCTAAAAATTTTAGCGCTTTAAGTGTAATATTTTTAATTCTACGGTACTTTTTTCAATAGATTTTCCGCGCGTCATTCTCGTCGCTAAGATTATTTGCTAAAACAATTTGTGTTAAATTATTCTTTGAATGTAATGAAATCTTTTTAAATTATTAGAAATACATTTTCTGTCTTACAGCTCTATTTCCCTTTGAATTTGATCCTCATATTTAAAATCATACTTGTTAAAAACATTTCCCAACATTTTTTTATATGATACAGCAACAGCAACAAGATGCTGTAGATTCTACAGTTAATTGTTGTTGCATTTGCAAAGAACAAGAGAGTTCAGATACACCAAGTACTTCGAGTAAAAGTGTAGAAAAACTTACACAAGTGACAAGAGGACTGCCAACACTAAAAGCAGTTGTTCCATTATGCTCAAATTCAGAGAAGATTCATTTATTCCATACCCCAGTCATATTTTTTCATCGAAAACCGGACATAATATATAAAAACCTCAAATTATACGAAGTGTTTTCAAAAATTTCAAGTTTAGAATTCAATTCTTGCATCCGAATGATTGAATAATTAACATTTTTCAATGAAAAATTTGAAACTTTTTAATTCAAAAATTATTTAATATACTAAATTTTCAAAATTAGTCACTTCTGCAGTATTTTTCATCTAGCATTTGGGTTGATGTCAACTTGCCCAGTCCAAAAACTGTCTGTTTAGACACGCATTCGTACGCAGTAGGTAATGAAAACCTAGTTTAGAAAGAGATGAAGTATAGAGTATAGTTGGATTGTGAATTTATCAACGCACTGTTGATAAATTCACAATCCAACTGACGACACAACCCAAATCCTAGGTGAAAAATACTGTAGTTAAAATTTCATCGAAAAAATCCTACAACTGTCATGACATTACTTTTGTCCAATAACAACGCTTGGATCAGCACTTCAACAGCCAATCATTCATTTTTATCATGATAAAAAATATCATTACGTCCTTCTCGCACATCGAAAAAAACGACGCGTCTCTGTCTGCTCTGTTGCTACAGAAACCTAAACTTCAAAAATATTATTTGACATTAATTGCTAAAATAAACGTCAGAAAAATGTCTTTAATAAAAATTTGTTTGTTGTTTCAGGATTTTTTCCAATTAAAAAACACTTCACCTTTTAATTTTATGGATAAAATTTCATTCTTGTATCACTCAAACGAAGTTGCCATAAGAAAATGGACTCGACTAGGCCTACATAAAAAAACCCTTGCCCTTCGGGCGCGGGTTTTTAATTAATGTAGGCCTAGTCTCGTCCATTTTCCATGGCAACTTCGTTTTCGTACAAAATGAAATTTTATCGATAAAAATAAAAGGTCTCGGGCTTTTACTGTTGAAAAAAAAATTGTAAAAAAAAAAATTTTTTTAAATTATTTATACAATATAAATAATTGATAGGGCCAGCTGAAATGTTTCTAATTTTGAATAATTTAGCATAACAAACATTAAAAAAAAAAAATTCATCAAAATCGGTTCTGTTTTTGCGGGTTTAGAAGTTTTGACGATTTTTCCGCTTTATTGACTCGACTAACTGTATTTTTTCCCTATTTGGGGATTTAAGTATTAGCTGCGGATTTTCTCCGGATTTTCAAGTAATATTTAAACAGAAACATATTTACAGCTGAACCATAAGTTTGTAAGCCTGTTTCTGGTAGTTTCAGCAGGTAGAACACAGTAAAACTATTCTCTATAAGTCGTTGTAGATGGGTGAACGTTATTCGCTCTTCTTTCTGGGACTTTCTCCATCTTACTTCTAATAAAACACTTAAAAAATGATCAAGGTTTTTAATTACAAAAGCTTTGGATTACAATTCTGCAATCGTCATCAGTTGTTAATTAACAGTAAAACTAACATAGCCATTTCTCTAACAATGTAAAAGCAGCAGTTAAACTCCTCGGGAAAGTAAGAATTCAAAGTTTTTTTCGTTTGAATTTTATAATTTGTATTTTTAACTGTTTTCTGTACAAAAGTGGCAAAATAAAAATATATGAGGGTGCTGCTGATAATGAATATTTCTGGACGTCTTGGAGCATCAATACTGGAATTTCTTCAGAATTTCAGTTATAACTCTGTGGTTTCAAGACAATTTTTGAAAATTTGAACCGCTTTTGATTATGAATAGCAAGTTTTCTCTTGGTCTGTAGGCCACTAGTTAGTATGTATGTATCATCCGGAAGAAGATCCTAAAAAAGCTATTCCAGTTTAAAGGAGGATTTTCTTCAGAATTACTCTGTGGTTTTCAGACAATTTTTGAGAATTTTAACCGCTTTAACAAGTTTTCCTTTTTCCTATGCCTGTAGGCCATTAGTTAGTATGGATTGTCAGGAAGAAGATCGTAAAAAAGTTCTTTAAAGCAGTTTAAAATATTATATTGCAGCTAACGGATTATGATTAGGTATTTATTGTAACAACCAATAAAAAAAAAATAAATAATAATTGGATTTGGACCTCACTTCACAGAAACTCAAAGAAGGAATGTGGTAGATTTTTGGTTATTTGTTATGGACTGTAGAGCACGACTGATTTGTCCTAACGGCAAAAACGTCCTTGGTTAGGAAATTATTTGTTCCGTAGAATTTCAGCCATGCTTGTTGCAAAAAATTTCAAAAACTATTTTTCTTCTTTTTATTATTTTTATGTTATTTATGTATTTAATATGCAATTATACATTTCTTCGTTTTATATTTGCTTATTTACCCCAAAAAAACGTAGTAGATACCTACTTTAGTTAATCACTGAAATTAATTCCAATACAAGTTTGAACAGAAACTTAAGCTAGTTTATACTAATGTTCCAGTGTAATTTGAGTCGACTTAGTCGTAGTTTAAGCCCACTTAAATTAAACTTTTGCTTGAACCATTGTTGAAATAACTATATATCTTTAAAGATTACCCTTTAAACTCACTTTTATAAGCCAACTTTAAACTTGGGCCAACTAAACTGGGTTTAAAACAACTTCAAAGAAAATAATGGCCCAATAAAACATTATGTTTTTCCTAGAAGGCCGCAGTGTATTTGAACCACTTAGTCGAATTAACTTCAAACGTGTTACAATTAAAATTATCACTTGCACAAATCGTTCATGTAAAATTTCAACAAATTTAATTAATATCTGCCTGACTTGATAGAACCTGCACGCCCTTGGTAACTAAAACCCAGCTTATAAGAAGCTTAATTTCACCATATTTCTAAAATTTTAATAATTACCAATATGCGAAGATGCCCTTTATTCATTAAAGCTTATGGGTGGTTCCCCTTTAATATCTTTCAATTCAACGATGTTATTATTATCATTAAATATTATTAAACAAACGCACAGATATAATTAAACTACAATAATTGCTCGCTTAAATTACAGGTTTGGTTCCAAAATGCAAGAGCTAAATGGCGACGGATGATGTTAAAACAAGAAGGAAAATCAGGTGAAAAATCCGGCGGGGACGGCATGAGCGATATGGAAATGTATTCTCATGGCCCCGGGTCAATGTCTAGTAGCATACAAGCACTGCCTCCCCAAAGTCCACCGTTTATGCTTCCATCTGGAAGTCCATCGTCCCTCGACTGTTCCTGAGTGACAGTGCGAGATCTCGTGAATTTCTGGGGGTTAGAAGGTATGAAAATGAAGCAATCGTTGTAAAAAAAAAGTGCGAGGAACACTATAAATTAAATTACATATGTGAAATTTTTAAACTGTAAAGTATAATACGGAAGTGTAAAGTCGGTAAAAAAAATTATTCCTGCGATAGAGCTATTTATTTAAATAAGAAGCACATGTGATTAAAATCTTCGTTAAATCAGTTTTAACCGGGATTTTTAACTACCTACGACACAACGTTAAATAATGTTACTAAATCCTTAATATAAATTAAGATTGAATGTAAAAAATTAGGTGGTAATAATTTATTTTTAAGAATTAATGTGTACTTATTTTAAACAGATTTGTATATATGGCGTTGGAAAAGGGCACGTTTCCTATTTTAAAAGTGCAAAAATTATTTTTATTTTTAATTTCCCTTGCTCACATTTGGTGCCCATTTTTCAGATTATGTATATTATTTTAAAGAAACACTTAGATTTTATTTAAGGGAAAAAATCAGTCGGTTTTAACTCTTAGTTTGTAAAAAAAAATACAAAAAAGTTTTTAATGTAATATTAAATCAACGCGCTCGATTGTGGCTTCGTTTTAATAATTGTACGGTTACAAATTATAATTTGTATAAGTATTGTTCCTAATTTTTCATAGTCAGCACAAATCGGCCCCTGTACGGCCTCACATTTATAAAAATATTTAAAGGACGAGAAGGTCCGCTGCACATAAATTGCCCGACTGATTTTTGATCAGTTAATTTTACATTGTTCCTATAAGAAATAGACTTAATAAATAAGCAGCACATATTAAAAAAAGCAGCACTTCCATATATTTATAACTTGTTACTATAATGGCTACCCAGTTTGTTTTTGAATTGTCTTCCTTTATAAAAATTCAGAACAAAAGAATTATAGTAGTTACGGTAACCAATCGGGTTGGATTTTGTGGTCAGTTTTTAAAAGAGTACGGTTGTAATATAAACAAAGAAAGTAAGAAAGATGGGAAATGCAGACAAAGTTATTGTCTTCCTACATCGCCAAACAAGTTTTTACAATTTTAAATTCGATTCAAAATGGTGCACATCGATAGATAATCCGAGTTGTTTTACAAGGAACGATTTCTTTGTAATATACATTCTTTCGAATAACACGAAAATAAAATTGTACTTATCGGAAGGGCATTCCTTGTATAACAACTCGTTAGGTATGTTGCGAAGATATATGTAACTATCGAGTATGTTTTTTAAAATTGATTTTAATACGTACATGCAAAATTTTACATGTTATTAGCGCTACCTCAATTTTGTTTGTAAATACAAAGGTAGCAAATCCTATTAATAAATAAAATAAATGAATTTCATTATTTTAAGAAGTTGGTTGTTTTATTATTCCTATCAAGACACGAATATTTTACATGTCTGAATATGTTATGAACAGGCAACAGTCACCCAAGGTAAGTCGCCCAAGAGACTCATTATAAGTTGCCGAATTATTTATCATAACAATGCAAAATTAAACTTTGTTAGACCTTTTAAATTTCAAGTTAATTAGTACCAGCTATAGTAATCCCGGTGATGTGTGTGCTAAAGTTTTCTATAGCACAATTTTGAAAAAAACCTTTAATTGAAGAATCAGAACGTAAAGGTAAGCTGTTTAATTTCTTTTTCAAATAAAAGATAGAAGTAGAATTTTAGAAGTCACACGCTTCGCTTTGCTTCAAGAGCGCACTACATCGTGGCACTACCATCATACTATTTACTAGTTCTGGACTGAGTTTATCCAAATTGCATTGGATATGGTTAGTCTCCTGCCCACAGAATGTTCTGAAATGGTTCACAAATGTTTTTCTTCATATAATTTTTAATTTTAGTCAGTTTGAAGAAGTCAAGGTAAGCACCCGAATGGAGAAAAAGTTAATACTCTCCCTTCTTCCCAGGGAATGCTAAATCATCATTTTTATAGAACTTCCTTGTAATTAGGTACTAAACTTTTGTACCAATTTTATCTTTCGCATTTATTGATGGGTAGGATTAGAATTCTTGCCTAGAATACCCTGTAAGGGCGTTTTTCAGGTTACTGCAGTTTTGACGTGTGTGATTTGGGCTTATAACATCATTCGTGGTGTTTCGGCCCGGCGATGACAGGAAAAGATAGTGTAGTGTAGTGTAGTTTTCTGCCAAGTAATTAGCATCTAGTCATACTGGCATTTGATAAGATAATTCTCTTTTGTATAAGAAAGAATTTTCTCTTTCTGTTTACAACAAAACTCATCTTTTATATCATACCAGAAAAAATTAAATTTGGTCGGGAAAAATTACATTTTTAACATACCTACGTGTATGATTGGATTAATGGTGCTTTGAAATATGAAAATTAAATTTTAATGCCTAGGCTGAAACAGCACGAATGACGTCATACACTGAAATCACACGGGCCAAAACTAAACAAAACCTTTTTCCAATCACAATTTAAGCTTATGTTAAACTAAATCGAAGATAATCTGAGGTCAAATGAATAATGTTCATGTAATGATCAGATGCTGAACGAGCTTGCTAACAACTTATAATGCTTGAACTAAGCTCACGCCCTAAACTCAGTTTAAAGTACGAATGAAAAACCGGGCCTAAAAAGGATCAGAGGTCTCGTCTCTGTTTGAAAAGGCCGAAGTGTAAGTACTCAAATCATATTTAATTTTCAAGAACGATGAAGAAGAATTAATGCTGGAATTTCATAAGGGTTAATCCTCTTTGCTGTTCTGTAATGTATCTACGTATATCAAAATTATGAGTTCCGAGAGTTCCTATTACAATAGCAGCTGGCACCTTTGGCAACTGCTAAACCTTTCGAAGAATCACCCCAACGCGACGAATCATTCTAGCTTGCTAAAATGGCTCTCAGGTTTAATACGGAGGGATATAAGCAGGCCATTAATAAATGAAGAAAGCAATATTCCACTAGTAAAAACCACTTCTGCCCAACAGTTTTTAACATACAATGGTGTAAAACTATATAACTCGCTACCGACGGATATCCGAAGTCTCAATAATATCAAATTATTTACGAAAAAAGTTAAGAAATATATTATGGAAAACTCTCAACAATTTAAGTCTAACAGGTGAATATTAAATAATTATGTTCAAAATGCTTATTATCCGCTGTCCCCGCCAACAGTGTGTGCGCAACAAATTAAACAAATAATTTTTTTCAACAAATATATACCATGTCAAATTATTTATATTTATAAACAAATACTATGCAATTATTCGAGGCACAAACAACCATTGCGTTATGTGCCACATATGTACTAGATCCTAAATATTTAATCTGTAAAAATTTCACGAGAATGAATATTATTATTATTATTATTATTATTATTATTATTTGTCAATACTTTGGGCAATGAAAGCAGAAGCAAAAAACCTAAGGGATAGTTTTGGCCACCAATTTAATTCTAACATCAATCATCACTGCCCATAACCTTTTCTCATCCTTTGTTTAGTTGTCCAGAAAACTGATTTTTAAACCAACCCCAAACCTAGACGCGTTAGTTTTAAGCATCACATTCTTATTTTTATTTGGCCTTTGGCTTAATATTATGACAGTGATTTGCTTTTAATTTTCTGCGACGACCTATTTTTTACATATCCTATTTAAATGAAAACATAAATCAAGAAAGGTTATGGAGAAGAGCTTTGTCCATCAAATGATGGAAAAGGCTTACAGAAGGATTTGTGATAATCAAAGGAATTGGTATAACCCATGGAACCATAACTTAATATGGATACTTGTTTTTACAACTCGCAATGACTTTATTTCATAAACTCGAACAATAAACTATAATTTACAATAAGCAAGTTGAAGATCTCACAAGCTAGATCTTCTGTGAAAAACTTTCAAGAAGAGATTAATTTTCCAAAGAATTACAAATTTAACTAAAATAAATAGATTATACGAGGAGTGTTTGCTTAAGTGTAGGAATCGATTTGTGAAACACTTATTTGTTTACATTTCTTCATTGTTACAATATTGTTTTTCTACACAATTCCCACGAATGTTAACGCATTTTTGCTAACGCGGTTTCTTCATTTCAATAAGAAAATAAAAATCACTCAACAAATCAAAATATGGAAGATATGAAAGCATTTTTAACCGAACACGGGCCAAGCATCTTTAATTTATTCATCAAAAAATAATCATTGTACTTTATTTGCAGCATCGCCAATTGCTGTAGATTTGCATAGACTTTGTCAAGAAAACACATCGTAGTATTTGTTTGACGCTTGATGTGACACGTAGCCTAAGATACAGTGATGTACATTATTTTATTGTTATTCTCAGCACCATTAATATAAAAGTACATTCCTTAAGTTAACGCCTGTGGTATTACAAACTTTCATCAAAATGCCTTATTTATTAAAAAAATATGGCCGAAGCCTAGGCCAATAAAGTATGAGTTCTGTGAGCCCTCTTTGCAGGTATGCTGGACTGGAGGCTAATTTTACCCGTCGAAAGAAGCGCGAAGATGATCCACTCCAGAAAAGCGTATCTTCTTCTTAAAGTGACATGCCCGTTGCCGGTCTTCTCTCCATATGTCTGTGGTGTGCGAATTAAGTAGACATAGGGGACGTACAGCTTTACGTGGGCTCTGAACCACGAAAGTGGTTTTCACTTCTACTCCAGAGAAGACTTACTAGGCAGAATACCTCAGTAGTCTGCCCTTGCCTTCCGAGAGAAGCGGTCTAGCGTGTTCGCTGTAGGTTGTGGATCTGGGAATCCAACCCGGCCCATCTCAGTAGTCATACGCATGCTGAACCAACTGAGCCACGACTATAAATTCCGGCGGGGAAATCGCCGGTTTTAGGAATCGAACTCGAGATACCTACGTCAGAGACGAAGACCTTTTTCAGCAACTTTAATACCATTTCTTCAAAAAAGTGAATCCTTCATAAATTAATCTAAGAATTAAATCTTTCCCAATAAATAAACACATAAATCATATTTCAATTTAGTTACGAGAAGACTAGAGTTATTTAGATAGGATATTATCAAATAACCTAGTGTAAAGATTTTTCTTTGTTTATCTATTGGACGAAATCTAGGCTTGGGGGTGCCAGGGATTTCAAAGCGTGGCGACTATTGTGGTTGTTAGCAGAATTTTGCACCCTTGGAAAAGTTTCGTGCCAAACATCGTATTAGCAGTATTGGTATGGGATCTGCGGGTTTACCTCATATTCGAAAAGGGCAAAATCTTTTCGCATTAAGAAAAAAAGCGGAAATCAAACCCGAAACCTTCAATTAACAAGGTAAGTAGGCTAACTTTAATGCGAACGGTGTAATATGTTTTTTCGCATTCCGTACTGTAATGTATTACTTTACGGGACTCAAAATCGTCATGTAATAGGCCACTTTACAGCATAGCAACCCAACAGCATAGCAACGTCAGGTTTCATTAAAATGCAATTTGATAGCTTCTCGGGCAGCATTTAAAATATCTTCTGAATGGTTTTACAAGTTATTTTCGTCACTCAAGTCCATTTCGGAATTAGATTTCCAAAAATAAATGTATTTATTTGTTTGAATTGAATTCTGTTTGTCAAAAACAGTTCCTGTCAGATCGAGAATCCGCCTACTTTTTTCAGTGTTTTTATTAATTTTATTCAGAATGTATCTCAATAAATTTAGATAACTTTTTATGTGAGAATATAAAATGCGAAAAAATAGTGTACGCGCCGCGTCCGAAAAGTGATTTAACTAGACTCGTACGGCATTTAAGTACTCGCTATCGCTCGTACTCAAACCTGCCATACTCGTCTAGTAAAAATCCACTTTTCGGCACTTGACACGTAATCTACTATTATTGATAAGGGGGATCATGCGCCAGCAGTGCATTTTTTAAGCCAAAATCACTGGGCGACAAAGCCCAAAATATTTTGAACCTAACCTGATTTTACTGTTAACGAAATGTTAGGAATTTTACCTAATACAAGGAAAATGATTTTCAATTATAATATTTTTATTAAAAAACGGATTCACTTAAACAATTGTGTTACATATCAGTGCCAAAAAAACTTTTTTACAAATTCCCTATTTCTACGAGCCCTATTGCACAGCAGTTCGCCCATTGCTATGTTTTATATTTTTAGTGTGTTAGCTTCGTCTAAATTAAATGAATGTAAATATAATGTTTTATTTAGCAAATGATATTACATTTTAACATATTTAGAGTGAATTTAAACATAGTTCAACTTATAAACTAATCCATATGAATGTTAAATAATTTTAGTACACGCCATACAAAATACTTATCAAAGAATAAGCCGATTTGCCACTGTGTAACACCGCCCTTGTTTTGTAAAACTGCATCAATCCCACGTGGCATAGTACCTATCCACAAGTTCTTTGCAATAGGCTGCAGTAAAGGAGTTCCAAATTAATATAATCCCAAAATTAGCCTTATTTCTTTGTGTGTCTACATCAATATGTTCGAAAACTTACAAATAAATTAATTATCTTGTAAAATTCTGTTTCTTAAAAAGTAAAAACAATAATTTATGGTGTTGCTATTAAAATTAAATGGATATTCACATTGTATGCATTGATAATTATATAAAATTATACACATCAATTTTAGTATCAAGGGGGACACCTGAATTGATTAGTATTATTTACACAACTTCAACCCTAAGATGAGAGTGAATTTCACCCCAAAAATTTTATAGAAAGGGGTATCAAACGTTACACAACTCTAAAGGCCTTTCGATTCTCTTTTCAACAGTCTTTTTATTTCTCAAATCCGATCATTAAATCCAGAAAAAATTACATTTAAATTTTGATCTAGTAGGCTTAAACAGTTGAACATAGCAAACAAAAGCACTTCATTTGACAAGTTGTTTGTAATAAGCAAATACTTTGTGAGTTTGTCAGCATTTAAATTGATAATGTTAAGTGGCTAAAACTTGCGTTTACTGTTTTCAGTGGGCCACTATGTATATGGGCGAACTGTTGTGCAATAGGGCTGGTATATAGTTCCTTATCTGGAACACTATCGGCAGTGAACTGAACTGTGTTGTGTTTGTTATTGTTTGGTGTTTGGCAGAAAAATATAACACAATAAATTGACCAAATTCTTTGTCGCCTAGTACATCAAAATTTCAATCACTGGGCGACTAATTTTTACGAGTGGGCGACATTTGTGTCGCCCACTTCACTAGTTAAAAAATGCACTGTGCGCCAGTCCCTAAAATTTCATTTCAGTCAACCAGTATTCCTTTAGGTTGTTTAGTAGAATTTATATCTGTGGTGATTGTTTACTTATTAGGTACTATACTAAAATGTCTCCTTTCAAGTTACGTGTGGTGATTAATTGCTGTTTCGTTATCAGCACAGGTAAGAGAATAACATTCAAAGTTATTTTTAGTTAATATGGCCTTATCCCAATGTTTTGACTGTTTTGCTTAATTTATAACATTTAATCAGCTCAGTTAATCCTCTAAGAAACCTTAGCATAAGGAAAAAATTTAAATGGAACATTAAACATGCAGTGAGAGCAAATAGAAATTGCAAAGCACGTGACTGAATTTCTTACCTCCGTATAGGCAACACATCTTACACAGTTGGCAATATTGTAAAATGACAAAGACTCAAAAACGTCATTGTCGTTGGTTTAATATCAAATTCCATTATATGGTCTAAATATAATTTAATATTTTAAACATGTTTTGGAACCGGCAGTACGGCAGAGTGGGAGTGCACGTAATACTGAATTATACAAAGTTAAGAAATAGCCTGCTGGGCCACAACTTGGATGGATGACCGTTCTGTTGCTCGGTGTGTCCGGCCCCCCTCAATTAAGGTATAAGAGGGTAAAAGAGAAAGAAAGAAAGAAACATGTTTTGTTAAGTGTACTGATATTAACTTATAAATTAGTTAATTATTTAGGTACTGTTAAAACAGCTTTTAAAAATATTACAATTTCCTAAACGATTTCTCTGGACTTTGGTCGATTTATGTTAGAATATCACCACAGAGCTTCTTCAGTTAATTGATTTGGTCATTCATCAACAAATAGCGTTGCTTCCAGTTAAACCGTTCAAGGATATAACATTTGCGGTTCTTAAACGCTTCATAATGTGTATATACGTTTTTTAAAGCTACATTAAACTGGCGAACCCAGTACCACTACCAAAATGGACCATCAAAATAAACGTATTATGTTCTGGTATAAACATGAATTACCCTATTAACTTTCAAATATAAATCTTAACATATATTCTCGTTCTCACTATATTATTTCTATCGGATTTGAAGATATGAATCAGTGAATCACTGCCTTTTGAAAGTGATATTTTTCTATGTATACATAATTTTCATGATTCTTTACAATATGTTAAAAATATTTCATTAAAGGAGTTAATCTTAAAATATTTAATTCTTAAAATTTATTATTATTCTAAGTTAAAAAAAAACATCCTTGTCACGAAGTTTCCTCCTTTTTATAGGGAAATTTTATGTAGAAGAAAAATTAAAACATGAGCACAATGAAATTAATTAAAACATGACATTATAAATTAACTTAAAATACTTTCCACTATTAAGTTTAATACCTTCATTGTATTCTTAGTCTATCAAATAACCGTAAAGCTCTAACTTTGTTTCACCTCAATTTAATTCAGTTTTATGTTGCTGAAAAAAAAATTATATTCCTAAACTTTAGAAATCACAATAAACCACAAGCCAGAAGTTTTAATAATTTATTGTGTTATATTTATAATTATTTACAACAAATTATTAGAATTAGTCGGTTGCAAGAGTAGACAACGGGCTCAATTTTAGCTTTAAAGTAAAAAATCATGTAGTATTTTAGCATACATTACTTAAATCGGCAACATATTATAAACTTAAAGCAAATATAATAAATTTTCCCAAAGTAAAACTTTCTTGTCTTCCTTCATTTTCAATAAAAATAAAGCATTCAAAAAATAATATTGACCTGAAGCAAACCATTTTCCATAAAAGTGTAGATAATTACATAAGCTGCAGAACGCAGAAGCAGTATTGCTGGAAAGTGTTAATTTACATTATTATGTTATTTTAAAGCCACGCCAATACTTTTTTTTGTATTTGTGCATTAGTAAGTGACGAGTTTTTCAAGAACGAAAGAATACGTAATTTTGCAATTTTGCAATTACGATATTACTTTTTTGTATTTTAAATTACCCATATCTTCATAATCATAAGATACTTAAATTATTAAAGCAATTTAAAAATTTTCTAGAATACGTCAAAGGTTTTTCGTCGTGAGTTAATTGCAGGTGAACATATTTTATTGTTATTAAGTTATTAAGAATTCATTACTTAATCATTTTATATTCAAGCCCATATGATAGATTTAATGAGCAACTTTGCTACTTTATTTATTACATTTTTTCTAAATTATCAAGTTAAGGATTGTAATTAATGTTAGGCAGATCTTAATTTATACCCAAGCTTTAGTGCGGTAGAGCTATTTAAAACATTAATAGTTCAAAATCGGATTCTTAAGGTACGAAAACACTTAAAATTCAAATTCCAAATTTGAGGAGAATCGAAACCTTAAGTTTCCAATCTCTAATTCTGAACCCAATATTCAAACTTGGAATTCATTTCAGATTCAAATCTTTGATTGAGAATCCGAAATTTCATTCATAAGCTGTCCTCAAGATTGAAATCCGGATGTCAGTTTAAATCCTAGAATATCCAGTTTGAGTTTCAAAATTCTAATTTTCGAATTAAACTTTATAGGTTTATGTATATGACAACTTACTATATTTATTGTAGGTAGTTATTAGACTTAATATTCAAATTTTGAATATCACGTGTAATTTCTGGTATAACGTATGTAACTAAAGTTTTGGGAAAAGTTTTCGAATGTTATGTTACCATTGGATATGAAACCCATGGCCCTTTAGCTGCTATATGATACATTATAATAATTATCGTTAAACCTTCGCTGAATAGTTTTCTGTAGTATACATTTAATTTAAGTAAAACAATTATAGTTTGTATTATTAGATTTGAACATTTTCCCCAGAACTTTAGTTAAGTACATTCGTTAGACTGCAACTTTTAAATTTTACTTTAATATAGTCAATATTATTGAGTTGACTTGATAATACGTGAATTGACCAATTTACGGACAGAAAGAAAATCCGTTTCTGAATTATAAACAGTTTAATGAAAAACAAATCTAAAATTTGAAAATCGAGTTAGTCCTCATAATTCAAATGAAAAAACCTGATCTGAGATTCTGAGATTGGAAATTTCAATTTGCATTTTTTGAGATTCGAACTGTAAATTATAATCTAATTTGATCCGACTTGAAGGACCAATGTTGGGTTTGAACGGTAATAATTTGAAATTCGGTTTTAAGATTGTTTAATTTAAATTACTATTAACACTAATATACAAAAATAATTAAGTTACAAAAAATTGTCGCCACGTGTTAAGTGATCTTCGAACTGCTGATGCTTCTTCGATGACTGCTGGTACAAGACAGGATTGTTGGTGGTGGATGCTCCCGCAGTTTACGAGCGAGTACTACCAAAACAAAACTACCCTAACTGCCAAAAACAAATGTCCCTAAAAGACTAAAGAATGCTTTTCTTTAGCATCCAGGCCTCCATACAGTATTGCACTGTTGACCATACATAACATTTAACGAATTTTATTTTTAATGAGAGTTACAGACGATTGTTACATAACATAAATTTATATTTAATGAATGAGCTTCTAGCTATTTCTATTCGAGCTCTAACTTCTTTATATGGGTCTAGTTCGTTGTTTATCCAACAACCTAGATATTTAATACTGCTTACTTTTTCGATTGTTTTACTACCATTGATCATTTTTAGCCCCGTTTCTTCACTTTCCTTATTTATCATTTTAACTAGAAACTGCAGATCTTCTAAGCTTTCAGTTAGTATGGCGGAATCATCTGCATCATGTGCCGCTCTCGCGCAATGTTATTGTGCTAGTAGACGAAAAAATAACAAAACCTCCAGAACCTTTGTTGATAAAATTTAGTTGATGCAATACCAATAACAATGTAAAGTACGATCAAAATTTCTGTTCATCAAGTATGGCCGTGGAAGTGCAAACCAACGCCTTTAAAATTGGCTCACATATCTTTACTTCAAAATTGTTGACAGCTGTCACATTTAATATTATAATAAAATTTGGTAGTTTGAAGTAAATATATGTAAGCCAATTTTAAAGGCATTGGTTTGCACTTTCACGGCCATACTTGATGAACAGAAATTTTGATCATACTTTAGTAGCACATAAAAGTTTACATGCAAACAAATTTCAAAAGTAACTAGATCTAATTCTTTTTAAAACACCCAGTATCTTGAAAATGTAAATTCTATTTTTTTAATTAAGGTGAGGTGGGGCAAGTGCATTTTCGGGGCAAGTGCAGTCATTGCCATTAAATTTCACATTCTTGCATATATTACACTGCCATCTGTGGATAAGGCATCTAACTAACATATTATTCCTATCTTACCCACCGGTAACGTTCAGCTGCATTGTTGTTGTGGAAGGGACCAGTGTGAAATTTTGCTAACATCTTCGGTTGTCAAACGAGTTGGTAATATTTTCATGATTTTCCAATAACTTTGCAATCAACAACGTGTGTGTTGTGATTCTTGGTAAGTATGAATGTTTTTAAAGTATATTCATTAATCTTCGGTTATTATTCTTATTGTTTACTTTCAATTCAGTTTTTGTGGATAGGCTGCATTTGCCCCAGCAATTTTTGTTGCCGGGTCAAGTGCAGCTTAATTCAATGGGGCAAATGCAGCCCATAGAACGCACTTGCCCCATATTAGAATTTATAATTAAAATTACGTTTCCATTCTTTCAGAATAAACTATGGTTCGCAATTACGTGCGTAAAAGTAAGAGAGGTTCAAGCTGTTCTCAAGAGACGCTCAAAACAGCAGTAAACCTTGTGAAAAATGGCAACTTAACAACTTATAGAGCTAGCTTGATGTACAACATACCTAAAAATACGATTGCTGATCATGTTAAAGGACGAAGAGGTAAACTAAGTTCAAGCTATGGTAGGAGGACAGACTTTACTCCTGAAGAAGAGATATGTCTAGCTAACTGTATTCGCTGTTTGGAGAAATGGGGGTTCGGGTTAACTAGAAAAGAAATAATGCAAATAGTCGGCGACTACGTCAGAATTAACAATATTAAAACTCAATTTAAGAATGGAACCCCCGGCGAAGATTGGTTCTTAAATTTTAAACGTAGAAACAATCTTTCCCTAAAAATTCCTCAAAGTGTCGAATTTGCGAGAAAAAAAAATACAGATCGGTTTTTGATATATGAATATTTTGACTTGCTGGAAAATACCATAAAGGAACTTGGGTTGGAGGATAAGCCATCTCAAATCTGGAATTTGGATGAGAGCAGTTTCTGTTCCGATCCTTCGAAAACAAAAATCGTTGGCCAAGTAGGATTTCCGTCAACTCGTACGACAAGTGGTCCTGGAAAGCAAAATACTACCGTTTTGATGTGCTGTAGTGCAACTGGAGAGAAGGCGCCTCCGCTTATCATTTTTAAAGGCAAGAATGTTTGGGATCAGTGGATAGCACCACCTGGCAGTGAATTTTCTAATACGACTTATGCAGCCACATCTAACGGCTGGATGGAAACTACTGTTTTCAAAAATTATTTTGAAAAAAGTTTCGTTAAACATTTATCCGAACACCGCCCAGTTTTAGTTATTTACGACGGTCATGCTACACATTTAGGTGTGGACATTATTAAAAGTGCTATAAAAAATCAGATAACAATTTTAAAACTTCCACCACATACCAGCCACTTGCTCCAACCTCTGGACTTGAGCGTGTTTAAGTCTCTTAAAAGTCGTTGGGATGCTAAATTGGTAGAGTGGCAGCGAAAAAACGTAGGTTTAAAGATTCCAAAGAGTATATTCTCAAAGCTAATTGGCGAAATATGGACCGACACTAAGCCTGAAGTAATAATAAATGGATTTATTAAAGCTGGAATTTGCCCACCTAACCGAAATGTCGTACCAATAGAAGTATTCAATCGAACTGCTTTTAAAAAATGGAAATCTTCACAAGCCCAGCAAATGTCTAATGGAAGTTTACCTTCAACATCCGGCGTGCAAGATAATGATCATCACATGCTGCCTTCAACATCCGGCGTGCAAGATAATGATCATCGTATGCTGCCTGATCTGTCATTGGATCGAAATTCTGAAATTCAAAATCAAGAAAGTTCATCGGGCGCTACAGCAATGGTAAATGTTCGATTGAGAGATGATGATAACTCGCTTGAAACCAGAGCTGGTTTTGAAGAGTTGGTACTGCAATTTGTTAAACGAGATCAGGTTCCCACAAAGCAACCAAGGAAACGAGTTTGCTTAGGAGCAGAGGTGATAACACAAAAAGACATTGCACATTTCCAACAAAATACACAAACACAGAAGGCAACCAAAAAGAAAAACAAAATTAAAAAGATAAAAAGGTGTCAAATTAGTTCAGACGAAAGTGACTCAGCATCTTGGAAATGTGATTCGAGTAGTGATAGAATATCGGAGTTCGATGATTTATCAGAGCCTGAAGTAGATGAAGAAAAGTCTATTGCCAAATACACAAATAATTCAAACTCCAATCCGTCAAACAGGGAAAATAAAGAAACAGTCAACAGTGACGAAAATCAAATCCTCACAATTCAACATGGTGACTTCGTTTTAGCAAATTTTTTTGGAAAGAAGAAAACTTACAAATATGTGTGTCTCATAACACAAGTTTTAGATGACGAAGCTGAAGTGACATGAAGTTGAAAAATGCATCTGAATATAGGCTGGATGAAAACGACAAATGCTCACTTTTGCTGTCAGATATATTAGAAAAACTTCCGCAACCAAAACTAGTGCCACATGGAAATTTCCAGAAATATGTATTTCCTGACTCTGTGAGTGTGTCGGAATTATAAAGAAAATCATTATGGACAAAATTAGAATTAAGTATGATTTTATTTTAAGTGTTAAACATTTATTTTTCATATATTTTCATTGTATTTTTCGAATTTGAACGCTTTATGTTATTACCCACAACTTTTTACTTACTTTCCAATAAACACCTCAGCATAAAAGTTAATAGTTACTTTGTCTTGTGAACCAATGATTTTCTATTTGGTGCATCGTAAAGAATATACTTCGAGTTGTATTGCACTAGCCCCGTTTGTTAATCTTAGTATTATGTTCAGAGTAATATGCCGTGTTTGCTCTTGCCCCGCTCTAGTGGGGCAAGAGCGCCGATGGTACATCAAAATTAAAAAATTAAAAATTATTTAACCAACAAAACTTTATCAAAACAAATATATTGTATTATATAAAGTATACCCCAAGCTAACATACTGCCAAGAGAAAAGATCCTTCGACAAATATTATTTCCGTTTTTGCGATTGGAAATCACACTTTTCATTTTTTGGGTCGCACTTACCCCACCTCACCTTAATGTGAATGACATTTAAAAAATTAACGAGTTTTTACTAATTTGAAATATGCATTTTAAGCGTAGAAAGAAATTAATTAACGTTGATTTGCAGTAAATTTTTTATTTTATATAGGTTTACTGTTACAGTATGGCTGCAGACATGCAAATCCTTTGAAGAGGTTTGTGAGTAGCTGAAGAACGGTCGTTGTGTCGAAGGGCAAATGGGGATATTTAAGGAAAGATGATGTTGCTACTGAAATAATAGAAAAGATAAGAAGAGAGAATGTCAATCATCGTGGGAGAAGCTGAACCAATGAAGGACCATTACAATGAGAACATTTTCAACTTGGTTGTAAGGTTGCATCTTTTTATTAATTAGTAATTTTATGTAATTATATTAGAAATGGTGTTAATGAAAAGTAAGCTTTCTAATCGAAACTATAATAGTTATGTATGTGTTACCGGCAATATACAAAATCCGGCAATGTGCGAAATGACTAGATATTCCGCAAACAGACCAATTCACCAGACATTATGCAAAATGACTACAACTTTGGGTGATCTGCGAATTTACTACGCTATTTTTGGCAATCTGAAAAATGCCTGATGCAATAGTCAATCCGAAGTTTAAAGATGTTTACTTCTCACATTGACTAGGCAGTGCGCGCAATGCCTAATTGTATCGAACTTCGCTGTTCAATGTTAGTGATTCATAATGGCGAGTGGGAAGAAAGGAAAGAAATATTTTTAGAGAAATTCCTATCTCATCACTAGATCGGGGCCGAACAGACCCCATAAGTATTTTAGGTGTTGTACTCAACGAAGAGAATGGTTTCTATAAATTATGAACTAAAGAACAATCTTTTACCATGTGTTCTAGAAGTTATTTTGAACAAAACGTTTATGTATATTGTGGGTCAATTTTTATGTCTTTATTTTATAAAATATTACCTTACTTTGCTAAAAGTTACATTATATTTTCTCTCTGTTCCTTTAATTAATAATAGTAAAACAAGTTAAGTTAAATTCTAAATGCACTTTAGGTTTTTGCTTCAAGTTAATCTTATCCTTTTCACCTTTGTGGCCTCTTACCCTTTATCCCATCGCTCGAGCACTAAGAGACCGGCCTAGTTGTCTGTAAGGCTAAGGTAGAATTACCGCGGTCAGCACCTGACGAAAAACTTGCAGCGCTAAGTCACACGTTCGTGTGGCACGTGTATGTGTGCATGTGCTATTTCATGTTGTTAGAAATAGCCTCTCTGAGGTTATGTTTGTCGAAGTAGAGCGTTAGGTACCAAAGACACTCTTGGTTAGAGAACTGGTGGATGGGATTTGATTGGAGTCCTATGCTTTCCTCGCCCACTTTGTTAGCATTATATAATGTGGAAAGCGTAAGGTTGGACGTTATACCATTTAACCTCTTATTACAAGTTCTTTGTAATATATTTTTAACAGTTCGCCCATTGCTATGTTTTATATTTTTAGTGTTGGCTCCGTCTAAATTAAATGAATGTAAATATAATGTTTTATTTAGCAAATGATATTACATTTTAACATATTTAGAGTGAATTTAAACATAGTTGAACTTATAAACTAATCTAAATGATTGTTAAATAATTTTAGTACACGCCATAGAAAACACTTGTCAATATCAGCTTGTAACTTGTCAGAATAAGCCGCTTTGCCACTGTGTAACACCGCATTTGTTTTGTAAAACTGCATCAATCCGACGTGGCATAGTATCCACAAGTTCTTTTCAATAGGCTGCAGTAAAGGAGTTCCAAATTAATATAATCTCAAAATTAGCCTTATTTCTTTGTGTCAGGATCAATATGTTTGAAAACTTACAAATAAATTAATTATCTTGTAAAATTCTCTAACAGATTAGGTATTTTGTATAAAGGGAATTATGGACCACCAACAGAAATATGCAATAACATCCGAAAATATACTAATTTATATTAAAAAAATGTAAATGAATTTTTGGCAATTCACATTCATAATAATATCCCGACCATAAAATACATAAAACCGAAAAGATGAGTTTATAATTTTGTACAAATTAGGGCAAACCTGTGACGAGAGTAAAAGGGAGGTGGTAGGTAAACTGAAGAGGGGAATACTTAGTACAACTAGCCCCCCGTAGCGGATTTATTTTGAACAGGTACCAAACAGCTTTAATATGCAATATTTAATTCAGCGGGTCTTGGCCAAAGCAAGGCCAGCTAAATTAAATATTACATACTAAGGCCTGCCCACTTTATTTAGCCAAGACGCAATTAGAACCATTTGCGGTAAACTATGCATTTTTTAAGGGAGAAATGTATAGTTCACCTCAAATGGCGACATCGTCCTTTCTAAATTTTGTCTTGGCTAAATAAAGCGGGCAGGCCTTAATATGTAATATTTAATTCAGCGGGCCTTGGGCCAAAGCATCCTAATTCAGAGTTTGCTCAATAGATGTTCGCAAAGTGAAAGTGAAAGTGTGAAAGTTTTTGCATCATCGTAGTATTTTGTTCTATAATCGAGGACAGGCAGAGTTTTCAACTGCGGCGTATGGTTAGCTGGCAAGAAGGTAGGTTTCTTGTTTATTCCTACTTCTGCAGAAATAATTGGCGCCAAATTTTGATTTACTTAAGGATCTTCCCCAAAACATTGGTCTTAGTTGCATAAATTGTGTTGGGTAAGATGCCAGCCTGCAACTTACTTATTTCACGTGTACGTATTTATTACAGTGAACAATGCGGACTTATGTGAGAAAGTCGTGCGGAGGGCAATGCACAGAGGACAATCTTCGGGCTGCTGCACTGGCGTAACGGGATCAAACCAGAAGTTGCAATTCCATTGCAAAAGAATTTGAAATTCTTTGCATACTCTTCTTAGGAGAGTTAGCAAGAATCGCTTAGATAAAGGGAGTTTAGGTCCCTATGGCTGTCTTGGAAAAGAAAACGAAGAAAAACTAGTGACATATTCAGAAATTGAGAAAAGCTGGCTATTCTCCAACCTGTAATGATATTAGGCATCTACGTTTGCTACATTTGCTGAAAAAAAAACGAGCTATCAGGATATGACTGCTTTCGTCTTTTCATGAAAAGACATCCCAATTTGCGAATGCGCTCTGCTCAAAGTCGACCTATAGCTCGTTCCCTGGGAATGTGTCATGAATAGGTGCATCCGTATTTTAAGCTACTTCAAGAGACATTAGAAACTCATGATTTAATGGACAAGCCCAGGAGGATTTTCAATATGGATAAAAGTGGATTGCAACTTTGTAACAAGCCCGGTAAAGTGATCGCATCGAAAGGGTCCAAAGATGTTCAAAGTCTCACCAGTGCGAAAAAAAGGTGAAACTATTAGTATTGTCGTTTGCTGCAACGCAGAAGGCAATTTTCTTCCACCATACGCGATTTTCCTCTACGTGGTAAAAACAAAAACAAAGAGTTTGAGGACAATATGCCTCCAGGATCTGTTGTTGTGATGTCTCCCGATTCAGCCTATGTCAAAAGGAGTATTTTCCTATCATGGATAAAAGACCATTTTCTCCCCAGAAAAGAACCGGGTCCAGTTGTTTTGATCCTTGACGGCCATGCCTCACTCGAACGTGGTAGAATAATCGGTCTACGAGAAGTTGGATTATCCATTCGTGATGTTGCTGGTCGTGTAGGACGTAGTGTCGCTACAATCTCCCTATGCTGAAGAAGATGAGCAGTAAATAATGAGGAACGAAGACGTTTACGACCTGGTCGTCCCAGACGTACCACTAATCCTCTTCGGGACCGTTTCTCGTCGACAAGGGAAATTGGTGATAGATGGAGAGGTTTAATTAACCAACAAATCTCCATGCGATCTGTTTATCGAAGAATTCGATCTTTTGGGTTTAGGTCGTACTGACCATTTCTTTGTTTACCTCTAATTTCACCTCATAAAATTGCACGGCTATAGTGGTAGGTTGCACTGGAATGAGGAATGGAATCGAGTAGTTTTTAGTGACGAATCTCGATTCTGTTTATGGGCTCATGATGGTCGCAGAATGGTCAGAAGACGTGCCGTAGACAGGAGAGACATGCAGTTTTCTATAAAACGACATACCGCTCTTATTCAAGGTGTGATGATATGGGGGGTATCGGCCATGGAAGTAGATCTCCTCTAGTAATTATTCGAGGAACGCTAAATGCAATTGGTTACATCAATAACGTGCTGGAACCAGTATTAGTTCCATATCTTCAACAACTGGTAAATCCCATTTTCCAGCAAGATAATGAGCGGCCACATACCGCTAGGGTTACTATGGAGTTTCTGGAAAATGCTAATGCTGATCGGCTCCCATGGCCTTCTCGTTCGCCCGACTTATCACCAATCGAACACGTGTGGGATATGCTAGGACGCAGGATCAATGATTTACAACCACCCCCCAAACAGTGTAGATGTTCTCCAGCAATGGATTTTAGAAGCTTGGGATATGATACCAAAAGCTACTATTGATTCGCTTATTTCAAGTATGTCTAATAGTCTAGCTGAATGTGTAAGAAACGAAGGAGGATCGACGCATTTTAGTGTTTAAAAATTGTTGCAATAATTGGATCTTGCTGTAATTTTCATCGTTTATTAAGACGAATAAAATACATCGTTTTTGAGAAATTTCATTTAAATTTGCCAACGTATACTGGGTGTTCATTTACTTATGGCGGCCAGTATATAATAGGTATATTAATTGTTTTATAAATTAAATACAAAATGTTTGGAGTCACCCCCCCAATTGCCTTATATTATTTTATGTAAATTTTGAAAATATGACAAAATTAAATTTGGTTTGGCATTTGACCATTTGAGCTCATTTTTTATAAATACAAAACTAAACTTTCATAACACTTTTTTTAAATTTGTTTTATTAATTTCGTTGATGTAAATCTGAGCTCTAATAATAATCCTAGAAAAAACTCAGAAATTTATAATAATCATCAATAACTTCCTAAAAAAATGTTAAGCCTATACTTAAGTATGTATCTTAAATCAAATTACAACAAAAATATTTAATATTATTGTCACCAATTTTGTTGTTGCTTGCCGGTAGATTTAAAACAAATTAAAAAAAAATAAAATCTTATTATTTACTGAATTTTTACATTTTGTCTACATTCTACTGTTTCACGGCCAGGGTGGCGCAGTGGTAAGAGCGTCAGGCTAGCGTTGCGCTAGTCCTCGGTTCGAATCTCACTGGGTGCAAGTTTTCTCGGAGTTCGGTATCGAGCCCTGGTGATCATTCGTCGTTGGGCACCTAATTAACGACGCTCTCCTCCGAATACCGACCTACGAGGTAGAGTAACAAGGTTCTATACGTACACACACATACACTATACACATGGTGCTGTATGTTGGCAAAAAACGGCGCACTAATCACGTGACTCGCATACGGGCCGGATTGTGCATTTCACGCGTAAGACCACATACGCTAACGCACCAGCCTCAACACCGAAAGGTATAAGAGGTTAACGATTACATACATACATCTACTGTTTCATAATGATGCGATTTTAAGGTTTGGCTATTAATTTAAAAAATAAGTAATAAGAACTTCGCAATTATTTATTGTTATATTCTCATGCTTGTCTTCCTCATTTATTGATTTTAGCCAGTTCATAGTTTAATAAACTATTTTAAAATGTGTTTTAACAGCAACGTAACAATATAAGTTAAATTCTATATTTATTTTAAGCAGTTTTTAAAAGAATATCTCACACCGCTGATTTATGTTGATCATATAAAATATTATTTACTGCTATTAATGCCAGGTAAAGAGCCTAAGTAGACTACCTGCCCTGTAATAGATCTTTATCTGGCTAATGGCTACGCATTTTTGTCTTTTTAAATTCACTGCAGAAATTACATTTTAATTTATTGGCAATTTCTTGATTCCGATTTCTTCTGATCTTTACGTTTTTCAATATTTATTAAACTGCTTTAGGATCTAACGTAGAACTACGTTCAAATAATAGCAGCGTTAAGTTGCAATAAATGTATTCATAAGAAGGAACTATTTGTCATGCACTAAATATTTTAATAACTGCTTTAATGAAAATACTACTTTAGATTTGCTTATGTTAGATCCTCCGCTAAACGAGGCAGATTCCATTTACAATTACAAATGATATAATTTATTTATATATAATTATTCAATTGTTAAAAGTGTCGTTAAGAAGCACACGTATTAAGCAAATTACTATATCAAGAAATTATTTCAAATAAATGTGTATGGTGAAAAATGTTTTTCATTTTGAAATTTTTGAGAGGGTCGTATCGTTTTGAGATAAAACCAAGGACTGATGAAAGCATAATTGAGTAAAACTGAGTAAAAATTCTGTAAACTGGTTCGAAGTTCTTGCGACTGTATTATCAAACATTCTGAGACCCTACAAAGCCGCTTAGTGTTGATATGCAAAAACAAACATAGAAAACAGTTCACCGAAATAAAAAATAACTATGTGGTCAAATTGAATTTATTTAAAAGTCTTAACAACCAAAAGATATATGTGCAGAGTTTTCAAAATGTATTCCAATCAATCAGAAATAATCACTTCATTTAAGTTTTTAAATATTAACTAATTAAAATCAGAATTTTTGTTTATAATTGTCTGTATTAAGACCAAATCCAAATGAAACTAAATTTACTTTAAATCCATTTTCGGTTACATAATATTTCACGTCCCTTAAGTATTGTTTGTTTGTTTTGTTGGTTGTTAAAAATATTCATAGGAATATTTTGTTTTGTTCCTTTAATTTATATTGATTTCCATTGGTTACATCTATTAATTTTGTACAAGTTTCTAAAACTAATTAGTTTTAATTTAAAGGCATTCAAAAGATTTCATACGTTCGCAACGTTTAAAATAAATTAAAAAACGACAAGCTGCATAATTTTAAACCGGATGCAACCACCATATAAGACGTGTTTTATTTTCGAATTAATATAACAATTCTGCCTGTATTTTTCAGGCAACCTGCAGCCATTACAAAGCATCAAAGACGAAGAAAAATTTGCCACCTTATTGCGGTTTCCTGACTAAATAACCGGTCTTTTGCTCTAATTCGTAACATTAACAAATTACCCGCAATTAAACAAACCAGATCTGTCTTAATCCTTAATTTAATTGAATTAGACCGATGCATCGTAATCAGTTGTGGAGACGGGAATAAATTTCACTGTCTTGCTGTATCTTTTAGATTCTTTTTAGTCCTTTGCTGCGGTTTCAACCACCTATTTTGTTTCTTTTATTTTTTTTAAGATGCAAAAAGGAATTCCTTCGGCTTTGCGTTACACAGAAATAAAATAAATTTGTTAACTATTGATTAATTATTATAAATTTAGCAGTCGACGGAATTTAATTAGGATTTCGCTTATTGTTTGTGTAAAATGAAATTCTCGAAATCTTTTCCTAAATTTCCCCGAATTTCTGTAACAAAACGCCAGTTCTTTCTTAATTCGTCTCATATTAAGCATGGGAAATGCAACGAAATCTGAGTTCATGTGTTAAGCATATGTTGCTACATATGTTCTTCGTACTGTCTTGATTGATGACATCAGTGACCCGTGGCTAACTCTCATCCCGCTCCTGAAATTAATCGCCGCCTGTCGTTGTTAAGGGTAATTTTCTGATATAATTAGGACGTTAAAAGAACGTTCCTATGTGCCTAAAACTAAATAGGTTTTAACGCGAAAACACCTTGTGGTCTTCTAAAATCTGATTGCTATACTTCTTCAACATCGTATTAAATAAAATTTTAATAGGAGCAAAACAGGTAGCAGGATACAAAACCCCAAATAATACTCAATTAAGGAAGTCTGTTTTCCATAGAGTCAACCGCAATTCGATGTGCTCCATAAATTTAACTTTTTTACCCGTTTCTCTAACGTTCAAATCTGTGTGAGGTCCACGAAATGACGTTAAAACTTTCAGCAACAGATCAGTAAAGTGATACAGGAATTTAGACACGTCGATGATTTATTATTCAGGTTTTCACATTTTTTCGTCCTTCTAGAAATACCGGAAACCAATCATTATAGAAAGATATCGGTCTAAAATGGTACTTCGGATAACTTAGCAGGAGCTTTACAAAGCTTTTTTATAAATAATAAATACTTGAAATATCGAGTTAATGTAATTGCGGCGAAAGTTTAATATTAATAGCTCGTTTCATGGGTTTGCTCGCAATTTTCTTGTTCTTATTGAAACATTTATTCTGTTCACGGCTTTGTTGCTTACCTTAGACTATGATTAAATTCATTATTCTTTGTGTACGCACCTATCAACTCCTGCCAAGGGAGAAAAATTAATATAATAAGTAATAGTCGACCAAGAAAATCTTCATTAATTCTTCATTTGAATTCTTGCTGAAGATTCGCAATCGGTTTGTTTCAAGTTTTTCAGTTTTAAGTTAGCAAACATACAAAAATCGGTTGATTATTTGGACATCAAGAAGTTTACTTGAACGTTAACTAATAACTTACATAATTGACCACTTACCACTTAATTACTTAAACTCTGAATTATCGATTTAACACGAATGCATCAAGCTAATTTGACTCTGATCCTGCCAACCACAACATTAGCTCAATTCAGACACAGTTGACTTTCCTTACGTTAAGTACCTACATACCGTATTAAGGATCATCTTTATTACACTAAAAATGAAGCTATTAACATCAACTGCTTTTGATTATTAAAGAAATCAACCTAATTCTGGCAAAACAAAATGCAGTCAGAATCATTTGTACGTATCATACTTCCTTATCTTTTTTAAAAACAAATTTGCAAGTGTTGCCAGTTAAATTTATTTAACATTAAAGCATTACGAAAGGTAATTGTAAACACTTTCAGCATTACGGCTTTCACCTGATTTTAGTATAAGTGGACACGGTATTTGGTGTTCGAGTGTTCCAAAATCTATAATTACGATCTGCAATAACATTAAGATCATTTATCAGTAATATAAGGAAAAATTCCCAAGCAATAATGTTTTTTAGTTGATTGCGGTTAACTTTCACAACATGTAAAGTTTAAATTCCCAACATTTATAACTGTCGCAATTGAGTTAGAGTAATTTACATCGAATCTTTCAATAATCTTGTTTTCTCCATGAACAGAAAATAATTTGCTATATTAGTAGCTCGTTAAATAGTAGTAGAATGAAAGATTGCATGAATTTGGAATGTTTATCAAGATGATTATACAATATTATCGTCGATGAAAAAACAAATACTTTAATCGTCGAGATGTTTTACGTGATTTCTACAATACGACTCATGGGTTTTTCTAAATTCTATTTATCGACGCCCTAACGCTTTTGCGCAAATTACACGAATTTAAGTGATTCCTACCAGTATTCTTCTTTTATTATTAGGAAGATAGAAACCTCAGAAAGCCTTGTATGAGTAAGCAGCCTGCTGTGATAAAATATGTCATATCTGAATGAGACTACATAAAGTTGGAAAAATAATGACAAATAAAAAATAAAAATATGGATTTGTCTGTTTGTTTATTTATTGGGCGAAATACAGGCTTTCGGTGCCAGGGACATCCAAGCGCGTCAACTACTATGACCATTGGTACTACTCAACTAGAATTTTGCCGAACTCAGGGAATTTCCAACCCCAAAAAGGGTTTTTATCGTGCCAAATATTGTGTTGGCAGGGGATCTACGGTTTTACCTAGTTAGTAGCCGAAAAATGACATACAGTACTATGCGAATCAGTTGGGACAAGCGAAGGGACGCTAAATCCAAGCTCTGCAATGGACAAGCGTAAGAACAGAGTGATGTAGAATTGTCTGTTGTGTTACTCTGCTATTATTTACACTTCCCCTTAGTTGGAGTTGACATTTCACAGGCTGAGGATGTCATTAAGCAGTTCATAATTTTCACTGGGAACTGTTTTTATTAAATGCATCATGGACATCACGCCTCGTAAACGAGCTAAAATAATCGCTTTAGGTGAAAACACTTCACTTACTGCTAGGCATATAGCAAAAGTAGTTGAGGTAGGGAAATCCAGTGTTTCAAAAATCATGAGGCTCCATAAGGAGACAGGGTCCGTGAACACCTCCCGTAAAGAACGTTGTGGAAGAAAAAGAAAAATTGGGAAAGGTAATATTTTCCGACGAAACCCACCGACGTGCTACAGATTAAATTTCGTCCTCCGCGCGTATGGAGAATCTCTTCGGTCCAGCCACATCCAGCAATCCCCCAAACACTCACCCATGATCATGTTTTGGGGATGTTTCATATTTTCCAGGCCACAGACGCTTCACCCCTATTGAAGGAATGATGGACAGCAAAAAGTACATAGGTGTTCTGGAAGCGAAAATGGTCGCAACACTATACGGAAGCTGTTTCCTAACGGCGATGGGGTATTTCAACAGCATCTGGCTCCATGCCACAATTCTAAGCTTGCTAAGAGCTTCTTTATCCAGTAACATTCTAAGGTATTAGAATGGAGAGGAAATTCACCCGATCTATACCCCATTGAAAATGTGTGGGCTATTATTAAGCGCGCATATTTAAGATGGATTGCACGATGAAAACCAAAATAATAGAAAATGTCTTGAAACTGTGGTACCACGACCCTGAAGTGAAGGAGATGTGCGAAAGAAATAATTAAAGCTAAGGGGGGTCACATTCACTATTAATTACACTATTAAACAAATAAATATTTTACTTGTGTCTTTGTTACTGTATTTTCCTATTCCCAACTATAGTTTGCACAGTACTATACTTTCAGATATTCTTGAGCATTAAGAATCTCATCGACCTGGACAGGGAATAGAGCCCGAGATCTTTGATTTAAAATACAGTAAAATATAACGTATGGGGAATGAAATCCGAACAGAAATTCACATGTACTTACAGTAGCAAACATAAAAAACCGCATTTTTTGCGCTTTCTTGTAAGTTTTCCGTTCCGAAAGGGATTAATATCGAAGCAAAATATGCCAAAATGTAAACAAAATATTCCTCTTTACATCGTCACATCTAATATTTACACCTATTAAAAAAAAAAAAACTGAGGTGGTACGAAAGTTGATAGAGTCAATGCCTCGCCGTTGCAAAGCAGTTATCAAAGCTAACGGATATCCTCCAAAATATTGAATTTTGAACTTTTAAATTGTTGTAATTTTTTCATTTTCTGTTCTGTTAAACATTATTGTAATTTTTTTCTTTTTCTGTTAACTAATGAAGTTTATTGAAAAATTTAGCGTATGTTGCTATTTCAGAATTAAAAAATGCAAAGGCTTAAAATAGACTTCATAGACAAACTTTTTGATTACATTTATCCTTTTTCAACTTTCTTTAACGAAACTTGATGAATAAACACATGTATTTAGTTGACATTGGTTGCGATATATTAAAAAAATTGTAAAATACTGCATGTCCGGCTTTTTATGTTCGCTGCTGTATATCTTAAATCTTAAATGAGTTATTAAAAAAGTGCATGCGTATATCAATAGGCAGACTTGTCTTCGTTGGTTTATTGCGCTAAGTGACGTACCCATTATATCATAATTAGTTACAAAAATGCCGTCGAACGCCGAAAATTGATATTTCAATTCTGTGAAAAAAATCCTAACGCAAGGAAAAATGCGGTGTTTCATCATTAAAAAAAAATGGGATAATAAAAGCAGTAGAATATATCGGGCACCACCTAAGTTATACGAGAATGGGTAGAGTGCAGAAGGAAAACCTGGAACCGGCAAAAACTGTTTACTTCAGGACAACAAAGTACGGGAGAAACTAAAAGCTGAAACAGCAGAACGAAGTACAGGGAATTAGAAAGAGTATACAGTGGATCACAAAACCGTTAAGAAATATTTGGAATATATGGCTATAACACCCAAAGTCAGCTCCATTTATTACCGATGCACAACTTTCCACCATAAAAACAAAACTGAGAATGTTATCCAGAATTTTTTTTGTCGGGTCAACTTACAAGCGTGTAATGGATGATGAATCTTATTTCGCAGTTGAAAAACATGAATGGGAACAAGATTTTTACTATGAGCTTGTAGATCACGTAGCACCCGATAAAGTCAAGTTTTTAGAAAATGCAGGTTCCAGTAAAAGTTTTAGCGTGGTTGGTCGCAAGCGAACCTGTTTTCTTTAAAGGAGGTTTACCTGTAATCAAGGACATTTATATTAAAAAATGCATTCCTGTACTTCAGAAATTCATTGGAAAACATCATAAGAATGATGAGGTTCTTTTTTGGCCAGATGTTGCATCAGCTCATTATGTCAAAAATACGGTAGAAGAACTGGAGAAATGAATGCTCAAGTATGTACCCAAAAATAACAACCCGCCTAATGTTCCACAGGTAAGACCAATCCAGAATTTTTGGGCTAACTTAAAAAGAAGGGTCTGCCAGAACAGTTATCGTCCGAAATATGTTAATGCATTGAATGTAAAAATAAAAAATACTGAAAACCATTGATACATCTGGATTGCAACAGCAAAAATGCAGAAACTACCCGCAAATATTAGAAAGGCCAGTAGACATGACGCAAATATTTTTTGTAAATAATGTGTAAACACCAATTTTCTTACATTGCTTTTATTTATTTTGAAACTTTCATTCGGATTTCATTCCCCATACGTTTAATATAAAAATATAAATACTTAAAATTGTAAGATGAGATCAAGCCACGTGAAAAGGTAAGCAAAATGTTTTTAAATATTTTTCTTGGTAAAATGTCTTACCTTGATGGTGTTTGGATATTTTCCGATATCTTTAAAGGAATTCCACGAAACGAGAAGTCCGTTTTTTTTTTTATTAATTGTTAGTACATACTTTAGAATTATAGAGAATTTTAAGCTTTAAACTAAATAAAAGTAAAGCCCCGATTATCTATACGCATGCAGATATATTCCCTGGATATGTATTTTTTTAATACGTTGATTTACAGAAATTATTGTATATGGTAAGAGAAGTTGATGACCTCCTTAAGAAAAACTGAAAAGTGCATCTAATGAATCACCTCTGACATAATTCAGTTCCCTAGAAGAATTTGGGTTTTGTTTTTATGCTTTTATATCTTTTGTTAAAAACTTTGCCTTATTAGATCGATTTATTTTTTTAACGTTATCGGTAAAACCCACGTTTTTTTGTAAAACAAAGAGAGTGTCTCCAAAACGGAGGCTAAAAAGTGGATGGATAAAATAGCTGTAATTTATTTATTATTAATATTCATTAGCTATAACTCCAAGCTAACATAGAGACTTTATAGTTATAGTAAATGTATTCTTTTATTTGCTTGTTTGTCTACCTGTCCATTTATTACCTGTTTATTACGTTTTTCAATTTAGTTTGGCTTGATTGCAGGAGTATTTATTAAAAACATGAATGAAGTGCGTGAAAAATAATTTCTTTCCTAATTTTTGCTCTACTTATTAAACTAAACAATATTTTTAATTATTTATTTGTTATAAAGTTAGTTGAAAAGTGCCGACTACTATATTTATAAAAGTGTTGCAGTACAGTTGGTTTATTAGGCGTTACCCCGCTTAACAATTTGTAAAACTGGAGGTGTAAGAATCAGTTTTTTGCATTGAAAATAAGTAAATAAATGATTTAGAAATTCACTCTGTCATGTGTTAAATTATTGTCAGGCAAGGCGTATGCTATTGTGTTTTAAATATTATGAACACAATGGAAGAATTTTAATAACAATAACAGTAATTGCAACTATAGTTATTACTTATTACTATCTAGCAATTTGGTTTAAATGAATCTTACTTAAATCTAAGTCTAAAAGTCTTAAATCTAGGCAAGTCTTAGCGGTTGATGGATGTACTCCCATTGGCGCACTCCACATATGTTTAAAACATTTCTTTCACATGTTTTATTTGCATTTTATTCACTTAAGTTTAGCTTACACTAGCTCGAAAGGTTTTTGTCGTTTTAACCTACGAACAAGTCCACTGTTGTCGAGTAATTGTAGTATTTCGACATTCTCGTGTTCATGTAGTCTCGTTTGTGTTTTCCCGTAAACCGTTTAATTTCCTCACTGACCGTAGGCACTTTTAGGTCCTTGTGGATGTCGTCGTTTCTGATGTACCATGGAGCGTTGACAATGCTACGAAGTACTTTGTTCTGAAAGGTTTGTAAAATTTTGATATTAGTTTTCTTTGTGCATCCTCAGAGTTGCACACCGTTGGTCCAAACTGGTTTTAGAATTTGTTTGTACAACAATAGTTTATTGTGCAGAGACAGCTCGGAATGTCTGCAAAGTAACCATCACATTTTTTTTGAATCTATGGCAAAGTTCTTCGCGTTTTTTCTTGATATATGTTCTTTCCACTTGAGCTTGACATCCAGTGTCATGCCCAGGTATTTCGCTGTGTTAGCGTGGAGGATTGTTTGACGGTTGATTATTATTGGTAAGTGATCTATTCTTTCTTCACCTGAAGCAATGTCTTTCAATTCTGAGTATTCTTCACCATATCTCACCCTAAATTGACGGGCAGAGATATATGATTTGAGAATCTGGCTCATCTGCCTAGGTAGATTTTTAGCTATCTTGTGTTCGAGGCCCTCGTGCCATACTTTGTCAAAAGCTTGGGCCACGTCTAGAAATATAGCGGAGCATATTTATTTTTCTTCTAGAATTCTTTCGATAACGTCGGTGATGCGATGCACTTGATCGATGGTTGAATGCTTGTTCCGAAATCCAAATTGATGAGTCGGGATGAGCTGTTTTTCCTCGATCACTGGTTTGAGCTGTTTTAGAAGCAAACAGTTTGGATATGATTGGTATCAGAGAGATTGGTCGATATGATGTTTTCTCATTGGGTGGTTTGCCCGGTTTTGGGATCATAATAACTTATGCAATCTTCCACTGCATCGGCACATATTGTAGTCGCCTAGTCGCAGCGCTGCATTGAATAGATGCGTAAGTTTCATTATACCCTTTTTTGGTAGTTCTTTAAGTACTTGACCACTTACTAGGTCATAGCCTGGCGCTTTTCTAGAACTGAGGTTCTTTTGAATCTCCTTGGTGACTTCATTCGGAGTTATAGGGTCTACAACTCTGTCTTCCATTCTATCTATTTCAGGTAGGATTTCATTGTCGTCACAGGGTGAGGTTGGAAGGTATTTTCTAGGTGCTCAGCAAATAATTCTGCCTTGTCGCTGTCTTTCCTTGCCCATCCACCATCTTCTTTGCGAATAGGTGGATTTTGGTTTTGTGGCCTTTTTAATTTTTTAGTCGCTTTCCAAAGATAGTATTCAGTGTCTTTATCGTCTGTTAAACCCCTTAGAAATTCTGAAATTGGTTTATCTGCAGGTGCTCTGGTTTGCTGCCATCTTCTCCGTGCTTTACGCTTCGTTGAGACAAGCTTTCTGATTTCTCTTGGGTAATTTATCCCCGGTATTTTATTTTTTGGCATGGGGGTATTGTTCCATGCCGCTTGTTGCAAGTTGGTAATAAGCAATTCTGCTTCTATGTCAAACTGTTCAATTGTTTTTAGTGGAATGTTTAGTTTGATACTTTCCTCCATTTCTGCTATAAATCCATCTCAGTCCGTCCATTTGTTCGTTAGTGACAGTGGATGTGATTTATTAATGATTGTCTCGCTTATCGTCAAGATTATTGGAGGGTGGTCTGATGACAGGTCGTAATTGTCTTCAATACTGATGTAGTTAGAAGATATACCTTTCAGTATGAAAAAGTCAATTAGATCTGGTATCTTATTGCTATCTGATGGCCAATATGTTGACTTGCCAGTGGAATGACATACACATTTGGCTTGTTTGATTGCTTCGTATAGCTGTTTTCCTTTGGTGGTGATAATCCTCGATCCCCAATAGGTTTGTTTAGCATTGAAATCACCTCCAATTGCAAAGTGGTCTCCTAGCGTTTGAAAGAGTCTGAGGTAGTCGTCTTTTTCTAGAGCATACCTAGGTGAGCAGTATATTGCAACAACTGTATAGTCCTTGGTTTTAGTATGTATTTTTACAGCTGTTGCTTGTATCTCGCGAGTTTCGTAATTGACTTCTATATAATGTTTGACATTATCCATTATTATTACCGCCGACCCACCCCTCGCTGTGTTGTCTGGGTGGATGGTGTGATACATCTTGTACCCTTTTATGTTCAGGTAGCTTTCTCTAGTAAAATGAGTTTCAGAAATCAAACCGATATCTATTTTCTGATCCCAGAGGAATAGTTCTAATTCATGGGCATGTTTGAGTAGCCTATTTACGTTCCAAGTTGCTATTCTACTAGAAACCATTTTTATTTCTTGTTTTTGGCGGCTGCCCTAATAGTAAGGATGATAATAATCATAGTATGCAATGGGTATAGGATAAATTAAATTAAAATACATGCTCAATCGACAATACCACCATATCCTTCAGAAAATCAGTCTGAAAAAAAAATAATAATATTAATAATAATAATAATTTTTATTTACGGTATTATACCATTTACAAAATACACAGTTAAGCAAGCGGAAAAATATTTAAGAACAAATATTTGCACAACACCATGGAACACACATAAATACAATAATAGTAACACTATTAAAGGGTATATAAAAATAACAAGATAAACTACATATAAAGCTATAAATAAATAACTAACGAACTATAGTAATAACATGTATAACTAATAAACAAGAATATTAAGTGAAATTACATGCTGAGGAATTGTTTTGCTTCTTTTTTTAAAACAGTAAGTAATACATCAAACATATTAATACTACTGCAAGATTTATTAACAATACTAATCGCCCTACTTAGAGGGTAATTTGCACCATAAGTAGTTCTACGAAAGTAAGGTTGTGACAACATAGGCATTCTAGTACTAATCTGACCCCCTTCCAGCTTGAACCACCAGTCCAACATCTTAAAACCACCGATGTTCAAGATGTCATCGCAAATTTACACCCAAAAAATGCACCTGGGTGCGATCTACTTACAGGGGAAAATCCTCAAGGAACAGAGCTGCGCAAGATACTTTATTCCCGTGAAAGGGGAATAAAGTATCTTGCGCAGCTCTTCAAAGCTATTCTGCACATTGGGTACTTCCCGGCCCAGTAGAAAGTGGCTCGGATTGTTCTAATTTTAAAACCAAGGAAACCCTGATGACTTAAAATCTTATCGGCCAATATTCCTTTTACCAATAGTGTCCAAGGTGTTTGAGAAGCTGTTAGTGAGCAAACTCCTACCAATTATTGAAAGCAACGAATATATCCCTGAACACCAATTTGGCTTCAGGCAGATGCACTCTACAATTATTGAACAGATTCATCGTGCTGTCCAAAAAATTAATGAAAGTTACGAAAACAAGCAATACTGCTCCGCAGTATTTCTGGATATATCACAGGCGTTCAATAAAGTATGACACATTGGTCTCTTATACAAGTTACTTCTCCTTTCCCCCCCAAACTATTTCATTGTCCTTAAATCCTATCTACATAACAGGCAGAAGATGACAAAATATAGAGACTTGACTATTGACATTCAAAGATCTTGGGCTACCAAAACGATATTTATTGGTGCTCTAGGAACGCTAAGAAAGAGTTCAAGAAATATGTTAAACAAATTCCAGGCAATCCGAATGCATTTTATACTGCGGAGAATCGCCTTACTAGGAACCGCACATATCCTAGTCCTAGAGTCTGAGGTTTGAGTCTTGAATCTTGAAGGAGATAATAATAGTAATAATAATGAAGATATTGACCTTATTTAACGAAGTTCGGCTAAATGTAAATGTAATTATACGAATTTATGAGGCAGTTAAACAAATTCCGCAAAGGTAACATTATAAAATACAATTTTAAATTATTCATTTTTATTATTTAAGTCTTCAGCTAATGTGTTAAGAAAATTACAAGGCAGTTTTTTTCAACATTTTATACCAAAATACTTAAAGTCGCCAGGAATGGTATTATATTGGGTGATTCATACAAGACTCGTCCCTTAGCAATTCGAACAACTCAACTTTCAAATTCATAAATAAATGTTGATTGATCTATGTTAATCTTTAATAAAATTTGAATAATCAGTGGTGCCTTATTTCAGGCTAACAAATTATACGCTGAGCGAATTTCTCAGCGGCTTACTGCGAGCTTTTTCACAGCGTATCTGTTCAGGGACTTTGCTAACTAAGCGCATCAGCCGCTGAGCGTCCCTGAATGCGCCCATTCTTTGGAAAGTTATAAGCATTTTAATTTTAATACATCAGGCAACACTGCAGCCCGCAAACTACTGTTTATATCAAGGTACCATATCCATTACATACCTGCAATAGTCTGCTTGTTTATTAATTAAATACAGCTTGCAAATCTAGCAAATTTTATTTAATTAAACAATCTGTAACAGTTCTACAAAAATTGCTCCGTATAAGCACCATTATTAGCCACACACGTTTCGCAGCGTAAATACTACGGCTTAAGTTCTGGAGCATATTTTCAGTGATTAAACTGAATGCCTCTAAGATTCTGTTTTGAAGATCATTGATATATTCAGCAGGTGTTCTGTATACATGATCTTTTATAAAAACCCCACAAGAAGAAGTCTAATGGGGTCAAATCAGCGGAACCAATCCATCGTCTTCCAGACTCCTGATTTAACCATTCTCTGCTTTGCAGACTCCAGTGGGCAGGGGCGCCATCAAATTGGTACCATATTATTCTTCTAGTTGCTAATGGCAAATCCATCAATATGTCATGTAGAGTGTTGTCCAAAAACTGTACGTAATTTTCAGCAGCTAGACGTTGTGGCAAGAAAATTGGTCCAATAACCCTGGTATTCAAAATTCCTGCCCACACATTTGAGCTAAAACGCTGTTGATGGTTACGTTCTCGAATCGCATGAGGATTTTCAGTGGTCCAAACATGGTTATTCCACACATTAAAAATGCCGCCTCTTGTATTGTGACATGCAATACCCCGAGTGCTAGTGCCAGGTTTATCACGTACCATGTTAAGAACTTCTTCTTCAATCTGGGGTGTACGAACTCTACGAGGGTGTCCACCGGCAAGAGCTGATTTAGGTATAACGGAACCATTTTCCCGAAGTCTTCTATCTAGTCTAATGAAGGTCATGCGACTAGGATGTCTTCTTTGAGGATAACTCTCTGCATATAGGGCTGTTGCTGCATTGCTATTTCCGTGACATTTTCCGAAAATCATGTACATATCGGCGTATTCTGGGAAACTGAATTCCATTGCAAGAAAATCAACCATAATTTCTCGTTCTGAACAAGTTTCCTTAGTAAAATCGTTGATTGAAATTCCCTCAATCAACGGTAAAATTTTGCCGTATCATGAACAAAAAGGGTACTTTACCTGAAAAGAAAATAGTTTTCGCTTCAATGCCAAGACCGACTTGTTTTTCAAAAACTGAAAATATTCTTACAATTCTCTTCAAACCAAGCAGGACTTAATCCCACAATCTTAAAATAAAATTCAAACATTTTTAGTCCATCGCACCTATTGTAACATCAATCCTGGGACACACTGTATATTATAATATTTGGGAAAAATTAATTCAGTTGTTAGACGAGGTAAATATATTTTGTCATACATAATTTACAATTAGTTATGTAATTCATCAAACTTCTTTTGACAATCTACTTATTTTAAATATTGAGTTATTAAGCAGGGACATACAAAGTGTCTTAAAATGAAATACCTCTAATATGATTTGAATTTTCCATGTAAAGTAAAATGTGCCGCTCTCGCGTAATGCTGTTATGCTAGTAGACGGAAGAATTAACTCTCAATTAACTCACATCGAAAATGTGCATCAATAATAAAAATCTTTTCTTGCACAGTGTACATTTTGTATTGTATTAACAAATTTAATTAAAATTATTTGAAGTGAATTAGTTTACTTTTTCATTTTACAATTAACTAATGACAGCTCTGGATAATGCAATACCAATTACAATGTAGTGGCACATAAAAGTTTAAATGCAAAAAAATTTTCAAAAGTAGCTAGATTTAATTTTTTTAAGACACCCGATATTATATGTAGGTCCTTTGTTTTAGTGAATATGAATTAATTTTGAAAAATCTGTAAATATGCAAATTTTTGCAATTCTTAACAAGTGGCTGCTAATAAGCTATAATAAAAAAATAGTAAATATAAAAACAGAAAATGGTTATCTCTGGATTTGGAAAATTCATTCAAATTTATTAAAAATGCCCTTGTTGAATTGGATAACAATTTATGAAACATTAGCTACTTTCTGTTTTGATATAGAATACGCGTTTGCAGATTTTTTTTATAATTTTCATAATTTTCCAGAAGGAAGCAAAGCAGAAATTATTAAATTCAAGCCTGAATGGAATATAGAAAATAACGAACAAAGGCAAAGGCAAACATGGCCTTCTCCTTTGGGGAAAGATTGAAAACATTACCTTCTTAATATAGATAACTCTCATACTTATAACATTTTCGTTTCTGTTTTATACTGTTGTTTTATCTCAGTATTACTACGTAATTACCGAGTCTAAGCAGTTGCTCTCGAACTATATTTCAAATCCGTTTTATACCCAATTTTTTCTAAGATAAATTTAGAAAACACCCCATAAACTGGGTTACTTAAGCAATTAAGTATATATAAATTTAAACACACTTTATGGCTTGCTCTTCTATTTTTACATTATTCTTTAACACAAGCTTGTCGGATTTTCAATAAAGTACTTTGGAAGGAATTTAGGATTGCTGTTCTAAAGAAGTACAGTTGTGGACAGAAAAAAAATAGGACAACTCGAAAAATCAAGTAAACTTTATTCTATAAAATTTAGTTGCTTGATTTTGGCTTTATAATTATGATATTTTTGTCACATTGACTTGCAATCAAATTACAACCCAGGGGCCATTTTAAACTAGAAAAAAAACACTGTCCTATTTTTTTCTGTCCACAACTGTACATACCTTGTTTTACAAAATCTGCATGGATTTTTTAATTAGGGCAATTTGTACGGTCTGCTCTTAATGTTTGAAGTTTGCGTTTGGGCCCATCTTTGTGTCTCTTGGGGCTGGTATTTCGGTACAGAATTAAGCTAAAGGTTGACTCCGAATTTAAGCCACCTTAAGCTAAGTTTTAGGTTAAACTTGTATTCACGTATCAACCCTAGATACGTTTATTTTTCAGTTATTTTCCTTCGTTGTGAAATCATTTATTCCCAAAGAAACTCTTTGCTGGAGAGCTAATTGCAAGGTTTGTTAGGATATTAAAAACCACTCCTTCAAGTAGATATTTTCATTGTGTTGCTGCAGCAATTTTATTTAATTGCAATTTAAGTAAATTTCATATCAGCATTACAGCCATTAACCAACTTTCACTAAGAAACTGTTGTATTTTTAATACGGTTTAAATCTTTATAAAAAAGTGCAAATAGCTCTAGGAGGCAGAGGTTTAGATAGAAAATTGGCTTAAGCCCGTCATACCTCACTCAAGCCCTAGTTTAGGCCAGCTTAAGCTAAACTTATTCTTAAATCTGTACTAAAATACTGAGCCTAAATTGTTTCAATTAACTATCTTACTTATTTGATGCAAACAGACGTTGATAAAGATTCGTAAATCTTTAATATTTCCCGAGAAAACTAACGTGTAATGGTTTTTAGCATTTGTTACCAAACCAATTTAATTAACAATACAAGCTCTTAAATCACTTTAGGCATGTAACACATAATTTGTTTTCTACTGTCAAAAACAATTTTCAAGGAAATAAAACTATAAAATTTACACTTTCGTTAAATGAACAAGCAACACATTTATGACACCATAAAATGCAGATGAGAAAATAAATTTTCCTAATTCAATTAGGGCCATTTGAAGTTTACACTTGTATACTAATAAAGTGTGTTAAAAAATACGTCAAATCCACACGGTCATTCCAAACACCATCATATAATATTTGAAAAGTATTATTTTATTATACGAGTATATAGGCTCACTTGTAATTTACTTTATTTTCTGTTTCGATATGAATGCTAAAAATGTTTTACTTTAAGATATGTTAGTAAGGTAATTAAGTTTTACTTTTTAGTTTTTGCAAAATTACAAAAGGTGGAAGGAGTGTTGCAATTCAACAGTGCAAGGAATGTAACCCAAACTCAGAGCTAATTGGAATATAACACGACAACTTCATTAGTGTTTAGTAGGAGGGAAGAAGAAAGAAGAACAAAAAATAATAAAAGAAGTAAGGCGAGAAAAAAAAAGAAACTGAAAATTAAATGCAAGCAGCAAAATATGTAACCTAACCTAACCTAGCAGAAGAAGCACAATAAAGTGATTCAAAGCACTCTTGATGCCGTTTTTTAACTCACTTTGTAAAAATCAACAAAAAAAATTATACCCTTTCATGAGACACGCATAACATATGCCCTTATCATTTAAACGCGTAACCTACCCTCATAGCTTAAAATGATCCCCAAATAATCCTAGTAGTTACCAGCTCTTAAGTATCACCCCTAAAAAGCATCCACCAACCTTAAACGTACCCCATGTTCAGCGGCTATGATACGTAATGGTTGTTAACATGATCGTGTGTGACACTGGCATATTAACTCGCATTGTCACTAATTCAATGGTTTCAATGACCGGTTGGTTGTTAACGTAGAAAATCACTTGACTAGGGGATGCGTTGCTCATAGATAACATCTCTCTTTGAGAGATCCTAAATTGATTGGCCAACTGCGTTCAAAACGGGTTGATTAACGGAATTGACGGCATTTTTTCGAGGTCTAAATGGTAATAAATTTAGTTACGTTGTTACGCTAGGGTTAGCTTTACCGAAGGGTTGTGGGTATTTTCTGTTAATTAAATGAAATTAAGAAGCATTGTTGGTTTAAGACTCACATATGCTCGTCGTATAAATTTAACGTTTTACTATTTTAACTGTCCTGAGCGTAATCCTATAATATTTGATTAAAAATTATGGGAAAGGAGAAGATCCTTATCTTAGAAAAACGAAACGACCGTACTTTTTTAATGAATACTGAATAAACAAAACGAACTATTTGTTTCTTTTACTGCTACCTTTCCATTTTGTAGGATATCTCGAAAAAATGTTAATAAAATGCAAGCTGTAACTTTAAATATTTTGATAAACAACAATATGGTTAGATGGTAAACGTATAAAATGGCTTCCATTATTGATTTTTACCGACTTATATCTATTTATAAACGACATCGGCGTCCATTCCATATCCTAAGATAATGCAAGCCTGGCAGGTGGTCCTGCATTGATGCCCGTGTCTACATGAACTCGACCATTCTTGATACGATATCCTGATTATTATTTATAAACCATCTTGCTGCATTCGAAACAAACCAGCTACACATTTTTCAAGTTCTTCTTGTATTTCTAGTTTGATTTATAAATTTTAAGCGTTTTTAAAATTGTATGTATAATGTAGTTCTCGTTTTAAATAAAGTCATGGCAATTATGCGCATCTTTGGGACAAAAAACAAATGTAAATTTTTACGATTGTGGTTTGAAAACTGTTTCGAATTGTTTGTAAATTTGTATCGGGTAATTCTGAATCTTTGTTGGTCGGAATATAAAATGGTTTATAATGAAGCATAGATCTTTTAAATTTTGAATTTTGTTTTATTTGGCACCGCAATACTGTAACTATTTAAACAATCATTAGATAATTTTTAATTATCTGACATAAAATCAATTTGTAAGATGTCAGAAAAACTAATTTTTAACGATTTTTCAGGTGATTACCTACTCGATTTTTTATTATCTCGCAATAACGTACTCTTCTATGTTTTCCTGGCAGCATGTAGAAGTATGGACTTGCCCCCCCCCCCCCCCCCATAAGCAATCTCTGGATACGCCACTGAGCGGTAGTAAGGTATAGAAATCTAGTGTCAATAAAGCTAGAGAGCTTACTGAATAGCAGATTCGAAGACGAAAATGTAACAATTAATTAATATAAGGGAAGAAGAAATAGGTAATTTAAAAATGCTTAAACATGAATAAAAACAAGTTGATGGTAGTCAATAATAGAGAAAGACCTGGAAATATAAACGTATTTTGCAACGGACAAGAGTTGGAAATAGTGACACAGTGCGAATATCTAGGAAGTGTAATAACTATTGACGGAAAAACTGATTTACTGAAATTACAAATAGGTAGGAAAGGCAAGAAAAACATATGGGGGGGGGGTGACACTATGCCGAACTATGAAAAAGAGAAACAGACACTAAAGTTAAAAAACAAGTAGGTACATAACACCATAACAGTGCCCATACTGACGTACGCAGATGAATGTTGGGGTATTGACGAGGAATCTAGAAAGTAAAATAAATGCAGTTGAAATGCAATATTTAAGAAAAATAGCAGGTAAAGCGAAATGGGGCCACTTCAGAAACGAAGACCTCCGGAGAATGGCAGTACACTTATGGATAAGAAATTCCTGGGGCATATCACAAGAATGAACGAGGACAGATTGGGCAAGAGAATAACGTAGGCGAGAAGGGATGAGAAAAGAAGAAGTGGAAGGTGACATAAATTGAAAAGAAGAGAGGAAAAACAATTGGACAAATGAGAACATTAGTCAGGAATCAAACCGATTATAAGAAGTGGATGCAGGGATAAGAAATGGACTACAAATCCGACGCTCTAAAATGGCATAATGATAAGGGAAGAAGAAGAAGTAATTTGCATCATAAAAGTGAGGTACTGTACTACTTCTTTTCTTAATAGCTATTGATGGAATTAGAAAGAAGAAGGTGGACAGATCCAAAATGAGTGCCTTCTACACTGTATTTTGTGTTGGTAACTATACTCTATAACTACATTAAATGAAGTCAGAAGTAAGGTGTTTGAGTACATCAAAAGGTTCCATGAGGTGGTTTCTTGCTCTTCTTACTTCGCATCAAGGAAGACGACTCGGAAGTTGAAGAAGTGTTGCAAAAAGGTAAGATAGTTCTAGAATGATGTGCCTCCTTTTTATACTGAAAATCAAAAAAGGTTGAGACACTCTTGGTGTATTTTGTGTTGTTGGTACTTAGTCATGCAATTAGAAGGAAACAGTTGATGAAGGTAGAATCCAGTAAACTGATTTTTTGTTCTACTTACTACTACCTACGCCTCCGAGATTGAAGAAGTACTCAGTGAAGGTAATGTAGTTCCAGGATGAGGTTTCCGCTTTTTATATTTAAAATCAACAAACGGGGGCCATTCAAGTTGGTTGTTGTGTTGGTACTTGGTAATGAATTATAGGAAGAAGTTTATGAACACAGAATCGTTCCAAAAGGAGTTTTCTTTTAATCTACCTACTTCGCAACAAATACAGGAGCCTTTATGACTAAGGAAGTATCAAAACAGTGAAGAAGAAGGTTGTCTGCTGATCATACTAATAAATCAAGAAATGCGGGGTCCTTGATACTGTAGTTTGTACTAGTCGTTGTAGATGGAGTTACAGGAAAGGTGTTTAAGAAGACGAACGAATCTCAGGAGAAAAGTTTTCTGATTTTTATACTTGGAATTAAGAAATGTGGGGACGAGGCTGAAGAAGACCCTATACTACCCTTTATGTTGATGGTCAATGGTGGGGCATAATTAAATCGTAATGTCGATTTCAAAAAAAATCTGTAACCTGCTGAAGTTAGTTTATTATATTTAGAATTGTGCTTTTGAAAATTAGACAATATCAGTTAAATACTTTTAGTTAATAATTTAAGGATTAGTTATGAAACTAAGAAGTACTGCTGATGATAACCAAGCCAAAACCAATATGTTAATTTTTTGTAGTTAACACTTGAGTGTATCTGCTGGAGAGCCACAATAAACTTTAAGATAATTTGTTGCTACAAAGCGATCAGGTGGGCTTGATAAAGTTTATTATATGATTTTGGTTGAACATCTGACCTGGATCAATAAAACATGCTTTTATTTAAAAGGGTTATAACAAATTATAAGTCCATGGTACTAATATCTATTTTTCCCAAATTTTTTGAAAAACACAACCGATTCCATTAAATTGTGTTAATTTTACAATAATTAAAGGTTTCAGAAATTTTATTTTAAATTTTACAATATTTATTGTGTTATGGTATTAGAAAGAAACCATAACTATATACAGTGAATGAATATATTAAATAATCACATCTGGTTTTCCTAGCATATACACCTCCATCGACTCTTTAAGCAACGAAAACAACACCACCCTTATTTGTATAATATTTTACTGCGTACCATAATTTATTATTCTAACATATGACTTCTTTATATCAGAGGATTAAAGTTGATTCTTAAAATAAACAGATGGGGTTCCTGCATAATGTTTACATTTATTTGGTATGCAAAAGCTTGAAGTAGTAGCATGCATTCTATTCAATTAAGTACACAACTTGGAACGTAAAATAAACTAAGCTACCTCTTTAGCGAACCGTCCCTACCTAATAACGCCCATTAGATGTATTTTTGTTAAGTGCAGTAGGAAATAAGAAGGTGTTAATTGCGAATAATTAAAGATTTATTAACGATAAATCAATTTGCGCCTACACCAACCAATTAAACTCTAGTAGGTTAGCATGTTCGATTGCTAACTTATTACCTACGATAGTTTTTGATGGGAAAAATACTATATTTTTTTAAACGCTTATGAATAATCTTCCTCGTTAGCAGAAACGAGTCATATTTTATTCCACATTATAAGATAGTTAAGACTAAAACCTACAATCTATTTAAATTCCGATCGAAACGCTCGTTTGACTACGGGGCATACCTAATTTTCGTTTGTGGCTCGAATATTACTCTTAAAATTATTTATTCTTCTACCTACGTTTCGTGGTGTTTTATATCATCCGAATCTTCGCTGCAATAATAATAATTCAAATGTAATCAGTGAACAACTCCATATTTCATCAGATAATTTAACCATACTTTCACTTAATCTCGGTGAGCTTTACGTGCCCGAAGCAGATCGGCTACCAAAACCGTCTTAACACAATTAATTCTCGCTGAGGTGCGCCGACTTTCAAAAAGTTCAAGTGTAATGTTAAAAGGGGCGTTATGGGGGCCTCAATCACGCGTAATTAATTTCTCACGGGTGTGATGAAAGCAACCACGAACAAGAGGATCTGATTGAGTCATCAGTCGCGCTATAAAACGCTGTAATAAATTACCAGTCTTACCCTCAGCCCACGGTAAAGCTCGTTCTACAACGACCGGTGACGTTGCATTTATGCAACACACACTTCTAATTAAACTGTCGGATTCGAACTTATGATTTTATTTGCTTAGTCGTATCATAACCGACTAGGATCTGATTGAATGACTGTTCGTTAGGAGAATTTAACTGGTGAATCATAAACGGCTTTGTTACCTTAATTAAGCAAATATCTACTAATATACAACTAATGCATTAGTAATTAATAAAAAAAGGAATACAATCCGTTAACAGAAGCTTTGGTAGTTAAATGAAACGGAAATGCCGAAACAAAATATTTAAAAAGCATGTATCTACTTAGAAGATTCCTACTAAGAAAAATTATTTTTGACCATCAAATAAATATTCGGAAAACCGAAGAGTTTAATATCGGTGGGTTCATAGACCAACTAAAACACCATACAAAGAAGTTCATAAGTCGTAGAAGCAAAATAAAAGGAGTTGAACAAAAGTAAAAAAATAATAAAGAGAATTGAAGAAACAGAAAAACAAGAAAAAGATGAATATGAATAATAACAAGAAGTAAATGAGGAGGAAAAAGAAGAGGAAGGAAGAAGAATAGGAAGGAAGAAGAAGAAAAAGCAGATTGATAAATAATTTTCTATCGCATCGGGTTGCTTAAAACCAAATATTTAGAATGGATATATTTCAGGGAGGTTTTATATACTGCAAATAGCTGTTTAAAACAAAGAAGAAGAAGAAGAAGAGGAAAGAGAAAAGGAAGAAGAAGAGAACGAAGAAAAGGCAGAAGAAGAGAAAGAGAGAGAGAAATAAAAGAAGGCAATATTTTAACATGATAAATTATTACTTTGCAAATATAATGCACCGAAGATCTGATTTTATACCAAATATAGAAGAAGACAGACTTTAGCTTTTACAACATACTTTAAGTTAAACTATTCCCTTTACTTTACACTTTATTTGATACCCTAAATGATCACCATTTTTTAGCAGCCCTCGCAACTGTTGCTTATTCAATAATTTAAGAAAGGGACAATTAAGGGGAAATTATACAAAACCGCCAGCAACAGTCTAATAAATATAACTCGTTCTGTTGTTACCATTTTGAGTTGCAATTCCAACGAGCTGTAGACATGCTTCTTTTTAAATGTAAGTTTTCCAGCTACTCATTTAGAAATTACCTGCCCAGTAAATCAATATGAAGACTAAACTAGTCCTTCATGGAATTTACATCTTTGATGCTGCTGAATTAAGCAAATACATGAAAAACTAGCGTATATTTTACCTTCAACTAAAGTAAATGTTTCTGTATTAGCAGGAATGATCAACAGCAATTTCTTTTAATATACTATAGCACAGCAAAATCAAATATTTCATTTATCGCTTGCCTTTAATAAAAACTGTATTAATAGTGTGGCGTATAATCAGGAGTATACAAAAAATGTCAAGCAAACTTTCGCTTTGCTTCATTTTAGCAGAAAATTGGAATTTTTTTAATACAAAATCACATCCTGATATATAAAATTTAAAAATTCATATAAAAAATTTATTCAAAAACTACAGCAAACTTTTGCGTTAAGGTGAACTAATTAAAATTAAGCCAGATGATAACAAGTTCTTCCTAAAATACGGTTTTATGATTCTAATAACATGGACGAAATCAACGTCGTTAGAAATGGCGGCAGATATAATATATTGCAATAATGCATCCTCCATCTTTCCTTGTTAGTTCATCCATTGATGGATAATTTGGTGCACATGGAATTTAAAAGTGATAATTGGAAGGGAGTGGAAGGAAACTTTGCAAATTCAGTGAAGCAAACATTGAAATTCTGGGAATAATCAATACAAAGATAAAAGGAACGGGAGGAATGGTCTTGTAAAACTAATTTCTACTAATTTACAGCGGGGTTAGCAAAAGATAAAAGGGCAGCGGCAGGAGTTGGGTGCAATAAGTAAATCAAATAAATGAGGTACAAGTTTGGAACAAATGGACTGAACAAATAATAGGTAGATCTAAAAGATAAGTCAATTTGCAAAATCAAAATATTTACAATTTATGGGCCTAATGGAGATGAGTTAATAGAAATCAAAGGCAAGTTCTGGGAAAATCTAAATTTTGCTACAGAAAATAATAAGGAAAAAATCTTTGTCGCTGGTGACTTCAATGCTAGAGTAGGAAGAAGAAATGAAAAATTCACTAACCAACAAATCAAAAGAAAAACTGAATATGAAACTATAAGGTCATACAAATTATGAAACAGAGAAACAGCTACAAAATACGAACAAAGAATTGACAGCAATCCAAAGATGAAGAATACTACAAGGAGAACTAGACTTAGAACTGAGGTGGTAAACGTTCAAGAAAATCATTAAAAGGGCAGCAGAAGAAACATGTGGTGAAAGTAAGAAAAGTACGAGGGTGTTTAATTATCTAGCTGGCCTTGAGCACTTCCAGTTCAGATAAAAAATTGATTTACTTAGTTTTTACAAATCAATAAATTCATTATGAATTACGGCGTAAAATGTCAAATTTCTAATCTTTAAAATCATTGAGAAAAAGTTTGTTGAAAAAGTGTATGTTAACGAATTTGTAATTATGGAAAATTTTGAATGGCGAGCAGTTATTCGGTTTTTTACTCTTCAAGGTAAAGGACCGAAAGTCATCCAAGATGAAATGATGGAAGTGTACAAGGAATATTGCCCGTTGTATTCAACCATTAAGTTTTGGTGTGCAGAGTTTAAGAGGGGAAGAACAAGTCTTCGAGATGATCCCCGTTCTGGTCAACCTGCAACCACCATTACCGATGATGTAGTGGCTTCAGTCCATAGAGTAGTAGAAGAAAAGCGTCGTGTGACCACTCATCAGATAGCCCGTAAATTGGGGATTTCTTATGTTACTGTTTGGAAAATTCTCCGCCATCATCTGCTAATGTCCAAGGTTTGCGCAAAGTAGGTTTTAACAAGAGAAATGAGAGAAGCTCGAGTGCAAAAGTCAGCTTTACTTTTGGCTCTGTATCGACAAAATAAACAAGAATTTTAGAAACTCTTGTGACTGATGATGAGACATGGATCCGGTGTTATGATCCAGAAACCAAGAATCAGTCAAAACAATGGAAACACTGCGATTTACCACCCCCCAAAAAAGGTAAAGGCGACCCTGTCGCGCCAAAAAGTAATGGCAACAGTCTTCTGGGATTCGAAGGGTATTCTCCTAATAGATTTTTTGGAAAAGGGGAAAACAATTACAGGCACATACTATACTGAACTACTAATAAAATTAAAAGAAGCAATTAAGAAAAAGCGTCGTGGGGTGTGGACCAAAGGGTTGAAGTTGTTGCATGACAATGCACGAGTCCACACGGCCAAGATGGCAGTCGCAAAAGCGCAAGAATTAAAGTTTCAAATACTTGCACATCCAGCTTATTCTCCAGATTTGGCTTCATCGGACTACTGGCTATTTCCTAAGCTGAAAGAGATTCTGAAGGGTCAACGCTTTTCCTCCGAAACGGACGCTTGTAATGCTGCAGAACGGTTTTTTGAAGAACAAACTTCTGAATTTTTTGTTGAAAGGGATAAGAGCATTGGACCACCGCTGAGAAAAGTGCGTTCGTGTAGAGGAAAGTTATGTTGAACGTGAAAAAAGTTTCAAACCTCCAGATGAACCAGAAGTGGTCTAGGTCAGATATATAATTAAACGCCCTCGTAGCAGTAAAAAAGACTAGTTGGTGGAATTCTGAAATAAAAGAACAGGTAAAATTAGAAAAAAAGAAATGGAAGACATACTTAACAGAACTCAAAATATTAAACAACGAAGTTTAGTCAAAGTGATGTTAAGATCAGCTGAGGAAAAAAAATGAGAGCAGATGTTCAGAAATACTAAGGAAACCCAAAACTTGTATAGAGTGTTAAAGACCCTAAGGACAGGAAAAAAATCACAAGAAATAAAAATAAAGACCAGAGACGGGAAATTACTAACAGATGAAAACCTAAAGATGGAGGGAATACTTCCAAGAAATAGTAGAAGCTACACAACATGGGAAAGACCATGAAAATAATATGGTAAATGTAATAACAGAAGAGGCGAGTGAAGTAGAGGAAATACCGGTTGATAAAGTGATGGAAGCGCTTAGATAAAAGTTAAAACTTAAAAAATTAAAAAGCCCCTAGATACATGCTGTTGTCGCAGAAATGTTAAAAAGGACGGAAAAGGAAAGAATTGCATTATAAAGGGTGTTTCAACAGAAAGTGACTGTTTCGAATTACCCGCAATTTTGCACAGAATCGACATTGACGTTTGAGGTTAGGCATACTTATTGTAGAGACACAGCAAAATAATCATGGAACGTTATACAGTGCAAGAACGAGTAACAATCGTGAAAACTTATTATGAAAATCATGGTTCGTATGCAATTGTGCAGCGAAAATTGCGTGCAAAATTTGGACGTAATCGTGTGCCAGCAATCAACACCATTAAGAAGTTAATGAAAAAATTAGAAGAGAGTGGTTCGACTGCAAACAAACCAACTCATGTACGTGCACGTAGTGGTCACTCTGAGAATAATATCGCTGCTGTGAACCAAAGCGTGACTGAAAATCCAAACTCAACATCTCACCGTCTTCTTTGCAGCGAATATTAAAAAAAGACCTGCACTTAAACGCATACAAAATGCAGTTGACTCAGGAATTGAAGCCTAGAGACCACGGAGTGCGCCGTACCCTTGCCGACTGGATGCTACAGCAGCAAACAGTTGACTGAGTTGACCCTCTTTTTTTAAATAGAATCATTGTAAGTGACGAGGCTCATTTTCACCTCGATGGTTTTGTTAATATGCAAAACTGCCGAATTTGGGGAGCTGAAAATCCTCATGTGGTTCAGGAAAAACAAATGCATCCGGTGAACATTTAAATGATGTTATTTTCCATACATAATTCCCATGTACCAGTATCATAATAAATAAAACAAATACAAAATATTCCTAATCATTTTCATTTTATTGCAATAACAAAACAGTCACTTTCTATTGAAACACCCTTTATTTGTAGATACGTGTAATAAAGCATGGACAGAGGAAAAAATACCCAAAGATTTGCAAACAGGACAAGAGAACATCATGAGAGAATGTGAATCAACAACGTGTGTATTCGCAGATGATGTGGTAATGACGGCGAACAGAAAAGGAGATGTACAAGAGAATTTGGAGATGTGGAATGAAACATTAAGTATGGAATAAAAATAAAAAGAAAATAACAACAAAATAAATATTAAAAGACTTGCATAAAATAGAAATAAATGTAAACAATGAACAAACTGAACAGGTAAACAACGTCCAGTACCTAGGAGTCACGCAGGCCAAGAAATTAACATCAGCGAAAAGAAAGACAAAAACTGCTGAAATATTCCATGGAATAAAAAATAATTTTACAAATGAAAAGGAAATTTCTACAAAAATCAAAAAAGATTAGTGTTTAATACAATACATAGGCCAATGCTCACAAATGGATGTAAATCATAGGTGGGACCAAGAAGGATAAAGAGCAAAATACAAGCGCTGGGATGAAGTACTTACGAAGGGAACCTTTCGTCAGTCTAGTGGGGTCTGAGAAACCCCAGCCTAACTATTTTCTTAATATTTCTGTAAATAATAGTCCCACATACTCCATTTGATGAGTAGCTGCTTGTATGAATAGGTTTTTTTATAAAAAAATATTATTATAACATAGTAATAAATCACTAATGCTATAAATTACGTAAAACCCACCAATAAATTACTAAAAAAAACGGATAGCAAGTTGGGGTTTATGAGACCCCACCAGACTAACGGCGTAACAAATTTTCAGCAGACCAACGAAGAGTTTTAAAGGTGTAACGAGAAGAGACAACACGAAACATAGACATACAAGAAGAACTAATGAATAAATCAGTTAAATGATATTAAAGAGAGACAAATAACGAACATCAAATACCCTGAAAAACCATACAAAAAAAGATTAATGTAAACATACGTATTTCGGCAACCTCAGTGTAAAACTTTCTTGTTTCTTGACAAACTTGGTTGGAGTCAGTCTCTGAAGATATTCACAATAAATGAAACTGAACTGAACTCAAGGAAGTTTTGATCGTGAACGGGAGCACTACGGGCCCGAAGGGCCCGCAATGTTTCCCCCCACGACCACGGCTGATTTAAAGCATGTGCTTTCTGCAGCCTGGAGTGGATTGATTGTTGGGGAATATAAATGAAACTAAATCTACGTGTTTATATACTATTCGGGCATGGGTGGGCGTGTCGAGGCACGGTCATACGCTACGTTCAACAAAACATTTAATTCCATATTTGGCATCGGTTCAATGTCTTTTTTCAAAACGTTATTGTTTCTATTCTTAAAATAGAAAATACTTTCAAAATAATTTAGCTGCTTTGGTGAACATAATTCCTTTACAATTTTTAAATCGGTGCCTTGAATGCTGTGCTCAGTGGCACAAATACGAGTATGTTGAGCTACACTTAATCTTTCTACTCTATTGAATCTGAAATGAGCCATAATGTTCTTTGAATCTAATGCCAAAATAGCGTTTTGTTTGCCCAATATATTTTGAATTATAGTGCGTAAATTGCTGATTTCTGCAAAGTCTTAAGTTTGTTTATTGGATTTCTTAAATAACTCCTAATACTGTTGGAGCCGTGAACAGTTTTAAATTCAACGTTTTTACAAATTTTCCCAAGCCCTTTCGTGGCCGATGAAACGGAATTTTAAGACAGTTCTTTGACTTTTAAGGCTTTGGAGGGTTGAGAGATTTCGAATATTCATTTTTATCCTCTGCCTTCCTATAAGGTAAGTCCGGGAGTGATGCCGTGCCGGGTGAGATGCCACTTGTTAATATCTCGAAGGTTTGTTGACGTACGTCCATTATGCGACTAGTTTTGGTAAGTTTTTGGCGATAATAATTTTTAATTACACTCAAAGTTTCCGTGACGATTACAACAAGATGTGCCAACAACAAATTACTTGATATTTTGAATCTAAAGTAATTAACCAGCGAAGTAAGACCCTAAGAGGTTGTGTTAATAGCAATTTGGATGTGTTTAGACGTACGTAGGTGGTACAGTAGGAAGTGGCATCTCACCCATACCTTTGGTAGGGATGCCACATTAATAATCGGGTGAGATGCCGACATGCATTTGGGTATCATTTTTTATTTTTTTGTAGCTATGCCTACGGAATACAAGAGAAAAAATAATTTGCGTGGAGAATGGACTCAAGGTTGAGATGCAAAAATTGGATTCATGAAGAGTGTAGCAAATTTGAAGATGTGTGTGAAATGTGTGCCAAAATTTTGCTGACATTGAAAAAATGAATAGTGCCTACCACATAATATTATTTTGTTCAATAAAATATGTTTTGTATCATTTACTGGTTCATACTAATAACAACTACCAATTGACATCTGTCCTAGCATGATTTGGCATCTCACCCATAGATCCTGGGAGAGATGCCAAAAGCAGTATCTCTGCTGAAATGTAAATTTATTTTTTGAAAATAATCTTAGCTTAGATTTACTTTAAATATCCTACCCCACATAGTAGTGGCTACTTCTGAGTGAATTTGGAGCTGTCTATCTCTTTACACAAGCTTGCAAACTTAATTTTAAAATTAGGTGTGGCGTCTCTCCCGGACTTACCCTAACTTTTTTTTTACTAAGTAGTAGTACCGTATACCGCCCTTCTTAGATGTGTGAGTGAGAACTAAATGCTGATTTGTTAAACCTTTTGAAAATCATGTTTAACGTTTTTTGGATCGTTTGGATCGATATTGTTACAAGTATCATACACTGCTCCAAGAACGTCCTAAAAATAATTAACAAACTTCTCCCTTTCTCTTTTTCTTTTGCGCTCTTTATACCTCTACAGTGTCGAGGTGGCCGGACACACCGAGCCGCAGAGCGATCACCCATCCAAGTTCTGGCCAAGCAGGATCTTGCTTAACTTTGTACATTTCAGTATTACGTACGCTTTCACTCTGCCGTACTGGGGGTTTAACAAACTTTTAATAAATCGGAAAAATGACAACTAAATATTAATTAATAAACGCTTTGCACTAAATTAAGAGAGTCTTAGTCATATAAGCCCTAAATGTAACTCTTAAAAACTGTTATAAAAATAAATGCTTCAAAATTCAGGAAAACAATTCAAGAAAAAATTGATGATATTGCGTATCTCCACCTCTATTCTGGGTTACAGCCTGACAACGACGACCAATACTTAAAATGGGTCTTTTTATGACATTCTGATCCAGTCCGTCCCTTATTTCGCCGATTAACTTCCTCTAGGTTGTTAGGTTGGTTTAGGTGATTTCTTAAACTCCTAACAAGCATATTCCAGACATAATTTGCTGAACTGAGGTCAGCACTGCGTGTTGGACATCCCATGGTGTTAATTTCAATCTGTGCAAGGTAATTTTGGACAGGACAGTGTGAGGTGGGGCATTATCGTTTATAAATAAGAAATTTGGACCGATCTAGGGCCCAAATTGCACAACATGCTGTTCAAGAATATTCGTTATGTAACGATTAACATTAAGATTGCTATTATTCAATTGAAAATAATGCAGGAATGTTGCAGAAAGTACAATTCAATTATTTGTGTAGAATCGACCTTAGCATCCAGGAAAATGGTGGTCACTTTGAACATTTATTGCAAATCTATTAATAAAATTACTTGTTACTAGCAAACTTTATCAAATTGCCATTTTGTCATTTGTTTCTTAGAATACCAAGTTACTAGATTATATTTTGTTTTAAGAAATGTACAGGGCCAGTCACTTAGGTTTTAAATTTTTGTGTTTAAACCGTAAAAGACATCAGAAATTTTAAACAGGCAAACTATTGAATGTATCTTTCTGAAAAAAAAATTATTTTAATTATCGGTCTTGCCATTAAAGAGTTATTGTCTGATATGCGCTGTGACACCCATGTTTCATACACTAGTGGTCCAATGATAAAAACCATTATCATCTCAAAAGATGTCTTATGCCCATATTGAGTGTTATGCCAAATATCATCCAAATAGATCCAAGCGTTTTGTTTTTATAAGAAAAATGTGGTCTATATATTAATAAGTTTTAGAATGGAAAATTATTTGGCATTTTATTGAACACACAGACTTTTTCGTTTATTTTATGAAATTTTCTATTGAAAAAGTATTCAGTTTCTAGTTTAGACAAAATAAACACATTCTCAAAGTTGTTTGATCCGTTTCTTTTTATCCTAACACATTATTTATCGTAATAGTCTAGGGGGCGAGGAAATAAAATATATAAAACGCCAAAAAATAGAAATAATAAACCCCAAAATCCTGAAACGATACAGTGCCTCACTTAAGCAATAAATCACAAGCATTCGACAATGTATGCCAAATTGGGAACGTCGTTGTGTGTAACAGTTGATCGCGGATGCATCCGACTGGGAGCCCCTAGTTACGCGTACTAATTATGGCAATTTTCACCCCCTAACTTTGTGATGTTACTGGATATGACATCTGATACGGTGTTACAGCCGAGTACAAAAGGGAATTCTTTGCTGTTGTGGGTAAGGTACATAATAATGAGAGGGATTATTTATTTACTTTTGATTTATTATACGTCAACTTGAAATTAACATACTCCGGAGAAATAAATTCGCCGAGCAGCGGCTCCTCATAAAAGCCGAGTCGTAAACTATAACATTTCCTATTTCCGAAAACATAACCAAACCGCAAACTAACCAGAAACATATGAGAGCTTTATTCGATTTTAACAAAAGCTGAGTTTACGTAGGCTCAGCTTGATCGTTCTAAAGCATAGCACTTCGTTATACGTGGTTATACTAAGTAGTTAAACGAGAATAACTTCCCTAACAGCCCCGAAAGGGAGATAGAAACCCGAGAACCGTCTTCGGGGCGGTCCTCATGGGCCATTTGAATTTTAAACTTCATCCGCAGATGACTGAATTTTTCTACTTTAGTAATCACGTACGGCGACGTGGCATATGAAGAGAAGAAAGCCGGCCTTTCCGGCTCTTCGTGCTTCGGTTTCATTTAAAGACGAAGACGGATAAAAATTGTCGTAAACTCATGGAAAAATACGAAATTACACCGCTAAAGATGTCGTCCAAGGTCACAAGAAATGGCGCCAAGACGACTGCACGCCGAATTAGATGCACCACCGTTTTTTTCCCTTCTATGATTTATAGCTCACAGACATGCATGCTCGTAATTTACTCTACGGTTTAATTTACACGACCAGTAATAAATTGTTTGTTTGCAAACCTTTTTTTTTTAGAATTAACTTTTTAATTTAACGCACGGGGTTGGAAATTAATTTCAGAATACGTCACAGAACTATTGTAAATGGGAAAATAAAATGAATAAGTCTCGAATAAATTGAAATTACTACCCACATGTTGAATAAAACGAAAAGTTACTGTTGAAACAGCATGTTGACTATCTATATAAGTTTGATATTTGAAGGTTTCCTACCTCTGGTTGTGTCTTTTGTGCCACAGGTTAGGTTTACTCTGGTCGTGGATAATAATTTGGTCTTTCCTGAAAATACATTTTCAAGTCTAGTAATAGAACAAAAAAGCTTCGAAGATATACCAGTAATAAATTAAAAATATATTTTTACTTATAAACAAATATATAAACCTCAAACCTGAAACAATATGTAAACCTGAAAAATGTAATTGGTTGAAGACGTCTGCGGACTGAAAGCCGTGGATCCAAATGCGATCAGACCACAAACTGAATTTTGGACAGAATGGTAGAAATTTGTTAGCTAAAGCCTAAAGATTCACAGCATCAACAATAAAATTTTGTCATCGAAATGCTCTTTAAACTCCAATGTAAAATTTATGTTTCAAGATAAAAGCACCTTTATCGTACAGCTGTTAAAAATTTCTAGTGAGTAAATAAACAAAGTCTTCATTATTTCATCACTAACAAAAATACAGAGCTCTTTCTACCATATTAACGTATTTTTCTCTTGTTAGTTAGAGTATATAATTCAATTATCGGCTATTGTTCTAACTTAATCTTATCTTATTTTAGTTTATAGCATGTATTTAGCATCTTCGCTAACTAACACGTCACAACTACTACGGCGAACCAATGGAATGATCACTTGCTGCATATGAGGAAAACGAAAGAAGTTTCATTTATACAATAAACTGAACGATCAACCACCCAATATTTTTATTAATGGATGCAAATCTTCCACATTTAGCCATGTATGTAAATAAGACGTTCTGTATCCCTCTCGCTTATAAGCAGTATGGGCAAGCGTTAACAGCATGTTATCACGCCATTGGTGCAAGGTGCAAGGTATAATAAATGGAAAATTTTGCTCTAATTTTATTTTGGTTCAAGCTCACTACTTAAGTTAAAACTTCGCTTAACTACTTAAATCATAATAGAAGACCCAACTAATTGAATTTATAAAATTCGCACGGTTCTCTGTAAAAAAATTATAGGAAGACCGAAAATCATTAATTAAAACTGACTAAATAACTATACCAAAACACGTTTCAGGTTTACTTGTCATGTAAATTAAAGCAAAATAAATATTAACACTTATTTTTAAAAATTACAATTAAAAGCTCAGGAAAAGCTTCAGAATTTACGTAAACATGATTACTAAAAAAGAACAAACCATTAATGTTTATTATGTAAGAAGAACAATATTTATTTGTTATCTTGTTGCCTGTAAAAAGCCTTAAAATGTTTTACCTATTAGTAAATAAATAAACACTAACATGGATTTAACTCATGAAAAGATTAGATAAGAGCATCATGCTAGGTGACTTTACAAGGCAACAGGACCTTCTTTGAGACAATTTTTTTGGCAGTTTCAGGTATTATTCTTACTTCTGTTAACAAAGATTATATTAGTGAACCACTAACGTATACTTGTTAGAGAACGTCAAAAGTCATGTAAAACCACAAAAAATACGTATTTCGTTGCCATCTTCAGTGTAAAACTTTCTTGGCAAAGTTGGTCGAAGTCAGTCTCTGAAGATATCTTCACTTACACTGAAGATGGAAACTCAGTTGCCGAAATACGTGTAATATATTTGTTATTATTAATTGTTTTGTGGTTTTTCAGGACTTTTGACATTCGCTAATGAACCAAGCCAGAGGCTCCTGGTGAGTATTTGTTTCATAAACAAAAAATAGTAAACAGAACTAATCGTTTGTTTTACTGATTAGTATGCTACTAAATAAATTATTTTCTATATCATAATGACTATTTAAACTATTCTACTACATTTTGCATTAAATACACAATAAAAAGTACGTCTCCCATAAAAAAATTTGTATTATTTAATTAGATAAAAAATAAATTGTGTGTGCCTGTCTAAAAATATCGCACTGCAAGTTCACCATATTTAACAAAAAAATTACACAAAACGAATTAAACAAAACTAAATCGGATTATTAGCAATAAAATTTGGTAAAAAATGAATTTGTTCTTTTTTGTCTAAAACATGTACAGTTTTCGAATGATGACGTAACACGTAACATGCTACCACTTTTCGATTTTTACACTTCATAACAGATCAACAAAACTGGCGATTCGTTGTTTTAATCACGTGATTTATTTCTTAATTCGACTATAGTTTGACAAACAGTCAACAGTAAGCAATAAAAAAATATATATATAAGAAATTAAGGGATAAATAAAAAGTTGACTAAATTGGGTTAAACCAGAACTTAAATTAAGGATTATTGCACTTCAATCCTAATCCAAGTTGCTTAAAGCTAATTAAGAGCGCGCCCGCAGGAGTGGGGACAATTTGAGTGCGTGCGTCTGTGCTACTAATTATATCTACTGCTCAAAGGTGGCAAAATAGTAGCATTTTTCAGAATTTATTTTATGCCGCGAGTTCGACAATATATTTAGCTAACAAATTACAGATGGCGCAACAACTGAACGCACTACGCGTGCGCGGAGAATATTTCGGTTTCGACAAAACCGTAAACAAAATTATGGTCTTTGGGTTTCATTTGTAACATAACGTTCCAAGGCCGGGCCGTGCCGGGGGTGCAAGGGGTGCACAGCACCCGGTCGGCGGATATGCGAGGGCAGGTATATGTCCTTTGTGCAGCTCATAGCCTTAATTTAGTTGTAAATGATGCTGCGATAAGTTCGCTTGAAGTAACAAATTTCTTTGGTATTATTCATGAAATATGTTTTTTTTCAGTCTCCACCTATCGTTGGCATATTCTCATGAAAGAACTTCCTACCATAACTGTAAAACCTTTATCTGATACACGGTGGGAGAGTAGAATCAATGCCATTAAAACCCTTAGATTTAATTTAGAAAAAATGTATGATACTCTCTTTTCCCTTTATAATGATACATCAAGAGACAATGACACAAAAAAACTTGCAAAGTCACTAATTAATAAAATAAAATCATATAAATTGTGTGTTCTCTAGTAATTTAATAAGCATCGACGCTAAAATACGCCCTCGAAGATAAAATATAATTTTATCGTCTTGTATAATAAATAACTATTATATGGTTATAGCAAGATGTTTCTACTTCTACTTCTTATTACGATAAAAAAAATCCATTAATTAATTGTGGTACTTGCCACAGATAATTAAAAAGTTTAAAAAATGATTCACTACATTCACATTTATGTATACCTATCTTTATGTATACCTATCTAACACTTCTTTTAGTTTTCTATTAATGAATTATTGAAGTTTCATCATTTATAAATTTTGAAAAATGACTTACGTTTTTCTTCTCAAATACCTACCTGCTTTATGGCGGGTTCTGTTTACCTTGCTGTGGATCAGTGAGAAAGAAATAATTATAATAATATTCCTGATGCAATAAAAAGATAGGTACGCTTTATATTATTTACATTGTCAGCGCAAAAGTTCATTATTTTATATATTATACACAATTTGATAGCAGTTGCGCCTAGGAATATTCACATGAATAATTGTGTTAACTGTGTTGTTAATATAAATTTCCCCAAATGGAGTTTCAATAAAGAATATACTTTCGATTTTAATTAAAAAAAAATTCTTTATAAGACTCGAACTGTTTATCATTGTTTGACATTTTATTATAACCCGTGGACTGTAAAGAGACGTTTATGTCAAAAAAATATAAATTTGTGTGTTCTCTAGTAATTTGGTACAATATTTTATCAAAAATAAACACTGTAAGCAAAATCAAGCAAAAATATTATTTTACCAGAAACTGTAAAAATGTTGAAAGAAATTCAACTTTTTTTTATTGAAATAAATAGGTACGATCTGAAAGTAGTTTTACAGCTATGCTTAATGAGGCAATTACCTGCACAAGATTTTGAATGCTTACTTTTCTTTTCAATAAAACAGTTATGGTATTAGGTATTATATTTTTTTGACAGTTGTACTTGGTTGTACAAAAAATGTTGTTTGTATTTCATGTACGAAATCGGTGTTCAATAAAAAGAAATATAGCAATTTGCGTACACAAAGAATGTGCAGGTATTTTCAGTATCTATAAATTGCTGGGTACCTGCTAACTCAATCTATTACATTTTATTACACTAAAAGTCCTTTCTATGATCTCATCCCTTAGAGAGAGCAACAAAAGCGAACAATAGCTTATTTGCATTTTCAACCTTTCTTTTGTATAGGTAAGGTATTGATATTTTTATTTTGATGCAAGTATGATATTTAATATTAATTTATATGGATTACGTTCTACAGAAGCAAAAACAGAGTTCATTCTCAGGAAGCAGCTATACTGTTTTGTCGGCTCTGTATTTGAGGTAAAGGTAAATGTATGTACAGCACTTTGAGACCTGAAGGCCTATGGCTCTTTGCTGATGCGTTAGCGTATGTGGTTTTAACGGGTGCAATGCACAACCCGAATCGTCGCTGCGAGTTATATGGTTGGTGCGCCGTTTATACTTACATACTGCACCATTTTACCTACTAATAAAACAGTTTTATATTTTATATGCTTTACGTGCTGCAGAAGGAAAACAGAGTTCGTTCTCAGGCTAGGTATTTGTCGGTTTTGTATTTTAGGCAAAGGTAATAATAAAATAGTTTCAAATTTTATATGCTTTACGTGCTGTAGAAGGAAAATAGAGTTCGTTCGAATTTAAATATGTATTAGTTATTCATTAATTTTTTTTTTTTATTATTATTTTATATACTGTATTAAACTCCGTATTTCGAACAAAATAAAACTTTTATTTCCTAAGTACATAATTCTATAACGAACTTCCCGACAATCCTAAATAGCTCATAATGTGAATAATATTCAATACGTAAAACAACGATCACGTCTTCTTACATCGCTTCACAATACCTACACAACATAATTGAATTTGTTAAAAAGATCTGATATTCAGTTCGATCTTCTGCACTCTAATATACGTCTTACATTCCTTTTTTGAAAAAGAAACTGCTATTTTATTATAGTATGTATACCCTAAGGCCAGTGCCGGATCACCCATGAGGCGCACGAGGCGAGCGCCTCGGGGCCCGGCGCCCATAGGGCCCGAGAACGCGAGACACAGATGGTCAAGATTTAGCAATTTTTAATTGTATGTTACATCAAATGTGCGAAGTCCACGTTCCCGAATATCCTTACCTTGATGGAAATTTATCTAACAATCCCGTTGTCCAATGCTCTCTCCTTGTTATATATAGAGAGTGAAAGCATGGACAGCATCACGCAAGACTTTGCTTCCAAGAAGTCAAGAAAGAAATATATTAGTGTTTGTTAGGAAGTTTTTATTAAGTTATCAAATTTTATGTTGTGTTCACAGTTTTTGATTTAATTTTATTATAATCTTTTGTTTCATGAAACATATTTTTTGCTTTGATTTTTCTTGATCTGGCACTGCCTAAGGCATAAACACTTTCAACGTAAAAAAATGTGCAGCTGTTTTTGAAATTTTAAAATTGGCGGTAATATTAAAGTTTCTTAACAGCGTGTGCGCGTGTGCGCCCTCTATAGAAGTATAGCTGATCTACCAAAGTAATGTTAGGCAGCCATTTTGAAAGCTAGGCTGGGAAAAATAACTTTGCGAAAGGAAATTGACTTTATTATACCAAATAATTCCGTCATACTACGGGATTGCATGCTCACGTATCATGTTAAGGTATTAAAGAAAAATAATTGAATTATTTACTACTTTTGAAAAAACAAACCATCTACTTCGCGTATGGTTTTTTCCTAAAGTAAGTGAGATTTTAGGCTGAAATTTGGTCAATCCCTAAATTAACATATGCTTCAAAAAAGTATCACATTTTGAAATCAAGATTATAACTAAAAAACGTGTTATGCTTTCTAGAAAATAACACTGTGATTCACTAGTGCTGCCCTCTATATATGTAAATCGCAGCGGGCGCGCTCTTGTATTAAATAAAATATTGGCTATACAAAAAATTCTCTACAAAAAGCTTACTTGCACTTTTGGTTTAAAATAGTTAGGGAAGGCCTAGGGTTGGTGAAGCAATTCACCACGTTGTATAAAACTTACACGCTGCATTTCGTTTGTCACAGAATTGTTTAAGCACAAACATTTCATAGCTTAATTATAATAATAAGGGCGACAAAAATATCTTCTAATGTGAACAACCAAATATCTAAGCACGGTTCTGCATGAAAGTGCTGCAACAAACTTCACAAGTTTAGGCAAGCCGATTTAAAAAACCTAAATATACTTAAGTCTCAGCAGTGTTAAAATCAAAAGCTCTATTGTACTAAAGAACTTACCTACTACTTACTTAATCGGTCCCCTGCTACTTTTTTCAGGTGTAGAAGCAATAAAGTTTTACCTCTTCATAATTTTCCTCAATTTCGGTCGATTTCTAACTTTTTTTATATAGTTTTGACCCAAGTCAAATTTCTATTATGTAGTGTTGTGGTTATCTGTTCATTCCATGTATAGTAAGGACCTCCTCTGGCTTTTTTCCTGGTATCTTCAGCTTGCAGATTGCTTTTATTAATTTCTCCGGTTCCATTCTTGTTAAATGTCCAAACCATCGTAATTGATGGTGCTCCCTTATTTTTTTAACTTCCATAGTTCCCAATCTTCTTTTTATTTCATTTGACAACAAGCACTTTCCGGAGGTATTTTTTTCATTTCTATTGCTTGTAGTCTCTTTTTATGTTTTTCTGTAGCCACCTTCGTTTCACTACCGTAAATTAGAGTCGAAAGAAATATGGCTTTAAACTTAAACTTTTATTTGGGGTCTACGTGAGATTCCCCGTTTAGTTATCAAACCTTTGTTTAGAGTGTACAGCAGTTTGCTTACACTTGAGATTCGGTTGCTTATGTTTCCTTCAATTTTTCCGTTTTCTTCTATTGTGTCACCTAACTAAATGAAGCATCTAACTTGTAGCAGGTCTTGGTTGTTCATTGTAATTTTTGTTGTATGTTGCTCTCTGGCTATTATCACAACTTTTTTATTTCTGACGGCTGATTTCTAGATTTGTTTCTTGGAGTACTTTGTTCCAAATAGTCACTTTTCTTTTGTATTTGCTATGACTGCCAAATCATCAGCATATATGCTAAATTAGAGAGACTGAATGGATTTAATCCATAATATCCCCATACAGTCTTTTTAGTATGTTTTAAACATTCTGAGGTTATTTGGTCTGACCTTGTCTAATTCCAGTTGTAGCCAGGGCCGCCGAGAGAAATTGTCTAGCCCGTGACAAGTTTGTGGTCCATCACTTTTGTTTAATAACAAAAAGTCATATAAAACATTAAACATCTATTTAAAAAAAGTGTAGGTACAATAAATTTAAAATTCGATACATTACATACCACACAAAATACAAACATTAAATAAAAAGAAGAATTTTTAAATTTTCATTGCCTCATCTACCTCATCCACCTCCTCACTTTATGGTTAGCGAAATCTTTAATCATCTCGTCATAATTAATTTTCATTACCAGGTAGCAAAGCTAGGCCGTTTAATCTTTCCTAGGGCACTGGTGATCTACTGAAGCTCTTTATTGCTGAAAGTTTACTAAACGCTCTTTCATCTTCGGCAACTGTTACTGGGATTGTGCAAAAAATTCTGATTGAAGTACATATTTCGGGAAAATCACCTTGAAGTTGAAATTTATGAGTGCTATTTAATAAATCTAGTCCTGGTATAACATCTTTAAACATTTTTGTATGGGATAGATTTCGTCTTTTAGAGATGTCTTTCGAATATTTATTTATTAAATTATTGTACGAGTCAGAAATTTCTTGATGAATCATTGTTTGAAAATTTAATGTTGGTGAAAATAAATTCTGAACGTTTTCGTCGGGGCCCGACGGCCGGGCCCTTTTCGATGCCGGGCCCGTACCAAAAGTCTCAGATATCACCCCCTCTCGGCGGCCCTGAGTTGTAGTAATAATTCTTCTGTCTTCGGAGTTTTATATTCTAATTATGTTGCGTGTTGTGTTGTAGATACTTTTTCTGCTTTCAATTAAATTTTCGTCTACTTTTTTAGATATAAGGGCACTCCATAGATCTGACCTCTTCACCTTGTCAAACGCTTTGGTTACATCAATAAAACATAAACTAACAGCTTTGTTACATTCTATTAGTTTCTTTATTAGTTGTTTAAGTATAAATATTACATCTTGTGTGCCTTTTGTGGATCTGAATCCGTATTATGTATCATTTAATTTATCTTCGACACTTGTTCTTAACCTGTTTTCCAGAATGGCCTCATAAAATTTTGCTGGTACGCTGATTAAGTGATTAATGAAATTGCTTGATAATTGTCGCAGTCTTTTAGAGTCCCCTTTTTTGTAAATATATTGAGAGGATCATGACTATTTTCCAGTCTTTAGGAATTATTTTCAGTTTCCATACTTTAGTTATAAATTTCAATAATAATTTAAATCCTCTTTCTCGGAGCGATTTGATCGTAGCCTTGGCTTTCCCACTTTTTAGTTCCTTTATTGTTGTTTCTAATTCTGTATTTTTATATTGTTTTCTTGTATTGTCCCGCCCAGTGACAATACAATTTCTTTCTCATTTGTGGGCGTTAGCCCTATTTTATGTTTTATTTAAGGTAAACACGAAACCAAACAAAGAAAAACAATATGAGATAGAAAAAGTATGCAAACCAAAGAACTTAATTAAAAATAAATCTAAAAAAGAAATGTAAAGTAAAAATGTTAATAATCTGTGAACAGTCTATTTACTTCTATAACTTTTGGAAATTTTATTTTATAATTTTAGTATTCGAACAGATTCGGAGAGAAATTTCCTAATAGTTTTCAAAACATTTCATGTAAAACATTAAACTCCGGTGTTGTTATTGCAAGTACGAAGAATGTAGATAATTTGAGTATTACCTATTGCTTCGTTGGTGCGTACTTCAGTCGTTCAGTGAGTGATTCTTTAGTTATTCAAAATTTTCTTTAAAAAGCCAAAATACCGGTGTATAAGCCTACCTACTTCATAAATTAAGTTGTGTTGGAAATCTACCTATATGCTTTTAGCTTTAAAAAAATTGCTTTCCTAATTTTTCTCTGAAATTTTGCTATTCTATCAAGTTTTTTAAAATGTTATTGTATGTAAAAACTTCCTTTCTATGTACTTTTAACTTTCTAATCTTATTTTCCAAAGGACATAATCAAAAAATAGTTAGAGTTACTTAATAAAGCCGCAGTGAAATAGCTTGTAAATGCGATTGCTAACATAAATCAAGTTTTAGAATCTTCCTCTTACAACAAAAAGATGTGCAAGATTTGTTATGCAATGGGTTTAGTTCAAACAGAAACAAAGCGAAATTATCAATATTAAACACAGGCAATAAATAATTCAGTCTAATTTCATGAGGTGGGTCGCCCTCACAGATCTCTTCGCAGGGGGCATGTTTGGGGGCACCCGGTGTCTCGCCCCACAAAGGAACTCCCCAACTGTTTTATCGGCTGAAAATGATAATTACATGACAACACGTGGTTTATAGAACGGCCGCGGCGATTCACAAGATTTACGATGAGAATTGAATCCATAGATGAACTCCTAACGAATGAAACGCACGTGTTAACTCCTTGCGGTTCCTAAATTGGTTTTCCTATGGGGTCTTCATATTTTATAAACAAACTTTATTAGTAAAACACTTAACATGCACATTATTCATTTTATGTAAAATTCACGATGTAATGAAAAAATCAAAAACTCCTACGGTTAGATAAATTAACGCACCGGGAATTTAAATTATGCTAACACGTTTTGTATGTTAGTTTGTAAAAGTTTTAATATGTTATTTATTTGGCGGATCAGCAAAGATCATCGACTAAATTATTTCCTCTGAACTGCATGTTATTTAGAAAATTTTCAGTCGAATACACATTCCACCGATTTATTGCATTTATCAAATTTAATCAGTTATTTATTTAGAAGAACATCAAGACTAATCATTCTCCGAATGATTTCACAGCTAAATAACGTTTTAACCCACTGAATTGCCGAGAAATTTAGGAAAATGCAGTCGAATGTATCATTGATCCCTAACCTTCTGGGCAAGAAGGCACAAAATTGCCTATTTTTGACAAACAATAACTTCGAGTAATGCCCTTTAAATCAACAAGCGTGCAAGTGCAATGTGACACATGACGTCATTATTCTGTCGGATCATGTAGTTCACTAATTGGGGAGGGTGCACTTGCTTTAGTGATGTATTTCACGTTCTGGTAGCGTTCCCGAACAATTTTGAGATAAAAGGGAAAGTTAGCTCGTCGAGCTGGTTTTAGTTTTCATTACATCATTTCGAATGCAAATAATTCTGGCTGAATTTGTGATACGGTTTACTATTACCATTAACGACTATTAAAAAGCGAATAAAAACTTCTAAAAGTCCCTCATGAAAAGTTGAAATTTTGAAATTTTGTGAAATTCTCACTTAAATCTGTATATCTGCTACATTTAACAAATTTTAAGTATTTTAAGTCATGTTCACTAATGAGCAATTTAATATCTATCTTAAATTACCAGATAAGTCTTCGTTTAATACAAAGGTATAGCCAACAGCATTTCTTTGCTTTTGCTTCTTCTTTCGTTTCGGCCAACTATGGACCACGTTATTTTTTTCCTTTTCTTCCTTGTGTTTCACCATTTCCCCAGTATTCCCGCAGTCGTTTTCGGTGCTGTTCATTCCTTTATTCTGTCCGTGTCTTGCCTGTTCTTAGCTTTATCTTTCCTTGAAAACCTTTCTATGCTCCGAGTTTCTTCCTTTGGTTCTATTTATATTATTTACACTAATTTTAACATATACACTGCACTAACTCTGCTTGTTACCATCACTTACACTATCTTACATTAACTCAAAAGGTTTGGTTCATTTTAGTCTTATCGCTAACCCTGTGTTGTCTAGCAACTGGATCACATCGACATTCACATGTTGATGAAACATTTCTTCGTGGCTCGTATCATATTTATTTATTACGTTTTCCACAGTTTTCATTTCTAGATCCCGATTGAGGCCACTATTCCTAATGCAGTAATGTACCAGAGCGCATCCGCTTTGTCCTTCGGTACTTCATTCTCAAATTTTTAAATTGTATTAATGTTACTTGGTTTGGTGCAACTCCAAAGCTGGATACCATAAGTCCATTTTGCTTACACAGGGTGTTTACTAAACACGCGGCAAAAATTAAGGGAGTTATTTCTTGGGCTATTTTAAAATTTTTGTGTCCTTGGGTGATTTTCGAAAAGGCGCTTTGTTGCGAAGATATAGGGCGATAAAAGTTTGGATATTTAAAAAAATTTAATGTAGCCTAAGTGAAACGATGGTGTACTGCAGGGGGCCTATCGAGTACAAGAAATGTCCAGAAATCCGTATTTATCGTTTTAACAACATTCCGATTACTAAAAACTGATATTATTTGCAGTCACACCAGGCTAGTGCAGATAGCGAAAACACTGGGAATGTTACCCAATCACCTCACAGAGGACAATCAATCCGCTGGCTTCTCGCCACTTGAAAGGTTTAAAAGCAGAGCCTTTCGACCGGAGAGTTCAGTTCCACATCAGCTTCAGTCCGAGTTCCACATCAGCTCCAGTTCGAGTTCATCATCAGCTCCAGTCCGACTTCCACTTCAGTTCCAGTCCGAGCTCCAGTTCCAAGTCCAGTTCCAGTTTCATCTTCGGACTTTCATCTTTCATCTTGAGGACTGAATACCAATTCCTACGGCGCACACCGGTTGACGTCCGTCATCCCGGTTGCCGTTCCAACTCCTGTACATCCTTACCCATTGTTATATGGTGTAAACCAACCTGTACATTTCTGTACATATTTAAATATATATCTTTCGTATCTTCGATTCGTATCTCCCGCAAGCTGTTCCCTTGGCCACCCGCAACGGCGGAGGTAACAAGGGCGTATTAGTTTTACCGCAGATTTCATACGTTGTTGATTACGTTTCCATTGTTACTTGTCATTTTCTTTCTTTGAAAGTTGTAAAAATTGATTGCGTCTCCTATGTTTGTGTGATTATTTTTTAAACAGTCCTGTCAGCCAATCATAATGAGAAAAAAATTCAAATCGACCAATAGCATCAAAATTACACTGATAATTAGCTAGTAGCTGATTACAGCGATAATTTTTTCACGTTGTTTCATTGGATCACAGAGAAATACCTGCTCTGTGATTGGATCTTTGTTTAAATAAATGCATAAAAAGTTAGCTTTGACTTTGACAAACGTTAAGACTGTCATCATTGTGTAATAGTTTAAAAAATAATCACGCCGAATTACATTCGTGGTAATAAATTTTTTTTGATAATTTTAACTAGATTAGCACTCATCTTTATTGCTATTAGAAAATTCCACTCGTGGACTTCGTCCACTCGTGAAATTTCCATAGCAATAAAGATTCGTGAATCTAGTTAAAATTATCAAAAAATTATCACCACTTATGTAATTACTGTTGAAAATTTCATACATCTGTCACTGTCACCTAAACAACCAATCACATTCTAGATATGAAATTGTTTTAACCAATCAACATTCAACAAAATTTAATTACTCGATAATTTTTCTTGTCAAAAAATTATCGATAATTGCACATGTGCAACTGCTGATAATTTTTTGACATTTAAGTTAATATAATAATAATATATCTACCTACCTTAATTTTGGCAATCACGCCAAGCATCAAATCACCTATGCTGTTCAAACAACGAATAAGTAATGTCAAAATGGTTCCAGTTTATTATTATATTATTACTGATAATTAATCATTTGTTATTGAAGCTCTCTAATATGTATAGCTATACGAACGCCGGAATGACTGATAATATATGCATTTTATGTATGGACTTACCAACGGAAATTAGTTATAGGCTAGGTGATTGTACAGTGAACGATTTCCCAATCGTCATGTTCCTGATAGAAAAACCTTCCAAAGTATTCATCAACGTCTTCATGAAACAGGCACATTTAAACGAAATGCAGGACCAGGAAGGGCAAATACAGTAACAACAGTAGAATTGGAAGAAAATGTGCTGAATATGGTAGAGGAAGATCCAAATACTTCTACCAGTAAAATGGCAAATGCGTTCAATGTCAGTAATAGGACTGTGTGGGAAATTTTGAAGCAGCAGTGCTTGTATCCATACCATATTCAGGGCGTTCAGACACTTATTCCTACTGATTTTCCTCCACGTTTTGCATTTTCCCAATGGCTTCTGCATAGTGCATATGTCACGGGCAATGTGGGAAATCCGGGCAGTGTTCACAATGCCCCGGCAGTGTGGATAATGCACTTTTATTTAAAAGAAAACCTGTTCTTTCTCTACCTCTAACCTCCAATAAACACCTCTACTGTTTTGGCAGAGGCATTTACTGGAGGTTAGAGGTAGAGTAAGGTAAGTTTTAAAAAAAAATAAAAGTGTTTATACTACGTACATTATCCACATTGCCCGGGCATTGTGAACACTGCCCGGATTTCCCACATTGCCCGTAACACATACATTGGTTCAAATCCCTCAACTACTGGCGTTCATTCCTTTTACCGATGAAGCAAATTTCTCCAGAAATGCAATTAGGAATTTCCATAATAACCATGTGTGGGCTGATGAAAACCCACATGCGGTACTTGAACATCGTTTCCAACATTAATTTTAATTGGGTTGGAATTGTGGGTAACTGACTAATTGGACCGGTATTTCTACCGGAAAGACTTACCGGTGAGGTGTATCGAAATTTTTTGGAAGAATCACTACCTGGGTTTCTAGAGCATGTGCCATTGGCAACGAGAAATGTAATGTGGTTTATGCAAGATGGTGCACCAGCACATTTTAATGTGGTTGCTGGTGAGTTTTTAAACGCAAAATATGAAGATCGCTGGATTGGCCGAGGTGGACCTCACCTATGGTCTACTCGATCCCCAGACTTAAATCCCTTGGATTTTTTTTATGGGGCCATTTGAAGACGTTAGTGTACACTACTCCAGTGGAAAATGAAGAAGATTTGAGAAATAGGATAATTGATGGGTGTAATGCAATAAGAAACACCCCTGGTGTTTTTGAACGAGTTCGGCAGTCAATGAGGAGAAGTCATTTTCAGCAGTTTTTGTAATTAAGAATCTTGAAAGTAATAAAGTACTGTTTCTTTTCGAAAAGCTTTTATCGCCCTGTATCTTCGCAACAAAGCGTCTTCCCAAAAATCATCCAAGGACACAAAAATCTTATAATAGCCCAAGGAAAAACCCCCTTAATTTTTGCCGCGTGTTTAGTAAACACCCTGTATAATAAAAGCTTGTTATGTAGAGACATAGTGAAGCAAATACATTTTCCTACACCTAATACTAAGTTCTTCTCATTTTTCTTGACATGAGCTTTTAGCGTAGCTTCAAGACTAGCGTAATACCAAGACATTTCGCTGTGTTTGAATAGGGTATTTGATTGTTGTTTACGCTACAGGTATATAACTTTATTAGTAAAGTTTACTTGAACTGACTTGGTCTCGTTCAATTTTTTCCATGTTTTTGTCCATTTGCTGATTTCATTGACAGCTAAATAGTTGTGATTTCTCTATAGCTTCTTCAGTACTTCTGCTCACAGCAAGGATGGCTGTATCATCAGAAAAGGTGAGTATGGCATTGTTTTCTAGGTTAGGAATATTGCACATGTATAATAGAGAGACACGATCGGACCCAACTCACTTCCTTGTGGTACTCTTGCCTTTATTTGTTTTAGATCGGAATTAGCTTCTTCTAAAAAATTATCAGAGATGTATGACTCAAGTATTTGGGTATATTGTTTAGAGAGGAACGATTTCAGTTTCTATTTTAAACCTTCGGGACAGACTTTGTCAAAAGCCTGTGCTACACTTAAGGAGATTGTAGAACAGCGCTAATGGCTTTTCAATTATGTTCGTTATTCTGTGTACTAGGTCAGTAGTAGAGTGCTGATTTCTTAATCCAACTTGATGGGATGGTATTAGGTTTTTCTTTTCAATTATTGGTTTTATTCTTTTTAGTGGCATTTTCTCGAACAACTTTGACATTACAGATAGAAGTGAACTTGGCATGTACGATGAAATCTCATGCGGAGGCTTTTTAGGTTTAGGAATTATAATAGTATCGACCACTTTCCACATGCTAAGCACATACTTTAATCAAAACGCGGCATTTATCAAGGTGGTTAATTTAACAACAGCTTTCCTTGGAAGCTGTTTTATTACTTCTCCAGTAATTAAAGCAAATCTGGGGCTTTCTCTAGATTGATATTTTTTTATTTCAGTAGCAAACCCATCCAGCGATGTAAGTTTAAGCTCTTCTTCCGATACTGGTTCATCTTCCTGATCTTCATTGGGCTGGAATTTTTTCTAAATGATTTTCAAATCTTTCTGCTTTTTGTATATTGTTTCTCAACAATTTCCCATCTTCCTAATGTATTGAGGGGATATGCATTATTGGCATTTGCAATGTTTTAGTTATCTTTCAGAGTGAGTAATCGGTGTCATTCATTAATCGCTTTGGATTGCTGTCATTTGCGTCTTAATTTTCTTTTTTTGCAATCAAGTGTCTAATTTATTTTGGGTGATTGTTTCCTGTGCTTCTTAATTACAGGAGTATTTTCCCATGCTGCTTGTTGAATATTACCATATTTATCAAAATCTCATCCTCTTCATCTAGTTGCTCGTTCTTCAACGGCACTGAAAGTCTGTTGAGTTGTTCACCAAAGTCGGGTTTCTTTCTTTCTTAATAATGTTTTGATCAACAGTTAATATAATCGGCGAGTGGTCTAAATTCCCCTCCTATCCTTCTTCTATTTGCAAGTAGCTTTTAGATATATTTTTGACAGTATCAAAATCGATAAGTTCTTGAATTTTTTCTAGATCAGTTAGCCATGGATAATGGCTCACATCTATATGCTCTAACTGCTTGAAGGAACTCTCTTTCTTTAGTCGTTGTCATTCTAGCCCGCAATGGGTATCCTTTGCGTTGAAGTCTCCTCTTATTACGAATCGATTTCCTTTGCAGGATATTGATTTTCCTTTATGGAGTATTTTGATGGAAAACAGGCAGCAGCTACAGTTATCTGGTTATTTTTAGTTTTAATACCCACGCTATTGCTTGTATTTCTTTAATTTTATATTGCTTCTGCTTATCCAGGATATGTTCCTTTATCATTATCGCGCTGTCACCTTTAGCAGTATTTTTAGGATGTGTAGTATGTAGTATGAAACACCTTATATCCTTTAAATTTAATGAAGGATTTTTTAATAAAATGTGCCTCGGACATGAGACACAAATCTATTTCGTCAATGTTAAGGACTGCTTGTAGTTCCTTTGTTGTGGCAGTCTATTGGCATTCCATTTCAGTATCTTGAGATTGTTAGCCGTTTTAATGTTTGGGGATTGCTCCTTTTGCACTATTTTCCAGTTTTGTTACTTTATCATCAAATTTCAATAGCATTTGTGTTTGCTTTTGCAGTTGGTTCACGATCAGTCTCGGGGTCATACCGGAGTCGGGTGGTCGGCGGGTGTCCTACTCAGTCACTGAAAATAATTGGGAACCGAAACACAGTAGTGGAGTAGGGAAGGTAGGCGGTTGTCAAAGACGTGGTGTTTAACACATCACTTCGTACGCAAAGCGTGCCAGACAACCGAGGTATGAAGGCGGCTTAGGAAGCCTTAACCCTCCATGTTGCTGGCTATACTAACTCGTGGAGTGTAAGTGCTGTCACCTTTACGTTTACCAAGATCAGTTTTAGTATCTGATCCATGGAAATATTTTCCTGGTTTTTATTTTACACACTTTTACTAGTGCTTGTGGTAGCTATCCCCACCTGGCTATATGTAGTGGGTATATCATCGTTTTTCTGGTTTTGGTTCTTATTTGCTTTTTGTATTTCTTCTCTACCATTGTTAATCTGTTGTCTTTCTATTATAGGGTGTTTAGGCTGACTTGCTTTTTTCACATAATTATGGGTTCTTAATTTGTTCCATTTCTTTAGCCATCGCACATCCTACATAATTTGCTGGATGGTTTCCGCCACAATGTTATACATTTTGGAAAAACATATTTCTCGAATAAATTTTAAAATGCTAATTTTTGAATTTTTGTAAAACTGATTTTAACATTTTCCCTTTCCATTTTTCTTGTTATAAAAATCATTACTTTATGGTGTGACACTACTTAAGAATTCTTGAAAATAACAGTGAAACTATATTTTATTTGTAGTACTGAAAAGGCACTAATAACTTCATCCTTAGATGAGATACTTTCAGTTTGAGAAGTAAGATTACTATAAAATTGCACAGTTGGTTGAATAAAGTCAAATAAAACAAAAAGCCTCAGTTAAAAACTAGCGAAATTTCTAAAACTACGATTAAAGTGAACCACTCAAGTTATCTTTAAAATTTCAGTTTCAGTAAGCGGCAGGAACTATGAAGCTTTAAACAATTATTAGATTTTAATGCCTTGAAAAGCTAAGAAGGTGGAAATCAATAATTGAAAACTGAAGCTGGCGAAACTTTTGCTGAGACCAAGAAGAAGTCTTTCATGCAATCCCTAAATTTAAATTCACTTGTTCTAAAAAGTCAGAAACGTTTAATAAAATCTAGAAATTTTCCATGAAAAATGTTTTATTGTTTTGGACACTTAAAAGCTGGAAAAATTACATCAGAAGTTTTGATTCATGATTGGCTTTGCTGAAGATGGGGAATCTTTCCTGAAATCTGTAAAACTTCAGCTTCGCGGCCCTAAAGAGATAAGGAGTTGCAAATCAATCTATAATGGTTCTGAAATTTATGAAACCTTATTGGAAGACGTGAACCGTTTATAGAATTTGGAACATTTCACTTGGTGCTCCGAAAAATTACGGAATAACTAAATAATAATAGAAAGCCCTGAAAATCTCACATTTTAGCAAAATCATTGCGCTGACAAGGTAAAGAATTAGAAAGAAGGGGATATTTTTTTTTCTGAAAACATTTAATTACTGAAAAACTATAGTACTGCGAAAGGATAAGCTTTATTAAGACTCATAAAATGCGGTAAGAACCGGTGAATTCCATCATGAAATCTGACAAAAAAATAAATTATGAATATTTATAGAATTTAGTTATCTTTTAGTTTAAAAATGTTCGTTCAAACCAGATTCATTTGAGTGACATCTGAATAAAAACAAAATATATGCCATTGATCATAAACACACTCAGTCTATTCCATATTTTTCTTCTTCAGTGCTGCGGCAATTGCGTCGTCTCACGTTTTCGTAGGCTTTCCACTTTCTTTTTCCCTGTGGTTTTGCTTCCCATATGTATTTCACCTGACTTTCTTCACGTATCCTGACTAAATGTCCAAATTACCTAAGTTGTTCCTGTTCGATTTTTCTTGTTACAAGTTCGATATCCAATTCTTCTTGAATTTTTTCGTTTCTAATTTTGTTCCTACGTATTACTCCTATGACTCTTCGCAGATACTTTATTCCAGTGGTTGGATGTTACTTCTCATATTGTTGTTTAGGGCCCAGGTTTCGCTTCCGTAAATCAAAATAGGTCCATATAAATGCATGTCCCGCTGTTTTCCCCTTTTTACCTTTTTTATAACTTCGATTGTCTCTTTTTCTTGGATTTCGTTCTCTTTTCTTCTATAGTCTCTGCGGAGTTTCACTCGTGTCATCCGTTTCTTCACCTTCGCACCGGGTTCTCATTTTATAGTCTTCTACGTCGGAATTTTGTTTTCTTTATTCCTTATTTGTTTCACTGTATACTTCTTTTCTTTCTCCGTATTTCTCCCTCCATCTTTTTACTAAATTTCTTTGCCTGATTTGCCATTTCCTTAACCTTTATGCTTTGTTCCTTGAATATCCATGGTTTTTCTGCGTTCTATTTACAAGATATATTCTCCACCTTTATTTCTTTCTGTTCACTTGTTCCTTTATCTCCTTAATGCGCCATCTGGTTTGTTTTCTATTTATATGTATCACAATTGTTCCACACACACTCTTAGCTGCGATTATCAATGTTTCCTTAAAATTTTACTAGATCTGTTCTGTTACATTCGTATCATTTATTTGCTTTTTCTTCTACTGCCAGTTTATATGTTTTTATAGCTGCTTTTGTTTCTATACTTCCTTTTAGTATCTTATAACCTTGTATTTGCACATTCATTTTCACTTTTCCTTCCAATAAATAATGATCACTGAATATTTCATAATCCCGTTTTACTCTCACATTCATTCATTCAGATTTGTATCTTGTATCTAACAATATGTAGTCTATTATGGATTTTTCCTTTCTACTCTTCATTTTTCTGGTGAATTTATGGATGTCCTTATGTTGTTAAAAAGACCCATGGAACAGCACACAATTAACACTAAACAACAAAATACGAGTTTTTAACACCAACGTCAAATCCATACTTCTGTATGGCTGCGAAACATGGAAAATAACAAATACTATAAGCACTAAACTGCAGACGTATGTCAACAGATGTCTGCGCAAAATAGCAAAAGTACGCTGGACAGATTACATGACCAACACCGAACTATGGAAAAGAACTAAGCAAATTGATTTACAAACGGAAATTAAGAAAAGGAAATTGTCATGGATGTTTTTAAATCTTAACTGTTATACAGGTTGATTGGACAAAGCTCAAAAATTTGTTAACATCTCAAGACATGATGTGCATCAATGCTGTGTAATTTTAATATTTCCGGTTACTTAAAAATACAAAATTTTATAGAAAGTTTTATACAATTTTACACTGCAAAGTACTTTTTTCATGTAATTTTAACTGGTTTAACTCAAGAATGTCACTCATACAACACATTTATGAACTTAAATATGCATTTAGCATAAACTATTTAATCTTGTTCCAGAATTTTTTAATCAAATAATATCATGTTAATTTGGTACGAATTATAATTTCTATGAGGTTTCATTTTCGCAAGGAAAATAAAATTTTACTGATTTTTTTACTGAAATCTAAATCATCAAACGTTACTCTAAGCTTATTAATTCCTTTGCGGTTAATATTTCCTTTCATCCCCCTTTTAAATTCTCTTTTTTCTGTGATGTTATATTACATTAAAAGCTTACCACGTAATTCAGAAGTTTCAACTTCTAATTAGTCTTGTTTAAACAAATAAAAAGTCGGGAGTTTATCAGTTTCGTCAAATCAGCGTTTGGGATCGTTTACATACTCGCCCCCATAAACAAGCACGTTCAAGGGTGGTGTACAACATACAGCTCAGATTTTCCCTGTGGTTGCACTAATGAATGGGTTTACATATCCCGTGTGTCCGCCACGTGCAACGACACGTGCAACTGCAGGCTCGCGAATAAAAATCGCGGATCAAAAATAATATGCTCGACAAGTACTACCGTTCCTTTATGTCCTGCGTAGCTTTCCAATTTAGTCTGCGTTTCCTGCATTCTAAGGGGATTAATAATGACCGAAATTCGGAACGATTGTTTAGATTTTTAGACAGGGGCTTTCTCACAGTTAGTAGGTTTTTTGTGGATATTCGTTCTGACAGGTTACAGATTGGGAATTACCAGGAAATTATTGATTTTAGGGTGACTTAAATCTATTAGAGCAAATGAATAACGTTTTTATGCCCTTTAAGTTGTTTGGGAAGCTTGTATCTGGGTTTATTAAGTGTCTTTCGATCGAACATTTGAGATACGGCCAAATAAAATTAAGAATTTTTAAAATTGATCAAAATTTTGGGTGGAGAAAATATGCTTGTTGATATGAACTAAAAATGAATTAGATATGCATTTAACGTGCTAAAATTTGTCGAAGTTTAGCATAAATTCCTCATGTACAAAAAACATGTCGACTAAAAATAAATCGGATATACATTATTTGTTCTATGTACCCAGCAGCAATTATCATAGTTTATTGAAAGAAGTATTGAAAAATACCAATGCGTTTCCTTATTTCTTAGTACATGCGTTGACATGGCGTGGAATCTCCTTTGTTTTAAAATAATATGAAACGATCTAAAATTGAGGACACCACAAGTACGTAATAAGTATCAAAAAACTTCCTTTGATAATTTAGGGAACAGGATATCTTTTGAGCTTCTACCACCAACTTTACTGTTGCAATTGGACAAATAAAATGTCTTCAGATACAAACTCGAGATTACTTTGTCAAGAGAGTCTTTCACTGAGGATGTCGAAATTCGTATTTAATTTTTTTACCATTTTTCATGGCTCCCATACGAAAAGGGGTTGAAGTTAAAGGGAAGGTAATAAGCGCACGTGCAGGTAATTAAATGTAAATGTATCACCGACCGTTCCTTAGGTGATCATCTGCGTATTATAAACGATTATTTTAATCTCCATTCGATCTAAGGGACATCAAAAGCGGAGAAGTGAGGCAAATTAATGCAAGAGGGCTTAGTAGTTCAAGCACACAGAAAACCCGTAGTTAACACCTGCATTTAAATCAGGGCGTTGCTGAAAGTATTGCAAAATTAAATTTATCGATATGCAGGTGATATTTAAACTTTTAGGTGGAATGCCGATATAAATATTTGTTTTAAAATTGTATTCCTGATTAAAACAAAAAAATAAAGACGGCGACAACGTGCGTGCATTTACAACTAAACAGGAGTTCTGGTGTTGAGTACATAGTTCTGGCTTTCTTAAGGGAATGTTCTTTTACAACTCGTGACTTGCAGAATGTGTTTGTATTGTCAGCTAGTTAGAAGTTAGTACAATGTGCATTATTTATGTTTCACGAGGCTGCTGTGTATTGCAGACAATATTTGTGGCGGGTAATGTATTGACTGTATATAAAGAATGTAAAATTTCCACATACATTCTTTATTACACAAAAAATGCGAATGCAAGTTGGAGGAACCTGTCAGACCAGACCTGCTTTATTCTATGTATCTACTGGCTTGAATCGATTTAAATATTTGTTTGATTTTATTGAACAGGCTTAATATATCTTAATCCTTCGAATGGTTTACAATAAGTACTTTTTTTTTATCAAAAAGGCATTCTGTATTACTACTACTAACGGTAATAAATGCTGAGTTATTATATTAGAAACAATTCAAACTAAATTCCTCCTGTTTTTTTCCAAAATTTTCCTGATCCTTCATTCTGTTCTTATTCAACATTTATCTTGTAATTATCATCGCATTCAGGTTAAATATTTAAGTTTTAATCTGCGTCGTGAAACATTTTTTCATAATTTTAAATTAAGTGTTTACCTTTCACCTAATTTTAAGAAAACGTTAAAATTGCGAGCACTGTAATTTAAACAAAACTTAATCTTTAAAAACTCACCGCTTTTTAGGCTTACCAGTTTAAAAGATATTTATTCATGTGTGATTCCCGCCTTTCTCTTTGTATGTGATACATGTTAATGCCCAATTTATAATTAATTAATAAAACATAACATTAATCCGATCCAAATAAAGAACTCCAAAGTTTTTAATGTACTTTTGATAATATAAGAAAAAAATCATCCGTATAAGTTACACGAAAAACACTTTAGTCTAAGCTTAACTATTAAAATTCAATACTGTTTAAACCTACACTTGGTTGTATATGTCACATTATATTAATATTACAAAGGCATTTGGTATATCAGTGGGTGTCAAATATCATGTCAAGCAGTCACTATTAAATAATATTTGAATTTTCAATTCCATTTAACATGTTTACATGTTTAAAGTTTATGTGAAAGTTACATACGTTTTGTATTTGCGGAAGTATTTCATTTTACTGGTTGTTGTGCAAAAGATTGTTTAATGAGATTCATACTAAAGGAGTATTAATTTTTCATACTTTCTCGAATTTTAAAGAGCATTTTCCATCACACACAACTCAAGTTTTCTATACGTTTAATTCACTCATTTTGGAAAATTTATACTTACATTTACACAAATAAAAGCTGCCACTAACTAGCACTAGGATTGAATTAAAAATTTCAAATGTAGCATTGAAAAAACTATGGAGTGCTTTAGTTATCAAATTTTTTTGATTAAGAGGTCTGCTTCTCCGTCAAAAAATTTCTACGGGATCCAACAGTTCGCAATTTTTCAGTTCCTATCGGTTATTCATGTGTTTTTATTCATAGAACTAAACATATTAGTCGATTCTTAAGGAATTTGGGCGAAAGATATGAGATTTTTTTGCGCGTAATACTTTATTGTATGTTCACAAAAGCGGCATAAACAACACTTTTACTTAAATGTAGTATGATCAAAGAGCCCTTGGATCGCGGTTACTGTGGATGTTACATTTTATGGATCCTAAACATCGTATGTTTTTTTAAGCATTTTTAATTACAATCTACTTACTTTTAAAGGATATCTAGTAAATGTCAATGACATAAATAATAAAACTACATAATTTCAGAGAATACGTAAATTCCACAGCAATCGTTATCCCAAGGCTTTTTGATCATACGATATATTATATGAACACTCGTACTTGATATTAATTATAAAATTTAAAAAATGTCTGTAAAATAAATTCCCAATATTTTTTATCGATTTGCATATATTTATGTAATATACTTGAAAGATCAAACGTTTTTATCGAAAAATGTTAAAAAAGTTGTTCGCAATTCCAATATAACTCAAAATCAAATCTGATAAGAAACTTTTTTTTTAAATTATATTCGAAAAGTTGGGAAAATACATTTATTTTATACAGGGTATTCCATGACATAATGTCACTACTTCACCTGCGTGTAGGGGAGGTGAAAACAAGTTGAAACTAAAGAGTGGTCATTTTTTCTTAATCGGCTATTAAAGAAGTTATGGCCTGTTTTAGTTAAATATTGAAACAGCTAAAACAATAAGTGATATCAGTTGGTATTTGATACAAACTATATGCGTTACTACGGAAATGATATTTTTTAGTTAGCTGTCAAACGACAGAGTACCTTAAAAGGTGATTTCTTTGTTTGAGCTTATCTTGTTTGAGCTTATCAATTTTGTTGATAGTGTTTACTTACTCACAAGAGTACGCCGATATCCATTACATATACGGTTTTTGTGATGGCAATTCAGCAGGAGCTTCTCGAGAATATGCAGTGAGATTTTCGAATCGTCGAATACCAGACCGACGAGTTTTCCAAACAGTGCATAACTATCAAATTGAACATGGAACCTTTTCGAAGCCATCGTCTGAGCGTCCATTGCAGCAAGCACTAGACAATGAGGAGATCATACTGCGAGAAATTGATAATAATCCCAGCACCTCTGTTCGTCGAATATCTGCACAAGTTAATGTACCTCAAATGCGGGTTTAGAGAACATTCAAACGCCATGGATTTTATCCATACCAACTTCAGCCTGTTCAAGCCCTTTTACCTACAGATTTCGCTAGTCGTATGGAATTTTGCCGCTGGATCGTTCAAAATCAACAACTACTTAATAAAATTTTATTCACGGATGAAGCAACATTTACAAGGAATGTAATAATGAATAGAAAGAACAACCACTGTTGGGATTTGGAGAATCCACATGGAATCGCAGAATCAAATCATCAACATAGGTTTTCAGTGAATATCTGGTGTGAAATTATTGATAATATGCTCATTTGTCCATTCGTTTTTGAGGGCCTTTTAACCGCCGACAGATATTTAAGTTTTTTAGAAGATCCTCTTGGAGATATATTAGAAAATGTTCCTCTGACGACCAGGCATGGCATGTGGTACAAGCATGATGGTGCCCCTGCGCACTTTCAATTACGTGTAAGACAGTTTCTGAATCAACTGTTTGAAGGACGTATAATTGGTAGAGGAGAACAACACCGATGGCCCCCAAGATCTCCAGATCTAACTTGTTTAGATTATTATTTGTGGGGTCTTATGAAAAATATGGTATATCAAGCACTATCAAAGACTGTTGGAGATCTTAGGAGACGCATTTTTGAGGCAGCAGAACGAATTCGAAATAACAATGCTATGTTACGCAGGGTAACTAGATATCTCTTAAGAAGAGCCAGAATTTGTCTCGAGAGCAACGGTAGTCATTTTTAACAATTTCTATAGTGAAGATATAATAAAATGAAATAACTTAACACTCTGTATTTTGAAAACGGTTAACTTTTTAGGACATTACTTTATTAGAATTTTTAACTCTGTTTGGTCTAAAAATTACATACACAAAGTAGTGACATTATGTCATGGGACACTCTGTATAAAGAACGAGACTTCTTCTCTGGTCCTAAATGTAAATTTTAACCGAAAAATATTAATGATAAACAACAATTTATTATTTAGGGTAAGAATAAGATCAGAAATAAGTAATGATGTGATACATAATGAATATAATGATATTTAGAGAATATTGAGATTTTTTTGTTTTGAGCAACTACTTTTTTAAACAAATCCCATCATTTTACAACAATAACCTAATATAATCTTCTACTTTAAAACTATAATTGAAAATTTGAAAAAGCGAAAGCCTGTAAAAATAACGCAAAAACGAGCTCAACGTTTAGTATATTTTTCATTTATTTTTCCACAATTCGTAACTTGTTATAGCTCTTCTCTACCATTTCTTCGCAGGTCAATCGATTTATTTTCTTTCGTCTAGATTTACATATTTTCTGTGGCCTACCAGTCACTGAAAATAATTGGGAACCGAAACACAGTGGTGGAGCAGGGAATATAGGCGGTTTTTAAAGGCGTGGTGCTTACCACACCACCTTGTATGTATAGCGTGCGAAACAACCGAGGTATGAAAAGCGACTTTAGGAGGCCTTAACCCTCTATGTAGGGGTAGACGCTAGACACCCCTCCATGATCCCGATAGAGGACAGGTCTACTCAAGGACGCGCCCTTGCCCACGCCAGCCATGTTTTACCCCACTTCCCATTATCAGGGGAAATCAGGTCCTAACCAGGTATTCCTAAACACATTAAGCTTATCCTTCCCATATCCCTAAACAAGTCGCCAACCTGCCCGGCCAGCGTGGCGTCTTATGGCCAGCTACCCTGTAGCCCCTAACATGATGAACTTCAACTCTAACGGAAAAGGTCCCCAGGTGGGTACGGCAACGCGGAATCCCACACCAGAAAACTGGTCAGCCCCATGGAATCTGGCGGGGGGGGGACAGAATAGTACGGGCTAAAGTAGAAATACCAGAAAAAACAACACACAACAAGAAAGTAAGGAAACACAAAATGAAAATAGATAACGAAGCACTAATCGAAAAAAGAGACGAATACCAACATGAAATAAAGAAAAGGTTAAGACTAAAATTTAACCAAAATATGAACATAGAAAATATGCAAGACATAATCACAGATACAGTACAAAAAGCAGTTCAGCAAATAAGACCCCGCAGCAAAAAGGAGAACATAATTTCAGAAGAAGCAAGGAAAATGCTCAAACAACGTAGAGAATTACTAAGTAACTACAAAAGAGGCACGATCGAATATGTCGAATTAAATAAAATAATACGAAGAACTATAAAAGAAGACAGCAGGAAACGAAAAGAAAAGCAAATACTAGAAGTAATCGAAAAGAACAAAAATATGAAGGTCCTACGTCGACCTACGTACAGAACCCAAATGCTGTCTATCTACGACAAGGAGTAGAAGGAACTGCGAAATAGAGAGGATATGAGGACAGAGATCGAAAGATTTTACGAAGAACTTTACAAGTCAGAAGGAAACATGCCAGAGTCTATCCGCAACAAACTCCAAATAAAAATAACAAACGTAAACTTCGAAGATATCCCGGACATAACGGAAGACGAGATAGGAGCCGCAGTAAAAGACATGAAAAATAACAAATCACCGGGTGCAGATAGTATCACAAAAGAAATTATTCAACAGGGAGGAGAACTATTACAAAAAAGTATCAAAATACTATACAATAAATGCTTATCGGAAGGTAACATACATCAAACATGGAAAGTTGCAAATAAAATCCTAATCCACAAAAAGGGAGACAAAAGATACCTAAAAAACTACCGACCAATTACCTTGTTGTCGCAACCATATAAACTACTAAGTAGAATAATTACAAAAAGGATAGACAAAAAACTGGAACTATATATCAACCAATCGAACAGGCGGGATTCCGCAAAAGATTCAGCACAAATGACCACTTATTAGCCCAGAACATCTTACTTGAGAAAGCCATAGAATACCATCTACCACTATACATGGCATTCGTTGATTACGAAAAAGCTTTCGATTCTCTAGAAATGTGGGCAGTAGATCAAGCCCTACGGAACAGTAGAGTAGACCATCGTTATGCCGGACTAATAAGCAACGCAAACAAGAACACGACAATAAAAATACAAATAGGCGAGGAAACCAATGAGATCCCAATCAAAAGAGGTGTGCACCAGGGAGATCCAATGTCCCCCAGACTCTCCATTACAGCCCTCGAAGACATCTTCAAAAAATTGAGATGGGAGCACAAGGGCATTAACATTAACGGAACCCGTTTAAACCACCTAAGGTATGCCGACGACATCTTAGTGATAGCCGAAAACGAAGAAGATCTCCAAACAATGCTGCAAGAACTCAACGCAAAATCAACAGAAGTTGGGCTAAAAATGAATAAAGAGAAAACTAAAGTAATGACCAACACAGAAGACATCCTACAAATCGAAATAAACAACATAACACTAGAACAAGTATCGGAATATATCTACCTAGGACAACTTATAAAACCAAACAAACAAAACCAAACGACAGAGATTACAAGAAGGATGAAGCTAGGATGGGCCGCATTCGGCAAACTAAGCTACGTGCTCAGAAACAAAAACATACCCCAACATCTGAGAACAAAGGTAGGTATTCAACGAGTGCATTCTACCAGTCCTCACCTACGGCGCTCAAACCTGGACCCTGGCCCAGAAAAACATGGACAAGATAGCGAAAACCCAACGAGCAATGGAAAGGCAAATGCTACACATCTCACTAAGGGACCGAAAAACCAACAAATGGGTCAGATCAAAAACAAATGGGTAGAAGAAGACTGAGAAGAAGAGAAGAGAACCCTCTATGTTGCCGGCCATGCTCCCTCACGGGACGTTAATGCCGATATCTTTACCTTTTTTACACACTTTTCGCTTAAAAATATACCAAGGATAAAAGCCGAGCGGCATAACATCAGCAAATTCAATGTCCATTAAAAAAAATACATTTTGGCAACGTATGTAAAATATTTCAAGATTAAAAATATTCTACCAAATTTGAGATTTGGGTTTACTTTGCGCTTTTCAGCAACAACAACTCTTAAGAAGATAAAACAAAGTCTACTACGTTTTTAGATTTTCTGGCTTCTTTTTGATTGTTGTTCATTTTTTAAGTAAATGCGGCGGCAATTTCATTCTAAATGAAACGTTATATCTGCAATAGGAATCCTTTCTATCTACCTGAAACTAGGCTGTGTTAGACGTATTGCATATAATGATGTTTTTGATTAAACTTTAACGACCCTTTTGTAAATCTAAATATACTATTTTGTATATATAGACTTAAAAATTAATTACGTTATTGAAAAAAAGTTATCTTTACAAAATATGTTGAATAGCAGTAACTTATAATATTTAGATGTGCTATGTCTAATATTGATTTTTCGAAGTACACTCATCATTTTATGAAAAATTACACGAGCAAAGCAACAAACTTTTCAAATGATGACATTTAAAATAAACCTTCTTCTTCTTCACATCTTCCAACGAAAGTTGGCGACCACATTTCTGAATGCTGCTCTATCCCTTGCGACAATTAGTCGTTCTACGTTCATGTTGGTCCAGTCTCGGGTGTTTCTCAATCTAAACGTAATAAAATATTGAAAACACATAGTTGACGTTGACGTAAAATACCAGACGGGTACCAACGATGGAGGTGTAGACGTGTAGAGCATTATCAAAGTTTCTAAACAAACTGTCTTGGATTCGGCACCGGCCGTGGTCAGATGAAATTTTTAATACGGATAATATCTAAACGGATTTACGAATTCGGCAATTTTTTTTTGTCATATTAACAATCTTATCTGACCTCAATTGGGATCGAACCCAAGACCTTTGGTTTACAAGACAATTTTTCTATTGTTAAACGCCATCAGCTCAGTAGTTTTTAATTATAATATACAAACTTCATATTTTCATAATAGATAATTCAATTTTCCGGTCAATTATTTACGGTTAGCCTGTATTTTGATCTTTTATTTTATTTGATGATGCAAATGCAAATTCGATTCCCAAAGTCAAACATACAACGGGAACAACCGACCGCTTCTCTCGGAAGGCAGCGGCAAACCACCGAGATATTTCTGCCTAGTAAGTTTTCTCTGAAGCAGAAGTGCAAGCACTTCCGTGATTCGGAGCCTACGTAAAGCTGTCCCTATGTCTGCAGGCTGCTGTAGACCTAAACACGCACCCTACAGGCGTATGGAGAGAAGACCGGCAACGCTCTGGAAAAGGCACGCCACTTTGAGAAGAAAATAATGCAAATTATATCTGAAAATTCCGTCGTTAATCATTATAAATCTGAAAAAAGGTTGACAAAATGGCACAAGGCGTAGAAAACCTTCGGGAAAACATGTACATACATATGGTTACTGAGTGCGAAATTTTACGTATCATTCGTAACCTTCATGGTATTTATTCGCAGCTGTTGGTTCTTATTGTTAAATATCTTCTTTTAATTGCTCTTGTTCTATCGCTGGTAAGTTTTTTAAATGTTAATAATAAGAAAACTATTCAATAACACATCAACAATTTCTTGAATTTTGAATCAACTACAAAAGCGTTGATGCCAAACGTCCACCATACTGATTCTGTTTGATACTAATTCTCACTAACTTTTAGTACAGTTGTAACAGAATCTAAATTATAGAAACGAAAATAAAAGTGTTCTTTTTGCAAGACTCGTGTATTCTATACATACATCCTTTTAGTGGACAAAAGACACTTTCTACATTAGTTTCATTCAATTCTTTTCTACGTCTACGTTTCTAGAAAAATGCCCAAAACCTAACTAACGAACCAATATGTCACAGAATGACATAATTCTTAACGATAAACACAAGTACTAGATATGCAGCAATCAGATCAACATGGCACTTTTTCACGTTTCTTTCTCGTTAAAAAATACCCTCTTTATGCACGTATTTCGGTGAACTACTACATAAAGGTATCGGACGTAGGAAAACAACATACAGGGTGTCAGGTAATGCTTCTGCCAAACTTTAGGGGTGGGTTTGTAACAATAAAAGGAATAAAAAAATCTTATGCCATTTTTTTCTGTTGCATTTTTTTTTTCTATAATTATTTTGTGGTTGTTAATAAAGTGTTATTGTTACTTGATGTATTAGACTCTTATTTATCCGTAAAAAAATTGTTCGTGTATCTTTAACCCTTTGTTTTTGTTTTTCCCCAGAATAAAAAGTAAAATTAAAACAAGCTTTTTCTCAGAAATTATGCATATTAAAAAAAATTGTACAGCACCTTTTTACTTCATTTGTCATTATAGGGCTACTCAAAAGTTTGGCAGAAGCATTACCGTTACACCCTGTATTATTATTATTATATTGTCAGGACATTTGCTAATTTAATTATTTATTTTAGCCATATGCACTGAAGGGTTTGATAGACAGTAATAGCTTTTATTCTAAATTATTTGGTGTAAGTTTCTCAAAAACAGTATCACTAAAAATGCTTCAATTTGGCTAGGAAGTGAGACTCCTGAGGCAAACTGTTTTAAAGTAAATAAATTCCACATAATATAAACTTACACACGGCAACTTATAATTTTATTTATTTCGGAAAAAATTGACAAATTTGAAAATGTGAAGTAATAGCAATTAAAATTCCGGCATTTAAAGTTTCCAAAACTTTATTGGCCAGACATAAAACATTACTAAAGTAAACCCAGCATTTCTTGCAACAATCAGATTGGTTATGATGTTTATTTATCCCAATTTAAAAACAGTGTTCAAAGCTTTAAAGCAAGTGATTTGCTTTCAGTAAACGTAACCGCCCCTGCTTGCATATCTGCGTTAGTCAAATAATGATTTGACTGATAAGTGTATCTATAACTAAATAGTTGTCTGTCATGATCCAAATACTTGTCGGAGATTTTATCTTCAATAAAAGCATGGCTAAATATCGTAATGCGATCAAGTAGTGCTCCCAGCAGTTACTTTCAGATCTGAAGCATAGATATTGAACGTTAATACACTCATTGTTCAATGTAAAGAGAAATATTTATTTATTTCCTTTTTTTACCTGTGCATGTGACTTGGTGGTTACTGTTGAAACGAAATAAATTATTGAGATTTATCGTTTTATATACAGACACTAAAAGCTCGTATTTTAATTCTTTGGTTTTCATTGTTACATTTTAATTTCTAAATTGTTTAAGATGTGGCTAATTAAACAGCTTAATCCATCGAGTTTTACAAAGCTAGTTTAAGTGATTCACCTAGTATTAATTCATTAAAGCTCATTTTCTACTTCATTGATTAGTTTATAAAAAGTACAATATTTTCATTATAGGCAGTTCTTTTTCTACAAATTTTGCTCTATTTACTTGTATTTCTACTCTAACTTATGCAGATTTACGTTATTTACCTACACGCTTTAAATATAGGTGTTAGGTAATTCATTAAAAAGTTATTTTAAAAACGATTTAGAAGTTCCGAGGTTGTCTATTAACTACAAAGTAAAGGTACCTCAACGCACTTCTTCAAATTTCACAAAAGCTTGTCAAATCTGACACTTCGCTGTTCTTTGAAACGAGAACTCCTAAAATAAATGATGGGGCACATATTGACTTGAACCCTATTTTCTTTGACTTAACCCTAAAGGTGTCACTTAAGCTTGATGAAGCAAAACTGTTGGAAGTTCTTAATTTGCATTGGCCTTGGTTTAAAATTAGATTAATTGCAAAGTATATACTTACGTCGCAGTCGGCGTTTTCTACCTGTTGTTTTCAAAAATAACACATGGTAAAAGAATGTTTGATATGTAAATTCTTCAAGTATGAAAGTCCAGCTAACTGAATCTATTCGCCGACAGATGCGTGCATTGTAACAAGTCTGAAGAGTTCAAAATTAGATATAAAAGTCCCGATGACTTCCTATATAATCAAACTGTTGTATCTCCCGAAAGACGTAGCAGACTGACATTTCAATACCTTGAAAACGTAACAGTAGTTAATCATGAGTTTAAAAAATGCAGTAGCAAGTATGATCATTCATCTTAGAAAAAAGTGACGACGCGACGATGACGCTGCCAAAATTTTTCAGGGACCCAAATCAAGTCTTTTCAGGTTTGACATTAATACACTTGAAGTATTAATTTGGAGGACTGCAATGTAATCGTTGACACGTCGGTATTCCGCCTTATGACACTGAAGGCAACAGCAGACGCTGTAATTTATCAACGTAAGAAGGTTCAGATCGCGAGTTCGACATTCTCAGGTAGCGCGGGCGTGGGAAACGGTAAACACCTACCATAAGATGTGATAATGTAACGTCATTCCATTAAAAATCGCTTTAAACTAAATAAATGCTTCTTTTAAATTTTAGTTATATCATTCAACATACTCTCTCGCTAGAAATAAAATGCTTTTATGATTCAGCTTTGTGAGAAGAACTTTAAAAGGAAAGGAAGCTTTGATGCATTACAGAATAAATGTGTTAACTGTTGAAGTTCCATATAATCGAGAACAACATCAAGTGAGAACTTTAACCCTAATGGTCAACTGACATGAATGTTGCTGAAGAAGAATGCTTTTTAAATTTCTTCGTTCTGACTAGGTTACGCATTTACCAACATACCGACAATAAAATTAACCTCTAACTCTAACCAAAGACATTCGATCTCATATTATTATCAATGATTTTAGAGTCTGTAACTAATGATAAATCCATTACGAAATTAATAAAACAATTTCTAAAAGGTCATTACAATTTTTACAGAAATACTCATCTTAATGTTTACGGTTTCTATAATCACAGAAGGTTATAATAAACTAAAAGTTTGTTAAACCTTTTCCTGAAAGTGTAAAAAACAAGCATTAGATTTATTATATTTCAACAGTTTAACTACCAAATTAGTAAACTAAAATTTAAAGGACTTAATTTGCGCTCGAAAGAAAAGTCGATATTAAATTCTGCCGTTGATATTTCAACTAAAAAAATATTGTCTAATGCCGATAATTAATAGTTAGACAATCTAGAATAGTGCTTTACCATCATCAATTAAAAATTACAAAAAAAAAAAATCGAGATCATATCTAGTACGCAAAATGCATTTTCTACGCTGGAGACTTCAATGTGCGGTCAGCCTACAAACTTCTCCAACTAGCACAGAAAAGCGCAGATAACACAACTCATAAATATATTTTATGTTTCCAACCGATCATTCTTAAATAACAAGGTTGGAAAATTAAAAATAATGAAAATCATGAGATTAAAGTCAAAGCCTGTGATACTAGCCGCCATTTATTTTCAATCGCTGATTATTTGGTCAAAATTCTATCAAAACTTTTATGGCAACAAAATTCAAGGTGATTTGGTTCAAAATAACCAACGGTTGATGTAATCGATGAGTGTAAAAATTAACCATAAACAGTAAGTAAACAGCTAGTAAAGCTAAATGTAATGCAAGTTAATAAGAAACCCCAAACCAAGGGCCGATCAAAATTCGTCACTTAGAGAGTATTGCCGCCGTAGGCATTCAGTTTTAGGGCATTTTAGCCATTGCAGCCATTATTTCATTTATCAAAGAACCGAGTAAATAACATTTAAAATTATCAAGTTAAATAAACTGCCAGTAGTATTCACGAAAAGTGATTTTTTTAGTTTTTCAATAGCACAAGCTTAAAATAACCTGAAAATTTACTTAAAAGCCAATAACAACAAGAAGCTCATAATATTCATTAGAATGCACTAGGTACCCACAAAAGTAGTGAAAATTCGATAGCTTAAAATAATCTATGCTTGAACGAGAATCAGTTTTAAAATCACTCACTGAAATTTACACTTAAAAAAATAAGTTTCGAAGGCTACTAATCAATAATTAGGCACATTATGATGTCATTTTATTCTTACTAATTAATCATCAACAAGCAAACAAAAAATTAAAGCTATAGTTCTTACGTAAAGTGTATTTGTATGCATTGCTACGCTGGAGACTTCAACGTGCGGTCCGACTGCAAACCCTCGGAATCTGCACACAAAAGCGCTGATAAAACAATCTGTAAATATATTTTATTTTTTCAAGCGTTCATTCAAGATATACTCGCCTGCTGCTACAAAACAAGAAAGATAAATAATAAGTGTGGATATTTAAAAATGATCACTCATTCACTTCAAAGCGGTAACTGCAGGCAACTCGGCTCCCGCCGTTTTCGTTTTGATTGGCATGGCGCTGAAAACCACTACAATAGTACCGACAATGACACGAATTAAATTTTTAAAACCAATATTTAGTGCCCCAAAATTAATAAACTTATCCGAAATGTAGTTACTGAGAGAGTTTATTGTATTTAGTTAAGAAACCACGATAAAACAGTTCTTTACAAATGAAAACGTGGCCAGAATGTGTACTCGATGTGGGTCTAGTAACAGAAATGATTAATGACTATTCTTAATTCTCTATAAACGCAGCCATAAGTTTATGCCTAAATGCATAGTCATGAGGTTTATATCAATCAGGCGCCAGCGCGTAAAGATGACGTTTGATGAATGCGCCACACCGAAGAATGAAAATTAAAGAAGTAACAATTTAATCAAGAATAACGATAGTTTCGAATACATTTCCGATAATATGTATGTGTTACTTTAGGAAAAAGTTGAATGGCACGACAAAGATGAAATTACCGATCATTAAAAATGCTAATTAAGATGTTAACTTAATTTTTTTCTTTGATAATTACGAAGCTAATAACGGCTTTGATAACCTAAATGCAGTTCAGTTTCTGATGTTATTTTACGTATTAAAAACTTTACAAAAAGAGAGTTAAAATTCTAATATAAAAAGAAATTTCATTTCATGGAAATTCATTTAATTCATGGAAACGGAAACAATTTAAAAAACTAATTAAAGCTTTTGATATTACTTGTTAAAGCAATACGAATACTCCAAACATTTGAATGGGCCACTTATGATATGTATTTAAAAAAATCTATATTTAGGACTTCATAAAACAATCGTTCCAGTAATTCCAGCAGTGTTTAAATCAAACCGACAATTAAACTTTACACGCACATAAATTCCCCAAGATGATATCTTTTCCATCGTAAAAAATTTGTGTTAATGGCATCGTCATAAATTTACAAATATATTTTTAAAACGTCTTTATTAAAAGCATAATTCGAGAAAATAATTCGCTTCTGTTACAATACACGTCAGAATTAAGAGATGAAGATTAATTAGCCGTTTAGTTTTCTACATCATGTTTATACGCTACTGAATGGCTAATAAAATTAATCATTTATAAAGTAAGCCATTACACTTCCTCAATAAACTTTTCAAGTCATTAAGTCCTGCTTATCGTAATTACATCTCTTGATTGCAATGCGATCACGGTTTCAAAGTTTGCTAAACGTGTGATGCGTGATTCTTTAGAACGGGTTAAGCAAACACGAGCATAACTTTACTAGTTCAGCTTTCAACCGATACTTTTTATAGCGTCAGTAAAATTAGTTCACAAATTGAATCTCATCCCTTAGTTAAACAAAACAATTTATGGCTTTCTTTAGGCAACGCATTCGTCAATACCGTATTCACGTTTAAATTTTACACTACGTCGTCATGGCTACCATTTGCACAACAGTTAACGAACAACAAACGCCTAACGTGCAGGAAAAATTATCAAATCGAGTGCTTTACCTTTACCTATAAAGTTTCGACATGCAAATAGCATATAAATCAACGAAATGGATTTCTAGTATAGTTTAAAGCCCTTTTTTAAGAGGCAGAATATGAATGTAGCTCTTAGAAATACTTATATTTATGATTCTACTTGGTTAAGAAACTCGTCTTTTCAACGCTTCAAGAGATATATTGCTAATAGCCGGTTCGGATACTGATCAAAAATTAATCGATTGAAATTTTACTTGATTTATAAAAACAAGCTTTTTATTTATTTCATTCGTTTATTCATGTAACATGTTTTACGACACAGAGCTCGAGAAAAATCTGAGTATCCCCCAAAAGCAGGTAGAAAAATGCATCCTGCATATGTAGAGGCCCCACGGTAGTACCCTGAGGCACTTCCAACATGTGCCCTGTCATTATCCTTTCGCCGCTCAGAAGTTTAAGTCCCATTGCACCTTTATCTTCTCATTTGACACCGAACGCCTTCTAATTTTATTTGTTTAAGCTTCCAGATAATTTAGTGATTATTTTGTAAAAAACAACGCCTGAAAATCGCAGGAAGGGCAATAAACTAATTTTTAATTAATTTTCGCGCACCTTAGATGAACGTGTGAATTTATATTAATAAATTTTCTGTTCCTCTTCCCTGAGCAAACAAACATTATTTATGTTACCGTGGAAACGATTATGTATGCATTAAAATTATAATTCGTCCATAATATTTGTTCAGTTTGTTATTTATTAATAGTATAGATTAGTATTTAAAAACCAATCTCCGCTGCTGAACACCTTTATAAAATAGGGTGTTTAACTTTGGTTTTTCTAGAATGGTTCATAAGGTCTAAATTCCTTCAGAGGCATCGGAATAAACTTTAACTCTCATATAGGCTTAAGACAGAGTGAAAACGAAAATATGATTTTATGAGTACCGGGCACGCCTCCCACATAAATAACGTCTGAAGCCTAACCATGAAAGAGTTAAATAACAGTTCTTTTACTATATATAATATGTGGATACTGCAGATTAAAATTTTTAACTCACTATTCAGTTGCACACATCTTAGTTTGAAATACGTTCCTAGTTAACGTTTTTTCTAAAAGCGGAGCAGTATGAAGGAAAACTTCATGACTCGAGTCTCAGTTTAAAGTTAGTGCTTAATATATCAGTATATCACCGTACAGTACAGTAAATTATCATAACAGTTTCGAACTTTTCACGATTAACTGAATATTTTTTGCGTGAATCAGTTATTAAAGTAGTTGCACAGAATTGCTTTCAATTAATTACCATTAAATAATCCCTATATTAGCATTTTACATTAAATTTAACTGATACACCGCATTCTTTCAGAACTAAAGTTAGCGGACCATAAAGTCCGAAAAGCAGAGCTGCTGATGTAATAAAAATTAAATTAATTAAAAAGCTACTCAAAAAGCTATAAAATAACCTAATTAAATCTTGCAAATTATAAGTTTTATTGTGTCTGGACTGGTAGCAAGGGTAGGTAATCGCAAATTGCTCGCAATTAGTCTCATCTTTGCTACTAATGAGTTGACACAGATTAAGTACATGTTATTGATCCTTGATCAGCTGAAAGCAACCGCCAGTAACATCGCCCACCGACAAACGCTCAATTGATGGTTTTCATCCCGATAAACAGATAAGTGTTTTCGGCATTTTAGCAACAGAAAAAGTGAAACTGGACCAAAGCGCCCTGTTCTTAGGCACAACGGTACCGCTAAAGATCTAAGCTTGAAACCGGAAACCAATTTCTCCGTAAGAAATTTTAGCGCTCTGCGGTTTCATCGACAATGTATAAGAAGTGTGAAGGAACACAGGGAAGGCGGCGATGGTCGACGTCACCGGTTGGCGCCAGAAGGGCTTGTGTCGGCGCTGCATTCAAGATGCTCGCATTTCACATGTGCGCCGTTCTTAGGTCCCCATTTACATGCAGTGATTTAGTGATTCGCAAACCTCCCACTTGGCTGTTGCAGCAGTAATTGGAGGAAGAAGAAAAAGAGCGTGCATCTATCTTGTCAATTACATGCAATTAGTTCGTGCGTGTCTCGGTGCAGCGACACTCCTGCACCCAAATGACAGACTCACGGAATTACTTCTCTGGAAATCGGTACACGACATCTCATGACGTGATTCCAGTCAATTTCTTCCTAAGGGTCGTTCGTTTTATTTGTTTTTTAAACCGTTGGTGGTTTAGGCATGACTAATACCTACGTATAAAATGATTATTTGAAACCGTAAGTTTTCATTTTGTTCTAACTGATGTTAGCTGTAATTCAGAGTTGCGATCCATTTTACAGGATTAGTACAACAATTTTATCAAAATGAATTTGTTTATGTAGTTTCGAAATAAACTTTCTGTAAAAATAGAAATTACTGATAAGCTTTAAAAATATTTTCCATTATATTTTTAAAATCAATAATTTGTTTCCTTGAATTGTAAATAAACTTAATGCAGATTACTAAAACGCTAAAATATCATCCTGCTATCTACATTTTCATCGCTGATATTAAACGTTTTTTCGAGGATACTGTACTATAGCATTCTCCAATGCTAACGAATTCAACAGTTTAACTTGAATTTGGGAACATTTGGGAAAATATAATCATAAGTACCTACCTATTAAAAGTTCGACTGGGAGGAAACCTCAAGCAAAGAAGGAATGGCTTTATCAAAATTACGGAGAAACAGAAAAAGATCAAATGTCAAAATAGAAACAACAGAGCAAAATACAGAAATACTATAAAGAAGAGCGAAAAATCATAAGACAATACCTACTCAAGAAAAAGATAAATCATTACAGGCACCGAAGAGAAGTAGGTACTGGAGCAAAGATGTTCGTGATTTTACCAAGAAGTGAAAAGGTACAGGGAAGGACATGCAGTTACAAAGACAAAAATCAAAACAGGTGGAAATCAAAGAAGCGCCTAAAAAAAGTGTTGAGAGTTACATAGTTTTCTAAATAACAAAGTGAATTATGAAGCGTATGCTGAATACATGACAGAACCACAGAAAAAAAAACATGGAGTTAGAAAAAGAAAGAGAAGTGCAAGGGAAAGGAAGAGAAACGGAGACGGAGAAAGTGAATAAAACGAGATGATTCAGGAACACAATAATATGTGAAGCTAAAGATATCGGCATTTACACTCCGCGAGAGATTATGTCTGGTAACATGGAGGGTTAAGGCCTTCCTAAGTCGCTTTCATACCCAGTTGGATGTAGTAAGCACGGCGCCTTCGACCACATACCTTTCCTACTCCACCACTGTGTTTCGGTGCCTAATTATTTTCATTGAATGGGTAAGCCACCCGCCGAGTATTCGACTTGTGTTTGACCCCGAGACCGTCTACGCTTTATTCGAATATCTCATCACTCGACTACTCCGGCGATCTATGATTATGTAGGATAATGAAACAGTAAAGTACGAAGGAAAAACTGCAGAAATGCATTTATCTGCTAATTGAGGAAATATGAAGACCAAAAAATTTTAGAAATATGAAGCGAAGCAATAGTACGTAGAGCCTTGGAATAAAATAAGTTCCGACTTTGAACCTAAAAATTCGACAGGAATTGCCCTGCTAAATATGACCAACTTTTATTGACGATGGTTATAAAAAAGAAAAAGAGCTAATAGAGTAAACTGGAAAATATTAGTGTTGGACAAAACAATGATAATAATATCAATAATAGGAGAAAAGAAAAGTAATACCGGATGAGAAAAAAGAACAAACAGTGAACTGAAGATTCTGTATGGTGAATCTGATAGACATGGGGTAATCAAGGCAGGGACAGATGGGCTACTGCAAAATCAGCACGGGAGTTACAAGGAACCACCGGCCTTTTATCGCGCTATGTCTGTCCATGAGGCTTCGCCTCTCGGCCATACATAAGCCCTCGGCTGTAATGAAACATTTCCCACCTCGGATGTAATGTACTATTTCGTATTTCATCATTGAGTCTTTATACGTTTTGGCCGTAACACGAACATCTGGATTTATATTATTAGGAGTTTCAGTCATTTACTATCTGCAACTACATCTACATACAGGGTGGTGCATTGCACCACGAACCATAGGAACTTCCATGGTAAATTTTTAATTTGTAAATATTTGCTTCCCTAATTATTTTAGTACAAAAGTGCAACTAGGTGTTTTGTACAGAAAAAAATAAAGCAGCGATTGATGATATTTTACACAATTTTCGAGTTTCGTGTAACAGAAAAACTGTGGGAATTAATTCGTGCACTTTGACAAAAATCACTGCAGAATAGCATCACTGGATGCGGTATTTTTTTCTCTACAAAAAACGTATTTGCACTTTTGGTCTAAAATAATTAGAGCAGCAAATATTTACAAATTAAAAATTTACCATTAAAATTCCTATGGTGCATGAGGCAATGCACCACCCTGTATAAAGCTAAACATGAGTGCTAGAACCCGAAAATATTTGTTAGTCCAACTGACTTTGCCCATTAACGCGTTTCACCTATTATTTGTAATCTTTGTTTTTTGCAATCATTAAGAATTGCATCCCAGATGTCCATTCTTTGAAAAACATGGTTATGGAATTAAGTAAAGAAAAAAGAGGTACGACTTTAATATTGGTTTTCATAATGTCTATCTTAATTAAGTTTAATATGTGATTGTAACACCATATGTATAAATGATACGGATTTTCATGTTTTGGCTTGGCAACCAAACCTTTATGTTTATATACTGCTATGTTTGCAATTTTGTCAAAACTGCCCCACTAAAATTATTTTTAGTAAGTATATAAAATTTAATTTGGGGTATTAATGTTAATTGAGGGTCGTCATGAAAGTTCCTTAATTTATTTTTATTTATTTTTAAATTAATATAAATCTTTATATTCTAAATTAATAATTTATTATTCATTACTAAACTATATACATTTTTTCTAACACTAATATCTTATACTGTTTCTATGGTGCATAAGAGCTCACTTGTTATGTTTCCTTTAAAATACGCTTTCTCTATAAAATACGCCGTCAATGACAACGTATTTTATAGGCCTTTAAATACGTCGTTGCCTAGCAATCTTCGCATTTTGTGTATTATGACACGTCTCAAATAATAATTTATTAAAATTTCTAATAATAACGTGTGTTCACAAACAGTCGTCATCTCGGTTGCTTTGAAAAACAAATTACAAGTCTTAGATTAAATCATAGACAATGACATTTTACAAATCTTGACATTTAGTTTTGTGTTCTGAATCAAATTACGAAATATGTTTATGAAATCACAACCTACTGGGATGACGACTGTTTGTGAACACCCGTTATATTAGTGAAAGAAAATGACTGATATTAGTGTTAGAAAAAATCTTGAAGATAACTCGTGTTTTATAGTTTAAAAATCTCGGTCTATCAAATCCTCGGCTCACTTCGTTCGCTCGTTGAACTACGACCTTGATTTTTAAACCTTCTATAAAACACTTGTTGTCTTAATAGCTATAAAATGCAGATTTATTATAAAGTTCTTATTTAAAATTCCTATCCTACCTAATCCTATCAAATCCAAATATTAACTCACTGTTACACCACAACTGCCCAAAACCATCCCAATTACATAAACGAATCACCATCCAATTAAAAATTTTTATATGACATCCAATTCCACCAATATTAATTTTCAAGCATGGAACTCCATCCAAAAATACTTACAATAATTAAATATTTCATTGATCTTCAATAAGACTCGAATTACGAATTCTTCTTAGTTAGAAGAATTCACAGAATTATAAATTATTCGTTTTCCTCAACGAAAATAACTTATTTAACAATTATTTAATTGTCATTCACAAAATGTGTGGTAATTTTAAATTAATTCCTTATTTTTCTTGAAGAAACAACTTATTTTCTCTCAAATTATCTTTATTTATTATTCACCTCTCTTTTGTTTTCTTGTAAACCCGGTTCTCATATAATTCTATTCCAATAAGAAAATTCCTTTCAATTACCAGACAACTGCAAATACTGGCTTTTCCTCACTGCCCAACCCTATATCTAGCTGCATTGGTCTTTCTTAACAATAACTTTTTTAATAATGAAGTTAAATCTCTATTAATATAAAATCATATTAACGATTAATAAAAAATTGTATTCAACTCAACATTAACATTAAAATCATACCACTAATATCAGCTCAATACTTTATTATACTACTTTATATAAAGTATGATCAAAATTTCTGTTCATCAAGTATGGCCGTGGAAGTGCAAACCAGCACCTTTAAAATTGGCTTACATATATTTACTTCAAACTAAATATGTGTGAATTCGTTAATTTCACTATAATATTCTAATAAAATTTGGTAGTTTGAAGTAAATATATGTAAGCCAATTTTAAAGGCGTTGGTTTGCACTTCCACGGCAATACTTGATGAACAGAAATTTTGATCATACTTTACTTAACTGCATATTAGCTGCGCCATCCATACTATCTGAAATGCATTTTTGTACGTCTAGTTGAATGGAAAGCAACTCTTTTAATAACATATTGTAAATCCCAAGACCAGTTGAATCACAATAGGAAACAACTGACGGGAGTGTTTCAAAAATTTTACATTGATATAAATACATAGCTTATTAAGAATGAGACAGAAAGAGAAGCACTCGTTTTCAATTAGTATTTCGACTCACTAATGATTTATATGAACTACTGCTTTCATTTGGTTGGCTCTGAATAGTCTTTGGCACTGATTCCACGTTACGTGGAAAAAACGTACCTAATGCTCTGCTACATGGCTTCATTTTAGCTCGTTCTTTCTCAGCACCACCTTTATATCATTTTCACTACACTTTATCCTTTTGTTCCATTTCTAAAAGTATTAAGAATAAAACAAAAAAAATAAAATAAATTTAAATTAACAACTTAATTAATGTAAAAATTATGATTAATTTAATCTAATAACATTGTTACTGCTACTGTTGACTACTACAATGGTCAACCCATATCATGTAATAAGATGAATAATTTGTGAAAAGCATAGTGGTATAATGCAGTATAGCGCTGAAGAATGAGCCTAGTCAAAATAATAAAATTAATTGTACTTGACGGTGTTTACTTCTTCTTATTTCTACACACAAATAATTTTATCAGGTTTCTTTGTATATCAACAATTTAAAATTGTTACCTATTGCTTATATGTGTTAACCCATAATTACTTCTAAAAACTACATTAATGTCGGGAGACCAAACGTTCGAGAAATTTTCATTTGCTTTGCAAGATTCTCCAATGTCAATCGCCAAATATAAATTATTAAAGTAAATTTTCCGCCTTGCGCTTTTTGTTAAATGTTGTCAATAAGTGAGTGTCACAAATTTGTATTTATAAAATGGCTTTATTGAAATTCTTATTTTATATTTCTTTATTGGGTTTTACGCCACCAGTTGCTAAAATAAAAATATATTAATTAACTAATAACAACAATAACATGTAACGGTTCGGAGACAATTCAATTTAGCAACTGCTGGGGTAAAATTCATTAAAGGAATATAAAATGCAAAACTCGCCACAACAATCCTTAAAGAAAATATTGATTTTTTTATAATTCCAAACCGAGAACAACAAAAGTAGAACCGCGACGTACTTGTTAATAATAACCTAAGTTTTAAGAAAGGAGATGAAAAGAAGAAAAAGAAGAAAAAAAAATAGGAGGAGTACCAACGCGAAGACTAAGATTAAAACAAGAAGAATAATACGTAGGGGTAGGATGAAAATAGAAAAAAAAGAGAAGAGAAGGAAGGCGAAAACGAAGAGGATGAATAAAAGAAAGAAAAATAAAAAGAGTCTCAAAATAATTTTTTTAATCATGTTCAACTAAGACTACGCTAAGGGTGTAACAAAAAATAAATTCGAAAAATTTTATTACAATCTACTAAAATTGATTTGATGTCTAAATATTTACAGAACAAAAACAAAACCAAACCCAAGTCGCTCTAAAAATGTAAGTTTGTACAAGTGTAACAACCGTTTTTAAAAGATGAAGAAATACAACCAAAAAACAAACAACCATAGAGTTTGATTGCAAATTAACCTTAAATTCCAAACGATCTCCAGTTTTATAGCTCTTTAAAAGAATATTTTCTGTAACTTTTTCTCCCCTTTAATGGTTTTGTCAGTTTAATCATTTGGTTATTTATTTATCTAATAGCTATTTTAACTTATTTCTTGCACATTACAGAAGAAGTTTTTGCATTAAAGTCAAACCTAAATAAGTTAATTGCTTCAGTTTAGCAATATAAATTGCGATCACGATTTCATATAGCCTGCATTACGATACAAACACTGGTAAATACAGTAGTAATTTAAGAACCTTATAAAGGAGAAAGATGACACGGTACAAATCGTTTTAAACCTTTTCGTTTTATAACATCTGTTCTATAAAACGTTTAATAGTTTCAATACCTGCTACGGAAGAATAAACAGTAACGAGACACCATATTCAGCATTTTGCTGATCAATATCTGTATCACAATGGCCACAATTTAATACGTGCTGTAATTTTGAATTATTCCTTAAAACGCTAAAAGTGCAATATATCAACCTGAAGATGGCCGGTGATTTATATTACGTGAAGAAGAGTAGCATTTGTATTGGAACTAATGCTCTGAATAGGGGATACGTAACCGGAATAGAAAGAGCTTAAGTATCCCAATTATGTGGTAGTATTTTAAAAGGTAGGTATATGTTTGATATTCGATTAATAGCAAATTTTCAAATTCCAAATAAAATGTTTCGAATTAATCTTCGTATTGCAACATTTAGATTTAATTCGAAATGCTTCAGTCTGAATTTGAAAATCTGAACTCCATTCTAAAGTACAAACTCAAACTTGTGTTTAATTTTTAATATAGCTCTCATTTTTTAAATCAACATGTATATTTATTTTTAATATATTAATAACAGATTTGATTCTTGTGAATGTACATAGTATACACTAAAATTAAGGTTCAACCTGTTGTATGTATAAAACGTTTTTCTTCGCCTAAGATAAAATATTAAAATAGATTCCTTCGGTCTATCACCCAATGATTAATAGGAACGTATCTAGTTATAATTCTATCTTTATAACAATTAAGAAAAAAACTCGTAAGTTATTAAAATTTAAATAAAAATCCAATATATATAATTCGAAAGCAATTATGAATAAATAGAATATTATAGGCACGATGTTTCAAGAGTGTTTGTTTTATATGGAAATTATGAATATAATTTAGTCGGCTTGGATCATTGGTGTCAGGTGTGGGGATTTATGGTGACCCGGTCCTCCCACTTCCACATTAATATATTATCGGAACATTGCGGTTGGCGCCTCGGAATTTTAATGACAAAATCCTACACTGAAATTAACACAGCACAAACTGCTGTATTATATCTTGAATTACGAGAGCGTGGATTATAAAAACCCTTGTAAGGCCATCAATTGACTAGTGATTTAGTGATGCGAGATCATTATTAATTATCAAAATCTTTCCAAATGCCCGGTTTTTATGATACTGAGACCACATAAAAGCTACCTACCCAAAGTGTTAGAGTTTCACAAAACTGAATTGTTTTAAATTTTAGTTACAAGAGGCAGCAGTTATTTCTAAAATTATGTCTAAAATTTATGGTTAGAAGCAGCATAACGTGTGAGAAAACGTTATAATACGTCTTAAATGTTAGCTGACAACTAAGATATATACGTTAAAGAACACAAGCTGCTGTTAGGACCAGAAAAAAGACAAATGTCTCTTCGTTATTTTTATTATCTAAGTGTCAGTCACGTTCACTTCTGCAGCTCCCTGCAGAGAAATAACCTACGTGCGTAAATTATATCAGTTTTTCTAGAAACTTTAATATTTTAATTATTACGAAATCTGCCTTTTTTTAACATCGTCCAAGGATGTTACTTGGAGTTACTGCTTTCCGCATTTGGATTTCGAGGTATTTTCTAATTATTTAAATTACACAGAGGCAGCAAATACTTGATTGGCTTCTTTATGAGCTTTAAGCGCTATTTGTTGCTTGAATTATAGGAACTGATTTTTATGGAATCTTTTTAATAGGTATTTGCTGCTACCTACAAACGCTTTATTGATGTTTTAATTTATTTTTCCTTTGAAGTCTGTGTTAATTCCGAATATATAACAGCTTGATACTTTTAAATTGATTTTTATGACCTTTTATTTATGTTTTTTTGGATTCTAAATGGAGACTTAATCAAATCAAATTCGAGGTCCCCAATATGTTCTCATTAAAACGAGCGTTTATATTCCGTTCAAATTTATATCAATAATAATCTATAAATATTTCTGGGTTTTATTCAAGTACGACAAGTGAATCATCCAAAGAAATGTTGGTACGTTTAAGAATTGCTAAAAATGCTGCACCACGATCTTTTATAATTTGTGACATTTATATTCTACGGCTACACGAAATAAACTAAAATTATGACACAGCCGCGTACGTATTTATACTTCCAGAAATATCTCGGAACGTATTTTGGTATAAAAAATAGACTTAGGTGAACCACAGGCTGACGGAATGCCATTACATGTGTCCCTGTCATCTGATAAGGGCACCTGAGGGTCATGGGTCATCTCATATGTCGTCTTCCCTAACCAGCTGAGACAAGACGTGGGTTTAACTTTTATTTCGTGGTAGAATTAAAAATTCTATTTTCTTCCTTTTTGAGATAGCTTTTCTTGAGCACCCATTTTGAAAATCCTGTACGTCTAGAAAAAAAGTTATGGGGCTAAATTTATTATATTTTCTGCAAACACAATGTTTTTACTTCGCAGTTTGTGTCTTGTCTTAATCTGTTGATGATCCCCAACTACCAATCGGAAGTGAGCAGCAGAAGCTTCTGGCTCAGATTACATTGCGGTGCTTACATAAGAAACCACAAATAAACAATGGGTAGCCTCACAAACCAGCGAGTAAACCACAAGGAGTTCGAACTCCAACAATTCTTAGAAACTGATTTGCTTATAATAACAATATACCTATTTTTGCTTCCATTTTTTGATAGTAGAATAGGGGCAGCTGATACCGCCATTTTGTTTTTAATTGGGTCAATCAATTTAATCGATTGCGCAATCAAGGTCGAATTAATGGGATTAGCGGTTTAATTAGATCAATTCGCGGTTTATTTAGGGCAATTTAGATCAATCCGCGGTTTATTTAGGTCGATTTAATGGGATTAGCGGTTTAATTAGATCAATCCGCGGATTATTTAGGACAATTTAATGAGATTACGTCATAATTAGATCAATCCGCGGTTTAATTAGATCAATCCGCGGTTTAATTAGGTCGATTAAAAAGTTTAATTAAATTCTCGATCAAAAGCGGCGGCGCATTAATAGCTCGATCAATCGATTTAATTAGGTCAATTAAATTCTCGATTAAAAGCGGTGGCCATCTTGGAATTAATAGCTCAATCTTCGCGGTTTATTTACTTCAATCCGCGGTTTAATTAGGTCAATCAGTGGTTTATTCAAATCGGCATTTAATCAATTACGTGGTATCAATTCAGCCAGTAAAATTAACTAGATCGAACACTTGGGCAAGCTTCGGCAGGTTGAAACCTGTTCGCCGGCGAATATGAAGTCAGTAGGGAATTATTTTTAACAACAGATAGTTTTCTAAGAAACGTTACTCATCTGGTTCGTCGCATTTTTAAAAAACAAGCCCGAAAACTAACATGTGACTTATTATTCTTAAATCTCCGGTTTGCGTTTTATTAAATAACAATCTATCGCCGTTAATTCAATTTTTAATTGTCAGCTGATCTACAGATGGAAATAACTCAATTTTAACTGTTACATTTGTAGATGGAAATATTTCAATCCAACAATTATAGTTTTTAAATAATTGCTGTTTAAAACTCGATGGATTTCTAAAAGAGAGATCAAGAATTCACACACGTTTTAAAAACAGTTCAAAGTTATCAAAAATCGGCGTTATCGCGGTATCTAATTCAGCCGATAAAATTAACTAGGCCGAGTACAGTCATTTTTTGTCAAACAAGGTACGTCTTCGACAAGTTGGGGCCTGTATGTTTAGAATTCAAAGCTTATGACGTCAATAGGGATTAATTTTTTAACAATAGAAACTTTTCTAGCAAACGTTACGCATCGCTCGTCGCATTTTTTAAAAAAAACGGAAACTCGAAAACTAACATGTGAGTTATTCTTAAATACCCGGAATGCATTTTAATAACAATCTACTGCATCTACTGCAGCTAATTGGAAATAATTCAACTTTAATTGTTACATTTGTAGATGGAAATATTTCAATCCAACAATTATAGTTTTAAATAATTAAAACTCGATGAATTTCTAAATCCGGAATTTAACCACGTTTTTAAAAACAGTTTTTTCTAGTATATACGCTACAGACCGAAATAGAAGAACTTTGTTAAGCTTAAAAATTATTTCACAATAATGTGAAATGCGAAATGACTAATACGTTTAAACAATAGATTTTTTAATCCGGGCTGAAAAACCCGACGTTCGATTCTTTAAGGATTTAAGACATTGTATTTAACATGTCGTATTATTTCAGTAAACAGTGGTCTTTTAACAAAGGTAGTTTTGTGCATTGTCTGTAGATAAAACAATGCGTGAATCAATCTGCTTGAAATTTTTACTGACCAGCGTTGTTTATCCGGAAACCTTTTGTGCATTGTCTGTAGATAAAACAATGCGTGATTCAATCTTCTTGAAATTTTTACTGTCTCATCAGCTTTGTTAAACTTCTTTGTGTGTGTACCGTGAGAAAAAAATCGTGAAAGTAGGGATTGAAAAAACCGTATAAAACTAGCTGCATCGCTCTACCCAATCCACTTTACTTCTCCGACTCCAGCATCAACTACGTCAAGAACCATGTCTACCGTCAACGAACTCCTGCAGATTGTAGCCTCTGGTCTTATCCGTACCGAGGAAGGCTTGTGTACCATCTACGATCTAATCTGTCGTAAGATGGTATACGAAGGCTACTCTTTAACGGCTGTTGAATCCAACTGCCTTAAAGAGCTGCAAGGCTACATACTGAAGCTGCAAGAGAATCGAAGGGTAAGTAAAATTTTAAATAAAGCTTTCCGAAAATGGATTTTTTTAAAATAATTCAGTTTTTATAAACTTGTCGCTAGGGAATTTAATTATCTGTTAACAACCGTTTATACAGTGCGAGTCTTATTCATTATTTATTTTTTATAGGTAACTGTTGAATCACCCGGGGCTGTTGGGGAGACTAAAAAGCAGCAGCACGAGCCGGTAGACAATGTTACCAATGTAAGTACACTTCTCGTAAAATCAGTTTAAGAAATTTAAGTTTTCCATGTCTGAAGTAATGCAAATTCTAATTTTTAATTCAACTTTCAGGCATTAGGGGAAAGTCAGCCTTCGACTTCACGGCCTATGCAGGCACCGCCCACGTCCGTTCAACATCCCAGGGATGAGTCAAGAGACGCTGTCAATGTAAGTACAGTTCTTATAAAATCAGTTTAAGAAATTTAAGTTTCCATGTCTGAAGTAACTCCTAATCTTTTAACTCAATTTTCAGGCATTCGGTGCCGGTGTACCGTCGACGTCACGGCAAGTACCGAGGCAGACAGCGTCTACACCCATTAAGGCGCTTAGACCTGAGGCTGCTAGCAACCAGGTAAATGTTATAAAATGTATACGATAAATTACAAATTTTTAACTGGAGTAAGGTGAATGAAAGTATTCAATTTAATTTTTGTTTTAGGTTACCAATTTAACCCGGAGGCGTGAGCCGACCTACAACGTAGGTATCCGCCAGCAGCAGCCCGCAGTTGAGGCCTTTAAATACTTCAAGGTGATTAGTCAAGGCACGAAGTTGGTTAAAAAGTTCAACCTCATGGCCAAGACAGTCACCTTGAAGCTTGCCGACGTTGGCAATGAAGCGAGTGGGCCTGCTTTATGGCTTAAGGTAAATAACTTATTTTAAACTTATAGTCTTTTGAAAAACCAATTATATTTTTTTAAGAGTGTTTATTAATTAAGAAATATTATTTTTAGAATGCATTCACTGAGATTATTGACCACATGGTAGCCGACGCATCGCCATCTGACCGTGTGGGGCTGGTCATACACAGCGACAAGTTCCCTGAGAAACCTATAGGCATATCATTTCGCCGTGTTGACCAGTTATCCGTGGAGGTCGTGATGGCGGTGCTAGATAAGATCCTGCAAAGCAACGCCAGTTTTTTCTCCCAGGACGCCCTGAGAATCCAGCTGGACAGGGTCTCGCTCCCTGGAATCCCGGAAATTTGTTCGAAAGAAATTTGTTCGACGGTAATTTGTTCGAGGTAATTTGTTCGAACGGTAACTTGTTCGAACGGTAATTTGTTCGAACAGTAATTTGTTTGAATGGAAAAATGTTCTAAAGGAAAAATATTCGAAAGAGAAGATACACAACGTGATCAAACAGAAAAACTAGAATGATTTAGAAACACTTGAGCAAATGTTTATATGGTGGCTGAATGGAGTGGGGTAATATCAGTACTTTTATTTTTCAGGGAATCACAATGGTAACCTTGAGATAATGGGGATCGGATTATTATAATAATGATCCTCACCCTAATTATGGTTAGTTACATTCCAAGCAGCGTCTTAAAAGATTATTTTGAGTTAAGTAAAGTAATCATTTAAACCAGGGATCGCTAATGAAATACTAACCACTTTTCTTGCACATAACTAACTTAAGAATTGTTTACGCGATGATAAATCTATTTTCTTTAGATAATTATCGCTAATGAAATACTAATCACTTTCCTTGCACATAACTAACTTAAGAATTGTTTACGCGATGGTAAATCTATTTTCTTTAGATAAATATTCAAAATTGTTAAAGATAATATTTTTCGAACACCCACTAGGAAATGTTCGATTCGAAAAAATTTCCGTTCGAACAAATTCCCTATCGAATATTTTTCCGTTCGAACAAATTACCGTTCGAACAAATTACCGTTCGAACAAATGACCTCGAACAAATTACCGTCGAACAAATTTCTCTCGAACAAATTTCCGGATAGGCGCTCCCTGTGGGATATGGACCCGCAAGGGAGAAGCTAACTGGCGTTAGCTACGAGGAGTATTGTCGGCGCAAGAAGGGTATCATGGTGGTCAACAATGACGACAACCAGTGCTTAGCCAGGGCTCTAGTGCTAGCCATGGCCTGGAGGGCCAACGACCCCCAGCTCGTAGCTTTAGAGAAGGGGTATCCCGAGATGGACCGACGCACGCGCGAGCTATGCACTAGAGCCCGAGTGGACCTCAGCCAGGGCGGGACCAGGGACCATATAGAGCAGTTTCAGCAATATCTGGTAAATCACACAATAGTCGTGTACAACAGCCGACAGGGTAAGACGGTATATTATGAAGGACCCCGGCATAACGACAAGCCAGTCCTGAATTTAATCCTTGAAAACGCGCACTACAATGTTATTACTAATTTATGCTCAGCTTTTTCAACTACCTACTTTTGCGAGATGTGCCGTATTCGTACTAATAATAAAACAGCTCATAAAGGCTGTAAATACATTTGTCCGTCCTGTCATTCATCACCCCCCTGTAATTTGAATGTGGACCTCGTTAAGTGCAACGAGTGCCACAGAGATTTTCGCGGTCAAGCCTGTTTTACTGAGCATACCAAAAATCTGTGTAAGGCTTTGCGGAGGTGCCCAACCTGCCTGTATAGTGTGTGGACTGACAAAAAGTCCAATCATAAATGTGGATTCAAGTACTGCAGTAGATGTAGGTCCGAGCAACCCATACGTCATCTTTGTCATATGTCAAAGAATGTCGCGAATAAGAAAAAGTTAGACAAACATTTTGGTTTTGTCTTTTATGATTTTGAATGTCGACAGGACTCTCTCGTGGATGGTACAGATAATGTTTATCTGCATCAGCCAAACTTGTGCGTTGTACAGAACGTGTGTAAGTCGTGTATTGACGACGCCGATATCAATAAAGATTGCAACAAGTGCGGAAAGCGCCAGCACATTTTTAGAGAGAATCCTGTCGATGAACTGTTAAATTTCATTTTAAAATTCAAGAAATCGGTAGGATCCGTAGTTGCTCTGGCGCACAACGCTAAAGGCTATGATTCACAATTTGTATTACGCCGGATTATTAGTCAGAAGGAACGGTGGAACCCTAAAATTATATCCAATGGCACCAAGCTGATGTCAATTTCCTGCGGCGAGGATATCAAATTTTTAGATTCGCTGAACTACATGCCGATGCCGCTTAGCAAGTTACCCAAGACGTTTGGTTTCCAGGGTTCCAAAGGGTTCTTCCCGCACTTCTTTAATACTCTGGGTAATCAAAATTATGTTGGGCCAATGCCAGCTACACACTATTACGGGGCTGACGAGATGGCTACGTCGACTAGAAGTGAGTTTCTTGCTTGGTATAGAGGCGAGGTCGAGCGAGATGCGGTATTCAACCTGCAAGAAGAGCTTGTTAAATACTGCATTTCTGACGTCGATATACTGAGGAAGGCTTGCTTGGAGTTTTGGCGTAGTTATTGCACGTCAAACGGTGTTGATCCCTTCCGTGAAGCATGCACGATTGCTGGTTCCTGCAATGCAGTCTTCAGACGTAAGTTTCTTACAGCTGATACAATAGGCCTTATACCCCCAAACGGTTATAGAATGGCCGACAAGCAATCAGCTATCGCCATCAAATGGTTGTTATATCTTGAACACTCTTTGGATATTCAAATTAAACACGCGGGTAATAGTCGCGAGGTTAAACTTAGGGAGGGCTGCTTGGTCGATGGCTTCTGCGAGGCTACGAACACTGTATATCAGTTCCAGGGTTGTTACTACCACGGTTGCGAAGCTTGTTTCCCTGATCAAACGGCGCAACTTGGTGGTGACAAAAATGAAACGATGTTTATGCGTCGTGAGAAGACAGAGGCCACATCAGCTCGCATCCGATCCTACGGGTATAACCTCGTTGAAATGAAAGAATGTCGTTTTAAAAATTTTCTAAAAACTAATATTCAGGCCGCAGAATTTTTGGCAAATCACAACGTTATTAGACACGAACCCTTAAACCCACGAAATAGTTTCTTCGGTGGGCGTACCAATGCGATTAAGTTGCATCACAAGGTAGAAAAGGATGAGAAGATCAGGTATTTAGACGTCTGTTCACTGTATCCCTTTGTTAATAAGTATGGGAAATACCCCATAGGGCATCCTAAAATTCATGTGGGCAGGGATAAATGTGAACAGATTGATCTTAATTCTGTAGAGGGCATTGTCAAGTGTACGATTGTACCACCAACCGATCTATACCATCCTGTTCTACCTCTTAGAATGCACGGTAAATTGATGTTTGTTCTGTGTAGAACTTGTGCTGAGGACAAGTTTATGGGCGAGTGTGCTCATACGCAGGATGAGCGTCAATTTACCGGTACTTACGTGGCGGATGAACTCCGGAAAGCTATTTCGCTGGGCTACAGGGTGATAGAAATTTTAGAGGTTTGGGAATATAAGGTCGCTCAGTACAACAAGGCAACGAAAACAGGGGGACTTTTTTCGGATTACGTAAACAATTTCGTGAAGATAAAGCAGGAGTGTAGTGGATGGCCTTCTTGGTGTACGGATGACCAGGCCAAGGATCGGTATGTTTCCGAATACGCTGATCGAGAGGGGGTTGCATTAGATAAAGGTAAAATCGCGTCAAATCCGGGTATGCGGTACATTGCGAAATTGTGTTTAAACAGCTTCTGGGGTAAGTTTGCCCAGAGAGAAAATCTAATGCAGTCCTCTATCATCACGGACTCGAATGAGTTATTCAAGAAGCTTACCGATCCTTCGGTTGAAGTCCATACATTAACTCCTGTGGACGATGATACGATCATTCTAAATTGGGACAGGCCGGACGAGTGTATTCAGCCATTGAATACCGTCAATGTCGCGCTAGCTGCATATACGACAGCTAATGCACGCCTCGAGCTGTATAAGTATTTGGAAAAGCTGGGTAGACGTGTGCTGTACTTCGACACCGACAGTGTGATTTTTACACAGCGACCGGGTGAGTGGGTACCCGAAACAGGAGATTTCCTCGGTGACATGACCGACGAGATCGAGTGTTACGGGCCCGGTAGTTACATTGTCGAGTTCGTTAGTGGCGGACCTAAGAATTATGCCTTTAAGGTGTTTTCCACCAATAAGAATGGCTTTATATTTATTTGCAAAGTTAAAGGGATAACCCTGAATTTTAAAAATTCCGAAAGTGTAAATTTCGAGACCCTTAAAGACATGGTTCTTAACGACGCCGAGGCCACGTACGTTCAAACCGATAGAAAGATTGTCAGAACACCTGTGCACGAGGTCGTTTCCAAGCCTGAACGGAAGGTGTTCAGAGTTCAGTATACGAAGCGGCGTCGTGTAGAGGATAGTTTTGACACGCTTCCTTTCGGTTATAGAACGTAAGTTAGTAATAACATGGTAGATTTCCACCGATATAGCTGAAACTGCTCGTCATCTCCCAGTAATTAATTTTAGTTTTATTTTTGTACGTTAGCATAATTAATCTTAGTTTTTATATATTATTCTTAGTTTAGCTTGTATATACTTTTTCATATCACATTAGTTTTAAGTTCAAATATTAGTATTTTAAAATGTATATAACGTTGTATAACCAAATTTAGCTTTAGTTATTCATTTTTAATCATTTATCAGTACTCTATTATAATAGTTTTTTAACTTCCAAGTATCAGCATTTTTTACTCTGTAGATAATTTTATGCTACCAAGTTTAACTCTAGTTAATCAATTTTTTGTAACCAAGTTTTAATCAATTTTAACTATTAATGTTACTGCTGTACTTATCACTTACACTTTCGTTATACGATTATTATTATATACATAATTCACTTTTTATACCCACCAACATATATGGAAATAATAATAAACTCTTATACAAATCGAAATTTTTCTTTGTTTTACTTCGTAGAGAATAAGGAAACAAGAAGTCGTTTAAAAAAGTTTTATTTATATAAAAAAGTGCACTTACAATTTATACATTAGATTGTATTACATTCAGTATATCATACGCCGAGTTGACAAGTTTATCTTAGGGAAATAACGGTCGTATATCAGCTTGATGAGCCGATCGTTGCTTTTTAAATTATTATCGAACATACTTAGAAAATCTAAAGTTGATACATTATTCATTTTTAAATATAAATACACTAAACAGTAATGGCCGCAGAAATTTGAAGTCATACTCTGGATCATTCTAGTATTGCTTTTCCAAGATTTACAATTCTTCTGAATAAAATTATAATGATGTCCTTCGGGGTGGCGTCCGAATGAATCAAAGTACTCGCCATGACCATTTTCATCGATGTAGAAGGCTGCCCAGTGTTCTCCGGGTTTATAAAATGGATCTGTGTTTGCCACAATCGCACATGGTCTAATTATACGCGTAGGCAATTCATCAGAAGCATAAACATGTCGATTCACATTCGACTGACTCGGTATTGTCCGGAGAGCGCTCTTTATTTCGAACGTGTTCATTGTACCAATCAGATAAAAGTAGTACGTTTTCAACGGCGCAAACAGGATTTTCAATTGTATGACTCATACAACGTACTGCAGTTTTCTTTTTCTTCAATTTATTTAAAGACGGACACCCAAATTCCTCCAAATTTATAACAGCTTGTTTGAGAAAGCTTAAAACTTTCTTCTTCTCCTCGCCTTTAACAAAGACTGTATCGAAGCACTGCACCACACGTTTGAGTTCTAGTTCAAACTCTTCAAAATTTACGAAGCCTGAATCCCAAGACAGTCCGTGAAAATAATTTTCTAGATATGTCACGTCCTTTTTTACAGAAGCAGGTAGCGATGAATAAATTTGAGGGGGTTCGAAGTGAAGGATTTCAATTTTGTTTCCGTCGCCGGAAATAATAACAACTTCTTTTGGAATGAACTTTTTGTCAACTCCACGGAACCCTTGCAAGTCAACGAACACGTCCATACTATGCAACTACAAGCAGCTGACTAAATCCCCACTTGCAACAAAACTTGCTTTAACTGCTAAAATCCACCACCACGTTTCGGTGTTTATCAATTTCGATTACGTTGTCAAATTCTGCGTATAGCAGACAATTCACTGTTTCTTTCAAAGCTTCTTCAAATCCAACTTCTACACGAAGTGACCCATTTTTCACAAGATTCCAATGAGTGCTGGCATTTGCCGATAAATCTGGTGTTAGGTCAAAAACGAAAAAACAATATCCTTTAGAGTAATTTTCGCGTGAAATATCGTTACCCTCGTTCAGAAAATGAATTCCTGTCCCCGAAAATAAGGTGTGGTAGGCCCGAACGTACATTCCGTCCTTTGTAAAATCTGGTTGTAAAGGTTTAGTAGGAATCTGTTGTCCGTCAATATACAATGAAAAATAATTCATTTTAAAGTGGTCGAAATTAAAGGGATTGGATGCATAATCGCCGTTGAATGCTTTATTTGTCACAAATCCGGCAATGCAGCGTTTCGGTAATTGTCCGAGAAACACATTGTCTAAGGATTTTCTTTGTACACCTGATGGAATTGTTAAAACCTTGACATCAGTTCTAGTTATTGGATATTTAGATGTAGCCGTTGCCAGAGCTTTAGTGTGAGCTATCAAAATGCTGGGGTTTATCTTCATTCTTCTTATTAATAAACTAGCGTCAGTAATTTTCACTTTATACGTCGAACCCGCGATAGCCATTAAACTAAACGTGTCACGTGACCGAACAAACTTTATCTTCATTTCAACACCGTTAATAAGAAATTTCTCTTGATTAAACAAATCCGCATGAACATGGCCCATTAATTCAACTTGTTTACTCTTACTCGTGAACGACCGCCTTTTATCTAGTCCACTGTTTTCATCGCCTGTGGCGTCCATTTTTCCAGCTGTATCATTATACCATAGCGAACAGGTCAAGTGAGAACTCTTAGCTTCAGGCCCATAATTCAAAAGAGTCTCTATGTATGAACGGTAGGCGTAAGTATTGTTTGGAGGTGATACCAATTTTTGATTTAAATATATCTCCACTTGACTAAAAAGAGAATGTAGCCAGTTATTTACGGGGGCTGGTTTGTCCTCATCGCCTAGAGGTGTATCGTCTTGTTTCACTATTTTTGCGGTTACATGTAGCATAGTTTGACTCAGGTCCAGGTAATCATTTCCATTTCCGGGTACAATAAATTCGATAGGTGCGTCATCAGTAAGCGAAGAAAGCGGTTTATAAAATATCCATTGTCCATTTTCGATACTAGTTTGAGTCGAAGGTAACGCAAACAAGTCCAGCTCGGATTTAATGCATTCACAAGAATGAGCATGTAGAAAAGACATTTTTAAATTTTAGTAAATATATCACTATGTTCTGTTTTCGTAGTATTTTTACGCTTGACGACCCTTCCAGGAGATCTTGATATAGACTGAGTAATGTTTAATGTGCGTGGTCTTTTATACCCGGATCCGTCCATTAAAGTGCTGATTTTTGCATCGGCTTTACGTTTTAAATTTTTTCCAGCTTCTTCTAATCTATTGTGAAAGGCTTCTTTAACGGTGCGCTTGTCGGCTAGATCGTTTAAAAAATTACTCCCGCTTCTCAAGGCTTCTTCCCCCACCACTCGAGCACCAGTCTTAAAAAGAGGAAGGATGCTGCGAAATATACCGCCCAGAAATGATCCAATTCCATGTCCACGTTGATAAGGAGCTCCTCTGTAAATAGCCCCAATACCACTCCCTGCCTGCTGTACGTAATATTGTTGATAGGGACAATCCATCATTAATTAATTTTCTTGAAGTGTAGTTTCAAGCTCAGAGTTCCAAACTCGAATGGCATCGAGGCTCCGGTCTCGGTCCTTATATCTATCTCGAGATTTTCAAATTCTTTTCTCATCACAGGGATGTAGTGAGTGGGCGAGAATATTACATCCTTATGACATCCGTAATTATAATTGTCTGAGGTTATATTGATAATACGAACAAGTGGTGATAAAACATCGCCAACAAGTTGAGGTTCTACAATATCGCAATATACAAACATTTGAGATGGCAGGCCTACCCAGATATTTGAGGGGTGGGACGGGGCTTGGTTGAGTGCAATGTTTGTCCCCGGTTTATATCCAAGTTGAAGAGCCAATCTTTGTGATAATCCCAGTACGGCTAGCTGCTCTTTTAAGTTTAACGACACCCGTTTAGTAACTTTATTGTACTTAAATTCCAACAGCCTACTTAGTAATTGATGACTGTTAATCGTCGTAATAACATCTTCAATATTCTCGTAATTCCCGGCTGGTATGTGAAAAACAAACCATCCGTCATTTTCGTATAAAACTTCTGAGCTGTCTTTGAAATGGCTGCTAGCATTTTTTAGCACCGTTTCCTTGTCTTCAGCGTTAGGTGGCGTTAGACGATAATAAATTAAGTTATCCGTGTCTGTCACAGCTAAAAAGGAACACGGGTATTGAATTTCAGCAATTCCAACAACCCAGTTACTAGTTAACCTTACACGTTTATGTAACTGTGTAATAAACTTTGTTGTAGTGTTTTTGGGAAAATATTCCATTGAACTGTTGCTTAAGAGAGTTAGATAAAATTCGTTCTCCATTTTCACAAACGTTTAAGTTCTGAAGCTGCTACCCAACTATTAAACTTGTCGCTGTACCCCCTCCACTTCACTAAATAATATTTTGATTTGCCACGACCTTTTTCAGCTAACACTTTATCGATTTTAAATACTGTGTCTTTTTCTAACGTTACAGGTTGTAGCTCTTCCTCGTAGAAAGTTCCTTCAATAATTTCGTCGTTTAAGTCAACTATTCTGTATACAGTCGGCTTCCGCTGTATAGTCGCGCAGATTTTAAAGACCTCTTCACTCCAATTTGTCTCGTAACCTTTCTCGAATGTATGTTTTGTTCTACTGATTCTAACATGCTGATTCACTTTAAATTTAGGTTTTCTTTGTACCCCCACTCCTCCACGATAAAGGTTGTTCCATACTTCCAATACATTTTGTTCGTTTACGTTACTCGGGGGCATTTTGATACTCGAGTGATATCTATTGTTATATGATGAAACTAAATCTTGCAGTACATCGATGTATCTGTACGAGTTTGAATAGGTAAAGTAACGCCACATTCTTGTTTTAAGTGTTCGGTTGAATCTTTCAACTACGGCCGCTTTTACATCGGGATTATTGGTAACAAAGAAATTAATGTCATGTTCTTTAAACAGTTTCTGCACGGGCGCTGCCACAAACTCTTTGCCTTTGTCAGTTTGAATTTTTAAAGGAGTCGTTTCACATTCGTTAAATATTTCTTTAAAAGCTTCTATTACTGATGTTGCAGTCTTAGATTTTAAAGGTCTTACCCAAGCCATTTTGCTAAAGACATCTATTACTGTTAAAATATAATTGTTTCCATCGTTGTATTTAGTCAAAGTCCTCATGTCGCAAAGATCAGCCTGCCATAATTCAAACATGTTGCTAACAACGTACTTGTTTCTTGGAAAATGTTTTCTAAGAGGTTTATGAACAGTGTAAGCATCCTGTTTCTTTAACCACTCTTCTACGTCTGCTTTTGGAACTTGATTTTTTACAGAGTTTATTAATGAATCGGCACCAGAATATCCAACAGGGTTTGAAGGGTCGTAGTAGATGGTATTCAAATCAACCATTTTTAAAGTTTAAGTCTTGCCCAACCCAGAGATTTAGCTGAGCGTGCGGTATTGCCTAAAGTTTTACGCTTTTTAGAGCGTGTGCTAGCAGGTGTTTGTTGACTGGTTGAGGCAGTTCCAGAAACTTCTTTTATACGCCCTTCTGAATCGGCATCGTAGTCTTCGGGCTTCACTTCTGATTTTAAAAATTTTGGCGATTGATTATAAGATGAAACATTACGTCGTTTAGGGTTACCTATTAACTCATGAGGTATATTTTTCTCATTCATAAAGGATGCAAACTGCTCCCAGCCTGCAGGATTTGAACTTTTGCGAGGTCTTAGTGTATCATTTATTAGATCGATAATATTTGATGACGGTAGAATTTCGCCTTTTATGGAGACGGTTCCCTTATCATCCCAATCAATTGAGCCAGTTGAAGATAAAATATTAATAAGATTCTTCGCCTTTCTCTTATACGTATCGGGTAGTGTGGCTAGTATGTCTGAATGCTGTAAAGATTCTTGTTTGACTTCCACAGGCACGTTGACTGGCTGACGAGACTGGTCCGTAAAGTGTAAATATCTTTGCAACACCTGATTGTACTGGGTCCATTTGTCATGATCCGATAATTTGGAACCAAGAACTTTTTGCATGTCTTCGTCTAATTGAGATAATATTTTTGGTTGTGTATTTTCAGAAACAGTTAACCGTTGTAGCAACTCGGGAGGCACAATCATCATTTTCTTAGCATGCTCCATTTTTTTAGTTTATTTTAACAAACTTCCCAGAATTCCGCTAATTAGTGGAGCAAGAATTAACGGTAGTAATGCACCACCTTTTTGTATTAACAATTTTCTCTTCTTGAATATAGGTTCCCCGGGTTTCACCAATCGCCTTAGGATGTGTTTGTGTTGAGAGAGTCGCCTTTTCTGATGAATACTTAATGGAACTTTTCCTTTTAAAGTGTTATAAATACATTCACAAATACAATGAATTTCTTTATCACCCACGGCCTTTAAGAGAGCCGCTCGCTCCTTAGGTCCGAGTTTTGCTAGGGCACGGAGCAATTCAGAGTTTTTAATCACAGCGTGAGGCATCATGCACTAATGACGTTAGATTTATAGGTGTTGTTGTATTTATACTCCTTCTTCGGCACGTACACATAACATGAACCATCCTCTCGAAATATAGATGTTCTGAATCTAAACTCATCAGGTGTTGATTGTTTTAAGTCGAAGAGTAAATAGCCGTGAGGCTTGGAAGTTGCGTCTTGGTACGCTTCTTGTAGAAATTTAATGTTTGAAGGGACTATTTGACACACTAAATGACGTATTTGAGTTCCATCTCGCGGATTTTTAAAATATATGATGTAGTGTGCATTAAGGGAAATATCCCTCTGCCCTTTGCCCTGATGAAATATATTTTGCGTTATGAAAAACACGCTTAAATTTCTATGATGACACCCCTTAGTAAATATATCTACAATACTGCCGTTTGTCTCGCGCATTAAATCGTCAATAATTATTAAATTTGGTTGAACCCCGTCAAACTGGTCCATATTTGGTAGTCCTTGTTGAAATTCAGCTATGGAGCTTAAGTCTTTATATAAAGGTTGCCACTCATCATAAAACCAAATTACTTTTTCAAATTTCACATTGCATATATTATCACTGTTCATATTTTTTAAAAAATCAACTACAAAAAACGACTTTCCACACCCTGACGGCCCCGCAACAATTGCAGAAAACGGATGTTGAAACTGGCACTCCATGTTTATTGCATCAACGTCAGAGTTAAACTGGCTGTAGGAAAAAGAATTAGAAATTTATATAAATAATAAGACAGGTATACGTGGAAACAATATTTATTTATTTATCTATTAACACCACCAGCAATGTACAATCGATCATCAGACCCTACACTACCTTGAATTACAGTAATAACAAAATTTTTAAAATTATAAATCAATTCACCTAAAACATCTTCACCCCTATAATCTATTTTATAGGTGTCTGAAAGTAAAACGTCTAATACGTCAAAATTTCCAGAATTTTCAACAATACATGCTACATTTGTATAAAACTCGGTAAATAACACAGACATCTTCATAGCACTCCTTTTCAATGTCTCTAGACGCACAAAGAGAAAATCTTTTATGTCCACAATTTTCGCTAGCGTAGAATACATTGCGTAAAGTTCAAATGTTTCTGTACCAGTTTTTGGTACAAATTTACACGTTTGCCACCCCGTACAGAGCATTTTGTAACGCTGCAAATCGAAGTTTAAACTACCTTCACGCAAGGCCACTAATATCTCGGGTAGAACATTAACGAACTCCTTGAACGCTTCTTCTTCGAATTCTACCCCAGCTTCAATACCGCTTTTAACGATACGGACAACCGGGGCAAAATCTTTATACGGATCCATTCCAATATGTATCAACTTACTTGCAGAATTATTTAACGGGAGGTAGGATCCGCAAAGTAGACGCTTCTTCTCGTTTCGTACCAGGTTTCTCTGCTGCGCGTCATCTTCAGAGGGTTTGACACCGTATGCAGGTCGGACTTCTTCTTGAAACACACGCACGTCTTCTTCGGTGATATGGCGTTGTGGGGAGAAACTTCGGGGTCGCTCTTTGGATACTGATGTAGCCTTCTGGACGCAGCCTCGACGCGATTTATCATATGGAGCCCAACGCTTCCTGGCCTCAACGGTTGAATTTTCTTGCTGGTTATTCATAACTTACTCAATAGGTCACTAGGTAGAACGCACTGATAGGAACTCTGAATGGCCGAGTAGGGACTCTGCTCGCTTATTTATACCGTAGTGTATGATGGAAGGGGAGATGTCTCACATACAAGTCGAAACATGCCTTTTCATGACGCAACTTGTAGAATAATCTAGAAAGATCCTTTGAACAATGGTTATTGTTTGCGATAATCACACAATGGCTGTCACATTAGTCATTTCCTGTATTTAGGGAATTTGAAATAAGTCACTTTTATTATTGTTTACACCCGAGTGGGTGATTGACGTTTTGATGACTCATGTGTTTTTCCGTGATGTCACAGTTGGACCCTCGATTTGAATAAAACGCGGAATAATCTAATTAAGCCGCTAACCTGATTGAACTAGTTATAATGATTGATTAAACTGCTTGAGCTATTAATTCCAAGATGGCCGCCGCTTGTAATTGAAGTTTTAATCGACCTAATTAAATCGATTGATCGAGCTATTAATGCGCCGCCGCTTTTGATCGAGAATTTAATTAAACTTTTTAATCGACCTAATTAAACCGCGGATTGATCTAATTAAACCGCGGATTGATCTAATTATGACGTAATCTCATTAAATTGTCCTAAATAATCCGCGGATTGATCTAATTAAACCGCTAATCCCATTAAATCGACCTAAATAAACCGCGGATTGATCTAAATTGCCCTAAATAAACCGCGAATTGATCTAATTAAACCGCTAATCCCATTAATTCGACCTTGATTGCGCAATCGATTAAATTGATTGACCCAATTAAAAACAAAATGGCGGTATCAGCTGCCCCTATTCTACTTTTGATAATAAAAGCGCTCACTGAATATCTCATAGAAAAATAAAATTATTTAATGGAAAAATAATCTAAGAAAAAAACGCAATCTTAGAACGTGATGAAGTCCTTCAAAAACATACAAATAGCCAAAAACGTGTAACACGATATATCCTTAAAGATGCGGAACTTGTTTTTTGTGGTGTTGTTACAGACTGCCTATATCAGTTTCATAGAAGCACCGACATCGATTAGTTGTGTCAAATATTTTTGTAAATGACTTCAGGAAATGTCTTCTAGATAAACTAGGGTAGATCTTAATGTTCTTGGTTTTAACATGTTGCGCATTAATTCGCACTTCGACTTTAAATAAAAGACTCTGAATCCAAAATTCCCTAATTATAATGGAAATAAAATTTATAAAACCTCCAAAAACATTTAATAATTTAAGATGTACATTTGAAAAAATGTAATAAAATCAGGAATAACAAAACAAAGATTCGGTATTTCATTCAAAAATTTTCGTTTCTGGAAATACTCGGTGTTTTTCTGAGTTTCTGTCTATTTTTTAGAGCAATTTCCATATTATTTTAAATGCATAGAAATACAAGCCTTTCTTAAACAAAATCTACAGTAATAACTTAATGAGTAACGAGAATAACTAAGGTATGATTAATATAAATTCGTTTAAATTTCTAATGGGGTTTTATGTAGTCAGAATAAATTACAACGAGGCAATGAAGTGATAATTACATGGAAGGTTACAGTTCTCGACTAATTCAGTAATTTACCATTAACGTCCTCAATTGTATAAAAAGAAATTAAAGAAAATTTTCTCGATTAACATAAAATAGTTATTAAAATGCATGAGTAAGAGTCAACTTGCTAACGGAGAAGTTTTTTATGCGATATTATATTTGTTGTTGCTCAAGATGCCAAAGCTAATCTTGTAATCGTCCTACATTTTTTAGTTTTAGCTTCATTTACTGAGTTTTATTTTTTTCATAAAATTGATTACACAATTTTCAAAAAATAAATACGTTTGTTCTGTAGTTTTTACGAATTTTAACTTCTGTAGTACCTACTTCTATTTACCCAATTTTTGGTATTTACCTAGACAAAGTTGGCTGGAATTAGCTTCTGAGGATATTCTCTTCATCAAATTACAACAGTAAAGTTGTTTGAGACCGAACTTCGGAAGATATGCTCTTCACCAAGTTATCACTACCATATTCAGCCCACTTTGTTAAAGCAGTTTTCCACTACGAATAACAACTTACTTACCTACTCGAAATGTTTGTTTTTTAACAACTTGTTGTGGATTTCAGGATTCTTCAGTGTTCCATTGGATCAGGGTAAAAGCTCTGTTTTAGGTTTTGTTTTTTCTTAGTTTCGTAAGTTTTCGAAAGCAGTAGTAAGAATTAAAATAATATGATTAAACCACTTGTTTGAGATCTTTATTTCCTTAAAACTTCAAATTTCGAAGTTAAACCCTCACGGCTATTCATAATATTATTTAGTAGCTACTAAGACACTACTTACTAGCTATTTATAAAATTTGTATTCATAAAGCAATTTAGTAGTGTTTTAGGCTAGTACGATTTTAAATTTTAATATGCACCAGGTCCATCTTTAGATAGCAGCTAATTTGATATTTCATTTCAGTAAATGTTTATGTCTGTTTTGACAAATTGATATTAAGATATTATCCTTTTTAAATGATTTTTCAAAATCTTTAGTCTTAACTGATGGTACTCTTTCTCATTCTTGATTCTTAAATTATGCAGTTCTTCTGCGTGTTGCATGACCTGCTGTATTCTTCTATCCTTCAATTCTAACAGCTGTTGCTCATATAACGAAATCTTTCTTTTTTTCTTACATTTTGCTTGCGTGTTTTTATTTGATTCTTCGTCAATTTTGTTTTCTCTTCTGGTTGAGTAATAGAAGGTATAGGTACAGTTTCAATAAAACTTGTAGAAGCTCAATACAATTCTTTGGAAGTAGCTGTTGATATCTTCGGTTGCGAATCACTATCAAAATTACTTGTGTCATCAAAAAATTCATGAGGAAGCATTTCGTATATACAGTCCGTCTGAAACTAGCCACGTAGGTGCTGATCCTGTTCCATAGATCCAAGACAACTAGAAAATTTCTATTATTTTCATTAATTGTTGCTTGTGATGTATGCCTTCTATGGATACAAATATAATAGCCTATGTGGCTAGTGAGGCTAGACAAAGTGTATACCAAGTAATATCACTTGGTTCCTTAGGTGGCTTTCCACCAACAGCTCCTTTCTTGCACTTTTTATATGACACTATTTCCTTTTTGGCCTGCAATTTCATTCTTATCCACTGTTCCTTAATTCGTGTCACATCTCTAGCATATCCTTCAATTTTTCGCTTTTCCGCTATATCTTTCCACGATTTATTTTTATCTACATTCATCGAATTTAACTTTTTGTTGTTCTCGAGGATATCAACATGTTCCTTTATTGAGGATAATAGTAACGCCTTTTCCTTATCATCTCAATTAATAGACCTCATCCGCTTTTTCTATCAATTAAATTAAATTAATTAAAATGTACCTACTTACTCGCCTTTAAAAGGGTGCACAAAGATTAACGTAAAATATACTTACATCGTTTTCATTCTTAACTGGTAGGTCATCCATGTATAAATTGGCATGTAATATGACATTAATAAGATTCAAAAAAAATTGTACAAACCCAAAATTGCTAAGCAAAAGCAGTGTTGTCATGTTACTCAGTGTATTAAAATCATTTTAGTTAGTAGCAACAAAAAAATATTTTATGAATAGGAATTATTTGGTAGGTAGCCTCTTAGTAACTACTAGCTAATATGATACTATAATGTAATTATTATGAATACGCCTGTAAATCTTTAGTTAAGATTTCAATTCGATTGTTGCAACCAAACTCTTATGGGAATTTAAAGAAAATAGAAGAAAGGGAGAAAAGAAGAAATATATAAAATAAAGAAAAGAGGATGTTTGATGAAAAAGAAAAGACTAAAGGATTCGTACACCGAGTAAAATGAATTTGTTGTTTTAAGCGCTTAAAGAATGTTAACCTGTTACATTTTGAAACACCAAAAAATACTTAGGAAAAACTTAAACTACGTTTCAAATTAACAATATGGTTTGGTTAAAAATACGTTAATTTAACCTAAATGCCACTTGTTTGGAGATATTGCAATATTGTTTGATAAAACGGCATCTTATATAAATAATATAAACATCTTATTATTAATTGTTTTAAGTTCACTTAGATTTTGATATCAATGCTGCGATTTGACAAAATTAAATGAACGCAACATTCTGCTGTTATTAACTCAACAATAAATTGTTTGTCTTTATATCATAATTTGAATACTTTCTTAGCTAACACTTTGTTGTTTAATTTAACACTTTCAAGTATTCAATTATAATTTTCAGAGGGTTAAAATTTTCCCCCAATAACATTTTTGTAAAACAATGCTATATTTGAATGACGCAAGAATTAAGTCGCCATAAGAGACGCACTGACAGCATAAATACTGTTGGTTGTAAGCAATTTGCGTTTTAATTTACACAGAAGTGATTTAGTTATGGTGTTATACAGAGTTACAATGTTGTAATTGGCGAAAATACTAGTAAGTTTCTATCATAATAATAAAGATTACATGGTTTAATGTGTAAAATATTACTGCCCAAGAAACTGTTAGTAATAGAAATCATGTTTTTAATCCTAATGTACATAACATAATTAGCTTGTTGAAGTATCTAACATTTGTATAAAATCAGTTACTTATCCTCCTTCAAAGAATCTGATTCAAATCGCACCTTTGCCTGTGTGGAAAGTGGAAATATTGAAGATTTCATAATACAAAGAAGAAATAAACTAAGTGAATTAAATTTGACAGTACAACCATATACTCGTTTAATTCCTACAATAATACACATTGTAAAAAATAAAATGTTTGTTATTGTAAATTAATAGTAATATCCTTTATTTGGCTTTATTTAGAAAGACAAGTGAACATTATTTACTCATAATGATTAATTAAAATAGTAGGAGTATTATACATATAGGTACTAATGTTTTTGTTAAGTGTTTTTATAGCAACTTTTTATTTTTATGCATGAAAATCTAATGAATGCATTTACTTTATTAAATGAAATACAATAATATAGTTCAAAATACTTTGTATTTTATTTAGATAAGATTAGATTATTCAATTACGTATACGCTTTATAATTTGTTATAGGTACTCTATCTTACAAGAAAAGTATATTTCTGCTGTTTACTTATTTTTAATATTTTTCCTACAAGTTTATGTTTATTGTTATCTTCAACTTTTTTACTCACAGAGGATTACAGGTTGTTAGGTATTTGTAACAATAAGTTGGTAAACCAATGCCATCAGGTTATTGTTAGAAGAACCTCAAAAGCCCGTAAACCAGCCTAGGTAATTAGGTAATAATAAAGTTTGTTGTTTTAAGTGCAAAAAAGCTGTGCAAACGTCTAAAACATTAATTGGAAATTTTTTAATACTTAAAACTTAAACCAATAAATTAAACCTATCGAGCTAACAATCTGAAAAATAATATCAACATTTTAAAATTGTTAAATCAATTAATACATGCATAAACAAATAAGAAAGATGCTGTAAGTTTTGAATCGACAGTTCCTCATTTCAACAACAAACATTCATTGAATGAAATATGCTGTTATCGGATTAATTATTTTAAATTATTTTACACAATAAATATTGACGAACGTTGTGAGTAACACAAGTTCTGTAACTAAAATACCCAAAACTGTCGAACAAATCTTTCTGGTAGCTTCCCTAGACTCTTTGAATGAGTTAGAGCAATGCCGTTAAATTGCTAAAAGAATCAATTCAGGTTAACATTCCATATTGTTTATTTTATTATTTTAACAGTTTTAGCACATTGCTCGTATTGAGTGTGCAAAAACAGTTCTTTTAAGAACTTTTTCTTTGATTTAGCAATTTATTTTTTTCATCGTAAGGATTTCTACTTTCTACCTACAATATTAATATTGTACACAAAAGGTTCTGTAAAAGTTATTTCTCATTCAAACCTTGTCTATTATGATCATTTATGCAACTATAAAAAGAAAACCACAATTCATGCTTTAAATCGATCTAAAACAACTAAAAAGAGCCAAAACGAATAGAAAATAAAACACAAAAACTAATTTATTTAATGATACTCAGTAATTATTAAAGAGAATTTCAGAAATTATATACCATCTTTCAGTAGATTTTTTGAATCTTAATTTCATAATGAGGCCGGCAGTACGGCAGAGTGCAACGAATAAAAGTTAAACAAAGACCTGCTTGGTCGGAACTTGAATGCGTAACCACTCTGCGACTCGGCCCGCTCGACACTGTAAATGTATAAGAGGGTAAAAGGAAAAGAAAGAGAAAGAAATTATACATAATGAAGACCAGAAAATAAGTTTTATTGAATAATAAATTTAAGTCTATAATTTTAATACAATTTTATTAATAATCTTCTTCAGTTAGGTATCGCAAGATGTACTGGCTAACAATAGAGAACCAGCTTCTTCTATATAAATCAATATTGAAACCGATATGGAGTTATGGTGTGCGACTCTGGGGCTCAACGAGTGATACCCATATTTAAAAAAAATACAACGATTTCAATCAAAAGTACTCCAGGAGATCTGTAATGTACCATGGTACGTTTCCAATCAAATTATACATCGGGATCTCAAAATTTATTTAATTGAAAAAGAGATCGCCTGAAAGTCCACCCAAACAACCTAGCTAGAGGCCTGCTCACTGCACCCCGAGTAAAAAGATTGAAGCGGTTTGACCTCCTACCCGCCAGAACTTAACGAAGTAAATCACAATTAATACAAAAAGTGAAAATAGTGTAAATTAATAGTAGCTTTAGTTTCTGTTTAAGTCAAATCTTCATTATTTTCTAAATGGGTGGCTGAACTGTTCAAATGATACTAACACACAATTTTTCTGTTTTCTTTTTGAGTTTTATTACCAGATAGATGTCCATGGTTTAATTTAAAGCAGAAATAATAATCAAGGCATAAAGGACCAACTTGACATTGTTGCTGTTCGTCAATCAACATAATATATAGTGTGTCCCAAATTTAATCCCCACCATTAGGATCTCGGAAACTATAAAAGCTACAAAGTTGGTTAAATAGGGAAAGTTTTAGGAATTTTAATGCTCATTTCATATCCGTTGAGAAATCACAGCCAACTTTAACCATTTTCGAGATACCTTGGAAAAACCGAAATTTGGAGTTTTCTGTTTTCCAAAATATATTTTTTACGGAGAATCGGGTGGTACAATATGTTTATATTTATGACGCTTTGTTTCTATTCTATGAACAACTACTTTTGATTTTCATATGGACGCCGTATTGAATTTTGTCGTACCTAAACTCAGCTCTTTTTTCTCTTTTCCGTGATGTGTCACGCACGTACTGAGTTTTTGAAGAAGAGCGGGAATGATAGTATATTGTGCTATTAGGAGTAAAAGTGTCATTTTGTGTGCCGAGCATGACGTTTAAATTTAAAAGAAGTCAAAAATGAACGTCATACCAGCTGTCATTGCTACGGGTTGCTTTGTTATAAAAACAGAAAAATTACGAGTTGCCATTGGCTCATTTTGTGTCACTTTTACTCCTAGGAGTAAAAGTGGCATTTTTACTCCTAGGAGTTTAACTGTGTGTATCCAAGGACACAAAGTCGTGTTTTTCTGACGTTCGAAGGAAAAATGCATTTGTTCTTTATTCGTGTAGTAGGCTATGATAAAAAAATGTATTTTATTCCCGCTCTTCTTCAAAAACTCCGTACGTGTGACACATCGTGACATCGATTACTAATGCAGATTTTATTATAAAAATTGTAACATAAATTTTAAGTAGCTAGATTAAATTTAAGTTCTTAATGTAAATAAGTTATTGTTATAATCATTGTTAGAATATAATGAGCTAAATTAGTAGTCATAGAAATTTAAAATTGGTTATTATAGAAACTTAAACTTAAACTTAAATAGGTATGGTTGTTTTGTAAATATGGTTGTTATAGTAAAACATTTTATGTAAAAAATCTTGGATACGGCGAAAAACAAATTAATAAATAGGAGATTATAATTTGCATTCGAAAGGGCAACAACCAAATAGGTTTGCTCCTCCCAAATTATTAAATCTCAACCAAATACTTAACTTGAAACAGTGTTAACGATAATTAGAATCAATTAATGATTCGATAAATAAGTAAAACAATAATTTAATTCTGGAAGTGAAAGTGTTTTGGATTTCAAAGAAAGCTGAATTCGAAGCAGAGCCAATTTGAAACTGAATTCGAAGCAGAGGCAATTTGAAACTGAATTCGAAGCAGAGGCAATTTGAAACTGAATTCGAAGCAGAGGCAATTTGAAACTGGATTTGAAGTAGAGGCAAATTGGATTTGGAGCTGTAGTAGTACTTATTGGAAAAGAACAGGACTTGAAACAATTTCTGAAACCTTTGTAGATAGTGAGTGTGAAACCATAATTTTAAGTTAGAGTTAAGCAGGGTTGATAGGGCTGAAAAATTAAATAAAATATGCATTAAAAAGTAAGAGTGAAAAATTATTTTGTGTCAAATTAATTCTAAACAACAACAAAGAACCTTCGTAACGACACGTTAGAGGTGAGATCTCAAGAATTCTAATTAATTAAAGGGCAAAGTAATTTGTTTTTAAATTGTCGATCCAACGTGTAGCTTTATAACGTAAGTTGCTGCCAAAGCAAGGATCAGTAAAATATATTACTGAATTATATCCAGTAATAAATGATTTAAAATATGGAGCGATAAAAGTTTGGAATCAACTCTTTTCTGATGAAACGGTTAGGGATAGATGCCCATATTCTCATTTCATATTTAAATTTTTCTCTAACTAAAGTCATTTTAAAGTAAACATAACTTTTGAATGTGTAAATTATGAATATAGCAATTATTACTGGAACTATATAAGCACCTAGTTTTATCTTGCTTTGTTTGAAATTTTAATCGTTCTATTCATGAAAGTTTTGAAATATAACACCCTAACATATGCAAACATCCCTTTTAAAATTAAGAAAACATGTACTTAGGCTATTGATTTACATTGAAATATTTAGCTTTCTATGACGTTTTTCCCGATTAATCCACAAAATAATTAGTGCAGAGTATGAATTAACAAAAATAAATGATGTGAGATGTCTTACAAACACAGATTTGCTACATTAAAAACTTCATACTGGTCATATTGCAGCAAATTTGTAGTTCTTTTTGGTTAAATTTAATATAACAAAGCTTTAATCTCTTTTAGTAATAGCATAGTTATTTTGTATAGCATTTAGCCAAACAGCCTGTAATTTTGATGTAATTAACATACAAATTTATTGAATTTCGTATAATTTTTTATTTAGCCTTAGGCTAATCAGGTATTAAAGTCATTAAATAAAAACAATTATAATTTGATTCAGTACAATTTATATATATTAAATCAAATATCTTTAGGAACTGTTAATTGGATGCAAAAGGAATGTTAGTTAAAACATAAGTGTGTGACCGAACGCACATCAATTTTTTGACCTAAACGACATTACCGCTTGATTTAAACGCTTTTGGTATACATCCATTCAGCAATACAGAGTGGTGAAACAAATGTATAAATATTTGTCGATTTAAAATGCCCACTGGTTTGGTTTAACGTACCTACTTATTAGATTAACAAAAAATCAGAAATGTTTAATTTAACGGTTAGCATATGTGTTGAGATGACACTGCAAGTTTTTGATACAAACAAGTATATTCAAACATTTTTGTGAGTTAAAGTGATGCAATAAGATGGCTGATTATAGGTAACCCTAAAAGATTGCTGAGCGAAATAAAAACCGTTTCACTCAACAATTTATTTTTCTCGGTGTAGAAGGTAAAGACGTTGGAACAAACTAGAGGAAGAATAAACGTCTTTAACAACAACAAAACACTTTAATAACTTTTTTCCAGAGATTTCTTAATGTTAATTCTAAATTCACACTTTGATTTGAATATTTTACCATTGCTCTTTCCTTTTGTTGGTTTATTTACATAAATTTGCCACTTTTCTTTCGTTTCCAGATTATATCTGTTTAAAACTATTGTTTTGTGTTGTGTTCTTTATGGGTAACGGTCATTTAAATTCTTAGAAGTAACAGTCTGAATTTTATAATGTTAAATTATTCTTTCCAAATTAAAATAAAAATTCTAAGCGGTCCCGATAAAATTTATGTTAATAAAGCGTGGATGTGCGAAGCTTAAACACCCAAGTTTTGTTTTTATTAAAGGCGTATTTTTAGCTAATAAAAAACGAAATAATTTTTTTATTACTACAAAATTTATTCTCACCTTACCGTTCTGAAAACTCGTACCTTGTAAATGCCACACCTGTTCATATTAAGCAACATAGATGGGCGCGAGATAACGCGTTTAATAAGATGCTAAATGCAAAAGGCAGTTAAATTAATTTTGCAACGATAAGATGATGTAAGAGGCTCATATAATTCAAAGCTAAAATTCATAGCTTTATTAAAGTGACAACTTTAGTGCACATAAATAATGAGGCAACGTTTGAGATGTCATATTCCAATTCCCTCCTGATATATTGGTTGTCTAAAACCTCCCACTTCCCTTCGTAAAGGACCGCCGATACTTTAATGAACGCCTGACTAATGGACTTTTGATTTGAAAAACAAATAAACCCGTAGTTTATAATCGGGATTCCCTTATACGTACAACTAACTATTTAATATTACTAGAAATAGACGGGTACGCTTTTCTTAGATAAAGAACCTATTTATTCGGCATACATATTTAAACTGGCTCGTGCTACACACGTACCCTACAGAGAAATACAAAGGCAGCGATTCCAACCCCCAAGGAATACAATCCCCCATGAAACTCGAACCGCTTTCTTTGTTCTGCCGCTTACTTACAACATATGCACGAAATTGAGCCAATTTCCGATTATTTTGACACCTACCCTATCTTGTTTCTGAAGAATTGCTAAGAAAATTAATAGGAGCGAAGACTCTCTCTAGATATTCCTTTCTGCGAACGTTATTTCAAAGAAGAGATTATTCAGCACCTAACTAACCAAAAGGGGATTAATTTTAGTCCTATGTTGGACTTTTTGAAATTTTCAACTCATTAAGAGACCGTAAAATCTGTAATATTCCTATGTTAAAGATTTATTAGGTTTACACAATCAGATAAGCTGGCAGGTCCAAGAGTCAGATTTATTTCAATTAAATTTAATAACGATAAGATTATACAAATAAACATGTAAAAGCAACAAACGAAGGTACAGAATGGGATTCTTTTCATGGTTACTTTAACCAGATATGAACATTTGAATAAGAACAATACCCAAAACGAACTGAACGGTCCCTTTTTATCTATTTCTCAGCAGAAAACATCAGTTCTTGTCTTGAAACAAGGGATTCTGCATTGTTTCTAGATTAACATGCAAAGTAGGTGTCCGCGGCTACTGATTTATATACGCACAGGCTCTGCTTACAGATACTAACCTTGTTAGTTTACTTACCTGTGAAAATATTCTGTTAACGTGAGTAGGTGCTATAAAGTGATGTATGGTTCTATATGAGGCTCTGCTTATAAATTTCGTTGTAGATATAACCGTGCACCGTTATGTTCGCATGGATTCTGTTAACGACAGATGCAACTCCGGAATAGCTTTTGTTTACAAAAATTTTGAATAGTTTTTCGTTTCCTTTGCGATATTTAACAATAATTAAATATACCAAATTATTAGTTAAGTCTACTTGTATACAACGCTTTTACTATTATTATAGAGCATTCATTCTTCAGATTCGTGCTGAAAACATAACACCTAAAATTTTTCAAAATATGGCGCTAAATACAGTTCCGCAATGAGTTATAATTAAGCCTTAAATTATAGGAATTAAATGGGTCAAAGTGATTTGTTGATTTCTGTTGATTAGCTCCAAGCTTAATTTGGATGCCTTGCATAGGTATTTATAAAAACAAGCATATTCTTCATACTTGGGCATATTTTTGCATATCTGCTCGATTTAGTTCATTAGTTTGAAACAAATGCCAACCTGTTCAAACTTTCCTGAAATTTTTAGAGAATTCAAGGAGCATTTATGAATATTCATATGAGTAGAAGCCGTCCTTAAGAAGGTGAGGATTGAAATCAAAAATTGCTTTAGAATAAAGCTTTGTAAAGAATAAAGAAAAGTAGAAGGAGAACAAGAAGAAGAAGGACCCGTTTTTGTTTAAAGCAAAATGTTTAGCTGTTTTAAAGTATCTTCACAAAGAAATATATAATATATAAATGTATGTTTTTTAATTTGGCACTTTCTGATTATTAAGAATATTAAGTATCTATTTCAAGTAATGATATCAACCGATTCAAAGTCTAGAATCGATTCTGTGGTCTGAAAAACCGTTTATATGGTTATAATAGAATCGGCTTTCCGATTCTAACATCAAGAAGCCGATTCCCGAATCTAGAACCGTAAAAACCAACTCGATAACCAAACAGTAAATCGTTTTCCGCATAAAAAAACGAGATTGAGATCGATTCCTTAAATCGTAAATGTATAAAACTTTTCAGTTCCAACTTTTGAATATAGAATAGATTTTAACAGAAGCTTTAATTTCAAGAAGTGAAAATTATACGCCAACATCAAATACAAATAGTTTCCTTCTTTAAAGCTTCCAAAAATTTTAATTTACTCCATACAAATCTATTTTTCATATTTATTACTTTACTTTTCAGCTCAAGTAGTCGTCCCAGCCGAATTATTTTTTATATTTTCGGTAAGCATTGATATATAAATTGGGAGATTCTAAATTTCAAATACAATTAACAATTATTATTCACCCATTTATCCTTAAAATATGATTTTAATATTTCATTGCCATTGCCACAAACATCTTTTTACCTTATTCAGAAATGCAGTACTTAAATGTGGAGTTTTCAAGGGCCTTATTCAGGCACAGTTAAATAACATTTTCTTTTGGACTGGAATATCGATAGTCAGGCAAAACAGTTATCTAATTTTTGGAGGTATCTTAGTATGCAAAGCAGTTAACCTTAATTTATGGGTAAAAGTTTGTGTTTCAGTTACCAAATTTGCTGTTTGTTTTTTGACATTACCTATGTATTTTTCAAATGGTTATGCTTATGATTATTGAACCTGGACCTATAATTTGGTCAAGTCGTCAAGTCATCCATTAAGATTTTGTAAGTATTAAGTATTGGAAAAGCTTGTAGCCATAGACGTTAGTTTTCAGCATCTTTATAAGGGTACAGCTAACTAACATTCTTTCTTTTAGACCGGAATATCGTTAGTCAAGCACATATCTATCTTTTGGAGACATCTTAATATACAAAGCAATTAACATTAATTATGTAAAAGTATCTTCTTTAGTTACCATATTTTGCAATTTGCTTTGCGGGGCACTGCCCCCATAAATATTTCTTTATGGGGGCATGGGCCCTGGTACCCCCACTAGACGAGAAGATTAGGACTTCACTTTTTAAAACCAATTGTAAACAAACATTGTACAGTACATTCGTAAAAAAAACGGTTAAAACAGTGAAAATTCGAATTATTTTTTAAATGTTTTTTAAATTATTTGAAAAGTAAAAACAAATATTAGTACCTACCTACACTTTTTAAACGTTCTTAATTTTATGTATATAAATTCTTGTGCTTTGATCCCTCTTTAAATAACCAAATATTAATCTTATGCAGATATTTGCATCGCCAGTACTTAGCTTGTTCTCTTTGATATTGTGTAAAAAGTTGGCTGGAAGCGATGATAAAATAGAATCAAACAACACATGTTTAAATCCTTATTTTTCACCGAACCGTTGTGCAATTATTAAATTCTTACCATCGAAGTGTCCAGCTAACCTATATGTTACTAAAATTAGGCTTCAACTTCAAGCTTACTAAAAATTGCACTCTTTCCAAATAAGTTCATTGTTCTGTGAAACACGTAAAGGTTGGTTTACCTGCTGACAATGAGATGATCTTTTCAAAATGCTATTGCAAAACCTTTCGAATGTTTAGTTTTTAAGCCGAGTATAGATTTTTCTATTCTGGATGCTGATATGCTGATTCACCCATATTAGACTAGTAAAATGATTCTTAAGTATAATAATTGAAATTAGATTCCCATTTTTAAGAATCACAGTATTATCCTTTATTCAAAGATCCTAATTTCAATTCCAAATTCACACAATTGAATTTCGATCTTTAATTCTTAGCATTTCAATTTCCAATTCGCAGATACGAAATCAAATTCATACGAAATCGATTGTTTACAGAACCGAGAATCGATTCTATTGAATTGCCGATCCTTGACTATACTAATTTCAGAAACATGAAAGATGAGGATTGGTAAGATAGAAAATACTGGCGACTAAGAAGCGAAATGCGGCAATAGCTGTATAAATTCGCAGTAATGATGATGACTAATTTCATATTTGGTTTATTTTAAATTCACATTTTCACCTAATTGTGTTCATGGCAATCACAGATTTACCGATCTCCAGAAAGTCAAGGATTAGAAAATATACTAATTTTATGTATTTTATTTGAAATTTATAAAATATTTAATTTAATAAAAATAAATTAAACTACATTGAAATTACATTAAATATTTTCTGCATCTTTTGGCGACTGTCTTGACATTTCTGAGATTTATCTGGAAATTTTTCCACCAGATTTTTCTCGAAAACGTTACATTACAGTTACTCGTGGATGCTTATCTTTTAATTTCAGCAGTTGGTGGTGAAAGTAAATCTAAGTTGCATTAACCTTAAAGATTTTCCAAATTAGGCAAGGTGTAATCAAACTAGCCTTGATTAAAAGAAATTATTTTATTATTATTTGCTTAAATTAAGATACATATTTTGTAATAGCATTATTGAATTGGTTAGAGTATAAAATATCTTGAAAATAACGTCAATTTCGCGCTAATTAGCCACCAATGAATATGCTGAAATCAATGTTACGATTCTGTTGCTTACACTTAACTGTGGTTTCTACTTAAAACAACCTTCGAACTAACTAATTGTTTTAACAAATCCTACATAACTCTTGCTGTTCATAGTTAGGATTACTTTTTTAAACTTCAATTTTCATCAACTAACAGCGAAATAACCATTTAATGTATATAAATATTAAAACCAACATTAATTTCAATAATAATTTTACTTAGCTATCAAATAAGCAAATAAGGTGAACTAATAAAACAAAAGTTTATTAACAAATTTTATTTTTGTATCATTCTGAATTAACGACATTTTAATGCCTAGAACTCCGAACCCACTTCAAATAAAAAATTACAATTTAAATAAAACTCGTTTGATCTGTATCAGAATACGATCTAAGATTAAATGCAAATAAATAGTACAACCAACCACAAATGGAGATTTATTGTTAGTCACTATAAAGCGTGGGAAATAATGATAACCGCCTGAAGATGAATACCCTAAAGCTTTAATTTCTTGAATATACTAATATTTGTGATTTTTAGCTCTTGGCTTTGTTTATCTTGCAAATTTTATCAGATTTAAAATGACGTTTCTGAAATGTACATGATGCAATTGCTCCATCGAAAATATTAATAATTAATAAGCAAGTTGAAGGTATGGCTTCCGATTTTTCGACACCTTCTGAGAAGTAAGACGTTTCTGTATCTAAAAGGATTGAAGGCCGTAATGCGAAAGATTGTTTGTTAAAAATGTTTAACATTTTTTCACCTTTTGCATAACAATGAAGAAGACATTTTTCTTATGTAATCTTCAAGTAATACCTTATTCGTTGTTATATTGACAATTAAAAACAACAACTCTCACACTGTCAAGTGACTTTTTAATTTCTTAAAATTAAACAATTACAGATTCACCACTTTGGGGATATATTTTTAATTTTAATAAAAGAAACATAGTAGGTACCCTCGAAGGAATTTTAAATCACTGAAGGAGAGATTTGAACCACTGTTCCTTTTATTCGTTAAAAAATAATTAAATACATTCTCCAACTGTTTTGAAAAGTTTCGAAAACATATCTGACTGACAGATACATAAACCTTAAAGCTTTATAAACTAATAAGTTTCACCTGGCAAATTTCATTCTCATACATTTCTGCCGTTTTTTTTTTTATTCTTTAGTTACTACCAATCTAGGAAAGTTCTTGTATAAATTAATTGGTTCACGAGTGAAATATCATTTTAGTAGGTAGCTGAAAACTTGACATAAAAGTTATGAAATATAGCCTGTGTTTTATTGCACTTTAATAGTTACGAAAGGCGTAGGTTTCTTTTTATTATCATTTATCATACAGGTGTTCTAATCAAGAAACATTTTTAAAGGCGTAAAATGTTTAATATTAAAAGAAGATAGAAAATAGGGCATCACAGGCTAGTAGGCCAGTAACTCCAAGGTTTTTACTGCTTCCATAATTTGTATTTGATTCGATTACATTTTTATGATAACTTATTGAATATTTGTTCAACTATCAGAACACGTACGTGATGGCTACGACCTAAAACAATTTAACTAACTGCATAAGCACAAGCTTAACCTAAAAGTAAAAAACTGATATTAAGTATTTAATAAATTTTAACATATGCGCTATTTTCGTTATGAATTTTTACGTATTGTTGTTTGAACGTATGGTAGACGTCCAAATTTGAAGCTAAAATCGATATTATCTGCAAATCTTAATGCTTGCTAAGCTTTATGCACTCTTATTTATTAATACTCTTGCTTAGAATAAGCATGAATGATTCAGCACCTGCATAATGCGGAAATGAATTTATTATAATTCTAATTATGTATCTCGAATTCAAATCTTGAAATAACCGTCAATAATCAGAATATTTAGATGGAAATCAAGTGAATTAGAATATGACAGGATTAAAGATTTGATTTCAGATTATGTTTTCTAAAAGGCATGTCATTTAAGAGCAATTCATTTTAGCAATTTTACGTTTATGTATAGGTACACTGTTTGAATTGAAATTCTAATTTATTTTTGGATAAGGTTCCTATAGTTTTGGTTTAAATTTAAGCTAAAGTGCAAGTACCTACCCCTTGCGTTATTTTAAATTTTAAACCATACAATAAAACCATAAAACTTCGCATAATTTTATGTTAAAACCGATGTTATGACAGGTAGGGTAATTTAACATTAAAATCATCAAAATAGAAGCTAATTTAGTTGTATAATCTAATTGCAATCGTATGCAGAACAGGTACTCTTCCATCTTATTTTGCACCACATTACACGACTCCTTCATCGTGACCAAGTTCATTAATTACCAGAATTTAGCAACATGAATATTCAATGACAAACGTAGGTTCTCTAAGCAAAAGCAGCAAACAACACAAAGCTAAAGGTGTGCAACTTAGATAGGCACAACGGAAGCTTAGATGAGAGATTAGTGCTATTGTATTACATTTAACACACTAATAACAGACGATGGCAGAATTGATGCCCGGTGATAATTTACCATTATATCTTATCTTGTCCTTCTAACTGGTCTTTATTTCGCCCGTTGCTTTAACTAATTCTAGGTGTATGAATTATACATCGTACTTTGTGGATATTTAACACTTCTAGAACGTCGTCTGGGTATTTAATTTCTTATTTCGTTGACCATGGAACACATTAGACAAGTTGAAATTATAGACTGCGACATGTTGTTAATATTTCATTCGGTTACATTTTTCCTTAGATTATTTCAAAACATAGCATGGGATGGTGTGTAATACCATAGAGGGTATTTATTACCTTGATGTTATTTGTTGGATTGTTGGGGTTGTCTATTTTTAATTAAAACTTTTAATGACGGTCCTCATAATTAGTTACATTAATTACCAGTAGTTACCATAATTTGGTATATTCCTATTATTTGCATTTTATTAATATAAATTATCATAAATTATTTTGGCAAAGGTGGTTTCATTTCAATGGTTTTTATGACTGTAATTTTTCGTTTCTAATTTTCTGTCTTGTTTCGTTTCATCGACATGCAACCGATGCTTAATTGGGTTAATCTAAGGCACCATGGATGTTGTTTAACTATTTGAAATCTTAATCATGACGATCTCTGAAATAGCTTAATACAAATAAGTAATGTAATAAAATTCAGTTTGTAATTGCTTGTACTATTTAACGCTGACCTTCTAAGAAACCATTTCGTAAATCTGAATATTCACAGAATCAAATCAAATCAAATCAAACCAAACACGTCAGGATTAATAATTGCATGTATTCATGAAATATTCGTTGGGATTTAAAAGATCCAGCGGTGCGTTTACGCATCGGCGCACCAGGCGCGCGCCTATGGCCCCCGATTTTTAGGGGTCCCAAAATTATAAAAATATATTAATTTAGCATCTTTTAAACACGTGGATTTGTTTTGCAGTTGAATGCATACTATGTATGTATTGAAGAAGAAACCAAATATCGGTAATTTTCTAACAAAAATCCGCATGTCCGTAGCTGAATAGTATCTAAAAACCGTAGATCTACGGCTAAATCTCATAAGTAACGCATCCGGGGAAAGCTCTTTTTCGGCACTTAAGAGAATAAAAACTTACTTACAAAACTCTGTTGGGCAAGAGCGACTTGCAAATTTAGCTATTCTGTATATAGAAACAGCAGAAATGGAGAGGTGTGGTTTTAATGATGTAATACAGTGGTTCCCAACCTGTGCACTTCCCAGCGACTCAACGGCCGCTCCAGGAAAATAAAATAAATAAAAATTGAATGAAATTAAAGAATAAGTAAAAGAGACACTTATCAGTCGCATCAGGTGTACCAAATTCGCACTACAAATTAATGAATCGACTGACGTCGCCGGGTTGACGGTTTTAATGGTATTTGTTCGTTATGTGTACCTACAAAGGACCTTCTTATTTGCATACCACTACCAACCAACACATCAAGGGGTGAAATAAATGTAGCAGCAGCCATTGCGTTCTTTATAGACACTCGCTAGCCTCGAGAAGAATGTCATCTTAGATCTTAGCTTACACACTGAAGTAAGGTGGTTGTCTCGAGCAAAAGGGTTGACAGTTGACATGTTTGATGGAACTGAGTGCAGAGGTAGCAGCAAATGATGAAGACTGGGTGTGCAAACTGGCAAATTTGGCCGACATTTTTAGCAAAATGAACGAAATGAATCTATCATTGCAAGGAAAAACTGCCACGATTTTTTTACTAACTATACAGTGCACTCTAGTTGCGCTGTAGTTAGTAAAATTAAATAGGAATTGTCTTGTATGTATCTATTATCTGTAACCTCTTATACCTTTCGGTGTCGAGGCTGGCACTTTAACGTATGAGGCTCTACGCGTGAAATGCGCAACCCGGCCCGTGTCTGTGGGTTACGAAGTTGATGCTCCGTTTATATCTACATACTGCACCATGTGTAGAGTGTAATGTGTATGTATGGGTAAGACCTTGTTACTCTACGTCCTAGGTCTGTATTCGGAGGAGAGCGTCGCTAATTAGGTGCCCAACGATGAATGATCACCAGGGCTCGATACTGACCTCCGGCCTGCCGGTCGGGGGATTCGAACCAAGGACGGGTGCAACGCTAGCCTGACGCTCTACCACTGCGCCAGCCTGGTTTTTAAAATGAATAATAACAATTTCGAAAACAAATAATAAACGAATATGTATTTGAATTGAATTTGATGTAATGATAAAATCCCCTCTTCCTCCGTAACACTACTCCTAAACACCATTAACTTATAAGACATAGGGTAGGCCTAAGGGGCTTCGCCATAGAAATTAATTCTAAAAAGACCTCCGCGAGTCAAAAAGGTTGAGAACCTCTGATGTAATAGATATATTCGTAAAAATGAAATTCAGAAAAAAAATATTGTAAAATATTAAAAAATTAATTAATAATTATTTGATATCTAGTTCTTTATTATTTGCACTCCTCTTTAGGAATATTACTTCATCAATAAATTAAAAATTATACATAAGTAAATATTTAGTTTTTATACAAAATTGAAATGTGAGATTAGGGCCCCAAAACCACACTGCGCCTAGGGGCCTCGAGTTGTATAAAAGCGCCACTGAAATGATCCACGTGTTGATTTAGAGTTTAACAATGAAAATTGATAAAAACAAAAACAGCTAATAAAACGTATAATTTCAAGCTAATGATACGTTAATGCGAGTATACATATGTACCTATACAGGGTATCTCAGACATGACTCCCCAGGCCTATAACTTTGTTATTTTTAAAAATAACTATAATAAACTATATATATTCGTAAATGGGAGCAAATTCTCTATAAGATGGGAAAAGAAAATGTTAGAAAATCTGTACTCATGTTATGGCAGCGATATTCAACTTTTTTTTTTCAAATTGCACACTATGCTTTTTTTCGCACATTCTGATAGTACTTTTTATTCTCTTTATAACCATCTAAACCAATATTGGTCTTACATAAGAAAATTCTCGCAAAAAATACGATTGAAAGTTGAAGTCTAGGTTTGCCATGGAAACAACTGATTGTTGTAATTTGTACTCGTCGGCGACAAAAACAATAGCGGATACCTTTCTGCATACAACCTTGCTGCTCTTCTTGCATTCCTCTCGCATAAACCATAAATAAGGATCATATCAAGTTTTTCAGAATTAGTGTAATTCATTTCTAATACACCTATGCTTTTAAACAAGAACATACAAATACAGAAAGAGCACTTGTCATTCTTTACAACGTAAATTGCAATTGTTTTACAGCTATACGCTATTGTTTTCATCGCCGACGAGTACAAATTACAACAATCAGTTGTTTCCATGGCAAACCTAGACTTCAACTTTCAATCGTATTTTTTTCGAGAATTTTCTTATGTAAGACCCATATTGGTTTACATGGTTATAAAGAGAATAAAAAGTACTATCAGAATGAGCGAAAAAAAGCATAGTGTGCAATTTGAAAAAAAAAAGTTGAATATCGCTGCCATAATATGAGTACAGATTCTCTAACATTTTCTTTCCCCATCTTATAGAGAATTTGCTCCCATTTACGAATATATATATAGTTTATTATAGTTATTTTTAAAAATAACAAAGTTATAGGCCTGGGGAGTCATGTCTGAGACACCCTGTATAGTATATACCTACGTGTAATGATGATGATAAATAATTCTCAACTGTATTATTATTATCTTTCATTTCCCTAATCCTTCAGCTACCAAATATAGTTCATCATATTTTCTGTATGTATTAAGTTTAGAGAAAGAACTTTCAATTTTTTTTTAATAAAATAAGGGAACACCCACAGGGTTCTCTTTCAACAACTCGAATATGAAATTTGCCACATTTCAGAGAATAGCTAAAAAATTTAATGAGTTTTCCTACCCCACCGAAATTATTATCGTAACACATTTGTATCCACAACCTTATTTCTTTCAAATTAAAATTAGAATTAATTAAAGCTTTGGTCTTCTGAAGCCATTTACACTGTTTGTAGTTTGTTCTAAAAATTTTAAGCTTAGTTTGAACCAAAATATTCTTAGTTAACATTGTGTTAATGTGGAACCTCTGAATTTAAAACCATGCTTAAATTTTAAATAAATTCGATATACAAAAAACGCCCTCAGACTAAATGATTACTCGAAGGGCCATAAAAAACTAAATATTGTATATTAGCTTCGACTCACCTTGAAAATGTTTCCAAGTCTGGCCAAATGCTATTCTTCTAAATTGTATTTTCCTCCTAATCTAGGTATTTTTCTTCTAAATTTAAATTGTCTTGTTATATTCTATAAAATTTTAATCCCAATAACTTTCAACTAATGCTTACCTATAACGTTTCTAAATTGGTCATTGACTAATTTATTTATATTTTTTCCAATGTTCTTGAGAAATCGACTAATTTATTTTGTATTTCTAATATTCTTAAAAACTCAACTTGTTTATACAGGGTGTCCCAGAACGTACTGTTGACATATTGTTTGCAGAGTTAACTGTCAACATATTAAAAAGTTAAATAGTTGGAATTGTTGTATTAAAAAGGTTTGCTAACATCCCTAATTACAATGCTGAGATTATTTCCGAACGCGGAATATGCCGATATTGTGTATATGTCTGGTTTCTGTGACAGCAATGCTTAAGCGGCGCCAGAAGAATACTGAAGAAGGTATTCCAATAGAAGATTACTTACCCATGAAGTTTTTACCAATTCATATCAGCAGTTAAGGGAACACGGGACATTCCATGAATGGACAAGAGAAAATCATCATTTAAAGCAACGCTCTCGTTTCCATCACATATTTAGTGTGAATGTGGTAGCTGCTATCTTAAATGATCGCTTAATTGGATCATTTAATGCATTACAACGTTTGAACGCTGAAAATTACGAGGATTTTTTAGAAAATCCCGCTAAATATTAGTTGTGAAATGTAGTAGCAGCACGATGAGGTGCCCCCTCATGCAAGTCTACGAGTAAGAAATTGGTTTAACACACATTTCCAGCCGTGTTCACCAGACCTCACTCCCATGGACTTCTACCTCTGGGACCACATAAAAAAAAATTACTTTTATGAATATGTTAATCACAAATAATTATAAAATAAAGAATAACTTGTTAGCCGTTGTAATTAGAACATATATATGTCTATAATATAGACTTTTTGACTTCAAATGAGTTACCCAATTGATTCCTAAAATATTTCTGGTGCGTTCTGGGACGCCCTGTATATTTCTAATGTTTGGTTTTCAATCAACAGAGATGGTTTCCCAACTTATCGAAGCATAGCGATATACAAAAATAAAAATGACTATTCAACTTATATGTCATCTGTCAAAAATCAACCAATCAAAATGCAAGATTTGACGTTTTTGAGCCAATCAAAACGAATTATATCGACAATTTCCACTAGAAACAATTGTCGATAAAATTTCACTAGTGATACGAAGCGACAATTTTTGAAAACAGTTTATTGCTAGTTATATCCCACAGAGAACAATTTTCATGTAAACAAACTTAAATGTGGACAAATTTATGAAAAATGATTCGATGGAAATGATTTTTTTTCGTCGAATAGTCCCTCAAATACCATTCGTGGTCAAAGAATTGTAGATTATTTTTGCTGTAAAATCACTCATGTTCCTTGTGATGCAAGCACAAGGAACATTCGTGATGTTACAGCAAAAAAATAATCGACAATTCTTTGACCACTCGTGGTATTGTAAGTGAATATTCAATGCCAAAGGGAATTTAGACGCGTACACTGCCTAGAATCTATTTTCTAAAACAATTTAAACTAAATTAATAAAAAAAGCTATTATTAAAACGGAAGAAATATTTTGTCAAATTTAACGCATTACCAAAATAACAATACAGTTGCAATGTTACTTTTTAGTAACATTGCACCAAAGGTATATCGAAAACTTATTGCATTTCGAGGACTTTCATGCAAACTTTTTAACATTTTCAGGTGCAGTTCTCGTTCTTAAAATATGCAAAATAAATTTCTGGACCTTCCCTGGTAATAAGTTCTAACTTTAATACAAATTTAATACACTTTCATACTTTCATTTACAGACACTTGTTGGGCTTTGGGGGATCGAACAAAATAATCTGAGGTAATGTAACGAGTATCCAATTGGAAAGTTCATCAAATTTGACATTATTGACTATTAATAAAATATGTTTTAAATCGGCGTTCAACAATTGAAATTAGAATCAAAAACCGCAGGGCTTCTGTCTCTTAAACATAAAGGCAATATTTTTTTGTGTTTGAAATCCTTTAAAAGTGTGAAGTTAAGAATCTCAAATGTAGGGTAATTTGCGGATATGTGCCCCCTTGGGATATATGGCAATTTTTTTTAACGCGCGCGTCGTTACAACCTCTTGTGTCAAACTATGCAATTTGTTTGGCGCAATTTAAACCCTAGACGTTATCTAAATATTAGCATGCGCCTGTGGCTCTCTGGTCTCTAAAAGTGTTTTTAAAGATAAGGGCCTCTCAAACTATCATTCGAACGCTAGAATTCCGAAAATTAAATTCAAGCTTATCTTAGTCTAAGACCAAATTGCATGCAAACACAGTTATTTCCTTGTTAAACAATCATTTTGTGTAGGTATCGTTTTTAAAGTTAGGTTTTCATTGAGAAGCTCATTGTATTAAATATTTAAGGTGGCATCTATCCCTAACACCGGGGATATACCTATACCCCCCCCCCCCCCCCAATTGAAGGATATAATATGCCCCCTCTATGGGATGTATTCCTTTGTAAACATCTAGGTAGGTAGGTACCTAATGGTTTTTTCTGCTAGGTACAGACTATTAATAATGCCAAGAAAATATGTCCGTAAACCGATTGGCAATGCTTGGAAAAGAGCTGCTACCAATCATAATGGTGCTATTGGATTTTCATCAACAGGAATAATGCCATTCCAAAGAGGAAATGTTCCGGATTACTTTTTCCAAATTTCTGATATGGTACGTAGCTGCAAGTCCTGAAGAACCAATTCCCAATACAACCAATATCGAAGTGCAGCTTGACCTGCCAAGATCTTACAACATTCTTGCGACGCCTCCGAAAAGGACATCTCGCATTCTGTGTCCCAAAGTTAAACCAAAATCACCCACCTCAAAAAGTTCACCGATTGTTAATGCGTCTCCAGGCAAGAGCTGCGAAAATCTTAACGTCAGTGAGTTGCCATCTGATTTTTTCGAACTTAACAACAACTATTTATTTGAGGATATCGACTGTAATAATGATTCTGTATTCTATAATACAGACAGCTCCTCAGCCTTAAACCAAAGCGATCCTGAACTTGTAACTGGCCCTAATATTCTAGTTCAAAATCGCACTCCCGAGAATAAAACTGATGATTATCTTGAAAATGTGATCGACTGCGATGTTGTACTCCAATATCTACCGAAGATACCGACTTCTGAAGCTAAAGAAACTGTTCGTATCAAACATGGGGCTGACCAAACGTGACAGTGGAGAACCTCGAAGATGCAACACCATCGAAATATTTAGTCTTGATTGCTCCAATTCCTAAAATTCTTACAGGAAAAAGGTAAACGGAAGAGATCGGCTTCAGTTCTTACTGCCATTGCTTTTGTTAAGAATGCTGATATACATTTGCATGATACCAGGTTTAAGGAATATATTGTGTTATGTAAACATAACTCTACTTTATATGAAAGAGGTCCTTTTTATGCCTCTTTAAAATCGAGTAATACCTAGTTGATTTTTATAAACAAACTGAAATCCTTTTTAGAAGAAAACTGTTTTTATTCAATGAAGGAATTCTTTTACCATAATAGTACCTAGTTAGGTATCTACTTTTAAGGTCTCTTTTTGCTGTTGCAAATTTTTGTTATTTTTTTATATATTACTCTCTTTTAATGTAATTGTTCTTCTGCCATGGCCATAAAATGTATGTATTTTCTTACTGGCTGAAATAAATATTATTATTATTATTATTATTATTATTATTGAGATTATCAATTCTAAAAGTCTAAAAATTGAAAAAGAGTAAAGATGCTAAGGAGACAGTTGAGGTGAAGAAATCAAGAGCCAAAGTAACAAAGAAGAAAGAAAATTTCAAGGAAAATAGTTCTTCTGATGAGGATAGTAATAGTATTTTATGTATCTAGGACGAAAAGTAAGTCTTTAAGGTATGAGCAAGTTGTTTACGGCCGAGGCGGGTAGCCGAGGCCGTAATTACTTGCGAGTACCTTAAAGACACTTTTCGTCTGAGGTACATACATAATTTTATGTCATACTGGTTTCCAAAGTTGTTAAATTATTAAAAGAAATCTCCAGCAATTTGTAGCTGTACTAGTTTTAAGTAAGTAGTCTAAGGCGCAACAATTCGTATCTCCTAGCAACGAGCATTTATAGAACAAAAAGTGACACTTTAAAGAACTAGGACTTTAAAATGACACTTTAAAGTCCTAGCACTTTAAAGTGTCACTTTTCGTCCTATAAATCGTTCGAAAAACGTTGCTTTAGAAGCGAATATGACATAAAACAAATTATCGCACTGAATGTCTCGAAAATTATTACAGTACCACTGAGACCACAGATTGGATTAAATGTGTAGATTGCGAGCTGTGGCTACATGAAACGTGTATAATGTATGGGCCAAAATGCAATAAATGTGGGAAAAAGAGGTTGCAAGAGAAAAATTTAGTCAGCGTTTTTTAAAATATTTATACTTATTTCTTTCATTTCTTATTTTTATTTTTATATCAATATTGGTAGTTTAAGTTCTATAATACATTTTGACCATTACCCAATATTTTACCCTGAATGTATTTTCTATGAATAAACATATTTTGACTTTTCTAATTTGATTTAAATCTTACGAAGGTGCCTTATACCCCGTAAGACGGCATTTATCCCGCAAGTCAGGGGCAACTATACCGTATGCGTGGGATAGGTAGTTGTCCATTTTTTGAATTTTCAAAAAATATATTCTTAGACCATATAAGTTTGTTCCAAATATTCTTCTTCTTTTTCTTAACCCTTATACCGTTAAGGTGTCGGCTAATGTTCCATGATCCATTTTTTCCATCCATTTCGGTCTCTTGCTATTTTTTGTAGTTGTTCGAGTGTAGTGCCATGTTTCTTTGCTATATCTTGGTTTATGTTGGCTAATGTTTTCCGTGGTCTTCCTGGTGTTTTCTTTTGTATAGTTTTTGTTTGTAGATATTTTTTCGTTGTTCTATTGGACTCCATTCTAATGATATGTGCTTGCCAATTTAGTTGTTTCTTTTCTATTTTGTTCCATATTTTTTCTTGTTTAAGTTCGTTATATATTGTTTCATTTTTTATTCTGTCCCATCTTGTTACTCCTTCTATTTTTCTTAAGTATTTCATTTCTACTGTCGTTAATTTTCTTTTGTGTTCTGGTAATGTTGTTAGTGCTTCTATTGAGTATAATAATGTTGGTGCTACTACTGTGTTATACGAGGTAAAATAAACCGAACTTTGCGGCCTGCGCATTAAATACGACAGCTATAAAATGCGCATGCATACGCAATGTTGGCTACACATGTCGAGAAAAATCTAGCAAGCGACATCTGGTTTATCTGTCACAAATTAAAAACAACGCTACATTTAATAGAACACTGTTAGTGCACGCTGTCGGATCGCTGACTTGACGCATCGCGAGCAGCGTGTAAACATTAAATTTTGTGCGAAACTCGGTAAAGCATTGACTGAGACTTTGATAGGTACAAGCACTTCAAAGAAGGACATGAATCAACGGATGATAATCCCCATCCAGGAAGACCCGCTACCGCGAGAAATGCACAAAAGATGGTCAATCGAGTACGGGAAGAGATCAGACGAGACTGCCGGCAAACGATAGATGACCTGGTTAACATGTTGGGAATCTCTCATGGTTCTGTACATGCAATTCTTCATAAAAGTTCGGTTTATTTTTGACTCTACCTCGTATACGATTTGTTCCAAATATTAAAATATTAAAAAATAATAATACAACTTACCATAAAGCTTTCTAATTTCCTACGTGGAATTCAATACATTTTATAATGGAAATGAATTATGGGGGGCATATATCCCAAGTTTATCCTATGTGCTGGACATGTTTAATGGTCTTTTTTTATTAATTTCAAATAATTCTATAAAAAGCCGAACAATAGGGAGTTATCGCAACTACTACGTTAAATTTCCGTTAACGCTAAAATCACGTGATGTTATACGCTATTTTATTTTTACGGTAAATGACAATTTTGAGTTATCGCACACCGCTATTTTACCGTACGCCAAAGTTTCCGAACCTAACCTCAACACATAAAATTACTTGTTTATAAATACGGCAACATAACTCACCACTCAAAATAACGTACGCAAAAACCCTCCGCTATTTTATGAAAATAGCGGACCGCGGTTATTTATTTAGCGCACGCTAAATGTTGGCGCATGCGCATTCGTCCGATTGTACGAAAATAACGTACGCTAAATTTAACGTTGTACTTGCGATAACTCTCTATTATAATAACAATTTTCTAAAGTAGAATAATTTTCAAAATTAATTTTAAAAAAATCCATTGTTCTTACTTTGCGCTTTGCTATTCATGTCAACGAAAATAATAGTCTTAATACCTAATAATAATTTATTTTCCATAAAGACAACAAGTGCATAGGAATCGTCGTAGAAGCGTAGGTATACAAGATGTATAAATGTGTATAAACAATATAAATAAAAATTAAGCATAGAAATATAATCGAATAACACTGAGAGACAAGCAAACGAACATTGAAATTAGAAGAAGATGCGAAGTACCAGTCGTACTTAGTAAAATATAGATGAAAAGAGGGAAATAGGAGTGGAATGAACATGTGGAACGAATGAATGATGTCAGACTCGCAAAAATATGTAAAAATAGTGGGAAAGAGACCACCTAGACGCCTGCCCAAGAGGTGGAAGCAGAGTTGGTTCTCGTCAACAAACGAGTAAACAGGCCAACAACCAAGATGAAGGTTATAGTCGATGAAGAAGAAGATGAAGAAAAAGAAGAAGAATTTTAAAAATTCATTAAAGGCATTTTTATCAAAAGAGTCTATCCCAAATAATTTAATGATTAAAAAAATTGATATGCCTACTCATAATGTAGGTACATATTTTAACGAATTCTGTACAAAGAAAAATATCTCCCGTAGGTACTGATCTGAGCGACTCGCCTTCGTCTCTGCGTACCAAAATGGCAAGACAAATTACTGACAATATGATAAAAATATGATTAAAGTTATTCACCATAGATTTGAGCCCTTAAAAAGTTAATCTGTAAAATATTCTCAATATTTCGGAATTTGGATTACAATTTAATTTTTTTTAAATTAATATGGTTTATGTTTACCTACTTATTCTTTACTACTCATTAATTCGTTATTAAAAGTATAATGCTCGATGGAAGCAACTCATATGGAATCAATCTTTTTCTTTCCACAGTTTTTAAATTATTTAAGGTTTTCTGTTTTAAGAAGAACGGGAACGAGAAAACGTACGTAGTTCTGTTTTTCGATTAGGTACATCTTAGGTATGAATAAAAAAATAAAAGCTCCGAATAAATGATATTTGGTAAAAGGTTTGGTGTCTCAGAGGTTTAAATTAAGAGCAAGTTTTGAACTGGAAAGGGCGATTTTTCTATTACTAGGTAAGTAATTGTTTGTAGAATTGATATTCCCTACTGAACTTTTGGTTTAGCCTATTCAGTGAAGAACTAAAACACCTAAAATGTACTAACAATTTTTACTTTCTACTCTTTTTTACAAAATTTATCTCGTGTGGCATTGAAAAGCTACCTACCTAATATATGTTTCTTTTAATAGGTACTTTATGCATAATGGAATCAAATATCAAAAGTGGTAGATTATTAATTTCTACAGAAAAGCATGCGAATGGGTTTTAAAAGTTCAAAAGGTATAATTTGTATTAAAACATAGGTATGCTTAACCACTTATTTTTCTAAAGCACTTTGCACAAAAATTTAAAAAATTGAAGCTTGAATCAAAACCAATATTGTCACCATATTGGTATAGACATTGGTTAAACAAAAAAAAATTATTATTTAACGCCAGAAAATATTTACTTTACCTAAGTCGAGCTAAAACCATTAAAAATACACTGTTGAAATCACCATAAAACATTTAGGTACAAGTTTAAAAAACGAATCTAGTTTGCATCTTTAGCTCAATTATAAAATATATAGATACCTAAGGTAATCATATGATTAAAACTTAACTTAAGGCAGTGGCGGCTCGTGACCCATTTTATAGATGAGGCGATAGATGATAATAATAATAATAATAATACAATATGACTTTACTCAAAGAAGGCACCATGGATTTGAATTACATTTTTATATTTTGTACATTAAAACAATTCGCATATTTTTCAATTTACTAAACATATCTATAATGTCATCATAAAAATTCGGAGTTTTCGCCAACTCACTATGAAGCTCTTTTTCAATGGATAGCAGGATAGCATTCCTAATGCTGACAGCCGGTCCTCAGACATAGTATTCCGTAGGTAGGTTTTAATTCTCTTCAAGCAGGAAAAATTTCTTTCTATTTTAACTGACGTAACAGGCATAGTTAAAATTAAACAAGTTTATACGTTTTAACAAAAACCTCTTTTAATTCCTCTATCTTTTTGAAAAATGCCATAATGTCGGTATTGCGAAATTCTGAATCTCTATAAATATTTACTAATTCATTTTTCGAAAGCGATTTATTAAGAATATTTGGATAGTTTGTAATTAAACACGAGAAGGCCTCTTCTGGAAACGTCTTGTCGGTATCAACCATTTTTTGTGAATATACCAAGCGTAAAAACTGTAGTTTTTCCAGATCCGCAAATCATATATTTAATTGTGACTCGATACAGAAATTTATAATTTTGAAACAATTCTTCTTCAGAAAGAAGTTCGTTCCCTAAGCACCAAACAATTGAAGAATTGTAAATAAATACGTAAAACTGTCTGTGTTTATATAACAATTCCCAACAATAAAACAGTTAATTCTGGATTACGTAAATACAAGAATTATGCTACGGAAAGCAAAACAGTCAACCTCCAAAACTACAAACTGTCAACTGTCGATTATCTTGAAATTAATTCATTAAGCACGTTTTGCATCTTGCATTATTACGCGAACTTAATTCACGAGACATGACGAATGTAGACGAGAAGCGCCGATGTCCAGTGCCTCAAATCATGTTAGCAGGGCGAATTGGAATCCTCGTGTATGATGAAATCAGCTGGTAATTCTAGAGAATTTACGTCATTTCCGAGGCGATACAGCTGGTGCCTCGGTAAATTTCAGCAATCGTCTCAGTATTGCGCATGGGACTCGGCGGCATGCCAATTGCTCAATTTAAACTAATTTAAAGTAAATTATTAGCAAAATTAAACAATTACACCAAAAATAAAAAACAATTTGAGAAACAGATTAATGTCTTGATTGTGAGGCGGCGCCTCATTTGCCTCATCTGACGAGCCGCCACTGACTTAAGGAAAACACTTTTCAGAGAATTTTCATCAGGACGGCATTAACATCAGTAATAAATATACGATTAATAAAATTAATAAACAGCGTTCATTAGCATGACACAAGATCTGAGAGAGCAACCAGTAAGTATACGAGTATGAAATTATCTACTCTAGTTACTAACTTCAAAAAGATAAAATTTTTCTAAAGGTCATCGGAAAACATTAAAGTTATTAATGTAAACCATCAGTTACTCTAAAAGAAATTGTTGTCTTGTATTTTGTTATAATAATTGTAGTGTATTGTATTGCCTAATTGTTTTATAAATTTGGTGAAAATCGCGTTAAAGTTTAGATATAAATAGATCTTAGTGGGTTTATCCAAATCCCCTGGAAACAATGGAAAATATTCCATCATAACAATATCGTCTTGATTTTCATTGTTTTAAACTAAGAGAAATATAACCAATTTATATTCTAGATTCGTGAAAATATAACAGGGAAACCCGTACTTCCTCTCTTAAACCTAGTTTTAAAAGTATTTTTTTACAATAATTATTTCAGTGCCAGTATTAACGTTTTGAGAGTGAAAGGACTATCTCTTACAATACTTTCTGACTGATATTTTTTAATTGCAGAGCATTGAAAAAAGGCAAGGAATTGTTTGTTTTTTAATCAATAGAAATTTTCTTAAATAAAAACGAAACAAAAATATATTCAAATTTAAACATTTTGGGAAATTTAGATATGAATAAACACATAGAAGCATTTAGAATTGAGGCCATTTCCAAAATTGTACTTCATTAATAGCAGAAAAGGCACAGTGTAGGATCCTTAGTAGAAGCAATACGTAACTCCCCCACTTAGGGACCAAGGTTTCCTGCAAAACCCTGCACCACCTAAATACCAGTAGATTACCTGCAGCCTGCAGCCAAAGAAAAAACTCGTTAAATTTTAGTTGTACTTTCAAGTAAAATCAGCTACTTTAATAGTGTTAACTTTCAGCGTTTGATGGAGGCGCCAGGATTAACTTAGCAACTTACCCCATCAGTTTGGTTAAAGGTAACAAATTAAAGAGGCTAATTATTTTAATATCATATTTTATCTTAGGTTGAAGTGGCTCTGTCTAATCCAAAATTCATGTTTTGGTAATAGTTGTTGAATATCCTTACACGTTCCCATTTAAGGATAATAAAAATAGAGTAAGTACATCCTATTAACACTGATCTTGCCGGCATCGGCATTTTAATTCAATCCGTTTCCTGATATTGAAATAAAACATTCAATAAACGTGTTTTAAAGATCAGATAATAAATCCTAAGGCAATTAATTACATAATCCTGTCGAAACCTTAACCGCCATATAATTCAGTAATGACCCTGACCTATCCTAGTACACCACAGCCTGTTTAATTAAACAGGCACTTGTTCGCCATCTTATTAAAGCAGTAGGGCTTATTTCCTTAAATATTTCACCAAAGGAACTGATTTCCTTACGTTTCGAAAAAAAACTAATGACTTCAGGTCCTTAATTGGGCTTAGATTATAAATCCGAAGAAAAAAGGAGAAAATTTGAAAAAGTTTCTCCTATTATAAAAAAAAAAATCGGGTCATAAACTGAACGTGTTTATCGAATAGAGCATAGAATGACAATCCTGCAGGCTGCAGGATTTCCATAGTACAAGGATATAACGATAGCGTCCAATGAGCTCCCATCTACCATCATCCATACTCTTAGCTGATTGGGCGTGCTCGCGAGTATATCGCGAGGCGTGCCGTTCAGATCCTGCGTACACCTTTTGGGCGGGAATTCCCCAGCATCCTTGATCCTCTAAAAACATTTGTTAGACGCGCTGTGCCGTCGGAAAGTCCGATTCTGCTCTACCGGCAGGAGCCAGAACTAACAGTGTTTGTGTAATTAGTCAGTGCCCATTACGTTTACGTTTGACAGTTTACGGATCGCGTTTATTACGGTAATTACTTTCGTTAATTAGTCTTAGGAATTTTTACTAACATTTTTGTATAAATGCTGAGGATGATTTGCTTTTCATTTTGCTGACTTAAGTGAGAATCTTAGTAAGCCAGAAATAAATGTTTTGGTTTCAACCATGCATCTAGATTGGGCTTTCAGTTTTCAGGACGGTGGGTTTGTATTAATTCAATTATGTGCCTTTGGTCAAAATTTTAAGAATGTAATTCCTGCGAGCTACTTTGAAAAACTGAAATATTTGCATGAACCTTTGTTATAAAAATATAACGGGGTAGTTTTGTATTTTTAATGGGGAGCCTTGTATTTTACTCAATTTCCTATTCTATAATGAAACACGTCTACCTACCCTGTTTTCTACACAATTTGGAATCTGGCTGCCTTTTTGTTGCTGAAAATTGAAATTTGTAAAAGTTAGTGAATGGAAAAGTTAAAAATAATTAACCTCCTGCTACAGCATGCATGACCTACGAAATCCCTACAGAAGTTTAATGATTATTTAAGCTGCGCCTAATTTTTGTTTTGAAGGGTAATTTATTTCATTTTTAAGGCATTCTTTGCTGTAACAGTTTGAAAGTGTTTTTGATCTAGTTTTCTATCAATTTCCTTTTAAATGTTTAACATCATTAACTAAATAAAAAATGGGTGTTTTTTAAGCCAAAAAATGCAATTCAATCCTAATTTTAAAACTTTAAGCTGGTAAAACAGTATTTTAGTGACCTATCTTTGGCCACAAATTCATTTGATTCTTACAATTCCTTAACTAGTTAAATTATTCCCAAAGAAACGCTTGCAAGGTTTTAGATTTTAGATTTTATTCATTTGAATATTAATTCGGTCATTAAAAATTGTTTTATTGCTCCAATATCACCTACCCGCATTTAATATATTTAAAAATATGTCTATGTTTAAATTTGCATGATTATAAATAGTTGCAAAATGTGCCCTAACACCTGTCCTATTTGATTTGCATAGTTATAGCGTAATTACAACGTGTTCCATTATTTAGGTAACACTTGTACTTATCTGCATAATAGTTTTCAAGTCTTTGGTCAATGTGAAATAAATGACTAATGCATTTTAACTACTTATTATTTGGGGAGCAATCCCTTTTTTATGTGTTTTATCACGTTTTTGAAGTTTACAATTTATTATATCGTTAACAATCATTGGCACAGAGAGATTCCAGCGAATCAGTATTATTATTATTATGAGATAGACAGGTTTTTTCAGCAAAATCAAGATCAATTTAACCCTAAAGAACTTCAGTCTGTGCTAATTTTAATCCTTGTAAGTTGGCTAATGTAAAACAAAAGTGTCCGGATGTGAAGGAAGCTAATAAAATGATTGATGTCCATACTACTCGAAATGGGAAGGAAGCTAATGTTATTTGTCATTTTTGTTACTGTTTTAATCATTTGGGCATTAATTTCGTTACTTTTTGCTACTACAAAATGCACGTTTCAAGGGAATTCAAAACAAAGAATATGCTTTTGCAGATCAACGTTTTAAGAAATATTTCTATACAGCAAGAAATCAACGGTTCGAATCCCTACAGGAGAATAAAATTGAAAAAAGCAGAATAAAAGTAGTTCTAGAGATTAAGGATTTAAAGATTCGCTCAATTTTGAATGAAAATACATTAGAAATGAGTCCATCGACTTATTTTTTAAATCCTTGGAAATATAATCAAAAACATAAGTTGCAGTTGCAAGTTTGATCAGATTCTTATTATCTATTATTAGGTACTGCTAAAATTCGTAAATTTTTTAGAGCAAATTAATGAAATAGCTGAAACCTAAACATCCATCGCAGACAGTTCAGTTCTAAAAATTCTATGGTTTTTAACGTTATTTGTTTTCCAAAGATCTATTCTAACAATGGTGGAATTATAAGAAAGGGTTTGTTTAAACTAGCAACCAAACAGCCATTCATAATTCTAAAAATTATGTTATTTTTAAAGCTAGGCTTTGCCTTAAAAGGGCTATTTTACCAATGGTGGAACTAGAAATAACGTTATTAAGAAAAGCTGTGTTTAAGCTAGACAGTGATTCATATTCAAAAGTCTGGATTTTTATTCATTATAAACAGCATCCACTGAATGGTAGACAATCAACAATAAAAACAATATGCGGTTTGGCATTTATCCTTTCTCCTTTTGTTGCAGTTATTCTATGACTGTATTTCTGGAATGAATGTTTGCCTACCTATAGTTTTAGAATTATACGAATTGCCTTATTCAGATTTGCGACTTTCAAAGCAAATACTATTAATTAACATCACATTTTATTGAAGTTTTATTAATTTTGAACATCCCAGAATACAACAACGTTTCTCAGCAAAGAATGCGAAAAAGTCATAAATACTGAGCAGTTATGCTTGTGGTGGTCGCTACAATTTGTAAATTAAAATAATTAATCATGGAAGTCGACGCGTGTTGTGATACTTGTAAAGTCTCCACCAATAAATAAATAAATAAATAAATAAACAAACAAATGCATTTAAGCGAAAATTTAGGCCAAAGCTGCGCGAAAAGGCATTGTAGGTACTTGCTATGAACACAATTAATTAAAACCTAAAAGTCCACAGTAAATATCAAATAGCAAATAAAACACCCACCTGAGTTTAATTACAATTTTTTACTTAGCACTTTTATGCAACACTGTCTCTTAAATTAAATAAACAAATTAATAAGTTAAGAAAGCAGACAGACAGACTCTGCTGATTGTTATTTCTAAAACTTATGCAAGCATTCCAACAATACGATTTCTTTCTTAATTAAACTTTTGATTGTAAACATTTTTATCGTTGGACCGATTTGTCTTGCCCCATAAAAAATACAACCTGAAATTCTCCAATAAATAAACAAATAAATCAGCTTAGATCTTGTCCAGTAAACAAACAAACAAGAAATAAAGTTTAATTTAATTTAAAGATTAGATCGATCGATGGATCAAAACTAACAGATTCAGTTTCTGTACGAAATTGTTGAATTTCTACAGTTTGTTATTGTTTCGGCATGCACGTTACTTTTTCAAAATTTAATTTTGGCAAATCTCTTGAATTCCTATTTTTAGAAATAATTCAATAGTTTTAACGAGATATACCTATGTATACTTTAGTTAGAGAATACATTTTTAAGGGTGCGCTTTATTGGGATTCGTTAGAATTCATTAAAAATGAAAACATAGGTATTCATGACCTCACATGTTGAATGCTAATAAAATTGATGCAAAAAAACATTCAGAGTAACTGTTTTAATAATAGTACATAAAAAATAAACAAACAAACGATTATAATTATGGATGAAAATTTAAGTTTATAACAAATTAGTTTTTCTTTCTAATTTGAAGTATGAGTTTTAGCAATGCCTGAACTAACATAGAATTGTAAAACCTACAAATTATATTTAACTGTTTGTTTAAATCAATTTGTTAAATGTATTTCTTGCTGTACTGAAATTGTAAATTTTTGTCATACCTATGTAATTCAGCATAGTCAAACCATTCTTTAGTCAAAATAGGCCTGAAAATAGCTGCAGAACTGTGGTTTGCAAGCTGATTTTCTCAAAAACTGTGACTTGATGTGTTTACGTGTTTACTGCTGCCGTCATATTTGAATTTGAAGTGTGTTTGGCCTTAATAACTAAAGAAATTGTCAAATTTTTAAAGAACATTTCAAAGGAAAATAGAATAAACATTCCGAAAAATAGTTACTTGCTTATTGTCTTTGTCAACATATTAACCTCTTTATTTCCGATGTTTATAGCCTCGCTTATTTTATAGATTATATTTTAAGGACTAAGTTTTTGAAAAATGATTTTAATGTGTTATCTTTCAATTCTTTACTGTAACGGTGCAAAGGGAGAATATTTCTGAATGCGTATGTTGGGTTGCATATTTATTAAAAAGCAGCTGGGTATTTACTGATTTTACTGCAAATTTACCAAATTTAATGTATATGTTTTTTAAAACAAAAACCAATAATTATATTCGATATTTATTTGGCAGCTGCTAATACGATTTTAGAGAAAACTTCGTTGAAAACTAATAAATTACATGATGCGTTATAGTACTACCTATTAGAAAATGAGTTATTTCCAGTTGTCTAAATATTTTAAACGGTTTGAATGGTTCAAATCGCTGCGAAGGTAATATTTTTCTATTACCGATATTTTCAAAGATAAAAGGGGTTACAGATAAAGACAGACAGACTGACAGATTGTTCAAAGCAATTCATTTATTAAAAATACGTCTCAAAAGGAATCCATAAAATATGTTGAATATTTGAATTAAATTCAGCAAAATTTGGGAATATAGTTAATCAAAATAAAAATAAGTAAATTATAAGACATTGTTTTCCTCTCTAAAATAACTAAAACAGTACGAAAAATATCTGGTACTTGTCCAGACAAGAGAATTTAAATACAATCAAGATGGTTTATTTCGATACATAAGGAATGGGGTTTTCAATGGTTTAATTATAATTTATAAAAATATTAATGGTTTGTGAATATAGGTACAGATATAAAATATATATTTTTCTTTTGGTCCACTGTGAATAATTTAAACTTTATTACTAACTAGATATTACGGAAAGAATACTACAGAAAGAATTTTGCCAACTAAACTTGTATACTTGCATGTTTTGCACCGAATTATTTGTGCTTATAAATTAAATTTCAGTTTGAGTAATACATTTCTGCATATCCAAATTTATGGTAGAATAACGTCGATAAAATAATACGCAATATACCTACTTAATCATCTTTGCTTTGCAAATTACATCGGCATTACTAGTTAGTAAGAATAATACGTATTCTTAATAAATATCCCTGAAAATGTAAATTATACTTTTCTACCGTGCTTGTAAATTTTAATTAAAGCTACACTATTTTAGGAGTTCGATCAATTTCTAAATAAAACCTCATTGTTATAGGTCCGAACTTTCAGAAATTAGAACATAAGTCAAACCCCCTAAACAGCGTAACTTCAATGGAGTAACATTTAAACATTTAAATATAAGACGCAAACGCCACTAATTCGACATATTTTAAGAACCATATCTGATTTAATCCAGATGGCAGAAACTATCATAAAAGAGGCGCCTTATGCAAACCACATTTAATTTTGAGGAAGTCGTAACTATACGAGGATGCGAGGATGTGTGTTAATAATACCACAAATAATACGACCAACTCTAAAGGGAACTTTATGAAGTAATGAATTTAGGTGCAATTTAATTTTATAACAGCATTAAATAACGATTCAGGTCGGTCATAAGGTTGATAATTTTGGATGTTTAAATTTTGTTCCAAATGGATTTTAAATATTTTCACCAAAGGAGTCAATCCTTAGACCTTAACCTGTAAAATATAATTTTATTAAATACAGGATTCAATAGGAAAATTTTAATTAAAAAAATATTGATTTATTTCTGAAATAATAAATTCTTTTTATATTAAAATAATGAGGGCCTTTCCAAATTATAATAATCATATAAATACGACAAAGCATGTTATACAGCATTTTGATTAAAAAACTCATATACATTAAAAAAATAATATAAAGACATTCATAGGAAACATAAAATAAGGCACAAAACATTAACAAATATTAAAAGCAGCTGTTGGAAAATTTAAAGCAACCAATTCATTATTTATGTATTAATTTAATTTCAGGAGGATTTCTTAACCTATAATTGTTTGAAATTAAAACTTAATTAAGAAAAATGTAATTATCTGATGATTTTATTAGAAAAGACACGTAGTTAGAACATTTTAACAGTTTGCTTTTAGTGTTATCGCCGTATTTCTAAGAATTTGGAGGATACTTTATTATCATCGTAATTCCAGCTCTGGACTGGAAACCTGGAAAGCCTAGGCAACCAGACCTACAAAATCAGGATGAGTTGATAGTTGGCCATGGAAGAACCTCCACCAGGCTAAATTATGAATGTTACGTTTTAAAAATGTATCCCAGACATTCTTATTATCAAAAATATAAATATTAACCACAAACCTTTACACGAAAAATTTTTGAATTTTCTGCTAATTACAAGTTAGGGTCTTTGAAAATTTTCAAAACCTCGCTATGGCCACAGTAAAGCTTGCATTGGATAGCAAACCTGAATATTTAAATTTTAAACCATTATCATATCAGTCACTACACCTCAAAACTCCAGTAAATCCTTTAGAAATGATTTTAAAAGTACGTAAAAGTCAGCCAATTTAAAGTGTTTTGGACCTACTAATTTTTTTTAAATTTACTCAAAAATTTACGCTGTCAGGGAATTAATTTGATCTTTAATGAACAGAAGACTCAGTTCGAATATAACGATATACCGACATGAAATTTCCATTAAACTAGGAAAAGTTCGTCAAAACCAAAAATAGTCAAAACCCTGAAGTTTTTTATGTTAAAAATAATTAAGTAAATTTCTAATCTAAACAACAAATGTTTGGTTTAATAAAACAATTAAATGCAAGCAACTACAGCAAAGATCATTTGTTATCTATCTTCGATTCCAAGATCTTACGAGTAGGAGATAAAAAAAGGGATTTTAAAGTCTCTTAAAGCTAAGCTTTATTTAAATTTAAAAGTTTTACTTAAGTCAAAAATATATTTCGGTGCTTTCACTTATATATTCATAAGCAATAAATATAAATATACCTTTTAAAAGATTTTATTGCATATTTGAATGGAAATACAGCATACACAATTTGAGCCACAAAAATTAATAAATATGGTTAATTATAATAATTGGATTTTCTTATAAAGGCCTAAAAGTATGAAATACATTTGTTGAAGTGCTATATGGTTAATATAACTACATTCCATCTTGTTTTGTAAAATTGATCAATTTTGCAAATGTCTATGAATCTTTAAAATACTTTCCGGGGTGGTAATTGCTTGGATTTGCCAAAATGTTAAGTTCTAATAACCATGTAGTATAGGTGATGCGCATTGAAATTCCTGGTACCCGCAAGCCTAGATTTTGCCCACTAAATATACAAAATATAAAATAATTATTAAAATTGCAATGTCAAGTAAATGCTACAAACAAAAAGTTATAAATAAATAAATAAATAAATAAGTTTCAAAACAAATTGATCGCCACCTTTCAAATTAATTTATAGATATCAGCGTCGCTTTTTGATTGGAATCATAACTATAATAATGCATTAGAAATTAAATTTTTGTAGGATTCACTCCTTTAGAGAAATACTTTAAATGTGTTTTTAAGGAATTATGTAAATTCTATATAATACAGGATGTTAGGTAATGCTTCTGCCAAACTTTGGGAATAGCTTTATAATGACAAATGGAGCAAAAAAGTATTGTACGATTTTTTTCTAATATGCATAGTTTCTGAGAAAAAACATGCTTTAATTTTACCTTTTATTCTCGGGAAAAACAAAACCAAAGGGTTAAAGATACAGGAACAAAATTGTTGCGGATAAAAAATAGTCTAATACATCAAGTAACAATAAAACTTTATTAACAACTACAGAATAATTAAAGCAAAAAAATGAAAAAAAATGGTATAAGAACTTTTTATTCCTGTTATCGTTACAAACCCACCCCTAAAGTTTGGCAGAAGCATTGCGTAACACCCTGTATAGAAAAATATCAACTCCGCGGGGATTTGAACCACTGGCCTTCGGCTTTATGCGCCAATGCACTGCCAGCTGAGCTACAGAGGCAAATCACTGAAGGTATGATATTTGTCCACATATAGTAGTTAATTACTGTATGTGAAACCGGAGATCAGCGGTTCGAGTCTTTGCGTAGGTAATATTTTCCTTATGTAGAATTTACATAATTCGTGAAAAATACATTATAATAATGTAATATATTATGTTGAGTTACTATAGCCTGGGTAGGCTTAACATGAAGTTTTATGTCGACTATTCTGGACGAATGAATTAGATGCATTAATTCTTATGTTAAGGGATTCAAAATAGTTATTAGAATAATACTTTTAATATATAAAATTTAGCATCCATTTCTCAAATTTTACACGTTTTTGGGTTAGTGTAAGATGACATATCAAGATAATAAAAAAAATAAAAACGAAGGCCATGAAATTACAAGTTATTACGTTATTACTTCTGTTTCTTTGCACAGGTATTCCAAATAAAAATATTTAAAGCTGATGACTTTTTGGCAAAAGCTTAGGAAGTTCAAAATATCGAACTTGATTCAGCGGTGCCTAGAAGTGCGACGACGCATACCAGAACCGGCGCCGGCAAACCATATGAACACAGCAATTGAAATTTTTGAGGTTACGGTGTTCGCTACATACTACGCATTAAACTATCAAATTTAACCAGAGATAACTTTTCGTTGAATAAAAAAAGTAAAATACAAAGAGTAGTGAGTTATGATTAGAGCAAATGGTTGTTCTCTCAAACATAACCGAAGAGTTTTTCTCATTCCATCACAAAGTGTGAGGTGAATTATAAATTTCTTGATATTTTTCTCCTCTATTCTCACTTTTAAATCGTTTAAGTCATTAACAGGGGTATTAAACATAGGGTTTTTAAAATAGGGCCGCACAAAGTCTTAAGTGGCTTTATATCACGAAAGCGAGGAGACCAAAGTATTTCAATATTCTTGATAATTGTCCTGTCATCGGAACATTCTCGTAAGAGGTTTATAGTATCTGCATGTGCATGTGCTGTTACACCATCTTGCTGAAAGAAACCGTTTCGTAATTCATCGTCATGAAGCTATAAGAACGCTTGCAATATTAAATTTCTATACCGTGTCGCAGTTAATTAATATGTGGTAGAAAAATCCTTTGACGACCCATTACAATTCATACACCTAATTTTGTAGATAAAAAAGAACTTCAGTTGTGACGTGGGGCTATGACACATCATATAATTTTGTGAATTAATGTACCCATCAGGATAGAACCATGCTTCGCCCGTAAAAATAATTGAATTCAACCGCTTGTGTAAAAACCATTCATAAAATTTGAACTTCTTCGGGAACTGGTGTTCTTGGGGCCACTTTAATTCGTTGCCGAACTGCTTCAACTAAAGCAGGCGATCTTCGTTTTCCGTTACACCCTTTCAGTACAACACTTGCAGCTTCTCGGACAGTTTCAATAAGATTTTTCACAACATGTTTAAAGTGCTTATAAGTTACGACTTCATCGGGATGCCTCTCTCGGAATTCAGCAAAACACGGAGGAATTGAATAGGACCACTCACCATTAATTTGGATGCTATTCCGATTCCATAAATATGATTCAACGATAAATTCTCTTTGAAGTGCATTAAAAATCTCCTTCTTCTTCTTCTTTCTTTTTAAGCTATTAGGCTGTTCATTTAACCGATATGATTTTCACTCTATAAATTGTCTCTCCCTATTTTCCTCGGGTATCCTATCGATCTTCTTCCAAGAGGTTTACTATCTCAGGCCTTCTTCACTATTCTTCCTTCATTCATTCTGTCAATGTGCTCATTCCATTGATTTCTTCTATAGCTGCTCATAGAACCAATTTAAAGCCTCGAAACGATTGAAAAAAGACAGGTTCAATAAGGTTGGGAACCTGCAATGTAAGATCTTGGCACAATAGAGATCAGGAAATAATAATAGAATAAGAAAACAATAAGATTGATATATGTGCTATATCCGAGACGAAACGGAAAGGAGAGGAGATAGCACCATATAAACTATCTGCTTATTTACAGTGGGGTGGAAAAAATAGTAAGAGCAAAAGAGGGTGCTAATCTTTTCATTCATAAAAGACACAAAGAGCGCAGTAAAAATCATTTTCACAATTTGACAGACTTGTGTAAAAATTGATGACAGTTAACAATGGCTAAGGTATCTAAATGTATGTGTTTCTTCTTTTATATCTTGTCAACATGACATCTAGATAAGACACGACTTTTAATTCCACGGCCAACTGAGGATGATTTTATTTTGGATCCCTAGGTACACTTGGGCCACCCTTATCTGCCAACTTAAAATCGCATAGGCTTAAGCCATAAGATAAAGGTAAAAGGTGAAGTATTGGCTTAAGCATTAGCTGAGATGAAGCTTACACTTAAGTGTGAACTGAAATACTTGGTCAAAGAGATTATTTTTTGATAGTCGTTTTTAGTAGGAAAGAAAAGCATCATTTCAATTTATTACATGTTTTAAATAAAGAAAAGTTTTCTGAAAATCGGGGTCTTTAAGTTGTTCTTCAGATTTTAGATCTTCTTTAGAGTAGTGTTTCGAACTAGGAAAATTAAACCAAAGAAAAAATTACGCTTTACGCTGTATTCTGTTCTGCTCGCTGACAGTAAAAAAGAGAAAAATGAAATATAGGTAAACTAAATATAAAAAAAACTAGATATATACAGGGTGTATCAGAAATAAGTACATTAAATTCCCTCAGTAATAGAACTCGTCAAGAACTACAACATTTTTTAATAATTTTTTTTGTATACTTTTTAGATTTTGTGATAAAATTAGTTAAAGATTTATCACAAATTTCATTACCGGCCAATGGAAATCATGGCCGACACAAAACTTAAGTTTGGTTACCATATAGCAAATCAACTTACTTAAAAATTAAGCTTAGCTTAGCTTATTTTGAAAATACATAAACAACTCGTTATTATAATACGCTTAACTTTCAAAAATTCATTACAAGGAACTTCTAAAAAAATATGTAGCTGATTAAGAGATAATTGAGTTTAAATCTATTAAATTACAATCGTGCTGACGTTTATTAAAATCAATTTTATGTCTTCACATCGTCATTACCCGATTAGAATGTGTGAGATTTTATTTGTATAGGGAATACATTCCTAATTTATTTTACACTATCCTATAATACTAAAGCTAACGTTTAATACTCGTGGATATTTAAATATTTTCCACAGTTTTCTAAAGTTACTAACTAATGTTAATACTGGCGTGATTACGTTAAAATAATAATTTTTGTAACTGCACTTGCTCACTTATCAATTACAGTATTCCATTATTTTTAATAAACATCAATATTTAACGACGAAGAATATTCGTTGCGTATTCTTCGCGCACACAACGAATAATTTTAACATTTAACAGTTTTACTAAAGCAATTGGTTAAACGAGGAGTAAAAACTAAATCAACATCCATAAAATTAGATAAAAAGCTACTTACATTACCTTACTATAGTATAATTGGTGTAGCAAGTCGCACACTACGTCTCTCTTGGCTAATTACATCAATTAACAGCGAGCAAAATGAACCAATTTATTAAGCAGTCTGCTAACATGCAATTGGCAAGTTTAACCTTCTCGCTCTTTTATAAGTAAACACGATATTGTCTTTCTCTTGTTTCTGAATCTTTATGGCTGTTGACTTCATTCGCTTTCAGTGAACAATCTTCCATCTTTTGTCAACTCTGTGTATCTGTCTTGCTTCGTTAATTACTGATTTTCTTAAGATGCACTCGGCTAAAGTTATCTTCTTGTTAATTTTATACTCGAAAAGTTATTGCTCGACGGATATTGGTAATCGAAGCCGCATTTTATGGTTTTTACATGAAAATATGCCCTTCGATTTTAGCAAAATAAATGTCTAATGCTATTAGATTCCTGATAAAGCAAAAATTTATGCATACTTCATTTATTTTCAAGGTCCGCTTCTACTTTATTATAAAACCGTTTGACTGTTTAAAGTGAAGGAGAAAATTTAAGGTCCAGATTTGCCTAAAATAGCACATGAAAAATGGCTTCCGAAAGTTTTCAAAAAGAAGGTACGCCTATTTCAAACTTAAAGAACAAGGGAAACATGAATCTGACAACAAATTGTTGTGCCTAGTTTACTTAAAAGTTAAAAGCACATCAATCTAATTTTAAATGACAAAACCTGAACAGAAACCTTTCCTGAAATGAAAGATGGATTGGCGGCGGTTTTCAAGACTCAAGAGAACAAGCTAAATATACTCAAAATTTATAATTCAAAGTCTACAGGCACCTGTTGTATAAGTTTGCATTTACTTTAAGGCTTCAGTAACTCCTCACTTGAATGCAAAACTCTGTTCAATCACATTCGATTCGTTGCGCAATCTTCTACAATTATCTACAGTGTGCTGTATTTTGTTTACGATGTGGTTAAGCGAATAGGATTTACTTCTTTGCATTTCGTGTTCACCACCCACAGGCTCAGTAAAATTTAATAGCAAAAGCAGAAAGATATAGATTTAAAGTTTCGAGCTGTGATTGTTCTCTCCCTTATGAAATCTTAAATTGTTACAAATTCATAGTTGCATCTGAAAATAGTGCAAGATAAGAACTTTCTTTACTGCTTATTAAATAAGCTATGAAAGAAATATAAACAAATCGTTTAAATATTCGCATAATTTAAATAAATGTCTCCAAGCACCAACAATATTAAATGAACTGTCAGAAAAAGTTTTATTTATTAACATAACCAGCTTTATCTCTTCGCATATCTAATATTTTGACACTTAATTATTAAATATATGTAAGAATAATTAATTATTTATTTATTAATCTTATAAAAATATTCGCTCATTTGTCAAAAATTATCCAGAAGGTGCTGTGAACGTTTTATGTTATTTTCAGGCTATTTTGTAGATTTGCTCTTGCGAATACCACTCAATACAGAAAATAGTCAAAAAATAGGCAAATTTTAAGCATAGGTTAAATGAGACGATAAGTCATGGAAAATATGCTAAATTCAGCATATTGAAATGAGATGTTTGAGCTATTATCTCAAAATTTTCAATTACGAATAACACCACAACGAAAACTTAAAAAACCAACTCAACATACTTTCAGTAAAGTGCCACATCCAAATTAATCAAATCAATCTACTATGTCCAACAATATTCTAACTCACCGTCTGTTATTTTTACTAGCTTATTTTTTGACATGAATTTTTCATAACTACATTAAAAGAACGAGTGTAACGGGAAATGATATTTTTAAGGAAATTAGTAAGTTCACAAGTTTTACAGAGCCCGCTTAACTATCTTAACAACGGTCATAAATCTTCCAAAATTGCTTTATTATTCAGTGTTTTTTAAAGTGTCTGTTCAAGAGATATTTCATTCCTTGTTATAATTTATAATATTCTACCTAATAATTCTAAATTTGTGAGGTTATATTATTAATGAAACAATTTTTAGGAACAACTTATATTCGAAATATTTGTTGATTTTGAAAGATGCTGAACATTAATTCCTGATAAATAAATTGTATAAAGACATAACTAATGATTTGGATTAGAAGAGAATAATATCAATTTTGTACACAGAATAAATTATTTTTAAATATAATCATTAATTTTGGGGTGACCTAGTCATTTGGAAACTTTTCAATATTTATTTAAGTAATGTGAGAGCAATATTTAGTTCTAATCAAAGTAAAATTGATCAGGCAGTGGTTGTAAAGTAAAATCAGTTATTGCAAAAGAACTTCAGCTAACCAACTCCTTGTTTCAAAGTGCATAAACCACATTTTCTGCTTATGCTTATGTAAACGTTCTTAGGTTTACTTAAATTTTTCTATTCTAGCCTTTTTAAATCAAATTTGGCCATAAAACAATAGAAACGAGACATTTGCCACAACTAGCAGTATTAAAAATTGGAATAAACAAATTCATATATTAGCCAATCAAGCCTTTTATAAACTATAAACCCATAAATTAAAATGATTCAAAATTAAATCTAAAAATATAATTAACAATAAACTGATTGATTGTGGCTGGTCGTATAATGCTATAGTGACATAAATATTATACTGACCGCTCCTTTCTACAATCTTTTTGAGTTATCTATAATCAATTGTTTTGAACTCACAAAAAATGTTGAATATATTTTTTGTTTGTATCAACAACTTATAGTGTTATATCAATTCGAATGCTAACCGTTGAATTAAACATTCCTTATTTTTTGTCAATCTAATAAGTATGTTAAACTAAAGTAGTGGATATGTTAAATCGACAAATATTTTATATATCCTTAACCAATTCACATATATTGCTAACTGGATGCCTACCAAGGGTTTAAATCAATTACTAATGTCTAATACCTTTCCTGCATTCCTTTTTGTTGCCCGTTAACTGCCTCCTATCTGTTATTCCCAGCTCCTGCAGGTTATTTTCTACTGCTCCAATCCATTTTGCCCGCGGCCTATTTTTTTTTCTCTTTCCTGTGATGCCTCCTGTAAGTATTTGGTTTATAGGTCTATCATACGTCATCCTTTGTTGCATATCCCAACCAACGCATTCTCTGTACCCTCACCAGATTCTTCATTTGTCATTCTCATCTATTGTCCTTCTAATTTCTTCTCTCCATATATTTTCCTCGGTACTCTTCTTTCCCATATTTCCAGTACTTCTTTCTCTCTTATTTAACTCCCACAGCTCACCTTCGTATATAACTACCGGCTGTATATTTTATGTATTTTATTACGACCTACTATTCCCTTTTTGAGACATAGGGATGTGGCTGATGCGTTAACGTATGAGGTATTACGGGTGCAATGCACAATCCGGTCCGACTATGCGGGTTATATGATTGGTGCGCCGTTTTATCCTACATACTGTACCACTGTGTAGAACCTTGTTACTCAAACTGGTAGGCCCGTATTCGGACGAGAGCGTTGTTAATTTGGTGCCCAACGACGAATGACTACCGGTCGTATAACTGTATGGTAAATTCTTATCTTTGTGTGTTCTTGATACATTTTTTGATTTGAACATATTCCTTAATAATCCTAAACATTTGTTATCTTTAGCCTTTAGCTATTCTCTCCTCTATTTGTGTTTTCTCTTCACTTGTATTGGTTACCGTCACTCCGAGATAATTGAATATTTCCATTCCGTCATAAATTCCACCTCTTGACTTCTATTTTGCCCTTCTTCCACTATCAAATATTTAGTTTTATTTTCGTTTATTTAGTGCTTTACTTTTAGCCTCTTTTTCTATCTTATTGATCGCTTCTACCAAATTATTCTTTGTCCTTGCGAAAATCTCCATTTGCCTGTACATGCCCCTTTGTTTTTATCCCACTCGCTCTTACCGATGTCTCTAAAGGTGCATTCAGACTCAGAAATTTTGTCCGGAAAGTTGACGGAGAAATTTAAACGAACCAATCAGGAGGTGTGTAGAATTTACCGCTTCTTACGATTCAAATTCTACACACCTCCTGATTGGTTCGTTTAAATTTCTCCGTCAACTTGCCGGACAAAATTTCTCAGTCTGAATGCACCTTAAGACAATATTAAATAAGGTAATAGATAATGGCCCCCCTTGTATTAAACCTTTTCTTACCGGAAACTCTTCTGACACATGTCCATTCACCCGTACCTTATAATCTGGTAAAATGTCATCTTAACTAGACGTATAAGCCTTTTATTTATTCCCAGTTCCCTCATCTAACGCTATACCATTTCCTATATTATAGTATAGTACGCTTTTATAAAGTCTACAAATACTATATACACCGCCAGGTTCTGATCTATATCGTTATCCATGATCTGCTTTAATATGAAAACTTGGTCTACCGCTGATCGATTTTTCTTGAACCCACACTGGTACTCCCCTATCTCTCATTCTGTTACCTCGATAAACCTATTTTTTTTAGTGCTACTGCTTTTATTTTATACACAATATCTGAAAAATACTATATCCCTATAATTTTCACAATTGCTATAATCCCCATTTTTGTGTAAGGGGCAAATCAGAGCTTCTTGCCACGAGTTTGGCATATTTCTTTTTTCCCATAATTCCTTTACAATCTTATGCAAATTCTTCTCCAGCTTCTCACCCTTAACATTTCCGCACTTATACCATTTCCCCCATGAGCTTTGTTGTTGTGAAATGTCTTAAATATATTTTTTATTTCTTCGACACTTGGTGTTTCACTCTTCTCTCTTGCATCCTCTTGTTCCATATTTTTATTTTAGTTACATAAAAACTACAGGTGGTTTAACTAAATACGTACACAAAATAAGTTAGTAGACTAGTAGTAATACTATTACTAAAAAAAAAATAGATCTTTAACCAAAAACAGCTTCTTCCTTTTGCTAGAATATGCCCATTATGAAGTTCTAAATTTTACAAATCTGTGTTTCTAAGTAATCTAACATGATTTGTTTTCGTTATTTCATACTCTGCGCTATGAACATAAAATTATTTTGAGTGTCGTAGAAAACTAAATATTTCAATGTAAATAAGCCAAGCACAATGCTTCCTTAATTTTAAAAGTTGTTCGCATATAATTAGGGTGCTATATTTAAAAACTTGCATTAATATAACTATTAAAACTTCAAACAAAGTGAGATATAATAATTGCTATATATTCTTAATTTACTTTAAACACGGCTTGCTTTAATTAGGGAAAAATGTAAACATGTAAACATAAGGTGAAAATATGGGCCTACATCTCGAATCGTTCCAGCAGGAAACCTTTGATTCTTTTTTCACCCCATATATTAAATCATCTGTAGTTGAATTAGATTCAGTAATATCCGTTGCTGATTAACGAACAGCAACAATGTAAAGTTGGACGGACCTTCTTGCCCTGATTATTAACTTTTCCACTTAGAAGTAAATCATGGATATCGAGAGCTATCTGGTCATAAAAACAAAAAGAAAACAGACAAACTCTGTGTTAGGATTGTTTAAACAGTTCACCTCAGTGACTCTCGAGGTTACATTCGTTTTCCAGGCTCGTACTAGCTCTAAATTGGCGATATACGTTTACATGTGCTTACATTACTTAAAACTTACAAAACTACATTCAAGTGGTTGGAGTATGGAACATGAAATGTAGCTTAGTTTAAACTATGATGTGCAACGTCTTACCACCTTGTTTCAACCAAAACGCCAAAATAAATGAACATTTTTCAGATAAATAAACACGGCAACTATTTAAATACCAAGATAATTTCAGTTTTATAAATGTTCTTGATGCGTTTTGTTATTTAACTGTACCGTGTACCGGCTAAAGTATAACGAGAAAAAATGAATCAGAACGATTCCATCAGTTCGGGGAATACCTGCGTTTAAAACCCGTTTTAACATTCATTTCTTATCTCAATTTTAGTGCAACAGAGTTCTAAAATATAATATTATGAACTGTGGAAGCTGTTATGGATTTGATACATACACAATACACATTTATGTAGCTTTTAAATGCAGCTAGGTGACACTTTCTAAAGCCTAATAAACAAAGATTTCACTTAACGATTTAATTTTGCAACAGCTTTGTGAAGTTTATGCTTAGTATTGTATATTTCACAGAAAATAAAAGAAAAGGCGACTTATCTGTCTATATTTGGTGCTACTTTATTATCGTTCATTTATACTTATGTAAGAGGGAGGTCTTTGCCCTACATTGCAGGCTGATAATAATTATTATTATTTCACAGAACTGACGCGACGCGTAAAATTCGGTATTCCTAAATTAATTCATTGCACAAACACGTATCATCACACAAGTGCTTTTATATTTGGAAATGTTGAATCAAAGATTTCAAACTTTAATTCAACATAACAATATCATTGACTGCGTAAAATAAAATGATTCAGTCAATTACCTACGATTGTTTGTTTGAACAATTTTTGATAAGCAAAGTGCACAAAGTAACAAAAATTCTACTCAATACACTTGCAATGTTAACTGAATTTCAACACTAAATTTTTGTTGGCACAAACAAAAATAGGTTAGGTAACATTTTTTATTGCTTGGACAAACATCAATCAGTCATTTGGTGGAAGCAACTGTGTTCATTCAAATAAAAATCCTTGACTAAATGCCCAAAATTTCAAAATACTGCAGTAAGTTGAAAATGAATCAATTCTTATTTCTTGGTGTGCACAAATATTAAAGTAAAACAAAGTGCAGTAGTAAAGATCAATATTTATTGAATGCGTTAGAGATTTTGGTTTGCCGTCAAAAATATTTAAAATGCTAAAAATATTAATGATAACTGATTAATTAAAATTGGTTTAAATATTGTAGGTTCCTTTTAATGTACTTTAAATTGCACTAATTTCATTTTATTTTCATGTGTGTAAAAAGGGGTAAAGTATTTGAGAAGTGTTGTAAATTTCTACTTTTAAATTACAATTCGTTCGATATGCCAATATCAAAAGCCACAGATTTCTTAAAGACATAATTAAACCAATATCACTTTATAAAACTGTTTAAACCTTTTGGCAAAACGTATTTGTATTTGTAGCTTGTTAAACTATTTGTAAGTTAACATACCAAACGAATTTCCTAAAATTCAGTAGAAATTCACCACAACATATTCAGATAATACAGAAACCAAAAATGTATCATTTTTCGAAAACCCACAAAATAGATTAATAAAGTTTGAATGTATTTTAAACGTTGTAAGGATTAAAATTCAGTTACGAATATAAACACAAGTCATTGATTGAACTTCGAATCAGTAAATAACTAAAAATACAAAAATACAATACAACAAGAGCGGACCTAACTCTGAAGAATTTTATAGCATAAAAGTTAATGACAAAGTACCATAGAAGAGGATGTCATTGTAAACTGTAAAAGCTGAGACGTCAAAAGCACATAAGCATATTTACTAAAAAGAAAAAGGAAAAGAACAAAAATGAAAATATCAAAAAAAGCTATGGTGAATGTAAAGCAGAATGATGTACAAGAAAAATTCCAAACAAATAATGTTTATCGGCTGTAGAATTAAAAATTCATGCAAAATAATAGAACGTTAAGAGAAGCAACAAAAAACGAAAAGTTTACACAAAATACACGACATGAGCTATATATTTCATAGCAAAACAAGACACGAGTCTGGCTCTCAAAGTTCAGGAGCAGAAGATTTAATCACGTTTTCTTATAGCTCGGTTGTTATACAACTGGGATTTTTCGGTATCAGGCCGACAGCCTATAGCATAATGGCCGGTTTACAAGTGTGCAGCAGTTTTTACAGTAGTTTCCCAAAAAAATCTTGACTTTATCTTTGTTTCTTTTTTTCCGTCTTATACGTTTACAGTGTCAAGGGGGTCGAACACACCGAACCGCAGAGCGGTTACCCATCCAAGTTGTGGCCAAGCAGGCTCTTGCTTTTAACTTTGTATATTTCAGTATTACATGCACTCCCACTCTGCAGTACTGCCAGTTCTTGGCTTTATAATAATTAAAAATATACAAGACAAGAAGTATGCAAGCCGCATGCAGGTAACTTAAGATTTTTGTTGTGCGAGAGCGGAGCAAGAGGAGAAGTGTTTCGATATTTTAACTTGTTCTACAAAAAATATATAGTCAAGTAAAATAGGAAATTGTCTTGTAAAACACTGACCCAAAAAACAATATACAACAAGAATAGCTGCTTGAAAAGAGCGCTAGGAAAAATGAGAATACTAAAATAATATGAAAAGGCATGCCAACAAGCAATACAAGCATGCTCTGACAATGCTATCTAACAAAACTAAAGCAAAAACCAAGTATACAACATGACTGGAATTCGCTACAGATTAAAAAAAAAATGAAAAAAGGGTTTGATTTGCAGCACAACTTAAAAAATAAAGAAGAAAACTCAAGGAAGGAAAGAACAAATAAAGTATGGAGTACTCGGTGTTTTAGCGCTACATATTAAAATATCTATATTCTGTAAAAAAGTTTTATCTTGCTCTATGAGCGGTGTTCTCTCTGTATGTTTGTGGTGTGCGTGATAAGTAGTCTACAGATTGGAGGGCTGCGAACCACCGAAGTGCTTGCAGTTCTACTCCAGAGAAGACTTACTAGACAGAATGCCTCCGTGGTTTGCCATTTCCATCCGAGGGAAGCGGTCGAGTGTTTTCGTTGTTTGTGTGGCCCTGGGAATCGAACCCAGGCCCAAGGTATCTTAACTCTCCTAGGTAGGCTAGCTTACTGGGGTAATGAGAAGCGCGGCGAGGGACGCGTGCGGTCGGAGGGGAGGTACGGCTACGTCACAAGTGGAATCTGTCATCTGTCATCATTCGGTCAGAAAGTTTCTTAGAGAAACAACGTGCCGATAAACGCCGTTTTGGTTGTTTAGAGTGAAATAGGTAGAGTTTAATATTTTTGTAGTAATTTGCTGTACAAAAGGTTCGAGAAAAACAGAAAGGTAAATTTATTTATAGGGAGGTAACAGTAGGCGATTCACACATCTACAGCCCTTATTGTATTCAAATTTTCCAAAGTTAGCATTAATTTGACCAAAAACAATATAAAAGTAGACTTGATTATCTTTGATTTCCGACAAACGATACAACGGCTGAACGGGGTACTTTCCACTTGTGACGTCACGCAGGCTACGTGCAAAATCTAGCCTACCTAGGAGAGTTAAGATACCTTGCCCAGGCCAGTCTCAGTGGTCAGACGCACGCTGAACCAACTAAGCGACGACTTCGACTAGGAAAAGTTTATGGATTTTCTAAGTATCAAGATTTTTAAAAATAAAAAGACTAAATCTTTTAAACAAATTATTTTATCCAATTCAGTTACGAAATGTCAACATTTCGACATTGATTTTAGTTGTGAAAAGTGGTTCATTTTGTAACTAGTTACAAAATATGCTCCCATTTTATCACTCCCATTTTATCACGATGACCCAACTCCTTTTTTAAGAAGATGTGGCATTTACATTTTGTTATCTGAATTGGATAAAATCTTGTATGAAACACGTTGCAAAACATGTCTTTTTATCACATGGCGTGTTGTTCATCTCGGCTTCGCCTCGACGAACAATTTCACGCCTGGTGATAAAAAGTCCATCATTTTGCAACTCGTTGCATAAATTGCTATTGATGTCAGTATTTTAAGCCTTAATTTCAAATTTAATAAAACGTATACAACAAAATCCTCAAAAGAATTTATTTTAAAATTCCTTAGAAAATTTAAAATGTAAATATTGATTGTAAAGAAGAGCACAATTTTTTATATGTTCTGTAAATAAAAAAAAATTACCATCGCAAGGATTTGAACCACTGATTTCTGGCAAGCAGTAATTTAATCCCTAAAATTACAATATCTTTAAGTAACGTTAAACATAAACGTATCGCCGGATGGCCGACTGGTTAAGGTCTCGGGTTCAAACCCGAGTCAGATACTTGGTGGATGGCCTACCCAATAACTGAAAATAATTGGGAACCGAAACACAGTGGTGGAGTAGAAAAGGTAGGCGGTTGTCGAAGGCGTAGTGCTTACTACATCACCCCGTACGCATAGCATGCGAGACAAGTGGGTATGAAAACGGCTTAGAAAGCCTTAACCCTCCATGTTGCCGGCCATAGTCCCTCGCAGATTGCAAGAGCTGATATCTTTACCTTAAACATAAATTTAGTAAATCAGGATCACAGAAAAACAACGACAAACTTTTCCGGCTAAAGCTAAACCTTCATTCGTAATACAAAAATTATAACATTACTGTTGGTATCAGAATACACAATGGTTTTACTATGTTTTGATTACATTTCGATATATTTATTAGAATTCTATTTCTATCAGTTTTATTGGATTTTTTTGTTTCCTCTTGCACAATGGTCTTAAAAAAATGAACGGTAGAATATCCATCTGTAACATGCTTTATACTAAATTGTTTAGTTAGGCCTTACAGCGGAGATGCAATAATTCGAAGCATTTAAAATACGAACAATTCAGATAATTGTAACTTTCGGATTATTGAAGTTTATTACGAGTTACTTCATAAATGAAAGTTTCTTTATAGGGCGGGTGCATCACGTGACTAAGCTACAGCTGACTGGTCGTTTGTATGACAAACAATGAATTTTACTGGTATCTTCTGCATTGACGTCCGATGTTTTTGCTGCATAAATTTCAATATTTTATTATGTTTGGCCATAATTACAGCATAGTAAAACGTACAAATATTAAGCAGTTTAAGGAGCATTTATAAACCATGTTTAGAGTTCTGTAATTTTCAGAATAACCCAGGAAAATAAGTTTGTACAAGTTTCGCAATTGTTAAAATAGGTAAATAATGTTAACAACATTCGTGGAATTACCATAACCTTATTGTTTATGGATTCATACTAGCTTACAAAACAGAAATTACAGTTTATTATTTATGTTTCACCCTATATAAAAAATGATTAAATGTTCAAAGACAATCAATAATTTATTAAAGAAGATATGTCAACGGGCTATTTATTATTTTATGTAACTGCAAAACATACAAATATTTTAAGGATTAAGTTATTATGGATATACTTCTCTTAAAATCTACATATTTCTGAATTAACTGAAAAAGTAGAAACTTTGCATTAAAATGAATAAATGGCATCTTATTGTTAATAATAATAACGCACCCCACTGAAAATGAACAACTTTGAAAGTTAAAAAAATCAAATAATTAATTTAATATTTTGTAGAAAATCTCGCGTTATCTTTAACAGTTTTTAATTATCTTGATATATGAAAATTTTACAAGTTTTTTACGTGTAACCTGACAACATTTTTAGTTCCTCGTTTTCCAGAGCTTTTTTCTAACTGCTTTCTATGGGAAATATCGTGTTCCCTAATTCTCTATCTCATTCATGACAAAATTTTCACTTGCGTTCATATCAATTTTTAATTCGTGCGCGGGCAATTTTAAGTAACTGGCAACTTCGAAATTATGTAGGCTAACGTGGTTAAAAACATCTTAAATTGGTTTGATATTGCCTAAGCCGTATACATACACACAAACATCGATAACAATTAAAATTTGGTAAAATTAATATACCGGTGCATACAAATTTACTGGTTGGTTGTCATTCAAGCGATCAGCTGATAGACTGGTGACGTCACAGGCACCAGCTCTATTAAGGTTTTCACATTTTTAAATAGTACATTACTTAGTGGTTTCATCAGGCTGATGTTAGGCAACTTCTAAATTAAAGCCCTGATTGACCTCAGAGGTATAGAAATTGGTTAACTGCATTCCTATAAAAAAAAACACAATAAAAAGAAACAAAACCTTGATGATTAAGCAGTGATGATCCAGTTCATATTTCTTTTTATAAACTGAAGCTTAATTGTTTCATTGTCTGTGTGGAACTATCAGGAAGTGAAGAAACACATAACCTTAAATAATTTATAAAGCATATTACAGGCAGCTCTTTTTAACTTGCAGAGGACCTGGAGATCAGGCCTTTATGACTATTTAGTTTAATAATATTTTTATTTTTTTATTTAATTAATTAATTTGTTCAGTGGGCAACATTAAAGCTTGCAGATGACTACGATATATAATTACTAGTATATAATTGAAGATCGTTTTTTAAATATAACTGTGTTGTTTTTAGCAACTTTTTCAAAAATATTCCGCCTTCGTAATATCTAATCTTTTTCTTTAAATGTGTATTTTGGTAAATTGAATAGCTTGCAACTGCCTGAATAAATGGCTTAGAAATGTAATTTCTCACATCAATCACTGGTTGTTTCTAAATTAAAATTTGTAAGTTTCTGTTAGATAATATATGTCATTCTTAAATATGCAACAGTCGATCACAACAAATACAGCTACTGGTGAAATATACAAGCTTTTTCATTTTTGCTTAAAAGTTAATCTAAAATCTTTCTTCGACCGAAAAATGTATTAAAATTCTTTATCGTTTTTTGGTTTGTGTTTTACTGAACTATTTCGCTGTAAGAGTTATTGGTATAAATATACGTGTAGTTGTAGAAAAAACCTAACAAGATAGAATTAAAACGACAAGCCTTGTACATTCTTAAATGAGAATACAAAAATTTTAATTCTACATTCAATCCACATAACTAGAATGCGTACAAATCCATTTCTGGAAAAAAATAATTGGCTGTAACAGCAGTCGCGTTATATGGAGCACTTTTTATAAACAACATCAACCGTCCAGAGAAATTTTTCATTAAAACTAAGTCTTACCGCCGTAAAACACACTTTACTCTTAGAGCAGTAAATTGACTAACCGACAGCTAATCATAATTTATTCTGCATGACTTGTCCGGTCGCCAATGGTAATGATGGTGACTTATCAAGCAACATTCATGTCGATTTTTTTCAAAACGAACGCTGCCAACATTTTTACTTCTTCAATCATCTACAGTTAAATTGGCGAGACACCTCGATGTTATTTTACCTTTTTATCAATTATCGTTTTATACTAGAAATACGAAACGACCTGGAGTTGTACCTAATCGTACTTGGATTTAATCGTACTTGAAGTTAATCGCACTCGCACATCTTAGTATCCAGGATGATAATTTATTTGGTAACCGTAGAGTAATCCAGGAAGTAAACGAGGCGCCAGCATTGCACTGAAATTTACACTCGATGTTAGGCGCCAGAGTTTAAATCAATTTGCTAATTACTTGTTAATGTTATTTTCACTTAAATTTGCTTGCTTAACGCTTATTGATTGGGTTTTTGCTGGTTTCAGGTGGTTATATAAGACTGAAGCGTACATCACATGCCCATATGAAGAAGTTCTGCGGCCCTACGCAAATCATTCTTTGTGTGAAACGTCAGTTTAATTCCTCTTTAATAAAAAGATTAAATTGAATTAAATTCAATACGTTTTGAAGAAATAACATTCTAAAAAATACTATGTAAATCGCTTAAACTCAAATAAATATTTAAAGCAATGTTAAAAGATTGTGAAAATATAGAACGTAGTGGAGCTTCGCCGTGTTCAAGTCTTGGTGGTTCCGTGGAGGCAGTGACTTGTGCGGGTTGTGGAGGTCGAATTCATGACAGATATTACCTCTTGGCTGTTGACAGACAATGGCATGCACATTGCCTCAAATGTTGTGAATGCAAATTACCCCTTGATTCCGAGCTCACATGTTTCGCGAGAGACGGAAATATTTACTGCAAGGAAGATTACTACAGGTAACTAGCCCAATTCCTTTATTTTTTTAAGTTATTTTGGTTTTTCCATTGTTTTCTAGGTTTTTCTTTTAATTTTTATGGCATTCTTCCTTTAGTTTTTGTGAGCATTTACCAAACATGCTTTAGCTTTACAATACAAAAATACTTTTATCTGCATCTTCTTCGAAAAATATTAAGGCAATTTTAATGAACTCCAAAGAATGCCCCGCCTGTTACGTTTTTATCTAATTACGTAAGTAATAAATTATTTATGTCAACCAAAAAAACTCATGAATGAACGAGTTTATTTGATTTGTTAAACTTTAGGGGCTGCGTTTAAAAAAAAATTAAGTTTTTGTTTGTGTTTTTGCTTCTAACAAAGACTACCAATTTCTGCTAATTGGTTTCGAATGTTTTCGTATAAAAATAGTTTTCGAATAAAAATAGTTTTCGAATGACGCCATGCAGCTTTCAATGTAGTCTTTGTCCTTTATTTCTATGTATCTAAAAATTTACGTAGAAAGAACAAGTTTATCTCGAAGCGAAATTTAGGAACTTTCAAATAGGTTTATTGCTTTAAGGAAGCAAACGCCTATAAAATTTTCGCAAATTTATTTCAAAGCTAATTAAAAGAAGGCAAAACTAATTTTGTGACTTTTATGGTTAGGCAAATAATTACAACTTTTAGAAAAAGAAACCGTGAGAATACGTTGTGGGCGGGGTTTTCATCAATGGGAACGTTTTGTACGACCGTGGTTTAAACAAGTAAAAGCAACAAATTCTTAAAGTTCATTCTTTATTGCACAGAAGAACAATAATCGTTTGTCTTTCGGTTTTCATTAATTTAAAGTAAATATCTTTCGCTTGTAATCACTCCTAAGTAACACAGCACAAGATCAATTAATATCAATTATCGTGAACGTGACGCACCTGAATTCTGCTATCTTATTTTACACATTATTTATGGATTTGTCGTTCGTTTTAAATAAATACAACCTCACAGAACAGTTAAATTATTAAATCCCTTGGAAATAGTCGAATTTTACGGGAAACTTCAACAATATAAAAATTCCATCAGCTCCAAATTCGTTTTAAGAGCTAAAATAAATTAGCGTTGGTTTAAGCCTTAAAATTTAAATAAATCTCCTGGAGTTACTCAAAATTTTCCGCCCAAATGATTTCGAAGTAAAACATTAAACTCGTAAAATGTCAAAATCTACTTAGAAAATTCTCAACTTACCCTAGAAACCGTAAATTTAATTAACTAAAATAAATCAGAATTTACTATAATCTTTCCAAATTCGTTTTAAAAACCTGCAACTTTACCAGAAATTGCTAAGCCCTTGCAATCATAGCAAATCTTTTAAATCACAAATAGTTCTGCGGAAACACTAAAATCCACTTAAAAGTTCCGAATTTCCTTGAAAAGCTTGAAAGCTTTACGATAGACTTGACAAAATTAAATCGGGAAATCTTCTATTTCTTAGTACAACAAACACTACTGATCAATAAAATTGTAGATATAAAAGGAGGAAATGAAAGAATAAGTTATATAAGAAGAAGGGGGGATCAACGCAAAATAAGTATAATGAATTGACATGCACCGACAGAAGAAAGCCCAGAAAATCAGAAAGACCAATTATATACAGAGCTAAAAAGAATTTATGATAATTACCTGAAATATGACGTAAAAATTTTATTGGGCAATTTTAACGCTGAGGTAGGGAAAAAAGAAGTTTATAACGAAATAACAAAAGTAAAGAAGAATTATAAAAGGAAGAGAAGAGTAAATTTGGAGTGCTTAAAAGACAAAGAGGTAAGAAACGAGTATGTTAAAGTTAGTGAAACTGGATTGGACACTAAAGACAATAGAAAGGATATTAATGCGGAATGGAAATATTATAAAACAAATTAATGAAGGAGAATGCAGAAGAAATATTAAGATATGAGAAAAAAGAAAGAAATGAATGGCTTGACGAAGAATATCAAAGAGTTATAGAAGACAGAAAAATAGCTAAACTTGGATACTTAAGACAGGATAGTGAAGAAGCTAGGAGAAAGAAGAACTACCTGAAGAGTGGAAACAATCAATAATACTACAAATTTATAAAAAAGGGGAACCAAGGAAATGTGGAAATTACAGGCCAATAAATTTACAAAATGTGGTTTGTAAAGTACTTGCTAAATGAATAGATCAGATGTTGAAAATAGTAGCTAATTCATTCTTAGGAAAATATCAGCGTGATATCCGAACAAACCGATCAACAATCGACCATATCTTCAACATACAGGAAACATGTTGGAAAAATAATATTAAAATATACGAAATAAAAAGAACAAAAGTAATAAAAACTCTAGAACAGTTCAATTGTCCTAGCAAACTCCAAAGAATAGTAACGATGTCAGTAAGAAAAACCTACAGTCAAGTAAGAGTGGGAAGAGAAGAAACGAGAAAATTCCAAACAAGCAGTGGATTGAAACCAGGAGACCCGATGTCAAGTACATTGTTTAATTTAGTTTTAGAACGAACAATAAGAAAAAGAATTATTATAAAAAGAAATGGTGTCATACTTATTAGAGGGCCTCACTAATGCTTAGCGTTTGCCGGTGACGTTTTAATCTTAACACAAACAAAACACGCGCAAACGGAAAAATGGCTACTGAAAACTGAAATCAAAAGAAGACTAACATTAGGCTCAAAGTGCTTAGGTGCTTTAAAGCATCTATTAACATCAAAAGTGCTTAAAAGACTAGCCAAAGTAAAACTGTATAAAGCAATGGCGATTTTATATGCGAGTGAAGAGTGAATGCTGTGTTATGACACGACAGGAAGAAACAAAATCGAAGCATGGGAAAGAACGGTATTAAGATATGGAGGTGAAAATAAATATGGCAACTGGCGAAGAAGAATAAATCAAAGGAAATCAAAACACTGTATAAGGACACTACAAAATACAAGAATAGTCAAGGAAGTATATAAAATAGATCCGGAGGGGGACAAAAGAGGTAGACAGACAGAGATAGAAAAATAAAGAAAGAAGAAAAAGAAGAAGAAGAAGACGAAGAAGAAGAAAAAGAACAAGACTTGAAGAAACTAGAAGTTACCAATGGAAATCATTAGCCTTGGAAGAGAATAGTGAATAAAGCCTGTAGCGCTGAAAAATAATAATAATATTTCTGCGAAAACACTAAAACTCACATAGTCCAAATTTCCTTGGAAAGCTTCAGATTTACCATAAACCTGAAATAAATAAATCATGAAATCACTTCAAGGAAATGGAACGATTTGAAAAATATGACATTCGGTTAGAAAACTGAAAAATCTTTATATCCGAAACAATTAGTCTTCCAGAGAAGAAAATGTATAAAACTAACGTTGGCAAATTACAGAATATCCTGAAAAAATATGAATTCCGTGTATAAAACAAAACAATCTTAACAATATTTTGCAAAACCCGAAAAGGACTTGGAAATGTATGATTTCACGTCCTGAAAGTCTGAATTTAATTTTAACTTTCAAACTGATTTTCTAAAAATTTTGAATTGAGATACAAGAAACTGAAATTTTAAGGTTTAAATTCCAATAAAAGGTCGGAGAAAAATACCATATATTTTGATTTTGACGTAGAACCTTTAAAATTTCGACTTCAAAATACGAAAGAATTAGAAACAATTTTAAAGATTAACTTAACCACTAATAAACCCTGTCAAATTTGTATCAGCAACCGGATATTTTTGCCAACAAATTTGATTTACATGTAAAATGCAAATTTCATAAGGTACTACGCATCTTCAGGAATTCTAACCAGTGTAATTAAAATCAATCATTTTTAAGTCTAAGTCCTTTAAAATATAAAAACAAATCACAGTTAAATTAATCCAGAAATTAAATCATTTAGCACCCAAGACAACAGCATAATTTGATTTTCATTTGGTCCTTTTTGGATTACTTTGAGAACTTCTAAGATAAATTAAGTGATTAATTTTTTGTTAATTATTAATTGCCAATTTGAAAGAGCTAAGATTTAATTACATCTAATAGATTGATTACCAACAGGAAGTAATTACCCTACATGGCCTAAAATTACCCTAAATTTCTTTTAAATTTCCCAGAAACAGCATTTTATAAAAAGTGAAAAGCAATCTAGCTAAAACTAATAATTTCTAATATCACCGTGTTTATGCAGTTGTAAATTTTGAACAAATAAAATGTTGGGGGAACTTTAAATGTCAACGAACAAAGTTAGTTTATAATTGTAGCGCCATCACAATAATATTTAACCTCGGTGTTAAACGGGGCAACGTGCATTGAGGCGTGAATATAAATAATTAAATAACAAAATCCGTGCCCCATTACTTGTGTAAGTTTAATAATACGTTTGATATCGGTTCAGAGAATCTACAACTAACAATTGACACGACAGGTTCACCCAAGCTACATATCGCGTTTGAATGAAAAGGGAATTTTCACACCCGTAAACAGAAAATTAATAAGGGTCGAATTTGTTTGTGTAACTTTTTCGTTTTGATTATATACCAGTTGCGTCGGTTGTGGACATTGGGTGGACGGGCGATAGATTCGGCTGATAATGTTTGTCACTATTAAAATACCTTATCTGGACGTGTCATAACAAGGAAATACAAATTATGATGAGCCTATCGCACACCCCAACCTGTCTTATTCACTGGACCACTTAATTTAATTTTTGAATGATTATTATCCCTCTCTCCTTTTCGCCTCGTCTAACCTGTTTTTATGGCCGCGTTCGTACACAATTCAAATACGTAAAATTAATAAAGCTAAATAAATTAGAAATTCTGAGAGGTCGACGTAGATCAGTGTAGATACAAAAAGCAATGGTTTAGAACACAACGTCGGATTCGCCTGTAGATTAATTAAATTTTGAGTGTATTCCTCAAGAAACAAGGTGCTCGAATTTATTGACAGGAATTAATTGGAACTATTTTTAGTGTTGCGCTTAAAACTCCAGAAGAAAATCGCCAGACAAGATTATACACTCAGGTGCAAAAAAAACGGGTCACTTTTTTTTCTTTTAATTTTTATGTTGTTGTAGTACTTAGAATAAAAGTTTTAGTGTTTTACAATAAAAGAGACCACCAGGGGGTAGAAAAAAACAACATATGGTACTTATCAGTTTATTTAATGCACATTAATAAGCAAAAATGAAATTTAAAGATACGAGTTCTTCACTACCTATTGCCCATTCGACATTATGCATAGAGCATCAAGGTGCCTACTGCTTTCAATTGTTTATTTTCGATTTACTGATATTGCCAATAGAGATTGGTGTGTTCATTATGGTTCTAAGTGCTGAAGATTGTGCAAAAGCTGTAGCTCTTGTGGAAGACGGAAGAAGCCAGCGGTATGTGGCCAGATTACTTCAAGTCAGTCTTTCTATCATCCAAAGAGTACTTAAACAGTTTAGAGAGACCGGCAGAAATACGCGGAGGCCGGGATCTGGCAGGAAACCAAAAACGACTGCTAACGATGACCGATTTCTCGTCCTTAATACTCTACGGAATCGTCATTTGACTTCAGTGTAGACAAAAAACCAACCCCGTGAGGTTGGTGGTACAGTTGTGAGTGTGTGGATAGTTCGTCTAAGGTTACAAGAAGTTGGCTTAAAACTTACAGACCAGCAGCTGGACCAAAACTACTCCCACGTCACCGAGTAGCCAGACTCCAACTTACTCGCGAACATTAGAATTGGACATTGGCACAATGGAGTGCTGTACTGTTTACTGAGGAGTCTAGGTTCTGCCTACATTTACCAGATGGAACAGAACGAGTATGGAGACGAACAGGAGAACGATTTGCGGAGTGCACGTTTAACCCCCGGGTTAGCCATGGTGGAGGTTCAGTGATGGTGTGGGCAGAATATCAATGGATGCCTGCACCGAATTGATTGTTATTGATGGCGGGTCGCTGACTGCACAGCGGTATAATGAGGAGGTTTTGGCAAATTACGTAGTTCCATTTGCTCGAATTATCGGCGATGACTTTGTTCTGATGCAGGATAACGCGAGAGCGCATTCAGCAAGGTGCGTCGCTGAATACTTGGATGAAGTTGGAATAGGAAAACTAAACTGGCCAGCATGTACCCCAGATAGAAATCCTGTAGAACATGTTTGGGACATGCTGGGCAGGCGTGTTAGAGGACGTGCAGTTGCAGCAACCACAACTGATCATCTTCGTGCGGCACTTCAGGAAGAATGGCAGAATATTCTGCAAAATGATATTCGTGAGCTTCTTAGTGGCATGGGCCGCCGTATGCAGGCAATAGTTAGGGCTAGAGGAGGCAATACAAAGTATTGAAATCTATTCAAATGAAATTTTCATTCTTAATCTCTGTTAAGTTTATTTTGCGGAAATGCATTTTCTTTATTGTATACGTACATTATCATTTTCCCTTATTAATGTACATTAAATAAACTAATAAGTACCGTATGTTGTTTTTTCTTCACCCTGATGGTCTCTTTCATTGTAAAATACTGAAAGTTTTATTCTAAGTACTACAACAACATAAAAATTAAAAGAAAAAGAAATGACCCGTTTTTTGTGCACCTGAGTGTATTTAAAAAAATGCATAGTTTTGTTATGAATTTTATTTAGGAAATAATAACATAAAATAGTCGACACAAAAAAACTGTGCGGTGTCCGTTGCTGGATATTTCTTTTACTGTATTTGGTAGCCTTGGAAGTACTTACGAGTGATTTCTAGAAATTTTTATAAGAATTGTAGACATATTTTTATGTTTGCATAAAGCTAGCAATTAGTAATTTGGATATTTCTTAAAAGAAACAGATCAAAACAATATTTGTCTTTACTAATTTCTTTGGAAGAATTGCTCATCAAAAGCAGTGTTCTTGTACCTTTACGTAATTTTTAGGCCTCAGATACGCGTATGTAGTAGAATTGGTTAGGTTTTTAGAATTTATGTATGTTATGTATATTTATTAATGTTAGAATTTTATGTCACAGCAAGTGTTAAAGTTTAAATAAATACACCAAACAATTTGACATTGGAATTAATTTTTGATCAATTTTTATCTGTTGTATAAAACACTAAATATTGTTTCGTGCTACTAATGAAATTTTTGATTTTGTTTAATTTGGCTTGCACCTTCAGAACTTTATTCAAGGTTTCCTAATTGGGCCTACATTTTCACTCTACTAAAATGTTTATTAAGTGAGAGAGGTAATTTAGAAATATTTCAGATTATTTTTTGTTCGAAGGGCTCCCTTCGATTTCAATAAGAGAAGTGAAATGAAAAGTAAAGAAAAATTGTAAAGTACTTACTCAAGTTTACTAATATTTTTCTGATTTATGTTAGAATGAGAAGTATTTCATGATTCTGAAAATAAGATAAAATTTTATAAAGACGTTTGTTGAAACTTAAAATCCAAGGAACGGAGCCTGTGGTCCGATTTAATAACGAACGTGAAATACCCTGAAAAACCACAAAAAAGATTAAAATAAACAAATACGTATTTCTTCAATTACGTTGCCATCTTCAGTGTAAAACTGTCTTGACAAACTTGGTTGGAGTCGGTGTCTGAAGATATTCTCCACCAAACACAAAATGAGGTTGGGTAAGACTTCCGAAGCAAACTCTTCACCAAATTGCTTTCTGTGAGAATGTTTCTGTAGAGAATATCTCCAGAGACTGACTCCAACCAAGTTTGTTAAGAAAGTTGTGCACTGAGGATGGTAACTTAGTTACTGAAATACTTATAACGTGGGTATTAAGCTTATTTTGTAGTTTTTCGGGGTACTTCACGTTCGTTATTGTTTAAACCTGTCTACCCAAAGTTAATACTAAGATCAGTAATTTCCTTTTGCGTTATATAAAAATATGATGAAACTATTTCAAAAAGTAAAAGACTTATGTTATATACTTATCAGTGTTTTAACAAATGGTTAAAGTTTATTAAAAAACTTTTTCTGTATAGTTCTAAGAAGCATTGACCACATATTAATTTTTACAATGTGCTAAATTTACAACTGACCAAATTAATTTACTGTTAAACTCTATCAGAAACACTCGTACATCTAAATTTTTATTTCTATGAAGAGAATTCTGACTATTCTGGCTAAATTAATTTAAGGAATAGTCAAAAGTTCGATATAGTTTTTATTAAATTAAATAAAACAGTTTCTTACAATTTGTAGCTTGTTATCATGAAAACATAAAAAATTAACTAAGATATAATAAAAATTTATAAAAATATTTAGTTGCTTGTACATTAAAACGAGGACAATAAGAGTGCAGCAGTGTCACTACTATAGATAATAAAGAAAGGAACATAGGAAGAGCAGAAGATGCCAAGTAAAATAAAATAAAGGAAAAAAACAAGTAATGATAATAAAAGTGTTTAAAGTAGTTATTTAAAGATAATTTGGCCTTTATTGTTAAATTGGCATGATTTGCAAGATGTGACAATAAAAAGTGATGATAAAGGAAGCAGGAAAAGAACGGGCGAGATAGATGTCATAAGGTTTAATAAGAGGCCAAGAATAAATTTAAAAAAACAGAGGAACAAATCTTACACATCTGAATGACACTATCTGATACAAGAAATTTTTACCACAAGAATCAAAGGTAAAAATATATAAAGCTGCGGTATGACCGATAATGACTTATGCTAGTAAAACTCGACCTGATTAAAACCACACAAATCCTAGAAATAACAAAAATGGAAACTTTAAGAATCAGAAGATCAGATTATATTACGAGTAAAAGTGAAGAAATACTACAACAACGTAATACAGAAGATATCGGAAGCTGGGTCCTGCGAAGGCGAAACGAATGGAATGAGTACATAGATAGACTAGTGAAAATACTCAGAGATAATAAAGCAACAGGAAAAGGATCTCCAGAAAAACCTAGGAATAAATGGAGAGAATGAGAATGAGCCTGAAAGAAGAAGAAAAGAAAGGTATTAAGCACAAGAGGCGAACAAAAGGAAGAAACACAGGAGAAGAGGATGTAGAACAGATGATAAAATATGGCAGATGAGAGTAAAAAAATCAAACTAAAAGAGGTAAAGATACGCAACTTTAAGTTAATCTACAATCGGTTTTAAGCCAAACACGATGGAAAATAAGAAGATTTAATGTATAGTTAAATACAGCCAAAAATCGTCTAGGAAAAGGGAAATAAACAAAAGTAAACGACACCAGAAAACAAACGTTGAAGAAGGGGCTCAACCTAAAATTTACTTCTTCCATTTAAAATCACAAAAGTAAAAAAAAAGGTAAAGAAACCCAGAAAACGATGCAGGATTAGGATTAAGTATGAGTACTGTGAGCCCTCCTCGCACGTATGCTGGGCAGGAGGCTAACCTTACCCATTGATGGAGGTGAAGAAAGTCGCCCGCAGTTTAGCGAGCTTAACCTTATCAAAGGTGTTAGTATGATAACTGGAACCGCCGGCTTAATGTGCCCTCCGAAGCATGGAGAACCTTCTAAAATTCCGGGAGGGGGGGATACTACAAAGGCCTTTTAAACATGACTATCCGCTCCTCGTGGTTCAAAGCAGAAGATAAATTAACACAAAGCGCAAGAGTAGCAGATCATATAACACAAGCAAAAAGAAGATAAAATAATAGAAAGAACAAAACAAACCGACGGCAATGGAAAAACAGGCAGCATAAGATGAAGTCTATGAAAAGGAGAGACAAAAAGAAAGTCGATGAAAACTACAAGAGAAATTAAAATAACCAAAAGGAAGAGAGGAAGGTTGTAATAAAAGAATTGAAGAAGAAAACCAAAAAGCAAGAAGAAGAGGAGGAGAAAAATCAGAAGAAAAGGACAACAATATAGAAAAATGGGAAAAGTGAAACAATTTGAAAGTCACAGATTAAAAACTTATTTAAAATTAGTTCCTCTGTGATTAAACTGATCTCTACACGGTGGGCCAAATTTATTTGGAACCCTCTTTGGACTTGAATAACTTTTTTGGTTTTGGTCCGATTTTGATGAAATTTAAAACCCATATTAATAGAGCATATTTAAGTTAAAATGTAAAAGACCAACGGAAAAACTTAAGGGGGATCTAAGTAAGGGGCATTTTTATAAAGCCTTGCTTTCAAGGTCGTTGCAAAAGTTACCCTGTTAATATTTCAATTCCAAAAATGATAAAAGCTATTAATAAGTATCCGGAAAGACTAGCCTTAAAATCGGATTAAAAAACTTTAAGCGTTCGGAGCAAAATGAAAGGCATTCTGGAAGGGTTTATTACGATATACGAAAGCAATCTGAAATTTCGATGGATTTACCTTTTGAATTAAAAAGTAAATTTAATAAAAATAATATTTATAGCCTTTCAGAATGCCTTTCATTTTGCTCCGAACGTTTAATACTATTTTAAGGCTAGTCTTTTTGGATACTTATTAATAGTTTTTACTATTTTCTGAATTTAAATATTAACAGGGTAACTTTTGCAACGACCTTGTAAGCAAGGCTTTATAAAAATGCCCCTTACTTAGATCCCCCTTAAGTTTTTCCGTTAGTCTTTTACATTTTAACTTAAATATGCTCTATTAGTATGGGTTTCAAATTTCATCAAAATCGGACCAAAACCAAAAAAGTTATTCAAGTCCAAAGAGGGTTCCAAATAAATTTGGCCCACCGTGTATATATTTGTTAACTTTGTTTATAACATTTATCAATTTACCCCCAGTTCAAGCAGATTATTTCATGCATTTATGGTTAGTACAACATAAGATTGTAAGCAAGAAAACTTATTACTCAAAATAAATATCTCAGAACTCTTATTAATATGAATTTGTATTACGCTTTAAATTTCTGCATCAAAATTGTATGTTTATCAACCCAAATGAACTAAAACCTCTTTGGAGTTAATGAAGCAAAAACAAACACTAATTTTCAAGCATCGAAGAAGAGTCCAAAACATTAAACAACCAAAATTATTTTAAGGTTAACTATAAGATATTCATAAATATGTACAATCGTGTTAAAAAATAATAAAAAAGCTTGCATTGACGAGAGAATTCCCGGCTCTGTTGATTCCCATGAGAACTCGCAAATGGTTTTGACGCATGCCACTGAAAGCGGCACCTACAATACGTTTAGAATCCGCTTGTAATTGTTATCATAACATCAGAAAATGTTATGATAACATCGGAAAAGCGTTTTAATAACGTTTACCACGTTTACAAAATTTCGTAGCAAACACGATATTGATAACTAGCAGGATGTCCTTCCTGAAACGGATTTTCTTCACTTCTTTACGAAGGCCTAACAATTCAAGAAGTTGCTATGTTTTTACGTAGTTTCTATTTGTTCCTATAAGAAACCGGTATTGTATAGATTGATCACTGCACTCAAGAGTACATAACTTTTGCCTCATAATTTTTAAAGCGCAATTTTTTGCCGCGGATTTATTGACCAGAAAAATGAATATAAATTGCTTCCAGTTGGCCGTATCAATGCAATTACGGCGTAATATAAAATAATTTGTTACAATCTTCTAGAATATTATATATGGGAAAACAGGTGCCAGGTGGTCGTAGAAAATGTACCTCATATCCAGAAAAATTTTTGTTCTTTTTTACAAGGCTTTCGAAGAATGTGCCGTGCGCAACTTATCGAAAGCCGGTGAAACCTTAATTATGATTTATGTCCGGCTTCGGCTCGCTCTAATTTTATATATTTTATTTTTCTAAATACCCGACCACTTTTCCCCATCGAAAAACTTACGATGTGAATTTAAAGGAGTGACATACTTTGTAGATTGTTTGCAGTTACAAGATGCGGTCGGTGCCAAGCCGGGATTTCAGCTAATGAATTGGTTATGAGGGCAAGGGACCTGGTCTACCACCTTCATTGTTTTTCTTGTACTTCTTGCGGCGTTCCGCTCGCCAAGGGTGACCACTTCGGCATGAGGGAAGGTCTCATTTACTGCAGGTGCGTGTTTATACCGTTTCCGTTTCTTATTATTAACATAGCCTTATTTATATAAAATAAATCAGCTTTTAATTAGGTACATTATAATTTTTTAAAAAGTTAATTTCGCCTTTATTAAAACTGCTGGAAAAACGTTAAATATTTAACCATCCTTTGTTAATACGTAATTAATATACAGACATTAAAATATTCGGTAATCTTCCACAGGACGTTTCGATTTATAATTTATTGTATTGGTGGTTACATAATAAATATTTTTAAAGGTTTTCGATTCTTCGTACGTAAATAGTTTGAGCTGAGTCAAATATAAAAAAAAATGTTAAGCTCCGTAAAATTTTATTTAATGAGATTAACCTTTAAGTGACATTTTCTAACAAGAGTCAATCTTAGTTCGAACCATTTTCTTCAATAATTTTAACAATAAGGGCAAACATTTAAACTGGTTTGTTCAAATTAGATGAAAGAATGCAAAATATCATAAGAATAGTTAGAAAAAATTTTTTTTATTCATACCCATCAGCCAGTTAAACTAAAATCTGAGTTTGTTTTATTATTCTTTTTAGTTTATTATTTCTGTTCAAGATTTCAGGAGGAAATTTTTAAGTTGATACAAATCCATAAAATAGTATCAGGAAATAAGCCAACGATGTATTTTAATTTTAATTGTTTTGGCTGTTCCATATTTATAAAATATTGTTAGGAAAAACATGGGCACAACTCTAATTTAGAAGCTGGCCTTTTACAACCAACTCCTAATATGGTAAACAATGCTTTAAAATTGTTATTATGTACGAATGTAACACTTTCCCAAGAAATTTAATTCCACTGCAGGGGGACAGCCGACTAAATAATTTAAAATTTATTGGGCAGCTGTAATTTTTAAAGATAAAGTTTTAAATCGACATTTCGGCTTTGTATCTTTAAAAACGCTTTCTTCAAAAATCATCGTCTGTTTTGATAAAAATATTCATTTAGAAAAACAAAGAAAAAGCTCAATAAATTTTCTACGCTTTTTGGGAAGAATTAAAGGAACTTTAAAAATAAAAAATGAGTCGCCGTATTTTAAGAAGCATAACAATGAAAATTTCACTGGTTTATTAGGTACCTATTCAAGTTTTGATATTAGAGCTTTATCTTTAAAAGAAGTATTTGTATGTGGCTTAACACCCCTTTCTAGATCCATTTCACGGGGTGGATCAATCCCCATTCTGCCTTTTACTCTATTTCTTCACACATATTCTTCTCCTGCGTATTCCTGCCCTGGGTAGGTCATTTTTAACCTCTTGAATCCGTTTAGATCTTAGTCTCTCCTTTCTTCGTCTTCCGGTTGGTTCCTAGTTCAATATTGCATTTATAACCACTTCACTGTCTGTTGTTAGATTTTCCTTACTATATCTTCTCCTGACAATATTTGTAGCACTTATTGGTTATATCTTTATCTATATCCATTTCTTTCCGCTATTCTCGACTTCTTTTCTTCCTTCATGTCATTCAGTCATTCATGTCATGGTCATCAGCAGCACACATCATTATTGGCCTAATTAATGTTTCATATACTCTTAACCTGGTCTTTTGCGTGTTGTCTTTGCTCTTAAAAATGTTTTTATTAGCCTGAATTGCTTTGATCGCATTTATAATCTTTTCTTCTCATTTTTGTTTAATGCTATAACTCCCAAATACTTAAAATGACTGACTTCCTCAAATTCTAATCCTCCTACTCTTACCTTTCTATTTCCTTCTTCCTTCCCTATCCTATTTATTTTTGTTCTTTCGTGTTAATTTGTAGTCCTAGCCTTTTCCTTCTTTAATTATCCCTTCCAACATTTGAGTCATTATATCTCTTCTTTTTGTTATTAAAACTACATTATCCGCTCTTGTTCTTACTGCTCCTTTGTTTATTTTTGTTGTACCTAATATATCCAATGTCATGTTAAAGATCATTGCAGACAGCAAGTTTCTTTGTTTTAAACATTGTTGAGTGCTCTATTTGACCCTTTTGTGCTTTAATATCGTTAAACAGATGAGTCTTCCAAGCTTTTCAGGAACCCTTAATTCTTTCAGGGTGTAGATCAGCCTTTATCTATTAATTAAATCGAAGGGTTGTTGGAAGTCAATAAACAATAATTTAATATTCATTTTATAATCTACTTGCCTATTGTGCCTGCTTTTCTTTTAGCCTTTTTTGTATTATTGCTGATAGAATCTTGTATGATGTATTTAATAAAGTTATTCCTCTATAATTTGTGCACTCTTTTGGTCTCCCTTCTCTTGTATGGCTATTATCTGTCCTTCTTCCCATTCTTTTAACATTTTCTCCTGTCTCCATATCTTTAAAACTAATTGATATATGCTTTCTTTTAAATTTTCTCTACCATATTTAATTAGCTATATGTTTAATGTTTATTCTTACCATTCTATATTATACCACATTATTTTTAATTCCGCTTAATTTTGGCTTTATATATTTTATTTTATTGATCTTATGATCGGATATTTTTGTACTGTTATTTTTAATATTTTTCCATCCATTCTCTTTCACCTTTTCTATCTATTTTCTTGCATTCCTTTCTTTTGTTTTCATATACCTCTTTGTGTTCATGTCTTTTTGTTTTCATCCATTTTAGCAAAACCTTGAGAACTTTATCAAATCATCAGCAGTTAAAATAGTTGTTAGCTTTCAGTGCTTGAAAAATTTTTAAACGCCTGAAAAGACACACAAAAAATGTTAGAAAATTCTGCATTACACACAGATTAATTATAGAATTGTTTTTCGATTACGTTTGAATAGAAAAAAAAAACAGGCTGCCAATTTTACCAAGTAATCTCGAACCTATACTGGGCAGGCAACCTCCCATGCTGCAACCAGAAGGTTTACCTAAAAATTAGCATGTGTGTTGCCTATTCAGACTCGGTAAGGGACTTTATGTAAAATAGACGCACTGTAAGTTGAGAAAAATGTCGCAAAGAAATTATGTTGCCTGCATCTCTTTAACAAAAATCCACAACCCAAACTTCAATTTGGTATGTTGTTTCTGTTCAGAAGAAACTAAAGGAGAATTTGATTACAAAACTGTAGCATACTTAAGGCAAAGATAAAACAATTAAATAAATCCATAGCTTTTCTTTTAGAGAAACAGAATTTAGGTTTACAATTTCATTTAAGTGCATTTAATTTTCAATGAAGTTAGTTTTCAGAATTCAGGACTTGCACTGAATAATTTTAATTTTAAATGCGTTCAGGTAACGTCTTACATTGCAAACTAGGTTTTCTAAAACATATTTGCCTATAATCTTAATGAATAAGCTCGGAGAAACGCCCGCCGAAGAATTAATAAAACAACACGTTACGTACTCAAACCTGAATAAAACCAAAATTCATAAAATAGCCACTAAATGCCTGTAGTAATTAAGGGCATGTTTTCTATTTCTAACATGCAACCTTACTAAATTAAAACTAGTTTGTTTTTTTGATTTGCCCGATCAAACAAACTGGTTTTAATTTATTGACAACGCAAAATAAAATGGTAAAATAATCAATTCACGCCTCTCTAGACCGCATTACGAACTGTTGGACTACTACGATCCAATGGATATGGTATTCAGAGGAAGAGACTCCCCAGGTCCTGGATATTTCCACAACACGCCGACACATCACAAAGGGCGCCCAAGGAAAAGAAAATCGGAGAATGCTTCACCCTGTGCGGAACTTCCTGTAGCCATGGGAATGACGGCTGCCACTCTAGGTAGGTAAATACCTTAGCTAAATTTATAGATTAAGCGTGAAGAAGTGAAGCTTAAACACTGTTATCGGTAAAAATTTGCATGAACACAAGCTTTGTATTAGTTAAGAATGAGGTAAATATAATGAGTGGCTATTGTTATTAGATAACGTAGTTCCAAAGGCTGGCGATGTTGCAAGATCGGAGATAGTTATGCAAAATTATAGCGTGAGACGATGGATTGCAGACGCTCGATCTTATTATTTACTTAAAGCAATAATTAAAAATACTGCTTGCAAGGTTAATACAATAAATGTCGGTGTTTTATATACCGGGATTAACTGGAGAAGTGTTGCATGTCATTTAAGTCTGTATTTCAACACGAAGGTGTTTTAGCTTTAACGATTGTTTCATTGACCCTTTATTCTTAATTTCATGCTTATTACTCTCGATAAATAACAACATAAATGACTAAAACGTAATGATATTACTGTTACAATACTGCCATTTCTACTAAACAATATTTGTAAAAAGTAGTTTGAGATTTAAAAAATCACAAAAGGAAACAGAAACTCCTAAAGTTTAGTGTTTCAAATAAAAAGATTTTCCATAGCTTTCTATGTTCTAATGTTTCAAACTCAGTTTTTATGATTCAAGTAAAAGTAAGCCAAACAACATTTATATTACATAAAGCCTATTTTTATACAATTTTAGGAGATTTTATTAATTACTGAAGATTGTTTTGTCATCTCAAATTATTATTTTAAATTCCAAATCACTTATATAGGTTTCTTAAACGCACTTGAACCGAAATTTCGTAATCAAATATGAATCGTTGAAACCAACTTAATTTAATCGAAACTAACCTAACCTAACGGAAATCTAAACCCTGAATATTTACAAATGAAATTCCAATATAAATAAGAAAATATTTCCATCTCAAACATGATTAAAAAAAAGTCTCAAAAGTGAATTTGCATTCTGAATTTCGAATATGGTTTCCTAGTTCAGAGTTCAAATTGTCCAAGCATTTTTTTACTGATTTTTTATTAAATTTGATATTTTTTAGAATTTTTAATGCAAATTTAAACATATATGTTTCATACGTCGTTTTAAAATAGAATTGTATAAGCAAAACTCATGAACGTTTTCGCTTCAAGTGTCAAATTTTGACATAGCTCTTTCTCTTCTTTTCCCATCGCCTTCATTTTTTTCTTTTTTGGCATACCCTTTATATAAAATTTGTTATTTATCTTTATAATAAACCGTATTTTTTTTGCCTTTTTTTATTGTTTTCGCCTACCTTTAAATATTTTCTGAATTGTTGTGACGAATTTCTTGATTTTTTACTTTTCGTAGATATTTCGCCACTTAGTTTACTGCTTCATTTCTTTAGTTCTTCTGACTGATTTCTTTGTATTTTCTCACCATTTTTCATTTCTTCTTCCGTTTATTACGTGAAGATTGTGTGAAGATATACCGATTATACCAAGTTCCAATCTTTTCAAGCTTTCTGCTTCTTACATCAATAATAATTGTTTCTCATCCTCTTCTCTTGCTTCTTCATGCATTATTTTTAATTTTTTTGAAAACCGACTTGCCTTCCAAACGTTACAAAATTGGTAGATAGTTTTAAATGTTAACGTTATATTTTCAGCAACTGGTGAAAAAATATCCAAGCGAAAGTATAAAATTAGTTTTAACTTTTTTCTATTTTTAGAACTTCTTTATTTCTAAGAACTGCAACTTCGCCCAGTGTCTCTTCTGTTTTTGCTCCTTTGAACTTTGCTGTTTTATTATCATTCATTCAGTCAATTCGTTCTCTTTTTCTTTATTCACTGAGGTTACAGAGTATTGTCGGAATCCTCGGCTCAATCCTCGCTTCTGCTAAGGCAAGCTTTATTTTTCAACTTTTTGAATTTCTTTCTGCATTTTTCACCTAATTACTGCCACTTTACACCTTTATTTCCTTTTATCTAACTTATTTTGATTTCTTGCCAGCTCTAATTCTGTATATTTTTCTTTTATCTTTTCTCTACGGTTTTCAGTACACTCCATCCAAATTTTTATATTCCATTCTGCTTTTTCCTATTTTTTTCTGTTATTCAATGTGTATTGTATTGTGTTCAAATGGCATTAACCAACCAGCTTATTGTTAATTTTTATCAAAATTGTTCATTTTTTCTCTTTCCTAAAGCTTCTTCTGATATATGTTTTCGTTTACACTACAGTTTACTTTTTGTTTTCCCTTCTCTTCTCTATAATCTGCACCCTATTGCCTCACATCCACATTTTATTTGCAGTTTGTCTTTCGCTTTGTTACTTGCCTTCCATCTTTCATTCTGACTTTCGCTCGTTTAAGTCATTTAAAAGCATTTCAATTGTAAGAACCAGCTCGTTTATTATTAAACGTTCTTTATTATGTTTTTCTCCTTCTTGTTTCGACAATAAACACAATAAATACACAGAATTCAATATGCTTAAAAATTTACCTGTGTAGTAAATTCAAAGCAAATTTTAAATCTATTATTTACATTATAAAGTCTAATATTATAGACTTGAGACTTGAATAAAAAAATATCCAAATTTCAAAATAGTTTCCAGTTTCGAGTGCCAAATGTGGGTTTAAATTTCAAATATGGAGCCTAACAACGAGGTTCACATCAGTTGAAATTCCTCCTTGAAGTATGAGTTAGGATTTAAATAAAATTTGGGCAAACTACTACTTTGTTTTTGTAACAAGCCTTTAGAAAAAAAAGGAAACTACAAGCAATTTACCTTTATTTGTAGTTTAAACTTAAAAATTAAGTTTTAAATCGAAGATAGTGATTTCAAATACTGTTATTTTGAATCCAGAACCAAAAGTTCAGATTTCTTTAAGATGTTTAGGAAATTTGAGTCAGAAGTATTTGAGATAAAATTCGAATCTCAAATATACCTAATTTCTAGGATCAAATTCAATATTCAAACAGGAGAACGACATACCATTGAAGTAAACCTTCAATTTACCTTTAAAGGCTTGTAAATAAAATTTAGAAATTGGGCTTCAACAAATTTTGTAAATTCAAATCAAATTTCTGACACACTAAATTAAGTCGAATTTTTAATTCAGGTAGCGAGGTAGCTTTATTTAAAAACATTACTTTTAATGAGTACCGTACAAAAATGTGTTATTATTTAATAACAAAGATACGCCAAAACAGTGGCGTTTGAAATGGAATAATGAGATGTTGCACAGAGAATTTAAAATCGAATCCGAATCAGACCTAAAATTTTACCTTATCTAAATTTTTAAACTTAAAGCAAACGAAGTTGCGCCGATTTTAAAGGTTCGCTTACTTTTTATTCTTGACATAGGAAAGCTTTCTTCACAGCTGGAATTGAAATTGTTTGTTTGTTAATTGAACTAATTTATTCTTTACAATTAAATAATAGATAATATGGACTTTGATAATTTTACTTTAAGGTGCAATAAATAGAACAAAAAATAACAACAAACGCTTTCCTAACTCAAAAATGCCCTGTTACTGTTTTTCAGAAAATATCAAATTGACTTTGTTGATTTCTGCGCATCTTTTATTATTTGTAATTATTTAATTTGTTATAAATTAAAGACGTTTATTCAGATTTGGGTTTTGATGGCGCATTAAATTAATTTTAAAATTTTAACAAAGGTTTCCCAAAAATACAGAAAATTTCGTTGTAATGTGCAGACTTCTAAATTTGATTTGTGTTATATTAGTAGTGTGCGGTATAGATTTTTAAGACTGCCAATTAATGAAGAATCAAACAAAATGTTTAACAGAGTCACTGCTGCACAACGGTAGTAGTTAGGTATCAGGAAATTTATGCAGTCGATGTAGAGTTGGAACGCGTTCGAGCTGTAAAGGAGCTCCTGCAAGTGGTGGGCAATTCGTTATTGTGTAAAGCACCGAGTTAGGGCAGGTGTCGGAGGACACTGTTGATAACCCGAATTTTATTATCCCGTATTTTAGGGGTTAGGAATGTACATATTTAAGCGGCCATAGCGTCGGGCCAATTGGCTACCGGATTCGAGTTATCCAATCGTCGATCTGAGGATACTTTTCATCTGTCAGCATAGCTTATTCGGCCACCCACCGTCAAAGCAAGCTTATAAATAAGAGACCGATAGCTGACTACATTCGATTTGGGTAACTCGTTTTCAGGAATCAAATAAAACCGATTTGGTTTTTTGATTCGGCCGCTTTGCAGGTAGCAACTCTTCGTGGTGTTGCTGGGAATTGCTGCTTTGACCCTTCGGTTCACATTTTTTAGGCTTACCGTTAATTGGATGCCTTTAAACGGCCTTGTGTTTTACGGGGGCCCCTAAATTCTCTCATTTCCAACTTTAATGCTCTTATACACCGTCCCACGTTTTTATTTTCTAATTAGGTACAGAAGTTTTCTAACAAACGAAACGATTTTATAAACCCTTTTCAAACACGTTCCACCAAATATCTTTTAATATCTTTGTTCGATTGATTTTAAAGAAAAGTAATATTTGCACCTCTGCATGATAAGATAAGATAAGAAAATTTGTTGTAAATACTCTTAACTTTCATAAATAAAGATATCTCTTGCTTTTAAAAATGCATCTACGTTTTCCTTTAATAATCTTAACTAAATTTACATGAACACAAACAACCATATATTATATTTTTTTATGTAAAAATTACTTAACTTTGATATACATTTCCTTTACATACGTGTTAAATATTCATTAGGAATAATACAACTGGAGTAAGGATTATTGCTGAATGAGTTCTAAAAGGTATGTAAATCTAGTAATGCAACTGTTACAATGTTCTGCCTTACAACTACACCCACCTATTATTTTAAGTAGTTACTTTGTGTTTCTATTAACATAATAATTCCTACCGTTTAGGCTGTTAATTATGTAATATGTCTAAATGTAGATATGCAGATTTAAATTTGAATTTTAAAACTCTTTTTTATTTCGCACTTTTATGAATGAAAACGGCATAAATATTCTCACCTAAAAATACTGTGTTGTGGAATTTGAACTTTTAGGAAAGTTAGGCATAATTATTTAATTCTAGGTACATTTCTTTCTACCAATTGATTTGTAGTAATCATTGCAAAGAAACGGATGGTTCTCAGAAAAACAATTTGTGGTTTGATTACAAGGTTTTCGTGGAAATACAACAATTAAATTTAATTCGAGCGATGTTCTTTACTAAATAAATCATTAAACGTCAGTTATTTTCACTTTAATCAATAAAATATTGTTTTTATCTTAACGAAGAATTCAAGCCCGATTAGCTAACATCCGAAATTATCTTGGCGGATTGACGTTTCCTTCAGATATCAAGAAAGTACATCGGCTAATTATAAATTGCGCTTGGGTGTACCTTAAATCAATCAATATTGGCAATGGCTGACGTCTGTCTGACGGCGCAGAGATCTCAGCTGTAGAATTTTTGCAAGTCCAATCAAAACTATTTCCGCAAGTACCGGTTTCGTTTTACGGGAGCTAGTTTTTTGTCGTTGAGAGTTCTTCTCAATAAAAATACTCGAAATATCTTTCAGTTTGTTTTGTTTGTAATGCTTCTGCAACAAGACAATAATAATTAGTTCCATTCATAAAAATATTTTAATCGCACGGTTAAGACGAGTATCAGGAAATGCAGTTTTGCTTTGATGGTAGTGATTTCTTTCTTTTTTTTCTTGGTTCCGAGAACTGCAGATTATTGCCGCTCTAAATGAGAAGACTGAAGCTATAATCTTACACTTTTATATACTTGGAAGATAAGAAACTTGTCGCTAGTTCTACGGGAATTAGTCTCGATGCTTATTATCATATTTATAAGGATAAATGTTAGTTTTAATTTTATTTTACTCGTAAATTGATATTTAAAATTCTTAAGAAGATTTTACAGCGAGTCAGGTAGAATCATAACTAACATTTAGGATATTGCAGGAATTCGTTTAGAATTATTGCTGACTCGTTAATTGGGCGAGGTCTAGGATTATTATAATTGTGATTGATAATTGGCAAGTTTTAGTTGCTTTACTTCTGTGTGAAAATGTCACTCTTCTGCGCTACTAAACTAGAAAGTAGGACCTTAAAATTATCCCCAAATGGGAATGAAAGAATTACAAGGATGTACATTTTAGGATTTTACAAAAAAATGTAACAAAAAAGTGACTTCCTTCGACAACACCAACTTTTGTGTCACAATCACAAGTTCGTAATAAAAAAATGCAGCCAAATGGCCCAAAGCTTGAAGAAAAAAGCAAAACGTTTTATATTTCTTAGTTAGGTTTTTCGTCACCATTTGCTAAAACCGAATTAAATTAATTCCCTAATGTCAAACTCGCCACAACGAACTCTTACAAAATATTCAAAACGTTAATAATTAAGCTGAAATGAAAAAGCTATCAAGCGTATCCTCCGAAGTCTGTTTTCTAAAGAAATCAAGAATTTTCCAGAAAGATAAATACAACACAGTTTATTGAGAAAACCTCGGGGAAATATAACGAGTCTTCCAGAATTCTTGGATAATACAAGGCCTTAAACTTTACTAAGTAAAAACTTTACATATGGATCAGAATTTCGAATTTCGAATCTAAATTTGAAACTCATGGCTTCATGAGTCAAATTTGCGATTCAAATAAAAAGCAAGACAAACACTGAATAAATAAAAGAATTAAACCCAATTCAAATATTTAAAAAAAATTATAGGTGGTTTATGCTGAATACTTAGGTTTGTTTGTTCTTTCTGTAATTTCAAATCGCCATTTTGAATCCATATAAAAAATGCAGCTCTTCTAAATCTATTTAAATTAAATTTTCTAATCAAAATTTGGAATTTGAATTTTTGAAATTAAACCTAACCTAATTTTACTTTTTTTTGCGTAGGAGGGGAACATCTTCTAAAAGACTCCTACCAACCAGTACTGATGAGAAGCGCCGGATTTTTACCGGATAACCCCCCCCCCCTTTGACCTTGTAGTTCGCCCTCTGAGATCATCCTAAAGTATTGCTTCAGAGGACGCGTTATTGGAAGCTGTTGTGCTTATTGTCTACTCTTCTGTTTCTCGCTTTCGTCTTCGTTCATCGTTCTCCTTTGTTCGTATTATTGTTTAACCATTGAAGTTATTGCTTGCCAGTTCTCTTCACTTTCGGCCATAAAGATTATTATATTGTGTTTAGTGTTGGCTGTCTGTCTCGCTTCCTACCTCTTGGCAGAGGAAAATTGTGTGTTCCTCATCATCTTCGGCGCCGCATTACATGCAGGTTCCGTCTTCCCTTAGTTTGAATCTTTGCAAGTACTTCATAAAACGTCCATGGCCACTTTGGAATTGCGGAGTATGATAATCCACTTCCCCCACTGTTCGATGTACCCATACTTTGATATCGGGGAGTAGCGTGTGTGTCCATGTGTTTTTTCGCTGTGTCCCGTATTTTCTTGCAGCGTTTACCCTTGTGGTTTTCTTCTCCTGGCACAACAATTCTAAAGAATTTAGTCTGGTGAGGACCATGGACCATACTCCCCTCGATCGAGATTGTTTTGTAAGCCCTACATCCAGATATCCTGATTGCTAGTATATGCTGTAAGTTATTTAATGGATCTTGGTTCTGTTTGTATTGTAGTGCCTTTCCCCATATCTGGCTCGCATATAACACTATTGATTGTACTACTAAGTTTTATTCTCTTCTGCGCCACTAAATTTAGGCATAAATCTAGACAATGAAGTTTACACATTTTTGCTTTATTAATCGTTACTTGGAGGTGTCCGCTGTAATTCAGGCTCCTGTCGTTCTGTCCAATACCACTCCTAGGTACTTCACACTCTATTTGGATTATATCTCTAGTCTTCTGATATTAAATTTTACTTCTCTTCTCAGTTTCTTCGTTCCTATCAAAGGAACAGCTATTTCTCCACTGTCCTCAGGACTTCGTTTGACGTATACATCAATTCTTCTTCGGTTCTTCAGACAACCACGACTGTGAGGTCATCCGCTTATGCTATTAACCTGAATTCTTCCGGCAGGTCCATTGCCACGTGCCAAACTCGTACTGCGACATTTAATAGGGGATGTTGTTGCCCCTCAGGCGCGCGTCTAGCAAAACAGTGGTGGAGGGGGGTTCGGAACGATACAACCCTTATTCAAATAAGGGTGGTCACAATAGGGATGAAATGTTAAGCGCCACTACGGAATGTCACCCATAGATGGTTACAATAAGCGCACCGCAGATAGTTCCTCTAGGGCTCGAAAGAAGTGGGAGTTGGACTGCACCCTGCTGCAAGATGTGACTTACCTTGCTTACTGAAATAACTTACTTTACTAGAACTCTTAATACTTATAGGCAGGCTCACACTGTATACATACGTAAAGTTTAAACAAAACACTAGCACAAAATATGATCGGGAAGGACTGAACAAGACCAAACTAAATTGACAATGAAGTAGGTATATAATAAATCAAAAGACAAACATGAATACAAAGAAATTACACAAAAAGAGGGCGACAATCCAAATATTACATTAAAAACAAATAATAAAACTGCACTTACGTTACGGGACGATAGAATTGAGACTACTACATTTACGTTAAGTTCGGAAAATCATTCACAAACTTAGCCTCTCAATTCCAAACAAAACATAGGTTCAGTAAACCTTAAATCAGCAATTCAACAAGCACCGTAGAATTTTACACATGCAACATAACACAAGATATTCACTTAAATTGGTTTAAAACTTGAACTATAGTCTGAATACAAATGGTATTTACTTGAACACAAAATTACTGAGACAAACTAGTCAAATTCTGGTTAGCAGCGGCCCTCAAACTTTACAATGTGAATATTAGATCCACCCAAGGCGAGATTTACTAAGACTTCACACAATACCGCTGCACAAAACAGATTGGCCAGACATCGGCTACTACTTTACAGGATGCAAACAGAACACAAAGATAAAACAAAAGGCGGTACTTATTAAACTCTAAATTGAACAGTACTTAAAAGGCCTGTCAGCAAGTGGCAAACATAGGGGTATAAAACTGGTGTTGAAACACAAACGACGAAAGCAGGTGTAGCAAAAAGAAAGTAGATTTTACCTGGCGAGATGTTAGTACTTAGACGATAATCCAAAGAGTAACGTGACAGACGTGAGACTGGAAAGATCTATGTTGTTCTTTCTTTCAAAACAGGTACAAAACAACGAAGAATAATCCAGAGGCTGTGAGTTTTCTGAATCCCAATTAAGGAAATTGAGTGGAAACGGTACTTCACTTCCACTAAAACTTCTCACACAAAACTATCTCTTGCCGGAAGTACATGGCACTCTTTTGGTGAATCCAACCAAGAAGCCTTTCCGGTGATTTAAGGACCCAAGCTGGAGACGATAAACTTGCACCACGTCTTAAAAGACGAATGATGCTAAACAGGTCAGTTGACAAGCCTTGCGTACAGGGGATTCCCCGAACTGTATCGCGAGGAGCTGCACCAACTGGAACAATATAACATCATGTGTCGACGAAATACACCTGAATTGGGTCACCTTGGGAATTTTAACAAAGGAAACCTTTACAAAGACGAAACATACTGAAATGACTTGAAGATTTCATAGAACTGCCATGAAAATGTGCTGACTGGCTTAACCTTCGGTGCCCTCCAGACTAAAATGAAACATAATTAACACGGGATTAAAATTAAAAGGACAGGACCGTACTGAAGAATCTTACCAAAAATTCGAAATAACGTAAACTTCCCAAAATAACACGGAATTGCAAAACCACGTGACACCAGCTTCAGGACGGCGCCGTCTAGAATATTCCACAGTAATGGTCCTAAAATGGATCCTGATGCGTAATGTTTAAATATTTTTTGAGATTTATGTCAAAATAATTTTAAATGAAGATAAAACAATTTTAACAATTATTAATAACAATAACTAATAATAAACTACAGCAGAAAGGAGAAACTACTTAATTATATTTTGCTTGAAAATTTTCAGTTGATTCTGTAGACTTTGTTAAAATATCTTTAATCGCCTAATTTGGTACGATGTTGAATAGTGACGGTGAACTAAGAATTCTCAAATATTAACGATAGACCGTTGCACGTAGATAACGATATATTTATTTATTTCTTTCGCGTACGCCATGTTGAAGTGCTCTTCAAGTCTAGCGGGTGGAAGCTCTCTCAAGGGGATTCTCATTCGACCAGTGCAGGGTTGAAAAGCACTAGAGACGTGCTCAAGAGCCCTGTTTGTATGTGCTGCTTTTACATCAATTCACCCCGTCTATTGATTTTGACAATTTCAAAGCGATATGTATATTTGCATTTCCGTAATATAATCGTTAGTTTGAGTTGTTTCATTATGGTTATGTCTTTGAATGCAATATATAATTACAGTTTGTGTTTGCACTTGATTTAATAACAGGGAAGTGGTTTGTTTAAAGTAATATTTTTGTTTCGCTAAATAAATGAGCTTTGCCACATAGACTAAAATTTTTCAACATTTCAGAAATGCTACAAGGTGACATGGCCTCGAACATGGACAACCTAACCTACGACTCTTCGGTGACTTCACCGGCTTCAAGCACCGGCCACCACAATCAACGAACAAAAAGAATGAGAACGTCATTTAAACATCACCAATTACGAACAATGAAATCATATTTTAACATTAATCAAAATCCTGACGCCAAAGACCTAAAGCAACTAGCTCAGAAGACTGGCCTATCCAAAAGGGTCCTTCAGGTACATTTACGGAATAATTTACAACTCCTAAAGCAGCACTGTTTTATTTTGAAAATTCTAGGTTTGGTTCCAAAATGCCAGGGCTAAATGGAGAAGAAACATAATGCGTCAAGAAGGCAGCACCGGAGGTTCCGGAATAACAGGACAAGGTCCAAATGGTCCTCCTTCGATCGGTCCCGTCTCCGCAATACTAGGAGATTCAAACAGTTTACCAAGTCAAACGGGATTAGATGACGTGCACCATCATATCCATTCGCAAAATGCGCAAACTTTAAATTTTGGTGATATTTATTGATACGCATATTACGCGAAGTGCGTAGCTAAGGCGTTAATGGGGTTTAGGTTTTTCGTGACACAAGATGTTCCTTTAGATAGTGATAAAGTAATATATTAATTTTAGAGACATAGAATCACTTATTTTGAGCGGTGAAGAGGTGTGTTGTACGAAATAAATATGCCGGAAGTAGGTGCAATCTTAAAACAATTCTCGATGTACGGTATTAGTGGGCACTTTATTTATAGACCGTGAGTGAAAAATAAAACGAATCATATATAAGAAAACGAAAATGCATGTCCGACCATGTTTACTGAATTTTCTGTGAAAATAAGCAACTATATATTGATGTTTAAATATATAGTACGATTTATATTATATATTGAAATAAAAACTTTAACAGAAAAGTTGTTTAATCCTTAAAGAATATTGTAGATATCCGAATAACATTGATTTAATTTTAATAAAAAAAGAAAAAACAGTTCACCAGTTCATCATACCTTGCAATCAAGAAAATTTCAATTCTTGTAAATTATACTTGCTATCGCTTAATGCAACTATCATAACCACATTCTGAGATTAGGTGATCAGGTATTCGTCAATATCTGTTGATTTTTCTACATTTGGCAAGAAACTAGGTATTTAATAACCAAATTGCATTGCAAAACATGTAAAATAAACTAATATCTCTGAAAACAACGCAAATTACCATAAAGTACATCTAGTCCAGGCAACAGGGAGATAAAACAGGCCTTACCTGGAAAAAATTCAAGGAGTTTTGAAAATTGGCAGTTTTACTCAGTTGAGTGACCCGACCAACATACTATATTTGCGACTTTGGCGGGTGTCCGCTCGCTCCGCCATATTGGAAAAGACCGACCAAACTCCAAGTTTTTGACAATATCTCCCTTCCAAGACGTCCTATTCAGAAAATACCTATTACACAAATTGTAGAGGAGTAAATTCTCTACAATTTTTGTCTGAAACATTTTTTTTCAAAATAAATTGTTTTGAAATAATCGCATTTGAAGTGCAGTGTATTTTTAACAACTACGTAAATGCTACCTTGCCACCCGAAATTTTACTAGCTGTCGATTTAGTTATGATCAATTGTCATTTTTACTCATTTCCACACCACCATGAGGTAGAGTAACCGGCGCGATCTTTTATTGTGGTTTCCCTAGTAGGCCTAATCCACGTTTTTGCTTTGGATTCACCTTTATACCTCCCTCCGTTTCGCAACTCTGGATGGACCAGGTGTGCTCACGTCTACTTCGACAGTGTTTGGTTGAGTGGCGTCCTCCTCTTCTGTAATCTCTTCTTCAGAATTCTCTTCCTTATCGAACCAATTAATAAGTTTGTCGACATCCTCATTGTCACGAATAATGCATGAGCTTCTCATGTCAACGTGCTGCTCCGTAGTTTGCAGCGATATGTTGCAAAATCTCTCAATTTCGTCACACACATTATGCAGGAAAGCCATCCCTAGCGTCCACTTTGTCAAGACACTATCTGTTATTCCACGTCCGTGAGTTAGTCCACCAATACTTTTCATCGTTCTCATCAATGTCTGTTCGATGGTCATATCTGACCAAATTCCCGACCAAAATTTGTCAGAACGCCTAATTGTGAAGAATCATTTTGTTGTAAATGTTTCGTATTCGTCAGGATGCATTTTCTCTTGCAAAGTCAACATATCCTGTAAATACAAATGACAGGACTTTGCGTAATACCAGTGACCGCTTGCGCCGGCTACTCTACCTCATGATGGTGTGGAAACGAGTAAAAATGACAATTGATAATAACTAAATCGATAACGAGTAAAATTTCGGGTTACAAGGTAGCATTTACGTAGTTGTTAAAAATACACTGCACTTCAAATGCGATTATTTCAAACACAATTTATTTTGGAAAAAAATGTTTCAGACAAGAATTGTACAGAATTTACTCCTCTACAATTTGTGTAATAAATATTTTCTGTGTAGGACGTCTTGGAAGGGAGATATTGTCAAAAACTTGGATTTTGGTCGCTCTTTTCCAATATGGCGGAGCCAGCGGACTCCCGCCAAGGTCGCAAATATAGTATGTTGGTCGGGTCACTAAACTTAATAAAACTGCCAATTTTCAAAACTCCTTGAATTTTTTCCAGCTAAAACTACCTATTGCTTGGGCTAATCATTCAGCCATTCATAAAAACCGTAACTAACCAGTTTTTTAAGTTTAAAATTTTCTTGATCACATGTATGTACCACGACACTCTGGATTTTATGAACTGACGTCTCGTTACTGCCTGGGCATTTTTATAAATACGTTGGTTATACAAAATATTTCCGTGAAAAAATTCATTATTTCATGCAGTTTATGTATATAAGTATTAAAAGTATGTTTGATGTAAATACGAGGGCCACTCTGTATATTTTGAGATACAAGAAAACTACTAGTGTATAAGCAAAAATGGTTTTATTTATGTTCAAAGTATTCTCCTCCAGCATCAATACATTATTGTAATCTGATTTTCTATAAGTCAAAAAAAAACGCCATTCATTTTTTTCAATACTGTTAAAAAATTTAAAGTCTCCTCTTCAATCTCCGCTTCGCTGGAAAATTTACGACCGCGATTATGTTGTTTGAGTTAAAACAAAGCCAGAAGTCGCACATAGCCAAATCCGGCGAATAAGGCGGATGTTCGATAACTGTGATTTTCTTCAGTCAGGTAGTACTCGACCGTCACCTTAGCTGTATGGGATGAAAGCTGTTTACTGATGCGGCACCCGCCGGCAAACCATTTTTTCCATTTTAAGTTCGTGATGTAGAATGTTTGCTATTGTTCCGGACCCGGTGCCTATAAACCCCTGAATCACGTATAACTAGATCTTGGATCTTCTTCAACCATCCGCTTTACTGCTTCAATGGTTTCTTAAGTAACATTCGATTTGGGACGTCCTTCGCGGTTTTCATCATTTAGGTATTGTCTACCTCTTTTATATTCAGCAAACCAACGACATACTGTTGCCCAAGATGGGCTTTCTTGTTCAAAGACGTTTCGAAGTCTTTCAAAGCACTCATTTTGACTTAGTTACACTCTTAAAATCGTAGAAAATATAGCCCCAAAATGCTCGCGTGATAGATCCATTTTACTGAACTATACTGAAGTTATTTTAACAACTATGACAGATGCATGGTTGATAATTTTTTGCGTATATATACGCCAGAAGGTACAAGCTTCAAGAAAATAAATATTGCGTGCCCCTAAAATATTTGGTTTTCTCGAATCTCAAAACATATAGAGGGGCCCTCGTATTAGCAACAAAATTAAAATGAGTACAATTATTCCAACAATGTTTTTACAATAAACCGATTCGGTTATAAATCAGTACATAAAGCCATAAAATACAGAAGAGATTCTACATTCTACAGAAGAAGAAAGAAATTGTTTTAGAATGTATGCTGTAGATGGAGTTAAAATAGTTCAAGGTAACTAAAGTAAGGTTAGTGGCAATATTTGCGCAGAAAATTGGTGTAATTCAAGATGAGAAGTGGATAACAGGTAGAGTAAATGGTTGAAACATAAATGTTAAGGCTTGATCGCTTACTTCTTTGGTATCTTTTTCAGGCGTATAGGCCTAAATTCACAAAACCCAAATCAAACCGATAGAGTGGCTCAGGGCCGATTTATCCATTAGGCAAGAAAGGCAGCTGCCTAGGGCGGCAGTCTGATGAGGGCGGCAAAATAAAAATTAAACATTGTGTCTTAGAAAAAATAATAGAGAAGTGAAAGAAATACATTAAAATATGCCTAGGGTACCAACATGCCTTAACGCGGCCCTGGAGTGGCTGTTATTAAAGTGTTTTCACACATAATAGCAACTGTGTACCGACTGTGCGGGCCTACTGTGCGACGACCGTCCTATGTCGTGAGCATTCACACATATACGATCGTGCACTTCGTGTCGTGTCTGATTTGCTAGTGTGGTAGTATTGACAATTAAAACATAAAAAAAATAAAACAGATCAAACAGAAGAGGATGTTGTGCTTGCTTCTCTTATTATTTAGGTTGCTCGCTCCTGGAAATTCACAAATTTTTATGAGCTTCAGTTACAAAATTGCCCCGTCTTCCATTCTATTATATCAACTTGTAAAACAATTTGGAAAAAACTTTCACCAGCAGAATTACCTAAACATGCAGAAGAGGTTTGAATGAAAATATCAGAAGAATTTTATTCTTCGTGGAATTTTCCCAATTGCATTGGCGTTATTGATGGAAAACACATTGAAGTTCAGGTACCTCAAAACAGTGGATCACTTTTCGATAACTACAGAAAACGTTCTGTAGTTCTTCCAGCGTTGGTCGACGCAATTATAAAATTATTATAATCGATGTTGGTGGTTAAAATCTGCTTTAGGTTCAGCTTTAGAAGGAAATACACTTAACGCTAAACCGCTACCAAATTGTGACAAATCATTACCTTAAGTAATAAGTAATAATAGTAGAGAAGAAGCGTTTGCACTAAAAAAATATTTACTTCGACCTTATTCTAGTGGCACAAGAGTATTTGATGAAAGTCAACTACAGAGTTCACAGGGCACGTTCTGTTGTTGAGAATGTATTCGGAATTCTTATTCAGAGATTTAGAATTTTTTACAGCAGAATTCGAATGAACCCTGAGAATCTTGATAAAGTAATAAAAGCATCTTGGGTGCTACATAATTATCTAAGAAACAATATGTATCTGGAAATGATTGAAAGTGAAAACATCAGTAGTATTTATAATAGTATCGTGATTATTTCGTTACTTTGGGTTCAGTTCCATTGCAATTAGATTAAATACGGAGAGGAACAACAATTAGGAGAAGATTGTAAATAGTGCCCTACTATCTCATTATTGTATGTATCACAGTCATAGGGCCGGTTGCACAAAGCTCTTGTTAAATTAACGAATGATCAAAGTTGACAAAAGAGCATCATTTTTTGTTTACTGATGTGTTATTTGCCATATGCATTTGAATTTTGATTCGATTTTGTTCACTTTAACGAATGATTAATTTAACCAAGCTGTTAAATCATGTTTGTGCAACCCGCCCTTAGACACTGATATGTCGAGCTACTTATGCTGTGTTATATACTGGTGTTGAGGTGTCGCAATCTCGCAATTATTTATTGGAGTTAACTGATTTGATTCTTGTCCCTGAAGAAGAATGTCTATTTCCTTTTTGTTCACTATAATTTCGGTTTGACTTAACAGTGAAAATTTCAACATAGTCTCGGCAATATCTTAAAGAATGCCAGTAGTTGTTTTGGTAGGAGACATATTATTATCTGCTATGTTTCTTAACGCTATAAATTTAGTTAAGGTATGGGTTAAGTTAAGTTCAGCGAATCCCAATCTTTTTTCTTTTTTTTTTTTAATTGAGGATGAAGCTATTGAAGTAAATGGAGAAGGGACAGAAATATCTGAAGGTTCACCAACTTGGGCTTCCTCCTCGCCATATGTTATATTAGATTGAGTTCTGAAACAGCCACAATAAAATTATAAGCCTTGTAGGGCAGTGCCTATTATTTATTCCAAACGTTTTTCGGTAAGGCTTGGCCACATAAAAAGAATAGTTTAAGTGTTGTAAATGGGGCTTGAGTATTTTATAAGTTGGGTATAGGAACGTTATGATTTCTGTTAATTACAGAGAGTTATCTATCCATTACAACCACTCGTAGTTTCTGAAGCTTAGCCAAGTAACATATGTAGAATTTAAAAAAAAAATTAAATGTTCGACCTGCAGCTTAACACAACGAAAGAATGCATACCTTTCTCTTATTCAAAAACATTTTTCTGGTGTGAGATGGTACTATTAAAATAAATATTATTATTGTGAGTTGCACATTGCAAATTGGTAATTGTTCCGATGGGAGAGCCGCCTGATGGCTTTATTTTTACTTACTCTTTCTTGACGATGGTCTTTTAGAAATTACATCTGTTCTTCGAAGCGCCACTTCTTTATTTTCTTAGCTGTTTGGCCACTGATTACCTTCCTTCTACCTAACACCCTTCTCTAATACGATCGAAACATTGCTCATTTGGGTTTACATTATTCAGCTATAATATACAGGATGTCTTTTGTGAATTCTTGAGGCAAAACTGCAAGAAAAAATTTCCTCCGCAGCTTAATTTTCTTGTACGAGGGTGTTAAAGTTCATATCTTTAGTACCGAAATTTAACCAAACGATTATGAGAAATTAAATAAAACATGTATTTGAAATAGAAATTAATTTAAAAACGGTTATTATTATTGAATTAGCAATTTAGTTCTTCTTTTGAATGTACTATTAAAAATCATCCTTTTGGTAAAAGTACAATTTGACAACAATGCAGGTGCATGGTTCTGTGAAATTCTGTTGTTTGCGTTTTGAAAGGTGTGTCAAGTAAGTTGATTTTGAACTGACATTTGCCATTTGTGTATTAAATTTGCCTTTAGTTCGTGTTTTTGCGTTCATTTGGGTTTTGCTTTGTTCGTATTTTGGTTTTCTTGGCCATCATTATGGCGTATGCTATAAACGAGTACCTTGATATGATTTGGATCCTTGGAGAATGTGAAGGAAACTGCAATGAGACTGCTAGGGTTTACGCTCAGCATTTTCCTAATAGAAGACATCCAAGCCACTCAGTAATTTGAGCTGCAAATCACAGACTTCGAGAAACTGGAAGTATGCTTACTGTTCAAAATTAGGATAGTGGTCGACCAGGAACTGTTAGAGACAATAACTTAGAAGAGGAGGTTCTTGATCTGGTAACTGAAGAGCCAAATATTAGCGTCGGTGCTCTTTCTAGAGTTGTTGGTGCATCAAAAACCACCGATAACAAGATCATAAACGATGATGGCCTTTATCCCTGTCGCAAAGTTAGAGTGCAACATTTATGAGAGGAAGGTTATGGGAAACGTATTACCTTCTACAACTGGTTGTTACAACAACATAGAACAAATTCAAGATTTGTAAATAACATTTTATGGGCAGATGCAGCCACTTTTATACGAAATGGCATTTTTAGCGTCCATAATCAACATATTTGGGCCCATGAAAATCCCCACGCCATGCACGAAGGGAATTATCAAGTTGGGTTTTCGGTCAATGTGTGAACAGGAATCGTAGATAACAAATTACTAGGTCCCTTTGTTCTACCTCAGCGATTGAATGCTAACAATTATTTGAACTTTCTAAATGACGAACTCCCACCATAGTTAGAAGATTACCTTTATTGGTTCGCCGTGATATGTGGATGCAACTAGAATTTTATTCAAGAAGATGGATCGGCCGCGGAAGTACAGTAGCCTGGCCTCCAAGAAGCACAGACTTAACACCGCTGGATTTCTTCTTGTGGGACCATTTGAAAAACATGGTGTATGTATATGACGCCTATTGAAAATGAAGAAGAGCTAGTTCTTCGTATACGTGAAGCAGCAGCAACCGTTAATGAAGCAATGCTGCAGCGTGTCCAACTGGCCATCATTACAAGGGCACTCAAGTGTCGTGAAGTTGGTGGCAAAAATTTTGAACATGTTCTGTGAAATAAATTCGTATATTATTGTTTTTACAAAGCAGTTTGCATTTATGTATTTTTCCAAGTAAGCAAGTTTCAACTGGGTTGTCAAGTTTCAGATTCTTTAACTGTCTCGTATGAAGAAACTAAGCGTGATAGGAAGTTCCTGCTTGCAATGTTGGGGCCTCTAGCCTCTATGCAAAAGGCTACCTGAAGCTTTTAAGACATTTTAGGAACATCCTGTATATTGAAGTATTGGAGCATAGGAGCACACAGGAGAAATCCCTTAACTTACCTGAGCAATTCAATTTATTTCCTATTTCCTCCAGACATTTTCTTTAACAAGATTATTGTCATAATCTCGATATTCTAAATTATACTAGCACTCGTATTCTTGCACCAATATAATTAAATTCTTTTCATTCATAATTACAGATTAAAAACTCGAATAACTATAGGTTAAAAAAGTCAAAATCGTTATGGCCGCCAAGGGACCATAGGACGACCTTTTCTAATTTACACATAAGGGGTTGTGCGCTATCTGTGATGTGTTGCGACTTGCGACCTTGGAAAATTGTCTTTCGAGCGGTCCTCAGTCACCGCACAGCCTTTTATGTGTGAATTTAAAAACTATTTTCAGGGTAGTTCAAATGGAAACCACTTGTCTGCGATTTTCGTGAACACAACACGGCTTGCTCACAGTCTTGTATGTGTGAAGTGTGAATCCACCATTTTTAAAGTGGTGTAATTTTACATTCACCTAGGAGTAAGGTACCGTGAGTGTCCTGTCCACAATTTCCATCAATTTGTTACATGCATCGTAATAATGTGGGCCTTTTTACGAAGATTCAAAGGATTCGGAGGAACCTTGCAGTGAAAAAGAAAAAAGGAAGGCCAAGGGCAACTTGGAGACGTATGATAGAGGAAAAATCGGGAAAAAACATCTCAAAGTTAAAGAGGATTGTGGAAGTCAGGCAGACCTAGAATTAATATAGGTACTCAAATCCTATGTTGCTCAAGGGAATAATGGGAAATAATAATAATCGTAATGGTGTCGTACGACATGGCAGGGGTATAATCTTTTCTCATCGACGTCCATAAAGTTTTGTACCCTTAATTCTCATTAATATACAAGTTGTATATTCAGTTTAAAGTATAAGTATCGGACTACTTTTCTATTTATGTAAAAGAACTTGTTTTTATAACAGACCAACCAGGGTTTTTGGTTATACGCTTTGGCTGCTAGTTCTTGAAGAGCTTGTGAAGCTTTCATAATACTGCTTAACATTTTTAGTCCATGATTGTAAACATGTGCATACAAAGAATTATCGATGGTTCTGGACCTAATCAATTTGTGGTTGAGGAATATGCTGCTATTTAATTTAGAACAAACTATGTTCCTGGCTTGTTTATGAATTGCCTAGCTCACCTAGCTGGGTGGTAATAACATTACAATGTTTACAGTTTATTGACTAGGCAAAGAAGTGCCGCTAAAATTAATTGGTTAAGATGTATGTAATGTATGTATACCAAATAAATTATACAAAACCATTAAAAGTAAGCCAGTTAGACTTTCAAAACTTCAATAAATGCTTTATTCAGGATTGTACTTTCTTTTGTTGCAGTAAATATCTTCGATTGAAATATTTTTAATTATATTAGAAACAGTAATTATCCTTACTGAACTTAAAGTAACCCAATTTCATATTTAGAATGTCAAAGGAAGATAGATCATTATCTAAAAGATGAAATTCTTGACTCGGCTCCTTCGTCGCCTCGTCCATAAACATCTAAACTCGTACTTTAATAAGTCACTTCCCGGACTTGTAACGTAAATTACTATAGTGTTGGAATAGGTTCCTTCCTAATGATACATATTTTTGCTTAACGTCGTATTACTCCAAATGGATAGAATCCAAGTCGAAATTTTCCTGTTTCAGAATTCTCAGAAACTTTTCTGGGTATAAAAAAGTCTAGTAGTTCTGGACTTTCCTATTGTCTGATAGTTACATTTTAACTCAGTTGCTGTTTTATTAAACTCTTTTCCTTTGGTTGTGGACACTCTAGAGTACCATTTAGTATATGCAGCATTAAAGTCACCCCTGATTATAAATCGCTTAGAACGTTGAATTAACTCTCTTTCTTTTAAGTATATCTCGGTGGGCAATAGATTGCAGCTAGCGTTATCTTTTCTATACAGAGGTTTAGAATTTTCGTCTTACAGTGGAACCTTTAAAAGAGCCCGCTTCAAAATGAGGACTACAAATGACTACTCTATCGGATATTGTTTGTTGGTTTACATTTACTAAGGAATATACTAATGAATACCTTCGGTTAAATTTAATTTTGGAAGACATTCTTGCCTTAAATTACGATCAGAAAAACATTCGTGAAAGCATCTGTTACGATATACTTTCACACAAGACGACAAAAAAAATCTGTTACTAGTATTCTAGAACTTCAGATTATGAAATCCACTATTAACAGGACGTCTTCCGGGTTGGAACCGCGTCATTGTTGAGACAGAAGAACTCAATGTTCTTTAGGAGGAAAAGAGGGCACCAAAAGAGCACGGTAATTCAACGTGTTAACCACGCCAGAGTCGAAACTTTTTTAGCAAGAGGAGGAAGGGAACGGTAACTCAACTTGTAAACCAAGCCAGAAGCGAACCCTTCTGAAGAAAAACAGAAAAGCAGGCGCTGCTATGGGTTCGCCCCTTTCTCCGGTGGTTGCAAACATTTCAACAATGACGCCGTTCCAACCCGGAAGACGTTCTGTTAAAATTGACACTGGCCGTGGAAGTCTTCGAATTCATTATGAAGTCCACTATACTACTAATAAAGAGGTCCTTATAGTAACAACAATTGCCAACAAAATATATACAACTATAAAATACAGATAAAACCAAGTCATAACAAATATTTAGCTACACTAATGGAAAACAAAATTAATAGTGGAGAAAAGTTTTATATTCTACAGCATACACCCTCAATTTATACCACAAATAATCCTCATAAAATAGATTTTTTTTAATTTTGCACTACTAGCGCCATACGGAGAACACTAAAACTGAGCTCCCTTAGGAAATATAAAGTCAATTCACTCATCATTGCAAAATGGCATAAAATGATAATTTTCTATGGTAACCTTGTTATTACCTTATTGTGCATGAAGTATACATCTGACAATTTTGTTGTATATTTTTACTGACAGATGACTGAAAAAGTAGAAAACTTCTTGGTAAACACCACTATTATTGAAGGTCGGCATTTAACTTGGCCAAATATGGATTCCGCAGTTCACATTAGGATAGACAACCAACGAAAATGTACCGGAATACGTTACACAAGCGACTGTCCAGCTTTCAACGAGGTTTTTAAAATTCGCCTTACAATAATATTTAAAATTTGGATTTACATTATTATAGCAAATCCCCTTTTTTCCTAGTATTTTGTGTTTGAATTCCTTACAACCCTTGAGGCATTAATCGACAAAACTATTACTCTCACTGTAAGTACTTTTTGGTTTATTTGAAAAATTTCAAGACTGCACATTCACAAAAATACATCGCATTTTCTGAAACTTTATTGTGGCAAATATCTTAATTTTTTACTATTCCGTGGGTATTTATCCACGGTTATCAATAAACTCAAATCGTGGCCAATTTACTTTACAAAGGTCGCGAATGCCTTACATATAGTTTCAGAATTAATTCGAATTCATTAAAAATAGGTATACCTAATATATTGTCAAAGAAGTGCATCGTTTGACCTTTAAAATAATTTTCAAAATGATACTCCGAAGGTAATACAGCCAAGGAAGGTTTGGAGATCTAAAAAAACTTTGGGCTTTGTTAGTCTCGACATGGCAACAGTCTGGGCACAACCAGGTATTTATTTTTACCTTTACTTGCTTAATTAAAGAATTTTCATCGGTATTTTACCAACCGACACGCATGAAAAACTAGAAATCTTAAGACAATCGCACAAACAATATTTAGAGAATAATTAAAGCATTTGTCAGATCATCAGTTTTATCACAAATGGGCAATACTAGATCCTCCTATAAACGACGCGACACCAGGACCGCGTGGCTACTTAAAGATTGATATAAGCATCATCAGGAAAGGAGAAGTATTTAGAATTCCCTCCATAGATCATCAGGATACTGACGAAATAGAAGGGTAGTTATAGAGTTTGGAAAAATTTAAATTTACCCAAAGCGTGTTTCCTTTCCAGCAATCTTTTACTACCGGAAGGTTCAGTAACAGAAAGGCAGAGAACGAACTACATTTTCAGCATCTACAGGGGAGAAAGTATTTGCAAAAGTAAATACATTGACGTGAAATTTCCTGTAAAGGATCCACCTAGTCCTTGTATTGAAATTTGCTTCGCTGGTTTAAAGGTTCAGAATTTACTATTCTATACCGAATGAAATTATTTACTGCATCTTTAGGGAAAGACTTTTACCAAGAGAAATACTGCAGATCCGGTTTGGAACGAAAGTTTAGTTTTATCCAATTTATTTCCTCCGCTATGTCAAAGGATAAAAATAAATTTGTACAACGTTGAACCTTGTCAATGCACAATCGTAGCAACTCGATACATTAATCTACGTTCTATTTCAAACGACAAGGAGCATGGGTTTTTACCCACTTTTGGACCAACATTTGTTCATTTTTACGCGAAAGGCAATAGCACCGAAAACTTTGTTGGAAAAGTGCTGATGGCTTTCAAAACAGAATTGCAATTCGCCCCTACTACCATCACTAAGTCTGTGATGTTACAACAAATTCCACCTTTGCCTGAAGTAATCAAACGCAATTTGCACATAACTTTTTTAAAATTCAATCACAGTTTTAACCAAAAAAAAAGAAAAACGTAACAATACAATTAATATTGAAACTAAGCTTATATTTTGAATAAGTTCAGTCTGCACGGGCTCAAATAGTGTAAATTAGTAAATACAATTCATTAATGTGTTTTAGGTCAATTTATGGAAAAGTCAAACTGGTTTACTTTTTGCAATCATATTTAATGCGAATTTAATTAATAAAAAGTACTGCGACAAACCACTGACCTTTGAGATAAACTTTGGAAAAAACGAATTACAAAAAAACAAGCTTGTTACAAATCGTACTGATGCTATTGCACCCATGGCTAAGGGAAAGCATTATTGGTACTTAGAATACGGCCAAGATAAACCATGTTTGTTTTCAATGTCGAAAGTAATCGATTTTCAAAGACGGATGTTTAACGCTAACATAATTTCGAAAATTATAGAAGAGTTAGTAAGTGTTTTATTTCTTTTCAAAACCTCAGATTACCTTTTTATTAAACAATTTTGCATCGAAGTTGTTTAAAATTTAGAATTGGTTTCAATCAAGATATTTGTTTGTTATGGTATTAAGTACTCAGCGCGCATCGACTGTTAGGATTAGTTGTCACTACTCCTACTGGAATTTCGTTAAACTCGTAGGATATTAAACTTTGGAATGTAACTTTAGCATGTCAATTATCGCATAGATTTTGCCTCGTTTTAAATTATTCTAAATTAAAAATTTTACCTCCCTTTGTCTAGGACCAAACCTAAAACATTCGATTTACAAATCTCCTCTATACCGTGGGAGCCAGAATTTTTAGTTAAAGTCAAGCTTTTTAAACTTTCCTAATTTCATGACACATCTATTAAAGACGTCGAAGCTCGACACCATAGAAGTACTATTTTTAAAAGAACAATACGCACCTTCAAGTCTAAAGCTTGAAAATCTACTGGTAGAGGTGACGGATACCTTATCGAGTGCTTGCAAGAAATACTTGGACATAACCCAATCAGATACGGGGGATTTTCAAACGGAGCTTGACAAAGCGCGTCGGGAATTTTATCGCCGAGAAATGGTATCTTTTTGATTTAACACTAGATGCACCACTGAAACTTTAAAATTATAGGAAGATATAATATCAATTGCTAAGAATGTCTACAATCCCAAAATGAAGAAAAAGTCTTTTAAAGAAATGCAAAAGCTACTGAGGCGTTTAGAACTACTTGCTGAAGAAGTATAACTTTGATTTTCTTTTAAGGATTTTGAATAGAACTATTGGATATTTCTGTTTCAGGAGCAAGATTGTTGGGCAAATGTATACGTGACGATGATATCAGGGAGTAAAAAGGTTGCCTACTACAAGTTCCCCGCTAAAGATCTCGTGTATTCAGTTGTTGATGAAAAAAAGGGCAAATACTGCAGTAAATTTCAGAGCATATTTTTGCAAGTAATTGCTAATTAGTTCTTTTATTTATAAAATACTTTCAATTAATAATAATAATAATAATAATAATAATAAACTTAAACTTTACTGAACACTAATTCAATTATTCTATATATAAAACGCAGCCTTCTGCTTCACACAAACACCGAAAAATTATGATTTATGCAGTAATATGTTTAGGCAAACACTTCCAAAAAAACAGCAGCAACAGTTGCATGCAAACTGGACATTATGTTGTGGCTTGGTCTTGAACGATACAGGAAGGAATGTTCTGATATGTTTCCTTCGGGGTTTATTCTCCCAAATGATTTAGCATTAGATCACCTGCCAACATATTTAGTTGCACAGAACAAATACGTAATAATTAGTAACAACAGTGAATACCTATGATTCAGTTTTTGGTTTGCAGTACTTTCAGTGCAGAGTTCACGTGTACCAAGGAAAATTTTTGCCAGGTTCCGATAAATCAGGTTTATGTGATCCATTTGTAAGGGTTATCTTTGGAACTGAATGTAAGCAGACTGTGGTAAGGATATTTTAGACTTCTATTCTAGATAATATAATTATATTTATACGTATGCTTACTCAAAACAAGGAGTTTTTGCCAAACGTCTTTCAGAATGACTTCTTCGTTATGCTTGACCAAATTCATAGATTAAATTATCGCTTGATATAACAATATAGGTTTTGATAAGCCTTCATATATCAATAACTAAAATATCACCTAAAGCCCCTTTGTGGTGACCTAACTGAATGGGTATTTAATATAAATTATTATTAAAAATAACAATAAACTTTTAAGGTAAACGTTTTTCCTGGTTAGAAAAGTAAAATATCAAAATTATCAGTTAGAGTAGAACTTTTAGAAAGTTTCATTTTATAAATGTATACTGTAATATTGCTGAAAAATAAAAGAAAATACAGGAGTTTTCCTCGAAAAATTAAAAGTTGAAGTTCCACTGAAACGTTCGCTAAATCACAACAAAAAGGTTGAAATATGCATTAAAATGTTAAATCTTTGGATTAATTTGTTAGCAAGACTGCTGGTTTTTCTTTTATTTGTTAATATTTTTAATCTGCAAGGAAGATTGCTGTCTTATTTGTTTATCTTTTCAGACCCACTTTCCTCTAAATTAATAAATTGCGCATAAACACTTCACTAAATAATACCTTTAAACTACATTACAGACCAAGCAACTTTTCAATTTGGATTTCAAGTTTCACGAAGTTTTTATAATGAGTAATTTAAATTATCCATATATCATCCTTTGTGATAAAGACATAAGCAACACGAAAGTATAGTCCTGAAAATTTCACCTAATCAAAAATAAATACGAATTGAAACCTTCAATTCATAAATACTTACAACCCAGTGTATTTTTGACTTTATCAGGATATTTCATTACGATCTCATGATCAGCATGTTAAAAATCCTGAACTGGTCCTTCAACAGCGTGGGATTTACCTGAAACATACAAACTCATTATTTTAATATATATTATTAATAAGAGTTCTTTGCAAAGTTTTCATTATTTTATCAATTATACTTATACAGAGTGTTCATTTTCTCTTGTAATCCTAACTCAATTTAAATAGGCAACTACCCACACTTCTTCCTAAAGGTTCAAATATGATGTAAGTTGTGTTGCCTACGCAAAGAAGTTTAGTCTTACAAGCGATATGCATCATTCAAATATGAAAAACTATTAGTAGTTCAGTCAAATGGTCGAAATAAAAAGGCAAACTTTGCATTTTGGGTAGGCAGCTATTTTTTTCTATCGGTGTGTAGAAGGGTCAGTGGTCAGTATAAATCAGGGTTTTCGGGGTGATAACCCCCTCCATTCGGCCGTCATCTTCAAAAGAAGGGTTAGTTGGTTTTTGGGCTACATCTATGTAGTCGGGAATCTCACAAAATATTAGTACAAAGCTTTTTTGTAGAAAATCGTATTATGTACAATTTTTATTCATAACTTTTTTACATAACATTAATAATAAAAAAGTTACTAGAAATTTTAGACAACATGATTCTCTACAAAAAAGCTTTACGCAAACTTTTTGTAAGGCTCACGGCTACAGAGCTATGGCCGAAAAATGAATTAACCCTTCTTTTCAAGATGGCGGCCAAATAGAAGGGGTTACCACCCCGAAAATCCTGATTTAGACTCACCACTGACCCCTCTACACACCGATAAAAACAAAATCGTTGCCTACCCAAAATGCAAAGTTGAATTACATTTAACTGGACTATAGGAAAAATACAAACAATTTACCTTTATTACTTTTACTCCATACGCTTTCATTAAATGCCAAGAGAAATCCCAAAACATTTTAGAAACTAAAGCGAAGTAGCCGTGGTGAATATTACATCCAAGTGGAACTTTCATTTTTAACATAAACAAAAACTTGAATTTCACTAAAGAGGAAGGTATACTTTGTTTGCACTAAAAGACTGCATTTCTCGCAGTTAGTTTAAAAATTCGAAGTTTATAAACTATTGCTTAAATCAGTCAAGTTTATTTAGTTTTAGCAAACAGTTCTATGTTTGCGAAATTTTCGTCCTGGCTTCCTGCTGCAATAGTAGCTCCTACTCCGGTTTCTTTTTTTGTTCATTCTTCTACTTTGGTGACTGCCAGACTTCGCGCATTTTTATTAATACAAAAATAAGGATGTGTCAACTAAGAATCCGTACAACGTTCAGTTAGGAAAAATTTATTAAACTTATGAAACAATAACCAACAACTAATAAGGGGATGCTGTATTTAATGCGAAATAACAAAATCAGGTCATTAATCAGTAGCTGGCCTCACTTTTATTAGAACCCGAATCATTAAATTCTTCAAGTGGTTAAATCTAAATTGGCGAAGCTTTCGTCTAATTTTGCTTAACTCGTCGACGTGTTTTGTTTCCCAGGGATTTTCATATACCTTTTGCTTTAGTGGATATCAAAACCTCTCAATGGGTAATAATTGTGGCACATTTGCAACATTTTCATTCTATTTAATATATTGAATTTGAAATTATTCATAAACATCGATCGTGCTTCGCTCGTACCATGCCTGGCCAGAACATATACTGTCCACCATTGTGGTATTTTTTGATGAATGGGACTATTCGTTTTCGAATACATTCTTTTGAGTATATATTTTAATCAATACAAAGCCCTGATGATGTAATAAAAGCAGAGAATTTGCCCCGTTTTGAAACTTTGCATACCTTTAGAACTTCACTTCAGGATCAATCTCTACTTCTATTGTATGTAGTAAGTGTTGTCTCCTACGCCATCAGCCGCATTTAATGTGAAATATGATTCGTCGTCCATGTTTACCAACAGTTGGTTTGAAGTTTTCAAAGTACCATCTCTCAATTTTCCTAAGAATGATTTTTGATTTTTCAACTGCTTTAAAAGAAATACTTAGTAGCAAATTTTCTCCTCCTTATTGTAATATTGCCCTTTTCAAATTATTTTCTGATATATTATTGATACGATACTTTGTAACTTTTTTTCAGTTCAGGCCAATTTTACTCACAGCTTCTCCTCCAAGTTTCTCTGTTTTCGCTTCTGTCACTTTACGAGCTATTATTTCACTTACTTTTGATCTTTCTAAACTCCTGTCTTCTTTCATCCTTTTCATAGTATCAGAAGTAGTTTTCTGTGTAATGCCCATACTTTCCAAATGCTTCACAGGTTAGCTCTTACCGTTTCCAAAGTGTTTTTGATTAAACCCGTCAATCACTTTTCTTCGATCATTTGCACTTTTAAATAAAACTATTCCAATAAAGTTAAACGATCGCCTTGCAAATAATAGTTGCCAGCTATTATTGGGTAAAAACAGACGAAGCGGTTTACGTTGAGTCGAGAAATTTTATCAAATGGTTCACATGGAACGCCCTTGTCGAAACGGTGTCGATTTGATGGTACCCTGTTACATGGTATCCATCTTCATGAATTTGCATACCATTTTCTCGCGTCGTCTTATATAATCGCACGTCTGAACTGTCACATTTGTTAGTATGAAATGATATGTCGATTCGGAAAGTGTGCCGTGTGCAGTGTTGAATCCAAAGGGGTGACCGGGGGGGAAATTCCCCCCCGACAGGGAAATATTCACCCCCGGGAAGAAAGTGTTCCTAAATTTAATTAAAATGTAAGGCATTAACCAAAAAGGCTTCTGCTTCACGTAAAATAATTGAAAACGAACCGAAAGCTACAACTATTAAATGGGCCAAAAAATTTGTCGAAGCAATGATCAAATGAAGAACCGTTTTAGTGATAGGGCTGTATCTTTAATCGACTTGAGCTCAAAATTTGAAACCGTGGAATCCTTTAATGCTCTAACTTTTGAAAAAGTAAGCTAATTTTGTTCTCACTTGGACATTAATGACTTGGAAGCGGTACGGGCTGACATTCGTTCTTTCAAATATGTTTTAAAAGCAGATACACTTATTGAGAGCAATGTAATTTTCTATATTCTGAACTCAAATATCAGGTATGAAAACCTAAAAGACTTGTGTATTCGCTTATTATGCATTCCAGTCTCCACAGCCAGCGCTGAACGTTCTTTTGGTACCATGAACCGATTGTGTACACAACTTCGTTATTGAATGGGACAAGAAACACTTAACTCATCCATGAAAATTTCTAATGAAGGCCCAAAAGAATTACCAAGAGAATTAATTGAGGAGATTATAGACCTTTATCCACAACAAAAACAACGTAGAATCAGACTGCTTTAAAGACGTCCAAAGTAAAATACTTTTATGAAAATATATCTTTTTTATTAAACACAAATTCAAACTCATTTTTTTTTTTTTTATATATACCCCTTATGTTACCCTCCGTCAGTATTTATTCGCCCCCGGAGAAAAAGGTCTGAATTCAACACTGGCCGTGTGTTTGTCGCTGGAATCGAATCGACCGCCGCTCCGTGTCGAATGTAATGTCGCTAATGTGTATTGTTTAAGGGATTAGCTAGGCATAGACGGACAGATTTGCTGGCCGATTTGCTCATCACGTGCAAATCCGTCAGATTTACTCGTGACTAGCACCGTCGAGATTTTTTACGACCGACACCATACACGTCCATGCAAATCTTTACCAATAATCCGTCGGACCGGTGTGCCACATGCAAATTTCTATGTTTATGGGGAATTTTGAGCATTTATCCGTCGAATTTGCGGGGCTCGTGGTTCGTTAAAAATTTCAAGAGACCACGAGCCATGCCAACTGCGGATATCCAGTTTACAAGTTGTTGTGAGTGAATTCGTATGTTCTAAGTGAAACAAAATTATTGTCACATAATAATAAAAAGAGGAAGTTAGCTGCTGTTGGTGCTCTAATGTTGCACTACGATAGTACGATATGCTTATAAACAATAATAATAATGAATACAAAAGAAAAAAACGATCTTTATGGCAAAAAAACTGGTTAAATGAAAGGGATAAATACAGTGATATGAAGCTTTTGAAAGAGTTATATACAAATTTTACACACGAGCAATAGTTTTCGAGATATAAAGTCGAGAGGGTATGAACTGTGAAATGTATTCGTTTCCCCACCACCTTCGAGGTAGAATGCAAAACGCGTTTTTTTACATGGTTTCCCCGTTGGGTCTATCCATGATTTATTCAATTACGACATTTCTTCATCATTTTGTTCCTCTTCATTAACTTCTTCTTCTTCTCCTTCTGCTTCATCTTCTTCATTATTATCTTCCTCTTCAATACAGGTATTGCATTCAGTTATATTTGATGCTAAAATATCAATGGGATCGATATCATCATTGTTTATATTGACAGATGCGACTCAATGTCGTTGCTGTTATTATGATTATAAGAAAGGGTCTTCTACCGAGAAATACTCCAATACTAACTACCTACTACCAAAAAGTTGAAATATTAGGGTGTGTATATGCATCATGAACTTTCTATGGTCTCTCTATAGAAGAATCATATTCTGTGTATAGAGTCTATACTACAGATTATATACAGTGGAGTATACACCTTACTCCAAAAGTTTAGATCTCCTTTTCTCGAAAAGTATTGGCCGTGTGTAAAATTTATATACAGGGTGAATAAAAAGTAAGGAACCTCGATGCTGGAGCCTTTATTATTAGTTTTAGAGAAAAAAGTTTTAGACAAAAGTTTTATAACAAATTATATTCCACAAACTGATGGCTATAATATTTTTTTCAAGGTCATACCTTTGCGCTATGACGTCATCGATACTTTTTTGAAATGGCAACCTATATTTTTTAGGTCGAAATTTTATAGCATTTTTTTTTCACTTTATGACCGTCTAAAAATATCATATGGTTGCATAAACGAAATTTCTAGAAAAGTCAAGTTGAATGTTATTCGTACCAATATTTAACGTACGTACTTTTATCACAAAAATTAAACATATGACTATTAAAAACAAATACAAACAATGTTTAACATTACTTTATTACAGAAGACGTTCAAATTGTTCGCCATTAAAAAATATATTTTTAATGAATTTTAGTTATGACGAAAAATCTTCATCTATATACAAAGCTATTACCTACGCAGGGATTTGAACCAGTGAATCCTTATGATTTGATCTTTGAACTTATAAACAGTTTGAACATTTACACAATTATACAGAACTTATACCGCCTTCCAAATTTTATTTAAACTTCCATATGTACCTATGTACATTGTACAGTCTATTCGTTCGGGTCGGCAAAATAACTGGAAGCATTTTACAACATAGTGGTGGATCATGAGGTTTAAATACAACTATCGTAAATCATCCCTTCTAGGCTTGACTCGAAAAGTTTTGCAGCTGCTTCAAAATAAAAGAATTCGTTTATACTGGGTGGGCCATAAGTCACGTTACCATTGAAAAATTGAATAACTTATTTATTTTTAAGAATAACTACATTAAAGAAAATCTAAATAAAAACACAAGATTGGAGAAATTTTTAATATATTTATGGAAGACAATGCCACGCAAATGATGACCATTTTCGGCCTCGCAAAGACGGGCTCTTTTCAGAGTATTTTACATTACAGATTACAGATTTCAATATTTCTGGCTGTAGAGCTCGAATTTCTGCGCGGATATTGTCCTTGAGCTGCTGGATTGTCTGGGCCTATTGTTGTAAACATGTACACCCGCTCTTTCAGATAATACCAAAGAAAATAGTCGGGTGCCACAAGTCGAGTGAACGTATGACGGTATGCCCTTTGGGTTAGAATAATTGATTCCTGATTTTTAAAATAAAATTCTATAATTTTAATTCGTTGTTCCGTTGTAAATTTTTCCATTATAAATTTCCCAACTGTCACCTACTTATTTCTGACAATCAGAAAACAAAACAATGAAAAATAAATAAGTTATTCAATTTTTCAATGGTAACGTGACTTATGGCCCACCCAGTATAATGATAAAATATTTTGGGGGAACAGTTTAAAGCCGTCCCTGATACGGTGTTTATAGCAGGACTTGCCACTTCTAACATATCATAATACTTACTTTTGTTGCTCGTTGTAATAATTTCAGAAGTCAAATAGAAATTCCGAATTCGAACGAACAGACTATACGTCCTCGTACTAATTAATAAGTGCAAATCAATTTTACTTAATACATTCAGTTCTAAAACCATATGAAATGGTTTTATGTATCTGCAAGTTAAGTACATAGCATATGTTATTCTGATTTTATTTATATGGACTTCTTAAAAATATTAAATTTGTTTAATTTAAATTCCTTCCTTCCATCCCTTGCCTAATTTACAGAAAATTGCAATTCTTAGAAATGCAAATATCTCGGGAACGCAAACTTATTTATTAGTAAAAAGTAAACAAGCAAAAAACTGCCTTTGTTCTTGCTATTCCTTAGTAAATTTCAACAGAACTCCTTAAGGATATGAGGTTTGGCAGAAACTTCGTGCGGAGTGAGGACTCTTGTGATATCGGGCTGGCCGTCGATTGGCATTAAGAACAACCAGTGATTTAAATTGGAACCGGTTTTCCGTCCATCAGATTTTAATACAGGATTTGGGCATGAGAAAAGTGTGCGCTAAGATAGTTCCGAAGAACGTCATGGCTGAGCAGAAGTCCAATCGGAGGGACCATTTGCACCGCCTTGAGAGGGAGCCAGAATTCTTCAGTTGCGTGATCACAGGTGATGAATCATCGACTTTCAGTATGACCCCGAAACAAAACGCGTAAGTCAAGAGTGGCACACTGCAAACTCTCCCCGTCGTAAGAAAGCGAGAATGAGCAAATCGAAAATCAAATTGATGCCCATTTGTTTTTTGGCAGTCAGGAGATCGTCCACCAGGAATTTGTGCCGCCAGGACAAACTGTTAATCAAACTTTTTATCGGAAAGTGCTTGAAAGTCTCAGGAAGAGGGTGGCACATGTGCGACCATGCATTGTCCGCACTTGAATGCTGTACCACGACAACCCCCCATGTCACGCAGAAAAAAGCATTCCTGTGATTCCCCAGCTGCCCTACTATTCGCCGGATCTCAGTCCCTGTGACTTCTTTTTGTTCCTCCGGCTGAAAACTCATTTGAAATGGCGCCATTTTGGTATTTACGAATTGAAAGGCATTCCAGCAGAAGCCTTCCAGGACTGCTACGAATAATGTAAAAAATTCATCCATCGGTGTGTAGCTGCCCAAGGGAACTACTTTGAAGGGGATAACCTTGATTTGTAAAAATAATAAAATTCATGGTTAAAAAAATCAGTCTCATTATTTTTCTGCCATATCTCGTATAAACATGGAAAAATCTTTCGCTGTAAGTCAAAGTCGCCATTTAACTCATAATTTTTAAATTTACCTAGGTTTCCCAGGCCACTTTACATCCTGTATGGGACCAGTCCTTAATTTATACAAATTTAGTATTATACGGAGCGAAACCCTTCATTCAGAATAACCCACCTACAATTGTAATGGAAGTTTTCGATAAAGATGAATGTGTAAGTGCAGCATCCTTAGTTAAAGAGAAAATTAATTTGATTTGCTCAATTCAATTTATTTTCAGTGCCGAAATGAATTTGTCGGAAGGTGCATATTAAAACCAGCACTTAAATTCATAGAAGTCCCTTACAAACCCCCTAATTTTCCTCCGAAACTCCACTGGCATAAAATTTACAAAGGTGAAGAAATGTTAGGGGAGATTTTAACCGTTGCTGAATTATTAGAAGTGAGAACTTCAAATTTCTTGAGATTTTTAACTGAAGTTTCTCATTTAAGTTATCGGATAAATCGGATGATGCAAATGTAAAACCGACCAACGAAATCGTACGAATACCTTCCGATGTAAAACCCAGCATGGTTAAGTACCGAATTGATATGATTTTCTGGGGCGTTCGGGAATTAAAGAACATCAATTTTTTCCCAATCACCAAGCCCAAAATCACCCTAGAGTGTGCATACGCCATTTTACAATCGGATGTCATCGTGAGCACCAAGAAGAGCAGGAATTTCACTCAGTTACAAAAACATATGGATATTGTAAGTATAAGAAACTCAGAAACTAAAGCAATTCGATATTTTTCTTGAGAGTTTACCAGAGCAAGAAGAATACGCGCCTCCAATTTGTATAAAAATGTTCGACTGCAGAAGTTTCGGTAGATACACCCTTGCTGGGACCCATATCGTAAGCGTGGAGGATTTCCTGTATACACCACTAACTTCCACGGATAGAAAACAAAGATTGTTCAGTGAGGAATCTTTACGCTTCCGTTCTCCAATACCATGTAAGGCTTATCTATTTATTCTTATAAGGGTCGCTTGCACCGTTTCTGACAGAATTTTAAGCCGCACCTAAATTTGAGGTTATCATACGTTCCAGGAAAGCTTATAGTTTAAATAGACTTTGGATTTTAATTCAAAACGGCAAAAACAGCCCTAACTGAGAGTCCGAGTAAAACCATTGCTTCTAATAAAAATATTCTTTGTAGTATCATCAGGTTCTCGGCACAAAGCCCAGCCTAAAAGGAGATCTTCCCACTCATTATCTCGTAGACCAAGATTTGCAAGTAGCTCAACAATTTATGTGTATTTCCCGGTAGAACTTATCAAGAATCTGTTTGTGTTTATATTTCAAGCCTGTCCTGGTCAAAAAACAGTGAAGAAAATAAATTCTGTTAAAAATAGTAGCAAACTTTCAAAGATAAGAAAATGTTTTAACAAGTTTTTAAATTTTCTCAAGAAACCATTTGTGAGAAAAAAAATGAAAAAGGAGGTTTCTAAAATTGATAGACCCAGTAAAACCTCTGTTAAGACCAAAACAAAGGCTTCTTCTTCAAATGAGGAAAACTCTGCAAAAGCTCTTGCACAAAGTGATTCTGTAACTAAAAATACTGCATCAGAAGTCCCAAAGAGGCTTGCTAAGAAAAAGAAGTGCATCTGTTGTTTATGTTTGAAAGCTTGCTTTAGAAGTCTTTTCAGGTGCATTGCAAAATTGTGTTGTATCTTCAGAAGAAGAAAAGGAACTCCTACAAATGAAACAAGAACACACCCTAAGGAAAACGAAAGATCTTGTTGGAGAAAGTGCCTGAGGGTGCTATGTTGTTTCTTTTGTATTTGCAAGTCTTGCTTTAAAAGGGAGAAGAAAAATAAAACAATAAAGAGCAAAAATATTAAAAGGTCCTCCAGTAAAATCGTTAAAAAAGAAGAATCCTTTTTCAAGAGGCTTTGTGGTAGAAAAATAAAAAGAGAAAAATCTGTAGTGAAACATGATAAAGAAGAGCAAGATTTAAGGACAAAATCCGCACCGTTCCCTCAACCAGAGGATTATGATTGGTGGACCAAGTATAGGGATTCTGTAGAGGTGATAAATTAATAGATAAATCATTTCTTTGTCTCCTTTACTATGAATTTCAGGGTATCAACGAGCAAACATCCGATGCAGACCCTCAAGACATCCTAAAGAGACGAAATAGCACATTAAAAGTTTCTAATCCTTTTCGTAACAACAGCCAACTAATTCTTAACTCTTAAAATCATTGTGTAGGTCTATCCAAACGAACTCGAGCTCCAACCAGAATTTGAAGGCTTCACCGACATTTTACAATCCTTCCAAATGTACAAAGGCAAAAGAACCGGCGATGAAACAGTAGATGAAGAAAACATAACTGGAATATTTAAGGGCGCCATAAAAATCTATCGGTGGCCACCGCCAAATCAATGTGATTATGTGACACCAACTGGACTTCCTTTTAAAAATGGGGCCTTCCAAGAGTTTATTTCCAACGAACCTCTTAATTTTCTAATTAGGATTTATTGCGTCAAAGGGATTAACCTTAGACCTAAAGATCTTAATGGATTATCGGATCCTTATATTTGTATTAAAATGGGAAATCAGTCCATAAAAGACAGTGATAATTATGTTCCAAAACAAATTAATCCTGTTTTTGGAAGGTAACACAAGCTTTTGATGTTTCTTTAAGTAATTTTAAGATTCTAAACGTTATCTTTGTTTATTGAATTAAAAAAGGAACTTAAATTTTGCATTTGATGTTTTATATCAAAGTAAAGTTTCTTTGGATAATGTGGAAAGAATTTATTTAAAAACTTTAACTATGATAAAAATAAGTTTAAAAGCTGCGTTTAAAATTTTGTGGAGAAATAAGATATTGTTTTGAGATCAAATTTCTGATGATTTAGTTACTCGTTTGGGAAAAGTATTTTAATGGATTCCAAGAGTTCGTCATATTATAAACGTCGTCTGCACAGGGATTTGAACCACTGACCTACCGCTTCTACATAATTCATTGCAATACATTAAAAACAAAGCATTTTAAACGATGGAAAAAATCTATTTCTGCATTTTAGGTGTTTCGAATTAAGAGGAACTTTTTCGAAAGACCACACTATTACTGTTGCGGTTTGGGATTGGGATTTAGCAACCCCGGATGATTTGATTGGGGAAACCAAAATTGACATAGAAAACCGATTTTATTCACGTCACAGGGGCAACTGTGGCATTGCGTCTACGTACGAGTTGTAAGTCAAACATATTTTTTATCAAGTCCAGTAAAAATAAAGGGACCTCTCTAACGCAGAAAAGGATACTGCCAGTGGAGAGATAACGAACGACCAACTCAAATTCTAGAATATATCTGCCGAAGAAATCATATCGATCCACCTAAGTACGGCGACTCTTCTGTTCGAATCCTAAACAGGGAATTTGCTCCAACTCAAGGTAAATACAGTACAACGAACCTTTCTATATTTTAATTAGCACAGTTAAAATTATAAAAGCAGATGTTATACAAAATTTGTTGAATTTTATTATTTTAAATATTAATTATAAATAACAGAATGAATCAGTATATTAAGCGCCATCTTTTCGTAGGTGAGCGTTCTAACATCGATAAAGAGACCCTGGCGTTGTGTGCACTCAGGCATTGGCAGGAGATACCTTTATTGGGCTGTGATTTGGTTCCTGAACATATTGAAACGAGGTCGCTTTATCATCCTGCAAAACCAGGAATTGAGCAGGTACCTTTCATTATTTAACGTATTCTCTGTCTAATTCTCTTGGACCAATATTACTGAAATTTCAAATATTAAAGAATTCTTCGCAGCAAGTGATAAAACAGAATTTGTCTCAAAATCAGTAATTACTTGTATTTTCTTCTTGTTCTGGATGTCTATCTTCAGGAAATTTCCTGAAGCATAAACTAACCGTACAGTTTTCACTTTTATCTTTTCGTAGTCAGCTACCAAAATATTTTTTTTATCTGTTTTAAAATACGCCACTTATTTTGGTTTTTAGTGTAAAATAAAAATATTTATTTATTAAAATCAAAAACTGTGTTTGAAATATTTAATTTAACAAACAAATTATATAGCTGAAAAGAGCAATTACAAATATTACCTAAAAGAATTTGTGTTACGAACATAATTATAAAAGTCAGTGGATATGGTAATATCAGTTCTGCCTCAATGCTAAATCATGCAGGATTTAAAAAAAAACTCAATATCTTAGCAAAATATTGAAAAATACTAAATTTAGCCATATGTTAAAAATTTTAATTGATTTTTGAGCCCTTTTAAAAATACTATTTCACTTGATTTTTCAATCTCCTTTTAAAGGTATTATGTTTTACCTTTATTTTAGCGAATTCTTTTATCAGTTTTGCCATTATTTATATGAAACTGAGGCAAAGGGAGATCTTTTTAGTATTTGTTTATATAATTAGCTAAAGTGATTTTACCTAAATTTTTGAGGGGTGATATTTCCCTCCCTGGAAGTCTTTACGAATCAGCATCTAGTTAATTCACCATGGTTAACTAAAATCTTCAAAATTCGGTTGATATTTTAGCCTATTTTTAAAACAAAATACCCCCCCCCTCCCATTTTTAAGCATCATAAAAATGTACCCGATCTTTTAAACGTCAAATAAATAGATTGTTTTTTTAGTACCTATGTAGAACAAATGGCCATTTTAGTCATAGTTTAACAAATTTTAGTTAATTTCGATCCTTTTTTAAAACACTAAAATACCTACGTTTTGACCTTTTAAAAACAAATTTTCAACTAATTTTTGCTTGGTTTTTAAAACCAGAAAACCACCCCATTACTTTTACATTTTAAATTAAATAGGCCTGCTTTGAAGACTTGTTAAAAGCCATCACCCACCCACTTTTGAAATTGATAAGATTTAAATAAGTTTTACAGTTACAGGGAAAGGTTCTGTAGCGTAATGATTAGCGTCTCTTAACACTGAAAATCCAAATGCTTTTTGCTTCTTCGTCTTCTCCTGGTACCCTTATTGAGCGCCGGAGCTTGTGACCTCTTCCTACTAATGTCCATGATCCTTCGAAATTTACAGACTTATTATTATTATTATTTTTTGTTTTCCATATTATTTGTTTTCTGTTCCTTGTGCTGGAGTATCCTTTTACCATTTTTATATTTCATCATCTGCAGCTTCGCTTTATTTTTTTTACTTTGTGCTCCTGTTTCTCTGTATATATCGAGTCGCTTTATTTTTTTTCCTACTTCTTCTTGTTGGTAATTTTAATTTATTTTAATTTTTGTTGTGTTAAATAACTATTGTTTTTATTTTATTTTATGGTTCTCTTCCTTTGTTCTTCCTGATTCTGTAATTGCTATTGATTTTCTGTTGGTTGATTCTTCCCTCCACTGGTTTTATTTCGTTTTTCGTTTATTGGTGCAAGTAACTAATTGTGGTACTAATTTTAGTATGCTTTAAGTTGGTGTACTTGTTATTTGTTGTTTCCCTTTTAGATATAAATTTTCCTGTTTAATCTTATTTATTCTTAATAAATGAACGAATAACGTCTTCTCCACAAACTGTGGCGAAGACGTTATTCGTTCATTTATTAACAATTTCACTCCACCATAAATATGGATTTCAACCAAATTATTTATTCTTGCTTGTATTATATCTAATTTACCTTTAATGCGCTTTTCTATTTCTACAAGACTATTCAGTCCTTCCAGTTTTTTTTATTTATTTCTTGTAACGTTGATTCCATTCTAAATCTTCTGTAATTGATATTTTTTGTATGGTGTTTAGTTAGATTTTAGCAGCCCACTTTCTCATTTTGTTTAGCGTATTTGCCGTCTGGTGTTATCTCCACTTCCTTATTATGCCTAATTTTGTTAATTATTATACTGTATTTTCTAAAGGATTGTGATGGCGAGTTTGACATTTTATAATTCTTTATTCGGATTTTCGCCACCAGTTTCTAAAATGAAATTATATTAATTAACTAATAACAACAATAACATTTAACGTTTCAAAAACAAGTCTATCTCCGTTTTCAAACAATTCAAAACGATTTAAAAACGTTAACTCGCACTCAATACACTGAAAAAGTTAATGTACGTATGGTTAGGAATAGTTGAAAATAGGCTTATCGGTCAATATTTAATTGACGGAAATCTCACTACAGTCAAATTTTTGTAGCTGTTAATGAACGACATCATCATTCCGGCACTAGAAAACTTAAACATGTGGTTTCAAATGGATGGAGCCTCTCCGCATTCCACAAATGCTATTACAAACTTTCCAAACGACAGGTTTCCAGGACGCTGGATAGGGAGATTTCAGAGATTTGGTTCCGTACCGTGGCCACCACGGTCTGCAGATTTGTCGCCCAACGACTTCTTTGTCTGATGGGAGGACCACCTAAAGTCAAAAATTTGCACAAATGTTCCAATACAAAGTGTTGATGAATTAAAAGATCGCATATGTACCGAATGCAATAGGTTGAATCCAGACTTTCTCGCGAATGCGCGTGTTTTTCGAGACCCCTTAGGTTACTATTTAGAAGTACAAGGTGGTCATTTTGAACACATGTAACTATTTCCGTTTTTATTTTCATTTCTGTTTTGAATTGTTGATATTTTATGTTTTAGAATGATCGTTGAATTAAAATTATTTTGATATTCTACTAATTTTGATTTATTTACAAACACCACATCGAACATAACATTTACACACCATAAAAAACTAGGGTCCCTAAATGTTGATCATTCGAAGCCACAGAGACGTTTAGTGTATAGTTGGTTGCCTAAATATCGGAGAAAACAATGCGTTGATGCGTTCTAGGTGGAATGTCTACTAAAAAGAAAAATTCCCTGTATATGTCCTAGGGTTCTCCCCGATCCAGAATCTGACTCTCATGAGAGTCAAAAATAAAATAACTGTCAGGAAAACATACTTTAACCCATTGTTTAGTTTTTCTTACCTAGTATTGATTTGTTGAACATCGTTAATGTTTGGTCGTAAAATCGCTGGCAACAACACAATGCATTTTTGCAGTTACTGGTTACCCTGAAACTGAAATATGCATCCAAGTGCCGATTCTCGTTTCGTTGGGTATAACGTCAACTTTAAATAATATTCAATTGGTCACCGCTTGTACATTCTATCAACATTATCCCCAGGCCTAACTTTAATCCGTAAATTGCCGCATTTGAGTTTCGTTGACTACCTGCAAGACACGTTTCCAACAACATTCATCATTGCTGGTCTTATCTTTTTGTTTTTCCTTTAAAAATCTTTCAGTTGGTTGAGTTTGAACACGTTCACGCCATGCCTTTCTTCCATGTTATACTATAAAAATAAAAGATAAAAAAATCGGTATACATCTATTATATTGTACAGTAAATATTGTTCATACAAAATAATTGTGATTTTTAAATGCACACAGAAAAATAATAAAGTTGCAAATAATATGGCAGGGACTGAAGCATGAGAGCTGCGCCCAAATAAGAACCTACATAACGGAATTACAGTGGTTCAAAAAGGGTTGATTTGACTCTTGTATAACTGGTTTCATATACGAGTAGGCGCATTAGTGCAGTGAAATGCTGATGTATCTGTAAAGTTAATCTTAGGTATACGACTTTAGTAGGCTTGTATTAAGTAAGGCCGTCTTCAACCGTAAAATAGTGAAACTGTAACTTAGATATTTCGCTTCACAGGAGCATGATCAAGAAACTAATTGAAGGAGCATTTTCAATATTCTTTTCTCTAGCGCGATATAAGACAAACAATTTTTTTTCGAAGATGTGGATGTGAGCACGTTGCACATAAAAATGTGAATTAATTCAGATAGGTAACATAATTCAGATTTATATATTTGGTTACGGCAGTACGATACCTTAGAATATCTTGTGAAATTAGGTTTTGAACTTTGTTATTTTTGGTTTTAGTTTTTTTGAAAATGTCTCGCAGCTTATTTATATACCTAATTCCGCAAAATATGGTTTTTGCATTCAATTTTTTGTATTATTGTGGAACTGCACCAGTTTACGATGCACGCTGCTATCACCATCGCCCACTAACTTTATATATTTGATACAGTACATTTCCACGGATTTTTGGAAACCAATTATTGCAGCCTCCATTCCAATTTTTATAACAAGTGTGCTCTGGATCCTTCCGTGCACATACTGAATAAAATTTATTTTTAAGGCTCTACTTTCCTTAACGGAAATATTGATAAAAATCGCAATATTTTATATCACTTTTGTATTGTGGCTTTATTATTAAATTTGAAGAGCTGGTCGACACTTATAAAGGTTCTGTAGAAGGCAAGGTAGTGATGTGTTGATATGTTGATGTCAAAAGGTCAATTAATTTGCTGTAATTAATCGAAAACGTCCTATAATTTCTGCAGTTTCTTTCGTTTATTTGTGATCGAAACCAAAAAAAGTTTGAACAAACTGACAATGATTAGCACGGGCTACTGAGGTCTTCTAATAGATTTTTTTCATCAATGTTTATTGAACATTTATATCGCAAAAAGAAAATTGTATTTAGGCAACCAGTTAAACATAATGTTTTGATTTTTACTTTCCCAATTTCTGCAATCTAAGTTGCCTAACGTAAAAAGCATTATTTTAAAGCGTTGAGTGGCTTGTACTGCGCAACCTATTATCTGTATTTGAAATCCCTAAGAGATAACATAAGAAATTATCCTCTAGGCTCTCCTTTACTTAAAATACATTCGTAGTTTACATTTTTTTGGTTTCGATCACAAATAAACGAAAGAAACTGCAGAAATTATAGGACGTTTTCGATTAATTACAGCAAATTAATTGGCCTTTTCACATCAACATATCAACACATCACTACCTTGCCTTCTACAGAACCTTTATAAGTGTCGAGCAGCTCTTCAAATTTAATAATAGAGCCACAAGTGTGATATAAAATATTGCGATTTTTGTCAATATTTCCGCTAAGGAAAGTACAACCTTAACCGCCATATACAACACCTTTGTTGTACGAAGTCCAACTATGCATGCAACCCCTGATAAGGCATTGTAATTAGTGCGATATGACCTTTTACTCCAGGCTCCGTCAGCTACTACTGCAATATTTGGACGCCCTTCATCATCTACGTCCCCTAGTTCCACCGCTGGCTTTGCCTCTTCCTCCGCAGCTTTCTTCATAGCTCAACCGCAAATTTCATCATGGTAGACGGCGTAAGTAGCACTTAATGGACTAGGAATATCTAGCGCCGCAGAAAACTCAGTGGGTTGGCTATATCCGGCACTGATTGACACAATTGCAGATACGGCTGATAAATTAATGTTCATCCGCAAATTTTCGGAATTTTCCGTTGAAATTGTCTCTGATTTATGACACACTGTACATTTAACAGTAAACAGAGATACAAAACCTTTACCTCGTTTACTAACAATATTCATATCAAAAGGATTTCAAAGGGCTGAAGAAGTACGCAATATCTATGATTCTACGACCACTAATTTCCGACTGCTGTTCTTGTTCTTCTACTTCGTTGCTTCAGTTTCTAAATCCGGCAAAGAGTCTGTTGAAGAACTCCTTAGTATGATCGGAAACAATAGAATTTGAAAAATATCAGTCCTCGTCTTCCGAGGAGAATATTTCCCTCTCGCTTTGGAAAATCTTTTCGTTTTCATTACAACTGCTTTCGATAGAAGACACTGACATATTCAATACTACTTCTTCATTCGTGGGAAATTTACACGGTGCACAAACTGTGCGCGTCCTTTGTTTTGCAGCAGGAATTCTCTTCATTTTTTGACTAACACTACATCCCTTTTTTTAGTCAACCGCAAGCGCTTCTCATTTACACGCTCTTTACGGCCCATTTTTCAAAAGCAAGAACGTCTAACTGACTCACAGGCAATAAATAACTAGCGTTCTGTCCGTTTTCTTGTTGACTATTCTACTAATGGTTTAACATATAATACACGCTTCCCATGATCAAGAAAATACAAGCAGTTATTATTTTATGTTCAGTTTCACTCAAAAGTTAAAATGCAGGGTTCTGGCGTTAGAGAACAATTTCATTGTTATGTTGCTAATCCTCTGTGAGCAAAGAGATGCGAGCAGGACCTATTAGCATATTTCTGCGAAAGAATTAAACCAGGTAGAGGAGGATGGTGGATTTTAGCTGACTAAATACAAGCCTTAATGGGCAGACTCGGCGATATTTACTAGGGATAGATTGATGTTTTACAGCATATAGATAAATAATTGCGGTTTTAAATTAGAATATTTAAACTTATATTTAATAATTAAGAACATCTCAGCACTAATAAATTTCTAATTTGTAGTAAGTAATTATAATGTATCAATTAATAATACGAGATTCAAAAATGATGTCCATTTTCTTGAACTCTATATTTGAAATGTTACATCGATGATTAAATTCCCAAAGTTACGTGGATTTAAAAGCGTAATTAGATGAAAATTGGCAAAATATCCTTTTTTTGTGAAACCAGATTTGGTCTGAGATCAGATGACCGTCGAATTAGGAATTTAAAAGGTCGAGGTAGACAAGTCCGACTGCAAACTGCCAGATTTGTCCCAAAATATAAAGGACAAACTGCAATGTTCTGAGGAGGAATTATAATAGGAGAAAACCCTCCGTTGGTTCCCATATGGCAAAGTTTAACAGGAGGCATGTATGTTGATTTGGTGCTAGAACCCATAGTTAGTCTGTGGAGAGGTGATGCAATGGTAAACAATTTAGTTTTCATACAGGATAATGCCCCTTCACATACCAGCAGCGTTGCTACAGAATTACTGGAAACAGAAGCTGCTACTGTTCTGGGATAGCCTGTCTACTCAACTGATATTAATCCGATTGAGCATGTGTGGGACTTCAAAATCAGTTATATTTTTCTTTAACCAACCACTTCAATTCTTTAATTTTTACATTCTTTGTGAGTTTCTATTAATTTCAAGCATTTGCTACATTTTTTTATTGTTAATCAAACTGGTTTAGTATAAAGTGCTTTTCATTTTCCATTGGAAATTTTTCAGAAATACTTAACAAAATCGGAAAAACTGGGTAAATAGAAGTACATCAATAAGTTCCGTAACTGCTATTATCATTTCACCGATATGTATACCAAATTTAGTTCATTTAAGAACCGCTGACGTGTATATGAATCTTCTAGCTATGCTCTGATCCTCCAGTCATTCATGAAACTTTCTGATTTTTTTCAATCTAACCATATTGCTTTATATAATTGATAACAGATTGATCATAACTGATAATTTTTGATTGCATGAAATCCAGTGACAGTTATTTGTAACTTGAAATTCATTCATTGTCCTCCAAATATTTTGATGGTACAGGTTAGTTGAAACAACTAATTTAATCTTTTTACTAGCTCCAATGGTTCTTCTGCAAGAGATTTATGTTTTTGATAAGATCTTTAATGTTAGAATATTTTGATCCTCAGTTTTGTTAACAAATGACTATAATCCATTCAGAAAACTCCCGTGACGTTTACGCTGTCAAATGAAAATTTGGGAGTGTACTTTATGTACAGAACCTATCAACTTTTTTAGTGAATGTACTTAACGTCAAACTGAAATGTAAGGTTATGATAAATCATTTGTCATTTTCGTAAAATTAAGTAGAACAAGGTAAAAATGGGTTTATTAATAATACAAGTATGATAATAAACTTCGTTGGTGCTTCTGTTCATCCATTTCTCTAAAGATTATGAATTATAAAACGTAACTTGAATAATAAATAATTTAAGTGTCAAAGTGAAAACAAAAAAAAACAAAAGCATTAAATTTAAATTTAAAGGTGCGCCAATCTCAAATCTAAAAGTTTTTAATAGCCTAATAGGGATTTTCATATTAACCAACACATGGTGACTTTTATGTCACAGGAGTTTTCTGAATGGATTATAGGTAACTATTAATTAATATATCTACTGTAATTATCAACAAAATTCTTTAGTACATCCTCATAATACACACACCCAGTGGCAGCTCGTGATAATTTATTTTGGGGGGCTCTAGTTGCTGAGAGAATATAAACAAATAATAATATATGTATAATAAACACTCACCAGTTGCTAAGCAATTCCATACAAATAGAAAAAAGTTTTATACAGGGTGATTCGTGAGGAACCCCCCATATTTGGATAATGTGTTCAGGGAACTAAAAGAAACAAAAAAAGTATAATAAACATATGGTCAAATTTCAACAGTTACTGAGATATTGTGAAAATAGTTTTTAATCAGGTGGCCTTATTAATCGCTTCCCGCAACGTTGGATTGGCCGTGGGGGTTTTCAGAATTGGCCACCAAGGTCACCAGACCTCACTCCTCTAGATTATTGCCTTTGGGGATGGCTGAAATCATTAGTTTATAAAACAAAAGTAAACACATGAGAGGCACTACTCGGTAGAATAACTAACTGCGCAGCACTTATCAGAGATAATCAGCGTGCACTTCAACGAGCTACCCGTCGAATTTACAAACGAGCTAACGCATGCATCGAGGTGAACGATGGTATTTTTGAGAATTCAATTAATTAGTTTGTATTTTATGTTACGAAATAAACACTTTTCATTCTTAATGCATTACAATAAATTCACCTGATTAAAAAACTAATTTCACAATATCTCGGTAACGGTTGAAATTTGACCATATGTTTATTATACTTATTTTGTTTCTTTTAGTTCCCTGAACACATTATCGAATATGGGTGGTTCCTCACAAATCACCCTGTATACAGACGTAAAACACACACACATACACAACACAATAATGCCTTAAAAATATTACTGTTTATACACAAAATCTAGACTCCTGTCTTTCTGAGAAATAAAATGTTCGATAACTTTTTTGTGAAAATTGTTTATGTTATGGATTAAGTTCTTATTTACTGACATCATTGCTAGGGCATTGAGGCGTTCTTCATCCCTAGTGTTCCTTAAAAATATTTTTATCCTTTTAAGAGGTGACAAACAACTCTCTGATTCAGCAGTAGACATTGGAGTTGTGACAATAATTTTTAGTAATTTCACTGTTTCGCTAAATGTTTCATTTAAATCATTTTCAGACAGCGAAGAAAGTATGTTTAAGCCACCTATAATATTTTTAAAATCAGTTCTATAATACATTACCTCTAACTCAGTCTTTAATTTGACGTATTGTAACATTGGATAAGATTCAGCAACTGAATTGAAAATCGAGATCGGAAATTTCTTTGAATAACTAAGAAAGTTATCTACATTTACTAAAGATGCGGCTTCTAAATGATCCCCATATGACAACCTTTCCTTTATCTGAAAAATTATTACATCGCACACTTCTTTAGCGATTACGGAATTTTTATTTTCAATATTAACTTTTTTCCGTTTTCTCTCAATATAAATTATTTCTTCACTTTCAGAATACACTTTATATTTAGTCCAGTCAATAAAGCGGAAAAATCGTCAAAACTTCTAAACCCGCAAAAACAGAACCGATTTTGATGAATTTTTTTTTTAAATGTTTGTTATACTAAATTATTCAAAATCAGAAACATTTCAGCTGGCGCTATCAATTATTTATATTGTTTAAATAATTAAAAAAAAAAAATTTGACAATTTTTTTTTCGATGAAATTTTTACAAAGTATAAGTGACTAATTTTGAAAATTTAGTTTAAAAAATAATTTTTGAATTAAAAAGTTTCAAAATTTCCATTGAAAAATGTTAATTATTCAATCATTCGGATGCAAGAATTGAATTCCAAATTTGAAATTTTTGAAAAAACTTTGTATAATTTGTGTATCTGCACTCTCTTGTTCTTTGCGAATGCAACAACAATTAACTGTAGAGTCTACAGCAGGGGTCGGCAACCGGTCGATCGCGATCGACCTGTCGATCTAGCGACAATTTTCAGTCGATCTTATAAAGAAACCGATATAATATTAAAGGGCGATCTTCGATAAGAATTTGCATTTTATAATTATTTTGAGAGCATGGGAATTTTAACGAAAATTTTCCGCTGGATTCAGTTATAAGAAAAGAAAAACTTCAAAGTATGAAAGCTTCACTATCGTCAGAGCAATCGATTGTTACCAAACAAACAGAGAAGAAAGTCGCTGCTACCATAGCTTCATACAAAGTTTCTCGTGTGTTAGCTAAGAAGAAAAAACATTTACTGACGGCGAATTCTTAAAAGAAGCTTTTACCAAAGCTGCAGTAGAAGTTTTTGCTGACTTTAAAAACAAAACAGAAATATTGGGTGCCATTGATTCTATTCAACTCTCAAGGCGCACAGTTACTCGTCGAATTGAAATTATGGCGTCAGATTTAAGCAGTCAATTGAAAACAGATATGGAATCATGCTCATTCTTCAGTTTACAGATGGATGAATCCAATGATGTGGTTGACACTGTGCAGTTAAGCATCTTTGTGAAAATAAGCTTCGATGATTTTTCAGATAAAGAAGAATTTTGGAAAATTATACCCTTGACTGGAAGAACTACCGGAAAAGATATTTTTCTGCATTCAAGGACTTTGTAATTAAAGAAACCGTACCTCTTCAAAAATTAGCTAGTATATAACCACAGATATTGCTCCAACTTTGACCGGTCTTCATAATCAAGAAGACGAATTGTTCCCTCCATTTCTTCGTTATCACTGCATAATTCACAAACAAGCGCTTTGCGGAAAATTCTTAAATATTGACAACATTGTGAAATTGGTAGTAAAAATAATTAACAGCATTAGATCTCATGCTTTAAAACAGCGATTATTCAAGGAGCTTACGGAATAATTGGAATGTTAGTATGGAGATTTACTTCTGCATGCGGATATTCATTGGCTTAGTAAAGGCAAAGTACTTTGGCGATTTAAGGAACTACTTCCACAATTTTTTTTTATGGAGAAAATGGATATTAGCTACGTAGAACTGAATGATCCAAAATGGCTAACAGATTTTGCATTTCTTCTTAACGTTACAGAAAAACTTAATGAAATTAAATTTAGAACTTCAAGGAAAAGACAAAAAGATTATTAATATTATGATTTCTGCAGTTCAATCGTTTTGTGGAAAGTTAGCATTCTAGAAGACCAATATTGAAAAAGGCAAAGTCAAGCATTTTCCTGATCTGCAAGAAGCTATTAATAATTATAGAATGGAAAACTTTGATACCAAAAAATATATACAGATTATTGAACACTTGAAAGTCGATTTTACAAGAAGATTTGAGGAATTTAGGAAGCTAGAACCCATTGCTAGATTTCTTTCAAATCCATTTTCTCCCTGCGACGTTAAAACTAAAACTCAAGAAATAGCTGTTTTTAGTCAACTGAATGCTACTTCACTAGAAACGGAAATTATTATCATACAACACGACGTCGAATTGAAACCGTTTGCTACAGCCGATCACATTTGGCGCTCAATCAATTTGGTCTGTGTTGCAAAATATCCAGTACCTACTTCGGGAAGCTGCCCTTCGTACAAATTCCTTTTTTGGTTCCACTTATTTATGGGAGTCGGCTTTTTCAAACATAAACTTTTTGAAAAACAAATTTTGCTGGCGAATGACCGATGATCATTTGGATGCTACTTTGAGGACTGCCATTTCACAGTACACTCCAAAATACAGAAAATTAGCTCAAGAAAAACAGTGCCAGGCTTCACATTAGATTTAAAAATTTAGATTTAAATAATTGAATATTTTACTTTCTGTTCTTCTAATAAAAAAAGAAATATGTTTTAGAAATATATATTTTTTTTATATTTTGTGTTTCATAGAGTGAAAATATTAACCATTAACCTATGTATAAAGGTATGCCAACTAGGAAAGGGCGATCGCAAAATTTTCCAAACTTGCTAGGTAGAACGAAGATCAAAAAGGTTGCCGACCCCTGGTCTACAGTATCTTGTTGCTGTTCCTGTAACATATAAAAGAATGTTGGAAAATGTTTTTAACACGTATGATTTTAAATATGAGGATCAAATTCAAAAGGAAATAGCTGTAAGACAGGAAATATATTTCTAATAATTTAAAAAGATTTCATTACATCCAAAGAATAATTTAACACAAATTGTTTTTGCAAATAATCTTAACGACGAGCATGACATGCGGAAAATTTAGTGAAAAAAGTACTGTAGAATTAAAAATATTACACTTAAAGGGCTAAAATTTTTAGAATCGTTAAATCAATACGTCCCAAATAAGAAAATAAAATTTAGTTAAGATTGAGTACTTATTTATTAAACGGGAAACATTTTTTAACGGATATGCAACGCAAGGGAGTTTACTGTAATGATCAAAATTACAAAGAAATATGATTTTACAGCATATAAATGTATTGTAATAACTGTAATAATGTAATATAAATGTAACATAATAATAAGAATAATAATTCGATTCTTGAAAATGCATAAGCAAACTTAAAAGCAAATATAATCCAATTATTTTCAAGACAAACCAAGAATAAATGACATATAATTACTTTTCCATCGTGTTTTTACTTGTCTCTTTGCACTTCTAAATTTTAATCAATAATTAAGTTCTCTTCTACAATTTTCACTAATATTTTCAATATTTAGTGTTAAAAACTTATTTTAACAGATTAATAACCTCAAAACACACGCGTTCACTCCGAAAATCATGGTGAAACATCAGGAGTTTGACTTTGAATTTCTCTACCTGTGATACAAGAGGTCGATTTCTTGTGCGTGTTTAGATATTCTTATAAAAGTATTGATTTTTTCAGTTGACAATATACATATGTCTATATATTTGTATATTATCTTCTTGCATCCGACTGATTGAATATTAACATTTTTAAATGGAAATTTTGAAACCTTTTTATTCAAAAATTATTTATTATACTAAATTTTCAAAATTAGTCACTTCTAGTTAAAATTCCATCGAAGAAAAAAATTTTTTAATAATTTTTTTCTTTTTTATTGTTTAAACAATATAAATACTTGATAGCGGCAGCTGAAATGTTTCTGATTTTGAATAATTTAATATAACAAACAATTTAAAAAAAAATCATCAAAATCGGTTCTGTTTTAGTGGGTTTAGAAGTAAAAACCTTCATTGACTCGACTAATTGTTTTCGGTCATTTTGTACACAAAACACAGGACACGGAAACAACGAATTCGAATAAATCTCAAGCTGGGCACGGGGGCAACGGCACCGTAACCACAGAATAAACTCTATTACGTTAGTTAGCTAAACCAAAGTGAAGAGTGTGGAGTGGTCAAAATAAGGGGAGCGGGGGTGAACTCGAACACGCTAACTAGCAAGTAAAATTTCTATTTTGCTGTATATTTAAGTGCAGCGCCAAAGAGTTCGGGTGTTATTTATTCAAAATATTGTTTCAATAAAACATAAATACGCGGAAATGAGTGGCAAAAAAGGTGGTAATTGGTGGTCAACGCGAAAATGCAAAAATAATTAGTATATAATAAATTAGTATCAATTTTTATAATGTCAGCTTCTGCAAGTTTATTTGTTTTAGAAATTTCCGTTAGCACTCAAACATCACCTCGAGCTGTGCCTGAAGTCAGCAGCACTTGCACCCCCAGAAAGCAGAAATTAACGATTAAAATTGAAAACCATACGCTAAGTTACTTGCTGAACCGACGTAGCTCCGCCTTGTGCTGGCAACATTAACATCAAAGTGCCGCGCGGTCTGGTCGCTTCTGTTAAGAGTATATTCTGTGCCGTAACGTAGTAGATCCCAGGTACTGGGACTCTACAAAAGTGAGCCGTCGGTCTAGCTAACTAACGTAATAGATATCTGCAATCTGCAATTTCCGTTCTCAGCTCGTTCTTACATATGGTTTTTATGCAGACGGAGGCTCGTTTAATCTGAGCCCTCATGATTTAAAATATAGGTTGGTGGGTGGTGGGCAGTAAGCGCGTCATTGTCACATCACGTAGCCGCCGCGTCGCAAGGGGTTAATTATATGTGCTATACTGTTATACATTAATAATGTTTCATATAGATATGCCAAATTACTATTGTAATAATAGTAATTAACAATCAATTGTATGTTATAAGTTATAATTAAATAAGTAAATTACTTTTACTCTTTCCTAAGAATGGTTTTGGGAGGCTCGAGCCCTTGAACCCCTATGAAGCAGCCGTCACTGCACACACCATTCATAATCGTTTAGAAAAATCTTAAGTATTCCCATATCTCCGTTTTTATCTTGAATATCAAATAAATAATTAAAAGTCTCCTGAACAATAAATTCCGCTGCCCATTTATTAACAGAAAATCAAGGGTATTTTGTTTAAAAATTAAAATATCAACCGAATTGATGATTTTAATTAACCATGGTGAATTGTGATGGTTCGTTAAGACTTCCAGGGAGGGAAACATGACCCTTCTTAAAATTTAGGTAAAATAATAACTTGAATGTTATCTAATTATGGAAAAAATATTAAAAATAGGTCTGTTTGTCTGGATTTCATAAAAAATAAACATTTAAAAAATGGCAAGATTGATAAAAAATTTGTTGAAATAAACGTAAAATTTAGTACATTTAAGAGGAGATCGAAGAATCAAGTGGAATATGGCTAAATTTTAATATTTTTAAAATGCGGCTAAAATATTGAATTTTTTTAAATCCTGTGTGATTTTTAGCCTTGAACCAGAACTGGTATTAACCCTTATGCACTGTTCTGGGTCTATATGACCCAAAGCGGGTTTCAAGCTAATGTAGTTCTGTAATTATGCTGTGTAAGACTATAGCATGTTACGACTTTTATTTTTTTATGGTATTTTACAAGGTCCACATGTTTGAAAAAATATTACATTTATAATTTTCTTGTAGTAAATATAATTACACTTATTCTGTTCTGGGTCAAATAGACCCTTATATAAAAATACGGGTAGTTAGCAAAGTTTTTTGTTGTTTTACGGTTGATAGTCTATTAGTAACTTTCGTAAGACGCAGTGTGTGCCATTCGGCACAGTGTGCTAGTTTATATAGCAGTTATATACATATTATTCTGCAGTGGTACTCTGTCGCTTTGTCATTTTCGCAACATTTACGCGTTTCTATCAGTTGTTTGCAGTGCTCATTCAACCCTAACTTGCAATAACTGTGCATAATTCCTTAACTTTGAATTGTATTTTAAGTTTTATTTAGCTCAATAAACGATAATTTTCTGTAAAATCCTAATTTTCACCACCAACAGCGTCCCGTAATGAGAAAAAAACTGTGGGTCAATATGACCCAGAACATATCAAGTGTAGGTAAAATCTGAACAGAACACAAGGGTTAATATATCTACTAAAGTTTTTGCCAATAATGCAAAGAGAATCCTAAAGTTAATCATTATAAAAACAAAATTTGCTGAAAGATATACTAACTGAAAACTTTCAAGTTTTTGTTGATAGAGTAAAATTTATTCCTACAGTCCACTCGAACAGAATGTGAATGACAAGAAATGAATAAATGAATGATGGAACGAATGAATGAATGATTAAATCAAAGAATAAAAGAATGACGAGGGAATGACCACTTACATCAACTATTCAAACATTAATTCTAACCAATTCGGATCAATAAAACCCCAAATATTTACAGGGCAAACTTCAGTTATGGATTGATATATTTCCTTGTAGTAGTGATCTTCCGCCCCCAAAACAAGTCGATATTACGCCACGCAAACCTGTTGCTTACGAGCTGAGGGTTATCATTTGGAACACGGAGGATGTAATCCTTGCGGATGATAATTTCTTCGTAGGAGAAAAAATGTCTGATATTTACATTAAAGGGTGCGTCTTGTTAACTACAAATAGATCATACTAGCTAATAATGTTTCTTAAGTTATCAATTATGTTCACTTAGTCTCTGTTACTCTGTTAGTATTAAGGTGAAAAAAACTTTGGGTTATAAGTAATTTCAAAGAAACTGGATGAATAGGATGAACAGGGGAAGCAAGGTATGTTTGTAAAGTCCATCGTTTATATCAATAAACCCTTCCATGAAAGCTTCATTTTTACGTATACCTAATAAAGATTTATGTTTACACGTGCGTTGTTGATGTGTATTAAATTCACAGCGGTGTTCGAAACTAAAAATTTAATTAAGCGTAAACGTAACAATAAAACAAAGATAATCCGTACTACTTTTAGCAAGCATTAAATGTTACTCGTCGTTATTAATTTTTATATAACTTCTTCTTGTTGTGATTATCATGAAATACCATAAGGTTAAAAATAAATTCATTAAAAGAAGGAACAATAAGTAAGTTATTGTTATTAAAAAATTGGTTATTTTCAACAAGTACTAGAGGGACAGATGTTTATTTAATTTCCCATCATTTGAGAATTTGGAATTAACTATGACTTAAGAATTTATTAGTAATTTAAGATAAATGGAAAATTAATAAAAATTTCTAATTTTTATAAAAGAGTAGGTTGTATATCAGATATAACGATATAAGATACGATTAGATGAGATAAAAGGATGTGATATGTTTAGATTTATAAATAATGTTCCAAAATAGTGCGGACTTTTAGTTCGCCTACCTTACAACTTTCAGAACCATGTTATTTTCAGATGGGTTGCAGATCCAAGAGAGTTCCAATGCACAGATGTGCATTATCATTCAACGAGTGGTGAAGGTAGTTTTAATTGGAGATTTATATTTCGCTTCAACTACATAGCAACAGAAAATAAAATGGTTATAAAGGAAAAAGACACGCTATTTTCTATTGATGAAATTGAGCATAAACAACCCTGCAAATTGAGCTTACAAGTATGGGACAACGATACCTTTACAGCGGATGATTTTTTAGGTACTAATTTAAAGTCTGATTTTTTCATTCCTTGAAAATGTTAGAACTATTTTTGTTAATAACATTTGTTAACACAATCCTTTCCATTGTAAATATTTGCATGTTAAATTTATCGTGAATTTGCTCTTATTGTTATTACAGTTCAGATTCAATCTCAGTCGCTCTGGATTTTTAAGAAAATCTGCCACGAATGAGATTCGAACTTATGTCTTTTTGGTTGTAAAAGCCTCCTTAAATTTTGTTAGGAACCATAAGTTTAGATCTTGCAAGGCTACCACGTGGCGCAAGATCCCCAAACAACTGCACTTTAGAAAACATATTACTAACAGCTCCTGCTTTAAATTTGTTCAGAACTAGACGCACGAAGGGCTGGTGGCCCTTTCGGGGTGTGAATCCGAAAACTTTCGAAGAAATTGTTGCCGTAAGCTTAAAAACCTTTTTCTAACACTAATATCTTATACTGTTTCTATGGTGCATAAGAGCTCACTTGTTATGTTTCCTTTAAAATACGCCCTCTCTATAAAATACGTCGTCAATGACAACGTATTTTATAGGCCTTTAAATACTTCGTTGCCTAGCAACCTTCGCATTTTGTGTATTATGACGCGTCTCAAATAATAATTTATTAAAATTTCTAATAATATATTAGTGAAAGAAAATGTCTGATACTAGTGTTAGAAAAAATCTTGAAGACAACTCGTGTTTTATAGTTTAAAAATCTCGGTCTATCAAATCCTCGGCTCACTTCGTTCGCTCGGATTTGAACTACGACCTTGATTTTTAAAGCTTCTATAAAATACTTGTTGTCTTAATAGCTATAATACGTTTAAATACATTTCTGCGTAATTGTTTAATTAATTATTTTAGGGAAAAGTAGAGATGGAATTTGAATTAATTACGGTGGAGGAAGCTGAGAAAATTCCAGCAGGTCTTGGAAGAGCTGAACCTCAACCTTTGCCGTCACCAACGTAAGATTTTTATTTATTTTGTTTGCTTTTGCAGTAGCATAGGTAACGTATTTTTTTATTTCTTATTTTTTCTTCTTACTTTCCTTTCTTCCGTTCTTCTTTCCTTGCCTTTTCTTTCTTACGTTCTGTCTTTAGTTTTCATTTATTGAATAGTTATTTACTACTACTAATTTTATAAATATTTATGAGACTTATTATACTTAGTTATCCAAACTCTTTATTGGTACTTTATTTAATATTCATCTACACTAATCTACAGTGATCAAGTAGTACTTTAGTACTCTTTCGGTTGGCAACGTCTGTCTCTTCATTCTTGCATATAGGACGAAACCTGTTTTTTCTCATTTCAAATTGACGTTCTCCATCTTCTTGATGGTTGTCCACATGATCGTTTACATAACGGCGATTTATCTCTAGTTATTGTACTATTTTTGTTTTGTCCAGTCTAAATTATATGGTCTTTCCAGTTTTCCCCCATCCACTCATTGGTTGTATTTGGCACATGTTTCTTATGTCCTCGCTTGTCACGTGGTCTCTTCTGGCTTTTCCTTCTATTTTTCTTAAGACTTTCATATCTTTTATTTTCATTACCTATCTGTTTAGTAACTTAGGTGTCTCCTCTTGTTTATATACAGGGTGGATGTGAAAGTTTGTGACATACTTTACCAGCGTTAACTACAGAAATAGTGAAGATTTTTCAATAAGTTTCTTCCTAGTTTGATCAGTGGGGTATTAAGAACATTTTTAATTGAGAAAAAATATAAAAGTCGCGTTTTGTAAGCACTCCTGTACTTATGAAACACATATTAAGTTTACGTAAAAAAGTTCTCTTTGCATTTTTAACTCATCAAAGACGTTTATATCCTTTTGTGTATTATTTTTAGGAATGTTTAGAAGATGTGACTCATGAGGCTAATAATCGTATAGTCTTCACAGTTTATCGCATTCAGCCTTTTAGGTGAATTTTAAGCCATCCTGGTGGGATTCTTCCTGTGGATTTTTGTTATTGAATATCGCCGACTTTTTAAAATTCTGAATAGAAATTATCTGGTCCTGCTGTTTTACCATCCTTTACACCTTTTATTGCTATTGTTACTTCTTCGTGAGTAATGGGGGGTCCGCTTTTGCAGTTGGTGTTGATTGAATTTTTGCTTCTCTCTTGTTCAACTAGTATATTGCCATAATTTTCTGTTATGCATTCAACTCCCGTAGGTCTGTACAGTCCCGCTGCTTCTTGGACCCTTTTGTGAAGATTAAATAATTAAATGAGTCGTGTTTCCGTTCTAATGGTTCATTCATTACATTGTTCTTCCATCCACGCTTTCTTGGCCTTTCTAATGGCTTATTTTTCTGTTAATTTGTTTGTAGCTGGTATTATCCTTGCTTTTAGCTTTTCTTCTATTCTCCATCATATTTAGTATGTTATCGGTCACCGATCTCTTCTTTTTTACCTTTTTTTGGACGAAGGTATTTAACGAGAATTTCATCGAATTTTAATCTGCCGAATTCTGCCCATGCTAGGCCTGTTCTTCTAACAATTTTAAATTTTAACTGACTGATTTTCTTTATTTAGTTTTAGGATTTGTCCTATTTGTTGATTTTTTTTATAGTGGAGTTGCTAGTAACGTTTCTGGCTTCATCAGTGTTCATTATTATTTTGGTTTTCTGAAGCTTCGTTGTCAATCCTATTTTTTCTGATGCTTCTGCCAGTTACCCCATCATAGTTTGCAATTCTTCACATATTATGGAACTAGTACTATATCATCCGTAGGTAAATCTAAGATAGGTTAATTTTCTTCCGTTGATGGTTACTCCAAATTCCAGTAACCACGTCAATTTACCTAGAAAAATTTGCGGAAGTTTTGATATTTGGTGATTCTATGTACCTTGAACTGCTTTTTTCGATTTTTTATTTTGCCACCTCGTATCTTTGCCGCCGACGCCGCTATATTGTAATAAAGTGCGAAAAAAAGAGATTTTTCAAGATATCTCCTTACTCGTTGCTTTTACAGCCAAAATGACTCTGTAATAAATTTAACTACATAATTTTCTCTACAAAATTGGTCCGAACATTTATTTCATAAAACCGAGCCATTTTGGGTAGGAGTCTAACGTGCAGTGAAAAGTAATACCCATTCCACACCACCATGAGGTAGAGCATATGGTGCGTTTTTTTTCTGTGGTTTCCCCAGTAGGCCTAATCCACATATTAATTGCTTAGTGAAAATTACACTAATTTTTTTCGCTTTGATATCCCTGAAGGACCAGCTTTATCTATGTTTCGAAAGCAAACGACAAGAGATTTGTTGGCAGTGAAAGCAGTCAAAATATTGTCACCGTATTTCCGCAGGAGCTCTGCTTTTACAGTTTTTATGTGTGGCCGATAATCGCCTTCAATATTGTCGATTAACTCATCGAGAGAAAACTGACATTCTTTCGAATTCTTTTCAAGATACGAATAAATATACTGCATAGCGGTTTCAACGTCTTCTGCATTTCGTCCTCTTTTTCGCTTTTCTTCCACCAAAGGGGCATGATATAATTTTTTCATGAATGATAATATGATACTGTGCATCAGCTGCAACCAAATCTTGGTCAACTTTGTAATTCTCGTACGCGAAAACGGTTAGTTTTATGAAAAAAATGGTCCTTAATTTTGTAGAGAAAATTATATAGTTTAATTTATTACGGAATCATTTTTGCTGTAAAAGCAACGAGTAAGGAGATATCTTGAAAAATGTCTTTTTTTCGCACTTTATTACAATATGGCGGCGTCGGCGGCAAAGATACGATATGGCAAAATAAAAAATCGAAAAAAGCAGTTCAAAATACATAAAATCGCCAAATATCAAAACTTCCGCAAATTTTTCCAGCTAAAGGCAATATACAGCACGTAATTACTGGACTAATACGTCTTCCACGGTAAAGGTAAATAGTTTTAGAAATATTATGTCGCCCTGACGAACACGTCTCTTAATCGGCATGCTGTTGATTTTTTGTTCAATTTGTATCACGATCGTGACATTTTTGTATATGTTATGTATCAGCTACCACGTGTCCACACTGTCGAAAGCTTTTTCATAGTCTGTAAAGGCGAAGGGTAAAGGTTGGTGATATTCATTCGCTTTTTATTCTCATCGTAAGTAGGCGATCCAATGTGCTTTATCCTAGATGTGCTTGGGACGGTAAGAAAATGGGATTGGTAGTTCTTTGTTTTTATGTAGTAAGATAACATTACCTTTATTCCAGTCGTTAAGGAATCTCTACTTTATGAGGATACTCAGTTAGAAGCATTCTATCCACTTTCTGTTGGTTTTTTTTACGAAAGAAAGTATTCACGGCATAAAGATTATGCTGTTCTAAATATTGCAATAGTCTTTTTCCTTTATCATTCCTTGTGCCATAGCTATAGTTGTCTAAATTAGTTTGGAATGTTTTTTGTTTCTTTCCTTGTTTGGCATTGAAATCCTTCATGATTGGTTTGGTCGGTTCGTCTCTTACGGCTGATGTCACTTCTTCATAAAAGTCTCGACTTCATCGTCCTCGTATTTTATCGTCGGTGCGTGGACCTAAATAATTTTCGATTTTATCTTGTTCTATTCTGTTAGTATATAGGCTACTCTCTCTGAGATGGCGGTTTTAAACTTTGTCACTTGTGATTAAGTTCTTTCTTTATGAGGAATCCTACACCTTCGTATGTTTCATTTTCATATCCTTTGTAGTATAGCCTGAATTTAGGTTTATACACTGTTCTCCTCTTCCCTCTTTTTTAGTTTAGGTGGAGGCCTATTCCACTACTTCATTGTCTATTTGTAATTTGCACCTTACAGAATTGATCATATATTTAGTTTTTGTGGTTGAAATATTCATATTATAGTCTTTACAACTTTGATACATTTTCATCATCATCCTCTGTAATTAATCTTCATCTTCCGCTGTTAATATTGCATCGCCGGCATAGCACACCATCTTTATTTCACCGTCTCGCATTTTGTAACTAGGCTGGGTCTTTAATTCGCGAATGACTTCGGCTATTGCAATCTTTACTTTAACAGTCGTATTACATCGCTAAGCGAGATCCGTTAAGTTGTGCACAAACCATGGCGAATAAAAATTTTCATATTGATACGGAACTACCCTTAAATTTTACTATAAGGTTAGAAATGTACCTTGCAAGACTCTTGTCGAACAAATTGGATGCATCCACAAAGATCTATTTTTGCATCTTTTCGTATGCTGCATTAATCTTTTAATACATAAAGCGGCAACAACGCGTTGTTCGATTCTTTGCAGATTCATTTTTAAACTGATCAAATGGAGGCATGTGAACATAGTCCTACCATCAGGACCACATACCAGATAGAATAGACAGGAAAGTACAATGCTTTGATTGAGAGTACTCCTACATACATTAGCGCTGCATGTGGATGACCGCAACACTACTAACGCTAAAGCGGGAAATTTAAAATCTCTACCACTAAAAATGGTCATTTTAAAAACAACACAAGATAACAACTACTGTATTACAAAGAAACAAAAAATAATAAATACATTTAATAGTTATTAGTATTAGTATATTAACAGTAAAAATTATGCACAGTTCAACAGAGAGTACAAACATTTTCGATCAACTAAATCTCCACCCCAGTCCACATCAGCATATCCAGTAAAAACAGGTGCTTCTATATTTCTTTTATAAATTAGTTTCTTCTTCGAAGTTTGCTTGATGCATCGAAGTATTCTTTTAAGTGATTTCCACAGACCTTCATTTCCCAAATTTTGATATCTGCTTAAATAACTAACTGAGAAACATAAATCAGGACGTGATCCTAATACTAGATACATTAGAGAACCAATTAACAAACAATACCACATAAATCACTAACTTGTTTTGTAGAAATTGCTTTAACATAAAGACAATAATCCTCTTTAGAACGAATAAAACCTTGTTTCATCATAAATTCATTAAATTTCTGATTCCAATATCTTGGTGATTTTTTAAACCGTATAATGATTTACTTAGTTTTAAAACATTATCTTTGTTAATTTTCATACCTTTTGGCACTTCTAGATAAACATCTTCTTTTATATCTCCATATAGAAATGCTCCCTTCACATCCATTTGGTGTAGCCGTAATTGTAGATGATTACTGACTGCTATTAAAATTCGCAATGTTGTTAATTTTGCTACAGGTGCCTAGATTTCTGATAAATCAAAATTTTCTTTCTGTTGAAATCCACGAGGCACTAGTCTTGCTTTGAAGGTTTGAGGTTTACCGTTTTCATTTTTCTTTATCTTAAATGTCCACTTTGTACTTATTTCTGGACAATTTTCTGGTTTTCCTACAAGTGTTTGCAGTTCTTTCTGTATTGCTTTCATCCATAATTCTTTATTTTTACCACATATAGCTTCTTCATAATTTAACGGTTCATCAGGTTCTGCTAAACATGTATTAATATCGTTAATAAGTAGTAGTTTTATAACAATAAAATACGGATTCTTTTAAATAACTATTTATGTGACTAAATATTTTTTTCTACTCCTACGATTGAAAGTTGATCTTTCCACATGATTTTTAATGCTGAAAGCAATTGTTTGTCGAAACTGTGCGACAAAATCCAAAAGTGTGTTGCAAAGTACTTTGCAACACACTTTCAAAATGGCGCCGGTTAACTGTATGGTTTGTTTATATTTGTGATATGTTTATTTTCATAGCAACGGACTTATTTCCATAGTGACCATAGTTTTCATGAGCATACTTAATATTCCACAAAAATTATAAAATTTGTTTTAAAATATTAAATAGTGAATTAAATGTCTTTCTTCTGTAGGAGTAGAAAAAATAGTGTGTAATAACACTTGTTGAAAGTGTTTTGCAAAACTCAAATGAATGCAGCCTTCGACTTCGTCTCAGGCTGCAACCTTCATTTTCGTTCTGCAAAACTGTACTTTCAACACTTGTTATACAAATTACTATTGTCCACGACTAGTCAATAATCTGTCAATTATTCATGTGTTTGGTCAAACATAACTGCTATCCATTACACACTGCCAGCAATGAATAATCATTATTCACGGTGTCATGGTAACATCATTGTCTATGGTGTATAATGAAGGAAATAGGTTATGTTTCTAATCCTACTACTTCGTTTAACATAGTCCTACCACATGGTTTTAGCAGCGTTGTTATTTAAATTTTAATTAAAAATTCTTCGTATTTGTGTTCGTGGACAAAGTATAGTATACGACTCGCTATAATGGCTACTATTCCCTCGGATAATAATAAACATTATCCTCGGTAATAATACCATTCATTATAGCGTCGTGTATAATATACTATTAACAACTTGTTATTTAATTATTTTTACCCGGACTACTATTTTAGTTTTAATTATAAATTTCTTCACGTGATCACTTGATTTTGTATTTGTATTACCAGAGCCATCCCATGGATGACCCCATAACTATTATATTTGTCAGGGCTGGGTTGCATTTAACTTTCTTGTCTATTCTATCTGGTCTGTGGTCAGGACTGATCTATGAGAGCTGACCATCAGCCATCTATCAGTCGCATGTGAAACGACTGTTTTAGTTCCTGTTGTTGACGGTGACACTTGACAATTTAAATTTATTTTTGTACACAAAATAAGGGCCGGGTCGGCCTCGATGGCATTAAGGTTACCATACTTGCCTTATAAACAAAAGTTCTTGGGTTCGATCAAGCTCGATACAAAATTTTATGCGGAAAAATGTCTGAAAGTATACCCTCTTTCCAATACAAGATAAAACCGTAGTCGGTTACCAATACGATGTTTGGTATGGTAAAGATCCCTTCCAAGGATGTAAATCCCTTAGGTTCGGCAAAATTCTAGTCGGGTAGTGCCAATGGAAAAATGCCGTGCGCAACCCGTTGAAATCCTTGGAACTCATAAGCCTAGAATTCGCCCAAGAAATAAACAACCAAAATAAGGAACATATCTTTAGATTTTAACCTTTTTCTGCATTTTCAGCAGTAAAATCATTTTGTTTTACGTGTCTATTAATTCCATGACATTCGTCACATAATCTACTAATTGACGATCTGTCAAATTAAATTTAAAAAATCCGGTTAGTTAGTATTGCCTATAGATCAGCAAAATAATTAGGTACTAGAATTTTACTAACAACCGAAATAATATTACCTGATCTGTACTGTAGTAAGTTTGGTTGCTTTGTCAATTTACATTAATAGCCTTGAAGACTACACTTTTTTGCAGTCTTCAGGATTAGTTAACGTTCCATTCCATCAGACCTAAGGCTTCAGTTTGGATTTAAAATAAGAAAAGTAATACATAAAAGTTAGGAACAAAGAAACATAGCAATAAATAATAATCCTAGTTGGCAAAATAACACAGTTGCAGAGTTTGGATATAAAACTACAGGAAGCAGACTACATAAAACAGATGTGAGACGAAGATGGGCCTTGCATATGGCGGCTGAGTATTTTAGAATGGATACAGGATACGCAAATCTTTGAATATAAAATATACAAAGACGTAAACTGACAAAAAATGTAGTAAAAGTATGAATGCACAAAAATTAGAAGCTGCAAGAAGTAAAATATTACAATACTGACGGTTAAAACAATTTTTTAAATATATATTTTGCAAAGTTCTAATCTATGTAACTAGTAACTATATAAAATAATATGTATATGGCGCCTATAACATTCACTCTCGACCTTTCTCGTGACATTGACATTGACATTAAAATTATACCTTGAATTGGCTACAAATGAGTCATACATGGGGCTTCAAAATAGCGACTTCTGCCGCACTGTATGATATAGCTACTAGAGCGCTACACTCCTTCCAGTTTTATATTTAAAGGTTGCAGATTACCCAATTTTCATTTACAGCATAACAAACCGAAATCATGACCGGCTGTTATCCAAGTTAAGTGTGAACAATGTATACGTATGAAATTTGTAGATGAAGTTTGACTTATTAAATACATTTTGCTTTGCAAGAAGCTTCAGTAAATTACTGAAGCGTTAATTTATTTTAGCTACATCGTTTCTGTGCATTAACAGAACCCGTTAATGCTTGCAAGTGGTTGTGTAAACATACAAAGCGAACGTCATCACATCAACTTGACGCAAAAGACTTAATTTTAGTACAAGAGCTAAGAACGGGTGGGCTAGGAATTTGCCGGTAAATTCAGCTATACACTTCCGTTAAATTATGTATATTAAATGTAAAATCTACATCATACATTAGTGGTATGTTCGTGATTTATATCTGGAATGATTTATAATTACGGTAACACAAGGTCTTTTGATTTTCAAGTTTAAACGAAGTGGAAAATTGAGGTGATATAATGCTAAAACAATAATTAACTGTATCTGCATCTCTTATCGCCGAAGTGGCCGAGTGCTTAAAGCATTCGACTAAAAACGCGAGCGGTCTCGGGGTCATACTCGAGTCGGATGCTAAGCGAGTAGCCTATCCAGTCACTGAAAATAATTGGGAACTGAAACACAGTGGTGGATTAGGGAAGGTAGGGGGCTATTGAAGGCGTGATGCTTACCACGCCACCCCGTACGTATAGCGTGATGAACAATGAGAAGCGACTTAGGAGATGTCAATCCTCCATGTTGCCGGCCATGCTACCTCGCGGGGCGCTAGTGCCGATTACCTTTACCTTTATCTACGTCTCTTTCTTCTTCGTATGCTTCTACTTTTCCTTTTTTTCTTTTCTATTTCTTTTTCTACTTCTCGTTCTTTATCATTTTTATTTCTACCACTGCATTAAATTTTAAGAAATTTCTCAAACAATATATTCCGAGTACAAACGAAACCTAATACATAACGAGGTTAAGCCTTCTAAGCAAACTTTTATCCTTTCACAACGCTGGCTGTTGATCTTTTCAGTTGGCGTGTTTTTCCTGCCATTATGTTAATAAGTTCTTGCCTACGTTTACACAATGCTTTTTAGATCCAATCATATTATACGTACGAACTTCACGTGTGTAACAATCAGCTATAATTTGATCATTCAATAAACGGAAAAGGATATTACAAAAATTAATTATTGTCCTATTCGATGTCTTTGTTGGTTACGGTTTGAATCAGTTTCTAAAAAGTTGCGCCAAATGGCATGACGAACCTGGTGTTAGTTTAAAAATTCCAGATACGAAGAGTTTGTCTTCGATGCATTACTTTATAATATTATATAAGTTCGGTAAATAATCAGTGTCGGTTGTTTATCTAGTAAATCACAAAATCTTTCGGTGGGTGGTTAATTTTGACTCAAATTACATTTTACAGCAATGTGTAGTAAATTAATTAATATGCAAAGTGTAATTTTTAACGAAAGTGCATTCTATAATGAAAATGCATCAAGTTCGCAATGTATATTTGGGACTAGGGTTACCACCCGTCCTCCATTGTGGAGGACAGTCCTCCTTTATCACACATCTTTCTCTGTCCTCCTTTACTACAAAAATGTCCTCCTAAATCCTGATGTTTGAAATTGTATTTTCAAATTCATTTTTTTTATCGCATTATGTTGGCAATTGGCAACGTAAGAGTGAGAGAGTTTTGAACACGCAGTCACGCTCACGCACGCGCATTGTATTCATTATGTCTTGTGTTGTGTCTTGTACACTTGTGCTTGTGTCACCTACCATCCTGCCAACCCTGATTCGATTCAAGTAATATACTCGTGCTTTTGGTGTGTAATTGTGTCTTATCTGCGCACCGCACATTCGGGCGCTAAAGGTTTTTTGATATTATTAAAGGATAGTAGCTATACTAAATTTCAAATAATTATCTCAAAACGCAAAATATAAAAAAAGAATTGAAACTTCGCCACCCTGTATATCGAAAATGGCGCGTTTTTGATCATGTGTATATTAAAATTTTTTTCTGTTGAGTACTATCACCATCTATCACCCTCTGAAATATCTGCATGACATTAAGTAACACCCTGTATAGTATATAGTGTGTTTTTTGTCCTCCTTTACAGTTTTTAAAAGGTGGTAACCCTATTTGGGACAGCTCTTAATTGAAATTGGCCGTGACTAAGCGATAAAATAAAGAGTCAACATAATAACGTTGAGCATCAATTTACTGAAGCCAAACGTTGACATCCTCGACAACTAGGAATGAAGAAAACCTACAAACTACGTACGTATTTTTACATTACATAGGCAAGTAACTGAATTACTTTCAAGAAAGGATTGAGTTATATTCTACTACAACAAATGAACAAATTATTACTTTATTCTGCTAAAATACAAATTCAAATAAAAATTATAAAAAGAAAACAATGAGACGTCAAGTAACTATGAAACTCATAATTATGTATTAAAAAACCATTAACAAAATAGATGAAAAAAAATTATCTTTTGGGTGTATTTCGTGGAAAACTGTCCAAATTGTAAAGCTGTTTTTAGAGGTTAGTTATGCCTGTGTTCATTTTCAGCAAGTAGCAATAAAATACCCTAAAAACAATGTTCTACGTCCGTATTCAGAAAATACAAAGGCATTAAGGGCCGATCTTTCAATCTCCTAATAAATCTCCTAATAAGCTATTTGGCAAATATTTTCTATGGAAAGGATTGTATTAACAAAGGTTGCCATAGAAAATAATAGGAGGATAAATTTATTAAGATATGGAAAGACTGGCCCTTAAAATACAATAATAATAAAAACGTAATCGCAAGAATAATTTAGAAGGCTTTAAAAACAATTTAATTACGAACAAAAACGCAGTTCGATTATTAAATAATAATCCTCTCTGCTTTCATAAAAAAAATTAGCTTTTGCAGATCGTGTAATTATTACGTTTCAGTTCAAGTTTTATTTTTGTCGAACAATGATGACCCCCATTTGTTAGTTCGAGCTAAAAATACCTCGATAGAATAACGTATGTCCCAAAAGTTTTCGGAAAAAAATAAAATTAAAATTTTTTATCGAAATATATTTTTTTTAATTTTGACGATAATAAAACTTTGTTCTTACAACTTCTCTTAATCAACATAAATATTTACAAAACAGATAACAGCTAACGGTCCATTTTCTTCTATGGCACGTAATTTGGTTCTCACATCTTTCATCAGTCCTTGGACGGTAGCAAATTCGACATCAGGGATTTTTGAAATATTTTGCGTTTTAGTTTTGTCTCATTTTGAGCTTCCCAACCACCATCGTAAACTTTTCTGTTCAATAGCGACCAGAATTCGTCAATGGGTCTCGCCTGAGGGAAATATTTTTCATCGTCCAATAGATAACTTTATATGAAAAATGAACACGTCTCAGAGCATGGTAACATCTGGGGATTTTTCCCAGCTGAGCGGGGGTGTATTTTGGAGCTTTTTTCTTTTTCGAAACTTTAATCCATTTCTGGACATAACTCTACCGGCAGCTGAGCGTGAAACACGAAATCTTCGAGATAATTTTCGAATTGAAATTGCCACCTTATTTTTTGCTCTTGCCACCAACCTTTGTTCAGTAGCTCTGTTTAAAATTTTGCGACCTCCACTTTTTGGTAAGTTTATACATGGAAAACCTTCTTCGCAATCTTTTATTGTCTGATAGATTGTCGAAATTGAAATATTTTGGTTTCTATAGATTCGAACAATATCCCGTTTAGGCACTTGTCTAACTAACTGGTAAATACCTTTGCGAATATCGAACTTGTACGACATGTTATTCAATTTTGTTGAACAAAATTGACTTGCCATATGAAACGTCAATTAATTTGCTAAATTTTGTTTCCGGCGGCGACTGGATCCAACCACGTTTACTATGAATAAATGGGATTCGAAAATTTTCCGAAAACTTTTGGGACATACGTTATTAAACAATAAACAAGCATGGCAGTAATGACCAACACACCTTGGATAATGCCTGGAGGTTGGGAAACTTCTTTTTTAGTTAAATTTTGTCTCTAAAATAACTACAATGTGAATTATTAATTAGCTTACATGCAGATTATTTCAAATATCATGTAAATATTAAGCAGATTTTCCAACAAAAACTGCATTATTAGAGGTAAGATTTTAAGAATGCGCTGGGGAAATTAATTCCCCAAAATGCGCTAAGGATTGCCATTTTGGTATGATTTCTTTTTTAAATAACCTTCCGTGAAGGTTTATCTTCTTTCAGAAATTCCTTCTGCCCAAAAAGGTGTTTAGATAATTTCTTATTAAGCACGAATTAGGGAATAAAAACACGCCATTCATTCTTCCTATGGACAAGAAATGTTCTTCCCCTAAGCCAGTGATTCTCAACCAGTGAATCGAGAAGATGGAAGGTGCGAGATTTCTAAAGGGCATAGGACGTGCGCAAAATGGAAATGGAAGGAAAAGCTGCTTATTGCAACAACGAAAACAGAAAATTCTTTCAGATACTTTGAACATAGATAAATATTTCATTTAAATAATCTATTACATATTATTGGAAGGTCTTAACCTTCTATGTTGCCGACTATACTCCCTTGTGGAGTGTAAGTGTTGTTATCTTTACCTTACATATTCTTCTTCTTCCTTTTAGCTTGCTAACCCTAGGTGGGTTTTAGCTTGCTCCACTGCTTCTTCATTCCGTATTTTTCTATTATAGCATTTGTTCTTCCAATTTTTTATTTTCATTTTTTTATCGTTTTTGTTCTGATATTTTAATGCATTTTCCTTTATTAGGTTTGGGTTTCTGTATTATTAATTGAAGCCTTCTTGGCGTTGAGGTTTACATTTTGGGACAGACTAGCCAAATCTGCCCCCACCTTACATATTTATATTTCGAAATATAGGGAGCAATTAATAATTCGATAAACAACAACTTAAAATTAGGGTCTGTTTTGCACAGCAAAACTTTTCATAAGACATCGAGTTGAACTATAATTTGTTATTATTGTAGCCGCTGCAAAAAAGTGTTTTGTAAAAGCTCTCGATTTCAGTACTCATCAAAACAAACCCAAATTCCAAAAAGTGATTTATTAATTCCGTTACTTAATGTTGAGTCTATAAATTGTGCTTTTTCTTCAACTGAGGACCCATCAGGTGTATTTTGTTTATGAAGAAGTCTCCAAAATTCTTCGTCAACACTGTTAAATGATTCCCAATAGCAAAAAAAGACATGATGTTCTGCTACTTTCCTGCCTTGTGTGTTTTGATAATCATTCACATTTCAATGCGTTTCTATTTTTTTGCTTTATCATTGTGTTCCATAACTTTATTTTTCTACAAAAGCCATCCACTTTGCCATTGGCCTCTAGTATACGTAAACTTGTTGTTTGAAGTTGAAGGTTTAATATATTCAGTTTCTCGAATAGGTACGTCTACCAAATTCCTCAATTTCATTATAAGTAGTGCCAAAACTTCCTCCTATTTCTTCGCGATTTACCTCTTCCAAGAACATTACTATTTCGTCTCTTAGTTTGTAAACTCATTGCCTCGTGATAACTATTACAGTTTGTGTCATAGTAAACTGGTAACCCTGTATGTTCTGTTCCAATGCCCTTGCAAAATGTATACTGTATTCACCGAATTCTGGCAACAAAGTCTGCAACCCATATAGCATATTTCATCAGTGTCTGAAACCCTAATACAACCTCATAATAAAATTAGATCAAAGAACCAGATTGTTCAAGTTTATGTAACATTTATAGGTTAAGTATTTTGTTAGATTTGAGAGTGCATAATTTATTACTGGAAAAGTTACGAAACTATTGCTTACAAAAATACCAACTAATAGTCACCTTCATTTATATTTTATATTGTATTGTAAATTGTATTAAGAATCTACTTGTCTAGGAATTGTAATTTAGATTACATAGTTTATTGTAAGAACTCGGTAAATACAGTTTAATTGTAAGGGTCTAATTTTTAAGTAATTAACCACGATTACAACTGTTGTTAACACCAACATTTACAACAAACCTTCAATTCATTTGTATTCTGTAAATAATACTGTGTTTCCATATACATTGTGGAGATCTTTTTCCACAGGGTTTGTAAACTTTTGATACTACTAACTTTTTGTAACTAAATTTCAGTACATTATTAAAAGAGCTCCAACGCAAAGTCTACTCTCAATCACAATAAAATGTTTTTTGACTCATCTTTCTTCTGAAGTTCTTGTCTTTTTTAATACCCTAATTGAATTTTTTTCATACAAAATGATGTAGTTTTTTTAAAGCAAATACAAAACTAAATCTACAAGAAATGACTAGGTTGCAATAAATGACTGAGTATCGTGTATAATTATATTTTATAAAATTTTTCTAACACTAATATCTTATACTGTTTCTATGGTGCATAAGAGGTCACTTGTTATGTTGCCTTTAAAATACGCTTTTCTCTATAAAATACGTCGTCATGAGAATGTATTTTATAGGCCTTTAAAATACGCTTTCCTCTATAAAATACGTCGTTGCCTAGCAATCTTCGCATTTTGTGTATTGTGAATAATTTATTAAAATTTCTAGTAATATATTACTGAAAGATATTAGTGTTAGAAAAAATCTTGAAGACAACTCGTGTATTATAGTTCGCTCGGATTTGAACTACGGCCTTGATTTTTAAACCTTTTACATATAAAACACTTGTTGTCTTAATAGCTATAATATTTAACAATTCATAAAAGCATTCTATTCTAATTGTTTACACGACTGTTAACTGTATATCGGCAAATAATAAATTGGATGCTTAATCAAATAATATTAATTAATATACATATTAATTTAGTTTAATTAAATAAAAGATTTACATTATAAAAAGGCAAATAGTCAAACAACGCTACCACTAAAAAGCTTTATTTCGTTTTTCATTATACCACAGCTGGCAAAATAATGAATTATAAACACCTCCAGTATTTCAGAAACAAAAGTGTAAACACATTGAAATTTAGAGAAAGATGCAGATTTTACAATCTTCAAGAAATTATAACATTGTGCCTACGTGGGCACGTAAAAGAAGGGATGCCTTTAAACTTTACTTGCCTACTCAGACTATTCACAGATATACGAGGGTGGCACCGTAAATATCTACAAACTAATAAAACAAAGTCAGGCGTTAATTTTACATTATAATAAAACAAAGCTTTGTAACCGAAAATTACTTTTATTATTGCTTTTACAAATATTCACCCTTAAACTCGATACATTTACGCAGTCGATAAAACATAAATTGAACTCTTCTTGAGTCATTTAAGAAACTAGGTTTTTGAAGCTTTCCACGGCATTTTCGGGAGTTGAAAACCTCACGTCACAACGTAATTGGAGGGTGCCAGGTCAGCATTGTATAGCGAACGATTTAACAATTTTAGCCCGGAAGCCTTTAAGAATTCTTTTGTTCTATGTGCGGTATGACTTGAAGCATTGTCGTAGTGCAGAACGATCTCGCTTCTTGGACGCCGTAAACGAGCGTTTGAATAACGTCTGGCAGGCATACTGTTGTGCACCATTCTGCAATAACTGTACATTTATTTCAAGTACCTACGACAATTGTGAAAGGTCCTGATTTTGAGAAGAAGCAGGCTATCATTTTCTTACCAATACTTCGCGATTGCTTCACTTTAACTGGGTTAGGATCTGTTGGAAACACCCATTGTGCAGATTGCCGTTTCGATTCAGATTCAGATGCGTATATGCAGCTTTTGTCACCAGTTATGATGTTGTAAACTGCTTTAGAGCTACCTTCATCATATTTCTTAAGAACTTTCTTACACCATTCCACACCCTGTTGTTTTTGCGCTTCTGTTAAACTGTGTGGTATCCATCGACAACAGACTTTCCTTACACCCAAATGATTATGTAAAATTTTATTTATTGCAGCCATGCCAATGCCCGAGGAACTCCTACTTATTCTATACGTCACTCGATTGTCCTCTTGAATCACTCTTCGTCTATGTTGGTTTCGGTAACTGCTGAAATTGGTTTTCCATCGCGAAAATCATCGCTGAGTGAAATCCTTTCATATTTAAATTCGTTATACTAGCTATAAACAGTCCTCTGCGAAGGCGCTTGGTCAGTGCAGCACGAAGTCGTGCAACTCTTTCTTTCGAAGTAGAGAACTTTTAAAATCATAGTAAATCATGGCTCTAAAATTTTCTCTCGTTAAATTAATTATTGCTGCACAACACTTACTTTAAAATTATCTTGTAAAATAACTGTTAATTATCAAAGCTAAATTTGAACTGTGCAACTACCAAACAATAAATGTTTGTTTCATGGCAGGCTTGATTTCCTTGGTGCACTTGATCTATTAGTTTTCAGAGATTATGGGTGCTACCCTCATATGTAGTACAATGTTAATCATATTAAAAAGAAAATTCGGCACATAATATTAATTTTAAGTACATCATGAACCTTTACAGCAGTGTATGCCCTTACAATTGGTAGGTCCTGGATAAATGTGCCAATTTCCCAGTAGGCGACCCTGGCACTAGCCATAAATTATAAGAGCCATCAAGGTTAGAGGTTTAAAAAATATGTCTTAATCGGGCTCAAACCGCGACTTAAGTGTAACGTGAGTCTCTTATGCAATAGTTTAATGCGAACAATAACACTGCAGTGTATCGTGAAGGGTTGTAAGTCACAGTTTAATCTCATTTCATTCTGTACGTAAAAATACAAAAACAAGTTTCAGCTTTTATAAATTATTTTTAAATAATTTTCTTTCTTTCTTTCTCTTTTACCCTCTTATACCGTTATAGCGTCGAGGGGGCCGGACCCGCCGAGCCGCAGAGCGGTCACCCATCCAAGTTATGGCCAAGCAGGCTCTTGCTTAACTTTGCTTATTTCAGTATTACGTGCACTCCCACTCTGCCATACTGCTAGTTTTAAATAATTAATTATTTTAAGATAATACAAGTTCCATAATGTTCCATGAACTGAAGATATCTGTATCCTAGTGCTGGAATTAAGTCGATGAACTGATTAATCGATTGTTCAATATTTGCGATATTTAATTTTTGTTAAATCGATTAATCGATTTTCAAGTATTGGATTATTAAGATTAATTAATTATTACAATTAATGGCGATTAATCAGTTATTCACGATTAATCCATATACATATATTATTTTTTCGCGGTTACTAAGTTATTAATTTCTGTAATTTTTAGAAGCTCGTAGAATATTAAAGGCTTACTTTCCTATTATTCCTTACATCTTTATTTCTTTATTCATTTTAAATGGAAATTTCTATCATGCTAAAAAAATGCATTGTATCAAACACGTTATATACGACTTAATTAATTGAATTAATCGAATACTGGCCATAATCGATGAATCACTAATTATTCGATTAATCGATTTTTCGCTAATAGATTAAAACTAAAATTGATAAATCGATTATTTTGCCGGCACTACTCTATGCTGTATTTTTCAGACGACCTGATACATCATTTTCCTGGTTAAGAAATCCTCTTAAAACGGTGAAATTTGTACTTTGTAAACAATACCGATGGCGATTATTCAAATGCATTGTTTGCGCCTTTGCCGTCATGGGATTACTGCTTGGAATTTATGCATTCCCTGGATACACCGTTAAAAAACTTCTAGGAGTCTAAGCTACGATTATTATATTTTATATTACGATGTAGGTACTATTTGTATATATATTTTTTTTCTTTAATTAAATATAATTATTTTATATACAAAATACAACGCAGATTTTCCTTATTAGTAATAAATCACTGTCGTCACAGGGGATTCGAATATCGAAGCTAAAATATCAGCTAATTAAATAAAAAAGTATATAGAAATTTCACCCGAAACCGTTAATTTATTAGTATTGATGATACTAACATAACAACCGGAGGTATCCACCCTTGTCGTGTTTCACAGAAATCTGTTATAATAATAAAAACACACAAAAGCCGGCGGCGAGTTTAAAATTCTTCCATAAATTTAGAGTCAGCCTAAAAGCTTCCTCTGGCTGTCGCAGCCAGCTTAATAGTAAAATAAGCAAGCATCCTTTTCCAGTGTGAAAAAATTAATCTGTTGATCGATCCTGTTTATCTGCATTTGTTGATTGAGCGTCAGTTTTGCGGAGTTGTGCGGACGCTTCAGTTGACGTCGCACACGTTTTCACGACATCCACTAAGGATCTACGCGAGTGATTATTTCCATTATTTTGAATTATATACATTTAATTACGCAGGTATGTTAAAATCATTTTAATTTCGTTGGGGATTATTAATCAACAAGTTTACGTAAAATGTTGCAAAACAGTAATTCAATACTTTACAAAATTTTTACTTTGGTGTTTCACTAACCATTTTAATAAGATCAATTTATGCACGTGTTCCAATTAAAAGTTTGAATTGTAAATGAACCCAAGGTTAATGAAATTTGATAGGAAAAGCAATTTTACTAAACCGAATTGTGAATTAATAGTAATTGGTTATGAAAAGCAAACGTTGAGAAAATATATTTAAATGGGGAGGAAATTCTAGATAAAGTATTAGTTGCATAATTTTATAAAAATATGTTTACTAATTATAATAAACTATACCAACAATAAGGGAAATATTTTATGTAATTCTAATTTCTGACATTATTCTGAGTGCAGTTTTGCAAAGAACAAAAAAGTCAGTTTTGGTAAGTTATACAACACATTGTGACAGTCACCAGAAAAATATTTCCTGCTGAAATTACAAGAGAATATTTGGTAAACACAAATAGCCTGAAGAAAAGTTATCTTAGAAGTACTTATTTTATGAATACCGACAGCAAATTAATCAACAAAATTTCTGTTGCTGTTTACGTTATAATGACCATGACTCATATCATTAAATTTTAAATTGCTTCAAAATTCTTCAAGCTAAAGTCCTAGAATGCATTTATGAAAGAAAATCGTCAAACAGTATTTTCAGTTTTTTACAGCTTCGCATTTCAGCAGTTAGTTTTGAAACTTCATCTAATAAACTCATGATCCTTAAAATACTTTTATCTCTTTTGGGTAAATAAACAATTTTGAATATCTCAATTCCTGTTGGCATTGCAGACCAAACATTCACATTTTTTTTTAAATTTTCTCTTTGTTAGAATATGGTTAACTCATCAACTTTCTTTAAGTAATCTGATCTCCAATTTCCTAAATGGTTGTTAAATTCTGAAGCTATTGATACAGTCAATTGCGTCACTTGCACACATCTTTATAAGTTTTATTTAAGTTTTTTGAATTGACAAATATTTGATTATGAAATTTAATCAAACCAAAAAATAGCAACCTAACTAAAATAAAACAAACCCATCTTAGTTGCTTGCCTACTAACGATGTTTTAAACGAATTTCTTCGTCATTCGCCTAAAATTAACTATTTGTTATTTATTTGTTATTAAAATACACATAAAAAAATTTAAAATGTCGGAAAACTCATCACAACTAACATTCAGAAAATATCAAAAGTTATCTAAATGTAAAAACATTGAAGACAGGCAAATACATTAAATACTTATTTCATCATCTACTTAAACATATCACTACATCCATATAAAAAATTGTTGGTGTTGTGACAATGCAAAGTATAATTTTTAATTTTTTCAATTATTAAATATCCGATAATCCACTCAGTTTTTTCATAGATAATCTTGTTATTTTAGTCTAAATGTTGGTTATAAATTTAGAATGAAGAGCTTTATCACGTACTCCATCTAATTATCATCATCTGTAAATTGAGTTGTACACGTTAAAGCACTTACAAATTAGTTGAAAATCAAATATTGATTTGTTGGACATTTATCAACATGAATAATGCAGTTCATCAGGCTCTGTTTGTCTAAATTAATCAAGAAGGTTTCTTATTGAATGCTTACAATCTAAAAAAAGTTTAGTTAATGTAACAAAAAAAGGGATCAGCAATCAATTTTTTTAGTTAAAATGGTCTTAATGAAAATGTCAGCTGCATTGTTTAATTGTTGGAAATTTGTCACTTCAACTAAAATTATTTGTTTTGTGTACCAATAAAATCTTAAACAAATTTTCTGCATTAAAACAACAAATTTGTTACAGTAGCTTTATTTAAACACTAGAACAACAACATTTTTTTAATCTAACTAAAATTTTTGTTTACATAAACATAAAAATGAAAAAGTTCCAAAAACGCATCCCTCGGGAATTCTAACTCAGTTGATTATTTATTAATGCCTGATTCAGAAAAATTGAAAGCCATGAAAGGAAAAACCTATTTTTATTTAAGGCCTTGCAACTAGTGGGTCCTTCCCGGGGTTTCCCGGGAGCGAAATCCCGGGAAATTAGTTTGTTTTTTGTAATCCCGAATCCCGGGATTCACGTTTTAAATCCCGGGTCGAGTTTTTTTTCAAAATCAACCATTTCCTCCATCGCTAAATATGCAAAAGATTTGGTTAACCAGTATTTTTTTGATGATACAGATTGGGAATCGGAACCTAGTAATTTAGTAGAAGTGATGAAACATCCCCATCTACTACTGAATCTTCATTAACGCTCTCTTTAGCAAATGCAATAATTGCATCCTATAAACGTATGGAAGAACTAAAACCCGACAAAATATTATCAATTCAAAAGGAGCTGAAACTAAATGAAGCAACAGCAACGAAGACACGTACTCTGGAACGTATATACGATTCGTGTTTTCAATTTCTGGCACATCGTCACAAAAAAACGTGTTGGTCTATCTGATCATTCTGTTGATGTTCTGTTTTTTTAAAACGTATGTTAAAAATCAACAAGACGTACAGCGCCACCAAGCAAACAAATCCATCGGAAAATATGCCAACTAATTTTAAAAATTCGTGGCGGTAAAAGTTTAAGCCAATACCTACAACTCCTGCCGGCGTTGTACCTTCCGTGTCAAAAGTGAAAGTAGCTAACAAATTGACAGTTATCGCGTGTTTGTGTTTCTTAATTTTCTCTGCTTTCGTTCCTCTTTATAAAAAAAATCAGTCTTTTTTAAGATTATTTTTGTTCGACTTATTCCTAATAAGGTAGGCATATATTTTATAGATAATTTAAAGTATTTTTAAAATGAAACTTTCGCATAACCTCAAAATATATTTTTTACCTATTAGGTATTTGCTATTTATGTATTTATTTATAGAATCCATTTCTTCTAATCGCTTTTATCGCTATGGCAAGTAAAGGGAAAAAACTGTTCATTCCGAAGCCAGAAATATAGTAGACAAAATTTATCTAAAATAAAAATAAAATTTCCTTATTTATTTCCTTCTCAAATCTAATTCTGGTACTTGTCTACTAAATTTTCTTTTAACAGTTTTAACAAATTTATATAAGAACGTAGGTACATAATAAAAATTAATAAACTTGCAAATACACAATGTTACACGTTTAAATTTACCGCCAAAGTACTATTGACACTGAGTGTACCTCTAAAATACAGCGACACCACACCACGCCAACTTGACAGACTTGTTTGATTGGTGGCGCTGTATACATTGAATATTTATTTCCTGTTTGTTTACTTGATTTAAAAAATTAATTTTGTTTAGTGATTTCTTTTAAAAAAAGGACGTTTTTCCGTTTTTAATTTTTTAATAATGAAATAATACACCTTGACAAATAGTCGATTATATGCAGACTTTGCTCCAGTTTTTGAGAACCAATTTTAATGTAAGGGTGGCGGGCGATTTTTGTTTCTAATCACTTATCTTTTGTCTGTCTATGGACACCTCGATTTTGTTAAATTTAAAAAAAAACGTTTTAGCAATAAAAAACGTACAACTCTATTTTACTTTAAAAAATTCGAGTAGTACCTATTTGCAAAAATTGAGATATCTCCACGTCAATAGATAGATACAGAAATCTCCTTTTCAAGGACCACAGGAACAGTTCTATGCAATAAAATCTAGTACAGTTGTTTTTGAGCAGAGTGATCGGGCTTTAGTATCTATAGAAACTATGTCATATGCCTATAAAATGCCTGGTAAACTTTCAGAAGTTGTAAAGATGCGAATAATAACAAAAATTGAAGACGGATACTCGATAAGGGCAGTAGCTCAGCAATTAAATATTAACAAAAGTACAGTCATGACTGTAAAAAAGCGTTGGGAGCAAGAAGGAAGTCTATCAAGGAAAGTTGGATCTGGCCGGCCAAGAATTACAACTGCAGCCGAGGATGCAGCTCTTGTAGGTTATTTAAGGGCTAATCCATGGCCTACTATAAGAGTTATAGTAGGCCATGGCTAATCCCTTTGAAAGTGCAAGGCAATCTATGCAAACAACAACTTTTAATGTATCCCAACCTACTGCATGTAGAAGAATTAAGCAATCGGAATTAAAAAAATTTCCTTCTGCTAAGAAAATATTGCTTAACGAACAATGTAAGCAAAGCCGTGTTATATTTGCCTTAAATCATATTAATAACGATCTTCAGTTTTTGGAAAGGGTTATATTCAGTGACGAAAAATGCTTTAAGTCCTGCAACGATGGCCGCATTCGAGTTTATAGACCACAAGGGAGTAGATATGAAGAAATATTTATTTATGTACCAAGTCAGTAAAGTGATTTTTTATCGAACGAGTCTGAGATTATAAAGAGCCAGCGAGCGAGGCGAGTAACAGGCGAGTTCGATAAAGACACTTAACTGACGTGGTGTATACAAAATTTTATCGCCAACCGTAAAAATGTATAATTGAAAAAAAATAACTTATCACATTTTATTATGACAAAGTAAACTCGCGACAAAACTTTTACTGTTGGAGCTGTGACAGCAACAAACGATTTTTGTTTAATGTCATACAGTCATGCTTATTTTGATCAATATTAACGGCAGGTAAAATGTTTGATTTGTACAGTAAGATAAAGTGTTTGTTTACTTCCGAAAATCGCTATGGTAATGCATGGCTCTACTGACGGTTGGCGATAATAGTAGATTACGTACCAAGTGCCGAAAAGTGGATTTTTACTAGACGAGTATGGTAGGTTTGAGTACGAGCGATAGCGAGTACTTAAATGCCGTACGAGTCTAGTTAAATCACTTTTCGGACGCGGCGCGTATACTATTTTTTCGCATTTTATATTCTCACATAAAAAGTTATCTAAATTTATTGAGATACATTCTGAATAAAATTAATAAGAACACTGAAAAAAGTAGGCGGATTCTCGATCTGACAGGAACTGTTTTTTACATAACAGAATTCAATTCAAACAAATAAATACATTTATTTTTGGAAATCTAATTCCGAAATGGACTTGAGTGACGAAAATAACTTGTAAAATCATTCAGAAGATATTTTAAATGCTGCCCGAGAAGCTATCAAATTGCATTTTAATGAAACCTGACGTTGCTATGCTGTAATGGTTGCTATGCTGTAAAGTGGCCCATTACATCACGATTTTGAGTGTCGTAAAGTAATACATTACAGTACGAAATGCGAAAATACTTATTTATTATATCAGTGGGATAAAGGCATCATTAACATACGAATGCGTTGAGTTGCCCGACGAGGGCGTTAGCCCGAGTCGGAGTAAGAGCATGAGTATGTTAATGGCCTTTATCACACGTATATAATACAACATTTTATCTATGACTGCTCAAAATTGAAAAAATTTTCAATTTAAAAAAATTACATAATTTTGACAGACCATCTTTTTTATTTAAAATCAGAGTAGCATGGTATTTTATTTAAAATCAGAGTAGCATCGTGTCTGCATAATTTATTTTCGTCATAGCAACTAAATAATTTGTACGTCAATAATTTTGTATTTTTAATTTTTCCTTGATTTGTGGAGAAAAACCGGTAAATATTTGTGAAAGTATTCCGTTGGACATAGAAGAAGCTGCAACGAAGGTATTTTCTTCATAAAAAATAAAAATTTTGGTCATAAATATTGTCTTATCCCACTGAGTTTGATAATGAATTCATTATCTCACTCAGTGCGATAATAAACTTCATTATCGAACTCAAATGAATGATATAATAGGTTCGTATCCTAGCAGGAGTAGATAAAATATATTACACCTTTTTTTATTGTTAAAAATTCAGATCGAAATACAGTCAATTTTACTGAACTGTGCCGGAAGTACATGGGTTTAAGAAAGGCTGAGACCCTTCATTCAAGATTTTTCGTTCGTTATCAGAACAATCAATGTACTATGCAGCCAGCCGGTAAAAATATATTTGGAATATTGCCCCAAAAAGTAGCAGCATTCTTAAATCTACCCGATTCATCATTATATACTAGACACTGCTTTCGACGTACATCCGCCTCTTTATTAGCTGACTCTGGTGCATCTGTGGATGTTTTAAAAAGGCATGGAGGGTGGAAATCGGCAGTCGTCGCGTCGCCGAGAGGTACGTTGAAAATTCCATAAATAATAAAAAAACCATCGCCGTCAAAATTTTTGGACATGGTGACATGGAAGCATCCCAAATTCCCAGACCTTCTGGAAACACTTCCAGACAAGCTTTTGGCCTAGTTTCTGAAGCTGTCACATGTACTTTTACATCAAACAGCGTTGTACAGGATACTGTCGATGAAACAAATCGATTATTTAGTATTGTAAATTGTGCTAATGTAAACATCAATGTAAATATAAATAAGTGAATACAATTTTGTCAAATTAGGCGTTGCTAGGATACACTTTAGTCCCTAGGGATCAAATGAACCATTTTAGTCCCGGTTAGGAGGGACTAAAAGACATGCTTTAGTCCCGAAAGTGCAAAAATATGTTTTTTACTTCCATGGCCTTCCATTTTTCTCAGTCAGATATTGACAAGTAAATGAGTCGTAACTTCCGAAAGGTTGGATTTTTGGACCAACGTTTACAGAAATATTTGTCATCCTCGTGTCAAGCCCAATTCAGTCGCTGATATATACCGGGTGGGGAGTTTCAAAACGGAACATAGCAAAATTGCATTTGAAACTACGTTAGTGTACACGGTTGCTCCCCATTTAAACATAGAAGAATGGTAATGCTATCAATGGATAGAGAAAAAACAGAAAAGGAAGGAGAGAGGAAAAGCAGGGGAAAACGGGAGTGGGAGCTCTGGGGCCAGATGAGCCATGGCTACATATGTACATAGTTTTATAAATTGTAATCTTTATAATAATTTATTTTAGTTAAAAGGAATATTTTGAAGCTAATGTTAGCTGCATCTTATGCGCCTATACATATATGTATTTATCTATCCATTGATACCATCACCATTTTTGTAAGTTTAAATGGGGAGCAACAGCGAACACTAACGTAGTTTGGAATTCAATTTTGCTATGTTCAGTTTTGAAACACCCGCCCGGTATACTGGGTGATTCACATAAGGCGCTCCCCTTAACAGTTGGAATAGGCAATCCAACTTACAAATTCAGAAATAACATTGATCTTCTACTCCTCAATTAAACGTATAGTATCAGAGGTTGCTTACTTCAATACATACCTAATTAAATATCATGTCAAGGCATCGCCAACTGGAATTAATAAGTTGCACTTATATGGCCGTTTCAATCACAATGAAAGTTGCTATTACGGCATTTTACAGATTCGTACGTTAAAAACGCCCTCTGGGGAAAAATATCACATTAACATTTACAGGAATCTTAAAATTCCTACGATTTTTAAAATTCAAAATATATACAAACTTAAAAACTATATCTTAGTTACGTAAATTTCAAATTTCGATGTAAATTTTCACTGTTGTAAACATTTTTACTGAGGTTAAGTGAAAAATTGACATTTTTAAGTAAAAATGGGAAAAATATTGCAAACAATGAGTATTTTCTTAGCTCTACACATCTTCCAGAGACAACTGCAATAACTAAAAGTGTACAAAATCCAATGTTTTCAACAGATTTAAGAAGTGAGATCCAAAACTTAAGCATAAATGCTTTACCTGAATAGCATTTACTCTGCATCCGTAGCATTTTTAGCAGGATATATTCTAAAAAAATTTGATGGTCGGTTTAACTGTGACACCTGTATAGCATCTTTACTTTCTACGACAATTCGAGTCCCATTATTGCAATTAATTACATTACAAAACTGGAACTTTAATTTAACTTATCCAAATTCTACTTTTGTGGGGATTATAAAACGGTTGCAATGAGAGCTTTACCATTCCTTAATTATGAAAATACGTGTCAACAGCTGCTGAATATTTTACTTCAACCATTGGAACAAAATTGGATATTTCGCTGTACAATTCATAGAACAGCAATTTGTAAATTTACTATAACATCAACAGTGAAACCAGTTTTCAATAATATTTGTACAGAAAAAACGGACACTATAAAGAAAACCTCACGATCGTCCAAACCACTTAGTAGAAAAGTTTTAAAACAATAGTTGTATTTCTTCATCTTAAAAGTGCTTTTTAATCTTGTACAGACGTTTATAAAAATCTTACCTGACACTGACAGTTTAATTTAATTAAGGTAAAACCCATTAGAGGCCGCCAAATACAGTATAAACTGTAAAGTTTTAGGTATGAATTGTAACATGTAAAATAAATGGAATGGGATGGCCGTATAAGTGCAACTTATTAAGGTGGGAAGATACCCTACAATTTTTGAAATTAAAACATTTTTTTCCTGAGTTATAAAGGGTGTATTTTTGATTCTGATAACAGTGAAAGCTTTTGTTTTCATTATAATTATTATTTCTCAAAAACAAAGTCGCTATCAATTGTAGTTTAATAGTTAATATTTTGGATACGCACACGCTTAATTTACGTTCAATTAATTTTTGCTTTTAACAATAGGTGCAGAATAAGGGTTTCTAGGGTGTGATATATTTTTTTTGTTATTATTTTATTTATATAATTATTTACAGCTTCTTTATATACAGCAATTTCAAATAACCAGATGTATAATCTTTTCTAATAAAGTTACGATTTTCATATTTTTTCACTACTTGCTTTAGGAACTTTTACATCATTGTTTTTTTTTTAATGAGTTTAATTAAAAGCTAAAGGTGTAAATGTCCAAAATAATTACTGAAGCAACGCATAAATATGAGAGAAAGATAGCGCATAGGCTTCACCACGGAAGCTCTTAGGTAGCAGGTACAGCCATAAAACGGGCAGGTAAGGATTTAGTGAAATTAGAATAGAATTTTACAGAAGCGAACAAAACTGAATAATTGTAAAAACTTCTTACATAAATTTGAACTTGATTCTCTAAAATAATATTCAAAATCAGATTTTGAAAATTGAACTTTGAAATTTTGAGACAAAATTTGAATAACTTGAAATTGAAATTAGATTTCGAAGATCTACACATTTTTGATGTTTTTTGTAAATGCTTGATTATAGGCGAGCACAGAGGATAGCGGCGAGGTTGGTACCATACTTAGGTATATCAGCTTGTAATTTTAGAATTTTATTCAATGAATAATTACGACAGTAGAAGTGAGGCACTTGATACCGCCATTTTGTTTTTAATTAGGTCAATCAATTTAATCGATTGCGCAATCAAGGTCGAATTAATGGGATTAGCGGTTTAATTAGATCAATTCGCGGTTTATTTAGGCCAATTTAGATCAATCCGCGGTTTATTTAGGTCGATTTAATGGGATTAGCGGCTTAATTAGATCAATCCGCGGATTATTTAGGACAATTTAATGAGATTACATCATAATTAGATCAATCCGCGGTTTAATTAGACCAATCCGCGGTTTAATTAGGTCGATTAAAAGGTTTAATTAAATTCTCGATTAAAAGCGGCGGCCATCTTGGAATTAATAGCTCGATCAATCGATTTAATTAGGTCAATTAAATTCTCGATTAAAAGCGGTGGCCATCTTGGAATTAATAGCTTAAGCAGTTTAATCAATCATTATAACTAGTTCATTCAGGTTAGCGGTTTAATTAGATTATTCCGCGGTTTATTCAAATCGAGGGTCCAACTGTGACATCACGGAAAAACACATGAGTCATCAAAACGTCAATCACCCACTCGGGTGTAAACAATAATAAAAGTAACTTATTTCAAATTCCCGGAATACAGGAAATGACTAATGTGACAGCCATTGTGTGATGATCGCAAACAATAACCATTGTTCAAAGGATCTTTCTAGATTATTCTACAAGTTGCGTCATGAAAAGGCATGTTTCGACTTGTATGTGAGACAGCTCCCCTTCCATCCTACACTACGGTATAAATAAGCGAACAGAGTGCCTACTCGGCCATTCAGAGTTCCTATCTGTGCTTTCTACCTAGTGACCTATTGAGTAAGTTATGAATAACCAGCAAGAAAATTCAACCGTTGAGGCCAGGAAGCGTTGGGCTCCATATGATAAATCGCGTCGAGGCGGCGTCCAGAAGTCTACATCAGTAACCAAAGAGCGACCCCGAAGTTTTTCGCCACAACGCCATATCACCGAAGAAGACGTGCGTGTGTTTCAAGAAGAAGTCCGGCCTGCATACGGTGTTAAACCCTCTGAAGATGACGCGCAGCAGAGAAACCTGGTACGAAACGAGAAGAAGCGTCTACTTTGCGGGTCTTACATCCCGTTAAATAATTCTGCAAGTAAGTTGATACATATTGGAATGGATCCGTATAAAGATTTTGCCCCGGTTGTCCGCATCGTTAAAAGAGGTATTGAAGCTGGGGTAGAATTCGAAGAAGAAGCGTTCAAGGAGTTCGTTAACGTTCTACCCGAGATATTAGTGTCCTTGCGTGAAGGTAGTTTAAACTTCGATTTGCAGCGTTACAAAATGCTCTGTACGGGGTGGCAAACGTGTAAATTTGTACCAAAAACTGGTACAGAAACATTTGAACTTTATGCAATGAATTCTACGCTAGCGAAAATTGTGGACATGAAAGATTTTCTCTTTGTGCGTCTAGAGACATTGAAAAGGAGTGCTATGAAGATGTCTGTGTTATTTACTGAGTTTTATACAAATGTAGCATGTATTGTTGAAAATTCTGGAAATTTTGACGTATTAGACGTTTTACTTTCAGACACCTATAAAATAGATTATAGGGGTGAAGATGTTTTAGGTGAATTGATTTATAATTTTAAAAATTTTGTTATTACTGTAATTCAAGGTAGTGTAGGGTCTGATGATCGATTGTACATTGCTGGTGGTGTTAATAGATAAATAAATAAATATTATTTCCACGTATACCTGTATTATTATTTATATAAATTTCTAATTCTTTATCCTACAGCCAGTTTAACTCTGACGTTGATGCAATAAACATGGAGTGCCAGTTTCAACATCCGTTTTCTGCAATTGTTGCGGGACCGTCAGGGTGTGGAAAGTCGTTTTTTGTAGTTGATTTTTTAAAAAATATGAACAGCGATAATATATGCAATGTGAAATTTGAAAAAGTAATTTGGTTTTATGACGAGTGGCAACCTTTATATAAAGACTTAAGCTCCATAGCTGAATTTCAACAAGGACTACCAAATATGGACCAGTTTGACGGGGTTCAACCAAATTTAATAATTATTGACGATTTAATGCGCGAGACAAACGGCAGTATTGTAGATATATTTACTAAGGGGTGTCATCATAGAAATTTAAGCGTGTTTTTCATAACACAAAATATATTTCATCAGGGCAAAGGGCAGAGGGATATTTCCCTTAATGCACACTACATCATATATTTTAAAAATCCGCGAGATGGAACTCAAATACGTCATTTAGCGTGTCAAATAGTCCCTTCAAACATTAAATTTCTACAAGAAGCGTACCAAGACGCAACTTCCAAGCCTCACGGCTATTTACTCTTCGACTTAAAACAATCAACACCTGAGGAGTTTAGATTCAGAACATCTATATTTCGAGAGGATGGTTCATGTTATGTGTATGTGCCGAAGAAGGAGTATAAATACAACAACACCTATAAATCTAGCGTCATTAGTGCATGATGCCTCACGCTGTGATTAAAAACTCTGAATTGCTCCGTGCCCTAGCAAAACTCGGACCTAAGGAGCGAGCGGCTCTCTTAAAGGCCGTGGGTGATAAAGAAATTCATTGTATTTGTGAATGTATTTATAACACTTTAAAAGGAAAAGTTCCATTAAGTATTCATCAGAAAAGGCGACTCTCTCAACACAAACACATCCTAAGGCGATTGGTGAAACCCGGGGAACCTATATTCAAGAAGAGAAAATTGTTAATACAAAAAGGTGGTGCATTACTACCGTTAATTCTTGCTCCACTAATTAGCGGAATTCTGGGAAGTTTGCTAAAATAAACTAAAAAATGGAGCATGCTAAGAAAATGATGATTGTGCCTCCCGAGTTGCTACAACGGTTAACTGTTTCTGAAAATACACAACCAAAAATATTATCTCAATTAGACGAAGACATGCAAAAAGTTCTTGGTTCCAAATTATCGGATCATGACAAATGGGCCCAGTACAATCAGGTGTTGCAAAGATATTTACACTTTACGGACCAGTCTCGTCAGCCAGTCAACGTGCCTGTGGAAGTCAAACAAGAATCTTTACAGCATTCAGACATACTAGCCACACTACCCGATACGTATAAGAGAAAGGCGAAGAATCTTATTAATATTTTATCTTCAACTGGCTCAATTGATTGGGATGATAAGGGAACCGTTTCCATAAAAGGTGAAATTCTACCGTCATCAAATATTATCGATCTAATAAATGATACACTAAGACCTCGCAAAAGTTCAAATCCTGCAGGCTGGGAGCAGTTTGCATCCTTTATGAATGAGAAAAATATACCTCATGAGTTAATAGGTAACCCTAAACGACGTAATGTTTCATCTTATAATCAATCGCCAAAATTTTTAAAATCAGAAGTGAAGCCCGAAGACTACGATGCCGATTCAGAAGGGCGTATAAAAGAAGTTTCTGGAACTGCCTCAACCAGTCAACAAACACCTGCTAGCACACGCTCTAAAAAGCGTAAAACTTTAGGCAATACGGCACGCTCGGCTAAATCTCTGGGCTGGGCAAGACTTAAACTTTAAAAATGGTTGATTTGAATACCATCTACTACGACCCTTCAAACCCTGTTGGATATTCTGGTGCCGATTCATTAATAAACTCTGTAAAGAATCAAGTTCCAAAAGCAGACGTAGAAGAGTGGTTAAAGAAACAGGATGCTTACACTGTTCATAAACCTCTTAGAAAACATTTTCCAAGAAACAAGTACGTTGTTAGCAACATGTTTGAATTATGGCAGGCTGATCTTTGCGACATGAGGACTTTGACTAAATACAACGATGGAAACAATTATATTTTAACAGTAATAGATGTCTTTAGCAAAATGGCTGGGGTAAGACCTTTAAAATCTAAGACTGCAGCATCAGTAATAGAAGCTTTTAAAGAAATATTTAACGAATGTGAAACGACTCCTTTAAAAATTCAAACTGACAAAGGCAAAGAGTTTGTGGCAGCGCCCGTGCAGAAACTGTTTAAAGAACATGACATTAATTTCTTTGTTACCAATAATCCCGATGTAAAAGCGGCCATAGTTGAAAGATTCAACCGAACACTTAAAACAAGAATGTGGCGTTACTTTACCTATTCAAACTCGTACAGATACATCGATGTACTGCAAGATTTAGTTTCATCATATAACAATAGATATCACTCGAGTATCAAAATGCCCCCGAGTAACGTAAACGAACAAAATGTATTGGAAGTATGGAACAACCTTTATCGTGGAGGAGTGGGGGTACAAAGAAAACCTAAATTTAAAGTGAATCAGCATGTTAGAATCAGTAGAACAAAACATACATTCGAGAAAGGTTACGAGACAAATTGGAGTGAAGAGGTCTTTAAAATCTGCGCGACTATACAGCGGAAACCGCCTGTATACAGAATAGTTGACTTAAACGACGAAATTATTGAAGGAACTTTCTACGAGGAAGAGCTACAACCTGTAACGTTAGAAAAAGACACAGTATTTAAAATCGATAAAGTGTTAGCTGAAAAAGGTCGTGGCAAATCAAAATATTATTTAGTGAAGTGGAGGGGGTACAGCGACAAATTTAATAGTTGGGTAGCAGCTTCAGAACTTAAACGTTTGTGAAAATGGAGAACGAATTTTATCTAACTCTCTTAAGCAACAGTTCAATGAAATATTTTCCCAAAAACACTACAACAAAGTTTATTACACAGTTACATAAACGTGTAAGGTTAACTAGTAACTGGGTTGTTGGAATTGCTGAAATTCAATATCCGTGTTCCTTTTTAGCTGTGACAGACACGGATAACTTAATTTATTATCGTCTAACGCCACCTAACGCTGAAGACAAAGAAACGGTGCTAAAAAATGCTAGCAGCCATTTCAAAGACAGCTCAGAAGTTTTATACGAAAATGACGGATGGTTTGTTTTTCACATACCAGCCGGGAATTACGAGAATATTGAAGATGTTATTACGACGATTAACAGTCATCAATTACTAAGTAGGCTGTTGGAATTTAAGTACAATAAAGTTACTAAACGGGTGTCGTTAAACTTAAAAGAGCAGCTAGCCGTACTGGGATTATCACAAAGATTGGCTCTTCAACTTGGATATAAACCGGGGACAAACATTGCACTCAACCAAGCCCCGTCCCACCCCTCAAATATCTGGGTAGGCCTGCCATCTCAAATGTTTGTATATTGCGATATTGTAGAACCTCAACTTGTTGGCGATGTTTTATCACCACTTGTTCGTATTATCAATATAACCTCAGACAATTATAATTACGGATGTCATAAGGATGTAATATTCTCGCCCACTCACTACATCCCTGTGATGAGAAAAGAATTTGAAAATCTCGAGATAGATATAAGGACCGAGACCGGAGCCTCGATGCCATTCGAGTTTGGAACTCTGAGCTTGAAACTACACTTCAAGAAAATTAATTAATGATGGATTGTCCCTATCAACAATATTACGTACAACAGGCAGGGAGTGGTATTGGGGCTATTTACAGAGGAGCTCCTTATCAACGTGGACATGGAATTGGATCATTTCTGGGCGGTATATTTCGCAGCATCCTTCCTCTTTTTAAGACTGGTGCTCGAGTGGTGGGGGAAGAAGCCTTGAGAAGTGGGAGTAATTTTTTAAACGATCTAGCCGACAAGCGCACCGTTAAAGAAGCCTTTCACAATAGATTAGAAGAAGCTGGAAAAAATTTAAAACGTAAAGCCGATGCAAAAATCAGCACTTTAATGGACGGATCCGGGTATAAAAGACCACGCACATTAAACATTACTCAGTCTATATCAAGATCTCCTGGAAGGGTCGTCAAGCGTAAAAATACTACGAAAACAGAACATAGTGATATATTTACTAAAATTTAAAAATGTCTTTTCTACATGCTCATTCTTGTGAATGCATTAAATCCGAGCTGGACTTGTTTGCGTTACCTTCGACTCAAACTAGTATCGAAAATGGACAATGGATATTTTATAAACCGCTTTCTTCGCTTACTGATGACGCACCTATTGAATTTATTGTACCCAGAAATGGAAATGATTACCTGGACCTGAGTCAAACTATGCTACATGTAACCGCAAAAATAGTGAAACAAGACGATACACCTCTAGGCGATGAGGACAAACCAGCCCCCGTAAATAACTGGCTACATTCTCTTTTTAGTCAAGTGGAGATATATTTAAATCAAAAATTGGTATCACCTCCAAACAATACTTACGCCTACCGTTCATACATAGAGACTCTTTTGAATTATGGGCCTGAAGCTAAGAGTTCTCACTTGACCTGTTCGCTATGGTATAATGATACAGCTGGAAAAATGGACGCCACAGGCGATGAAAACAGTGGACTAGATAAAAGGCGGTCGTTCACGAGTAAGAGTAAACAAGTTGAATTAATGGGCCATGTTCATGCGGATTTGTTTAATCAAGAGAAATTTCTTATTAACGGTGTTGAAATGAAGATAAAGTTTGTTCGGTCACGTGACACGTTTAGTTTAATGGCTATCGCGGGTTCGACGTATAAAGTGAAAATTACTGACGCTAGTTTATTAATAAGAAGAATGAAGATAAACCCCAGCATTTTGATAGCTCACACTAAAGCTCTGGCAACGGCTACATCTAAATATCCAATAACTAGAACTGATGTCAAGGTTTTAACAATTCCATCAGGTGTACAAAGAAAATCCTTAGACAATGTGTTTCTCGGACAATTACCGAAACGCTGCATTGTCGGATTTGTGACAAATAAAGCATTCAACGGCGATTATGCATCCAATCCCTTTAATTTCGATCACTTTAAAATGAATTATTTTTCATTGTATATTGACGGACAACAGATTCCTACTAAACCTTTACAACCAGATTTTACAAAGGACGGAATGTACGTTCGGGCCTACCACACCTTATTTTCGGGGACAGGAATTCATTTTCTGAACGAGGGTAACGATATTTCACGCGAAAATTACTCTAAAGGATATTGTTTTTTCGTTTTTGACCTAACACCAGATTTATCGGCAAATGCCAGCACTCATTGGAATCTTGTGAAAAATGGGTCACTTCGTGTAGAAGTTGGATTTGAAGAAGCTTTGAAGGAAACAGTGAATTGTTTGCTATACGCAGAATTTGACAACGTAATCGAAATTGATAAACACCGAAACGTGGTGGTGGATTTTAGCAGTTAAAGCATGTTTTGTTGCAAGTGAGGATTTAGTCAGCTGCTTGTAGTTGCATAGTATGGACGTGTTCGTTGACTTGCAAGGGTTCCGTGGAGTTGACAAAAAGTTCATTCCAAAAGAAGTTGTTATTATTTCCGGCGACGGAAACAAAATTGAAATCCTTCACTTCGAACCCCCTCAAATTTATTCATCGCTACCTGCTTCTGTAAAAAAGGACGTGACATATCTAGAAAATTATTTTCACGGACTGTCTTGGGATTCAGGCTTCGTAAATTTTGAAGAGTTTGAACTAGAACTCAAACGTGTGGTGCAGTGCTTCGATACAGTCTTTGTTAAAGGCGAGGAGAAGAAGAAAGTTTTAAGCTTTCTCAAACAAGCTGTTATAAATTTGGAGGAATTTGGGTGTCCGTCTTTAAATAAATTGAAGAAAAAGAAAACTGAGTACGTTGTATGAGTCATACAATTGAAAATCCTGTTTGTGCCGTTGAAAACGTACTACTTTTATCTGATTGGTACAATGAACACGTTCGAAATAAAGAGAGCTCTCCGGACAATACCGAGTCAGTCGAATGTGAATCGACATGTTTATGCTTCTGATGAATTGCCTACGCGTATAATTAGACCATGTGCGATTGTGGCAAACACAGATCCATTTTATAAACCCGGAGAACACTGGGCAGCCTTCTACATCGATGAAAATGGTCATGGCGAGTACTTTGATTCATTCGGACGCCACCCCGAAGGACATCATTATAATTTTATTCAGAAGAATTGTAAATCTTGGAAAAGCAATACTAGAATGATCCAGAGTATGACTTCAAATTTCTGCGGCCATTACTGTTTAGTGTATTTATATTTAAAAATGAATAATGTGTCAACTTTAGATTTTCTAAGTATGTTCGATAATAATTTAGAAAGCAACGATCGGCTCATCAAGCTGATATACGACCGTTATTTCCCTAAGATAAACTTGTCAACTCGGCGTATGATATACTAAATGTAATACAATCTAATGTATAAATTGTAAGTGCACTTTTTTATATAAATAAAACTTTTTTAAACGATTTCTTGTTTCCTTATTCTCTACGCAGTAAAACAAAGAAAAATTTCGATTTGTATAAGAGTTTATTATTATTTCCATATATGTTGGTGGGTATAAAAAGTGAATTATGTATATAATAATAATCGTGTAACGAAAGTGTAAGTGATAAGTACAGCAGTAACATTAATAGTTAAAATTGATTAAAACTTGGTTACATAAAATCGATTAACTAGAGTTAAACTTGGATTATTATTATTTCCATATATGTTGGTGGGTATAAAAAGTGAATTATGTATATAATAATAATCGTATAACGAAAGTGTAAGTGATAAGTACAGCAGTAACATTAATAGTTAAAATTGATTAAAACTTGGTTACAAAAAATTGATTAACTAGAGTTAAACTTGGTAGCATAAAATTATCTACAGAGTAAAAAATGCTGATACTTGGAAGTTAAAAAACTATTATAATAGAGTACTGATAAATGATTAAAAATGAATAACTAAAGCTAAATTTGGTTATACAACGTTATATACATTTTAAAATACTAATATTTGAACTTAAAACTAATGTGATATGAAAAAGTATATACAAGCTAAACTAAGAATAATATATAAAAACTAAGATTAATTATGCTAACGTACAAAAATAAAACTAGAATTAATTACTGGGAGATGACGAGCAGTTTCAGCTATATCGGTGGAAATCTACCATGTTATTACTAACTTACGTTCTATAACCGAAAGGAAGCGTGTCAAAACTATCCTCTACACGACGCCGCTTCGTATACTGAACTCTGAACACCTTCCGTTCAGGCTTGGAAACGACCTCGTGCACAGGTGTTCTGACAATCTTTCTATCGGTTTGAACGTACGTGGCCTCGGCGTCGTTAAGAACCATGTCTTTAAGGGTCTCGAAATTTACACTTTCGGAATTTTTAAAATTCAGGGTTATCCCTTTAACTTTGCAAATAAATATAAAGCCATTCTTATTGGTGGAAAACACCTTAAAGGCATAATTCTTAGGTCCGCCACTAACGAACTCGACAATGTAACTACCGGGCCCGTAACACTCGATCTCGTCGGTCATGTCACCGAGGAAATCTCCTGTTTCGGGTACCCACTCACCCGGTCGCTGTGTAAAAATCACACTGTCGGTGTCGAAGTACAGCACACGTCTACCCAGCTTTTCCAAATACTTATACAGCTCGAGGCGTGCATTAGCTGTCGTATATGCAGCTAGCGCGACATTGACGGTATTCAATGGCTGAATACACTCGTCCGGCCTGTCCCAATTTAGAATAATCGTATCATCGTCCACAGGAGTTAATGTATGGACTTCAACCGAAGGATCGGTAAGCTTCTTGAATAACTCATTCGAGTCCGTGATGATAGAGGACTGCATTAGATTTTCTCTCTGGGCAAACTTACCCCAGAAGCTGTTTAAACACAATTTCGCAATGTACCGCATACCCGGATTTGACGCGATTTTACCTTTATCTAATGCAACCCCCTCTCGATCAGCGTATTCGGAAACATACCGATCCTTGGCCTGGTCATCCGTACACCAAGAAGGCCATCCACTACACTCCTGCTTTATCTTCACGAAATTGTTTACGTAATCCGAAAAAAGTCCCCCTGTTTTCGTTGCCTTGTTGTACTGAGCGACCTTATATTCCCAAACTTCTAAAATTTCTATCACCCTGTAGCCCAGCGAAATAGCTTTCCGGAGTTCATCCGCCACGTAAGTACCGGTAAATTGACGCTCATCCTGCGTATGAGCACACTCGCCCATAAACTTGTCCTCAGCACAAGTTCTACACAGAACAAACATCAATTTACCGTGCATTCTAAGAGGTAGAACAGGATGATATAGATCGGTTGGTGGTACAATCGTACACTTGACAATGCCCTCTACAGAATTAAGATCAATCTGTTCACATTTATCCCTGCCCACATGAATTTTAGGATGCCCTATGGGGTATTTCCCATACTTATTAACAAAGGGATACAGTGAACAGACGTCTAAATACCTGATCTTCTCATCCTTTTCTACCTTGTGATGCAACTTAATCGCATTGGTACGCCCACCGAAGAAACTATCTCGTGGGTTTAAGGGTTCGTGTCTAATAACGTTGTGATTTGCCAAAAATTCTGCGGCCTGAATATTAGTTTTTAGAAAATTTTTAAAACGACATTCTTTCATTTCAACGAGGTTATACCCGTAGGATCGGATGCGAGCTGATGTGGCCTCTGTCTTCTCACGACGCATAAACATCGTTTCATTTTTGTCACCACCAAGTTGCGCCGTTTGATCAGGGAAACAAGCTTCGCAACCGTGGTAGTAACAACCCTGGAACTGATATACAGTGTTCGTAGCCTCGCAGAAGCCATCGACCAAGCAGCCCTCCCTAAGTTTAACCTCGCGACTATTACCCGCGTGTTTAATTTGAATATCCAAAGAGTGTTCAAGATATAACAACCATTTGATGGCGATAGCTGATTGCTTGTCGGCCATTCTATAACCGTTTGGGGGTATAAGGCCTATTGTATCAGCTGTAAGAAACTTACGTCTGAAGACTGCATTGCAGGAACCAGCAATCGTGCATGCTTCACGGAAGGGATCAACACCGTTTGACATGCAATAACTACGCCAAAACTCCAAGCAAGCCTTCCTCAGTATATCGACGTCAGAAATGCAGTATCTAACAAGCTCTTCTTGCAGGTTGAATACCGCATCTCGCTCGACCTCGCCTCTATACCAAGCAAGAAACTCACTTCTAGCCGACGTAGCCATCTCGTCAGCCCCGTAATAGTGTGTAGCTGGCATAGGCCCAACATAATTTTGATTACCCAGAGTATTAAAGAAGTGCGGGAAGAACCCTTTGGACCCCTGGAAGCCAAACGTCTTGGGTAACTTGCTAAGCGGCATCGGCATGTAGTTCAGAGAATCTAAAAATTTTATATCTTCGCCGCAGGAAATGGACATCAGCTTGGTGCCATTGGATATAATTTTAGGGTTCCACCGTTCCTTCTGACTAATAATCCGGCGTAATACAAATTGTGAATCATAGCCTTTAGCGTTGTGCGCCAGAGCAACTACGGATCCTACCGATTTCTTGAAATTTAAAATGAAATTTAACAGTTCATCGACAGGATTCTCTCTAAAAATGTGCTGGCGCTTTCCGCACTTGTTGCAATCTTTATTGATATCGGCGTCGTCAATGCACGACTTACACACGTTCTGTACAACGCACAAGTTTGGCTGATGCAGATAAACATTATCTGTACCATCCACGAGAGAGTCCTGTCGACATTCAAAATCATAAAAGACAAAACCAAAATGTTTGTCTAACTTTTTCTTATTCGCGACATTCTTTGACATATGACAAAGATGACGTATGGGTTGCTCGGACCTACATCTACTGCAGTACTTGAATCCACATTTATGATTGGACTTTTTGTCAGTCCACACACTATACAGACAGGTTGGGCACCTCCGCAAAGCCTTACACAGATTTTTGGTGTGCTCAGTAAAACAGGCTTGACCGCGAAAATCTCTGTGGCACTCGTTGCATTTAACGAGGTCCACATCTACATTACAGGGGGGTGATGAATGACAGGACGGACAAATGTATTTGCAGCCTTTATGAGCGTTTTTCTGCCCAGAACGTATACGGCACATCTCGCAAAAGTAGGTAGTTGAAAAAGCTGAGCATAAATTAGTAATAACATTGTAGTGCGCGTTTTCAAGGATTAAATTCAGGACTGGCTTGTCGTGATGCCGGGGTCCTTCATAATATACCGTCTTACCCAGTCGGCTATTGTACACGACTATTGTGTGATTTACCAGATATTGCTGAAACTGCTCTATATGATCCCTGGTCCCGCCCTGGCTGAGGTCCACTCGGGCTCTAGTGCATAGCTCGTGAGTACGTCGGTCCATCTCGGGATACCCCTTCTCTAAAGCTACGAGCTGGGGATCGTTGGCCCTCCAAGCCATAGCTAGCACTAGAGCCCTGGCCAAACACTGGTTGTCGTCATTGTTGACCACCATGATGCCCTTCTTGCGTCGACAAAACTCCTCGTAGCTAACGCCAGTTAGTCTGTCTCGGCCATATCCAACAGGGAGCGAGACCCTGTCTAGCTGGATTCTCAGCGCGTCCTGGGAGAAAAAACTGGCGTTGCTTTGCAGGATCTTGTCTAGCACCGCCATCACGACCTCCACGGATAACTGGTCAACCCTGCGAAATGATATGCCTATAGGCTTCTCAGGGAACTTGTCGCTGTGTATGACCAGCCCCACACGGTCAGATGGCGATGCGTCGGCTACCATGTGGTCAATAATCTCAGTGAATGCATTCTAAAAATAATATTTCTTAATTAATAAACACTCTTAAAAAATATAATTGTTTTTCAAAAGACTATAAGTTTAAAATAAGTTATTTACCTTAAGCCATAAAGCAGGCCCACTCGCTTCATTGCCAACGTCGGCAAGCTTCAAGGTGACTGTCTTGGCCATGAGGTTGAACTTTTTAACCAACTTCGTGCCTTGACTAATCACCTTGAAGTATTTAAAGGCCTCAACTGCGGGCTGCTGCTGGCGGATACCTACGTTGTAGGTCGGCTCACGCCTCCGGGTCAAATTGGTAGCCTAAAACAGAAATTAAATTGAATACTTTCATTCACCTTACTCCAGTTAAAAATTTGTAATTTATCGTATAAATTTTATAACATTTACCTGATTGCTAGCAGCCTCAGGTCTAGGCGCCTTAATGGGTGTAGACGCTGTCTGCCTCGGTACTTGCCGTGACGTCGACGGTACACCTGCACCGAAGGCCTGAAAATTGAGTTAAAAGATTAGGAATTACTTCAGACATGGAAACTTAAATTTCTTAAACTGATTTTATAAGAACTGTACTTACATCGACAGCGTCTCTTGACTCATCCCTGGGATGTTGAACGGACGTGGGCGGTGCCTGCATAGGCCGTGAAGTCGAAGGCTGACTTTCCCCTAATGCCTGCAAGTTGAATTAAAAATTAGAATTTGCATTACTTCAGACATGGAAAACTTAAATTTCTTAAACTGATTTTACGAGAAGTGTACTTACATTGATAACATTATCGACCGACTCGTGCTGCTGCTTTTTAGTCTCCCCAACAACCCCGGGTGATTCAACAGTTGCCTATAAAAAATAAATAATGAATAAGACTCGCACTGTATAAACGGTTGTTAACAGATAATTAAATTCCCTAGCGACAAGTTTATAAAAACTGGATTATTTTAAAAAATCCATTTTCAGTATTTAAAATTTTACTTACCCTTCGATTCTCTTGCAGCTTCAGTATGTAACCTTGCAGCTCTTTAAGGCAGTCGGCCTCAACAGCCGTTAAAGAGTAGCCTTCGTATACCATCTTACGACAGATTAGATCGTACATGGTACACAAGCCTTCCTCGGTACGGATAAGGCCAGAGGCTACAATCTGCAGGAGTTCGTTGACGGTAGACATGGTTCTTGACGTAGTTGATGCTGGAGTCGGAGCAGTAAAGTGGATTGAGTAGAGCGATGCAGCTAGTTTTATACGGTTTTTTCAATCCCTACTTTCACGATTTTTTTTCTTCCCACGGTACACACACAAAGAAGTTTAACAAAGCTGAGCAGTAAAAATTTCAAGAAGATTGAATCACGCATTGTTTTATCTACAGACAATGCACAAAAGGTTTCCGGATAAATAAAGCTGGTCAGTAAAAATTTCAAGCAGATTGATTCACGCATTGTTTTATCTACAGACAATGCACAAAACTACCTTTGTTAAAAGACCACTGTTTACTGAAATAATACGACATGTTAAATACAATGTCTTAAATCCTTAAAGAATCGAACGTCGGGTTTTTCAGCCCGGATTAAAAAATCTATTGTTTAAACGTATTAGTCATTTCGCATTTCACATTATTGTGAAATAATTTTTAAGCTTAACAAAGTTCTTCTATTTCGGTCTGTAGCGTATATACTAGAAAAAACTGTTTTTAAAAACGTGGTTAAATTCCGGATTTAGAAATTCATCGAGTTTTAATTATTTAAAACTATAATTGTTGGATTGAAATATTTCCATCTACAAATGTAACAATTAAAGTTGAATTATTTCCAATTAGCTGCAGTAGATGCAGTAGATTGTTATTAAAATGCATTCCGGGTATTTAAGAATAACTCACATGTTAGTTTTCGAGTTTCCGTTTACGCTTTTTTAAAAAATGCGACGAGCGATGAGTAACGTTTGCTAGAAAAGTTTCTATTGTTAAAAAAATTAATCCCTATTGACGTCATAAGCTTTGAATTCTAAACATACAGGCCCCAACTTGTCGAAGACGTACCTTGTTTGACAAAAAATGACTGTACTCGGCCTAGTTAATTTTATCGGCTGAATTAGATACCGCGATAACGCCGATTTTTGATAACTTTGAACTGTTTTTAAAACGTGTGTGAATTCTTGATCTCTCTTTTAGAAATCCATCGAGTTTTAAACAGCAATTATTTAAAAACTATAATTGTTGGATTGAAATATTTCCATCTACAAATGTAACAGTTAAAATTGAGTTATTTCCATCTGTAGATCAGCTGACAATTAAAAATTGAATTAACGGCGATAGATTGTTATTTAATAAAATGCAATCCGGAGATTTAAGAATAATAAGTCACATGTTAGTTTTCGGGCTTGTTTTTTAAAAATGCGACGAACCAGATGAGTAACGTTTCTTAGAAAACTATCGGTTGTTAAAAATAATTCCCTACTGACTTCATATTCGCCGGCGAACAGGTTTCAACCTGCCGAAGCTTGCCCAAGTGTTCGATCTAGTTAATTTTACTGGCTGAATTGATACCACGTAATTGATTAAATGCCGATTTGAATAAACCGCTGATTGACCTAATTAAACCGCGGATTGAAGTAAATAAACCGCGAAGATTGAGCTATTAATTCCAAGATGGCCACCGCTTTTAATCGAGAATTTAATTGACCTAATTAAATCGATTGATCGAGCTATTAATTCCAAGATGGCCGCCGCTTTTAATCGAGAATTTAATTAAACCTTTTAATCGACCTAATTAAACCGCGGATTGGTCTAATTAAACCGCGGATTGATCTAATTATGACGTAATCTCATTAAATTGTCCTAAATAATCGGCGGATTGATCTAATTAAGCCGCTAATCCCATTAAATCGACCTAAATAAACCGCGGATTGATCTAAATTGGCCTAAATAAACCGCGAATTGATCTAATTAAACCGCTAATCCCATTAATTCGACCTTGATTGCGCAATCGATTAAATTGATTGACCTAATTAAAAACAAAATGGCGGTATCAAGTGCCTCACTTCTACTTACGACTATCTTTAAACTAAGTGCGCCTAAAGCCCACAGAGAACTCTAACTACATTCTTAAGAGGATTATTGTCTTCATTGTGTTCCAATGACGCACAAGCAATATCCCAAAAACTGGAAAAACGCATGACGTCAAATTCGTAAAACCCCTTGTATTCAAATAAGTGCAGATTTTTTGAAGTATCTTAGTATCCATTTTCAGTCTCGATTTCGATTTGCTTGGTATGCGTGTTGTAGTTGGTGTTTTATTCGTCGTTACTCGTTATTATTCTGTTATCATTATTATTATTTTGTTATTCTCTGTTGTTGTTGTTATTTGTTATTGTTGTTGCCGGTTGTGCTACTTTCTTTTATTATCAATTTTTCATTTGTTGTTATTATAAAATGCGAAGTACTTGCACTGTAAAAAAGCGTGGGAAGAGATCGCAATCTCAACGGTGTCGACGAAAACGCGAAAAAGCGCTTCGCGCTTGTGAAAGTGACGACTACGTGGCTGAGGATACACATCTTGAATATTTTGAAAAGTAAGTTTTTCGTTATTTTTCATTTGTTTAAGAAAATTACAAGTGGTTTAGATTTTTTGAAAACTAAGTAGTTATCACGCACTGTATATATGACATAAAAGTATAATTTGAATTATTCTGAATTGTGTGGAATGGAAATGAATTACTTTTAATTGCACTTTCCACAATTTTTACTAATGTCAAAAGGAATAGAAATAACACGATGCATTTGTACTTCTTTTTAGTTTGACGGACGAGGTTCTACCAGAGCTGGAAATCGAGCAAGCGAATTGTATACAAGACGCTCCAATTGTGCCAGGTTATAGAATTGTTGACATCCCGTTTTTCATTGAAGAAACACGAAAACTTCACGATCACAACACAAAGTGCACTATGGGAAAAATGAAATTTAAACAAGAAAGAAAACAGGGGCTTGTTTCGATTTTCTATTATTACTGCGGCACCTGCGAGAAAACTTTATCTTTGTCTACGCATCCAGCAAATAACACTTTAAATCAAACGTTTGTTTGGGGCGCAACATCAATTGGAATAGGTTATGGCCAAGCTGATGAATTGTTGTCAGTTATGAATATACCGTGTGTAACCCCCAAATGTTATAGAAAACTTGATACTGAAATTGGAGTCATTTGGGAGACAAAACTTCAGCTAGAAATGGCGGAGGCGGCAAAAGAAGAAGGGGATGGCTATCGAACGAGGTGATGTAGAGCATGGAGTACCGTTTATAACAGTTATTGTCGAAGGAAAGTTTACCTTAACTTTGTGTTTTCTTATAGAGTACAAACATTTCACTTCCACTAAACCATCATCATTTACAAGTCCATCAGGACTAGCACCTAAATAAGGGTATTCTTTCGAAATAAAGAAACCGCTTGATACGACTTTTATCTTCTTGATTTCCTCATATTTTTGTACAGCTACATTTTCGTGTGTTCTTCCATAAACTAGAGCATCTGTTGTTAAATAAGGTGAATTATAAAGTAGATTTTTAAGTTGTGAATGACAGGAAGTGGTGTCCCTTCGATTACATATCCGTCCAAAAGAGGAAGCAGTAATTCTGTTTCGTCGTACTTCATGCCATATTACGTTGTCGTGTTGTCCTACTGTTTCTGTAGCTATTGAATCTGCATAAATAAACAAAAAAGTTTGTGTGTACAACTTCAGGAGGGCAGACTACTTTTGAAAAAAAATCACCAATATTTTTATCAAATTCAGGGTCAATTAAATATAGTAGGTAGAACTTATTGTGACTTAGTTTTATACACAGATGTAGATTTGGAAGTAATACGAATTGTAAAAGACGAGGAATTTTGGAGTAATATTATGTTGCCAAGATTAAATGAATTCTTTTTTAATTGTATGCTCCCGGAGCTGGTGGATCCACGAATTCCTAGAGGTTTACAAGCTAGGGATTCGGAGTTAATAATAAACGCTCAAGGAAAAAGAAAACCGGCAAAAAAGAAATAATAAGTAATTTCAGTTTTTCATTAATTATGTGATATTCAGTTATTGTAATTAGTAATTACCTATTGTAATTTATTAGTTTGTATTTTTATTTCGTTTACATTTTACTTGTCTATTTAAGTCATAATAAATAAATTCTGCAAATGATGTTTTTATTTATTTTTAATTAATTATAATTCATTTTGAAATGGTCTTGCTCTTTTAAAAGATTTTATTTAAATTTAATTTATTTATTATTAAGCCCACATTCAATATTTACAATTATCCCTTGCTTTGCTCTTTAATTTTACTTAATTGTTTGCATTGCTCTTATCTCAGGTCGTTAATTAGGTTCCTTGTTTGTTATTTTCTAAGTATATTTTTACCCAAATAAAAATAAAATTACTCAAATACTTATAATGCAGATTTTTTTTTTTATTATCGTTTTTTCCTATCAACCCTGCCTTAAACCTATCTTATAATTACGGTATTTACACTCACTATTTACACCGGTTCCTGGGTTTTGTTTGAAATTTCTATTTCACTCCCAAAAATCCAAATTGCCTCTGTTTCAAATTTAATGCTCAATTTCCTCTGCTCCAATTTCGACTTTCAATTGCTTCTACTTGAAATTCAAATTTTCAATTGCTTCTGCTTCTATTTCGCTTCCTTTCGATTCAATAAATGATTCTTATGATTATTAACTCTATTTAAAGTTAAATAATCGGTTGATATTTATTATTTTGGAACGTGCAATTGAGCAAACCTATTTGGTTGTTGCTCCTTTTAATGCAAAAATATCACTTATTTATTAAATTGTTTTCTTCTGTATCCAAGATATTTTTATCTAAATTGTTTTTCACTATAACAACTATTTACAAGGTTTCTAATAGTAACTTATTTTACATTTCTATAACTACCAATTTAGCTAATTATTACTAACAAACATTATAACAATAACTTATTTACATTTTCACATAACTTAAATCTAATCTAGCTATCTTAAAATTATATTACAATTTTTAATAATTTAAAATCTGCATTACTTATATTTGGCAAATAACATTTTTCTTTTATGAATTAAACAAACAACTTAACCTTAATTATATACATCCAATTAAGTATCATCTCAATTTACAGAACGATATTTTGAAATCAGCTGACAAATTCGGAAACTGCATACACAGGTAGTTCCTTTTGTAAAACAAAGTAATACACAATATAAAGAAAGGTCCATCACACCACAGTTTGCATACAAAAGATTAAGTACCTATCTTTTTCGTTAATATTTTAGGCTACGTAGCATTTTACGGCATACGTAAGTTAAAAATATTAAGTAAGTTGGGTTGCCTGTTTTTGATTTTGTAGTTGTTACGGATTCAGCTTAGGTATCTTCCCACCTTAATTCCAGTTGGCGATGGTCAAGGTTATATTTCAAACGGTGATGTTATTAGTCTGACAAAAAAATTAATAAGACATGCATTATTGTAAATTTTCTGTAGAACAATTTTGTACATCACTATTTTTGCCGAAAAATCAACCGGTAAGGAGATATTTTCGAAAAACCGGTTTTTGGTGCCATTTTACCCAAAATGGCACCATTTCCCATGTCGGTACAAGGTCGCAAAGTAGAAATTCGGTTAGAGCACCTCAAAATCTATAAGACCACCAATTTTCAAAACTTCCGCTAAACTTTCCAGGCAACCCCCTTTCTGAGCACAAAATGACTGGACTAATATGTTTCTTAACTTTCTTCGAAATATTTTACCGGTTCTACTAGAAGATGTTTCTTTAGATGTTAAACGAAGAATCTGGTTGCAGTTAGAAGGCTCTCCATCTCTCTATGATAGAAATGTATTTAAGGGATTATTTGAATACAGTTTTCGAGAATAAATAGATCGGTAGAGAATCTGCAACACCGTGGCCAGCTAGAAATTCTGGCGTTACACCCTTAGACTTCTTGTTATGGGGAACAGTGAAGAATGGCGTTTATAAATCGCCAATTATTAATATAGAAGATCTACAGTCTACAGAATAAAATCGCCGACACCTGCAGAAGAATTACACCAGATGCACTAGAAAGAGTTAAAATATCATTTCGTAAAAGACTAGAAGTTTGCGGGAGGAATAACGGCCAACATTTTGAACACTTATTATTATTTTTTTTAGTTTATTTATTATATACAATAATCTGTCTCTTGGAGACATTCAGTAGGCGTTTTGACACTAGAATACATAACTAAGACATGCAGAAAACAAACCAATGCCAATGTGAGATTTCATTTACAGAGCTGAAATGTAATGTATTGCTAAGATTGCACAACACACACTACATTAGACAACATACGGAACACTTATTGCCTTAAATTTATTTGGAGTTTCTTTTAATAATCTTATGTTATTTTTTGCGTTATTTTCCATTTTGTAATGTTTCTAACGTTTTCTCTAATGTTTTAGTATCGACAATTGATATAAATGTATTATTTTGCTATTGATATTTTTCTTAATTTTCTAGTTATAGGTTATGAAAGTTAACAGTTTAGAATATAACCTGGACATGACATTTAATTATGTATTGTGATTCTGAAGTAAACCACCTCTGATTATATATTTAATTGAGAATTAACACACATTAACGTTGAATTTGCAAGTTGGGTTGCCTATTCAAAGTGTTAAGGGGCGCGTTATACGTGAATGGCCCAGTATATCAACACTGAAAATCGTACTATATTTGGTCAGAAATAAAGCAAATTCCATCCTAAGCTGATGACATTGAGTTAAGCAGCGGACCTCCGTCGTATAATTCGAGTTAGCAGCTTATTTAGGTAGGTACGTTACTTAATCCAAAAACACATTAGCTTAGGGTGGAATTCGCTCTTTATTTGTAAATCTAAACATTACTTATTATGTTTGAAAAACTGAAATGTTTTGATTCGCGTTATAAATTAAAAGCTGAAACTGTAAAATAAATATATCCTAATTTAATATTTTTCTACAGATATTTAAATTATACAACCACGAAACTAGAACATTTCAGAAACTAAATTTAAGTAAAGTATATGTTTGACTTCTGGATTCTGAGTTCTGAGGTGATATTTAAACTGAAGTACCTACGCAACAAAATAGGTCATGTTTGTACAGCTAATACGTCTATTATTACTGAAACCAACTGGGAATTTGTTACTTTTTCATGTTGCTTATTTAAACCCGTTCAAACTAGGAAATTTTATTATCAGTGATACTAAAAACGTCATTTACACAATAAAGCATAAGAAGTTTAACTAACTAAAGTCCCTAAAATGTGTTATTTAATATTTAATTCAGTTGTTGGGGGTTTTCAAATTGTAAGTATTAAAACTTGAATCATTTTAACAGTTCTCCATTTTTTGCTATGGGTATTTTACCCCCAAAGGGATTTATACTCATAGGTCGGTATTCTGACCTCATATTTAAATTTAACGTCAAGTTTAATTACCATGGCCATATCGCGTATCTCTGTTATTACACATGTAAAATTATATAAAGCTATATCGTTTTATGTTTACGCTAAACACGACTTTAGTTAGAGACAACTTTAAACATCAGAATACGGCCCATAGTAAATAAATTAGAAGTTATTACTATTATTAGCCAGAAGAACAAAATCAAAATGTTTATTTGTGAAAAGTTTTGTTACAATAGTCACTGAACCCAACAAAATTAAATATAAGAAAAGCTACACTTTACACTTCGAACAATTTTTAAAACAGCAACTGTGCGATGGTTTGCTTGTAACTTTCATACTGAGGTAGCCAACCAAGTCATTAAAATACCTCATCAAGCTTTTACTTAAGGTCTTAAGGTGGTACGGTACGGTGATCCGTTCCAAAAGTTTAATAAAAGTTTTGCGTAACCTTTTTTACATCCGTTTTTTACATTGCCTTTACTGTACAAGAAATCTGATGTGGAGACTTTTGGTACTGGGTTTACATATTCTAAGCACTAAGTATAACCATTCAAGGTTCAAGTTAGGCAGGTATACATCATTTACCTAAGATTCTTCCTGGATTTTTAAATAGTCTTCTTGCCTTTCTGTGGTAGTTCCGAAAAAGCATAGAAAGCTTTGTTTTACTGCATCTGTTATTGTTTTACATTAAAATTGAATTGTTAACAATTAACAAAAGTAGTTGAAAAGTATTATAATAAATAAAAAACTATTTTTGTACCACGTTCAAAATAATTAAGTTAATTGTGTAATTATTATTGTCTAGCTTTCAATAAATGTCATGCATGCAAAATTGGTCTCCCCTGTTTATTATTAAGTTACCTTTCTGGCGAAGATTTAAAAAAACAAGCATGTATAACTGACAAGAAATTTTGGATTATAAAAGTGTTAGGTATCCTATTATTTAAAACTAAAAAAAGAAACCGGAGTTACAGACGACTACAAAAAGCTACCAACATAAATTAAAATTTTCTAGTTTAAAAAACTATTAAATGAATTTTGAGTTACCACGCAATATTTGAAAGCCAAAGTGTATAGATTTCAAGAGATTATAGAACTTCAAGGTTAACATTTAATAGATTTGCCTTTCTGCACAAAATAGTTTATTTTTCACTAAACCGCTAGTAAATCCTATTAGCATTTACGTAAAGCCTATGTCACACTATCAGTCAGTTTGACAAACTAGACTAAACAAACTGTTTTAATGACGTCACATGACGTCACCGTTGCAGTTTGGTCAAATTTTCTAATTTTTAGAGGCGCCTCTATTTTCGTCAGTCGGTTTGATGCGACCTTGCCGCTGATTGGGTAAATTTTAAATTCAACGGAAAGGCGCGAAGAGCGCGGAACACGTGGAGTAAACAAATAAAAACATAACCTAGTAACATTGCATTTACCCGTACGTTTTTCGTGCTTTTCGTCTGATTAGTGTTATATTTTATTAGTTATAAATATTTTTAATTATATCCTGAACCTGAGAGCGCAGGTTTTGGACCTTATTGAGTTGTATAAACCACAACTTAACCTTAATGTTTAATCAAATTAGATGTATAGTCTGACAACAGAGTTTGAAGGTTTTGCCAAACTGGTTACTTGTGACGTCATTAAAACAGTTTGTTTAGTCTAGTTTGTCAAACTGACTGATAGTGTGACATAGGCTTTAAGTTAGTAACTAGCAGAGTCTTTATAATAAATAATAACAATTTTAATAAAGTTATTAATAGCTACAAATTCATTTTGCATTGGCCATTCTCTGGCATTTTTTATAGTGGTAGCATGTGAATTTTGTTCTTTGATATTAAAAATGCCAAAAGTTATTCAATACAACAGAAATGCGTTTACAAATTTGTAAAGTTGTTTAAAAATAACTGTGCTTAATAATAAGGTGTCATACTGTTGAATAGTGAATTAATGAAAATACGACCATTCTTCTTTTCGCGGTAATTACTAATAACTAATAATTGAAAATATGACAAAATTTAATTAGCCAAACTAGGCATTAAACTTCTTAACTTCAGTTCATTCAAAAAAGATAGTTTCCCCAATTTCCATATCAATATTTCGAAAACTTTTGAAATTACAGTAAAAAATTAGAATTAAAATTTGGACTTTGACACCCTGTATCTCCCTAAATATTAACTTTTGGGCTAAGGTAATTTTAGATAAATCGTAATATTTTGGCTTCACGAATCTATTGTTGGTCTTTGTCCCATTACTTATGGATTACCCTGTATAAAATTAATAAATTTATGGAATGAACAATGTGCGTTATCCCATAAAGGTTTTAATATTTTATATTTACGACATTTTAAAGAAAATCATTCAAATCTAAGTAGTTTGGGCCGATTCCGAGATATAAACGTAAAGTTACTCCACTATAAGCCCACATTTCGTTCAACAGATAAACAAACAAACCCCTTATTGACCGTGAATAGGCAACACATACGACACTGCTTACGTAGCAAACTTGTTGGTTGCCTATGCAGGATCAATAAGGGACACGAGTTAAAATAGGCAACGTGGGTCTATTTACCACATATTTTCTGTGAAAACGATGTATAAATAACTGCCACATAAATTTATTACGGGGAGAACCGGCCCTTAATTCATCATAACCGCCATTGATGTTTTAGAATTAAATTTTTAAACATTTGGGGAAAGCTAAAGCTGAATTTAAAAATACTTCTAGCAAAGACTGTGAGCAGATGCTATATAATTTGTTCTACTTTGAAACATTTTAAAAGAACACCTTTTCGAGATTAATTACAATTAGTGTTAATTAAATCTGAAATAATATAACCTACGAGTAGTTTAAAGTAGCGAATAACAAATACGCAAAAGGTAACAAAAACACAAGAAACATCTACGTTGAGCGTGGAATTACCCATTAATTAAAATGTAAGTTGACTTGAAATGCCTTTATCAAATTAATAATTTATTGCCGGAAATTTGGAAAACTTACGAAAAATGTTCGACTAAAGTGTAAATATTTTGCTTTTTCCTAACATAATTTTTTCTTACAAAACGCAGATACATAATAAATACAGAAATAACTATATACCTGTGTAGTACCTTCGATAGCTTAAAATTTTTAGAATACCCAGTATCATCATATTTACAAAGTAAAATTTACTTTTGTGCCACAATTGAACTTAGCAAACCAAATGTTCTTTATTATAACATGTACTGAAAATTTTAGTTTAGTTTAGCAAAGTTTATGTAAGTCTTCAGAACGAAGTTTTGTGAATCCTCAGTAACGCGATTGAAAATTATTTCACAAAGAAGACGAATTTTGAGCACTTCTTACCCTGCTTTTTCGTTAACAAATTCTCTGAATAATAAGTAATCCACATTTTAAGGGTGGGTTTTAGTAGCATGTTTACGCGCTCAAAATTGTGTAATTTTAAAATAACCGTACGGTTAAATAATGACAGTTGAGAAGGACGGATATAAATTAAAATTTTTAAACCTTTCCTACATACGCAACAACGCCAGAGCGACCAATTTTAATATAGTAATTAAATTATGACCTATTATGTAAAACTTACAAAAAAGGACTTACACAAGACAGCCATCAACAATGTATTGACTTTTGCATGTCGCGGGGTGGGTTTCAATATTACCTTCATATGCATGTATCGACCCTTTTGCAAATTTGTATAATTTTGGCGTAATCTTTATTTGTCTTTAAAAAAATTCCTTATAATTTTTAAAAACTGATTAAAGATAGGCAACCCAACAGGCGACCGAACAATCACCGACTCTGTGCATACGCGTCAATGTTTACAAAGAGGTTTAAGAGATTAGAAATCGGTATCCGCAAATACTTATTTAGGTATACTGAATTTTGAAGTTTTTTTAGGTAGAAGCTATACTAGAAGATCCAATCTTTTCTTGGCTGTTTTTAAGTCAATCCAAAATACTTAAAAACGAAAAATATTTTAACTAAAACCCACCCTTAAGAACCCTCCAGTATGAACTCGTTGTGCCTTGTTGCGAAGATGGCCTCTGTTTTTCCTGATTTTCTCTGACAGTTGTGGTTGCTTAATTTTTTCCATTTCAATTCTTTAAAGTTTATAAATAATTTTATAACGATCAAGAGCAAAACTTTAACAAAACTCCAAATAAATCTCCCACTTATTTTGACAAAATGATGCTCAATAAATTTGAATGAATGTTGAAAAGGAGTGAATTCTAAATAAAGAATGAATGTTGAATTTAGACAAATCTAGACAAAAACTTTATTAAATTAAAATTCCCTTCTCTTTGTGCCCCAGAATTAAAACTATTACCAGATATTACTTTAGTGTAAATAAATTAATACTTCTCTAACTAAATTATTAGAATTAGCACATGTTTTGAATAAAACAGATTGAGTACTCACGCGTTATCAGTTCTGATAAATATTTCATACTTTTATCTATCACCACTCTTTATTTCAATATTTATTTGAGGGGACACTTTTGTGAATTGGAGTAATTACGGAAATAATTTACTCAAAGGAATGAATTCTTAAAAATTTCATCTGTAAATAGATATAATTAACTCGGAATTTCATCTGTGAATAGAGATAATTAACTCGGCATCTGCTACTAAAACTCTAAATACACAAATAAAGCCTAAAGTTTCGGTAAACCTTCAGCTGTGACGAAATAATTCGTGGAATGAATGCAGTATTTTCTTTCATATACATTAACTTGCTTGATCTTCACATTAAACCCTTGTGATCAACTGGTCCTTGCAAAACCAGAATAATATTGATGTTTAAATTATTCCTAAACTTCTTACACAGAAAAGGGTTATTGGAGGAGAAAATACTGTTCTGTTATACAAATTTTGCCTTAAGGCAGTTCACGTGCGATAGTCTGAACCAAAACTTATTCTGACCGCGTGTGTTGAAATCTCTGAAAAACTGTATCCGCGTCTTGAAAACTTTTGGTTTGGACTGTAACTGTTGCCAACTTACCGAATCCGTGCCCTGTACTATTTTACGCATCCCAGACGTATTATCGACTACTTGATCGATCGTGGCAACGCTGCATTTTCTATCGACTTTGTCACACTGACATACGAAAGTAAGGTGTGAGGTTAGGTGAGGAACGGTTGTTGCGGCAAAATGAACCGCATACGATATGCTTGTGAAAAATAAATAAATGTTTTTTAAGGGATCATAAAATAGCCAGTAGCTTTTTTTTCAAGACTTTCACAGAGTTACGCGTTTTAAAAGGTACATGTATAGATAATTTTTACTGTTGATAATTAAAAAATGAATATATGCAACATTTATTTAATTGAATGTTTTTTCCATGACGCTGCACCATTATTGGTTTTTTTTATTGAAACGTAAAATTACCCCGGTAACCAACAAGGATCGTGCGACAGTTTGAATATCGCGCGTTCAAACCCCCTCTTCTCTCGTTTGCAGTGTTGCCTATCAATAGAGTCTTCTTTCGTAAAAGTTCAACACAATGGTATTAATTATTTTTTATCTACAAAAGTAGGTGGTCAAATGCTTCGAAATTTCGCCGAGTTAACTATCAAAAACGTTTCTTGCCGCCAAAAAAATTTGATCAAAGTGGTAAGAAATACATGCTTAATGTGATCGAAGATGTTACTTATTTTCCAAGTTTCATAAGGAATACCGTGTATAAGGGCATTTTTTTCATTAATTATTTTCTCTGGTTCTAGATGGTCAATCTCTCCGGAATTTTAACCGTGTACTCAAAAACTATTTAACTATACATATAAAAAAAATCAACTGTGTCGTAAGAAAATCGGAACCTCGCGATAACTACCTTAACTATAACCCCTTACTGGCTCTAAATAGGCAACACACATTACAGTACATAGGAAAATCCAATGGAATGTATAGTGCCCTACCTGCAACAGTAAGGGGCTACAAGATAAACTAACTTAAAGTCTATCTTTTCCGTTATTTAAGATGTTAAAGGTCGAAACATAAAAAACCGCAAAATATAATGTTAAGGGTAGATTCTACTATAAAAAGAAACAAATTCAAATTAACCAAATGATAAACATGAAATTAATCAACTTTTTGCAGGAAAACAACATCATCCACACGCAGATGAGCAATGCCGAATCTGCTTTATTTTCTCCACATGATAAGATCGTGGAGAATCGATACGGACGATGTCGTACAAGGGAAAGCTCCATCAACCCCTGTTATCAATCTTATGACTTCAGTAGAAATACCCGAAAAGAAACCGCCTGACTCTAAAACCCCTACGCCTCCATCTTCTGCAGTAGCACCGACACGTAGTAGACTGGTAAGTGTGTTAAAAGAAAGACAGGCTAGTGCTTAATTAAGTTCGTGAAAAAGGCAGCAGCTACCGTAAGATTACTTCTTTTATGGTTCACTTTAGATGGGGTGCTTTGCAAACGGCGAGGTTATATTTTATTTAACAAGAGTGACTTTAGCCAGATATGTATAAACGGGGACAAGTGAAGCCGCTACAAAAATTCAAGACGTAAACACGTTACTTATAAAAGTTATAAAAAAATTTATGTCAGAAAAGGAAATTTAAATTCCTTTTTTTTGTAATTTCGGAACTGAAAACTTTAATGCGTGTTTTCTTTAGGGAAATTTAAACAGTCGGACGGCATTAAATAAGATGCACATAAGTCAGTGTGTTTTGAATATTTTCTTTATTAATATTTTTACATAGTCAATAGGTTAATAGTAAACATACGTGTTTCTACAAAAATCTTTTAAAATGCCGATATTATTTTTATAATGTCTATATGGGGACCTACGCGTAAACTTGCAAGAGAGGCAGTTGTTTGGTTGGGCTATTACACATCACTGTTAAACCGAAACTAAAAATACAAATAATTATCAGATCACCACCAAAGGAAATTATGAAAAAATTACAAGGCAAAACACAAAAACATCAATTAAATATTGAAAACAATGATAGTTAGCCTATTATTTTCTAAGTAATTTATTAACATTTTGAAACGTGTTCTGAATTGAGTAAATATTTGACCAGGAATTAAATCCGCCAAAAGTGTTATTTACCTTCCACACAACACACCCTAAAGTTTTTGATTTTGAGTTTGATTAAGATACGTCTAAAACATTTTAGGCATACAGATAGCGTGTGGATGTTTATTATTGATATATTCATGTAATTCCTAAACCACTAATTAAGTGTAATTTTGTCCGTAATTCTAAAGTAAAAACTCGTTGCTTTTTATTACTGTTGGTTTTTCAAAATGTACGGAGTTGTTACTCTTGTGAATGGAACAAACTTCAAAAATAAAATTCAACCAACAGCAACTAACACATCTACAGAAAACGCAAAAATTTTCACAGAGGTAATTACTATAATATAGAAGTATTCGCTAACATGTTAATAACCATTTGCTTTGTCTGACTATTACTCTAATTATTATTTATTTAAGCAAGCTTCCATAAGCATGCATTTAAAAAATTTAATCTGCACTTTTTAAAATTTTAATTTTGTTTTAAAAGGCAGTAAAGCACTTGGATTAAACCTCAAATCCTTAGATAGGATCCACTGAAACAATGATGAAATCTGAAAACCAAACTATTAAAACCAGATACATATTCGGCAATCCTTTATCAAGGAGGCTTTTACACCTATTTGTTTGTCTAATAAGTTCATCAGCGTTCCACTCTGTTTCAGCCTTTTAACGAATTAATTGTCCTCTATTTTAATCTGTCAGTACGTGACAGTAATTAATCCCCGCTTTAGGGAAGACTGTTTATTTTAATTGCTTTAATACATTTATCTACACGTCACTGTCCTTATAATGTATACCAACAGGTCGTTTAATGTTTAATCCAAATTTGTCTGACAGTCACATTGGTAGTTTCTGAATCGGAAATATTAATTATAATAAATTCAGATAAATAAATATCCTCTGGATGTCATTTACCACGATCGTTTAACATTTTCTTTTTCTCCCCCCCCCCCCCCCCCCACTAGAAAGTGAGAATATCTGAAAAAGTGCAAAGAATAAGCGAAAGAATTGGGATGCACAGGTTAATAATAATGGCGAAATATCCCTAAGAAATTGAATTGAGTATTTTGCTATTTTGCCATTAATATAAATAAATTTTAAAAACACAATAAAATAAATGTTTTCCAAAAAAAAACTTTAATGAAGGAATTACTTATTAGATTCATGTATCACTAAAAATAACGCACTCCGGTTTCTTAACTCTTTTGTTTATTATGCAGAAAATCACCCAGAAGGTAAAGAAGTAGATATAGCAATTAAAACACGATACTAAGTAAGAAATTATATTCATCTAAATGGAAATCCGAAAGTGAAACATCATATTTAAGTTTTTTATGACACAAAAGAAATTTGCGTTCATTAAATTAATTACAGTTACCCACATACATAAAACTTTTAGTGTTAGCAATGCGTATCAGATTCATAACGTTTTATTCTTTGTGCTTGATTCTAGCATGTACAACATATAGATACATAAATTTGAAAGAAAAGAAGCTGAAAATAAATTAGTAAAATTGTAAGAAATAATTAGAAAAGTGAAAAAAGTAGTTTATGAAAAATTATGAGAAAACTGCAGTTAGATCTAACGTTCGAACTTGTAATTATACACATGACATGAAATAAGGTGTAACTTATCATTACCACAATCCTTAAATATTTTAATTCTGAACTAATAAAAGGAAAACTCAAACATCATATTCCAAATTTATCCAAACGTTAGGTTGTTGCTTGAAACTTTTGATCCTTAACCTATTAATTATTTCCGAAGATAAATAACTATTTTTTTTTAATAACAAATAACTAGGTATGAAAAATTTTTATGCATTAATTATGGCCTTTTACGAAGTTTATAGAGAAAATTATTTTAAAAAGCATTTTAAGAAATTGATAAACAAGAAATGTGTACAAACAAAATTTTAAAACTTGTTAAGTAGGACTACCGTAGGGTCAAAGTAATTCATGACCTAATTATTTTAATTATAAAATGCATATATAAAAAGAAAAAATTAAATATTACATCTTCGTTCTTGACTAAAGGCTACAACAGAACTTGCTCTTTTGTCTGATAAATAATTCTGGAAACTATAAAAAGATACGCCAAATACATATTTTGGCAACCTCTTCCCCAAATCACAACAGACTTAGGCTCTTCTGATAACTTGGTGATATACCATATTATATTGTTACATAAACTTATCAAAAAGATAATAAAAGCCATAAATACCTTGCACACTTTATTTGTACGGTACTCACAATGAACGGCGCAAAGACCAAGGTTCAAATTAAACAATTACAAAATTAATTTAAAAGACAGAGAATTAATTATCGACTTAATAAGCTTTTCAATATAAACACTAAAATTGGAATATCAATTTAAATACAGTAAAATACAAAAAAATAAATCTTGAATAGAACTAAGTAACTTACATAGCTGAAGGCCAAAATCAGGGAACGCAATAAAAATGGAATGAATGCGCATTCACGCACTTGTAAACGTTTACGGAGTAACGTAGATTATGGTTGGCAAAATAATACCAAATGAAGCAAATATTTGCGTCACCTTTTCACAATTTATAACCAATAAGCAGTAAATAGAAAGTTAAATAATAAATTATAATAAAGTAATTGAACCAGAAATAATAAATGAATAATTAATAAATATATAAACCTGAAGGGCACAAAATAATTAAAAATCAAATAAATCAAACAAAATCAAAGATACGACAAAACTTATCTCAAGTCCATCCTTGTAGGTTGGAAAAATTCCACGCGGAACAAATGGAGGACGCCTCGTGTTGGATCTTAAAACACCTGGATTACTACCACGCCAAAAATAATTTCCAATTAACGGCAGCAATGGAATAAACTCCAGATAGAGTTAAATAAATACCAATTAATCACTTCCAATTAATTGCTTGAAATTCCACACAATAAGAATATAAATATTTAAACGAACGGATTACGCACCACCTGTTGTACAAACACGTGCAATTACAAAAACTCGGAATAATTATCGAACTACTCAGGAAATTACCCAATTACGAATCGCTTTAACATCGAAAATATTGCGTGAACATTAACACATAAAATTTCAAACGACCTGAGTTAATTTTATAAATACGTCAAAATATAGGTAAAGGAAGCAAAAATTTGGTCTTACGTCACCGTTCGTGGTAATACCACTATAAAAACAAAAATATTCCCTCTTTCCCTGACTCTCCGCCGCGCCGCTGTCATATTCAGTTACTTTTTCACGTAAGGTTGGCAGTGATACGTGATCGAGCACAGTGTTGTCATTACAATCCGCGCGTGTTGTTTATTATTAGCATCAACATTCCCGGTTTTTTGTATTGTTTTTAAAATTCAGTTCAGTACAATGTTCTTTTCAGAACGACTGGCTACTTTTTTGACTTCTTGTACGCTTTTATCCACCAAATTTTGTTTAAATTTCATAAAATAAATGTAAAGAAGAGTTGGAAACAAAGTGAGGTTAGATTATTTATATACATTTGGCATTAACAAACGTCAAAATATTTATTACGTAAGACCAAAGTTTTGCTTCCTTTACCTATACGTGTAACTTGCTCAAATGTCGAACGGCAAAAGACATTGAATTCGACTCCAGGCGCAACACCTGGGAAGTTCGTCGAAAATCGTACAATGCGCATAATACAATTAAAGTTGCATAAATTAGGCGGAAATTCAACCGTAAAAGAATTTAAATATAACCTTCAACTCATGAGATTTCAAACACGAAATATACACGGTGCGTAGAAAGTACTGGGTTCACAACGGTGTAAAATTCGATAAAGACATTGAGGATTCATACAACACAAAAAGGAAAATTGAAAGATAGAGTCGGTAGAACCGGAAAGAATTTAATTCTTCACGAAATCAAAACAACAATTGAACTAAATAACAAGGCATCGCTTATGATGGAAATTTAGCCCCGCCACATGGAAATATAGCATTACAAATGCTGTAAAACTACGCACAAAAGAAAACCTTTACAAAATAATAAAAGGAAAAATAACTATATGGATTAATCAAGTATAATCGGAAGGACAACACAGAAGAAGAAATAAGAAAGGATACTGGATAACAAGGGAAAGGATCGTGAGATTGTCTTATATAATAACAGAAAATTTCTATAAAAATACCAAAATAATTGAAGTTACACAAACGAACTAATTAATCAGGCCGGAAAAGACGTGACTGTAAATAAATTCTTAGCCCACTATCCCTCTACCTTAAGGTAAAGGAAATTGATTCGGGAACAATCAACCCCTAAAACTACTTAAAATGACGTAAGCAGAATGGTAAATTCAAAATAAGCAAAGTTTTTATGCAGGGTAACAACCACAATAATATGAGAGGAAACCTCTTTTACAAAGAACATAAAGCTTAACAATCAACCAACAGTGGCGATTGATAAGGAAAAAAACGATACAATTTGACTAGCAAGCAAAAAAATTGTAACAATATGTATATGGAACTTGAGCCAACAGACAAGTCGCTACTCGGCAAATTATTATTGTTTAGCACTGCAGGCCTAGGAGGAGGAGGCCCATGGCTTATTCCAATATTTTCTTCCTTACTTTTTTTCTGTCTTGGATTTTCTCTTTCCAGTTAATAATGTTGCCCTGTTCTACATCTCTCATTATTTCTTTCTTCCATCTTGCTTTTGGTCTTCCGCGTCTCTTTTTTCCTCCTGTACTGCTTTCTAATATTCCTATTATATCAGCTTAGTTATATAGTTCTTGCACTTCTTTGTTCGTTCTTTTCTCCCATTTATCCTAGACTTTTGTGCCTCTATAAAATTTGCTAACTATTTTCATCTCCCATATTCGCAGCATTATATGGTCTGTTGTGCCTAATGTCCAAACTTCACTTATTATTTTTGTTCAGTTTTCCATTTGCTTTAAGGTTAGCTTTATCGAGTTCAGTATTTTCCCCTTCACTTCTAGTTCCAGTTCCATTAATGCTTTGTAAAGTTCTCTTCTCTTTATTCTTATTTATTCTATCGTGCGCCTGCTTGAAGTCGATGAATGCCACTAAAGTTTTTTTTTATTCTATTAATAGATCTCAGCCTGCAGTTCCCTCAGTGTAAATATTTGATCTATTACCGATCTACCACTTCTAAAACCACATTGGTGTTCATCAATTCCTTCTTCCATCGTGTTTGTTTTTTAAGTGTGTAGCAAACATTTTATAAGCCACATTCTGGAGGGCTATGCCTCTGTAATTTGTACAACATAAATACCAATCTGTCTCCTTTCTTAGAAATAGGGAGTAACATTGCTTCATTCCAGTTTTGGGAAGTTTTTCTTGTATCCATATCTTGACCATTAAGCTTTGGATCTAATTTTTTATCTTGTTTTTAATTTTTTTTTCTCATTTCTGTTACTTCTTCTATAACTGGTGGATTTTGTGTACCTTGAATTGCTATTTCTGTGTTTTCAATTACCTCTTCAATTTCTACATTTTGGTCTACCGTTAAAAACTCTGCAAAATGGTGTTTCTCCAAGATATCATCTTCATCTCCAACTAACTCTCCTTGTTTGTTTCTATGAAATACTGGATTGCTTTGATATCCTTTTCTTTTCCATTTTAGGCATTACATTTTCTCCTTTGTTCCTTTGTATGTCTCTTTTTTCTGTTTCACTTCCCTTTCTAACATTTGTAACCTTGTCATTCTTTTCTTTTCTAATTCTGATTTACACTCCATATCAAACCATTTTTTACTTTCCTTATTTTCTCTGTCCCTATATTTTTCAGCCGTCTGACTTATTTTGGCACTTATGTCATACCGTACGTTCTCTATGTCATTATTATCTTGTCATGATTTCAGAGTATTGGTTAATTGTTCGCTGTATTCAACTCTGTCCTCTTCCTTTGTTATTCTACTACTTCTACTTTTGTTTTCATTTCTTTGATTTACTTTGTGTGGGTTTCTTACTTTAGCTTTATACTAGCCAAAAAGTGATCCGTGTCTGCATCTGGACCTCTGTAACTGCGGACATCCATTATATATCTTTCTTCATCCTTTTCGATAAAAAATATAGTCTATCTGGTTTACGTAGCACCCATCTCGCGAATTCCACCTGCCCTCGTATATATCCTTCTTCTCGAACGACGTTCGTTATTATTACCACACTTGCCTTCACGCAGTCTATTAATAATTGCCCATTTTCATTTGTATTTTTATGTTTACTGTATTTACCTATAATAGGTCTGAAAACTTTTTCTCGTCCAATCTTCGCATTTGCGTCTCCTATTACTATTTTAAGATCGTATTTTGATATATTTTCATATTCCCTATCGGGTTTGCTATAAAACTCTTCTTTCAATTGCATATCGGCATCTTTCCTTTGTGCATTTACATTGACTATGGTGATTTTTTGATATGTCCCTCTTAACCTAAACCTAAGACTAGGTTTGAACTCAATTACAGCTGCTTTGATTTTCTTGTTAAAGGGAATCCCGTTCTTAGTATTTTTTTCTACTCCACTGTTAAAGTACCTATATATTGTTATGGTAGCAGTCTTTTAATTATTTTCTTTTATAACTCAGACTCACTAATTATGATTTTTGAAATTTAGAATTAACAATAAAATTTTGACATCTCAGGGTCGTTGAAGGATTCGTTTTTTGAATTTTGAAAAATGAGTAATGTAATAATTTCAATCAACTTTTAAAATGCAAGATTTATTACAACAAAAAAAATTTATTTCTAAACTTAAAATTAACACAAATCTAAAACTAAAAATACTCACTCACAGCAACCATTCTTTTAATTTTGAGAAGTCCCACCAAATACTTGTCGCCCTGTCCAATTTATTATAATTTGTTCCAATTATCCTTTTTAATTATAATTTGATTATTCAATTTCCAATTAAACTTTTATCCAATAATATTCAATTTAATATTTGTAGTTTATTCCAGCAATCCAGCTTCCAATTACCTATTTTTTTATTAATTATTATTCAAGTTTTCTTTTGATATTATTTTATTATAATATGTTTTTAGAGGAAAACGCAAAAAACACGTTTTTCACGTTTTATGCAGTTTTTAAAACTGTTGTTTTTCGTTCTTCAATTTTTATTTCCTTCCCTAGTTATTCCCCAAAATCTCCCATTCCTTGAATTTGTTTTATAACATTCATTCTTTCACATACATGCATATAAAATATAACTATGACTACTATTTACAATAATTAACACTAAATAACAATAAATATCAATATTTACAACAAATAACAATAAATACTTAAATTAATCTTAACTTATTTACATAATTAATCTTTTAAAACTTGCATCCTAAAAGTATACTCCAAATTTGTATTTTAATTAATAAATATAAATTTTTCAAAAGGTTAATATCACTTCAATATACTCATCAATCTATATAATCTCCTGTCCTCTTTGTTTTGTTGTTGTAACCCATTTTGTTTTTTCTCTTATTATCTGATTCGGCGGTCCTTCCTCGTATGTTCCTCTGACATTCCATGTTCCTGTCTTTGTACCTTCATTTACTTCATAAGTTACCTTCCCTTCTTCTTTATTTACTAGTATTTCCGTAGCTCTTGTTTCACTTCTCATGTCATTTTACTTTGCTTTATTCATTATGTAGGCCATCCATAACTTCCCTGGTTAGTTTTTTTGGATTTAATTCCTCTAATTTTCCTGTATTATTATTCCACTTTCAAATCTTTCCATCAATTCAGATGTTATTGTATTGAATTTTAACATTTTTACTATTGTTTTTTCATCTGCTGCCTTCTTTCTTATTTGTTTCTGTTTTCCATTTCCCTCTTTGTTAGGCCGTCATTTATAAAGAGTTTCTGCGTTGTCACTTCCCCAAGTTTCGATTTATTTGTTGTGTTTTTCTCTTTGTCACTCTCGTTCCCCAATTTTATCGGATATCTTTTTTCGCCTATTTTATAGAACTCTTTAACTTTAATCTCCACTTCTAAATGTTCCTTAAGGAAGTTTTCTACTACCTACTGTTTTTAAAGTGCTTGTGTCCTCCGTATCTATTTCTAAGCCATTCATTACCACATTATTTTTTCTCTTTTCTCTTTCCATCCATTCCAAGTTATTTTTGATTTCCATTTTGGCTCAGTAAAATAGTATAGGATAATATTCATTTTTATACCTATTATGAATCCAAACTTTTCAATAATTTTTTTAATTTCGTAAATTTAAATCAGTTTACATCAACAGTTTACAAATGTCTAAAAGTTGGTTTAAGACATTATGATTTCACAGTTAATATCATAATATATATTTAAAAAACAAACTTATTTTTTCTTGCTTTTTCTTGCATTACTGAAGGCGTGTGCCGCAATTTTTGTACACTGAAAGTATTTTTTCGCCCTCCGGCTAGAAACACTCAATTTTCATGCGTATAAATCGTCTGGAAGATGCTATTTGCCGGACTAGTCCAGAAAGTAAAATTAGGATTTTTGATTGGTGGCGCTGAACCGAACTGACTCCGCCCTCTCATTGCTACGCCCATTGTCACGCCCAGAAAAATAAATTCCCTAGAAAAATAAATTCTCTAACGTCAAATATTTGAATAAAAAATGATTGTTTATAATTAACGTATTTTTATCGGCCGAGAAAATATTGTGTATCACACGCCTAGAAACTGCTTTGCAAGTACTCGTACTTACAAAGTGACAGTTTCTAACCTTGTGATACAAATAACTATTATATTTTACTATTATATTATTATATTTTGCATGCATTTTAATGGAAAAAATTAATAAGTATTCAGCTCAACTCAATTCAAGGGAAAGAAGAACTACTGGTAGCATCAACAAATAAATAGCAAACCAATCAATCAAAGTAAAATTAACATAATTAACATAATAAATACAAAACAATGAAAATAAAACGTTTCACATAAGAAGGATAAAAAAATCGAATTTTTGCGAGTCATCTAAGCAACCCCTTAAAAGATAACAGTTCATGTATTATAAAACACTAATTTTTGTAAATTGCATGTTTACCCCCTTTTTCTAACCGAAATTTTAAAAAATACTTTAATATATGACTTTGTCTGAAATATTGTGAAATACTTTGTTATTGATAATTATGCTGACAGTTGAGTTACCTTCCAGAAATATCTATATTTCTAGTAATAATAATTTTTTATAAACTCTAATAGGTATTTAAATTTCCATGACATAAATGTGTTGTGTAATGCTTACTTCAGGTTATCGATGTTTAATCGTTGTCTACTAAATGTACCATCTGTCGCCAATATCTGCCATATGATATCACCACGAAAAAGCTGATAAATAACAATGAAAGCCGTAATACTGGTTTACAGTTAGATGCTTCTGTCACTTGCGCCTTTAGATTATACTGGGTGATTCACATAAGATCTTTGTGAATTTGTAAGTTGGGTTGCCTATTCTAATTGTTAAGGGGTGCGTCTTATGTGAATCAACCAGTACAACGCTTTATCCCATTTAATCTTTTACTACCCTTCGCTTTATTGCTTCCGAATTTACTTGTCAGTCCCCAAGACTTGGATGTTAGAAGTATATAATGTGTTGCATAATCGAAAGGCGTACCCTTAGACTACTAAAAATTTAAATTTAATTAAATGTTGGGTACACAAATTATCTGCGATAAGATTTTAGATGACATTTACTGCTTGCTTTTTGTAGACTAAATGAAATGAATAATGAGATAGATATATGAAACAGAAGAACAGAAAAATAGAATCGATAAAGTAATTCCTTTTGCTTTATTTAAAAGATCTTGCTTTGAAACTTTGGACGTACAAAAGAGTGGGGTTTCCTGTTTCTTTATCCAAAGCCCTTATTGTATATTGCATACCAGATTTGACAAAGGTGGCAGTTTCAAAGCCTAGCTCGTATTTATTAAAACATAACTGAAAGGTCATTGGTTGAAATTTCACCAACCTATTTTCATGTCGTTTTGTACCGTTAACAAATAAATATGGACATTAAAAGATAAATTTTTATCATTTTTACATGGTGATCACATCTATACCACTTAATTTATCTCTTCTTGCTTTTTGTATTTATCATATCATTATCAGTCTGCTAAAATACGCGCACGTAGAAACTATCCTTTAACAGAACAAAGGAAAAATAATGGCCTCGCGTTTTCATAATAGTCCTTAATTAAACTTAACAGTGATATTATCAGTCATTTCCGATAAGTTTGCTTAGGTAACAATTTATAATCCAATATTGCATAACAAAATAGAATTTTACATAATTCTTTCCATCATTAATTCTTCTCGTACTTTAATTCTTCGCGTCGCTTAATTAATTACAATAATGGGCAATAACTCATTAAATGTACATTACAAGTGTAAAAATGGAAATGAATTGTCTTATCAGTAATATAATTAGGATATAACTTCCGGACGTTAACCATCATTGATGAAATTTCATTAATTAATCGAGTCCCCACAGAGAAAACCGTTAGTAAGTTGACGAAACCGGTCAGTTCACGTTTGTACGTCATGATAGTGTACGAATTTTGTTGAAATGGTACAAGTAAGGGAATAAACTTTTTTAACTTTGTTTCTGAGCTCTTTATAAACTTTTCCGCGGAGTAATTAACTTTATGAAGTCGTTAAGGGGCCTTTAATTTAACTTTTTTCTCACTTAATTATTTAAAACCCAAAACTGAAACTGAATTGATTTTATTAAAAAAGTAATTGAAGGTGAAATACATCTAAGTTAATTAATTGTTGTTCCAGGACTGGTTACATTCGATTTTCCCAAGGTTCTCTCGTGCAAGCGCTTTGAAAAGTGCACCAGGCGACGCAAGTGAATTGCAGAACATGTTGCCCAACGTTGTGGTGCTTAAAGATAAACGTGGACATCAGGATAAGCCAGATCATGACGTTTGCCTTATGACTGAGAGCCCCTTCAGGATACTAAGGGTAAGTTCAGTTTTCAGTTCATATTACTATTAACAAACATCTGTCTTAAACCTACACAACAACAATAAAGATAACAATTACGAAACTATAAAGTGCAGTTGTGCGTCATTTTATTTAAAATTCAGAAACAAGCTGCTCGATTATCAAGCAATGGATTTAATATTTTCAGAAACGAGGACAAAGAGCTCGTTCCTTAGAGCTTTTGATATTTGGTTTTCAAAAATGCTTCCAAAACTAACGAATTTCTCTTACTCGCCTTTTTAGTTTCTTGAGGATAAGAATGACTCGCTTAAAATCATCACGATCACAACGTTTTATACTTAACAAAACAACTTAATCTCTATTTTCAGTAAAACCGTACCTTCAAAGTTTTTATTGAAATGTCAAGGACAGTTTGCTTTAGTTACAAAACAACAGATCGAATTCGCTTAAGTTATGAACGGAAATATTAGGAGTTGATGTTATTTCAAGCTTAAACAGATGCTTAGTTTAAGTCAATAATGAGCATTTAGTCCAGTCTATAGATATATAAAACAAGCCTTACCTTTCTCTACATTTCATGTAGAAAACTTCTTTTCTTAGAGTAATAGTTACCGAGATACAAGGCGATAAAGTGGAGTATTTCCAATTTGTCTGGTTTTCACTTTCCTCTGGAAATGTAAGATAGTTATTAAATATTTTTTTGTTTTTTACTGTTCCGCAACACCATGGAGGTAGAGTAAAAGGTGCGCTTTTTTAAATGTGGTTTCCCCAGTAAGCCTAATCCACAATGTACTGTCTCGAGGAATAGAAGATCGGTGTTGTATCCATCTCCTAGATTCTAGATAAACCCGGTTGATCGGGATCGATTGGTTCGTCCTGAGAATTCTCCTCTTTTTCTTTGGCCTCATCTTCATCATCTGTTATTTCGATGGTGAGAAATTTATAGATTTCGGGAGTTTTCTCGTCTTCATCATCAGAGTCTTCATTTTATCTTTTTGTGTGTGTCTTTTTTTTATGCGTGTATAGCCAATCTACTCGGAATCGCCTTTTTAGGCATTACTTCAAGTCAGACGGCTGTGTCATGTGTGTGTTACTACGTGTGTAGTGGTCTTGTTACTATATCTCATAGACCAGACTTCCGAGTAGAGCACAGTTAATTGAGCCCAACTGTGAATGGTCTCACCAGGCCTAGTACCGATCCCAGAGGCCCGAGAAAAAAATCTCCACCAACGTAGGAATTCGAACCCGGGACTTGCAGAATGCAAGCCTAGCCCTCTTATAACTGAGCTACTTGACTTTCCCATCATCTGAGAGTACTTCTTTTACACTATACCTACTCCATTACAAAAAGCACATATAATAGAGCACTTTAAATACACTTTACTACATCGGCATGCCTGACCACATTCTTTTTTACATTTGCAGGAAATGAATTTCAATGGCACTTCAGGAGCAGGATGTTTAATAGTTGTTATTGCAGTAAGGCCAATTTTACTGCATTTTCAACCCCATTCTTCTGTATTTTTTGATATATCGTACTATAATTGAACTTGGTGGTAGGCCCAAAGCGAATGGTATTGTGCGACATCGCTGTAGAATGAGGTCACAAAATTTTCGCCAGAGGAAATAATGTCTTCATGATCTGCTTTTTCATCCGCGAATACTTGGATGATTTCACTTAACTTGTTGATCAGCTTTCAATGCTTAATTATTATTTGATTTAAAATTGCAGATATGATATCGCAACCACTGAATACATGCAGGAATAAGATTTTGTCCGCTACTGTATCCCCATATTGTAAGCTTCAAGGAGAGTATTTTTTCCACTATTTTTCTTTACCGGGTTTTCGAAAATACACATTCTGATGATGCCTCAGCGCTATCAAAAGAACTAGAAGATCTACATCTTCCCCTACAATGAAAGCAGACTCATGTGATGGAAGACATACTGACCACTGTGTTGATAATTAATGAATCAGTATCTTCCACGGCATGCATTACTACTATGTTAGACTCATCGAATTTTTTCTGTAGCATGAAAATCAAGCGAAATTTATTAGTTTCATTAGATAAAAATTGTTCTTGTGAAACTGACGCTATCATTGACTCATTGAAATAGACAAGAACGCTTTACAGAGGGAAGATTTTGTGCCTTTACGCATTCCGTTCTCGCAAAATAGTGATAGGAGATATGGAGCAATCTCATATTGAAGATATTCCTGCAACTCTTCGTCTGATTCCTTGGTGATGCATATTCTCTGAAATAAGATTTGAGGATCAACGGGAACCACATTGTCATTGACTTTGATACTGCTGCTGGTAGCCCAATAATTTTATTTTCGCGTTTAAATCTCACAAAATCGAAGCTGTTGCCAACTATTTTTGAAATTTCAAGAAGACGAATCTCATGAGACATGTGACAATTAGTATTTTCAGCTCCAAAAACGCCAATACTGATCTATTCTTGGATCAGGAGGATGCAAGGAAAACCATCCAGTCAGTAAGTCTTCATTGTCACGAATAACCCGCGAGCTCCTCGTGTTCACGTGCTGCTCTAATGGATATTCCTGTCAATTTTTCATACTCAACACATACATTGTGCAAATACACCATCCCTAATGCATCCGCGAGTAAGACCATCAAGGCTTTTTATGGACCTCATCAGTGTTTGCTCGATGGTCATGTCGGACCAAAATCCAGGCCAAAACTTATCGGATCACCTGATGGTGAAATATTCCTTTCATATAAAATTGTCATACTCCAATGGGTCCATTTTTGCTTCTGAATGAACCATACTTTGTAAATATAGATGACAAGATTTTGCATATAAAAATTTTTTTGTATGGTGTCCAAGTGCAGTTGCCAATAACCCATTGGCTCTGCTTCTATAAGCTGTTTGACTAGAGTGACTTGCGGAAATATTGTATCCAGAGTTTTACTGTTAACAGGTTAACACACAACGGCGAGAGGGGGGTTATTCATTGGGAAGCTCAATGGTGAGAAACCACTTTCTACCTGCTTCGTTACGCGTAAGCACGAGTAAAAAAAACACCAATTGGAGAAAATGTAATGGCACTTTATCGCACTGTATCTCTGAAACTATTCTTCTGAGAAAGAAATGTAGAGAATTATGCTTTACATTTTTTATAATACCTATTATCGCACCGGGAACAAGATATTCGCAAGAAATTGAATTTTTGCTCCGTTTTTCCAGTATGGCGGCATGAGCGGTGCTTAACCTTTTGCAAGGTAAAATCTAATTAACTTAAGTTCTAATTTAAGTTACCCTACCTTATACCTTTTGCTTAAGCCTATACTAAAATACCTGCCCTAAATGATTCTTAAAAAGTCAGGCTCAGGATTCATGGTTGGTTGATAAATTAAGTAGCAACAAAATCATTACAGTCAGTAAGGAAATTTATTAGCTTTATATTTACAGGGTGGCAATAAATAACTCGGACAAACATACTTTTATATATTTTTATTATAACGACAAAATTTTAGGGAGAAAACAATGAATAGCGCTACTATGAACTTTTAATAATTATATATTCAGTCAGTTTTAAAGTGGCCGCCCTTTGAGGCAATGCACAACCTTAAACGCTTGGAAAAATGTTCAGTCACACGCCGCACCTCTTGTACTGAGATTCGATCCCACTCTCTGCGCAACGATTGTTTCAACGACTCCAAACTTTTGTGGGGTTTAGCACAGGCCCTGGCCTTCAAAATGGACCAAAAGTTTGTCGCAAGCAAGTTTGGAATTTAATATCCCATACAACACATTGTACAAACACCACAAAGGTTTAAGAGGACAAAAAAGTTGTACACAAGGAAGGGCCACTGTTTTTGATTCCAGCAAAGAAAAAAAGTTGGCAGATTATTTAAAATGTTTAGAGAAATGGGGATATGGGCTCTCCAGCTTTGAAATATTAGAAAAGGTTAGGGAATTTGTTACACTAAACAATCTCAAAACACCATTCAAATATAATCGCCCAGGAACAGACTGGTTTATTGCTTTTAAGCGTCGCCACGGTCTTTCGACGAAGAAACCACAACCACTAGAATATTGTAGAAAAAAAGCAACAGGCCCTTTCCTAATCAATGAGTATTTTCAACTTCTTAAAAAAACCATTGACAATTTAGAACTTCACAATAAGCCGAATTCCATTTGGAATTTGGATGAAACGAGCATTTGCATGGATCCCTCGAGAATTAAAATTGTTGGGGGTAAAGGAAAACCCTACGCCAGAATAATAGCCGGTTCTGGAAAGGAAAATGTAACAGTCCTAGCTGGTGTAAGTGCAGCTGGATAAAAGGTGCTACCCCTAGTTATATACAACGGGAATCATCATGGATTCCTGAAAACAATGAATTGCAAAATTCCTAATGGTTGGATGACTAGCGAAATTTTTCGAAATTATTTTACGAAGACCCTACTGCCTATGATGGCCATTCATCTCATGTCGACAGTCGGCTAATAGAAAGCGCTCGAGCAGAGAAGGTAACAATACTAAAACTTCCTGCTCATTCCAGTCACCTATTACAACCGCTAGATCTCTCTGTTTTCCGGCCGTTTAAATTGATTTGGAAAAAAAAATTGGTGACATGGCAACGTCAACACCAAGGTTGTAAGATAAGTACCAAAGAAAAACTTTTCAATTTTACTGAGTGAAACATGGAACGAAGTTTCTATAGAGACAATTTTAAGTGGTTTTAGGAAAGGTGGCATACACTCTTTCAATGAAAATGTGATTGCTGAAGAAATGTATGACCCTGCAGCGTGGAATAGATGGAAGGAATTTCAAAACTAAAGAAACTTAAATGATAACAATGGATCAAGTATTGAGACACTCCTAGAAACTAATGAACAACTTAGTGAAACAACTGATGACCAACAAAATAAGACACCCACAGCTGGAACCTTAGAAGAGACAGGAAGGAACGATAGAAGTCTGTTGGAGTTGGAACTAAAGCCAACAAATACTTTTGAAGAATTACTCCTGCAGACACCAAAACAGGGCAAACCTCTTCCAACTCTAAAACGTGAGCGCTTAGCTCCAAGTGCCGAAGTCATAACAGGAAGAAACAAGCCCTCAGATAAACGTGACAGAAAATATGAATAAGAAGGCACGCAATGATGTAAATAACACTAAAAAGAAAATTAAACCAATTACAATTCACAGTGATACTAGTAGCTCTGAAGAAGATATAGAGTATAATGACACTGATGATGATGATGACTTAAGTTCACCCGAAGAATGTGAAACTCCAGATCTTCATCATCATCATCATCTTCTTAAGTTAGAACTTAGTCCTGTATATACTAATAAAATCCGCGTTATGGTAGGTCTTGTGACACCGATGTCCAGCTTTCATACCAGCGCTTTAGTGGTCGCCCAGGGGGCCTTTTGGATTTAGGTTTGCCCTCTTTAGCTATTTTTGCCTACCGGTCATCAGCCATCCTATCGACATGATCCCTTCACTCTCTTCTCCTTTTTCTTGACCATCTGACAACATCGTCGATGTCACATGTGTGCCTAATGTCTTCGTTTCTCTGTCTGTCTCTTAAAGTATAGCCTGTTATGGATCTCAGTGTTTTCATCTCGGTTGTTCGTAGAAGGCGTTTTGTGGTTGCATTTTCTGCTCTTGTCTCAATAGCGTATGTCATGATGGGCCTTACGCATGTCTTATAGATTCTTACTTTGCTTTCCGTGCTCATTTGTTTATTCCTCCAGATTATATCACGTATAGCCGCTTTGGTTGTCTGCGCGTTTACTTCTGTCTCTAGATTTCTATTACTAGTTATATTTGTCCCCAAGTATCAAAAATTCATCACTTGCTCCACACTTTGGTTGAATACGGCTAGTTTACATTTTCTTGGTTCCTTGAAAACTGTAAGGGATTGTGTTTTCTGAATGGAGATAGCAATGTTGAATATTTTTGCCGTTGTTTCAAATTTATATAACAGTCTTTGTAGCTTGTCTTCGTCTTCAGATATTAACAGCGTCATCAGCGTAACATATTATTTTGATTTGTTCATTTCCCATTCGGTACCCATTGCCAGCAGTTCTAACCTCTTTGATAATTTCGTCCATGATTACAATGAATAATATCGGGCTGAGACTATCGCCTTGTCTTATGCCTGATAGTACTGGTATTTTTTTTTGTCAATTCATTATCTGTTTGTATGTATGTATGTATGTATCTCTTGCTTAGGTGCTGTCAGTTCTGTTTTGTGATATAGCTGACGAAAGTAGTTTTCCCAATCTTCTACGGTTATTTTAGTTGTTTGTATACAGGGTGTTTCTTAATAACATGCTAATATTTAAGGAGGTTATTCTTGGGTCCATTTTGAGAAAAAAACTTTATATGAACATATGTCCTAAAGGTCTTAACTTTTGAGCTACAGGGTGCTAAAGTTTTAAGAAAAAAATCTTTTTTTTTATGATGACTTTGGTATGACCCTAGATATTTTTGTGAAACGTAGTACGCATCTTCTATGCATCAAAAGGCATTTTCTTCTGTACAACATAATTTTTTATTCTTGCCAGTGGCGTTCGTGCGGGATTTGCACTAAATCATTTTAAAGAGAAAAGTGATACGCCACTGCTTTTTCTTAAAGTAAAAATTATTTTTGAAATCCTCATTCCTTTCTGAGCAAATCTGGTCTGTTGATTTTTTTCGTTTGACGTACGGTTTTCGCATAAAAAAATAAAATTCATTCATTTGCGTCTCGCTAGACCACTTACGAGAAAAAACAATTTATGTAACTTTAAACAAAAATTTATTTAAGAGAATAATTTTTAAACGGTAACATTATAAAATTATGTTGTACAGCAGAAAATGCCTTTTGATGCATAGAAGATGCGTACTACGTTTCACAAAAATATCTAGGGTCATACCAAAGTTATCATAAAAAAAAGATTTTTTTCTTAAAACTTTAGCACCCTGTAGTTCAAAAGTTAAGACCTTTAGGACATATGTTCATATGAAGTTTTTTTCTCAAAATGGACCCAAGAATAACCTCCTTAAATATTAGCATGTTATTAAGAAACACCCTGTATATTCATTTATTGGTCTTTTACGGTTCCTCAATATCTTCCATATCTTTTTTTAACCCCCATAGAGATCGTGCTCCATGTCTCCAGATCTTGTATTTGAAAACGTCAAAAAAGGACAATGGATCCTAGTTCAATATCTGACCAAAAAGGCTGTAAGTCACTTTGTGGGTCAAATAACAAGAGTTGAAAGCAGTGAGGAGATAGATGTTAAATTTGTTAAGAAGTATAAAACCAAATATGATTGGCCGAAATTTAAAGACATGGATAGTATAAAATTTGAGAATATAATGAAACTTCTACCTAGACCAAAAATTGACAGAAGAGGCATGTTAGAATTTGCAGTTGGATTTGATGGATACAATGTTTAAACATTTGTTAAAAGTGGTTATTTTATTTTTGAGAATTTTACTTTATTTTTGTGCAAATAAACTTATTTTTTCTTCAAACGTCATAAAAACACGACTTTGTGTCCTTGGATACGCACAGTTAAACATTCACTTCTACTCCTAGGAGTAAAAGTGACATAAACATTCACTTTTACTCCTAGGAGTAAAAGTGACACTTAATGAGCCAATGGCAACTCGTAATTTTTATTTTTTATAACAAAGCAACGACAGCTGGTATGACGTTCATTTTTGACTTTTTAAATTTTCTTGCTGAATTGCTTTTAATTTATGCGTTTGAAGAAAAAATAACATGTGTTATTCGGAGTAAAAGTGATTTTGTGTGCCTCGCATGAATGTCCGACTCGCTAGCGCTCGTCGTTCAAACGTCATGCTCGGCACACAAAATGACACTTTTACTCCTAATAACACAATATACTATTTTAGTTATTATCTAGTTATATTGTGAAATGTTAAGTTAGTGTTAAAATTGTGGATTTTATTTTTTCATCGCTCGTTTACAAGTTTCCAATAAAAGTTTATAACTCTTGCGTTTGAAAACATTTTTTTAATTGGGAAAAACTGACTTGCGTAGATTTAACTCGTACAATTTACACTTGCCCCACTACATTTAATGTATATTTTAAGGAAAGTTGCTCGGCGATTTTACACTTGCCCCAATTTGGGGCAAGTGTAAAAATAAAAATCAAAAAAAATATTTTATTACGTATTCAAGGAACTGCTTAAGAACATTTCATAGTATCTATAAAAAAAACTGTACGTTAATAATTTTTTTTTTTTTTAATTGTCAGATTATTACTATTTACGATCTGCAAGTAAATTACTTAAATGAAAGTGGTGCGTGAGACAATGGAAGCAGATGTTCATCAACATCGGTTCAGTTACAACTAACACGTATTAACGCTTTACAAAAGAAACTAACTTATAATTAATTAAGAGCCTAAATTCTAAAATCTGGACGGCAAATCAAGAGTGTACTGCCTCTTAAGTCTACGATTGTGAGCACTGCTGTCCAATAAGTTTAGTGGTAGACTATTAGGGTGAAGTTCTAACTTGGCGATGTAACTTTCACTAATTTTCACTATTTCTTCTTTCACACTACGCACTTTAAGGTCACTGTAGATGTCTGCGTTGCTTATGTAGTACGGTGCGTTGAGGATGGTCCGAAGGGTTTTGGTTTGAAATCTTTCTATTATAGCTAAATTAGTGGATGACGCGGTCCCCCACAGTTGAATACCGTAAAGCCATATCGGTTTGAAGATTATAGATGAGAAGTTTGTTGTGGAAGGAAAGTTGAGAATGTCTGCCCAACAATCAATAGTGCTTGCTGAACTTCAGGTAGAGTTGCTTGCGTTTGGTCCATATATGGGTCCTCCAGGTTAGGCCTCTATCATGGTGGATACCTAGGTACCTTGCATTGTCAGAATGTGGTATTATTGTTCCGTTGATAGAGATGGGTGGACAGGTGTCTCTTCTTTTTGTAAAGGTGACGTGTACGGACTTAGTTTGATTGATTTTAATTCGCCATTTTTGAAACCAATCTTGCTTGACATTGAGATTGGTTTGTAGTTTTGTGGAGGCCCTTGTTGGATCTTCGTCTGTAGCCAGTAGCGCAGTGTCGTCTGCAAACGTTGCGATTGAAACTTCCGCGCAGGTTGGTAGGTCTGATGTGTACAGTAGGTACAATACTGGTCCTAAAACACTCCCTTGGGGTACTACAGAGCCTATGGGGATCAGGTGGGTAAGTTCTTCTTCGTATTTGATTTGGAAGAGTCTGTCCTGTAGATAAGATCGTAATATGAGGTAGATATTATCAGGCAACCACTTTTTTATTTTATACAGTAAGCCTTTGTGCCAGACTTTGTCAAAAGCCTGGCTAACGTCTAGAAATACAGCACTGCAGTATTCTTTGGCTTCAAAGGTGGCGTTAATAATTTCTACTACTCTATGGACTTGTTCAATTGTTGAGTGCTGTCTTCTAAAACCGAATTGATGGTTTGGTATGAGGTTTTGTTCTTCCAGAATTGGCATCAGTCGCTTGAGTAGCAGGTTTTCGAATAGCTTTGAAATTATGGATAATAAACTTATCGGTCTGTATGACTCTGCTAAGTTGGGTGGTTTGCCAGGCTTTTGGATTAAAATGATTTTAGCAACTTTCCATTGTGCTGGGAAATGAGCCGTTCTTGGTATCGCGTTAAATATAAATGTCAGCAATGTGAAACCCTTGGCTGGGAGTTCTTTTAGAATTTGGCCTGTTATTAAATCATACCCGGGTGATTTTTTTATAGGCAAGTTTTATATTGTATCTTTTACCTCTCTCACTTTAATGGCTTTGATATGCGGTGAGAGTTGTAATGGGGCATCTAAAAACCTGTCAATTTCTTCTTCGTCAGTTCCGGGTGCTCCGGGTATCGGTTGGAAGACTTTCCTAAGGTGTTCGGCAAATACCTCAGCTTTCTCGGCGTCGCTTTTCGCCCAAGTTCCGTTTTCTTTCCGGATCGGCGGAACGGGTTTTTGTGGTTGTTTTAGCCTCCCTCTCCCTCTTGGGGAGATCAATCGAGATCCCCAGTGTGGGGTTAATAATTATACCGAAAATATTTAATTCTACACGCTAAAGTTCAACTACCCAAAAGCCAATTGACACTTGCCCCAGTCTACCCTATGTCTTACGCTGTATGTTACATATGAAAATCATACCTTTAAGCAGAGCAAAAAGCGCGGAACAATTAAATGCACTGTGAATTATATAACAACAATTTTTGATTGTTTATAGTGAAATACCATTTGAATTTGCTACTGTTAGGAAAGCTAAAAAAATATATTTTCCATACAGTGCTAAACACACGCTGATAATAACCACGCTGCCGAATTAAAACTGATTTAACATTCATTGCCTACTCTGTAACTGCAGACAGAGTGAGAATGCTCGGATTTCAGTTTAATTAATATACGTAGCCCTTTCCAGCCCAATATTTTTTGTGGTATACTAATATTACTAACATAGGAGCAGGCTCAGACTGTGAGATTTTTTGTACTGGTACGAAGTCATAAAGTCGTTTAAGGGCAGATAAAGTTGCCTATTGTGTATAAAACGCATTAGTTTATAAAAAATCTCTAGCTTAATAGTAATAGTCTTTAATGCAATATTGAATTAAAATTTTATGTTTTTATTGTTTCTAATTTAAAACACTGAAGTGCAGTGCTTTACTTTAGTTTTGTTACATAAGTTTTTGAAATAAAATCATTATTTAAAAAAGTATTCTGAAGCTTCGACGTTTTCTTCGGAAAAATTAAAAAAAATACAACAATTTTAGGCGAATTAGAAAAGTCGAGATCGAACAATTGAAAGAATGGAATAAAAGGCAACATAATCAGTTAGAAAGTAAAAATTCAAATATTTCCCTAACGGAAAATGTAAACTTACTGATATAAACAGAAAATTCTACCAATGGTATTTGCTACAAACGATAAAATGCACTTAAAAATAAATACACCGCTTAGAAGAAGATATTATCTTTCTATACAGCTCAGACGCTTTTCTACTTACCGTTAGTAAAATGCTACACTCGAATTCTTATAAAGCTTTTTTTATTATCCTGGTCGTTGTTAAATTTTTATATTATATTTTATATACCAGTTTACAACAAATTCTTAAAATACCATTGCTATCTTTTATTCAAAGAACATTTGCCATTCTTTAAACATTAGCTGTTGTGGTGGTCTTGACATTAGCATTCTCATTTGCATTTTCAATTATTTGCTGAAAATTAAAAGCTAAACAGCTAAACCTAACTACCAAAAGCAACGTTTTAATATCCTGAACCTACAGTCAAACATTAAATTCCAATGTTAATTCGAGCTACTTGGCAGCCGCAAGTTTAAGTTTCCCAATAAAATAAAAACAAGCTAAATTATTTTAAATTAATTTGAATGAACTTTTAGAAGGAAAAGTACCATCCAGATTGTATTCCCAAATGAACTAATCCTAAAATTCCTAAATAGTTTTACCTTTAAAGATAAATTAGTATCCTACTTTAATTAAACCTTCGTCTTATTTATCTTACAGACGAGAACAAAATTTGTTGCGATGCTCCATTTTAATAATATATTTCTGCAATACACTGTTATCTTTACAAAACAAAAAGTCAATTTCCTGTAAGACCAAAGCCATACATGTGCTACGGCACCAAGTTATTTCATGAATTGTCATTGCAAATCCACACAGACGAGACAACTATGGAGTGAGCATGTTATTTATTTTGCACTAGCTTTCCAGATAGGTGCAACTTGTTATCAAATTTATACGCGTCTAAAGTAAAAGAAGTACAAAGACCAGAAATATAAAGTTTAAAGTCTGGAGTGGCGCCAATATTTTGTAATTAATTTCATCCAAAGAACGGAACCTGTAATCTGATTCACCTGTAAAACCACAAAAATTCATTAATGAAAAATAAGTTACCGAAATACGTATCTGTTTTTATTTATTATTTTTTGTAGTTTTACAGAGTTTTTGACGTTCGAAATGTAATTAACAGGAAGAACCAAACCATTCATGCGCTTACACCACACTTACACACACACAGCACTGCCGCCCTTGGAGAGCATTGGCTTCTTTGACAACCCCACCCCCCACCAGTTCTTGATCTTGGAAAAGCTGCTTTAATTCATGGATTTCCTTAATACCCTTCTCTCAAAACAATTCAGTAAATCTTCATTATTTTTTTTCATTTTGCTTGGTCTCCCTTTTGACGATCTCCATGTCTTGTAGTGGGGATTTTAGTCTTATTTCTGTGAACTCTCCCTTTGATTTTCCAGCTTGCGCTAGTTACATAAATATTTTTATATCTCTCTTGCTTCTTCCCAATAATACGACAGCATCTGCATAGGCAATAAGTTGTAAACCTATATACATATATATAGAATGTACCTCCAGGATTTAATGTTATGTTCGAATAGCAGCCTCGGGTACTAGATTAAATCAAAGAATATATAGGGGAAGAAGGACAGTCTTATGGGGATATACCGTATATGCTGTGATTTGGGTTGCATAACTATTTACTTGGTTAAATATATCATTTTTTGTTCGAAAATGCTGCTGGAAGCTCCTAGCGTCAAAGTGATTAACTTATCAATGGCATTCAGCAGGTAAATGAGTCATTAGCATTCTTGAGCTATAACAATGTTGCAAGAACTTTCTCTGTACAATCCCAATAGTTTTACAATGGTTGTACCTACCTGAACTGAACCTGTATTCTGCCAAAGAATATTTAGTTTGATTCTGCTTACATCTAAGTTAAGTTTGTTACAAAGAATATTAAATATAGGTGTATATTCTTTGGTTTGTTTTGTTATTATTTAAAACATTTGTTGTCAATCGGATGAAGTCGTATCAAGTAAAATAAAGGTTTTATAAGTTTCACATGCAACACTTTTAAACATTTAATAGGTAGCTACCAAAAGCTACCTATAAAAATTACATAAGGAGTTTCCAATATAATTTCAACAAAAAGTGCACCGATGAGCACAAGATTATACGGATTACGGATTGTCCCCATTTTATTCTCAAAACATTCTGGAATAAATTTAGAATCAGCTATGTACAAATAATACAAGAAAAAACATCAATAAACAATATACGGAATTTATTCAAAAATTTTAATATGAGAGGAAATTATTGTTCAAATAATGTTGATGATTAATATAGTTTACAGTGATCTATTTAAAAAGCAAATAAAAACAAAAATAATATTGAATCTTGTGAAGTTGATACGTATAGAGTGAGGCTACTAAAACAATACGCCTTGAATATCACATTTACTTGATGCATTAAAAATGTCTATTTAGACACATTTTAAGTTGGCGATCTCTCTACATACAGGGAAATTTTCTTTTTAGTATACTACATATACCCTATGTATACTTTTATAATAAACGCAAATAGGAAACCCACTATACACTATAAACGTTAAAAAATTAGCATGCTGTGGCAAAAATCATCAAATTAAGTTAATGTCAAAAAATTAGTCTTTAACTGTTGCTGTTTTTATTTTCCTTTCTGTTTTGTATTGTTGATATTTTATGTTTTAGAATAATCGTTGAATTAAAATTATGTTGATATTCCACTAATTTTGATTTATTTTTTATTTACAAACATGAAACATAACCTTTACGCACCACGTGACGTGACGTTTATAGTGTATAGTGGGTTGCCTATTTGCGTTTATTATAAAAGTATACATATGGGATATGTATACTAAAATGAAAAATTCCCTGTATGTATAGGCTCCAACAATATTATTTGAACATTTATTATCGACATTAAATTATCTTTAAGAAATGTACAAAAAAATTTAATTTGGTGATTATGGATCTGACCCAAGTTCTGTACAATCTGTTATTAAAAAAAATTTAATTGTAGCGGTTTTCACAGAAAACTCACAATTATTTAATAATTTATACTCTAGTTCAAATTACTGCACTTTAAAGCCAGGGTATGTTTGATTTAAATCAAGTGATTATCGGAATTTAAATCGCTGATTTAAATCGGGATTTAAATCACATGAGTTATTTAAAAAAAAATCACGATTTAAATCAAGGTAAGTGATTTTCAGTTTATGGTTCTTGGTTTAAACTTTAAGGTCGCCAAAAGTACCGCCTTCAAGATGTTTTGTATTGGGAATAACCGCAATATAGGATTACACCCAAACAAAGTAACCAAAGCGTTATTCACTTTTGTTGACTCAAAAATTCTGAGAAAATTACATTATTAACTCTGAAGACGGTTTACAAAACGTGACGTATTTAAAGTTTAAAGATTGCATGCGTACTATGCGTAGTCATTTTGTGTTTGCAATCCAAATTATGGAATCAACTTTGAAACATCAAAGCAGCACAATTAGTTTTTCTGTATAAATTATTACATGATGTAAAATAAAATAAGTAATTATTAAATATGTAATTAATTCTAGTACGAATGATGCCCATATGTTTCTTTTCTTTCCTCTCCAGTTAAATATTTTCGAACTTATGCCATAAACTAACCGTTTGAGTAAAAAATCGATTTAAATCAAAAAAAATCGATTTTTTGATTTTTTTTTTAATAAATCGATTTTTTTCATATTAATTTTAAATAAACTGTTATTACATACTTGTATTTGGCGTAATTTTTGGGCGATATAAATAATAATTTGATAATAAAGAGTTAGGTATTGTTCGGGATTGAACCCCAATTCGCCCCAACCTTTGACGGGTTTAATTATTTTTTTTTAAAGGCAGATTATAGGAAATTTGAGTCAGATCCATAAACGCCAGTTTAAATTAAAATATTTTAAAATAAAGATGTTATACATTTCTTACTCTCGCCAATTTCAATGCTCTATTAAATAAATGAGATTTTCAAGGTGTAAATATTACATACAATAAAACAATATAATATAGGTACAAAGTTAGAAAGAACAGGAGGTATATAAATAAATATATCTGTAAGCAGGGGCGGACTGGACCGCCGGGAGTCCACGAACTTTCCCGGTGGGCCGGTAGTACTGAGGCCGGTCAATATTATCAGAATAATTATTTTTATGGTTTTGACTGCTTGTAAATTATTTACTTACCCGCACCCGGTGACTTCAAAGACCTGTTCGCCGTATTTATTTATTATTCTTTCCCTAATTATCTCTTTAAGTATTATGTTTCATGCCGATGCCGCTGATATTATTTGTTTGGTTTCTACTTTAATACAATTGCTACATTGAAGGTGCATTTATTTATGAGTTTTTTTTATAAGGTTTAGTCACACCAAACGCTGGACTCTGGGTCTACTTCGTAATACTACGTCAATGGGTTTAGTGTAGTGGGTCTGCATATTCTCAACCTACTTTATTCAACTACTGTATCATTATTTCGCAGTTAATTGTCTTAAAAGAAATAGTATTGTGCTATAATAAATTGTGTATTCTGTTTGTTTTTCTTTTTTGGTAAGTGTTATTTCATATTCATTATTATTAGCTATTCCTATTATTCTTATTGTTACTGTTAGTTTGTTTATGTTTAAAGGAAATATCAAATAGATCACAAAATGTTTCTATACATTTTTAATTGCCTGTGAGATTGCACCTAATAAATCCCATGATCTTATACTGTAACCTGTAACTGTGAACGTAAAATTTTATATTGCTTTTACAAAACTTTTTTACCACGTCAAAATATTTATAACAATTTTTTTTTACTTTAAGACTAACAATTAAACCTATAGATATGGAAAAAAGAAAGTTTAGGGGAGGTGCTCAAAAGGAGCGTGATAAACGAAAAAAGAACATCCAAGAAGCTGCTAAAAAGAGCTTAAGTTTAAGAGATATGTTTGCATCAACTTCGGCTAGCGCTGCTACTGAATTAATGGCCTCGTCAAGTACTAATGAAGAACAAATATCTTCAAGTTCAGTTTGCGGTAACACAAATACTGCCGGGACGTCAACATTAACAATTAAAGATGTATCAAATTTAGTTGCAAAAGAAACTGCGGAAAAGAAGACAAATTCTGTTCATTTTCAACATCTACCTGTGAATTACTTTGCTAAGCCTACTTTAGAAAATTTTGAAGATTTTTTTAATAAACATCCTTGTCAGCCGTCTAATGATAATTTTCCAAATTTACCATTCAAACCAAATTTAGCATTTTATAGAGAGGATCAAGTTAACAGACGATGGCTTTCATACTGTATAGCAAAGAACTCACTGTATTGTACTGTATGTCTCTCATACAGCAACAATGAGGCTGTAGGAGCGTCATATACCCACCCACCCACAGACAGACATTTTTCAAAACCACTTTTTTGGTTCCTAGAGGTCCAAAATGGCTATTTCGGTTAGAACCTCGATTTAGAAAATTTTCATGAAATCAACTACCCTATATCGATGGTATGGGAAAGTAAAAAGACACTTCCTAACGTACATTTTTCTTTCTAGCGGCTTTTGTTTCTGCGCTATGACGTCATTATTAATTTTTTCAAATGGAAACCCCATTTTTTCCCCCTTATTTTGATAGATCTCACCAGTTACATGGTGATATAAAAAATTAATACCCCACATAACAATTTTTTGAGCAAAATACACATAAAGTTAAAAAAATTCAAAATTTCTTTTTAATTAAAATAACGCACCACCTGTGTTTCTTTGGAAACGTTAAATTGTTGACTTTGACGCATTTGTGAAACAGAGTTTATAATAAATATAAACAGTACAAATCACACCTGGATATTACCAAAGACGATATTACGTAACGCGGCATTCGAAATAAACAAGATTTTTAACGGTATTTTAACAGGAAAAACCTTAGGGTAGTATTTATATTGTGTTTATTTATTATAAACATTGGTGATGCACACGCACCCTTACAAAAATTCAATTATGTATAGGCATTCTTTAAATCATAACTTTGTGCATAATGTGCAAGTTTATAATGCGGCAATGAAGTTACCGCAACTGCGTTGAATTGTTTTTGTTATTAAAGGCATTGTCAACTTATGCAACATATTTAGTAAATATCAAAATACGTTAGTTAAAATACTCGTAAAACTACCCGCAGTGGTAGAATTTCAATATCTTTGATAATAACCACAATAAACGGGTAGAGAGAATTCATTTCCGGATACGTGACGTCACGAGTCTCGTCCTCCTGAGGCTCCTAAACAAACACAACACCCGCGTTGCTGGGTTACTAGTATTATTAGTCGACTCGGCATTTCGCAAGCGACACTCTTGACGTCATATCTTAAACTTTTAGCCCCCATAACACGGTAACGAATTAAAATTCGGCCGCAAAATTTTGCACAGGTGCAATACTCAGTTTACTCAATCAAATTATAAAATAAAAAAAAAACGACTTTTCATAAGTTGACAATGCCTTTAAGTAGGTGTATAAAATATGTTTGTATTTTGTAATGGAATAATGAAAATTAATTGTTTTCTAATTGCTTATAAACGCGATTGTAGATAAAATATTGTGTATATTTTGAGCGCAAAATCACATTGCCAATTTCGCTCTTAATTTACAAATAGCAGTTAAATCATAACTCTGTAACTTCCTTGCAATCTGGCAACGCTGAGACGCGTTCTTGAGAAAACTGCGACAGGAATCTGTAAATGCATCTCCGACCGTAACCGTAAACAAGTTCATTAGTACTGGCGGCGGCTGCTTGAGGGCCAGGCAAGAACTGAGGAGCTTTTAAATAATACGCTAATAGCCCATAGGCTGTCCTTCTTCCCCTATCTATATTCTTTGATTAAATAAAACAAGGGATAATAATTTTATCCCCCTGCCTCACACCCAGGGTAACTTCAAAATCCTGCAAGTAATTGCTTCCTATTCTGCATTTGCATTAATACCCTGCAATGTTGCCTTAGTTAGTCCTAGTAATTTAGCTGGTACGTTAAAATCTCTCAATGTCTGCAGATATTTTTGCAGTTAATCCTATCGCAGACTTGTCTATAGTCAGCATATAACTGGGTGACATCGATGTTAAATTCCCAACATTTTTGTAGGTTTAATTACAGTATAAAAATCTGGTTTGTTGTTGACCGCCCTTGTCTGAAGCCTGCTTGATAATCACCCAGAATTTCCTCTGCTAGAGAGGCGATGCATCGCTGGTATACAATATAGGTACCCATGCAAAAACTTCCTAAATAGTGTTTAGGAGGCATATGCGTCTATAGTTGTTACCTGCCAATTTATATTCCTTTATATGGCCAGGGAAAATAATTCTTGATTATCAAATTGCGTACTGCTTTTATCAACTCTTCTCCTCCGACTTTAAGTAATTCGGATGGTATATTATCAGTTCCTGGTGTTTTTTTATTTCGTAGGTGTTTCATGGCTTTCTGTGCTTCTGCCAGTGTAACTTCTTCTATGGTTTTTTCTTCATCGTCGTGTTGCCCTTCCCGTTACTGTTTTTCATTTTTATCGTCTTCATTTTCTTTGGAACGTCGGGGCTGTTCATCACCATTTAGAACTTCTGGAAAATGTTGGGCCCATCTCTCTAATATCTTATCTTTGTTGGAAAACAGTTCCCCACTTCTATCCAAATATGCATTACTTCTAGATTGAAAACATTTTCTCTGTTTCGGCATTAGAATGATATTATTCTTATGCTTTAATGGTCTTCATTATTAAACAATTTTTGGTGATATTTTGTTTTCAGAAATTGGTGATACTGTATCAAATAATACACAAAATACCTAGGCAACCATTCAATTGCTAGGCAACAAAAACGTCAAATTAATGTCAAACTTCTCTCAACTGTCAAGCAAAAATCGCTATTACCAACTTACTATTTTACCAAAATTTCCCCAACTGGAAATTGTCAAGTATTTTTATAAAAATAAACATAAATAGGTAAATAATGTAAATGGAAGCCGAAACAGCGAAAATAGTATAAAATACTCGTTGCAGAAGGCATTCGGGCACTCGTCCGTCCGGCCACTCGCCGCCACGCGGCTCGTGTCCAAATTTCGGACTCGTGCACGAATAGGTTGCCTTCTGTAACTTATGTTTTAATATACGTACTATTCTAATCTCATTAACTGTCTTGTACATACTTCGAGTTTGCTTGTCTTTATGATATTCTTCTATTTGCCATTTTTCTGTAAGTGTTGTCTTTTAATTTTTCTGCACAGTTTGTCGACTTTCCTCTCTTCTTCAGTATACTTTGCTATTTTGCTTCTGTTTCCGGTTCTTAGTATTTCGGCATTTTTTTATTGTCCTTTTTTAATTGCCTCTTTACATTTTCTGGGGCTTCTATGATCATTTGTTTTATGGAGCTCCATTCTCTTTCTGTATCTACTACTTCCAGTGATGTATCGTTCTTTTCATGTAGTTTAGCTCTTGGTACTGGAATAAATGTTCTTCTGTCTCTAATATTTGGACTTTCCACTTAAGTTTATTTGCTCCTCTGTGTTCAAACGTCTTTGAAATTCTGCGTCGTATTGTACCACAAACTACGAAATTATTGGAGTGCAATAAGCTGGTAGCATGTCCTTGCATCAATCAAGATATAAACCATTTGGTTTGTGATAGATCCATCAAAAGACGTCCAGATACCCTTGTGTTTGCTTTTCTGTAGAAATAAGGTTTCTCCAACTCCCGGTCCACTGACGCTCGCAAAGTCCACCATTCGTAAGCCATTATCATTTGTTTCTTCCTGTAAGCTATGTTTACCAATTGTGGATTGCAAAAAATCCTCCTCCCCTACCTTGGCCTTCAAATCGCCAACTATGATCTTCATATCATTGTTGTTGCATCCACCAACTATGTCGTTTAATTTATCGTAGACCTCATTTTATCTTTGTCTTCTGCCTCTTCTGGAGCTAGTTATTATTTTTTCTAATGTAGCACTTAAGATCTGTGAATTGTTGATGATTTTATGTATTTCTCCAACCAGCACGTGTTCAACATCCCAAATGAATAATATACTAGTATCTTTCGGAAATTAATACTCCAGCATTTATTATATTAGCCACATTATCATTAATTGTAAAAGAAAAACCTTTTGTTGCCTTTAGTTGCTAAAATAAATATATGGTTTATAATGTTAGGAAAATCAAATTAATGCATAATAAAGATGAAAAACCAGTTTGTAGGAACTTTCCCGACCATTGGAGAAATTCCGGAGAGTATTCCAGTTCGCCCGGAACATTAACAAATTAATCCAACCAAAATAAGTTTTGTGTGATTGTATTCTTCCTAAGTATTTGGTTAAACAGTTATTAGCGGCATTTCTTAAATTTTTTGTGGTAATTTATAACACGAAAGTAAATCCTATCCTTCTCCATCTGTAAATTTGTTCGTGGTTAACTACTCTACTTTATAAACCGTTCGTTTAACAACTAATATCAGTAAGTATCTTAAAAATGTTTAAATAATAATAATGTTTATAATAATATCCTTTTTTGGAAAATCAACTATAGGAAACTATACAGTTTTCAAATCAGGGAAAAAGAACGTTTGTAACCATGCCATGGCCGTCCATGATTTACATTTAATATGATACAGACAGATATTAAAATCTCACAATCGAAGAGAGCTAGACGATTGTAATAGTAATTTACGTTATCAGTCCGGTAAACCAATGTTTACAGTAGCGAGTTGAAATGTTTCGGGACGAGCGACGGAGGACCCGAGTCTGCAATTTTGAGACGAGTTACGGTAAAAGTTTACCGGACGTACCTATATCGTACAATGTTTTATTTCATACTGGGTCGCATTTTTAATTAAAATGTAATAATTTTAATAATTAAGCAAATTATCAAAGATAATCTGTTGACCTTATTTATTATAACAGTAGCAACGAGATGTTTGTTTAAGACTTTCAGTCCAGTAATTTTACTGTAACGGTAGCAACGAGATGTTTGCAGTCCAGTAATTTTTTTTTATTGGCGTAAGCGTAAATGTTCATTTACCGGACTAAAATGAGTCCGGGAAATCAAAAAATGTGACACTGTAAGAAATAAATTAAATATTTGAAACCTTCGTGAAAAAAATTTGGTTGTAATAATCATAGATAATACAACTACAATAAATTTAATTTACCTTCATGTAATCTCTTAATGATAAAAAATTAAATGTTAGAATTACTTTAATTAATGTTTGGAAATTAGAATTTATTATAACTATATTTTCCAATACATACTAAGTGCTTAAAATTTGTTGTTTAAAAAACACATAACCTATTAGAGTATAAATGATAAATAGACCGTGCTTTTGGTAGTTTTGGAAATGAATTTTATCAAAGACTAAGCATATCTTTCATAAACAAGCTGAATACCCATATTTCATTCAATTAAGGTAATAATTACTTGTTCAGATAAACACAAACTTTAATTAAGAGTTTGTTGACCCTATGTTATGTTATGTTGATAATAATTACTTAGGTGAATCAACATTTACTACCACTATGTATTCTCATATAATTATTAACATCAGAAATTGCCAAACCCTGTTTATGGTATCGACATCTAAATCTATCGAGTATGGAATAATCAGTGAAAACCCTTTCAACGTGTATAATATAAACATAGAATTTTTAATATTAGAATTTTCAAAATTAGAAACGTATATTTAAATAATATGCAATTTATTAAAATGCAAATTTGTAAATTATTACGAAAATGTTACGTTTAACTTCACTAATTCGAACATCAAATATGAGAATATATGTCGTACAGGGAAATTAATATCCGTGAAATTAAGACCCTCCCGGGAAATCTAAAACCCATCACATGTCCCTATAAGCTGCCAGTCGTTATCAGTTTAACTTCATATATAAAATATTGCTGCTACTTTTGAACGAAAGTAAATAATATTCTCAGTTGCTATTAGCAATTAGTTATACAGAATTTCTGAAATATGAAAATGTATGCAGCAGGTCAAAGGCCCGAACACCTAAGTATATTTTTTACCAATTTTTAAGAAAGATTTCCTCATTTGTGGGTTTTCTAATTTGTATTGGAAAATCAAAAGGGCAAACTGATATAGGTACTTAAAATAACACAGCATTAATTATCCTCAATGACACCCACGAAGCAGTTGCGTTTTGCGTAGCTACTGTTAATTATATGTTATATAAATCTGAGTATGTAAATAGACCTAGTTTAGGATAATTAATAAAACTACGGTACAAGTAAACAACCAAGAATGTATGTATTATAAATTAATAAAATGAAAATAAGCAAAAACCGACATAAGAACTGCCCAGTTTTAACAGTTAAGAAAACACAAATCCTAAAATTTTAATAATTCATAAATTAAATGTCATGAGTACTCTATAATTTTCGTTTTAGCTCTGCTATGCCAAAATTTGTGCTACATTGCATGCTAGGAAACAGTCGATCATAAACAACAAGTATTCTAATCGCTGATAACACATCTATGTAATTAGAACTTGGTATTTTCCATTATTAAGCAATGTATATTTCAAAAGCTACAAAGGAACTGGGTATAACCTTAGCATGCAAAAATTACAGAAATAATGTATCGTTTTTTAAAACGATTATTTAAAACTTCGGTCCTTGGTGTGAATTATTATTTATTAACAAATTTAAACAATGTAACAATCAACACGAAACAACAATTAAATACTAAAACGTAGAATTAATACTAATTCTAATTCGAAACACTAACTAATTTATTTATTGTATAGTTTAATTTTATTCGCGTACGTTTATTTTTACCGAGCGTTCAGTACGCGTCACGTATTACAATGGTAGGCTGTCGTTGACTTGCTCATGGAACGACTTATAATTCACTCATTCTGAAGAAAACTAACGTTATGTAAAGCTCCAATTCAAGTTCCGTGAAGCAACTTGCATACATTTTGAATTATTTATTCGGCTATTAAAATATTTACATTATACAATATGCGAAACCTAACAACATAGTACTTAATTTAAGAATTATTTGAATTCACGCTTCACAAAAAGAAATTAAGAAAAAATAACGAGAAATAAAAATAATTGTAAATTACGTTAGCTTTCTCTATTTAACCAACTTTGTAGCTTTTATAATTTCCGAGGAGATCCTAATGATGGGGATTGAATTTGGGACACACTGTATGTCTGAGTCACATTATTAAAATAAATAAAGAAAATCAAACTGCGGAGATAACTGGAAGGATAGAACTCACGTGGGTTGCTTTTGAAAAGTTGGAGTATATATTAAAAAACCCAAAAATTCCCATGAATTTAAAACGTAGAGTCTACTACACGTGCATTCTACCAGTAGCCACATTATGGACTAGAGATGATGGTTATAACTTATAACAAACAACACCGCAAATCGCCTCAGAGTAACATAGACGGCAATGGAAAGGACGATGCTCGGGGTTTCATTGAAGGACAGAATTACATAGAAACGAGGATATCAGGAGAAGAACGAAAGTGGTGGGCATAATCTAACGTGTAGCGGAATTGAAGTGGGGCCGGGTTGATCATCTTGCACGACAAAATAAAGATAGATAGGCATTAAAAATTCCACAATGGCGGCCTCGAGAAACTAAAGAAGTGTAGGAAGGCCACAGCGGAGATGGATCGATGACGTGAAACAAATAGCAGGCAGTAAATGGCTACAGAGAGCGCAAGACAGAGGAAATTGGACGAAATTAAGAGAGGCCTACATCCAGGAGTGGATTGAGAAAGGCTGAAGAAGAAGATATCCCTTATACTTAATAATCGAGATTCCCAAGGCGGACCTCGAATTTGAATCAGCCTATATACTTCATGGATCTTTCAGTTTTTCAATGTTTTCAGTTTGAATTTCATAATTATATTTCTTTTTTCATTAAGAAAAAGTGTTAGAAGAAACTAGTAATGAATATTAATTATCAAAAAAAAATGTATTGAATTCAACACACCTTTATTTGAATAATATCAAAAAACTTATAAACACTTCTTAAAACTTTTGAAAATCTAATCGATAATGCAATCACAATTTTTAAAAAATAATATTTCGTCGTCTTCGACCATTATCAGACGTTTTATTTCTTATGGGCTCCAATATGGTTGGAAAAAGCTTTGTTTCTTAAATTCACCACACCACAAAAATTTGAAGAAAATATTTTTTTTAAATCAAGGTGATCTTGATCATAATTGTATCAATTATTGATAACTGCTTATTCTAAAAAGTAATTGAAACGTTTAAAATTTAACTTTTTCGCTGAAAAATAATTCACGTGGAAATATTTCTGCTTACTTACTTACTCCTTGGCGCTACAGTCCACAAGGGTTCATGGCCTCCCAGGGGGTTTCTAGACTGCCGTTTTACAAGATGCGGTCTTCACGCGCGCCTCATCCCTATAATACCAGAGCCCCCCCCCCCCTTCTTCTTACTATTTACTCTTCCACATTCTTGACATCGGCTACGATTTTTCTCCACTCTATTCTGTTAGCTGCCTTCTGTTTCCATTGGGTGGCTCCGACTTTTCTTCGATCTTTTTCTACTTCTTCCTTCCATCTTAACCTCGGTCTGCCCCTGCTTCTCCTGCCTTCTGTTACATTTTGCATGGCCTTCTTTAGTCCCCTTGTTGGTTGCATCCGTTCGACATGCCCTACCCATCTTACACGCATACTTTTGATGTCGTTGGATATGCTTGCTTCCCCATACCGTGTTCTAATTTCACTATTTGTTAAGACACGCCACACTCCGTTCTCATTCACCGGCCCATAAATTTTTCGTAATATTTTGCATTCCCACGTGTTCAGCTGGTTATGTTCCCTTTGGGTCAGACACCAAGACTCTGCCCCATAAATCACTACCGGTCTTATCACTGTCTTATACACTTTAATTTTATTTTTAATTGACAGGGTTTTTGATTTGATTACATCCCTTAGCCCAAAGTAACATCTATTACCTGTCCAGATTCTTGCCTTCAATTCTTATTCTATGTTATTTCCCTCATTAATTATTGAGCCTAAATATTTAAAATTTCTAATTGGTTTTCGGTTACAGTAATTTCATTGACATTTTTATATCTGTTTGCATCCTTCGTGGTTATCATATATTTTGTTTTCGGCACGTTTATCTTTAAACCTTGAATATTCGCTACTTCTTCCATGTATCTAACGACGTCTTTCAATTCTTCTATTGTTCTACTTTAGTATGAAGACGACATTGACGTAGTCGTCAATGTCGTCTGCATCTGCCAGTATTTGACACTGCCTGTTATAGATTGTTCCTCCCGGATTAATGGGGACATTCCTTATTATTCTTTCCAAAACGAAGTTGAACAGTGTCGTTAACATTGCATCTCCTTGTCTCAAGCCATTACTTATAGCAAAGCTCTCTGTCAGTTGTCCTTGTATTCTAACCTTTGCCTTAGTGTAGACACATTTTTACCAATCGTGTCAACTTTCTGGGTACTCCAAACTCATCCATCCCTTTGAGCAGTTCTGACCTTATTATTGTATCATATGCCTGCCGAAAGTCTACGAACAGGTAGTGTAAATCGATATTAAACTCCCAGAATCAGTAGTTGCCCTGCCTGCCCTGAAACCATATTGGTATTCACCCACTGTATTTTCCATCCAGCTATTTAATTTCCTTTCTATTAATTTACTTAGCATCTTGTATCCTATGTTAAGTAAGGCTATGCCCCTATAATTATCGCATACTGCCTTATCTCCCTTTTTAAATATTGGGCATATGACTGCCGTGCTCCATTCCTGTGGGATTATTTCCTGTTTCCAGATCTTTTCTATTAAGGTGTACATTGGCTCTCTTACTGCTGTTCCTCCATATTTGAACATTTCCGCAACCATGCCATCCTCACCTGGTGTTTTGCGATTTTTAGCAGCTTTATAACTTGGTCCAATTCCTCTCTAGTAGGTGGGTTTACTGAGTCTTTCTCCTCCCGATCTTCCCATCTTTCGTTATTGAAAAGGCTTTATCCTGAATTGGGTTCAGTAATTCCTTAAAGTACTCTTTCCATCTCCTGATTATTTCCTGCTTACTACCCAATAGTTTTCCTTCCTCGCTCTTACAAAATCCTGTTCTTGGTTGGAACCCAGCTTTTTGTCTTTTTATCTCCTTGTAAAGGCCCCTAATATTTTGTCCTCTTCCAGCTCCTTCCAGTTCCTCTAATCTGAGTTGCTCATATTTTCTCTTTTTCTCTCTGCATTTGAGGTTAGCGACTTTTCTTTTATTTTTAAAATCTTCTATGTCGTCGTTCGTAGTGTCCCTTAGCATTTCTATTCTTGATTTATTTTTTTCGGATATTACACTTTCGCATTCTTCATCGTACCACTTTTTCTTTTATTCATTCTACGTTTTCCTACTAATTCCTCTGTGGTCTCGGTCAGTATTCTTCTTATGTTTCCCCAACTTTCTTCAATTTCTTCCCCATTCATTATCTTTCTTTTCTGTTCGTCCTAGCATTTCAAACTTCCTTTGTATAGTATTACTATATTCTTCTCTAACTTCATTACTCTTTCTGAGTTTGTCCATGTCAAGTTGTTGGTTATTCACTGCTTTCTCTTCCTTTTCACATGTTATTCTTTGTCTGAATCTGGTTTTTATTAAGAAATAGTCTGAATCGCAGTCCGCGCCCCTATAACTTCTCGCGTCTAAGATACTACTGGTATGTCGTGCATCTATTATTACGTGGTCAATTTGATTTCTCGTTTTTTTGTCCGGTGATATCCATGTTTTTTTTATGCAGCGCTTTATTGGGGAACCTTGTGCTAGCCACCGCCATATTTCTTCCGCTAGTAAAGTCTATCATTCGCATTCCATTGTCATTACTAGTAAGGTGTAGGCTATGTTTTCTTATTGTTGGTACATATACATGTTCTCTTCCCACTTTGGCATTCCAGTCCCCTATCACCACCTTCATATCATAATTGCCTATTTTATCCATGGCATTTTCCAGCTTTGCATAGAACATTTCTTTATCTTCGTCTCCACTTTCCTCCGTCGATGCATGCACGTTAACCAGGACTATGTTATAAAATGTTGCCTTAAGTTTTAAAATTGCTAGTCTCTTATCTATTGATATGAATTCCGTTACTATCCCCCTATAATCTTTAGTCGCCATAAAGCCTACGCCAATTTGCCCTTTTTTACCTCCACTATAACATATCGTGTAGTCTTCTACGTCCATTATACCGCTTTCTTTCCACCCCATTTCTTGGATGGCAAGAATATCTACTCTATATTTTTTTATTCCTTTTAGTAAGTTCTGCATTTTACCAGCAACTCCATGGCTACGCACATTCCATGTACCAAGTATATATTAGGTCTCTTTTTCCATTATTTTTGCTTTTTGTGCATTTTCCAAAATCTTTACCATTATCATTGCCATTTTCGTCGTATTTACTAACGGTATCATTTACTCTTGCTAGTTTTTTTGTCTTCCTGTACGTGTTATCTTTCGCAACTGGTCTGTAAGGCTATCTCCTTCTGGGGATCTCTCACTTACTGTGCGTTTCTTATCCTCACTATTTGTATAGATTTCTCGCAGGTTTTCCAAGTCATCTATTCCGTACGTCTTATTATTGACAATTAATTTATTATATTTTAATTGGGCTTTGAGGCCCTTCTGTTTCGCATGTTTTAGCTGGGGTATCCTTGTGAAATCCTTATCGATACAGATATCTTTAAGTACTGCAGATTTTCTCATAATATGTATTTTATTTTTTCCCGATGTTAATTTCACCAGTATTGGTCTTTTCCATTTTTTGTAATAGGATCTCCAGTTTTCTCGCAGTATACTGTTTGTTTTCTTCTTTTATTACTTTCATTTCCACCATAAAGGTTTCAAATTTTTCATCTAGTTTTTGTAGTTTATTATTTATTGCTGCTAACATGTTCTCAATTTTTCCCAGGCTTTCGTGGAAATATTTTTGCACTGTAACAATATTTTTCTTAAGTACCTATCTGAAGGGCATCGCCAGAGTGGCCGAATGGTTAATCATAGCATTCATAGCAGTAGACACACGATGAGATTCTAGAATAAATTGTTGTTGCAAGAACGATAAATCTGAATCAAATCATGTTATTCTTGAAACGAAAAAGATTACTGTATTTTACTGATGCGTTCTTTTGAATTGCTATGGTTTCAGATTATTTGAAGCAATAAACAACAATAATTTTGATGGCCTACTTTCAGACTTGTTTAATATGTATTTGTTAGGCACTACCTCACTACCTGTGGAACATGAATTATTAAGAAACCTAGCCTGCAAATAAAATATTGCTACACTACAAAAATGCATTCACATTATTCTACAGCATAAAAACAAGTTTTAAAAGGTTTAATATTTTTATGTTCGGCGGTTTTATAATTTATAACTATTTGATTTATTAGTATGTTTAGCGTCCATTATGTGTAATACAATGATAAAGTAAATTGTATTGTACAATTTCAATGCAAACATTTTCTTTCAGACAAAAACAACAGATTTGAATACTAACAAACAACAGTTATAAAACACTCAAAATTTATAATTAAAACGTCTTAAATAAATATAAAACATGGGAATCGAACACGAGGCTTAATTCCGAAACAAGTATCCTAACAACTACGCCATTCAAACTCCTGATAAAATAATTTATGTGTAGAGTTATTCCACGTAGTAATTTCATTTAATTACAAATTTGTTTACTATCTAATTTAAAAAAAACAGTCTAACATAAAACTATATGTAACTTTTACATAATGAGACTAGACCTTCCATTAGCATCACTTGCAAGTTCGCTTGATTATTACGCACTGGTGCAATTAAGATCAAAGCTGTGTTGATAATTTAAAAAAAGCAGTTTTCAAGTGTTTGTGCTTGTTAATATCGTTTCTTTAAAAAATGGTATATAGCTTAGCCTTAGAGTTTAGAATCATAATATTAGCTTACAATGTTCAGGTTAGGCTTGTCATTGGCATGTAGTATTAAATTCACAACAATAATGACAGTTTGCTGTAAATAAATATTAATGCTTGCATTATATTTATTTTCCATGGCCAAGCCTTGTGTATTTTTTTAACAGACGGTAGAAATAACCTTAGCATACCATATATCCCCGAATTCAGAAAACAAAGTTCTATTTAACTATGGAAAGATCCAATAAGTATAAGAAATAAAAAACCGGATGATGAGTTACAGAGTAACTCAAGAACTGAAAGCAATCTAGAGAGAATCAAGCACATTAGAAGTAAAGAATACATAGAACGCGATGGATGGAGAATATCAAGTATATTGTAAAAATTATCAAGAAAGATACTATGCAACGAAATACGCGGATATGCGATTTAGGAATAATAGGAACAATAACATATCAATAACATATATAAAAGTGGAATCAATATCGGAAAACCAAACAAAAATAAAAAGATAATATGAAATAAACAAGCTATCAACTTATTGGGAAGTAAAACAAAAAGAAAAGGAAACAAGAAGGAAGAAAACGGTGCACAGTAAGCAAGTGAAAAAATTAAACGACTAAGATTCGTACAAAATGGACCAAGAAGAACATGTAAGTCATGGACAAAAAAGAAATGCGGGAAAACCATAGGTCAACTGAGCTAAGCAGCAAACAATCGATAAAACTAAGGACACATAGGGGGTGTAGCGCGTTTCTCAGATCATTCAACGGTTAGAAATGCCTCACTTAGTATTCAGTTCGAAGCACGTAATATTTTCTAAGTATTCAAATAAAATTTACAAAGTTTTGTAGATTCATTAAAGCCAGTCGTGCAATCAACCGCTTTAATAAGCTGCTTACGAAACATCAAATTTATTCAATGCATCCCTCCTCATGTAGGAATGTTCCTTGAAAATTCTCTCAAATAAGCGAATAGCTCTGTGAAAATTTGCTTAAGGTGGCAATAAATAGTTTTTCGCCTAAAATAAAATAATCAAATCTCAAAATCATACAGATCAAAAGGGGTTCGAGCCTTTGGCCATCCTCTTTAAAAGATTGTTGCTCTAAATTTAATAATTTTTCATGTAATAGTTATCTACTTCAAATTACGCTTTATACCTCATAGTTAAAAGGAAATTTTCTGAGAAATATTCCATTTTAACACTAAGTATCTTGTACCAGAGGCGAAGATGAAGTAGTTATAGTAGGTTCGGAGGTCCGTGGAAAATTGCTGGAAGCATTTTACAGCTTAATGATGGATTATCGTAAATCATCCCTACTAGGCCGGACTCGCAACATTTTACAGCTGCCTCAAAACAGAAGAATTCATTTATAAAATGATAAAATATTTTCAGGAAACAGTTTAAAGCCGTGTCCAGTAGGGTGTAGTAGCTGTTCATAGCAGGACTTGCCTCGTCTAACTTGTCATAATACGTTTATTGCCCGCTGTAATAACTTAACAAGTTAAGCAGAAATTGCGGTCCCGTACGAACAGACTATACTATACATAATAAGGGCGGTACGTGTAATTTACTCTGTCAAGCATTGAACCTCACGAGGCAGTGTAAATTAGTTCACTTCCATGGAATGAATATTTTTTCAGCGTCATTGTCTTTAAAAATTTGAATATACTTTGATTAACAATTAACATTAAAACAATCCTCCAAAAAGATAAGCAAAAGCTGCTTGAGTTGGTTTCCAAAATACTTCCCTAGGGATGTAAGTTCACACTTCCCTGCTGTTATGACAAAACTAATTAATAGTCAAACTAACCTACCTTCGAAATATGTTCAAAGGTCACAAAATAAACTTACTGAATCTGTAGTGGAAAATATTTTTGCACTTCCAGCCATAAAATGCTTCAATGTAGGGTGTAAAGTGCGTGTTTTTCATGCTATGGCAAACTTTACACCCTGAACACTTCGATAGAATAGTATTGCTTATTTACAATTGTTAACTTAGTTACGGTGTATTTTTTAATAGTTTTAGATATAGGCCTTACCATGATATTCTTGCCAATGTAATTCAATTTGAAAATTTTCAAATTGCAATTAAGAGAAAGAAAAGTTCTACCGGGAATTGCAGCAACAATTGGACAAATGCAACAAGGCAGTTATTGTTATGGGAGACTTGAATAGGAGAATGGGAAACAAGAACGACAGTTGTGAGTGGTGCTTAGGCGAATATGAAGAAAAAACGAGCACCCGAAACGGCGAAAGAATATTAAACTTATATGCATAGAGAATGAACTAATAATAGGAAACACATTTTAAATGCAAATAAATTCGTAAAATAACGAGAGAAGAAAAGCAGAAATGAAAAATCCTTCCTTCCTAAAATTTAGTAAACAGACACCAGCAAAAGTTAAAGACCTAAAAGTAATGAGGAGCCCGGAAATCGGAAACCATCACTATACGTATATTAACAATGACAAAATTTGAATAAATTAAAGAAACAAAAAGTAATGCAATATTTCCAAAATAAATTACAGGAAAAGTTAAGACAGATTGGCAAAGGAGAGCATTTAGAAGAAATCTGGGAAAATCTGAAAGAAGCAAAATTACAAGCAGCCGAAGAGAGCTGTGGTGTAACAAAAATATCAAACAGAAAGACTAAAAGGATACAATTGTGCACGGACGGAGTGGAAACAGCAGTAAAGAAGAAAAAATAAAGATGGAAAAGATACCTAAATACGGGAAATCCAAACGAATACGAAGAATATAAAGCAGAAGGAGGCCAAGTAAAAGGAGTCATACAGGAAAGCAAACAAAAGTCTAGGGTGAAATTTGGGGAAAAATGGAAAAGGCACGTAAGCAGAATCAGAAAATATTCTACGACATTTTGAGAAATGCGAGGAAAGGAAAAATACCCACACTTCATAAAGTTAAGGACAAAAATAGAAAGACCCTACCGAAGGGAGCAGATATAATGGAAAGATGGTGACGATACTTAAAAAGCTTACTAGGAGGACATGATCTAGAAGAAACAAAAAGAAAAGAAAGAAGTAAAACAACATTTACAGTAAACAAGCAAACACAGGAACATGGCCAGGAAGGCGATATCACATAGAAAATGAAGTAAACGAAGCAATTAGTAAAGCAAAGACAAAGAAAACACCCGGACACGGGCAAGTAATCGCAGAAATATTAAAAGCCACAATAGAAAAAGCGTTTTTAATAAAGTAATGGAAACTGGCCAAGTAGCGAAAGATTGGCAAACAGGAATTATCATACAGATATTCAAAAAGGAGAAAATAAAAGACTGTCAAAACTATTGGCGAATTACACTGTTCAGCGTAGTAACAAGAATGTTCGTAATAAATGAATAAGGTCACAAATATAAGAAACCTTAGAAAATAAACAATATTGATTTAGACCTAACAGAGGGGCACAAGATGCCATGTTTATATTAAGGTAATTAAGTGAAAAAACAATTAGTGAAGCAGGGAACATTCACGTATGCTTTATAAACCTGCAAGAGAGAGTACACAGAGGCGACATGTGGAAGTACTAAAAGAAAAAGGAATTCAACATAATGTGGTGAGGAACGTGTAGAGTCTGTAGAAAAACACAAAGAACACTGTGAAAATACGACACAAAGGATCAACAATATTTGAAACAACCTAAGGAGTAAGGCAAGGATGCGTACTGAGCCCACTATTGTTCTCACTAGCCCTAGGCGAAGCAATAAAAAATACAAAAAAGAAGCAAAACTACATTATGTAGAAAATTGAAAAATGGTAAACATAAGGATTCTGGAAATATGCTACGTTAATGACATAGTACTAATAGCGAAGAACGAAAAAACATTTCAAGAAAATTTAACAGACTAAAAAGTCGTTTAGAAAATATAAACAGATCAAAACAAAAACCATAAGTAGAGAAGAAATAAAACACACGATTGAATTGGACGGAGAAAAACTGGAACAAGTGAACAGATTTAAATACTTGGGTTCGGTAATAGCTCAAGACGAAAAAATAGATGAGGAATTAAAAGAGAGAAAAGGGGCTGCTGGAAGACTACAGAAACTAACATGCAAATCTACAAGAACAGCAATACCAACAATCATGTATGCTTCAGAAACATGGACAATAACAGAAAGCCAGTGAAACATCCTTAGGAAAATAAAGGATAAAACAATTATGGGCAGAATCCGAAACCCAGTATACAGAAAGAAATTGAAGATAAAGTCAATTGATACAGTTGTGGAGGAAGAACAAATGAGAGTGTTTGGTCATGCAATGCGGATGCAACAAGGAGGATATACGAAGCAAGAACAAGACCAAAGAGAGGAAAAGAAAGCCCTAGAAAAACACGAAACGAAGAACTGAGCAAAGCAATAGCAAGGTTAGGGTTGAAGTGGGAAGATGTTGAACTCTGACGCAAGACAGAAAAAGATGGAGACAGTCCTTGAAGAAACCAATGAAACATAACACAACCATTAGCCTTACACCCGAAATGGTTGAAAGGTCTTAGCATTAAACTAGCGTATTCAACGCGTAAGTAAAGTGGTTTTCTAGCTCGTGAAATTGTAATTCACTCGCTAACGCTCGTGAATCAAACATTTTCCACTCGCTAGAAAACTGCCACTTTTCTTTACTTGTAGAATAATCTACTATTTTCGTGTACTAGATAGAAATCAAGCATATTGTTCAATCAAAAATCGTAAAGAAAAGTGGTACTTTTCTTGTTAGCAACACTTTTCTTCATAGCAACACTTTTTTTCATTCATTCAATTTATTTGTATAAATATTCGTAAATGTACAGTTGTGGACAGAAAAAAATAGGACAAGTCGAAAAATCAAGTAAACTTTATCCTATAAAATTTAGTAACTTGATTTTGGCTTTTATTATAATTATGACATTAATTTGTCACATTGACTTGCAATCAAATTACAACACAGGGGCCATTTTAAACTAGAAAAAAAACACTGTCCTATTTTTTTCTGTCCACAACTGTACAATTGTTCAAATTATTAAACGAGGTGCAAATTTCAAACGCGTATCTTAATAATATAATAATGCATTATCACACGTGTATTGTACAATATTTTATCTACAGAGCCCGCGCAAAATCTTAAAAACGTTTAAAAAGAATCTGACGTTTTACATAATTTTTTTGACAAATCGAAAATTAATTCAAATAGTAGCTGTAAAAATGGACAAATCCATGACGACCACAGTGAAAAATAATACTTTGATAAATTTTGAATATTTATTTTTAAAATTAACGTGATTTTCGTGAAGTACCTACACGAAAAAATAGCATGTTCAACCCGTAAGAAAAGTGGTGCTTCCATGCTCGTGTAAATTTTTAATCCACTCGCAAGCTACGCTTGCTCGAGAATTAAGAATTTACACTCGCTGGAAAACTCGCACTTTTCTTAACTTGTAAAGCAATCTACTATTTTACGCCCTTGATACACAAATAACTGTATTGGCATATCACGTATTGCAAAGACGCAAAAATTACGCAAACTGAAAATCTCCTTAGGTAACGTAATTATTTCACCGCTTATTTCTGTCAAAATGAGTTAAACTTTATAGAAAGCAGGTTAAAGAGAACCTACTTATGTTGTATAACAACGAATTATAAACAGAATTTTTTTAAAGAAATTGCAATTTAGAATTAATTCTTGGAATTTAGCCCTTATATTAGTTGCAATAAAAACAAACAAGCAAATATAAACAAAAACAGCAAGAACGGCCATTTCCAGAATATTTTTTCTTGAGTAACATCGTCCAATTTTATCGTCGCGATTTAAGTTTAAAATGAGTTTATGTTTTTAATCCTAATATTTACAAAGAAAAGGATAAATACAGGGTTTTAAATTTCGCATTCAATTAAATTTGATACCCTTGATTCGGCGTACACAAGGGCGGGTCAGGATTGGTTCTGAGCTTTCAAGTACGCAACATCACATTCCGTCAGTTGCACAGTTGTGCTCGTATTTGCAAGACATTGTAAAATTGTTAGCTTGGTGACATTAATTTTAAGACAACTTTAAACATATTTGGGAATATTTACGAACGCATTTTTAAACAATTAAAGGTTTCATACTGGTTATTCGAAATTCGGAGTTCTTAAATTTAAGGTAACAAACGTAGGGATGTTGCTGTTGAATTTTTGCAACTTTGTTTGTTTACAAAGTTGCAAATCAGTATTCTTTTAATCCGTATCACAAGTATAACCCTTGAAACTTAATTTCACGTTATTAAAATGTAAATTTCGTATTCACAAACCCTGCACTTAATTATTAGAAATTTGAAAATATCAAAAATTATAAAAAAAAACAACCGTAACCTGTAACAATTAGACGTGTAAATGTAGGATTACGCGAGTGCATTAATTAACTAAAAGGGAAATGGATTTTACATAGGACTAAAGTGGCTATTACCTTTGGGAACAACTTAGATTTCCTGCAAGTTGACTCCTGGCTACTTTTATATCTGCGCAGTATTTACAACACGCACAACGAAGAAACTTCTCGACCTTAATAAATTACAGTCTATATCGATATAATACGATTAAAGTGACTCCAACAAAGAGATATAAATGAAAGAAACTATGACTTTTAACGGTACTCTTAGAATTCCGAAAAACTGGGCTAAAGTTTTAAGACTTCATCCGGTTCAGAAGATTTCTGCAGAGGAATTACTCGAGGTACGATTTTTGCTGTGTTTTTAATAGGTTGAGCTTTTATTTTTAATTTTAATTTAATGTTTAAATTTTAGTTTTGTCAGATAATTCTAACCATTAAAACTATCTAACGTTTATTTACTACAGTGCATGTAGGTTATAGAAAAAAATTGCTACCTTTTTCTGAAGAGTTCAATTAATAAACTTACAATAAATTGAGCTTAAAGAGCATTATATGTAGATGAAAAGATTCTGAGTATAATACTCTGTTTTTTCATTGCCTAAATGAGGAAATTAGCTATCATACGACTAACCATTAACATTAACTAAATGAAAATTCTGGCAGGTTTTCATCGATTTCCCCAATTTTGATAATAATCGAAAATTTTAACCAAAACAAAAACTTAAAACGATGTCTGGATAATTTAATACAAAAAGCACATCTCCGTGAAAGCTACGAATTATTATCTTGGAGCGAAAGGCTCATAATCCGATTTGACTAGATTCATTACACAATTTTATTTGAGGAAAACCTTGTGGAAAAAGGTGCTTTAAAGTTTAATTTTTTAAGCATGAAACATTTTGGCTCACATTGCTGAATCTTTTATGATCTTAAATATACTTAAATATACCAAACCAAATCAAACTTCGTAATTAATTGAATTTTTTCTTAAAGAGATATAATTCTGCAAAATCTCTTAAAACCCTTCTAATAGCATTTATAAAGGAAGTAAATCTTTTTTCAGAATTAAGGAAATAAAGTTTTAAATATGTAACAGCAGAAAGAAAAAATATATGTTTATTGGATTTTACAAGATAATCCTGAAGCTTCGAACTTCAGAATAGAATAGGTGATTATATAAAAGATTCCAATTTATTTCTTTCGTAAAAGAATTCAAAAATGTAATACAATTAGAATTAAATTTTGCAAAGAAATTTCTTGAAATTCAAAATTATAAAATTACTTTTAATAAAAACAAAAATACCTATAAAATAACGAAAATTGTGAAAGAAAGGATTCGAAAGTTTGTTGTTAAACATCTGCGACTATTCATGCGAAAATCATTTACGATTGTGTTTTCAATAAAGCTTTGTATAAATTTGTGGTTAATCTAAATCTAAAATATGCAGTGTGTAGTTTAAGATGCGTTGAATGCACTGTTTCTTTGCCTGACAATGTCACTTTAAAAATGCTCGAAAAGTTTTAAAACTGAAAAATTTCGGTATCCTATGTATGCATACGAGTATATGTATACACACAACCAAACTTATACGGAATCCCCCAGTATTTCTGATTTTGTTAAGTATTTCTGAAAAATTTCTAATGGAAAATGAAAACCAGTTTATACTAAATCTAATGATTAACAATAAAAAATGTAACAAATGCTTGAAATTAATAGAACCTCACAAAATATGTAAAAATTAAAGATTTAAACTGGTTGGTTAAAGAAAAATAAAATTAAAAACTGGCTTTTCTGGCCCTAATACAAGCTTCAATCCGGCGGGGAATCAAACTTGTTCTTGAGGAAAGTTTGCCCATTCCTCTTGAACGGCTTGAATGAGCTATTCCACATTTCCTGCATATCTAATCCTTCTTTTAATCAAATGAAGTCCCACACATGCTCAATCGGATTAATATCGGGTGAGCAGGCAGGCCATCCCAGAACAGTGACAGCTTCTGTTTCCAGAATTTCTATAGCAACTCTGCTGGTATGTGGAGAGGCGTTATCATGCATTAAGGGTGGGTTTTAGTAGCATGTTTACGCGCTGAAAATTGTGTAATTGTAAAATAACGGTACGGTTAAATAATGACAGTTAAAAAGAAGGACAAGTATGAATTAAACTTTTTAGACCTTTCCTTCATACGCAACAAGGCCAGAACGACCAATTTTAATAATATAGTAATTAAATTATGGCCTATATGTAAAACTTACAAAAAGGAACTTACACTAGACATCCATCAACAATGTATTGATTTTTGCATGTCGCGAGGTGAGTTTCAATATTATCTTCCTATGCATGTATCGACCCTTTTGCAAATTTGTATAATTTTGGCGTAATCTTTATTTGACTTTAGAAAACACTACTTATAATTTTTTAAAAACTGATTAAAGATAGGGAACCCAACGGGCAGCCCAACACTCACCGAGTCTGTTCATACTTCCAATGTTTATAAAGAGGTTTAAAAGATTAAAAATCAGTATTCGCAAATACTTGAACTGAATTTTGAAATTTTGTTAGATAGAAGCAATGCTAGAAGATCCAATCCTTTCTTGACTGTTTTTAAGTCAGGCAACCCAAAATATTTTTCCACCCTTAAGGGTGGGTTTTACTTAAAATATTTTTCGCTTTTAAGTATTTTGGGTTGCCTGACTTAAAAACAGTCAAGAAAGGATTGGATCTTCTAGTATTGCTTCTACCTAACAAAACTTCAAAATTCAGTATAAGTATTTGCGAATACCGATTTTTAGTCTCTTAATCCTCTTTATAAACATTGAAAGTGAGTGAAACAGAGTCGGTGAATGTTGGGTTGCCTATCCTTAAACAGTTTTTAAAAACTTATAAGCAATTTTTTCTAAAGTCAAATAAAGATTACGTCAAAATTATACAAATTTGCAAAAGGGTCGACACATGCATAGGAAGATAATATTGAAACCCACCCAGCGACATGCAAAAATCAATACATTTTTTTATGGTCTTGTGAAAGTCCCTTTTTGTAAGTTTTACATAATAGGCCACAATTTAATTACTATATTAAAATTGGTCGTTCTAGCCTTGTAGCGTATGAAGGAAAGGTCTAAAAATTTTAATTCATACCCGTCCTTCTTTTCAACTGTCATTATTTTACCGTACCGTTATTTTGAAATTACACAATTTTCAGCGCGTAAACATGCTACTAAAACCCACCCTTATAACGAAATTGTTTCCCATTGCACCTCTCCACAACCCAACTATGGGTTCTAAGCACCAAATCAACATACTGCTTCCTGTTAAACTCTGCCGTATGGGAACCAAAGGATTTTTGTCTCCCATTATAATCATAACATTACAGTTCTTTTATATTTTGGGACAGATCTGGCAGTTTTCAGTCTGGCCTTTAAGGGCCCACTGTACCCCTAGTAAAATGCAGTCGTTTTGGTAAACTTAGAGCTACAATATTTTATTTATTTCAAAAGATGAAAATAAGGTTAAAGTTTTATATCATTCCTTAAACCTTTGCCTATCCGTTATCGTAGAGTTTTTTACAAAAAATTTAAAAACAAAGACGTGAAAAATATTATAAATAATATCGGTCATATAAGCGTACGGCTTAGTTAACACGACAAAATGCAATTTTCTCTAGGAAGCCGGATTTGTATTTGTTAAAATAATAAGATGAGATTGGCCTAACATTTACAAATACAATTTTTAATCGACTTTTGATTGTTCTAAATTTTAGTTTCGGATACTAAAAATCTGACTAAGGTAGACAACACACAAAACACCTGAAAACGCAGAGGCAACCCCCCGTAGCGTAACACAAAGGATTAGGTAGGTCTACTTAGATTTACAGAATTACCTGCTGATAATTATTGCTGCTTGAGTGCTTGGTGTTGAAACTTCATATTTACTAAAGAAAGGGAAAATAACCAAATATTCTCTTAAAAATTCTCTTTGTCCTGGTTAATTTTATCCACATTCGTTTACTTGATTTTCAATATGAACTTATTTAATTATTTTCAAATACAAATTATTATCATCAAACTAGATCCTTCTAGCTAACTTAATATTACATTTTTAACATGTTATAATTAATGTACATAATTCAATTTCAAATCTTCCTAGCTATCTAACTTATTATTTATTTGCATTTCTTTTTAATTGAATTTTAAATCTGTATAAAACTCAATTATTTTATAACTCATAAGATTTTAAAATTCCATCCTAGTTAAAAATAAATTTAAGAAATATATAATATCAATCAGTTATTGTTTTAAATCCAATATAAACAAAAGAAATTGTTATACTTGTTTTTTGTTTCTGTATGTAATACAGTGATACAAGAATATGTCTTATAAAATAAAAAAACATAAATGATGTAAAGCTAAATACTGGTACATAGGCTGTATAACTTATTAGATATACGAGCCCTAACAACTATATATTGGGACAAAATAAAATACATATATAAATCAGGTATTTGACAGTTTATTTGTTTTTCTAATAATTTTTTAAATTTAATACTAAGTAACTAGTTAATTAACAACAATTGGAGCCAATCAGCAGCACAAAAAATAAAATACTTATTTTATAATTTCTAATTAACACGAAAAATGTTCATATTGTGTGGCAACTAAATATTGGGACATAGAACTAATTTTTATGTCTAAAATGGAGTAACATCGCCCTTAGAGTTTATGGCCGCTCGAATTCGGTTGGGCATTGACTCAACTAAGGATCTGCAGGTTTTAGGAGTAAATCCATTCCAAATTTGCTCTATTTTATCTCTAAGTTCCGGTAATGTCCGTTGTTGGTTGTTCCTCAATGTTTGTTTCATTTTATGCCACACTGTTTCAATGACATTGAGGTTAGGACTGTTGGAATGCCAAGAAAGAACATTGGCGTTGTGGTCGCCAACCACTTTTTTGTAATTTTGGCCGTATGACAGGCCGCCCGCTAAAAATTACTCTGGACCAATCTTCTACCGACCAAGATAGTTCCAGAGTAATTTTTAGCGACGAATCAAAATTCGACGTATGTGTTGGTGATCACCGCAAACGCGTGATTCCCACTAAACATGAGACTTTCCACAAGTATTGCCTAAAACATACGCTAAAATTTCCTAAAGGAGTGATGATTTGGGGCTGCATGACAGCTTCAGGATTAGGATGTTTTGAATTTATTGATGGCACCGTGAATGCTGCGAAATATCAAGAAATACTGCAAAACAGTCTGCTACCAAGTATCGCGAAGTTAAATGCTGGCGAAAATGACATTTTTTAGCAGGATGTGGCGGCCTGTCATACGGCCAAAATCACAAAAAAGTGGTTTGGCGACCACAACGCCAATGTTCTTTCTTGGCCTTCCAACAGTCCTCATGTCATTGAAACAGTGTGGCATAAAATGAAACAAACATTGAGGAACAACCAACAACGGACATTACCGGAACTTAGAGCCAAAATAGAGCAAATTTGGAATGGATTTACTCCTGAAACCTGCAGATCCTTAGTTGAGTCAATGCCCAACCGAATTCGAGCGGCCATAAACTCTAAGGGCGATGTTACTCCATTTTAGACATAAAAATTCGTTCTATGTCCCAATATTTAGTTGCCACACAATTTGAACATTTTTCTTGTTAATTAGAAATGATAGAATAAGTATTTTATTTTTTGTGTTGCTGATTGGCCCCAATTGTTGTTAATTAACTAGTTACTTAGTATTAAATTAAAAAAATTATTAGAAAAACAAATAAACTGTCAAATACCTGATTTATATATGTACTTTATTTTGTCCCAATATATAGTTGTTAGGGCTCGTATTATAACTTTGGAGTATGGATGTAAGATATAAATTTTTCTTTATTCTAATCCCCTAGATTGTGATTAAATGTAAATAACTTTTCGAACATACTACAAAAGAACAAGCACTTTTTCCGGTAATGTGTAACAAACTGTCCTTGCACTTGAAAATAATAATTATGGTTTATTTGATATGCATGGAATATTAAGTGAAGATGTAATTTCTTCGAAAGAAGAAAAGCCTCTTTGTTTTTCAGATTTTTACTGTAGATAAAATTTTCAACGTTACACATCCTACACTGTGTAATAAATGCACTTCTAAATCTAATTCTTTGTTCACGAATTACGTCTACTTCAGAAAAGGTGCAACCCAACATTTCATGACGGATGGACTTCAAAGATTCAAATAAATAACCTATATCAACTATTGTTCACCCATAAATATTATTTTCTATCTCAACATTTTCCTTTTCGATTTCGACATCAAACTCATTTTCATGCGCTTCGCTACTTCCAGAAGGGTTAGAGGATTCCGCAGCTTTGTAGTTACCTGCTTCGTAATTGTCAATAGCCATATATGTTTGATTCATTTCTTCTTCCTTCATAGCACCACTACAATCGTCTTTACGAAAAGAATTATAATTACAACATTCATTATAATGTACGACATTCACGTGATCTTCGAAAGTTTCAGTTCTAGTTTTCAAACCACGGCATGCACGCAGTTTTTTCATGTATCGTACTTTTGAGCATTTCTTAGATCGTAATTTTGGTCCACTTTTATTGCCCATAATGAATACGAAATAAACAACACACTTTCAAGGGCGCCGGCAGGAGGGGGCAAGACCTGGCACTTGCCCCCCCCTTTAAAAGCCAGAGTTTATTGAAAAGGTGATAGATAAATTTGGCAGGGAGCGTAGGAGATTAATATTTTTATTTTCATAGCTATATAAATTATGATATAATTTTAAGCAATTAATTAAAAATGTCATATACTTGATGTATTTTATAAATAAAGCCATGTAAAACAATAATTTTATTCATGCCCCCCCCTTTTATTTAACCCTGGCGGCGCCCTTGCACACTTTTACTATAAACTAATTAAAAGGAGTATTTATTCAGTTCAAGTTGCACAGCTTCCAGTACACTTTGCGGAACACACTACCGTATTATATACCACAGTTGCAGACAGCTAATCAAAGTCTAAAAACAAGCAAGAAATCCGATACCAAAAGCACCAAATGCGCAAATGAATAATAATCGTAATCCAAAATCAAGTCCGAAAGAAACAGCAAACAGTCGAAATCGTAGGCTAATAAATAATCGTAAATTAAATATCGAAATCAAGGGGCATGCAAAAGTCGAAATCCAGTAATAATAACAGAGCAAATTGACAACAAAACCGAAAGGGAAAACACAAAACTAAGAAATAAATATTTTCACTGCAATTTTACAAATAACTGCTTCTAGAAAATATGCATTTTAAATTCTTTCTTAGAAACAAACAGTTAGTGCGGGTCCTATTGTTAGAGGATTAGAAATACCTACTGCGAGACAAGGCATTGAATGTTTGTCAAACGCCCCTTCTTACGGATTACAGACAAGGATGAATATTTTGTTGTAGAAATAATATATTTGAAAGGTAGGCAACTTAAACTGCAAAAAGTAGAATTCTTGTTTAGCTACAGCTAGCCCTTTTAAAACCCGAATTCGACGGTCATCTGATCTCAAACCAATTCTGGTTTCATCTGAAAAAGGAAATTTTGCCAATTTTCAATTGTCCAGTTCTGGTGTTCCAGACACCAATTTTATTCTGCCCGGATAACTCGGGAACCCTTAACTGTCTCCTGCTAAATAGATTTCGGGCACGAAGTCTCTTTCGTATTGTTTCGATAGAAACATTAACACCTGTAGTCTGCAAAAGTTGCCTTTTGAACTCTGGCTGAGAATAGGTTAGATTTCTTCTAGCTATTTGAGTTAAAAACCGGCCTTGTCGATCAATAGTTACTCTGCTGAGACTTTGCCTAGGCCTGTTCTTAAGAGTTTCTAATTCCAAAAATCTTGCATAGGTTTTTGGAACAACGCCCTGAGAGACGCACACTGTTGCTGCGATTTGCCTTTGCGGCATTCCCTACTCAACAAAGGTAACAATTCTTCCCCCCTGAACTTTTGACAAACCTACGTAGGGCATAATTAGCTTTTTTTGAACACAAAGTTAAGTTTACTCTGTCACCTTCAGTTTTACAGCTGGAAACAAATGAAATTTTTTATCAATGCACATGTGATCAGCTATTAACGAAAACCTATCTTATTTTCAACAAAAACCTTTATCTCTTATCTGCATAAAACGTTTTCATACTTTTCTTATGATTAGTAAGAAATACTGTATTTACCGAGTCGAGTTAGTAAAATCTGCAACCCATATTGCATATTTCATCAGTGACTAGATCACTTACGTAACCTTATAATAAAATTATATCAAAGAACTATTCAGATTCACAGAGTCCAGTCAGTGGAAGTAAACAAATACACCTAAACAGAGCTGAACCTAGTTTACGAGTTGAATTACCTGACGATTTGTGTAAAATCGCATTTGCATTTAAACTTTTTTATTGCGCTTTGCCTCTAAAAGTCAAATCAAGGGCCACAAATAACATTAACAGCGATGTAACTAAAATTTATGTAACATTATTTAAGTTTAATACACAAGAAGGAAATGCAACTCAGATATCATTTATCCCAAAATCTTCTTCTTGAAGTGGCATGCCCTTTACAGGGCGTTGCTGGTCTCTTTCCATATGGCACGTGGTTTAACTGTTTTTGCTGATGATAAAGTACGGCTACGCTTATATTCAGAAATTACGCGGTGCGCAGACCTTTCACTAACTCCTGTAAGCTGGGCAGATTTTGTGATTATTTCAGAAACTAAAATTTTGGGATTGGATTGCAGTTATGACTTGTAAGTATTTAAAATCGTAGGTTTTTCAGCGCTAGTTAGTGGAGTTCGTTTGCTTCTTTTCTTATTAGGAGGAGACAATTCTAGTGCCCCGGTTGGTTCAGATGCAGATTCTATTGAACTTGACATTGCTAACACAAAACTCAAGAATTATGAACTGATACGCCTTTACATTATGACAGAAAAAAAGGCTCGGTAAATACAGTTTAGGTTTAGATGATTACATATAAGTTTGGTTGTGTGTATATAAGGATTCCTACAACCGTGGCTAGGTTCTGCATTCATCTCTATTTTCCCATGCTCTTTCTTCAAGCCTTCTTCTATCCATTGCTTTAGCCACCTCGTTTCTCCATTATCTTCTTGACCGACTTCTCCTTTTTCCGCCCTTGGGATTCCTTTGTACCTCCATTCTTCCTAGGATTTCCACACTTCTCACCCCGGCTAGCCTTGTGATGCCAAAGTATCCAGTCTCCAGTATGCTATTGCTGTTGCCATAACTTTTGATCTATTTTTTCTATTTATTACCCAGCATTCATAATAAGTACTTTCAATTATTGCACGAAATATTTTGGTTTTCGTAGTTTTTGAAATGTGTTTATCCCATGTTACTAGGTGAAGTTGTTGGAGGCAGGCTCTTATTTGTCCCAGTCTTGAACTTATTTCTCCCTATGTTGTTCTATTTTTAGTTACCAAGGAACCTAAGTATTTTAATTGTTCAGTTTCTTCTATTTAGAGGTTATCTTCTATCTCTTGATGTTTTGTTTCTTCTTCTTTTGTTTTGTTGTGGTTTACTTCTAACCCGGATTTTGTGTACTCTTCTTGAAAGCTTAAAGTCTTCGTCCTGCACTATGACGACTTGATCATCAGCAAAGCATAAATAATGTGCATAGATGTTCGTCTCTCACTGATACACGCATGCCTTCACATATACTTTTCCAAGTTCGTAGCGCGTTCTAGAAATATTTTAAATAGTATTGGGGAAGTAAAACACCCCTGTAGTAGTCCTTTCGATGTTTGAAGTTCGCTTATCAGTTTACCTCGACTTTTTATACTGACAGTGTTGTTTTGTTTTTGTATAAATTTTTTACGGCATCAATGAGTATTTTAGGTATTTTCATCTCTCTCATGATATCCCAGAGTTTATCTCTCGGCACTGCGTCATAAGCTTTTCTTAGATCTATAAATGATAGGTGGATAAATCTTTCTTCTTTTCTATTAATTGTTGTAATGTATATAATATGTGGTCTATACATGATTTTCCCACTGTAAAACGAGCTTTTTCCTTCCATGTTTCGTGTTACAGGACAAATCTAATGTTTCGTGTAACATGTTGATTCCGCATACTTCCATATATTTTAACTTTTCAGGTTTTATGTTATCTGCTCCTGAAGATTTACCTATTTAAATTTTCTTGTGGCGTCTTTTGCGTCTTCAATTTCTATTTCCGATAGCGAATTATTTGGCAACGACATATTTAATTCTTCTTTGGATTCCTCATGTCCTTGACATTCATAGACTTTGTTAAAATATTGATACCATCTTTGATTTATTTCATGTTCTGATGTTAGGAGTAACCTTCTTTGCTTTGTTGTCTTGTTTTTTCGTGCTAATTTTAATGTCCAATATAATAATTTGCAATTTCCTTTTCCTTGTAATTCCATTTGATGTCCAAACTTTTCCCACGTTTGTTGCTGGGCTATTTTAATTGCCTTTGTAATAATTTCTGTAAAAAGTTTCAATTTTTCGACTTGACTATCCCCTGTTATTTTTGCCCATGATAGTTCTACTTCTTTAGCAACTTCAGCTTGGTGTCTTGTTTTTATATCACTTTGTTGTAATTCATAGCATTTAATGTTGTTTAGTATCTTGCTTTCTCCATTATGATTTTTATTTTGACTTCATTTCTTCCATTTTTAATTTTACTAAATAGTGATCAGATCCGATTTCATCACTTCTCTTTACTCTGACATCCCTCCGACCCACCGTTCCCTAAAACTTGTTCCTTTTATTAAGATTAGGTTGATAAACGATTTCTCATTTCTCGATTTCATCACCCTAGTGGTGGAACAGATCCCAGAAGATTGGAAAATAGTGACTATAATCCCTATACACAAAAAAGGAGACACGGCCTTTTGCAGCAACTACCGAGGAATCGCACTGTTATCTGTAGCCGGAAAACTATATGAAAGAATACTCGATGGGAGAGCAAAAATTGAAATAAAAGAAACACTATACGAAAACCAGCCAGGTTTCAGAACAGGCGCAAGTACCCAATATTGGATGTTTAGTATAAGGCAAACAATAGACAAAGGTCTAGGGGCAAATGATAAAATGTTTCTATGGACAATAGACTTTAGAGAAAGCATTCAACACTCTACCAGGGAATCGGAATTGGGAAAATTTAACAAAAAAAGGTATTTCAAAAGCAATCCAGAGCACGTACGAAGACACACAAAACATAGTGGGAACTAAGGTAGGTACTACAGAAACTTTTAAAACATACATACAAAGAGATGAGGCAGGGAAGTATACTAAGTCCGATACTTTTCATAACCGTGATGGATAAAATCTCCAAAACAGGTGATACAATGACCAAAGAAACCTGCTGCAGTAAAAAACTTCCTATAGGCAGATGATCCCACGCTTGTAACTCACAGCAAAAACGACCTCCAAAAAGTAATAGACATCTGGAACAAGATACTGACAGATTATCAAATAAAAATTAACTTTAACAAGGTAAAAATCATGGTGGTAAGTGGTAAGAGGAGAAGACGCACCTACAAATCATCATAGACGGATATCTTATTAAATCGGAAAGATTGAAATATCTCGTAACAATGCTGCAAAAAAGGAGGGATCCTGGAGGCAGATATAAACAACAGAATAATGCCAACCTCCAAACTATTTAATGCTCTAAAATCGAGTTTCTTAAAGGCATTGTCAACTTATACAACATATTTAGTAAATATCAAAATAAGTTAGTTAAAATACTCGTAAAAGTACCCGCATTGGTAGAATTTCAATATCTTTGATAATAACCACAATAAAACCAAAATAAAATTCAAATCCTACGTACATGACGTCACGAGTGTCGACAACATAACCTAAATTTAGCGTTGTACTTGTAGCTATACTAGAGCTCTTACCGGCGACCGACGTAGTTGACGTCATAGCTTAAACTTTTAGCTCCCATAACACGGTAACGAATTAAAATTCGGCCAAAAAATTTTGCAAAGGTGCAATACTCAGTTTACTCAATCAAATTACAAAATAAAAAAAAATCGATTTTTCATAAGTTGACAATGCCTTTAAGTAAAAGAGAAGTAAGCAAATATTCAAAGTTAAAGATTTATAAAACTGTGTTTGTTCTAACTATGATTTATGGAAGTGAGTACTGGGCTGTAAACCAAAAGCTAAAATCCAAAGAAATTTAACAGACAGCTAAGAAGAATTGAGGGAGTATCGAGTCTTGATCAACTGAGAAACACAGAAATAAGATTCAGACTAAACAAAATCTAGGAAAGACAACTCAGTTGGTTCGGTCACCTGACAAGAATGAAGAAGGGCAATTTAGCAAAAATGATATGGGAGGCTAGATGGGAAAAAAGAGGAAACAAGGTAGCCCAAGATGAGCTGGAATCTTATCTTATTCTGTATATGTTGGTAAATTGCATTACTTTTTGATCTAATCTCCGATATAGATCTGTTATCATCTCATTTTGTTGTAGATGTATTTTTAGTTCTCTTTGTGTTTCTGTGTTTCTATTATCGATGTTAAATGTTGATTTCTTCGCATTGGCGGCGACTCCATACCATGGCCTGTAGATCTACCCATGATATCTACCACATTCAACTCCCCTTTTTACTCTAACGTCTCTTAATTTGATGCTGTTTTTTTGCTTTACTACGAGTATAATGTAGTCGATTATTGATCTTAGGTTTCTGATTTCTTGCACCCATTTGTACGTATGAATCAATTTATGTCGATAAAAGCCGCTTGTAATTCTAGTTGGCACATTTCTATAATTCTTTCTCTATCATCATTCACCTATTCTTCTCTAAATCTTCCCACTGTCTAGTCATAGTCATTCTCTCTCTTTCCCGTTCTTCCGTTCAAGTTCTTGAAGTGGTTTTACTTTTCTAATTTCTTCGCCAACTACTTCTATAAGCCATTCTTTCTCATCTACTGTGCTATCGTCGTTGGGTCCATAAACACCTAGAATTGTTATATCCCGACTATAGATTTTTATATTTAACTTTACTATTCTTTCTAGAGTGGGTTCCCATATAACAATTCGTTTTATAAGGTTATTTTTTAATAAAGTTCCTACTCCTGCTTTTGCTCGACGTTCCTTATTTACGCCACTCCAACAGTGTAAGATTCCCTCAATTCTATCAGTGCCGTTTCCTTTTTTCTTGGTTTCGCTGCCTCGGTATCCTAATATCAATCCAATAATTTTGATGTCATTCTTTAACGCGGCATTTATTGGTTAGCTATTTTTATGTATTGAAGTTTTGACGTGAAACCTAATCTAGTCTCATTAAATAGATTCGTCCAATTTCTCTGAACGTTAGTATTTTTAAACAAAATACGTGTCTGTGTCGAACAAAATCCCAATAAAAATATGAGATTTCAAAATTTTAATGTGAATAGCTCTCCCTTTTGACAGAGGCTGTACTTGTGTATCTCTGAAAATAAGCAGGATATTTCGATTCAAGCACTCCATAAATAGCTCAAAACGAGTCTTTAAAATTATGCAGATCGATGAGCAAGGTAGCAAACAGCATTGTAAAGGGCATATCTTAAAGCATGTCTTAAAACTGTTTTTAGTTTTTATTTGCTGATTAGTTATTTATTGCTTATCTTTAAGCTACGACGTACACCAAATGATTTACTTTTATAGATTATCGTAAATTCTGATTCGCTAGTTTCATACTTTTTGTGAGTTTCAAAAGCTGTTTAACGACATAAAAATTTACTCCATCCAAGCTTACTTTAATAAATTAAAAACGTTCCTCCGGAATTGTTTACCACGAACGTGGCAATAAATTTTCCAAAATTCTGCTGAACTCAGAAAATAATGAATAGAACAGAATTTGTGAATTTTACCCTAACAACTTTGCAGCAGTTCCTCATTTTATTAATTTGTTTGCACTGAAACCGTTCCTGCACTGCGGATGCTTTGGCAAGTTACACGGTGTAACTTCGCGTAGGAAATCCGTCTCAATATAATACTCACCACATGTTTTAATCTTATTTATTTCTTTTTGCTATCAGGATTTGTGGTCATCGAAGCGAACATTTCCTTCGGTAAAAACATATTCGAGGCAAAATAAAATTAAAAACGATTTACGTATTTGAAATTTATGATTCATTGGTTTGGAGTTAAAAATACATACTTTTCACTCGATTGCCAATGTATTTACAGTTCGCTAAAGTAGCTTACAACACATATTTTCTGAGTGTTAATTGCGGCGATTGTCTTGATATTTTTAGTGTTTTTGTAGATATACTAATTTTCTGAAAATATCCAACAAATTTACAAGATGTACTTATAATTTATAATTTATAAGTATCTGATACGAAATTTTATCTACAATTTAAAGTAGATATATTAATTATTAAAGTTGTAAAAAATTCAAAAAAGCATTATATAGCTACTTTCGAAAATATTAAAAGTCCGATCCTTACTGTACGTTGAGTACAGAGAAGTAAAATAAGTAAAGATATTTATTACGATCGTAAGTTAATAAAGTTTTCAAATGACTGCTTAAAAGCATCTCGGTATTACTCAACCTTTTTCACTCGCCCTACATTAATGTTCTTTATTTCACATAAATGTAGATTTTGTTATGTTTGAAGAGAATTTCAGGAAACTTGGAGTAACTTTTTAAAGGCTGATTTTAGGAAATCTGCAATCCAGCATCCTCAAGAAAATGAGCATTTGGAAATCAGTTTGAAGTATGATTATTACCTGACCAAATAAATTAACCAATAAAAATTTTGCAATACCCCAAAATTAGTTACCTAATGCAAAAAGTCAAAGACATAACTATCCCTTTGTAAATATTATGTAGAATTAGCTAATTAGAGTCATATACAGATATTCAGTAATCAAAAAGGAAAGCTATTGAAACGTATTTGTATTTGCAAAATGATTCAATTTTACACGATGGAATTTTGAACTTTAAAAGCCTTTTACCTTTATATAATACTACTGCAGAAAAACATTCCATCTGTAACTTTTTCCTGCTAATAAACGCCCGTTTGTGCAGCCTCGAACTTCACAATGGAGTTACGTGGTTATATAAAAGATTCCAATTTATTTTTTACCTTTTTCACCCATCCTCCATTAACCTTCTTTATTTCACATGAAAACAGATTTTTTTATGTTTGAAGAGAAAATTTAATGAAACTTTTAAATGCTGATTTTAGGAAATCTGCCATCAATTATTCAGTAATAAAAAAGGAAAACGCATTTGGATTTAGAACTATAGTGGAACCATTAATTTAATTAGAAACTTAAATTAAACAAAATTGATTAAAATATTACTGTAAAAACTTTTAAAAGGGCCAAATTCAAAGAAATAGTTTTATCTACTGCCATAAAAATGGAACGCTTCTGAACTCTCTAAACCCCAACAAACTATTAAAATCGAATAACTATTCTCAATCGAAATACGCATTTGGATTTAACAGCTTTGTTGTGATTTTCAGGGTTCATAGTCACTGTCTCACATTTAACTAGAAAAAAAAATTAGTTCTGAATATGGCGTTTCAAATTTTTTGACTAATTTAAATTCAGCACACATGCCACAAATAACTAAAATATTTTAATGGTTGTAATAAAAATTAAAAGGCATTATGAGAATATTGGAAACCTTGGCAACATCAGAAGGCACCGAAACCATATTGCATTACTAAATTTTGAACTACCAAGGGATTGAAATAAATTGAATAAATTCAGAAATTTAGAGCCTGGCGTAATTGTACAGCAAGCAAGGTAAACGATCTTGGTTTGACTGAACTTACACACCGTGCATATACATACATGGTAGCGGGTAATAACGTAATAAGCTTCTACGATCCCGGTAGCAGGCAGGTCTACTTCTGGGAAGTGACTCTGCCCACGCGAGCTCTGGTTTTCACCCACTTCCCATTACGGAGGAAAACATGTACTCTCACCTAGATCCCATCTAATACCTCTTTTACCCTTCCCATATCCCTTCCCATATCCCTTCCCATCTTCCAACCCGCTTGGCCAGCGTAGAAGATTATGGATAAAACCCCACAAAAATGGCAAGTTACAAAAACAACGAATTTGGTCCCCAGGTGGGTACATCCAAATCCCACCCATCTAAAGAGGGCTTCCTCATGGAATCTGTCCAACACTCAGAAAAGATAGGTAAACCCAAAATATGCAATATAACCCTACAACGCCAGAACTCTGTCCAAGCTAAAATCCGGTCATCTCCTATGTATACCGCATAAGGAATGAGACATAATCTATCGAAGGCATCGGCTTCATTATCCACAAAAAACACTACAAGAACATGACTACAGAAAAAAGTATATTCTTAAGGGTAGCATACATCATCGTCAAACTTAACCAACGGTACACCATTCAAATCAATTAGGCATATACACCGACAATAACATACTGACGAAAAAATTGATCTAGTTTACGAAGAAATATCTATAGCTTTAAACGATATGAAGTCACACTTTTAACGCTAAAATGGGCCTAAAGTCAGATAAATCAGAAATAGCGTTAGAAAACTTCGGAACACCAAGAAGAAATGTACATGGAATAACGTTGTTAGAGTTCCTTTTACGAAACAAATTATTCTTCCACAAAAAAATAACAATAAGAATATGGGAAGAAGAAGGAAACGTCCATCAAATGGTGAGTGCCCGAATTCGGATAGATCTAGAGAAGGAAAGGTATCGAATGATCCAAAATAAACCAAAAGCTATTTGAACTACAGCAGATAACATTGACGAATTTATAAATTACATTGACACAACATTAGAAAATATAACAGTGAAAAATGAAAACCTACATTTATTAAACGAAACGACCAAATAATCAAAACCATCGAAGGAAGTCAGGAAATATATTGTCCGAAAAATAAGAGATATGAGTAAATAACACACCAAACAAAAACATTAATGAAAGAGAGCGGAAGAATGCTAAGCAGCATCAAGGTCGAACCAAAATAACTTAAATTAAATTAAATTAAACAAGAAAGTAAATAAAACCATCAGGAAAGACATCAGAAGGTATAATACGGAAGCCGTAAAACAGACGGTCAGGCTAAACAACAGCCTTAAAATTCGTAGAAGAAGACTCTAAGCAAAAACGAAAATATCTTCTTCTTCTTTCTCGTTCCTCCTTCTACCTTTACGGCGTTGGAGTGGATTCCGTCCAGGTCTTCCGTTGTTTCCTGTTTGATGTCATGTTTTTTATTACTACTAGTGGCGGTCCCCTTTTTTATACTATTTCTTCTATTCTATCTTCCATTAGTTTTCTGGATCGTCCAACTTTCCTTTTTCCATGTCTTCTGTCTTCTGGCTTCTAGTACTTGTTTCGTCATTCGTTGTGGATTCATCCTATATGTATGTATATCCGTACAATTTTAGTTGTTTCTCTTCTAATTTTCTTGTTACCTATATCTTTTACTCTTCGTACTTCTTTCCCTTATTCTTTTAATTTCTCCATCGATCAAGTTTTCGTTTTCCCTATGGCTTTCCTTAGAAATTTCATTTCTATCGCTGTTATTTTGCTCTCGTGTCCTTTTTGGGCTGGCCATGTCTCGCTACCATATAGTATTGTTGGCGCTACTACTGTTTCGTATATTCTCATTTTCATTCTTAAATGTAGTACCATTAGTGTGTTATTTATTTGATAAAATATTTAATTTGCCTACTTGGAAATATCAAGAAAACATTGAAAACTAAAACTAGTAGATAAGAATCACTGAATATAGTAGAAAGGTTTTACGCAGAACTATACAGAAGTCGTTAGAAAGAGAAGCCATTACACGAAGAGCTAAAATTAAGCAGAGATATACTAAATCAAGGCTCAGAGGAATTGCCAGAAATCACAGCAGAGAAACTAAAACACGCCATGAGGAAAATGATAAATAACAAATCCCCAGGAGAAGACGGTATTAATCGATGCAATCAAGAACGGAGGTCCAATACTCTTCAAAAGAATAAGAAACTTCTTCTGCAAGTGTTTGCTACGCGGCTCCATACCAACTATTATCTGACATAAAAAAGGGGAGAAGGCCAGTCTTGAAAATTACAGGCCTATAAGCTTGTTAAATCACGTATATAAGTTGTTCGCCAGGATTCTAACATCTAGATTGGAGAAAAATTAGATTTTTATCCATCAAAGAAACAGGCCAGGCCGGCACCCGACAAAGTTATGGTTCTAATGACCATATGCAATATGTAAAAGTCCTCACTGAAAAATCATTGGAATATAACAGACCATTAGTACTTCCACAAAGCCTTCAACACTATAGAGATCAACAGTATCATCGCAGCCCCAAAATGAAGTCGTATTGATTAAAGATACTCAAGACTAATATATAACGTCTATAAGGACACCACCATGAATGTAAGACTACACGACAATACACAGAAAATTAAAATCGAGAGAGGCGTTAGGCAAGGCGGTACGATGTCTCCAAAATTATCTACCGTTAGAACAAGCATTTAAAAAGTTCAATCGGAAAAACAAGGGCATAACAATAAATGGCGAAAAACTAAACCACCTCCGTTTCGCAGACGACATTGTGTTGATATCTGAGGACTTAGACGAAACAAGGACAATCTTGATAAAACGAGGACAATCTTGATAAAATCGGTGATTGTCTGTGAAAAAGTCGAACTAAAGATGAATATACGTAAGACCAAATTCATGACGAATTTGGTATCATCAAATAGTTTGAGCAACGAGGACACTGACATGGAATTGGTCGAAGAATATGTCTATTTATGACATAAAATCTAAATAGGATGAGATAATCAAACGTAAATATGAGCTGTTTAGAAGAATAACTCTTGCATGGGCAGCTCTTAAAGGTGACCTCCGCAATGACACTAAAGCGAAAAATATTTGATCAATATATTATGTGCTCTCAGTATTAACATACGACGCAGAAACTTTGACACTGAGACAAAAAACTGCTACAAAACTCAGAATAGAACAAAGAACAATGGAGAGATTGATGCTGGGAGTAACACTCAGAGACAAAATACGAAATGAAAACCTACAAAGACAAACAAGAATATACGCGATGTTATAGAATACATTACAAAACTTAAATGAAACTGGGCAGGACATGTTACTAGACTTAAGGATAGAAGGTGGACGAAAACAGTGTTGTCCGACTGGAAACCATGGGCCGACAAGAAAGGTAGAAGAAGACCACCCACTCAATGGACAGACGATGTAAAGAGGATCGCTGACAACTGGATGGGAAAAGCACAGGATATAAATCAGTGGCGAATATTGCGGGAGGCCTACGTCCAGCAGTTGACAAGAAAGGCTCGATGATGACCATAATGGTGATGACCAAAATTCAAATATTGCCACAGGAACACCTAAAAAGTTAGAACTTTGAACATTTTCAATATGTGTTCATTTTTATAAAAAATCCTTAATTATTTTAAACATCTATTTGAATTAAAGGAAATATAAATACAGGCCGAAAAAACTATAAATGAGACATCCTAGCGGGGACAAACACCACGTTATCACTTCATTGGTTCAGTAATCCAAGCATAGTGCACCCTTGTAATTGCAACAAATTAACGTAATAAAAATGACAAATATATAAAATTGAGCCTGAATACCGACCTTAAATTTATGTCTGCAATTCTCTTCATTCACTATCTGCTTCGTTTTTTGTATTTTGCAATATTCATCTTTATCCCACTTCTCGACTTCTGGAACTAGCGTTAGGATTCTGTGGTGGATAATTACTTAAAAATCGAAATACTGACCGAATTAAAATTCGATCAAATTTGTTAGCTACATGGAGATTAATAAATAATTACATAAGTTTCTTAAATTCAGCTTACTTGGGGTAAAAGTTAAGCTAAGAAGGTCAAGTGAATCTACCCTTAACACGACATTGATTTTATACGTGACTACCACGGCTCTAACTACTAGAGATGGAAACAGACAACGTAATTACTAAGTACCGATAATTTTCGTCCCCAACAAAAGGTTCACGTTTTAAGGTTAATATCGTAAAAGTAAATAGAAAACCATGTTTTAAAATTCGGCTCTTTTTATTTTTGCTAAATATTATATTGATATGTAACACGCGCGAGCATTATTTCAGAAAGTTTCTGTTTTGCATTTTTAATAACTTTCTTTTTATATACAGGGTGTCCATGTCAAAACACAACTGATAAGCGGTGGATGCTGTGATCTTAATTTTTAAAATATTGCAATCTGAAAACGTAGTTGTTTGTGGGAGGAAATAAAGGTTCTATATTATAAAGCTGGACTTTTTAGATGATCATCGAATATATAATGGACAAAATTAATGTCACAGACCGAAGGATAAATGTTTAAATATTACTGCAACACCCAATACAGCTGCATCTAGCTACGACTAACAAACCAAGCTTTCGTGTAATATCCAACATTATTACTTGAAAGCAAGTAGGGTTACGAGATTACTGGAAAGTGTTTCTTAATCGAATTTATTTTAATAACATTCGAAACTACAATACCCATGTTTGCCTTTGGAATTTTGAAATTATAATCTTCAATGCCAAAGACTTTTGATTAGTCATACTACAAGATGGTCAAAATTTGATTATTGAATATGCGAGCCTTAATAATGGGCTTAATATTTTGTTTTCAAAGCCACACCTGATTTCAATCTTTGTTGATCATACGATATAGGTACTATCATTTCTTTTACTTGAAACGAGATTTCTCCTGAATTATGTAAAATACTTAACTAAAGTCGCTGAATGACGATCGCATTTTCTTCGTTTTTTTTTTTTTTATTAAATTTGGATTATTCTTTATTTTTCAGCAAAGCTCCGCAACCTAAACAAATTACTTTTAGATTTGTGTGTTGTAATTAGGGTGCAGAAGAATATGCAAAATAAAATGCTAGAGCATGCTATGCTTTTTACAATAGCACTAAAAAGCAAAATTAACACGTAAACATGCATGCCATTTTTGAAATTAATTATTTAGGCACCGAATAAATCTAAAACATGTGAGATTCTAATTAAACACCCACTTAAAGTTTTCGCCTTCAAAAACACCTAAGTTATTTCAAATTACCGGTTTGTTTGTCTTCAATAAGCAATAGTTTTGTATTTTATAAAATACAAAACCTTTTCTTTCAAGTAAATGATGTATTGATTATTGAATATAATTATGCTCTCCATGAAAAAAACGCTAGTCTGAACTAGACGTAGATGTATTAGGTGTTGCCTAAATTTTAAAAGGCCGATTTCTCGGTTTGTCTATCATACTACAACATATCTTCAATTTTTGTCGATCCAAAATCAAATTCTTATATACGGTCAGTACTACTTCAAATAGTTCAAATTGAACTACTATGTGTTAAAACTCGGCCTGCTGATAAAAAATCATTGCCGCCAAACAGTGAAATTGTTACGTAAATACTTATTTTGTTTAGACGAAGCTGTTCAATTAGTTCATCACTGTTACTACAGTGAAAATCCACATCGAGTTCAAAATTGTTCCTATAGAAATCAGCAGTATTGTGCTTAATTGAAACTTAAATTGCTTCATTTAGAAAACGTTTCTGCAGCTTTGTCGAAATTTATTTGGCAGCAAGATTTCTTTTTGCTTTAATGAGTTGTTTTCACTTCACAAGAGACGTGAATAATAATAAAATTCCATTATTTGAGTCTACAATATAGAGTTTGTAAAACTTTCAACGAAAAGAAAAGTTAGCATTCTTCGTTTATGTAAAAATAATATGAAAAAAGTTATTAAAACTTGGTAGCTAAAAATTAATTTAGGTGTGTTTTGAGTTAGAGATTACCCGTTCACCATCGCTTCCCCAGCTTTCAAGAACGTTTAAAGGGTTAATTCTGAAACTCTTAAAACATCCTTCTACCTGAAAGCAAATACGTGTTCTTTGTTCTTATGTTTGACTTTATTCGTTGAAAATAAGCATGTTTCAAGCAACTGAGTAATATAAGACGGTTAACAGAAAATTTGTTCCTAACTTAATTAATTAATAATTAATTTTATAAGTGGTTTTCTTTACAGTACAAACTATTTTAATTAATTTTGTATATAAATATTAACTTCGCATGTTGCATCACGTGTAAACATCAAAGGAAGCCCTGGTTTTGCACACTTCGAAATCATACAAATAAAGAACAACAGAAAATCCAAACATTAGAAAAATGAGTCTCAACTTTCCAGAAGAACCAAACCTAAATTTAATCTCACCCTGTAATCAAATAAACAATCAATCAATTGCTAATTTTTTACATGATTGATGCAGCAAAAATCATTCAATTTATTTCAAAAACAAGCTTTATAATGCGAAATTTGGAATTAAAGGAAAATTATTGCAAAACATATTCTAAGGATCGTTAGTACGTGTCCTATTTTGTAGCTCTTGTTTATGGAACTGATTTAAGCCCTCCATATTAAAGCTCAGGCTTTCTCGCTATCTGAGAAACTTCACTTACCATTGAACTGAGATAATCGAAAACCTTGCGCAAATAGCGTGCTGAAATTTCTGAAATTCTCACAGCAGTCGATTAACTCGTTCAGTTTCATCAAGCAGTAAGCATTCGTACTACTTATTTGTATTTAATGTCAGTAATAAACATAAAGAATTCGTGCAATATGTTCACTGTTCAGTAGTTCAGTATGGACAAAGCAACGTCTAAATTCCTAAGTCATTCACCTACATCGACCAAGTGTATCTTTTCTAACGTAGTATGTCCTACATGGAATTTTCGGAAGTAATTTTTAGGTTAGCAAAGTACTTGAAGCGAAAAAAAGTATTTTTGCTATTGAAAACCCAAAAAAGAAATACGTTTTTGGCTTCGTTTAAGAAAGGTAGCAAGCATTAAGGAAATGTTAAGACACTCCTATTTTGCTAAACTAGACGTTAAACCCTCCCACAGAAGTCAATCAGAAAGATGAGACTAACTAGGAACAAACAAATTTTGGATCTTAGTCAAACTTGCTATTATAATGTATTTGAGTAGAATATGAAAATAATTTAAAATTTGAATAGTATAAAACAAGATATTTGACTGAAATAAGAGATAAGAAATTTTTACGTATATCTGAGAATGAATTGCACAGCGCATAGTTATTCTTGTGATTTATTATTTGGTATCCTTTGAAGCATGAGTATCGCGTCTAAATCCAATTTCACCTCAAATATTTTTCCATGCATATCTCACAACAATGTCAAACCGACCACCCAGAAATATCTACACGGAAGTTGTGCTTGCTGTTCCTATCACCACAAATAGTCTGATTTTCTACTAAGACAAACAGAGTAGGATACAGTTTCAAATTGTTATAACAGTGTATCAGTAGAATGATATTTAATGTCACAATAAATAACTGAAGTCAAAACTACAAATTAGATTCGATTTGTCAAATCGGGGCATCATACTAGTTGCTTCTGAAATTAGTTTCTTTGTTGAATTTTATAATAAATAATAACGAATGGAAATTTATTATCAGAAACCCTGAAAACGGCGTAGAAAAATTCTACGTTGAATTAAACAACTTAGCTCCAACGTTGACAAAAGATACCCTGTGCAATAAAGTGCAAAAATTTTCAGGATAATAAGTCGTTAGAGGTTTCTTAATTAATTCATGTAACTTCAAAATAATCTTGTTTAGATACATTATATTACGGAATTTAACTTGGTTAACAAATTTGAAAAAAGTATTGCCATAAACAATACAAAGATGCTAAAACACCGGGATGAAAACCACCTAAATACTGCGACGATTATTGTTTTAAAGAAGATTTAAGTCAAAACATTTAGCAAAGCATAACAAGAGAGATGAGAGAATACTTTAATTTAGAAACATTGTTAGAAATACCAAACAAGATTTAATTACTATATGCAGGTTGCAGGGGTTTTAAATATTCATAAAAGGTGTAAAACAGCTACATTCTAATGGAGTAAAAAGTCAAAAAAATTGCATTTCTAAAGAATTATTTACAATATTTGGAGTATTTTCAAACAATTCCGCATTGCTTCTGACTTTATTTTTTATGTGCTCCAGTGTCATTCTTACTAGTCGCAGCAGTTTTGCTGGTATTTGTAGATTTTCGAAATCTTGGTATAGCTTGCTGCTGTTGATTGTATCGTATGCTTACTTAAAATCAAGAAATAATACGTGAATTACTGTGTTATGGTCGTAACTGCGTGCAATTGTTTTGTTGTGAAAATGTAGTCCATTACAGAACGACTTCTTCAAAAGCCACTTTGGTGCCCTCCTCAGATGATGTCTGCACAATTTTCTAAGTTATTCTTTATCAACATGGCCATTACTTTATAATATTATAATATAGTGGGTCCAGTAGTATCCCTATAATTACGGCAATCCGCTTCATCTCCTTTCTAGTAGATAGGGACCAGCGCTGCAGCATCTTTCTACTCTTACGGCATTTCCCGCATATCTTTCTGATTAAATCGACGACGTTTTGCTGCAACCTCTCTCCTCCGTACTTGATAAATTCTATGTTTATGCCATTTTCTCGTGGTGCCTTCATGTCCTTTTGCTTCTTTATTATTTCTTCTTTTATTGAAGCATTTATTGCAACTCTTTCTGATCTAAAAAAAACTGAATATTTTAAAAGTTTCCAGCTGAAAAAATTGCGTATTTACTGACGCATATTTCATCAAGACTGAATATATGAAACTAATCAATTACATTTTAATAAAAACATCCAGAAAAAAAGGCAGCGGAGGCGAGTAAAGCTTCTGAAATTACTTTTTTAATTGGTAAAACGAGAAACTTGTTTACAGACAAAGAAAAACTCTTAATTTTCTTTGCACTTATCTTTTGTATACATTTACCACGAATCTAATTTCAGAAAATTCGATACATTATTAAACAAATATGGAGGCGTCGTTTCACAGCAAAAAAGTCTTAAAAAACTTAAAAATAGATTTATTTCAATTAATATGATGATTTCAACAACCAATACTTGCGTAGAAAAATTCCTCACAAATATAAACAAGTAATTTTAAAGAAAAAAATTTTTCACTGTGAAAATGTGGAAACTAATTTACGTTGACTGTGTAAAAGGTTTCGTTATGACGTGGAAAACTTTTGTTTGCATACATAGTTTCTCTTAACCTCTTTCAAGTTGTCTTTATTTAATATTAAAACCTTATATTATATGTTTAAACGGCCAGGGTGGCGCAGTGGTAAGAGCGTCAGGCTAGCGTTGCGCTAGTCCCGTTGCGCTAGTCCCCCGGTTCGAATCTCACTGGGTGCAAGTTTTCCCGGAGTTCGGTATCGAGCCCTGGTGACCATTCGTCGTTGGGCGCCTAATTAACGACGCTCTCCTCCGAATACCGACCTACGAGGAAGAGTAACAAGGTTCTATACGTACACACACATACACTATACACATGGTGCTGTATGTAGGCAAGAAACGGCGCACTAATCACGTGACTCGCATGCGGGCCGGATTGTGCATTTCACGCGTAAGACCACATACGCTAACGCACCAGCCTCAACACCGAAAGGTATAAGAGGATAACGATTACATACATACATACATTATATGTTTAATAAGCACGACTTTCTTGCATTTAAATTTCGTTAAGCGCGCGAGTTATAGAATTCTTAAAATTCATGTAACAAAATTACGTTTAATGTTTATAAATGAAATTTTTTGTAGGATTCACTCCTTTAGGGAAATATATGTTTTAACGAATTATGTAAATTCCTTATATAGAAAAATATCACCTCCGCGGGGATTCGAAACACTGACCTTCGGCTATTGTTTGGCCATTGGCGCGTATTATAGCCGAAGGTCAGTGGTTCGAATCCCTGCGGAAGTGATTTTTTTAATATGTGGAATTTACATAATTCGTTAAAAAATACGTTTAATGTTATTATTTTCTAAAAGTGAATAATCAATATATTTTTTAATACAGTTAAGCTATATAATTCATCTTACCAAAGGAAACCGTTTTTACAGAAAATTACCCCTCTCAGTAATCTAAACATTTGTAGAACTCAGTGCCAGGTTAATTATTAACAAAAAGTAAACAAAGAATAGTATATTCTGTAACAAGGTTAGAATGAAAATTCGAGACGAGTGGAAGATTCCGAACGCGAGTAGGTAGTCTTACAATTAATACACCTTGAAGATGCCTTATTGTTTTAAAAAGCCGCAAAGATAAAGTTCTTTCATTTATAACGATTCTTTTAATTTAAAACCAGTTACATACTAATTTATATGGGACATACGAGCCCTATTGCCACAACAGTTCGCCCATTGCTATGTTTTATATTTTTAGTGTGTTAGCTCCGTCTAAATTAAATGAATGTAAATATAATGTTTTATTTAGCAAATGATATGACATTTTAACATATTTAGAGTGAATTTAAATATAGTTGAACTTATAAACTAATCTAAATGAATGTTAAATAATTTTAGTACACGCCATAGAAAATACTTGTCAAAGAATAAGCCGCTTTACCACTGTGTAACACCGCCTTTGTTTTGTAAAACTGCATCTATCCGACGTGACATAGTATCCATAAGTTCTTTGCAATAGGCTGCAGTAAAGGAGTTCCAAATTAATATAATCTCAAAATTAGTCTTATTTCTTTGTGTCAGGATCAATATGCTCAAAACCTTACAAATAATAGTATATTTTACAACAAAACATGAAAATGACGTTTTTTTCGTGAGATGAGAAGTTTCTACGACATTTTAATTATCTGTTTGAAATAAGTTGACATATAGGGCGTACTATTTAAAATTTTCAAGAAATCTTGAGGTTCGCGTTTTTCGATCACCCTGTATATTGAAAGTACCTAGAGCCTTTTAGTCCTCGCAGTTTTATTGAAAATAGATTCGCAAAATTGTATCCTGAAAAGTAATTAACATTTCGGTGTAATTACGGTGTTATATTCGTTCAAAGTGAGGTTATTTTTATCACAAACAAATGAATAACTACGGAACTATTAACAATATACCCATATAATGCTATATTGTTGCAATCGCCATTGAAGGGAGAATCCAAATATGTAAAAAAATGTGGCGTGTTTCATTTAAAAAAACACAACTTTATATCGTCACATATTTACGAAACACCCTGTGTATATGAAAATGATTTTAGAATATGTAGAACATCGAACCCTACAACTTTTCTTAATAATATTTTGACATAATTATAATAATAAAGACGCTAGGGAAAAATCCCAGATGGTTGGGACACCCTGTATACATTACATTTACATTATTCCTTAATACTTATTTTTTATAATACAACTTAAAGATTTTTTAAAAGCTCTAATATTATTTTCATCCTTGACATTTTGTGGAAGATAGTTATATATTTTCAACCCTTTATAGAAAAAAGAATTTTGTGTACTTGATTTAGGTAGCCTGAAGTTTCGACAATATCGGGTATTATATTCATGAAAATCGGAATTATAACTTAAGCCCTGTGACATATAATTTGGAAGTAAGTTTTTTATTGCTTTAAACATAAATACCAGGGTATTGAAGTAAATTCTTTGTTTGACACTAAACCATTGAAGAATGTCTAGCATCAGCGTTATCTTTGTAAGCTTAGAGCATTCGAGGATCACTCTCATTGCTCTATTTTGTTGTATTTGTAGTCTTCTTAAATCTATTTCTTGACATATAAATAAAATGCTCAAACAATAATCGAAATGCGGAGCGATAATTGTTTTGAAACTAAAATTCTTGCTTGCATGCTCAGCTTTTTAGATATTCTACTAAACGAGCTAATTTTACTTCCTACTTTTTTACAATATAATCTACGTAACTTTTAAAATTTAGTTTATTATCTATTATAACACCTAAATATTTAATCTGCGGCACCAATTCGAGTTCAGCACCTTTAATCTTGATTTTAGCTACATGAGTTTTCCCTTGCGATATAATCATCGCCTTACTCTTATCTACGTTCAACTTAAGCTTGTTTACTTGTAACCAATTTGATATAATTTCTAGATCAATATTAATTTTACAAATAGCTTCGTCAGCATTTACATTCGTTATTGACACCAGTGTATCATCAGCGAACAAGTTTATAGCTGAATGTTTAATATTAAGCTCTAGGTCATTTATGTAAAGTAAAAATAACAAAGGGCCTAACACATATCCTTGAAGGACGCCTAAATTATTTTGGATACTTTTTGACTCCATATCTCCAAATGCTGTATATTGAAATCTGTCCGTGAGATAACTCTGAAACCATTTGTTTTCATATCCACGTATACCATATTTTTGTAATTTTTTAACTAATCTGTTCCTATCAATGGTTTCAAATGCACGCTTATAATCTAGGAATACTGCTACCACACACTTATTTAATTCTAATTCACTTTTCCAGTTTGCTAACACTAAATTTAGGTATGCACCATTAAATTTGTCTCTAAAACTCGGTACGAGACTCCAATATTACTGGTCCACCCTATACAGTGAATTTAAAGAACCCGTTCAAACGAAAAAGTGGAAAATACGTTAGGTGTTTCATTGAAAAACCTAAACATTCTCAGCAATGATCAAAACCGAATAAACTTCGTAAACTTGCTAAATTACGAAACATTTTTCGAAGATTCTGTATTGAATAATTCAATTTACGTTTTTGTTTGTTCGATTCATTATATCCAGTCTGTTCAGCTTTAAGATTGTCAGAACATTACTCGAACTGGAAAACTAAGTTACAATACAATGATTTTATCTCAGACATAAAACGTATTCCTTTTAAATGTATTTCTCCAAGTACCATGTAAATGCACGTCAATAGCGTTTTTCAACGAATTGCTTTGAAGTAACACATAAGAAACGGTTTATATCAAAGTGTCTTTGTTTATTGATGCGACTCTTCTTCTGTTTTGTCATTTTTTGTATAATTTCCTTTATGTCGTTTCCACCGCCTGGTTACACCAAAAAATTCCGTTTGTTCGTATCCAAAAGTGACATTTTTCTATGTATAGAATTTTAATAATTTGTTAAAATATGTTTAAAAATCGTTTTTTGGGATCAGCTTTGACTCATTCTGAAAATTTTGCCTTCCATATACTTTACTTGGTAAACTTTTTAATTAAAACCTGGAATGATCCAATGGAACCGTATATAAATTAATTTATCTATGAATGGTACGTTGTTGAATCTGAAAACTACGAAAATTTTAAACAAAACGATGGTTACAATAGTGTTGTTGCTGAAACAGAAATCTGTTTTTTAATAATTGTTGTGATTTTGAGGGTTCAGCAGCATTTTTACCATTTGTAAGCTTTGTCGATTCAGTTATTTTTATACGAAATATTTAAAAATCGTCTTAGCAGGAAATTGTAAACTCAGATATTTACTGTCCCTACGCCATTTTTTTTTTTTGTTTAAACATTACTTAAAGTTCGGTGCATTTGGCCGAATTTAACAACCCTGGAACATTGCAGAAATAGAAAGCACCCAGAATATTATATTTTCTGCCTTTGTTTCAGTTTAAAAGATTTAGGTTAGGTATCTAAACTACAACCGTAACTTTAGCCCTGGATAACGTGCCGCCCTGAGAGATCTATACTTCCATAACTTGTATTTTCCAAAATGTAATTAACCGACTTAGTTCCGCAGAAATCGTGTAACACAAGTTGCTGTTTAGCGTTTCCTTGGGAATTGAAGCGAATTCAGTAGAGGAGGTTTTGAGCTTCAACATCTTTTTACAAAATTCTTTCTTCGCAATTTTTTTACAAAATTTCTTTTCGTAGTCGTCTTACCAAAAATGTATTTACAAAATTTGAACCGACTAGAGAAAACTGGTACAGTGGTTTATTAAAGGAAAGGTCGTTTGTTTTCCATTCGACTAACTAAATAACCTAAATCAAAATCATATTTGTTTTTCTGGAAGTTATTCTAAAACGTTTAGAATAAAATTATGTCACTTTTAGTGGTATTGGGATATAAATATATAAATTTTGTAACTATTTATTTAAAGATTTACTCACGCGAGAAGGTTTTATTAATTTAACATAGAAAGACTAAATTGAGACGGCAAAATATATATTGTTTTAATTTATTCTAACTTCAAATACATACCTTTAATATTTATTCAGTAATTTGGCGACACGATGCGATACGGTAACCAGCTTAGCTGAAAAGACAAGTGGTAAAAGCTCAATAGTTTCTTCTAATATTTAGCAATTCAATGAATAATCTTGATTTAAGCTGGCAAAGCGAGAGTAAATTCTGCAGAAGGAGGTTCTACTTATAATAAAAATTGTAACTTTTCTCCAGCCATATAAAAACTCCTAACAGGATAACCCTATTTCGAGTTCGTGTTTAAATATTTGCACATAAAATTGCTTTAGATAACGAACCTCCTCAGATGTTAAACAATGTTTAAATTAACAAATCAAAGCCTGACTTATTCACAAATAAAATTAGCTCTGATGGTTATACAGGGTGACATTGAAAAAACTACAATGCATAGTACCACGCGATAGAGGACCATAAAATAATAAAAAAAGTTCTTATACGCTAATGTCCGATCGCCTTTTGTTTTCAAGATACAGGATGTTAAAAGTTTGTTAGAAAATTTATTTTTTTTTTAACTACAATGCATAGTACCACGCGATAGAGGACCATAAAATAATAAAAAAAGTTCTTATACGCTAATGTCCGATCGCCTTTTGTTTTCAAGATACAAGATGTTAGAAGTTTAAATTTTCTAACAAACTTTTAACATCCTGTATCTTGAAAACAAAAGGCGGTCGCACATTAGCGTATAAGAACTTTTTTTATTATTTTATGGTCCTCTATCGCGTGGTGCTATGCATTGTAGTTTTTTCAATGTCACCCTGTATATGCGTCTATGCGTGCATAATTATAATTAATTAATACATCATCAAATTGTGTTTAATCCTGCTACTTTGATTCTAAACACAAACTGCACGAACATATTTATAATATGCGAATGCATTATGTAACCAGTCATAAAGTATGAACATGCAACTAACTAACAATTCTAAAAGTTCCAGTAAATATGCATATTTTGCTCTAAAATTTGCATATAAATGAAGTTACGCTTTTAAATTGATAACAGAAATGTCAGTTTTCCCTTGAAAACTGAGCTTTTTGCTTTGTACGAAATATTCGAAATACTATTGAAATTTAAATTCGACTTTCTGAACTGAAAACAGCAATCTGTTGGACTACCTAAAATTATCATTGACTTATCTCATCGTTTTAATGAATTTAAAAAAATGTTGGGGAATTTATTCGAATTAATTAAATAGTTATTTTCATAACAAGTGCGGGAAGTTAGAGATTCCGAAACGAATGCAGGACGTTACAGAAACTCGCTTCGCTCGTTTCTGTACCTGCAAGAGTTTCGGAATCGCTCTTCCCGCACGTGTTATGAACAACGTTTTTCCTACAAACGTTTAGGAATCGTCCTAAACTATCATTTTGTAAGTTTTCAACTTGTCAAATTTGACATTTCCTTTTAAAGTAATAATCTAGTAAGGATGGTTGCTATGCGATTTTCTGATTTTTCACTTTCCCGCACTAGTGCGGGAAAGTAACATTTTTAAACGTTTGTCGGAAATAGTTATTTTCGTATCAAGTGTCGAAAGTAGCAAATATCAAGCGAGTGTTTATAAATAGATATACGAGTGCGGAGCGTAGCGGAGCACGAGTAGAAATATTTATAAACACGAGCGGAGATATTTGCCTTTCGAACGAGTTACGAACACTATTTTCCCACGACCAAAAATGTACATGTCAAAAAGTAACACTGACAGTTCAGGTAAAACGACCGTCATTTTTTGTTTTGAAGCGGCCGCAGCTTCCTATTATTGCGCAAACTGTGCGATATATCCCTATACGTGTTCATATCGCACGGGTTGTTCATTTGTTTTGCGAAAGTCAATCGCACGGGTGATATTGTCAAATGTCGCGCCTAGTTTGTTGTGCGTTAGGAGCGACTTTCTTATATGGTCGTGGGAAAAATATATTCCCAGAGGTCTGAATCTTTGATTACTTAATGTTTCAAATACAGGATGATTCATAATGAGTGTAACAAACTTCGATATTTTATTGGGAAGGTCATTTTAAGTGAAAACTGTTATATGAACCAAAGAGATCAAAGTTTTAAAAGTGTAGTAGTAAATCCATACATCTAGTTACCGGTTACGACTTGTTTGTTGACAAAGTTAAAATTTTACAATTAGTTGTTTGCAGTGAAAGAATAAAATTAATAATTAACAATTGTTGTTTGTTGAAAAAATGCCAAGTTTCAGTGAACCTGAATATGCGGATATTGTTTTCGGGTATAGTTACGGTAATGGTAACGCTCGTCGTGCATCCAGAGAATACCGTCGCAGATATCTAAATAGAGAGCAACCCCCCTCATCGAGTTTTTGTCCGTACTTTTCAAAGACTCCGTGAGACTGATACAACTGCTGTTAATAATGCTGGTAATCACACTGCAGAAGGTGAAGAAAATGTAATCGATGCAGTTCTGGGCAATACTAGGCGCATTGCAACGCACCTTTCGCAGAGCTTTGTGTGGCGGACGCTACATCGCGAAGAACTGCATCCTTATCACATTCAACGGGTTGAGGCACTACCACCACAAGATTAAGGCCAACGTGTGGAGTTTTGCACCTGGTTGCTACGTAAAATTAAAATTTTTTAGGTAGAATACTGTAGACCGATGAGGCTCAATTTACGAGGGATGGTATTAATACCACTGAGAACAACCATCTTTGGTCTCTCCAGAATCCCCATGCCATCGTACAGACAAGAATTCAACATCGCTTTAGAACAATACGTGGGTTGACATTTTTAACGGTCGGTTGCTTTATATCGAAGTTCTTAATGATCGCTTAAATGCAGAACGATACGCTAGTTTCCTAGATGGAAGACTTGATGAGATGCTGGAAGACACTGCACTTCACATTCGGCAACAAATGTGCTACCAGCACGATGGCACCCCAGCCCGCTATGGAAGACAAGTAACCGAATGGCTAAGCATGCATTATTCCACCAGATGGATTGGTCATGGGGATCTCATCGCTTGGCTCCTAGGTCCTCTAACCTAAATCCTTTAGATTTTTACCATGGGGTCACCTACAACAGCTAGTCTACAGTGTTGAAATCAATACTCGTGAACAATTACTCCAAAGGATAATTGATGCGGCTAATCAAATTCACAATGACGATGCCATAGTTCGTGTTTATGATTCGATGATTCATAGGTGTCGTGTTTGTATTCAGGCTCAAGGGGCACATTTTGAGCACTTGTTATAAATCGTACACTCTCTTTTGTTTTTTAATTAAATGTTCATTATAGGTTCCTATCATTATATGCTTTGTTTACCTATTTGCTACTACACTAATAAAACATTGAGCTGTTGTAACTCTGTAAATAAATGGAATACGACCTATGTTCATATGCAAAATGCCGAAGTTTGTTACACTCGTTATGAATCGCTCTGAATAACTCATCATTATTAGGGCTGTTATTTATGTACAGCATTTATCATCCATCCAAATTTTGTATGAATTCGCCTCTTATTGTTATTTGCTTATTATTTCATTAAATGATGATAAAACCTAAAACAGCATGTGGCTCCATATCACTTACATTCACCTTTCGTTTTCGTTCTTGAACCTTCTAAACTTCAAATAATAATAAAATAAGCCGGTATAATTGAAAAGACAACATAAATTATATCACTTCGCATAAACAATTCCATTTACTCACGAAACTAGGGCAATTCAGACAGAAACTGGACTCTTATCGTCTTATCTAGAAGCGAATTGATTAAAAAGATAAATGCAAACACGTAAAGTAATACCAATTATTATTTATTACCAATTCATGTCCCGAAAAAAAAATTAATTTGCAGGAAACAACTTAACGAAAATAAAGGAAACGTTTACATATCTTTCTTATATCTAACGTTACTGAAAACGCACCACCAAAAAATTAGCTCTAATCAGGCCATCGCATCGGTAAGAAAAAGTTCGCGTGCACTTTTTGTGAGTAATAGAAATTTATGTAGGTTTATAGACTGTGATGTATATTTGCTGTTATAACGTGTGTTCCAAAATTCTTAAAATCAACTCTTACCTTGGTGACGAATTTCTTAACTTTTAAGATATACATACAGTGAGCACGTAAAGGTTGGAACAAATTCGATAAAATCTTTATTGGGCAAGTAAGAAAATAATGCTCGGACACGTCGATTTTATTTTTTTGATGCGCATTTTTTGGTATGCGTATATTTTTTATTACGCCACTCCTCTTCGAGTTATGACGTCATCATCTGTTTTTTTAAATGGCAACACCCTCTTTTGATAGTACCATTTAAAAGAGCACATTTTTTTGCTTATGGACGCCAAAGTTTACGGAATGTTACATAACAATATTTTTGAGAAATTAGTACCACAATTGTTGCACAATTTGTTATTGGCGGCGCATTAAATGCTGAAAAATATTTGAATTTGCTACAAAAACAGATAATTCCTGCACTTATAGCACTATATCCAAATAATCAAAATCCCCAAATGCCGGATGAACCAATATGGTACCAACAAGAAGGAGCGCCACTATATTATTCACGGATTGGGCGTCATTATCTAAACACCGTTTTCGCCAATAGATGGATATTGTCAAGAGGTGAATGACATGCAATTTGAACATTCAATTTATTGGGTTTTAGTTGTATTTATTATTTATTCTATTGTTATTTCATTACATTGTTATGAATTCTAAAACTTTTTTTTCGAAAATATAGTTGTGTAACATACCACAAAATTTGGCGTCTATACCCATAAAAATGTGCTCTTTCAAATGGTATTATCAAAAGAGGGTGTTGCCATTTAAAAAAACTGATGATGACGTCATAACTCGAGCAGGGATGACGTAATAAAAAATATACGTATACAAAAAAAAATGCGCATCAAAAAAATAAAATCGACGTGTCCGAGCATTATTTTCTTACTTGCCCAATAAAGATTTTATCGAATTTGTTCCAACCTTTACGTGTTCACTGTATAATACACTATAATAGATGACCTTAATATAGCCTAAGGTGTTCAGATGTCATTTAAATTGCTTCTTGTTTACATGTAAATTTTGTCCACCTTTTTGTTCTTTGCTAGTTTCTTTCCTTCATTCCAGGTCAATCCTCTTTCCTTCAAATATTCATCTATCATACCGTCCCATGTTTTTCTTGGTCTTTACTCGTGTTTCTAATACCTGGTTGTTTTTTCTCTGTCAATCTCACTATATTTATGTCCGAACTATTTTAATAGTCGTTAGATTGCTATTAGAATTAGTTCCACTTTTAGTTTAGTCCTTCTCTTACCCTTTTGTTGCGAATTTTATCTTTTCTTATAATGCCTTTGGCGCTTCTTAGATATTTATGTAATTTCCATTAAGGCTGTTGAAAAGAAAAAAATTTATCCGGATATGAACTTTTATCCGAGTCATCCGAAATTTCCGAATTCGGTTAACAAACTAATTTTTTATCCGGATAATTAGAAATATCCGAATAGTAATAATATCCGGATAATTTACAGTATCCGGAAAATTTAGAGTATCCGGAAAATTTAAAGTATCCGGATATTTTGAAGTATCCAGATTACTTTTAAATCTATTATCAATTAACTAGAAAGCTGAAAATGATATGAAAATATTGAAAATACTAAAAAAGGTCTGTTGCTGCTCTAAAAATGTATTATGCAGTAGTAATGTAGTAATCTCCTACATAACTTGCCTACAAAATATTCTGTAAGCAGTTTAAAAGAAATCTTTAGAAATCATTAATTCTATTCTTAGTATTCTTATCACATACCGCATTAAATTACATCATATATTTGATGTGAATTCTCGTTATTTATTTCTGTTATGTTTTGACTGCTGTGTTAGCGTTTAGTCAGCAGTTGCCAACTAAAAACTCTTAATAAAATAAACAATCTCATTGCAATTTATAAATTTAGTATTGCGTATTCAGCGATAAATTCTTTTATCCGGATAATTATTTATTCGGATAATTTTTTTATCCGAGTTATACAGTTTATCCGGATATTCTGTCTCTCACGGATATCCGATTTCTTCCATTTCGGATATTTTTAAATACTAATTATCCGGATATCTACGTGAAAATTATCCGGATATCCGTTTTATCCGGCTCGGATCAACAGCCCTAATTTCCATAGCCTGTATTTTTGTTTTTATCTGCTTTGATAGAACTCAATTTTCTCTTCAATATATGAAAATTGTCTTAAATATTACACTATCATTTTTGTTTTTTAGGTATTTAGTTGTTTCGTGTAAAGGTGTTATACAAAGCGTGGAATAATATAGCTGCACTTTTGATTCTGTCATTTATTTACATTACATGATTCTTCCCATTTCTATGTATTTTTACTTCTAAGTATTTAATGGCTCTACTTGTTCTATATTTCTTCCCCTTATCTTTATTGATGTCTTCTGTTCTTCCTTCCCTAGCTTGTAAGGTTTTTTCTTTATATTTCCAAGTTTTACTGTAGCTCTTGCGCGTTAATTGCTTAAATGACTAGATCATCAGCAAATGCACCTCCAGTTATTTAGACCATCTCAATATTCCTGTAACCCGCCTTCCTCTTCTTTACTTTCTACTTTATTACTTTCATTATATCATCTAAAACAATATTAAATAGTATTGGACTTAGTACTCCTTGTTGCCTCAGTCCTTCTTTAATTACAAATTCCTTAGATTGCACATTTCCAGCTCGCACATAATTTCTTGCGTTATTGTATGAATAGATTATATTTTTGAATATTCTATTGTCTACCCCTCTTCTTTTCAGACTACTCCATACTATTCTTCTTGGTATGCCGTCAAAACTTTCTTTATATCTTTAAATGTTACGAAAGTGTTGTTTTATTATAAATATCTGGTCTTGCATTCCCTGCCCTTTCCTGAATCCACTCTGGGTCTCTTCTAATTGCCTTTCCGCGATATCTTTTAATCAGGTATTTTGCTATCCTTACATGCTTTATTTATACAGACTTGTTAATATTTCGGTGGAGCATGTTCCCAAATTCTTCACTATTTCAGAAGTTATACCATCTTGTCCCGCTGCCTTTCGCCTTTTCAGCATTCTCACTGCTTCGATTACTTCTTCTATTTTTATATCGCCTTGTTCTCTAGGATCTATTTTATCTTCTGGATTTTCTTCTTCATTTCCTGTTTGTTCGTTTACTGTCATCTCTTGTTCCATGTTCAGCATGTTCTCAAAGTACTCTTTTCAACTTGCTATTATCTCATGCTATAATATCCGCTAATATCTTTCCATCTTTATATTTTATGTTCCAGCTTGTATATAGTTTTCCTTTTCTGGACGTTTTATAAAATAATTTCTGGTTTTCTTTACTAACTACTACTATGCTATATTTTTTCACTAAACTCTTCCCATGATTTTTGTTTTGTTTTCTCACTATTTCTGTAATTTTTAACCTTTGTTCTTTATATCTTTGTAATTTTCTTCGTTACCACTTAGTCTGTTTTCTGTTTTTATTTAGCTCTCTACCTTACTAGTATCGCTCTAATCTGTTTCCAGAGGTTTTCTAGGGTTGTGTTGCTTATATCTTCTTTTATCTTGTTCATCTCTAACTCCAATTTTTCGTTTTATAATTTGCCTATCTTTCCTCTTGTAGTTTATATGACCTATTAATTCTTTCGACTTATTGTCTATATTTACTTTTTCCTTGCTGCTGTTCTCTATATGCTTTTCACTTTTTATTTATATTTTTGACATTACCAGACAGTGGTCCAAGTAAATTTTTGGAGCTCGTTTTACTCTTATACCTTTTGCTTTCTTTCTGTAGTCTTTGTTAATTGTTACATAATCAGTTATCGATTTTTCTCCGCTCCTTTTAACTTATCTTGGGTGTTTATGTATTTCTTTATGTTTATGTATTCGTTATTATTAAGTTATTCATTATACAAAAATCAATTAGTCTTATCATGTAACAACGAAATGTTTCACGACACAACCTATCTCATGAAAACCTTTCATTTATATTAAAAATATATAGGTAATATTTCCAAGATTAATGTCTTTGTTATAATTTATGAGGAACAATAATAAAACAAATTAAATAACACCAATAACTACTTATCATTTTAATGAAATGTATTAGATAAAGACACTCGGATTTCGTCATCAAGCATTTTTAAGCTTCCACGTTTCAATGTCTTCAAGTTTGTCATCGTTGAAAAGGATGCTTCACAAGTATATGTAGTCGAAAACTGCAGAAGAATTTTTAACGCTTTTTTACCTATGTTTGGACGCATTTTTAAAACGTGAATCAAAAAGTTGTCTAAGTCACCCCCTTCATACATCATTAACAGACTTCGATCATTTTTTATTTCAGCTAATTCTTCTTCAATCAATAACAAGTTAATCGTTGCAGTTCAAAAAAATGGATTTCTGATTAACATTTGGGAAGTAGTGTTGAACTTTCTCTCCGAGCAATTTTAAATTAGCGAGCTGATATCACATTTTAGCTCACAGTCAGCAGTTTTGGAAAACATTTCAAAATTTCCTGCCCTCATTTTCCTTTTCCAAATTGCTATCCAATGTAAAAACAAAGTTAAAAATTTAAATAATGACGTTCGCGCAGTTTGCAGTTTTCTGGTTGTTGTTTTCGGGGCTGCGCCCCACACTGTGCATGCGTATGTTAATAGAGGTCTGAGTAGTGATTTGTATATTAATAGGAAGCACTTAAGTTTTAAAGGTGATTTACGATTTAATATGGGGTATAACTGCAACAGCCTGCCATGGCATTCGTTTAATTTTTTGTTTAAGTCTAGCTTTCATGTTAGTCGCTTGTCCAGGTATTTAACACCATCATCCGATGGATTCCATTGGATGGGTTGGCCATTTATTAGATTATTTGTGGGTATATTTGGGCGTCTCAGAGTAAATATTTTAGTTTGGCATTTAGTTGAATTAAGAGTTATGTACCAACGGTTGAGCCAAACACTCCATACTAGCTTGTAGCTGTTGCAGAGCATTTTCAATATTTACGTGTTGACTGACTATTAATTGCAGTAACGTCTGCGTACATGGCTATTGTTGAGTTATTTATTTCTCCGATATCGTGCATAAAGATATTGTACAGTACCGGACCTAATAGTGATCCCTGTGAAATTCCTGAAATTCCTTTATTGGATGATATATTATACAGTGTGTCCCAGATCGAGTGGGATTGCATGGGTAACTTTCTTATTATTGAAGATGGAGATTTGGTTAAATTGGCAATGTTTTGCAGTTTTATATGATCATTTAAAATCTGTTTGAAAAAGTTCAAAATGTCGAACCCGTCAGAAGTTATTAAAAAAAAACTAAAAACTGTCATTTTCTTGTATGTCAAATATCTTCGTAAGTATAAGAGATACGAAAAAAAGTTTCATATGAAAGTCACTGTTTTCGATAAGACCAATTTAAAATTGGTGTCGAACAAAAATTCAAGATGGCTGCTTTTGAGGTACTCGTATCAACTTCCTTAAGTTAAATGGACGCCATATTGGATTTTTTGGTTACTGAATAGAATTTTTTATTCTCTTTTCAACGATGTAAGATAACGTATGATTGAATAAAAAATACCAGTAAAATTAATTGTTTTTACATTTTAATCAAGTAGGCTTACATGGATCCAAACAAAATTAGGTCAAATTTATTTTAGAAAACCTTTGTATGTAATTCCTATAATACTTAGTAACATGTTAATTCAGTACTAAGTATTAAGTACTTGAACCACAAAAAACATCGTGACATTACTTTTTAAACGTATAATCAAGTAGGTAAGTAGCTATGATGAAAAACAATAACAAAGTTTATCACAATCTGTCAAATAGCAGGTACTTAAGCTAATTTTGTTTGGATCCATGTAAGCCTACTTGATTAAAATGTAAAAACAATTAATTTTTCTGGTATATTTTATTCAATCATACGTTATCTTACATAGTTGAAAAGAGAATAAAAAATTCTATTCAGTAACCAAAAAATTCAATATGGCGTCCATTTAACTTAAGGAAGTTGATACGACTACCTCAAAAGCAGCCATCTTGAATTTTTGTTCGACATCAATTTTAAATTGGTCTTATCGAAAACAGTGACTTTCATATGAAACTTTTTTTCGTATCTCTTATACTTACTAAGATATTTGACAGACAAGAAAGTGACAGTTTTTAGTTTTTTTTTAAATAACTTCTGACGGGTTCGACATTTTGAACTTTTTCAAACAGATTTTAAATCAGCATATAAAACTGCAAAACATTGCCAATTTAACAGAATCTCCATCTTCAATAATAAGAAAGTTACCCATGCAATTCCACTCGATCTGGGACACCCTGTATATATTATTATATTATTTACCCTGCCTTGAAAGGCTCGGTTTTCAATAAATGATTTTAGGATTACTAATAAATAATTTGATATTTTAGTATCCAGTAATTTGTATAAAAGCCCATCCAACCAGACCGTGTCAAAAGCCTTAGCGATATCAAGAAAGGCAATTAGAGTATGTTGTTTTCGCTCGAATCCTCCTTCGATAATTGCAGTTATTCTAAGTAGTTGGTGAGATGTAGAATGGTGAGCTCTGAATCCAAACTGAAAGACGGGAATGGCGTTGTTGACGGTTAATTCATTATTTAGATGGGTTAGAATTGCCTTTTCAAATAATTTTGATAATACCGACAGCAGACTAATGGGCCTGTAGTTGACGGGGTCCTTTAGCAGTTTTTCCAGGCTTATTAATCTTAATAATATGAGCAATTTTCCAGGAAATTGGGAAATATCCAATTCTGAGACATGAGTTGAAGATGGTGGTAACATAGCAAACTGCTTTTCTGGTAAATTTTTCGAAACAATATTAGATATAAGGTCAGGTCATGGGGCTTTCTTGTTCGGTAGTTTTTCAATGTATTTTGTCAGTTCTTTTGGGCTGATGTGTTTTATGGTTCCAGGGAAATTAGAGGAGTTGTTAGTTATGTGGTCCTTGACATGTTGAGCTCTCTCAGCGTTCCCTTAATTGATATCGGTGGTGAAAACACTTTCGAGATATTCCGCAAAGACTTCGCTTTTCTCCTTGTCCGTGGTGTAGATGGTGTTATTGTACTTTAGTGGGGATGTAGTAGGAGTTTGTTTAAGGATTCGTTTCGTTGCCCGCCATAACGCGATGGACCCCCTGGTTACAGTTCTTCGATATAGGTAGGTATATAGTGTAAGTACGTATTCTGTAGCTATTTAGCTCATATTTGACTTGTCGTATCAGACGGTTGAGTAACTGTCTTTGTTGAGGGTCCTTATTCCGTTGCCACTTTCTGTATCAGGTTTAGTATTTCAGTGGGGTGTTGATTGTAGTTATCCTGGGATTGCGTTGTACCGTAGTTGCCTCCTGTATACGACTCTTTGATTAATTCATGTAGGTTTGTTAAGGGCAGATCTACTTCTTCGTTTGTTTCTACACTTTTGGGACACTGTATTTTCTTTTCTGTTGTTTATTGGAAGGTTGTCCAGTTAACGCGACCATTAATAAGTCACGGTAGTTGTTCGATTTTGTGCGGCAGCTCTGCGAGGGAGACCAGGATTGATAAGTGGTGCGATTCTAGTTCAGTCAGGACTGTTTGTGTTATAGGCATGCTACAGTTTTTGTGTAATATGATGCTTAAGATGCCAGGTAAGTAGTATTGGCGGTAGGGGTAATGAGTATGAATCAGGTGCTGAAATTTGAATAGCATTTGCATTAAGATAATTATAAAGTCTTACTCCATCCTGGTTGTTTCCGCGGCATCCCCAAATTGTGTTTTTGCAATTCAAGTCCTCGATGATGTATGTTGGTGCATTATTTGCATATATTTCTTGCAGATCAGCTTCAAGTATCCTTACCTTTGGTTGCTTGTAAGCACTTACTATATTGATGGTACATTTATTTGCTAATTGTAATTTGGCCGATACTCTTTCGATACTCTCAAATGTTTGTATTGGAAGTGGGTCAATAGTTAGGTTTTTCTTTGCTGAAATAGCAACCCCCCCCCCCCTGAAGCTATTGGTGCCGTTCTATCATACCAAAAGATTTTATATTCTGGTAAGCTGAATTTTTCTGTATTTATTAGATGGGTTTCGCTAACGCAGGCGCTGTCAATGTTATGATTAGCTAGGAATGCTATAAAGCTTGAGCGCTTTGATTTTATGCCATCTGCGTTCCTGCTGCAGCTTGCAAGTTTTTAATATTATGGTGTTATTATTTGACATTGGTGAGCAGTGTTGGCAGCAGCGACAATAAATCAGTTTTTATTTGTTCCATGTATGGTTTAAGGAGATCTAATATGGTTTTGAACGTTTGTGTTACAAAATCAGTTGGCTCTTCGTTTTGTCTTTGCTTCTGGGTACGTTTGTTGTTGACAGTACCTCTGAGTGCTAAGGTTTCAGACCATTGTCATTTGGTTCTGGGTAGTGACGGAAAGTTATTATTGTTGGTTTCAATCGCAGCATTAGGTCTGTTGAACGATTTATTTTTATTGTTATTATTATTATTACTATTAGCTTTTTGTATTATTTTTTTGGTGCGGTTGTTCTTGAGTAGCTTTGGTGCAGCTTGTGTAGAGGTTGCATTTCACGCACCTTGAGGAGAGCTTGTAATAGTTTTTAGTATGCCCGTATAATTGACATCTTGTGCACTGTGGTATATCTGGAGATTTTCGTCTTGGTTCTACACTTATGATACAGTAGTTAAGTTTATTTAATGCTAATATCTTGTTGGCTTCGTCGTTTTTTTTTTAATTCGACTGTGGAACTGGGGATGGGATATTTATTTTTATTGTATAATCATGCTACTTTGGTTATTGGGAACTTTTTAGCTGTCAATTCTGTTGTAATTTCTTCTACGGTAAGTGATATCGGGACACTTCGTAGCACCACAGAAAGGGTTGGTTCTTCTGGGTTCTTGTATGTGTGGTATTTGAGTTTATGTAAGTTAAATAATAATAATAATAATAATTTTATTTCCATTTAGATTTGCTTAACAAATGTTGGAAATTGTCACAGGAAAATAATAAATGTAATTACAACAATAACTAGTAGCTACATACTGGTACCAATCAAAACCTTTCGTTATAGAAATCAGCTAAACTGTAGTAACATTTATCGATTAAAAATGACTTTAGTTCTATTTTAAATCGTTTGAAGCTCGGGATATTCTTAAATTTTAATGGCAACTGATTGTAAATTTTAGCTGAAGTAATCATAGGCCCTTTTGCGACTTTTGTTAGTCTATGAGCTGCAATATATAATTTATTTGCGGACCGGGTAACGTAATTGTTAATTTGACCACAGGTTGCGAACAGATTCCAACGTTTTCGCACATAACATGCTGAATTTAAAATAAGTAATGAGTAAACCGTCAGAATACCATGATGTTTAAAATAATAAACACATGAACTAGCGAAGACAAAACATTGTCCTAATAATTTTCTTTTGCGCAACAAAGACACGATGAATGTCTGAGCAATTTCCCCAACAGAGCAAACCATAACATAGTATGGAATTAATACCTACATGCATAGTAAAAGGTTTTAAGAGAGTCTACACCAACGCTATTTCGTAACTGAAGTAAGGCAAAGTTTTTAGAAGCAAGTTTTTTACAGATTTCGCTTATATGAGCTTCCCAGGATAATTTGAAGTCGATAGTGAGTCCTAGGAATTTTACGTACTTACTTTGGACTAAAGAGTGGCCATTTCCTTTAACAAGTAAGCTGTATTGACCCGAAACTTTAGAGTTGTCAAAAAGAAGTAACTCGGTTTTCTGTTCATTTAGAGCAAGGCCATTTTGGAGACAAAACTGGGTCATATCGTAGAAGCATAAAGATGCCTTTTTGCTGAGCAAACTTACAGTTGGTTCGTTCACAGCAGTGAACGTGTCATCAGCAAATAACTTAGTGAAATAATTTATATGTTTCACTATATCGTTGATGAAAATTAAGAAAAGGATAGGGCCAAGTATACTGCCCTGAGGTACGCCATTTTTTACCATAAGCGAATCGGAAAGATATGTACGACCATCTTTACCCAGTTTTACGACTTGAGTTCTACCGTCCAGATATGATTTTAACCACATTTTAGAAAGCCCGCGAATTCCATATATTTCTAATTTCATCAGTAATAAATTATGGTTTATGGTATCGAAAGCACGGCTGAGATCAAAGAAGATACCAACAGATTTCAATGCATTGTCGAGGTTACTTAAGACTTTATTGTAAAAAGAAAGGAGAGCGTCTTCAGTATTTCTGTTTTCACAGAAACCATACTGCCTGTCTGTTAAAATATCATACTTACTGAGAAATGACAATAATCTAGACCTAAATGCCTTTTCGTATAGTTTTGAGAAACCTGACAAAAGAGCAATAGGTCGATAATTTTCCATTCTCGAATAATCACCCTTCTTATAAACTGGTACTACGGCTGCCGATTTCAAGTTCTTGGGAAATACTCCACTCGAAAATGATATATTTAAAAGAAATACCAAAGGTTTTACAATGTGTTGTGATACTTCTTTTAAAAGAGAGCAAGGAATTTCATCAAGTCCCGATGATGTTTTGTTGGAAATGGAAATTATAAGGTTGGTCATCTCTATTTCATCAACTGGATATAAAAATAGCGAATTTGGATTAACGTTTATTAGATTAGTAGCCGAATTTATACCAGGACTACTCTTAGAAGTTAATTCAGAGACAGACGTTATAAAGAATTTGTTAAATTCGTTACAAATTTCTGAAGGACATGAAATTTCTTTATTGTGTAGGTTTAGCATAGCACCTGGACAGTTTACATTTTTCACTTTAGTATTTACAACCTGATTGATAGTACGCCAAATTTCTTTAGATTTACACTCTGAATTTTTGATTCTGCAGTCATAGAAACTTTTTTTCCTCGTGTTAACCTTTTTTTCGTGCACTTTTTTAAGCTGTTTGTAACGTTCAGTTAAGAACTGATTGGAAGAAACCTTACTAAGTTTATGGAGATGACGTAAAAACCTACCTTCGTCAATCAAATCAGTAGTAATCCATTGATTTTTATCGCACTTTTGCTGAAGAGCAGTAGTGGGAAATGCCATATTAAATAGTTCTAAAAATGTTTTATAAAACGCGGAAAATTGAGAGTCAACGTTTGTTTCCTCATAAACTTCAACCCAATCCTCTTTAGACAAGAGAAATCTAAAATGGTTAACGTTTTCATTAGAGAAGACTCTCTTACGTATTTTGGTTTTTACATTGGTATCACACAGACTTTCAACCATTTTCACCTCTAGTAACTGAGCATTATGGTCGCTGAGCGTATTGCATAAAGGATTTGTTTCCGCCTTGTACACGCGAATAGTCATGGAAGTTCATTAAATATCCGTACGCTTCAAACGTATTTAAAATACCTTGAGTTTTCCTGCAATTTTCTAATAGATTATAATTAAAGTCCACGCATATAAACTTTAGACCACGATACTTAGAGATATGAATGAGTAAAGTTTCAAGTGATTCAATGAAAAATGCATAGTCTACATTAGGAGATCTATAAATAACACATACAGTAACAGACACTTTTTGGAAGATTATGTTGACACATGCGGCTTCAAACAGTTTGTCGGCAACTTCTACGTTTGAAAGGTTTTTTACAATAACATTTAAATCGGATCTAACAAAGATAGCTACACCGCCTCCAATATTAGAACGACAATAATAGGAACCAAGATTATATTTGTTTATCCTAATTTGGGTTACCTCATCTATAGACAACCAAGTCTCGCTTGTAGTACTTTGTTAAGTTCTGAAAGTCTTCGATACTGGTTAGGTTGATACATAAGAAATTTCCTTTGTATATTGTGGTAAAATTCTCAACGACAAGGGCTTTGATGTCCTTTAAAACTTCCTGGTAATTTTTATTTTCGTGCAGGTATATCGGGGGGATGTTCGGTTTTTTGGCTGTTTGTTGTAATTCTGTTTGTTGGTTTGTTTCATCCGTTTGCATTTTTTCCTAGGTGTCACAATGGCTACCTTTGTAATTTATGGTTGTACCTGATGGTAAGTTATTTGATGACATTAGTTGGATTGGGTCAAAGAGGTAGCTGTGGGGGAGATAGCACTGTTGTCGCGTTTATTGTTATCGTTGGGCATATTCACTAAGGCGATTTCACTATAAGAGAGAGCCAGGGTGGCGCAGTTGTAAGAGCGTCAGGCTAGCCTTGCGCGAGTCACCGGTTCGAATCTCACTGGGTGTAAGATTTCCCAGAGATCGGTATCGAGCCCTGGTGACCATTCGTCGTTGGACAGATAATTAGCTACGCTCTCCTCCGAATACAGGCCTACGAGGTAGAGTAGTAAGGTTCTATACGTACACACACTTACACTATACACATGGTGCTGTATGTAGGCAAAAAACGGCGCACTAATCGCGTAACTCGCAAGCGGGCCCGATTATGCATTTCACGCATAAGACCACATACGCTAACGCTGTTTTCACTGATATCGCTCGCCTCTAAACGTCCGCTCACGGTCAGTGCTCTACATATCTTTTAAGATACTTATTTTAATTTAAAGTGATTCACTTATGCAAAATAACTTCCTTATGTGTGATCCAGTTAAGACCATAATTTTAAATCATAAACAGATCCCAAGATTTTTGGAACACTCGTATAAAAGGAGAAATTTACTTCGTTGTGTTATTGTGAATATTCAAATCGAACGAAGAACTACTAGAAAAACCCTGGTTTTATTTATGCAGATTGATCGAATTATGATCTTGATATAAAAAATAAAGAAATAAAACCAAGTGATTAAGCCTCTCATATTTTCCAAATTTAGTAATTAATTGCCTAATTTATGGAGAGGTATTTTTAGTTTTACTTTACTTGGATACTTCAGAAACTCATGGTTTTCTTAGTGTATTCGCCAGCAGGTGCTGAAAAATCCAAGTAAAACTTAAAATGTTGAACAACCACCGTAGATAACCTTTAGACAATAAAAAAAAATATGCGTTTTTAACAAACATAACATCCACACGCCATCACACAAAATTTTTCTATTAATTAAAATTTATGATAATTTTTTTTTTCAGGCTGCAGAAAGTGGAAACGTCGAGACATTTCAAAGGCTTTATTTTACTGACCCTGCCAGGTTGGTTATACGGGACAGCAGAGGAAGGACGGCAGCTCACCAAGCAGCGTTTAAAAATAGGACGAATATATTGCAATTCATTTCTGCACATGGAGGAGGTGAGATAATGATAACCTTTAGATTATCCTCTTAAATTGATAAATACTTGTTTGAAATCTCACATTTAGATAATTACTGAGTTTAATTTACATTTTTATTACTCGCATTAAACTTTATTTTCCATAGTTTATAGGAAAATATTTCAAATTTTGTAATTCAAGATAGTTATTAATACTTAGAATTTTCTAATTTAAAACTATACTTCAGTTATAAAGTATGTTCATTAAAAAAAAAAAAACTCTAGAGTGCTTTGAAAATTTGTTTTAAGTAGGTATGTCTTAGGCTGTATGTTACATATATGAAAATCATTTCCAGGGATTGCTGCGAGTTTTTTTTTAATAAACATACGGTATATATTTAATTCAAAATAAGTAATAAGTAATAAACTGTACTTTCAGATATTTATTTTGGAAGTTTCGAAGCAAAATCTCTGGAAATTGGTATCTTTACTACTCGTAAAATACGATTCAAACATCAAATTCTTATCCATGTTAAACAAATCTCAAACTTCGAATATCGAATCTAGCTTGAGTTCGAAATCTCCAGCATGAAATTTCAAATCTTAAATCAGGAGTTTATTTTGTTAATATCATGACATTATTAAAATTCTGCTATTTCCTAGGATTACTCCTTCGAATTTTAAATTAAAATCTAAAGCCGGGAGTGGAATTTAAATGTTATGTTCTTGAAGTCATGAATTTTACTTAAAATATGAAATTTCAACTTCAAGCCTGAAAAAAAAACTGAACGAGTTAGTTTTGATATCAAAACTTGAATTTTCAGGTCAGGATTGTTAGAAAGCTAACGCTTCGAATCTGACTTTACATTTCAAGGTTCATATTAGATTTGAAGAATCGTAAATTGCGATTTGGAGGTTCGAATTTTATAAATTTGAATTTGTTAACCGAAATTCGAATCCTTAAGATGCTTTAATAAGGAGTAGTTTATTTTTAATTTTAATAAATCTATTTTTGAAAATAGCCAGTCGATAGCCGAAACGTCAAACCAATCAATAGATAGATTTTTATTTTTATTATCTGACCTGAAATTTCAAGAAAATCGTTGGAGAATCCATAAGATTCGAAATTGAAAATATAAATGCATTTTTTACTCTTATAATAATATTTTGTTGACTGTATTCTATGAAAAAATTTCACTGAAGTATTAAATACCTTCTGGCTGTCGTAGCCTTCAACAATTCCAAAGTGACTTATGTGAAATCTAGAAAATTAATGTATACTAAAATGCAATTATTCTTTAAAGGATATCCAAGGTGGCAAGGTGTGGCTAAATTATACCGTCAAACTTCTGTAGGACATTTTTCGTGCAAAATTTTGACCGTGACTTTCTAGGACAAGTTAAGGATTTTCAGTTCATATACGTAAATTGTGAAAATTAAAACCCCATCCCTGCTAAAACACACTTCGTAATCTTCGAAATCTGAGTCATCAGTATATTGATGTAATAACCACTGAAAGTACTGTCTCTTTACCAATATATCACCGCCTAAAAGTTCTATGAAAATGATAGATAAGACATCAATAGCTGTTGTTGAAGAGTTTGCTGGACAATGTCTTTCGAAACATTTAAATTTAAACCTATCCTTCTAGTGAATTCATTTGGATCTCGTGGTATTATATCCAAAATATCTCCTTCGACGTTTTCATTACGAACATATCGTGGACTTCCGGCGTCCGGCGTTTAATTTGTTTAGACGAAACGTGAACGTACTATCGAAGACGACGATCAACGGCAGCAAACGCTGTGTGGTGTGGTACACTCCGATTTGAAAATCTTTCTCTGCATTTCCGAACTACAGCTTTAGAATTACGTCCATATACACCATTGATTAAATGAATATCTGTTAAATTGAAAATGTAAAACTTATCAGAATTTGTAAGAAATATTTATTCTTCGCACACACGAAGCAACTTGATTTTATTAACGCAAAAATATTTATAAATTAGCCCCCTTGGTCGGTTGTAGCTTTCAAAAAAGATGACCCCAACAAAGTTTTTCTTCTTTAGCAAATCTTCGCCAGTGAATATAAGAGAATAAATATGAAACAGAATTTTAACTACTGTCGATGAAATTTCCCACATTTCAGATATTTTTTATTTTGCAAGGCAAATCACTTTTATTTTGGGCAAATATCTGCATTCAAGAACAAGGATACAAAAACGTTTTTTTATTGAATTTTACATGAAAGGATGTACTCGAATTTTGATTATTTTTACACACAAAAATTTTTTAAGGTATTAATTTTTACCCCCATCACCCAGAAATATCTTTTCAGTCGAGCGATATTTTTAGTTTCTTGTCAAAATGATCCTTTCTTCTTAACCTTATACTTTTTTCTTAACACTACTGCACCTTATGTAGTCTTATAACTAATTAGCAATTTTGTTTTAACCAAAATTACCTAAAAGCTAGCGAAATGTCTAAGTTTATCTTGATAAATCCTAGTTTCTTCTGTCACGTCTTGAGTGCACTTGTTTCTTGTGTTTAACACACGCACTCTACTTTAATTTTCATTTTTAGCACTATCTTTGCACTGTCAAAGGGTTTAGTTCTTTTAAATCTTCGCACTAATTCACTGTTATCCAGTAGCTGAAGTATATCAACATTTTCATGATTGAAGCCTTTCTTCGTGATTCCTTGCATATTTTCGTATTTCTTCTTTCACGGTTCCATTACTCCTCGAGTACCAGGGTACACCAACGATATTCCTTAGTACTCTGTTCTGAATTGTGTATAATTAATGTTGAATTGTTTCGTGCAGCCCCATAACTGTGCACCATACATTCAAACTGGCTTTAGTATTTGTTTATAAAGTATAAGCTTGTTATGTATTGAAAGACCGGAATTTTTGCACATCAACCAGTATATTTTCCTGTATTTGATTCGTGAATTTTTTTCTTAACGTAAACTTTCCAGCGTAATATCACATCTACTGTCATACCCAAGTACCATGAGATAAAAAAAAAGATGATTCTGAGCAGGCCTTGACTAGCATTCTAGAACCAGTGTAGCCAATCGTGTTGTACTAGTCAAGGCCTGCTCAGAATCTTTTTTTTTTTTCGATCGCATGGTATTTGGCTGAGTTGGAATGGGGTATCACATTATTATTGATAACCACTGGTAAATACTGGATCTCTCTATTAGCGAAATTTAGTAGTTTCGTTTAGTTTTATTAGCCACATTTTAGTCCAGGTGTTAACTCGACTAAATCGACCGCTCTTTATCACCTTTCCGTTACTTCTTCAACTTCGTCTCCAACCGCAAGAATTGCGGTGTCATTCGCGAAGGTGGCAACGGTGACTTCTTTTAGTTTTGGTAGGTCACATGTGTACAAAAGGCACCAGACTGGTTCTAGTTCACTTCCTTGTGGAATCCCAGCTTTTATGTCTTTTAGTTCTGAATACTCATTTTCTTGTTCGACTCTAAACATTGTATCCGATATATAAAATTTCAACAGTTGACTATTTCATTTAGGTAAATATACGTCTAGTTTGTAAAATAATTCTTGGTGCCATACTTTCTCCAGATAATTGGCAAACAGATTTGCTTTTTGTTAGTTATTTTTGGCCCATCTCCCATCTTCTGATTTAATCGAAGGTACCTGAGTTATCGTTCGTTTTAATCCTTTCGTTGCCTTCCAGAGAATAGTCAGTACTACTATCACTAATTTGTTAATTCTCTGAAGTAGGCTTTGGTTGTCTCGCGTTTAACTTCTTGGATCTCTCTTCTTAATTGTTGAATAAAGTTATTCAATCTTGTGTTATCTGATGGTGTCGTAGTTTTCTGCCATTTTTTTCTGATTTTTCTTTTCTCTGCAACTAAATCACGCATCTCCTTGGGATAACGATTTCCTTTTGTTTTTCTTTTCAGTTCTGGGAGTTACATTCCATGCTGCTTGTTGTACATCTGTAATAAATAAACTTCATTACTTCTTGTTCAAGTTCATCTGTATTTTGATTGATGCAGCCAGTTGCATTCTGTTCTGCAGTTCTTCCTTAAATACCTCCCAGTCTGTCCATATATTTCTCAGATTTGGCCTATTTTCCTTCCTTATTATTATTACTCTATCACTTAATATTAACAGTATAGATGGGTGATCCCAATCCAGGTCTTGTCCTTCCCTGAAGAAGTCAATCAGATCTGGCGTCTTGCTTGTATCAGTGAGCTAATATGTTGGCTTTTCCGTTGAATGTACTTCGCATCCGTACTCCTGTACCGTACTTCGAGTAATTCTCTACCTTTTGTGTTGGTTAGTCTTGAACACCCTTATAGATTTGGAGATAATAAATATCATTAAAATGTTAGACCAAGCTTTGATTAGCTCTATCTCAGGAGAAGTACAGTTTAGGATATAGATAAATATAAAAAAATGCTCTAATTTTGTCTGAAAACTACCTTCTAGAAGTTTGTCAGTATAATGGGGGGGGGGGGGGCGCTCTGTATACAAAACGACTTATCGGAAAACTGAAAATTTTTGTAAAAAGCACGATAATTAATTTAAACCAATATAATTTTAATAGCCACAACCACAACTAACAAAAGCTAACATTTTCAGATTTAAACATTCAAGATAATGCAGGAAATACCCCTCTACACGTCGCCGTTGAAAGCGAAGCTTTGGATGCCGTTGATTATTTGTTACAAATGTAAGTGCTAGTAAGATATTACAAAATGAAATCCCTTTTAAATCCCTAAATTGCATAATAACTTGCTGGTTCCCGCTTTATACACACTCCTATTTTAATTACTTGGCGCCAATATCAGGTTACTTTGACGCCAAGATAATTGCACAATTGTAAAAGGCACTTTCAGAAGTCCACGTTGATTGTCACAATTTAATTTTACGAAATGTCCGTGTTAAATAAACTAATATGTAACTGAAAAAAATGGAAAACACCACGATCTTGATAAGCATTTCAATTAAGTAAATTTTACAAAGTCCATGTGAAAAACTAATTTCCCAGCGATCCATCTTTGAAAACGTTAAAAACACTTTTAATGTACAATTAGCAGTTATGCAAATACAAAGTCAAAGAGTAACTTGATTGATATGAAATTAATTTTAAAATTTCAATCAATTGCAGTTTATTGCCTGAAGTGTGGAATGGGTAGAACAATTAAAAGCAGAAATTCCTTTGTTATTTTTAAATGCTTGCTAATGAAGCCCACGTTCTTTAATACTTTATGAACCTCGTTCTGTCTTACCTACTCCTTCCTTTGTCTTAAATTAAGCTGCAAAAATTAATATGTATTTTTCTGAGAAATTCTCTATGTGTTAGTTCGATTTCATTTTTGTTTTTAGTAGTTAGTTACCTGTTTAAATTTTAATTTTCAGCACCTGCTAGAGAAATAGAAATACCTATCAACAAAATTAATAATTTGGTATCTATTGTGAAAGGCTGTTTTTATACTCTTGCTTGATGTTGATATTAATACAAGAATATGAATACAAGTATTACAAATTTTACAGGGTTATTTAAATGTAACACTGTAGATAAGGATTAGGGAATAAGGAAAAACAAAGTTAACAAGAAACTAGAACGGAATTTAGTTTAAACTTAAAAATGTAAACTACAGTCAACTGAAAGCAGTTCTTTGCCTTTGTCCATAGAAGTATCTAAACCAAAAGCCTGCCGTTTTAATATCCACGGCATCTACATGTAAACTAAACTGTTCTTTAAAATTAAATTTTACCGAAAAGCATTTTTCAGGTCAGCAGATCTTTTAGGTTTAGTATAAATACCTTAACGGAATTTAATTTTCCTAAAAAACACTCAAAAAGTAGTTTTGCATAACTCTACAGTTTTCAGAAAACTGTTTTTATCTAAAATCAAATTTCATTTTAACAAATTTTAATGAGAGAAACTAAACTAACCAAAGCACTAAATTCTGAAACGAACAGCTAATAACTAATAACTCAAGTGATTGATTAAATCATCTTTAAGTTCAGCAACACCAAAGCTGAAAGCATCCGACTGAGTTCAACTACATATTAACAACCAATTTCTTAAGACGTAACCTTATTCGTTTCAGTATGGTTAGATTTTGCTTTATAACTGTATAATTTTCAAAGGAAGTAAATAAATAATTATTCTGTTTTTGTATTAGCTTTAGCATTTATAACAATCTTTATTTTTGAAGTTCAAAGTTTAAGAAAGACTAAGGTAAAAGAACCGCATTGTTTCACGATTTCTATAACTACTAACTACAATCCGTATTGAAGTGCTTTCAAAAAGAGAAACTTCACAAATCCAGGACGTTACAAAATGAGAAAAATAAACTGTCAACTGTCAAGCCGTTAGATTTCTAAGAAAATCTTTTATTATTTGCAGTCTCACTTGAAACTACTTTGTTGAAAGAGAGGATGAAACGAGGTTCTAAGCAATTTTAACAGAAAAGTTCACATTCTAAGCAATTTGTTTTCTTTGAGAAAATTTTAACACAAGTCAACCCTTGTCTAAATTTAACTCGATACAAATTACAAAAAAGAAATCCTTACTAAAAATCAATACAATTCTGAGATATGACACATAAACGTTTGTTTTGAATTTTCCTTTTAACCTTTCAACTACCCTTCAACTCAAAGAAAATTCCAGAAAAGATCCTCTAATCAAATCAAACTAATCTTAAAATCAATAAGAATTTCAACAACTAAAAGTTTCTCCGTGTTGATGACAACAACAGCGCGAACTAACGGACTTCTGTCATTAATCATATCCTTCTTATTATTTTAAAGTTAAAAGCCTTATAAAAGATTTCGCTCCTTCTCTTATTTATTATTATTACAGAGGTGTAGATTCGTCGATACTGAACGAAAAGAAACAAGCTCCAATACATTTAGTCACAGAACTTAATAAAGTCACCGTTCTTGAAATAATGATGGGTAAACACAAGAGTAGAATAGATATACAACAAGGCGGCGAACATGGAAGGACTGCTTTACATTTAGCTGCTATTTACGACCATGAAGAATGTGCAAGGATCTTGGTACGTTTTAGTAATTTTTTGCATGGCTTATTTTTGTTTTTTATTCAAAGCTTTAATAATTTTGAAACCCTAAAAAGCTTTCAAAAATGGTCTGAATAATTTTGAATCTTGGAAACCAAAAATTTCAAAACATGCTAAATAATTTAAATCGCTAGGTACTTAAATAATTAATTTACCTAGGCCATGTTTGTTTATTTGTCTAGGCTTATAGGCACCAATAATCCGTTTTCCAGTTCTCTTTATTTAGTTATTTGCTTATTTTAATCTTATAAAGTCATATTCAGAGAAACAAATCATTAACTCTGAAATACTGCTAATTTGCCAAGCTCTAATTAAAATTATTTATTCTTAATACTTAATACAACAGAAATTTATTATGAAATGTTCAAGTAGTTTTTATTTCGGTAATTCTGGAAATTCGTTTGTTTCTCTTTCCTTTTTGATACCTACAAATCGCAGAACAGCAATGTATGTATAATCAATAAGGTGAAACGACACTGTAAATTTGTATTATTCTGATTTGAGCTGCAGTAGCAGTAAACTGAAAAGTATTTTCAAATCTGCGAAGACTTTTCAGCTAGTTAATTTTGACTAAACTGCGAAGGTGACTATAATCCATTTTCGGGTTTATGTGCCTCAGGATACCACATATTGATTCACTTTGCTATTAACATAGCCTGAACAAATTTAATTACTGGAGCAGTTGGAGCAGTTACAATTCAAATATCCAGAAACTATATTACAATGTTTACCGCATGCAGAACCTACTTGTCTCATCGGAAAGCCTTTGTTATTCCCTATCAGTACTAACAAGATTGAAACCACCACGAGAAAAGAAAAATTCCTTGGAGTAATTCAGCAGAACACATACAACAACATATACCCTGTAGTTTATTCTACCTGCAAAAATAAACACAGATTTGGCCACACTTTGGCGTGAAAATATGTACCAAATCAGATTTTCATTTTTACCTTTTTCACAGAATACGCAATATTGTTTATTAATGGATTACAAGGCTAAGTGCCGTAGCTATCCTGTATAAAAATTTCAGCAAAGACAGACTTTAGAAGAAGTTCAAGAGGTTAAATGCCTTTTTTTCAGCTAAACATAGTTTAGGAATTAACTGCAAAACCCAATTCTTACATATTGTTCATACATATGTATGTAATCCTGAGTTTTTCACCCTTTAGGTGTTAGGCTGGGTGTCGGCTGATTGTCATCCCTCTTTCCCTGAAGTTTTTTGGCACCATTTATTCCATTCTTTTCTGTCTTACGCTTTCTGTCTCGCTGTATTCCATTGTAGCCCTCTTTGTTCCGCTACTACCTTTGACCCTTCTGCCCACGTTTTCCTTGGTCTACCCACCCTGTTTGTTCCTTCTGGTCTTGCTTTAAAAGTTTGCTTCGCCATTCTGTCATCTCCCATTCTGTGTACATGACCTAGCCATCCTAATTGCCTTTCTTGGATTACGATTTCTACTGCCTTTACGTATATTTGTTCTTTCTATGTTGTGTTTGTGTCCCTGCCTTACCTCGTTTTTCCTTCTATTTTTCTCCAGAGCCTCATTTCTGTGCTTATCAATCTGCTCTTCTGCTTTTCTGTGATCGTGTACGATTCGCTTCCGAAAACTAGAGCTGGGAATACTACTTTTTTCACTACCTCTACTTTGATTTCTTTTGGTATTTCCTTAATTCCCAGAAAGGTGTTTTTACGGCGTTAAAAGTTCTTCCCACAGCGGCTTCTCTTTCCTGTATTTATATATATGTTCTCAGATATTTAAATTTGTTCACTTGCTCTATTTCTTTTCCTTATATTACGATATTGTGCCTTCCTTCTCGTATAGCTATTATAATGTATTTTTCTTCGTTAATTTTCATGCCTACTTTTTGTATTTTCTCGTTGTATATGTTCAGGTTGCTTTGTAGGTCTCTTTCTGATCCTGCTATCACCACCATGTCATCTGCATAGAGAAATTCTGACATTTGAACCATTTCCGTTTTCCACCATCCTACTTTATATTTTTTGGTCTTCTTTTTGCCTTCATTAACTACATCTCTTGGTTCCTCATTTCTCGTTCTCACTGAATTTGTTATCTTATAGTATAATATTAATCATCTCTATCTCTGTTGTTCCGATACCTCTGTTTTCTAGTATTTTCCATATATCCCCCTTCTAATTCTGTCGAAAGCATTTTCCAGATCTAAAGGGCATAGTTATACCTCACCTCACTTATTTATTACTTTTTCGCTGATTTGTCTTAGTATAAAGATATTGTCTTATACTCACCTTCCTCTTCTGAAACAACATTAGTTGTCTGCTATTGTGACTTGTTTTTTATATTCTTGCCCATACCTTTCCTATTATACTTAGTTGTGTAATTCCTCTGTAATAGTTACACTCTCTACTGTTGCCGTGTCCTCCCGCCAGTCTTTTGGTGCTCTTTTTGCTATTAAAAGATTGTTCATTAGTTCTAGTATCTTTTCCTTGCCTATTTCGCCTACAAATGTACTTCATCATCTCTGACGATATTCCGTCTGTCCCTACTGTTTTTCCTAACTTTATCTTTTTTACCGCCTCCTCTAATTCATTTTTTGCTATGAGCTCGACATCTGCGTCGTCGCTTGCATCTGTGGCGTTTTGTTCGTTTTCATTGTCGGTCTCCCTTTCTACTCCATCGGGGTCCTCTGTCCTCTTTAAAGTATTGACTCTATCTTTCCATTATGTCTTCTTCATTTGTGCTTGCTTATGCTTACTCGTATCTCTGATGTGTTTTAGTGTACTGGTCCGTTCTTGTCTCAGTTGTCTCAGTAATAAGCTATAAAATAGCTTTTGATTTTCAGTGAAGTTGTCCTTCAATCTTTTGCCAAATTTCTCCCATTTTTCATAGTCCTCCCTGGTTTTGGTTTGTAGATATTTTTTTGTCTTACTTTTTCTTTTATTTCCGTTTTCCACCATACTGTTTTGTTCACTTCCTTATTACCTGCTTTTATTGTGCCGCAACTTTCTTTAGGGGCCAATATACTTTATTTAAGATAATTCCATTGTTCTTCTATATCTTTTCCAGTATTTCAATCTTTAATTTCCTTTCTATTGTTTCTTGATATTCTGTTCTTGCGCTTTCTTCCTTCAATCTGTAACTTCGAATACTTTCCTTTATTACTTTTTTTCGTTTATTTTGCGGCATCTCTCTCCATCTTCATATCCATTCGTAAAAAGTAATGGTCGCTTCCTATTTCCGGTTCTCTTTTCACTATTACGTCTTTTATTTGTCTCATGCGTTCTCTTCCTACCAGTGTGTGAGTGTCTTCTCGTGTGTATTTGTGAATTTCTTTTTATGCCGAAATTTCGAATTTGCTACTCCCAGGTCATTTTCTATGTATAATTTGAGTATTCTTCTTCCATTTCTGTTCCTTGTTGCTTTTCCTTCTGTCCCTGGGTGTCTCTCTATGCCCTTGTTACTACTGCCGGCCCTTCCATTTAAGCATTCTATTACCACGATATTTGTTCCTTTTGCATCTATTTCTTTTTGTGAGTTTTCACAAAAGGTATACCATTATTATTGTCCAAATTTCTGTGGCCTGCTTTTTATATCTACTGTTAGCATCCTCGCACTAGCGAAATTTTCCTTTATTATTAATTAATGCTTTCTATATTTTCTGATTGTACCATGAGATCGAAAAAAAGATGATTCTGAGCAGGCCTTGACTAGTACAACACGATTGGTAAGACTGATTTCAAAATGTGGCAGTAGGTTAGAGGTTAATAAATGTCAAATAAATTAAAACACAAAACAGTATTTATTTAGGTAACAAACTGAAAACTAAGATGAATACATGTTAGAGTAGGTGTTCAAAATGTGATCCTTCACTAGTATTACAACGATAAACTTAAATAATTCTGGAAACAAGATTGCAAAACTGACTTACATTTGAAATGTCACTGTCACATTATAATTCATAGGCATTCTAGAACCAGTGTAGCCAATCGTGTTGTACTAGTCAAGGCCTGCTCAGAATCTTTTTTTTTCGATCTCATGGTATTATCAGCCCCACTCCTTCACTTCCTCTTTCTATTTGCTCGACCTCTGACCAATATAGCTAGTCTCCTTTTGCTATTCCTATTAGTGAATGTCTTTTTCTTCATTTCTGTTACACCCAAGTAATCTAGTTGCTGCTTTTCTATTTATTCTACTACTTCCATTTCTTTTAACTCTATGCGTCTCATATTCCATGTACCCATTTTTATGGTACTGTTCTTTCATTTGCTTTTTTATTTTTGTATCATTTTCTATTCTCTTTTCCTTTGCTGTGTTCGACTTTTTATAACTTATATGGCTTCCCTTTTCCTTTATCGCCCATATTCTTTGCTGTTTTCAACTTCCTGATGGTCCATCCGTTTTTACATTTCAGTTTTTTGTCTGAAGCACTATTCCTTTATCATTGTCGTCCCAGATGTATTCTTCATCTATAACGATCTTTCTGTATCCTACTTTTAATTTATTTCTTTTTTCACCTCTTCTTTTGCGATTTTCCTAATCTCTGTACATTGTTGTACCCGTTACCTTATATTTGTTACTCATTATCTACTGTTTCCCGCTGCAGTTATCTATTTCTAGTATGTTTATTGGTATTCCAGCCTATTTTACATTTCTATTACTCTGTTTATTTCTATGTCTATTTCCAACTTATCACTCAGAAATTGCTTTGTCGCTGATACTTTTGTCCGTCGAAGCGTACTCCTTTCACTACAACGTTACATCTCTTCTCCGTCATTTCTAGTTTTTCTACTCTACTTATTAATTGTTTTCTCTCAGTTATCCATTCTTTTTCTCTCCTTCTCATTTCCTCTTTTAACACTCTATTTTCGTCCGTGTTCTTCTTTATTTTCCCCATCATTTTATCCATCATGTCCTGTATTTTCTTAAGATCTCCCATCTGTGTTCCTTTATTTTTTCCCAATCTTTTTACGTTAGGCGGGGACCTGATTATTATTCGACTTTTCTTAAATGCTTCTACTTCCGCTTTTTTGCTGCTGTTCGAACCTCTTTGTTATTTCCTCTATTCATGTGCGGCCTTTCCTTGGTTATTTTTCTCCCCGTTGTTGTGTTTTTGTCGTTATCGCCTTCGTTCATTTGCCTTCGATAACCATTGTCGCGTGCCCCAGCCGGTTACCTTTCGTTTGTACCGCGCTCTCTGGCACTCGCCTTATTCGCGACCGAGCTTTCCTCGCTTATTACTGCGAATTTCTCATCACTATTTCGGTTCCTACTCATTCACTTTTCATTGTATTGACTCTGCTTTAGAGAATCCAATTCTTTATTTTCATAACATTTGCTTCGTGAAATTATGCTTCGTTAAATTATGGGATGTGACACAAACATGACTCCCGTCGCTACCCTTCATACGAATTTAAGAAACAACAAAAGGAATGAAATGCTTTAAGAGCGGAGATGAATTTGTAAGATGGTTATCATTTGTTCGCCCATCTAAAGGAATTTTGTTGAACATTTTATTTCAATCGTTCTTGAATCATTTGTTCCCCTAGGACCTAGGTAAACAAACATTTTCTAAAATTAATTTAAGATCCATTTCTTTGTTTTTCAGAATATTTGATATATTTCTTGAAATGTTTTTTTATTTCAATGTATGGATGTCACCTGTCGCCAACCTTTATAAAATTTCAGAAACAACTCCTGAATAAAATATTTTTACAACTGGGGGTGTTTACGGGGATGTATTGATATCTAGTTAGCCTAGACCGCTTCCATGGATAAACAAAATATTGCGATACCATAGAAACGAACAGTAACTTATTAGAAGTGTCAGTGTAAAGTTTCACGTCAAAAAGTCAAACCAGTTTTGCGCAATAAAATTTCAAAAAAAGGATGTCGACCGAAAATGTGAAAATCGAAAAATTGGAGTATCGAGCCATCATCAAATACCTATATTTGAAGGGGTTAAGAGGTAAGCAGATTTACGAAGATATGCTTAATACCCTTGGCGATCAATGTCCTTAGTATGCGACCGTAAAAAATTGGATTGCAAGCTTCAAAAGAGGTAAATTTTCCATTGAAGATGGAAAAGTTCTTGCTTTAGTTTTTTGGGATTGCCATGGAGTAATCATGATTGATTATCTGGATAAGGGTAGAACAATACTGGAGATTACTATTCGACGTTACTGACCACTCTACGAGAAAAAATTAAGGAGAAAGGACGCGGAAAGTTGTCCAAAAGTGTTTTGTTTTTGCAAGACAATGCCTCTGCACACAAATCGCATGTTGCCATGCAAACAATTCGTGATTTGGGGTTCAAATTACTGGAGCACCCCCCTTATTCACCAGATCTGGCTCCGTCCGACTATTATCTCTTTCCTCAACTGAAAAAAAGTTTAAAAGGTCGTAAATTTTCTTCCAACGAAGAGGTTATAGAAGCTGTGGAGGCTTGGTTTGCAGAGCAAGATAAAACTTTTTTTTTGAAAGGTCTAGAGGCGTTGCAGGTTCGGTGTAATAAATGTATTAAATTAAGATGAGAATATGTCGAATAATAAAATATTTTGACTTTCAAATTTTGTTTGCTTCTATAGTAGGCTAAGAATTTTTCAATACGTCCTCGTATATATGTTATTATTTAGTTACCTACCTAAAGGGCTTTTTAATCCTATTTGCACCATCTATTCACAAGATGATGCAATAGCAAATCAAACATTTTCTCAAAGCTTACTAAAACCCAATTTTTCATTTTCCAGATAACGCAATTCGGTGCATGCCCCCGAAAACCATGTAATAACGGTTATTACCCAATTCACGAAGCTGCAAAAAATGCTTCGTCCAAAACTTTAGAGGTGTTCTTGCAATGGGGTGAGTCTCAAGGTTGCTCAAGAGCAGAAATGATATCATTCTACGACGCTGAAGGCAACGTACCTTTACATTCGGCCGTGCATGGAGGCGACATAAAAGCAGTAGAACTGTGCATAAAATCCGGTGCTAAAATATCAACACAACAACACGATTTATCCACCCCTATACATTTAGCTTGCGCACAAGGGGCAACGGAAATAGTAAAAATCATGTTTAAAATGCAACCGGAGGAAAAAGAACAATGCTTGTTGTCATGCGACATACAAAAAATGACTCCTTTACATTGTGCTGCAATGTTTGATCATCCAGAAATAGTAGAGTATCTGGTAGCGGAGGGGGCGGATATTAATCCGGTTGATAAGGAAAAACGGTCGCCTCTGCTTTTGGCGGCATCAAGAGGTGGTTGGAAAACCGTACACACATTAATTCGATTAGGTGCTGATATTAACATCAAGGATGTGAACACAAGAAATGTCCTTCATTTAGTTGTCATGAATGGGGGAAGATTAGAACAATTCGCCAGTGAAGTTAGCAAGGTAAGCTGTATCTATATGTTCTTCTTCTTCCTCTTATGTCCGAAGCCTAGGCCGATGGACGTATGCTGAACAGGCAGCTAACCAATTGATAGAGATGAAGAAGATCGCCCGTCCCCGTGTTGTGGGGTTAGTAACGGTTATCAAACGTGTTAGTAAGTTAGTATGATAACTGGGCCCGCCGGCTTAACGTGGCCTTTGAAGCACGAAAAAGCGTACGACCGGTATCGCCGGTCTCGGGAATCAAACCCGAGATGCATACGTGAGAGACCGAGGCCTTTAACACGCTCCTCTATCCTCTACATGCTAAAAATCCAAAATAAGAGTTACAATATTAAACATCAAGGATATGAAATTAAATTAAATCCACAGTCAGAAAGTTTTAATTAATTATTATAAAAAGACGCATAGATGATTAATGAATACGTTAAAACCGGATTATTTCCTTAATAACAATGGCAATAAATTGTGAGTTATCAATTATTTTAATGATTTAAATTTTAATCAGTTATATCAGCTGAAACGTACATACGGTTCTAATTAAATTACATTTAAAAATATATATTTGGGCAAGTAAGTATTATCCTTAATTAATAATGAATTACTAACAGAGAGAATTCGTTAAAGTAACAAGCGAAAATTTCCTACGTAAACCAACGAAACCTTTTCCTGTTTTTCTGTATTATTTTTATTTAATTAAAATAAAGAAACAAGTTTCAACGCAAGTGTGACAATATCAAGAACATTGTATCCCAAAATGGTGACATAAAATATCCGAAATGTGCTTTGTTGTCTGTTTCTTGCATTTTCAAAATCAGAACCAACCTTTTCTGAAAAGGGGACTTTAATTACAAATTCTTCTTTTAAATCCTCACAAGCCAAATCCAAGGGAAATTACAGCCTAAGTATTAGAATTATATAAAAGAGAGCATTTTCTTGTTATAAACAAATGTTTTTGTTCACAACTACATCTGATCTCACCGACTGGCAATTGGCAAAAATGATTAAAATATTTCCATTCAGAAGCAAGTCACTTTTTACTAGATAAAACTTTAAAAAATCATAAATGAATTCTTTAAGAGTCTTTCTAAAAGAGTTTTCTTAAGGTCAGAGTTTCCCAGTTACATCTCACCTGCTCACCCCAACTCGTAAAAGTAAAAAATTAAGCTAGTTCCATTCAGAAACTCTTTAATTTAACAACTAAAATTCTCTTTAGGTTAAGATAACACTTAAAAAAATATAAATCATTTTTTAAAGAGTTTTGTATCCTAAGTAAAACACTCAAACGTCATAAACCACATAAATGCAATTTAAGTTTAAACGTATTCCACCGATTCTTATGCAAGTTGACTTCATTTTAATATGTTAGATTGGCGCCTTCAAACCGGAAAGCTGCAAATTGCAGCACCCACCAGCAGAATTCGAATTAACCACAACAATAAGATTTTATATGCAGTTATTTTCTCTTCAGGCACAGTCGCAACCAAGTTTACTTCAGCTGCTAAATGAAAAAGATAACACAGGGTGTTCGCCTTTACATTACGCCAGCCGCGAGGGTCATATAAGAAGTTTGGAAAACCTCATACGTCTCGGTGCAGTCATTAATCTCAAGAATAACAACAACGAAAGCCCTCTACATTTTGGTGCAAGGTCAGTTTTTTCATTACTTGGGAAATCGATTAAATTTTAATAAGTTTTGTCAAATGGGTACGTTTACAAGGGTAGTTTTCTATTAAGAATACATGCAATTTTTAATTAAACCGTCTGATATTAATTTAAAGATCGACTTTTCTATTAGTTTTTATTTCTTAATATCGTCGTTGTTAATTACTGAATTTTACTCCTTTATACTCCAGCAAATAAGAAATTATAAAAGTTAATTAATAAATTTACGTCTTTTCATTACAACAAAATGTCTATGCAATATGGAAAGTATATGTTTTCAACTTGAACAACCTTGCCTTTTTACCAAATTTAATCTCTTAATCTTCAGAACTTTTTATTTGCGAAACGAAATCAAAACAATTTTTGAAGAAAACTTTATAAAGGTTAAAAGGTTCTTTCAATGAGTTCACTTTATAAGACTAAATTCTCCACTCATAAAACAGAAAATAAACATTTTTACATCATATTTTTTGTTGGAACTTCACAGCCACACCCGCCGTGAATATTTTCTTTTATGTACATTTTTGTCATGTCTCTTGAGAAACTGTCTGACAAATTTTAACGTACAGTAAGGTGTAGAAGTAATGACTACTGCACAATTTCTATTTCTGCAATAATTGATTGCCTTGCCGGAATGGTGATAGATGGGCTGCATATTTGCAAGGTGCAGTAGTCATTACTTCTACACCTTACTGTACATACATATACACATTCAAAATTCATTCAAAAATAACTTAAAAACAGAAAGTATGTTGAAATTCTCTTTTGTTTCCCATAAATATTATTGAAAAATTAAAAATATACGTTGTTCACGTTTTATTCCGTCAATAGTTGGCCATTCATCACTTCGGTTTATTATGTTGGTAGTGAAATTTAAAAATAGCCCTCACTCGCTTCATTTAAAATGATGACAATAAGATCCTACATTTGTGCCCGCATTATTAAAAACTTACTATGTTAAGTTTAAAGATACCAGCAATTTATATGCAACTCGAACTGACAGAATTATATGGCATACACGTAACAACGCTATATCATGATGTCATTCTTGACTTACCACACTCATTTTATAGTAACCCGAGTATAACATTTAGCAGATTTTAAGTTTTGCTACTAAAATGCTCTTTAGTTTAATTCCAGAAAATTTCAGCTACGAAACCTGGTTTTATCATAAAAATTACATACTACATAACCCAACTTTAGGCAAATGTCATAACTGTTAACTGTCTAATTTTCATTACCAACTCAAGTCATAGCCAACTGTTGTCCAAATAAGAGTAAATAGTGTATAGTTAATAATTTAGTAAAACTGCATTTCAACCTCAAAGACTTTCCTTGTCGCTAGTTATAATTACTTCTCTTTGTTAATATAACCTGTAAACACTCGGAAACTTCTACAACACTATTAAACTATAATGTGTTTCAATCTTTCAATTATAGTTAAACTGTTGTAACCGAACAAAACTCGATTCAAAATTATGACGTTTTAATTAAAAGCTATAACAATAATAATAATTTTGTGAAACATTTTTATAATATTTAGTTATTATTTCAACAACAATTAATTCTTTGTTTTGATAAAACGGATTACTACATACTTCAGGTTGTATAGTTTGCAGGGCTAGAATTTAACAAAATCTGAATTCAAGCTGCAGTGGTATATATAGTTATTATTTTATTATTGATTTTTAAAAGTAACTCGCCCACGCACAGGTCCGAAATCGGAAGGTAGACTTGAAATTATCCTGAGCTGTCCTAGGTTCTGAAGCTACATATGATTGACCATTTCCACAAAGTGCCTTATGAATTGAAAAACAGATGAAAATACGTTTCACAAAATTTTATAATGAATAAATAAACTTAAAAAAAATAAAAAAGAGACATGAAAACATGAATAAGAGGCAGTCTAAGAGAAACATTTTTTCCTGTTTGTCTAACACTAAAATCAAATAATTCCATATTAAGTAAAATCGAAGCCACAAGTGATAAATTTTAATAAACATTATTTCGTAGGTATGGGCGTTACAACACTGTAAGGCAACTTTTGGACTCCGAAAAGGGCACTTTCATAATCAACGAAAGTGACGGAGAAGGAATGACTCCACTTCACATATCCTCTCAACAGGGTCATACCAGGGTGGTTCAATTGTTGTTGAACAGAGGTGCTTTGTTGCACAGAGATCATAATGGAAGAACTCCACTACATTTGGCTGCTATGAGTGGATATACTCAAACTATAGAACTGCTGCTTTCTGTCCATTCGCATTTATTGGATCAAACTGACAAAGATGGGGTAAATAGCAGTTATTTTAGTTATTTTTTTTTAATGATGAGTTTATTTAAACTTTCACAAAGAAATGCAAATTTTTATATTATTTATTTAAGTTCATTAAACGTAACTAAATCTAGTAACCTTGGTAACTTGATTTAATTTTCTGGATGTTTGCTATAGCGAGTTTCTTGTAAAATAGACTTGCCATATCCTAATATTGCACGGTGTAACTACTTTCTATATAATTTTGGAGGTTATATCTTGCCCAATAGATAAAACGTAAAAATAAATAAATGACATATCTATTTATACAATTATACAGCTTCTTCCCACCATTTGTCGTTACCCATTCGTCATCGTTTCTTTTTCCAGATTTCGCCTCTCCATTGCAAGTTTAACCTAGTGTTCTCACTTCATCCTTGGTTGCCATTATCTTCTGCTCCTATTCAGCTTCCACCTCCAACACTTGATCGCCACTCTGTCATTCTGCATCCTCCTCATATGTCCATGCCATAACAGCTTCCGTTCTTAACTTTTTCGCACAGTGTTGAGCTTACTTCCATATCTTTGCGTATTTTTTCGTTTCACACTCGATCGTATAATGTTTTCCACAAAATCTCCGCCATTTTCATTGCGTTTATTTTTTGTTCGTGATCGTCCATGTACCTGAATCGTATATGGAGCAGCTTTCCACAAGTGTCGTAAATAGTTGTCCTTTGGTTTTATTAGTTACATCTTTGTCCCAAAGCAACTGATGTGTTACTACTTTACATTTTCTAATCTTGTTTAATATATCTGTTTCATCCGACCCGCTGTCTGATAAGTTTACTCCAAGGTATTAATACCACCATATACTGTGCTTTTTGAGTATTAATTTCCGAGTCCCAAATTTTATATCTCTTCAACCAGTTTCTTGTCATATACTATATACCTTTATTGTCTTCTGCGAGTCGTATCTGATCGTCAGCAAACAAAAGGGTGTGCAGAAAAACAATTCCGACTTTTACTCCTATGTTTTTACATTCTTTATTGCTTTTTTAACGCCTAGTTTAAACACATATTTTTAAAAGTGCGAGAGGCACACAGCACCCTGGTCAAATACCTTCATTTAATTTAAACCTTGCTGAATGGTTTCATCCACCGCAAACATATTTTATACATTTGTTTTTAACCCTTTTATAATTTTCCATGCTTCCTTTGATCTGGAATTTCCCATATATTTATCTATGTCTTTGTCAAAACTGGTTTCTTTCGTTCTAACCTTTTTCTTTAATTTATAGTTTATTCTCGTGTATTCTTTTCGATCCTACAATGTCACCTGTTGTCAACCACTGCTCATATGTTTTTCTTTTATCTTCAAATATTTTATTGAAAGCATCTGTCGACCAGTAAAGCTTTTCTTATTACTTTTATCAAATGTTCCCACAGCTTCCAATGCTGATTCATGCATTTTCCGTTTGAGGTGTTCATATCTCTTATATTTTACTTACCAGTATTAATTTGTATAGGAAGTATGACAATTCGCCATTAAGGTTCTCGATAATCTCTATAACATGTTGGACAGTATGTATTGGCTGTATCTCCTCTTCCTTCCTCTAATTGGTTTAGTGTTTTATTTTTATTGAATAAATTGAATAAATAATATAAAAAAAGTTTTATAAAGTGTGATCAACAAGTCTTTCCGTCTCGGGCAGGTATGGATTGTAAAACGTACAGTATTTATTAAGATACATACTTTTAGTTACGTATACCGAACTTGGGTAGACTGGGTGATTCAAAAAAATTTAACAAAACCCCACGGCAAATTCTCATTAGAATAAAAAAAATGCTAACATATATGTATCTTAAACGCTTCGTTAACGAGATACAGCATCCTGAAATTTGGATCACATAACATTATTTAGGATTAATTAAAATTATCTCCGCTTGTAGAACGTTTGAATTTACGTGGATTTACGTCTGTGGCTGCTAGAGGGCCAGAAATCGACGTTAAACTTTCGGTCCTCAATGGTAACCTCTCCGTGCGTCAGAAAAAAAGGGCCTGCGTGACGGAAAATAACCTAGGACTTCTAAGTTTGGCGTGCCAAAAACGATCCCGTGTCTGTAGTAGGCCGGAAAAAGTTTCGGCTTCCGCAACAGTTTTGTGTTAAAATCTCTTTCACGATTTCTCAAAATCTGGCCATGGGAACCGCTAGCGAACCCTTTTAGAAACAACTTTTCTCAGTAACGTTTGTCTCTCAATCATTTACCTTACAGTAAATTGAGTATCCCTGTAAATGAGGTGCATCTTTGCGACTTCTTGATTTGAAAACTCAACCAACAAAAACATAGTTTCGAGTAAAACAGGAAAATAGTGTTAGAAAGTCAATTAAAGTAATGACGTATTTTAATGCAAAAAATATTTTTTTGTAAGCTTTTTATTTGCCTGCAATATAAAAGAAAACTACAGGGTGGCGCAAAATTAGCGAACTGATTTAAAGCAATAGAAACAACTTTATATTTAAATCTTCAATTTATTTTAATAAAGGAATATTAACCCTGGTTCTTGTAGATTTTTTTAACCTACATATTTACGAAAAATTAGATCAAGCAAGTGACCTCCATTTGCTGCCTCGTAAAGTTGCGATCTTTTCGGAGCGTTTTCCATAACAATGGTTAACACCTCTGCAGTTAGCGTCTCAATATCTGCCCGAATATTGGTTTTTAATTGTTGGATGGTCCTTGGCTTATTAATGTAGACCCTCTCTTCTAGATAGCCGCATAGAAAATAGTCTGGGGCCGTTAAATCTCGTGAACGATAAGGCCAATTAATCGCAGAATTTCTCGAAATTAAACATTCTCCAAAAATCTCTCTTAAAAGTTTCATACTGACCCGAGTGGTGTGAGCAGTGGCTCCGAGTTGTTGGAACCACATATCCTGATTGTTGTCAAGCGCAGATCGTAAACAATTCTGAACCATATGGCGGTATCACTCAGCAGTTATGGTTTCGGCGTGGCCATTCACATCCTCAAAAAAATAAGGCCCAATAATCCTTTGGGAGGTAACACCACACTAGACTGTGCATTTAAGGGGATGTAATGCTCTTTCGCGAATAACTTTAGAATTTTCACTTCTCCATATTCGGCAGTTCTATTTATTTACAAATCTGTTCAGGTGGAAGTGAGCTTCATCGTTAATTATTATATGATATTAGGTAATCAGGTTTTGCATTATACTCATTTATATCTTTTTCGATTCTATCGTCGCCAGTAAGATTTAAACGAAATCGATTATCTGATCTGCAGAAGGAATTGGTGTAGGTAGCGTTTAATATTTTTAAGTTTATCTTCTGGTATCGGTTTTCAGTTGGGCCAAAATCGTTGGGCCAAAATCGTTGGGCCAAAGTGGCTCTAAATATTTAGAAAATGTTGTGTTCTTTTTCTACGACTGCTTTGCCCTTCCCTTCTTAATACTTCTTAATACTCTTTATACTCAACAGATCCTTCATAAGTTTTTTTTTCAAAATTTTTATGTCCTTTATTTTTCATCACAGCTTAGTTTTCTGTTTATTTCTTTCCCCAACGTTAATGAGACGTCAATATACTTATCAGGAGCAAAAGAATTTGATTGCCTCTTAAATGCGCATTTCCAAAATCACTATCGTTAAGCAACAGACTGTGTCCTAAAAACACGGATATTGTTCATTTTCTATACATTTTTAATAATAAAAATATAATAATTGTATTTCGTACGATCCGTTAATCCTGTTAACCAACAGAAAACTGACTCTCAACATGTAAAATGAAATATATGCAACAAAAGGATGTAAGTGATTTTGGGTCGATTAAATTCAAAAAGTAATATTCTGCAATATAATACCAGCTAAATTTTGCAGTTGATTAATTCGTCCGATAGATACTTATCGTTTTTCCTAACATTATTTGAATTCAGAAAAACCTAATACAAATACCTATTTTATTTTATGGCCAAATGTCAGTTGAATGAGGAAATCCGAACAGCAGTTACAACCAAGGAAAAACTATGGAAAAAATATATACAAGACAGGACAGAAGAGAAGTACAGAAAACATAAGACACAAAGGGTTGTTCCCAGTGATGCGATCAGGAAGAAAGATAATACTACTGCACCTATTAAATTTAGCAAGGAGACTAAAAACCGTATATAAAAAGTCGGAAGAAGCACACCACTATTTAAAAAGGGCTATTTTAAGATTTGCAAGAACTACAGAGGAATATCCCTCCTAAGTACAACGGCAAAGGTATACCAAAGAATCCTAAAAAAGCGACTTAGAAAGAAAATAAAAGACCAAATGCCAGAAGCACAGTGTAGATTTAGACCTAATAGTACCACGCACAGGACCAGGAAGTAAAATACCTGAGGAAAGTTTAAGGTGTAACAAGAATAGACCGAATCCCCAATGAGGTGATCAGACGAAACTGCAAACCAATAAACAAAAAAATATAAAGTAATTAGCCACGATAGTTTGGGCACGTAGAAAAAATGGAAAAAATAGACTCCCGAAGCTAACATAGAAATCTAAACCATACCGAAAGAGGTCATGAGAAGACCACAATTATTAAAATAGAAACACGTTCCTCAACACCAAGGGAATAAATCGGACTGAAGCTACAAGAAGAGCGTTAAATATACATGCGTGGAGGGAACTATTCAACAAGTAAACTCGACATGAAAGGTATAAGGGTCACCGATTAAAAAGAAGAAAATGTCAGTTGGTTCCTTATTGAATAACTAAACCCAATTTTCAGTGAATGAGTTTATAGATTGTAAATTGTGAAGGGGTCGTTTGGCTATTAGCAGAATCACTTCGACTTAAAAAGATCTTTTGTGAATGAACTCTACAATTCATGCCCCCAAAATACTTAAACTCGTAACAAAGTTTATAATTTTCTTGAGGGCCATTCCTCCTACTTCGGTAAGTGAAAGTGTAGCCTTTCCGAGGAATTTAAGCCTCAGGCGAGCTGCTGCAACAAATTTGCATAATATATGTGCCGTAGTTTCATTTGCAACTTCACAAAATCTGCACTTTTCAGTGTCGGCTTTGCCCATCTTTTTGAGGTAATACGAGGGAAGGGGAAAAAATTCTGCCGTTCTGAAACTAATGCTTTAATTGTGAAATTTTAAATACATGTTAGGACTTCTCTATGTAGTCGCCTGACAAATCAACGCACGTGGCCCATCGATGTTTCAACTTCATAATGCCCTCCTTATAGAACTCTGAAGTTTGACCCTCTAACCACGAAGTCACTGCAGTTTTTAAGCTGTCATCATCTCGGAAATGCGTTCCACGAAGGTGAGCTTTCAATTTTCCGAACAAGAAGATATCAGGGGGTGCGAGGTCCAGCGAATAAGCTGGGTGTGGAAGTTCTTCGAAGCCCATTTCCTTCACTTTTGATGTCGCTGCAGCACATTTATGAAATGACGCATTATCGTGCAGCAAGAGGACTCCTTTTCGCAATAGTCCGCGGCGTTTGATTTTGATTTCATCCCGTAATTTAGTCAGAAAGTTGCAGTAATATGCCCCATTGATGGTACGACCACTGTCAAGAAAGTCGATAAGCAAGACGCCGCGAAAATCCCAGAAAACTGAGAGCATCACTTTGCCTGCTGAAGGTTTCACCCTGAACTTCTTTGGAGGAGGAGAGTTGGGATGTCGCCACTCCATACTGGCTTGTTTGGTGACAGGGTCATAGTGATGGGCCCAACTTTCATCCATAGTGACAATTCGGTCAAAAAAATTGTCAGAATCTGCATTGACACGTTCCAAAAGCTCGCTACAAATGTTCATATGCAAAATGTCATGCAATATCGATCTAACCGATTTCTCGTCAATCTTCACAGTCTTGGTTATCGTTTTAACGGTAATTCGCCTATCTTCCAAAACTAACTTCCCCACTTTGGTAACCATTTCAGGGTTCTGTGCCGTTGCAGGTCTTCCACTTCTTACATCATCTTCTGGGCTCTCTCTGCCATGCTTAAATTCATTTGCCCATCAACGGACAGTGGATTCTGACGGCGAATCATCCTTGTAAACTGCTTTTAACCTTTGAGTGATTTCAGTAAAATGAACACCCTCCCTAGTCAAAAATTTAATCACTGCCCGGTGTTCAATTTTCTCCATTTCTAATATCTACTGCAACACACTTTATTGAATCTACTATAAAATCCGAAGTTTTGTTTGAATCTGGACGAAACTTTCAACACTGACAGACAACAACATACAAAATGACAGATATCAAAATTTTGTTTCTCAAGGCACACTAAGACAAGAACGGCAAAATTGCTTCCCCTTCCCTCGTACTTTAGAGGGCAGTTGCCAGCAAGAAGACCTGTTATTAGTCTTTTCAAGTTGAAAGCTGTTCTGCCCTCTTCGGCGAGTAGTAAATAAATCTCTTCGCTTCTTCGGTTTTGGCCAGGGGTATTCCTCCAGGACTCTTTTAGCTGGTTTTCCCATTTCCAACCTCCTCCGCCACGTGGATTTTGGTTATTCCATAAAACGGGTCTTGTCCGGTAAATGGTGCCTCTGCTCCTTACTTTGCAAGGGCGTCAGCAATTTCCTTCCATTCAAATCCTTCATACCCCGACACCCACATTAAAATTAATGTGTTGTTGCTGAAGGGCCTTTTTGTAGTCCCAGGCTATTTTAGACCCAAAAATATAAAATTTCATAGCTTTTAAAGAAGCCTGACTATCCGAAAGAATTAGTTCTTCGCACGCGTTTGTTAATACACTCTTGAGGACATATGTAGGTCTAAAAATAGTTGGGGTGCTTCCTAAGAATTTCGGTATCCTACGTTTAGGCCCTGATATGCCTATACCAACCCCTTCGTAATGAGCTTACTGTCAAATTTATTTATGAGTAATAATTAAACGTAAACTACCAAGCAAACAAATTTTTAGATTCAATAACAGCTGTTACCCTGCATTATCTTTAAAATGCTGTATCTCCTTAACGAAGCATTTTACGCCATGTGTTTGTTGGCATTTTTCTCTAACTAGAACAGGGTTTTATCAAAATGTTTCTGAATTACCCTGTGAACAATTAATTTATTTATTTTCACATTATCAGAACACAGCCTTACATCTAGCAACGATGGAAAATAAACCAACAGCTATTGCTTTACTGCTTTCGATGAGCTGTAAATTGCTTTACAATAAATTAGAGATGAGTGCTGTTGATTATGCAATCCACTACAAATATCCTGAAGCTGCATTAGCTATGGTTACTCACGAAGAAAGGTACGTAAAAGCAATTTAACAATAACAAACCATTCTTAAATACTTCTATTAATAAACCGTTCCTGAATGTTCATACTGCAGCCTCCTTTTATCGAGTCGACAGTCATGACTAAGGGCTTGTTGGACCACTTGATTAATTTTTAAACTCAACTGCAGGTTACCATAGAAATGCAATGGTATCCCAGGAAAACTGGTAGATTAACTACAGTATTTTTCATATAGCATTTGGGTTGTGACGTCAACTTGCCCCGCCCAAAAACTGTATGACACGCGTTCGTGCGCAGTAGGTAATGAAAACCTAGTTTAGAAAGAGATGAAGTACCTATAGTTGGATTGTGAATTTATAAACAGCGTGTTGATGTCACAGCCCAAATCCTAGGTGAAATAGACTATAGACTTTAAACCTAAAGTTAATAATATAATTCAAACGGCTCTAAAGTTTTAATTTCAGTATTTATATCTTCTAATTTTTTTCTTTGCGAAATACACTCAGGTTAACCAATGCCCAATGGTGCACTGAAACTAAACCTTTACAGTTAAGCATTTAACCAATCTTTAAGTAATTTAGGCAAAATTACAACCCTAAGCCTTCAAGAGAGTCCGACTGTTGACTCAGTAAAAGCCGGCTAATATAAAATTCTTACACTCTCAGGTCCTTTCGCACTAAACTTACTAAGATTTTTACGTAACATTTAAACTAAAAAATATAGGAAGAACATTCAAAAATGTTTCTGGTTTAAACCATGCTTAAAATAAGAACAGGCAATGTAATGACTTTCAGTTAACTAATCACCTATTTAAAATACTTGCAGGGCTGATGAAATTATGTTATTGAAATCTGACAAACATCCTTGCGTTACTCTTGCACTCATCGCATCCATGCCTCGTGTTTTCGAAGCAGTTCAAGACAAATGTATTACTAAAGCCAACTGCAAAAAGGATTCAAAATCTTTTTATGTAATAAAAAACTGTACATACATGTTCCTGAATTCTTTACTAATAAATTAAATTGTAGATTAAATACAGTTTCACCTGTTTGCAATGCCCACAGTTTTATGCTAACATGGATGGAAAAACCGGGGAAGCACTCAGTATATCCCGACCGATTCCACTACCAGCATTAAATGTAACCAAAATTATCATTAAAAAATAAAGGAGAATTAACAAAAATTTCTCTAGGCAATGGTTTCGCACGGAAGAGTAGAACTACTGGCCCACCCTTTAAGCCAAAAGTACTTACAAATGAAATGGAATTCTTACGGCAAATATTTCCACCTGGCAAATTTACTCTTCTACAGTATTTTTCTGGGTTTCGTAACTTGCTTTTCTTCAAAACTAATGAAACACGAACATCCTACCGTTGATATATATCGTCACTTTTATGGTGGAAATAATCATCATCCTCATTCGTCTTGGAAAGATAAACACAATCAAACTCTTGAGGTACAAGTTAGTCCTAAAATATCTTAGGCTGAGCTTCTTTTTATGCTTAAATACTAAAATACTAGGCCTAAAGCAATAATCTAAGCTCGCTTTAGCTTCTACCTAAGTTTGAAATAGCCTTAAATTTCCAAGTCTCAGGCGGGATTTGGACAAACATACCTTGAATTGCAAAATGAAATATTTAATTGGCTTTACTAAATACTAAATATAAAACTGCCCACAACACCTTAGGTCTAATAACTAAACAATTTTTTTTCAGGAGTACTTAGCAGACAGCAAGGCAAACATATTAAAAGTAACAATTTGTCCGTTGATGTACATGAGCGCAATGGGAATAGTGATCTACATAGGAATAAATTCAGTCCGGGAATTCATCCAAATATACCAACAGAAATTCCTATACTTTATGGATCCCATCAATTTGGTATCATGGTTGCTTTATGTTTCCGCTTCGATTATGGTTTTCCCTGTATTTGGAGGAACTATAACGGAATTGCAATTTTCTTTCGCTTCATTAGCAGTTTTCCTGAGCTGGTTGAATTTACTACTTTTACTCCAGAGATTCGATCAAGTTGGAATTTATGTGGTTATGTTTTTAGAAATTTTACAGACTTTGATTAAAGTACTTTTGGTGTTTTCGATTCTCATCATTGCTTTTGGTTTGGCGTTTTATATCCTTTTGTCGAGGGTGAGTACATCGTATAAATTTAGATAGCAAAGAAGTTACGTGAAATTTACTGTCTTTCATGTTACCATCATACAAGACATACTATAAATCACTAAACTCCTGTAGTTGTACAATATTTTTTCCATTGTCTGTATAAATTGTCCTTAAATATTTAACTAAATCAAGTGCTTCACTTACTTCTCGAGGGAAGTAAGTGAAATACTTGATTTAGGGCTGGTCTCTCAATCTTCTAATAAATGTATCCTCCTATTATTTTCTATGGCAACCTTTGTTAATACAATCGTTTCCATAGAAAATATTGCCAAATAGCTTATTAGGATTTTTATTAGGAGATTGAAAGACCGGCCCTTAGTAGAAAATTCGCACTTACTTCCCAACTGTTCGTACAGCCAATAAATTAATGGCAAAATCCTTCTATCTACTTCAAATATGACCAAATATAACACGATAAATACAAGAAAGATCGATTTAAGAATAGCTTACTTTCAGGGCGAACATCTTTCATTTAGAACGATACCGATGTCTTTAATGAGAACATTTTCAATGATGCTTGGAGAAATCGACTTCCTTGGTACTTACGTTGAGCCGTATTACTTTCAAAAAGACGACGGTCGATCTTTACCATTTCCACTTCCTGCGTTTTTTATGCTTGGAATTTTCATGGTGTTAATGCCAATTCTTTTAATGAATCTTCTCATTGGTTTGGCTGTAGGGGATATTGAATCGGTTAGAAGAAATGCGCAATTAAAGCGTTTGGCTATGCAGGTACAACTTTGTTGATTTCAGTACAAATTTTAATTTGTAAAAAACGTAGCAAAAAGAAAAAGATTTTTCAATTTTTTTCTGCAATTTGTAAAAATAATAGATTTCTAAAAATTGTAAATATAACAAAGTTATTTGTCACTTTTAGGTGGTGCTTCATACAGAACTCGAACGAAAATTACCAAAAATAATAATGGAAAAAATAGACAAAATCGAATTAATTGACTATCCGAACAATACCAAATGTAAACTTGGATTTGTTGATTCCATAATTCGTAGATGGTTTGGCAACCCTTTCTCTGATGATGGTAAGAATTCTTTTACATTCAAAATGTTATTCCTAAATCGATGTTGATGCATGTAGCTGTATAAAACTCTGCATAATATTCTTATACAATATTAACATTTATTCTATCGGCTTTGTAGATAAATCCAGCAATTTGTTGCTGCTATTACTATTACTGTACAGTGCATATAAGATGTTTTAAATAGTGATTTTGATTGTAATTGCAGTTCTAGATAATATTTTTAATATGGTCTACCTTAACCTAATCCTAACTGACAGGAATCATATCTCAGCGTCTCGTGGAAATTTTCCACGCCACCGACGAGATTCGAACCCTGTGCGTTTAAGGTTTACGGTTACGAAATAGACTCTCAATCCGCCAATAATTAAAATAACTGCTCAGCTTATCGTGTTTGGAATAATGAATTAAGATATTTTTATTTTGGAATATTAAATTTTATTAATTTTGTAAAAAATTTCGTCCTAGTATTTCTTTAATTAATTGAGTTGTATTCTTCAATTCCTCACAGTAAAGGATTTATCTTAATGTCAATTATGAAAGTAAAATATAAAAACATGTGGAAGAATTAAATTAAATTAAAAGATAGATATTTAATACGAAAAGCATTTTATATGAAGCCCTACTGTAAGGAGCTTCTTTGTAGCATGTTTTGTTTACAGGATCGGGCAAAAATCAACAATGCTCTAGCAAGACAAGAGGCAAAGGTACTGGTAGGAGCATGAATACTTTTAGCGATGTTCTGAAAATTTTGTGTTGTGCTTTCCATGTTTTCTTTTTCGTGTAAGTCTATTTTAGGAATCCTCATCTTTATTTTGAAATAACTGTAATTATTTAAATGTTATAGTTGTGTTCGGTAAGTTTTATTAACAAAGTTAGAAGATGTCCCTAGCCAAATATTATTTATTGGATTATCACCAAGTGAAAGTTATCCAAGTTAAAAGCGAAATATTTTATAATTCATGTATAATTAAATTAAAAATCTACAAAAAAACTGCCTGCTTTGTTTTATTTTATAATGTCAATTAAACAAAGAGAAAATTCTGGGCTTTTAATCGCAAGTAAATTTGGCAAGGGAGGTTTTCTCGCAATTTTATAACCGTCCTAAACACGTGTGGCTTATAATGTAGTAAAAAAGGCAGTGCATGCACGACTGCTTTAAAAAATAGTTTTAAATAAACACAGCAAAGCCTAAGATTGAAAAAACTTTAGGAAGCTCTGGGTTTTTATTGGGTAAAAGGTTTGCCTCGTAATAAACAGTACTTAAGTTCGAGCCCCTATTTAGAAGCATAGATTTTTAAAACATGAGTCAGTCCCAATTAATACACCTCGGATTTATTGCGAGAAAATTTTTTAACCCAAGGTAAACCGTTGAAAAGCATTTAATTTCAATTTAACGGAGCATTAAAGTTGGACTTTTATGATTACTACCCCTAATAATATTGTTTCCTTTAGGATTGGATATGATGATAGAAAGCAACGAGGATTATCTGGCCTCTGAGCTAGACAAGACAAAAAGAAAATTACGGGATATATCCGTCATGTTGGATTCTCAACATCAACTTTTGAGACTTATCATCCAGGTAATTAACATTTATCTTTAACCCTGAGTTATTTAGTTGGTAGACAAAGATAAATGCAGGGATAGATGAAAAACAGATAGAGAAATAAAAAGGGAGGGAAAGAGATAGAAAGTGAGAAGAAAGGGAAAATTGATTTAAAAAAATAATTCTGCTTTCAGAAAATGGAAATAAAAACAGAAGCAGATGATGTAGATGAAGGTGTATCCCCAAACGACCTGAAGCCCCTTATGACTGCTTCAAGCAAGTGGACTTCACCAAAAATTCGTAAAAAGCTAAGATCGGCTTTAAGCTTTACTAAATCTACCCAACAGTAAATTCGTTGTATTGCTTTAACTGATAGAAATATTCAAAGAATCCGCAGATGAGGAAATGTTAAGTAACTAACAAGTAGTTAGGAACGGTTTTTTAATAAAATCTGTAAATACTATTGTCAGTCGAATAATTTAGCATATGAAGGCGTAATGGTAGTGCTGATAACTGACAAAGTTTCCATGATAACGTTTTCTAAACCCAAAAGTTCATATGCTAAATTACTTAATAAGACCAACTTCACTATGAGTTATTTGAGTATTTTTATGCTTGAACGATTGACTAATGCGGAAAATTTGAGTCTATTTTAAATATATTTTTAGACGCGTTTTTAGAAATATTTTAGATATTCTAACTATAAGTGAATGTTGAATGTTTATATGTAAACTGCACTTATGTTTTATCGTAAACTATAACCTATGATGATAAGGCAGAAATATTTTTCAACACTGCTACGCAAAGAAATTTATTGAGGGACAAAGAAGTTTGAATCAATGTTATAAGTAGGTACTCAAATATTTATTAATGTCTAATTATAAATAAAATTTTAAATGGCATCAACCACAAGTTCTTGTTATTAGTGTCACGAAAGTATTATTCCTCTTTAATAAACCTAATTTTTTTGTAAATTCCTATCACTAGCTGCCTCTTACTACTTTCATAATATTTACTATGATTTACTTAATTATACCAAAAAATCATACCTTTGAGAAACACATTACAAGCCGAATTAGTCAATACAAAAGACGAAAAGCCCAAGGCAAATTTTTATAAATTCAAAACTATCCTAGTGAACTACAGAGAAGAACAGTCGAAAACTAAAATAAAAGATAAAAAACAAATCCCTTTTTGAAGTGCTTTGAACCTCAAAAACTTGTATATTATTGTTAGAGTATTGAAAAAACTTTTCTGGGCGATCGATTTTGCATGTCCGATAACCTAAAAGTTGAATTTGAGGTATGTCACGTGACCACTGGTATGGCGGCAAATTTGAAGAAATCACTGTGAAGTCGCAAAAAGTGGGGTTAGATGACAAGATATCGAAGAAAATTATTTGAAAAAGTTGCTTAGAACTTAATCTAGGCCCGTATTATACAAAAATTCAAGCATCTATTAGGGTGGCGCATTAAAAATGTCGTTTTTTATAGAGTTCTGTTTTGCTCTTTTACTCACGTTTTAAAAACATTAAATGTGCTATTGTTATACACCATACGAAAAGTATGAACTTTTGATAATTTTGCGTCATTATTGGAAACAAAACGTTTCCGCAACCGCCACAGTTAAAAAAATATGTGAAGTGGAAGAGGAGGGAGTAATGAACATGCGCTCGGCACAACGTTGGTTCAAAAAATTTAATGAAGGAGATAGAAATCTCAAGATGAAACAAGGTTCTGGTCGGCTTAATTTGTTGAGTAACAATGAACTGCGAGATGCTGTTGAAGTTAATCCATCTACAAGTACTCGTAAGTTGTCAGCAGAACTTGGTCATTCCAAAGAAACCATTCGGCGTCAATTAGGTACATCAAATTGGAAAGGCCAATAGACGCTGCAAAGAAGTTCCACATGAATTGACACCAGCAATAGCAGAAAGACGAGTTGAGGTCTGCAATCGGCTGCTTTCAAATCCTTGGGACGAACGTTTTTGTAAACGGATCGTTACTTGCGACGAAAAATGGATATACACTGCTCAAAATCGTACAGGGATATTTTACATAATTAAAAGTATTCAGATTATTTTCTATTTTTAAATATATTTATTAGCCTAATTAGATTATTTACAATATGATTTAACTAAAATGGTACAAAAATCAAAAAGAGAGACTTGAAAAATCAGTTAGACTTAAGTATTTAATTATAAATTATGTTAACAAAGAAACAGCCTACAATCTAAGATGATTAAATGGAAAAGAAATCCTATAAACGGTAGCTAATAAATTTTCTAGTAACTAGTATGACCTCCACCATTATTTAACACCGCCCTAATACGGGTAGGCATGCTTAAAATTAAATGGTCAATGTCTTCTTGTGGTATTGCTCTCCACTCTCTTTGAAGAACTGTGAAAAGGTCTCGGTGATTATTAATATGGTCATTTGCATTTGTCACCCTTCTCTGCAACATATCCCATGCATGTTCCAAGGGATTCATATCCGGAGACTGAGGAGCCCATGGTAACAATGAAATTTGCTGTTGATCTAACTCATTCATTACAATTAGGGCCATATGTGGACGTGCATTATCCTGCATCAAAATAAAATTTTCACCCACCGCAGCTGCATATGACACTACGACAGGTAAAATGACCTGTTCAATGTAAATTTGACTTGTCATATTGCCTTGGATCAAAACGAGATCCGTTTTTCCTCCAATGCTTATGCCAGCCCACACCATGATTGTACCACCTCTAAAAGAATGGACTTCCTGGAATGTATTCAAGCGATTTAAGCAGCCTGGCTGCTTCCATACTCGGATTCTTCTTGAATCGCTGTAAATACCATATCTGGATTCATCGGTGAACATTACATATGACCATTGCTCATTTGTAAAATGTTGGTGTTCTTGTGCCCATAAAAGGCGCTCTCTGCGATTCCCTACCGTTAGAGGTGGGACTCTAATGGGTCGCCTGGATCTTAACTGTACCTCGTGTAACCTATTGCGTACAGTTTGATCGCTAACCAGTACGCCATGTATCCGATTCAACAGATTTTGAAGTTGGCGAGCAGTACAGGTTGGATTTCGTCGAGCACTAAGTTGGATGTAACGGTCTTGCACTGCGCTCGTAATCCGTGCGTTGCCATGATGTTGGTTACGTACATCACCAGTTTCCCTATAACGCCACCATAACCGACTTACGACACTTTGTCCAACTTCAAATTTGGCTGCAACTTCAGTTTGACGTCGCCCAGCTTGTAACATACCAATGGCACGTAACATTAGTTCTCGTGATAAATGACGCCTTTCCATTGGTAAGAAAACTTAAATTTACACACAGAATTTAAATCTGTAAAACAATGATGCAAAAACTAACGTTTTTCTACAGTTAAATGAAAAACATAAGACGCGTTATTATAACAAATATTAAACAAATGAAGAAAACAAAAGAACATCGTGTCATTGGTAAAAATGTAATATGAGAATAGCTTATACGTATTATTTTTCTAACAAATATTTGAATATAATTTATAGTTTTCATTTTACATTTAATTATTAAAATATCCCTGTACGATTTTGAGCAGTGTACATATTTTAATAATCCTAACAAAGAAAATCAATGGATTACCATCGGACAACCTGCGTTACCTGTTCCAAAATTAGAGCGGTTTCAGACAAAGGTCATGTTGTGTGTATGGTGGAATTTTCAAGGCGTTATTCACTTTGAGTTGGTTTCTGATGGAAGAACCATTGACGCCAACCTTCAGATTATAGTCGACAGTTGGACAAGAAGCATGATGCTCTACGTCGGCGCGGCGTTACCTTGGATTGGTAAATGGGGTGCGCGCAATTCTACAGCAAGAGAACGCCAGACCCCATACTGCTATTGAAACTCGGCAGAAAATTAGGGAGTAGGGAGTTGGATTTAGAGCTTCTGCCTCATACAGCTTATAGTCCAGACTTTGCACCTTCAGATTACCACTTATTCCGATCGATGGCACACTTCCTGCGTGGAAGAAATTTCACAAGAGTTGAAGAAGTTGAAGCTGCATACCGAGAATTCTTTACCTCGAAAAATACCAAATATTTAGATACTTGTATCGCCCCCTAGTAGATATACAATGTACAAGACGCTGCATGTAACAAGGGCCGCTGAATTAATATTACATACATATAAGGCCTGCCCACTTTATTTAACCAAGACGCAATTACAAAGGACGATGGCGCCATTTGCGGTGAACTATACATTTTTTAAGGGAGAAATGTATAGTTCACCTCAAATGGCGCCATCGTCCTTTCAAATTGCGTCTTGGCTAAATAAAGTGGGCAGGCCTTATATGTAATATTAATTCAGCGGGCCTTGGTATGTAATAAACTAGTTTTCACGCGAACCACCGAACAGTGCGTATTATTTAATAGGTTATGGGAACAGACGCAAACACGTGGAACTCGTAAAATTGTGTTAAGAAAACGTAGTTAGTGCATAGTGCTGAAAAGTTTCATAATATGGCATCGAATAATTACATAGTTAATGTGCCGAAACTACGAAGCCGCGAGAATTACGCAGAATGGTCTTTTGCGGTTGAAAACTTCCTCGTCCTCGAAGGCTTGTTTGAAGTGCATCACTGAAGTGATTGAAGATCAAGATGCGAAAGCAAGGGCAAAAATTATACTAACAATAGACTCCTCGTTGTATGTACACATAAAAGAGGTAAAAAATGAATGCGATTCAATGACAAATTATGTAAATCAAATCGTGGACATAGGACAGAAACTAAATAGCACGGATTTAGAAATTAGCGATGAACTTTTGGCGTCCATTATGTTAGCCGGTTTGACAGAAAAATATCAACCTATGGTGATGGCGCTAGAAAATGGTGGACAAGAAATTTCTACAGATTCCATCAAGATGAAGTTGCTTGATATGGATAGTGAAACCAAGACACTGGGATGGCGCTAGTAGTCGCTCGATCTAAAGATCGGTACAAGAAGGCGGTGAAAAAACCAGTTGACAGCTGGGATAAAAACAAAACTGTAAACAATGCAAACTTCGATAAAAGTGTAATAACTTGTTGGTATTCTAACGAAAAAGGACATTTTCGAAGTCAGTGCCCTAAATTAAAACAATCAAGAGGTGATAAAAATGTGGATAAACAACAAAAAAATAAAAATTTATTTAATGTTATGTTTTCAAGTGGAAATTTTAGCCGTCAAGATTGGTACATTAGCTGCGTTCGTTTATTTGTTCTAAGAACGGAACGAACAGAACCAGAATCTGAAACAAGGTCACGTGGTACGTTTAAGCCCCAACTATTTGTTCCGGGCGAAAAGAGTAAACTCCAAATGTTCCGTTCCGTAATAAACGAACGCAGAAATTGACTCAGGGGCAAGTTGCCATTTTATCGCAAATGAAGATTGGGTAAAAAATAAAGATCATTCCAATTTATCAGAAATAATGGTGGCTAATAAAGAGAAACTTACTGTTAAATGCGTATGTGATGTGGAACTAAAAACATTAGTGGGTACTGAGTGTTTAAACAGTGCCGGATCTAGGGCAGGGCCATAGGGGCACCTGCCCAGGGCGCAAACTCACAGGGGGCGCAAATTCAGACTCTTTCCTCTACTACTAAAAGACTCAAACTAAGCACAAAGTAAAGGTTTCGAGTTTACCGGCGTGCTTTGCTGACATTGCGGTTCGTTTTGGTGGACATTTCACATTTAGTGAATTAATGGCGCTACTGCGCACTGATACTCTTCTTCTTCTTCCTCTTTGATTAGGCCATTGACCTGTTTTTTTTTCTGGTTGGCCTGGTTCCTGTGACGATGACGTCCAACAGTCTCGCCAACGTTTCGGTGGTCTTCCTTGTTGTCTCCTTCCATGTGGTATTTGAGTCATGCACACCTTTGCTGATCGATAATTTTCCATCCGTTCTACATGTTCTCGCCATAGTCTTCTTCGGTTTCGTCCCCATCTTACTATATCTTCTGTGTTGCATGTTTCCCGAATTTCAGTGTTTCTGATCCTATCGTGTAGAGTTTTCCCCGCTATTGCTCTGAGAATTCTCATTTCGTTGGTACGTGCCAGTTGTTTAGTTTTTTGCGTGTCGGCTCTAGTTTCGATGGCGTACGTCATGATAGGCCTTATGCTTGTTTTGTATATTTTGATTTTTCCTTCTACGTAGGCTGCCTTGGTGGTTTGTTTCGCTACTTCCCCATAGAGATCGCCGTGACTTGAAATCTCTACCCCAGATAGGTGACCTTCATCACTTGCTCTATTGGTTTGACGTTTAAAGTTAATTTGCATCGAATAGGTTCTTTGGCTATTGTGAGCGATTTTGTTTTCTCTATATTTATTTACATATTGTAGTTTTGTGCACTTAAGTGAAATTTGTATACTTAACATTCTCTGAAGGCCATCCTCTGCTTCTGCCATAATTACGGCGTCGTCAGCATATCCCACGATCTTAATTGCGTGCTTGCCCATTCGGTATCCACTTCCTATGTTTTTTATTTCTTCAATTATTTTGTCCATTACAAGGTTAAAAAGCATAGGGCTGAGGCTGTCCCCTTGTTTGATGCCTTTTGTTATTGGTAGGTCTTTTGTAAGTTCTTTGTCCACCCTTATTTTTGTTGTGTTCCCTGTGTTGAGTTTTTCTATTAAGTATATTCACGACTTTAATTGGCACTTCTTTGGTTTTTAATATGTTTATCACGCCGTGGTGTTGAACTTGGTCAAAAGCCTTCGTCATATCTATAAAACACATAAACGCCGGTACGTTGAATTCAAGGGCTTTTTCTTTTACTTGCCGGACTATAAATACCGCGTCGGTTGTTGATCTGTTGTTTCTGAAGCCTTGTTGTTCTTCACTTATTGTAATGCGTTCGCTTAATTCTTCTCTTATGATGTTTGTAAATAGTTTTGATACTGAGCTTAGTAGCGCGATTCCCCTGTAATTTTGGGGGTATTTTTTGTTGCCTTTTTTGTAAATAGGTATTGTAATACCTTCTTTCCAGTCTTTTATGACTGTATTGCTGGTTATGATGTTTCCGAACAGACTGGTGATTTCACTTATTAGGTGGTCTCCTCCATATTTGATTAACTCATTGTTGATATTGTCCTGGTTAGGCGATTTTCTATTTTTCATTTTTGTCACAGCTTTTTCCACCTGCTCTTTACTTATTGTTATGTCTTCTTATTGGGTTAGACTTTCCTCTTCGTCTTGCTGTTCCTCACTATCTTTGCTTACGCCGTCGTTATATAAATTGTAAAAGTATTTAACCCATTCTTCTTTACTTATTGCATTGATATCTCTCTGTATTCGTTGATGTTTCTTTTTCGGCTTCTTAGAAGTTTCCAGATCTTTTTTTGTGCGCCATATAGGTCACTTTCCATGTCTTGAGTAAAACGTTGCCAGTGCTCCTTTTTAATATCTCTTATTCTTGCATTCACACGGTTCCTTGTTTCTATATATTCTTCTCTGTAGCTATCTTGTATATTATTTCTGTGTCGGATGTAGGCTTGTCGTTTTTACTCAGCTAATTCTTTTACTTCGTTTGTAAACAAAGGTTTGACATTATGTATTGCGTGTATGTTTAATTTTCTTTGCCCAAGGCTTCTGTCGCTGCGGCGTTTATGTTATTTTTTATTTTTTGCCAGGCCTGGTCAACATTATCTGTTGCTGTCTTTGAATTTATTTGTATTTTTTGTGTTAGTGGGCTTTTATATAAATGTTTAGTACTTATATCCCCTAGTGATTCTATATTTAATTTTTGGATATACAGTGACCGACAAAAAGTTTGCAACATATGGGAAAATTTTTGATTATTGGAGTATCGAAAAAACTTTTCTGGGGGGTCGGTTCTGCATGTCCGGTAACCAAAAATCGAATTTGAGATATGTCACGTGACTACTGGTATGGCGGCAAATTTAAAAAAATCACCGTGAAGTCGCAAGAAGTTGGGTTAGATGACAAAATATCGAAGAAAATTATTTGAAAAAGTTGCTTAGAATTGAATTTTAGTGCCTAATATGTGCCATATGCAAAATTTCAAGCACTTATTTAAAAAAGTTGAAAATCGCAATTTCTCTTAAATATTTTTTTATTTCTTTACAAATACCCAATCTTTTCCTTTTAAATAGCTTGATGCTTGATTGAAGTTAAACCTATGAATCTGGATAACAGTGAAAGAACTTTCTCGTTTGTTCCATAATTGACAGGCCTAAATCTAAAAAATAGGTTTTTACTAGGACGCTCGCTGTTGCAATGGTTTGTATCTAACAGCTGTATAAAACTTTTACGAATATTTTTATGCTAGAACACATATAAAAGCTCAATTTTCTTGATTATGGTTAAAGTTCATCAATTTATAAAACAAAGAAGAATAAAATAGCCAATAAACTAAAAACTAAGTACATTTTCTATGTAATTTTTCTTGTTCTTTTTCTTTCTGTAATATTTCAGGGAGGTTTATTCACAGTTAGCGGTGAAACTTGATTATTACCGAGAAAAAAGGTCTTTTCTAAGTGCTCCAGCATAAAAATATTTCTAAAATTTTGAAACAACTTTCAGATTCAAACCATTGCAACAGTGAGCGTCCTAGCGAAACCTGTTTTTTAGATTTAGGTCCGTCAATTATGGAAAAATAGAGAAAGTTCTTCCTCTGTTATCTAAGTACATAGGTTTCACTTCAATCAAGCTATTTAAAAGGAAAAAATTGGGTATTTGTAAAGAAATAAAAAAATATTCAAGAAAAATTGCGATTTTCAACTTTTTTAAATAAATGCTTGAAATATTGCATATGGCCCTAAAATTCAATTCTAAGCAACTTTTTCAAATAATTTTCTTCAATATTTTGTCATCTAACCCGACTTCTTGCGACTTCACGGTGATTGTTTTAACTTTGCCGCCATACCAGTGGTCACGTGACATATCTCAAATTCGATTTTTAGGTTACCGGACATGCAGAACCGATCCCCCAGAAAAGTTTTTTCGATACTCTAATAATAAAATTTTTTGGATAAGAAATAATTAAGATCTGGGATGACGGGGGGCGCAAGGAATCAAGTTTGCCCAGGGCGCAAAATTGCCTAGATACGGCACTGTAGTTTAAACATAACTGTAAGAAATATTATGTGCGTTCCAGGACTAAGAACGAACTTATTGTCTGTGAGCCAAATTATTGATAGTGGGAACTTGGTAAAATTTAAAAATGAAAAGTGTGAAATCTACAATGCAGAAAATAAACTGGTTTCAACAGCGGACCTGCAAGATGGTGTTTACAAATTAAATCTACCAGAAGAAAATTCACTACTAGTAGCACCTGCAGTGGCTTTAGCATCAGGAAGAACTTGGCATAGGAGATTGGGTCACATAAGTACAGCATACTTGAATAAAATGGTGAACGGGGCAGTTGAAGGAATAGAAGAATAGAATGTAAAGGACAAACGCAATTTGATTTAAAAAAATTGCGTTACATGTTGTGAAGGTAAGCAATCTAGATTACCATTTAAAAATGTTGGCAGGAGGGCTTCTTATTTATTAGAAGTTATTCATACTGACCTCTGTGGACCTACGCAGAAGCGATCACTTTTAGGATCCACGTATTTTTTGACTTTTAAAGATGATTATAGTCGAATGGGGTTCGTCTATTTTCTTAAAAGTAAAGGTGAGGTTTTCGAATACTTTAAGACGTTTAAATCTATGGTTGAAAAACAACAAAATGCTTCGATTAAGTATTTACGCTCAGACAATGGGAGTGAATTCTGTTCGAAAGAGTTTGAAAACTATTTAAAGTCACACGGCATCATACATCAGACTACTAACAGCTACACACCAGAGCAGAATGGTATGAAGGAAAGACTTAACAGAACTTTGGTCGAGAAAGCTAGATATATGTTGTACGATGCAAATCTTGGAACTGATTTTTGGGCTGAAGCTGTACATTGTGCCATGTACCTGTGGAATAGATCTGTGGCTTCAGGCATTAAAGAAACCCCATTTGAAGTTTGGTACAAAGTAAAACCCAACTTAAAACACCTAAGAATCTTCGGGAGCCGTGCTATGGTTCATGTGCCAAAAATTGTAAGACGGAAATGGGATAAAAAGTCTAAAGAAATGATATGTGTTGGATATGATGAGCAAACAAAAGGCTATCGTTTGTATGACCCTGAAAAATGCGAAGTTCAAGTCAGTAGAGATGTGATAATTATGGAAAGAATTAGTAAAAGAGATGAAGTCTCAAAAATTGTTTAAATCCTCATAGAAGATGAAAAATAAAATGAATTGTCAGATGAGCAAGTTTCAGTGGGGGCCGAAATTGCATCAGTTCTTGAGTCTGAAGCTGAAGAATCAGACAGCAGGCAGCAAGAGGACCCCGATTATATTTATGAAAAGAATGCTCCAGTTCCAGAAAATGTAAGGAAGTCTCAGAGAGAAAAAAGGCAGAAAGTGTATGATGATTTTGTGACATATATGATATCCCATAAAGTTCCTTATGAGTCCGATGATGATCCTATCACCATGGAAGAAGCTTTTTCAAGATCAGATGCTGAAATGTGGCATCAGGCTGTAAAAGAAGAACTAGACAGTTTCGAAGAAAACGACGCATGGGATCTAGTGGATCTACCCAGTGACTCATCAACAATAGTGCCATGCAAGTGAGTGTTCAAAAAGAAACACAATTACGAAGGTGAAGTTCGGTATCGTACGCGATTAGTGGCGAAAGGGTTCGTCCATAAACCCGGGTTAGATTACAACGAAACGTTTGCACCAGTTATAAGGTTTTCTAGTTTGAGATTACTATTTGCAATAGCTGTTAAATTAAAATTAGACATAAATCACTTAGACGTGAAGACTGCATTCTTAAATGGCCAGTTAAAAGAACGTTTGTATATGCAAGCACCTGAAGGTATGAAAACAAGCAAAGGTAAAGTTTTAAAATTAAAAAGGGCTATTTATTGACTAAAACAGTCTTCACGAGTTTGGAATGAGAAACTGTCTTATGTAATTTAGGATATAAAAAGTCACCACATGAACCATGTATATCTCGGTTATTATAACAGATGCGAGATCGGTTAAATTAGGGCAAAGTTGTGCATTTTTATGGTGATCAATTATCTGAAAGAAAATTTGATCTGTCATTTTTAGTTTTTGAATTATTGGAGAAAAATGGAAAATTGTGATTTTTGTTTTAATTTTTTTAAACGAAAACCAATAAAACTAGACATTTTTAACTAAGACATTGTGAAGGCACTTTTTTACAAGGAATCTGAATCTGTCATCCTGTTTTCCAAGGCATCCTATATGCAAGAGTTACAACACTTAATTTTTTTTTTCTTATGGGCGTCATATTTGATTTTTGCATTTTCGAATAGAGCTCTTTTTTCTGATTACGTCTATGTATCACATGATATGGTCAAGCTTTACATTTTGATTAGAATTTAAGAAAAATGTTTTTGCGAAGAATGCTTTGGAAACAACAACATCTACTTTTGTCTAACAAACAAATTTTTGACAATTCAATTAAATTTCACTATTCGGTTGCATTATTTTTAATTTTGTACCAATTTAAATACAAAAATTCTGCCTTATTCTGTTCTTAATTTAAAACTTAATTTTGTAGGTAAATTGGGAAGAAATGTGAACGTGCAACTCTAAATTTAATTGAATTGTCAAAAATTTGTTTGTTAGACAAAAGTAGATGTTGTTGTTTCCAAAGCATTCTTCGCAAAAACATTTTTCTTAAATTCTAATCAAAATGTAAAGCTTGACCATATCATGTGATACATAGTCGTAATCAGAAAAAAGAGCTCTACTCGAAAATGCAAAAATCAAATATGGCGCCCATAAGAAAAAAAAAATTAAGTGTTGTAACTCTTGCATCTAGGATGCCTTGGAAAACATGATGCCAGATTCAGATTCCTTGTAAAAAAGTGCCTTCACAATGTCTTAGTTAAAAATGTCTAGTTTTATTGGTTTTCGTTTAAAAAAATTAAAACAAAAATCACAATTTTCCATTTTTCTCCAATAATTCAAAAACTAAAAATGACAGATCAAATTTTCTTTCAGATAATTGATCACCATAAAAATGCGCAACTTTGCCCTAATTTAACCGATCTCGCATCTGTTATAATAACCGAGATCCCCATGCTTGAGGTCGAAAAACGGGCACCCTGTATATAAAGAGATCCTATGACTTTCATACAATAGTAGCATTGTTTGTTGATGATTTCTTTATTTTCTCAAACGATACAAAAGAAACTGTTTTTCTAAAGCGAGAATTAGCATGTAAATTCAAAATAAAGGAATGGGCAGGATTAAGGAATGCTTAGGAATGACTATTTCTTTTGATAAGGATAAAAATATTGTTTTAAATCAAAAAGAGTATATATCTAAATTGTTAAATAAATTTAACCTGAAAGACGCCAAACCTGTTTATACTCCTTTTTGAAACTAAAGTAGATTTTAAAAAGGTATTTTTAACAGAGAATAATAAAAATAAATACCCCTATCAGAATTTAATAGGAAGTCTCATGTACTTGTTGTTACCAAGGCCTGACATAAGTTACAGCCTAAGTTATTTGAGTCAGTTTAATAACAATTATGATAAAAACCATTGAAAATGTGCCAAACGCGTTCTTAGATATTTGGGGAGTACTGCTGATTATTCCATTAAATATTCCGAAAATGAACATGGGTTACAAGGCTTTGTTGATTCTGATTGGGGGAGTGACAGTGTGGATAGGAAATCCTATACAGGTTTTTTCTTTCGACTATCTAGTGGTCATGTTTCTTGGGAGAGTCGAAGGCAGAAAACTGTTGCCCTGTCCAGCACAGAGGCTGAGTACATGGCATTCCAAAAAATGTATAAATATACAGGGTGTTCCATTTAAAATAACAAAATTGAGGGTAATTCCGGTGAAACCGGAAGTGACAAAAACTGGTGTTCTATGTTAAAAAATGCAATTTGAAGAGTACCTATATTACATATACCAAATTTTATTTTGATATCTTAAAATATAATTTAAAAAATAGGGGTGCCCCAGCTTTCATTGACACCCGGTATGTTTAAAAATATAATTTATCCACGGCTACTTAATAATCTGTCAATTATTCATGTGTTTGGTCACTCATAATGCTATCCATTATACACTGCCAGCAGTGTATAATGATTATTCAAGGTGTCATGGTACCATCATTGTCTATGGTGTATAATGAAGGAAATAGGTTATGTTTCTAATCCTAATTGACAGATTATAGGTTATGTTTCTAATCCTAATTGACAGATTATTGACAAGTCGTCGATAAATTTTAATTATAAATTCTTCGTATTTGTGTTCGTGGATAAAGTATAGTATACGACTCGCTATAATGGCTATTATTACCTCGGATAATTGCAAGACTCGCTCGCAAGCTCGCTCGTGTTGCAAACATTATCCTCGGTAATAATAGCCTACATTATAGCGTCGTGTATAATATTGTAACAAATTATGCAATGACATCATCGCTGCGTCAGCTGATTCCGAACCGACGAGTAAATTCGATGAGTCTTCTAGAAAAATCCACACAACTCTGGAGTCAAAGGCCGGCGCAGATTCGTACTTTAAGTTTGTTTAATAAATTAATTTACACCACGAACCGAGTTTACTTTAAATAAACGTCGTACAAACGTTACATTGGCGTCAGGTGTGCGGTCTTCGGTGTGAATTAAAAAGAGACAGTTGAACTGTTTAAAAAATTAAGTGCTTTAAAACAAGTAAAATGACGACGAAATTACTTCACGAGTTAAAAGTGGCCGACTTGAGAAGAGAACTGGAAGAAAGGGAATTGGATACGGCAGGTAAAGGGTCTTTCAAATTGAGCGGTTTTTTTAATTCTTGAATAAAACACACAATTTGCGTAGATTTCAGAAAACTTTTTATTGGTAATTGAAGTATCTAATGTGACATTTAAACACGAAAAACAATATCCGCCAAATGTCCACCTCTTGCAGCTCTCTAGATGTCCACTCTTTTGCCAAAATTTTCGATGACATTTTGGCATAATTGCGGTTCTAACTCACCAATAACGCGAATAATTTCGTCCTTCAGCTCAGGAAACGATTGTGGGTCATTCTTATAGACATGGCTTTACACGTAACCCCAGAGAAAATAGTCCAACGGTGTCAGATCACATAATCTTGGTGGCCAATTGACAAATGCACGACGTTTTAAATGATCCAATGGCTTTTGTTCCTGTGTTATTTGAATCTTATATGCCTTCAGAGATAAATCTTTTCGTAAAATACGTCATGTTGTGAATTCCCTGAGTCCAACTTGTTGTGAACGTCGACTAATGGATATTTCTGGGTCTTTAGCAACACTTTCACGAACCAAATAGATATGCTCTTGTGAACGACCGCTACAACTATATCTTTCTCTTCTTTTATCTTCCACCGAATCAGTTCCTTGAAATTTTTGAACGATTCGATGGATAGTGCTTTCAGATGGACGATTATGCAAACCTTAATATTACGTAATTTTCTAAAAACATTTTTCACTGAACGCCCATTTTCATAAAATAATTCAACAATTTGAACGCGTTGTTGTATAAATTGTATACGACTCCATTTTTACAAATGTCATACATTACACTTCTCAAATGTCACAAAGCCCAGACAAATTCGCAACGCCATACGTATTTTATCCAAGAATTAAAAAAAACGCTCAATTTGAAAGACCCTTTACAAAAAAGAAATTGCAAGGACGGCTGAAAGAAGCGTTATTACAAGAGGGCCAAGATCCAGAAACTTTTAGTTTTGAAATGCCAGGCACCGGAATTTATTTTAAAGTGATCCTGAACAAAATCGACGAAAGTTCTGGAACATTAAAAATAGAATTACTGGAAAAAGTTGTAGAAAATTCTAGAACCCTAGAGAACAAAGTACTAGAAAATTCTGAAACTTTGAAGCAAGAATTGCTCGAAAATTCTAGATCCTTCGAAGAAAAAGTACTAGAAAATTCAAAATCTTTAGAAGAAAAAGTACTTGAAAATTCAAAATCTTTAGAAGAAAAAGTACTTGAAAATTGTAGATCCCTGGAAGACAAAGTACTTGAAAACTCTAAATCCCTAGAAGAAAAAGTACTTGAAAATTGTAGATCCCTGGAAGAAAAAGTAATGGAAAGTTATGGAATATTGAGATAAGAAATGCTAGAAAATTGTGGAACGTTGAAACAAGAATTACTAGAAAAAGTTCGAGAAAATTCCAGAACGTTAGAGGATAAAATGGTAAAAATGGAAGAAAGAATGGCTCAAATGGAACTGGCAACGATGACTGAGGAAGATGATACTACGAGACTATTACAAAAAAGGATGAATCAAATATTATCACCCTTAACAACCACACAGCCTGCCGAAATCAGACCGGAGATTAAAGAAGGACCTGCCGCCGGAATGAGAATCAAACCACCAACGTTTGATGGGAAGACGCCATGGTCCACCTATCACAAACAATTTGAAGCGGCTGCTAAGGCCAATGGTTGGACTGACCAAGAAAAGGCTGTGTCATTAATTGTTGCTTTGCGCGGAGAAACCTTGAACATCCTCCAGACGATTCCAACAAGCCAACAGAATGACTACCGCTTGTTAGTTTCCCGATTGGAAATGAGATATGGGGACGCACATCTTCAACAGGTGTATCACGCACAAGTGAAGAATCGTATTCAGAAGAGTGGAGAGAATCTTCAAGAGTACGAAGCCGACATCGCACGATTGGTTCGACTAGCCTACCCTACGGCTCCCGAACAGTTAGCAGTACAAACGTTCATAGACGGTTTAAGGGATGGGGAAACGCAGTAGTCATTGAGGTTAGCACGGCCAAGAACAATCGACGATGCACTCGCCCACGCTTTAGAATTTGAGGCGGCGAAACAAGCATCACGAGGGCACGGGCGTGTTGGCATAATGGTCGACGAACCTGAAGACTCCCAGGATCGATTGGAAGCGTTGTTGGTGAGGGTTATCCAGAAAGAAGAGAATCGTAAGAAGAGTGTTAGTGAAGAAAAAGGACCCCGTTGTTGGAATTGTGGCGAGCGAGGGCACATCCGGCGCCGCTGCGTTAAACCAAGAAGAGAACAGCCGTCGGAAAACTAAAACGGGTTGACGTGAGAGGGCGAACGTTGACCTCGAAAGGAAATGCCCGGAAGATCACCATCCACGCCGTATCGTCAAAGAACCGAAATGCCAGTCTGTTTGTTGATAGGAACATTGCCGGCCAAACTGTTCCGCTACTCATTGATACTGGGGCAACAAAATCCATCATACGCCCAGATGTTTTGCGAGAATCCATGAAGCTGTCACCCACGAATACCCAGCTTCGGACTGCGACAGGTGATGTGATAACGACGCATGGTATAGCGAAGATGATCATCGGTATTGGAAGCGAGAAGCTTGTACATGAAGTATTAGTGGCTGACATCACTGACGAATTCATCCTGGGAATGGACCTTTTGAGAAGATTCCGGTTTTCGCTGGATTTGAAGGAAGGAGTTTTAAAAATCGGCAACAAAGAACTTCCTCTACATCCAATGGACGATCCGGTAGCACGAGTCCTGTTAACTGAAGACGTGACGGTGCCTGCTAGAAGTGAACGAATTGACAAGGCAGGTCTGGATGGAGACCTTCGGGCAGGACGTGTACGAATGATGGAACCTATTTGTGATAAGAAAGTCCACAGCGGTATACTGGTAGGAAAAGCGCTGGTCAAGGTTGGAGAAACAGTACCGGTGAGGATTATCAACGTCAATATGGAGCCAGTGACGTTGAAGAGGAACAACCTTGAGGGACAGTGTGTACCAGTATCCCAAATAGCCCAGTGTATGAATGAAACCCGAAGACCAGCTTCCAAACAACATGCTGGTGAACGTGTTGATAAGATAACCAATTCGTGTGAAGATCTCAATGAAACAGAATTAAGAAAGGTGCGAAGCTTGATTAACCAATACCAAGACGTCTTTGCCCTCGATCAAGATCAACAGGGACGAACAAAAGTGGTACGACATAAGATTAACACCGGGGATTCCAGACCTATGGGCAAAGCGTGACGAAGCGGAGAAGATTATTACCGACATGAAGAAACAAGGGGTCATTGAACCATCAAACAGTCCATCGGCATCACCAGTGGTTCTAGTTGGCAAGAAGGATGGATCAACACGTTTCTGTGTGGACTACCGGCAACTTAATGAGGTCACGAAGAAGGACAGTTATCCATTACCGCGTATTGATGACACCTTGGACACGTCATCTGGTTCACGGTGGTTTTCGACACTGGACTTGAAGAGTGGTTATTGGCAAGTTGAAATGGAACCTGAAGACCGAGAGAAGACTGCGTTCAGCATCGGTTCGGGATTATGGCAGTTTACAGTCATGCCATTTGGCCTATGCAATGCTCCGGCCACCTTCGAGCGCCTAATGGAAACAATTTTGAGGGGATTGTCCTGGAAAACGTGCCTGGTGTATCTGGACGACGTGATTGTAGTTGGAAAGTCATTTAAAGAACACCTGACAAACCTGAAGGAAGTGTTCCAAAGACTTCGTAGAGCCAATTTGAAATTGAGTCCGAAAAAGTGCCACATATTTAGAAAAGAAGTTAACTATCTTGGACATGTTGTATCACGAAATGGAGTAGCAGCCGACCCTGATAAAATCCGAGCGGTGCAAGAATGGCCAACACCAAGGGATAAACACCAAGTGCGAAGTTTCCTTGGATTATGCACCTACTACAGACGTTTTGTTCCGGGATTCGCCCATATAGCGAAACCGCTGACAAGGCTGACGGAAGATGGACGCGAATACATCTGGAGCGAATACTGTGAGACAGCTTTCCAACAACTAAAACGTGCTCTAGTGACAGCACCGATATTAAACTACCCACGGATGGATGGAAAGTTTATACTCGATACGGACGCGAGTAACCTGGCCATTGGAAGTGTTGTTTCCCAAATACAAGATGGACATGAAAAGGTTATCGGCTGTTTTAGCAAGGTCTTATCGAAAGCCGAAAGAAATTATTGCGTAACCAGAAAAGAGTTGTTGGCTGTCGTCAAGTCTGTAGAGCACTTCTACAAATACTTGTATGGGCGGAAGTTTTTGCTGAGGACAGACCATGCCGCGTTAAAATGGCTTCTGCAGTTCCGTAATCCGGAAGGACAAGTCGCAAGATGGATTGAACGGCTTTGACACGGAACATCGTGCGGGCACTACTCATCGGAATGCCGATGCCCTTTCAAGAAGGCCATGTCCAGCAGACTGTCCTCACTGCTCTCGACTAGAAGGGAAGATTTGCCGTACCACAATCGTCAACGACCATTGGTTGCCTGAAGAGTTGCAACGAGAGCAAGGAGAAGATCCCGAATTGAAAATGGTGCTTGAGTGGAAACGAAAGGGTGAAAGACCAACCTGGGAGAGAATCAGCTCTTCTAACAGAACCCTGAAGGCGTACTGGGCCCAGTGGGACTCTTTGAAGATAGAAAGCGGGCTTCTGAAGCGGCAACTGGAAAACGAAGATGGAACTACCGTCAGGCTTCAGTTAGTAGTGCCGAGAAGCCGAATGTCAGAAGTGCTTAGAAATCTTCACGATGGCACCTCAGGAGGACATTATGGTGTGAAAAAGATTCTCGAGAAGGTTAGAGAAAGATTCTATTGGCTCAACTGCAAAGAAAACGTTAAGGAATGGTGTCGCAAGTGCGACCTGTGTGCCGCAGGGAATGGGCCGCTAGGAAAAAGAAGGGCACCCATGAGACAATACAACGTGGGCAATCCCTTAGAGAGAGTGGCCATAGACATTGCTGGACCGTTTCCCGAGACTTATACGGGAAATAAGTATATCCTGGTAGCAATGGATTATTTCACTAAATGGACGGAAGCATATGCACTACCAAATCAGGAAGCAGTGACGGTCGCCGAAGTGCTACTTAAGGAATTCTTCAGCAGCTTTGGTGTACCCTTGGAACTACATTCGGATCAAGGCCGCAATTTTGAATCTGCACTCTTCGGAAATGTTTGCCGATTATTGGGCATCCGTAAGACTCGAACTACTCCGCTACACCCGCAGTCCGATGGAATGGTGGAGCGAATGAACCGGGCCATGGGCAAATATTTAGCCAAGGTTGTATCCGATCATCAACGAGACTGGGATCAATATTTGCACCTGTTCTTAATGGCCAATCGTGCAGCAGTTCACGAAACCACTGGTCAAACGCCGGCCTGCATGATGTTTGGACGCGAACTGCGACTACCCTGCGACCTCGAATTCCGCCTGCGGAACAAGAGGTAGCAGGAGATGATTACGTCACGAAATTGAAATTGAAGTTGAATGACATCCACGATCGGGCCCGCGGTAATACCCAGATCGCTAGCGATCGGATGAAGAATTCCTACGACGTAATGACCCAAGAAGGCGGATTTCAGCCTGGAGATTTGGTTTGGCTCTACAACCCGCAGAGGCGTCGTGGTTTCTCACCGAAGCTACAACGGAATTGGGAAGGTCCGTATCAAGTAAAGAAGCGAATAAATGACGTAATCTATCGCATTCAGAAACAACCCAGAGGAAAACCAAAGGTGGTACATTCCAATCGTTTGGCACCATACGAAGGAAGTAATAACTAACAGAGCCCTGGGTGTTGAAGACGATGGCAGAGAACTTATCAACAGAATAGAGCCTGCCGAAAGCCGACCGACTTTTGAAGAGTTCATGGCGGCGTTTTCCGGAACCGGAAAAGCACGATTTGGAGTGACGATTATGATTGTTTGGTTTAATTAACTCTAAACACCCAAACGTTTATTTAATTTGACGAATTTTTTTTATTAATAGGTTAACGTTGTCTTTAGTGAAATTTATTTATTTTTGTTTTTTTAGATAGAAGGGCTGCACCTTCTAATTCAGATTATTTATGCATTAAACGTAAGCTAATATTTCCGATTAATTTGCAGTTTATGTAAAATGTTTGATTTCAAAACCTATAATACTTTGTTAGTTACTATAGCAGCCCTAATTGTACTTTTCTGCACATTTAGGTACAGTTTCGATATAATAGATGTAGTCAAATTTTGTATTTGATTTTTAATCTTTCCTAAAAAATTATATTCATTACATTTGTAAACAGCAAGATTTACTTTGTTCTTGACGTGCAACAATATAAAAACTAACGTCCTACGGTTTGTAAAATATTTCTTGTGGTAGCAGCACTAAGGTGATGTGGAAAACTATGCAAACTAAAAAAATTGCTTAATCAAAGAACTATCCAATTATAAAGACTGAAAAGGCCGTGATTTATACTGAGATATATGGTAAAAAATGCAGTTCAAACAGCCTTACTTATGTAATTTTTTCAAAAAATTTCCGGAGTCCGGACCCCCCCTTCTGCTTGGGGGGTTCTCCGTACCCCCCAAACCCCCCGGTTTTAAGATAACCCTCAACTTCTATGGTATTTTGCCTCACCAAACGTTTCGGCCACGAGCCGCTACTGCAGAGCATTATATTATAAATAAATAAAATAAGAAGTAGTAACTTTTGTTTTAATTCATTTAATATTAATTTGGTCCGGCCCTTGACTCAGAGACAGAATGATAATTTGGCCCCAGAACTAGGAAAGGTTGCCCATGCCTGGGCCTCTATCTGATCATTCTGTTGATGTTCTGTGTTTTTTAAAAATCAGCAAGACGTATAAATTAAATATTTATTTCCTGTTATTTTTTCTTAATGTTTTCTTAAAAAAAGGAGGTTTATTGTTTTTTTTTTATTTTTTAAATAATGAAATAATAAATATGTTTTTGTTTTCTACTAAGTTTTATTTTTCTTTCAATAAAAATAATTAAATTGCTCTATAATATCAAAGGTATAATATTAAAATAAAATTCCGGGATTTCACGAACTTTCAATCCCGATTCCCGGGATTGAAAAAATCGTCGGGAACAGCACCCACTAGATACCATACGTCAACGAAGTAATACATCACATGACCAACCATATGCGTAAACTTCAAGCTCATCCCAATCCAACTATTCGGCCTCTATTAGACAACACCTATCGAAGACGCTTGCGTAGGAAATGGACAATAGACTCAGTAACTGATGTTTACATATGCTCAAAATTCTTTACATTCAAAAAGTGTCTGTACAATTCAAGTCATTGTATCATTATTTTATAGTATAAGGTAACGCCACTGGGCTATATTCTTAGCATGCCATGTACATAAACAACAAATTAGCTTATGGAATGTGTATATATATGTAAATTATTCCGATTGCTAATAAATAAGAAACTAAAAAAAAATTATAACTACACACACCTGTGTATAACTTCAGCCACCTTCAGAATATGATAACAAATCAGTTGTATAATATCTGTCCACTATAAGAAAGTACCCCAATCGAGGAGGTAAATATCAAGGGTATGCCAAGTAAGATAGGACCTGTGTAAACCGTATTACGTCATCTCTTAAACAAAAAAGCGGTTTATGAATATAGGGGCAGTCGTGTAAGAAATATTAACAACCGTTAAATAAATTAGCTGTATTATCGACATCTCATACACGTACCAAATTATTTATTATAGGTTCATGTTATCTGATAATATAAATTTTGCATTGATAATTGTTTCGCCGTTTTAACTTGATTCACACTAAAATCTAATTATTCTTTCAATAGAAAAATAAATGGAAAATCCTTTTCTTATAAAGATTATGAATTTACATAATATACCTATTAAGATACAATATACAGAGGAACGCAGGAACCCCAATAAATTATCCCTTAATCCCCTCTTTGAAACCTGTTTACTATGGGCCGCTACTTACCGACACATTTATTATTTATTACGTACCTTAAATAACAAGAAAACCTATCAAAAATTTTCGGATTTTCTAAGAATTGGTTTGGAGTGTAATAAAATGGAGCGTCGAAGTTGAAAAGGAAATGTAGTAAAAGTTTTTATTTTACATTGTAATACTTATAATGTAAATTTGAAGGGAAGAACTGATATTCTACTCATCTACTGTAATAAGGATTTTCTAATTCTTTACTGAACATTTCGCCAGTAAAAAGCAGAATATGTCAAGAAAAATGCTTGTACTTAGCTAAATAAAGATCATTATAATATTAAGAGCAAATACGAGTAACAGATATTCTCTAAAAATTATTAAATTTAATCTGAAAGTTATTTCACGTTTATTTTCTTTTTATATTTTATTTCAGCTATAAGATGCAACGTTGGCCGTTCGAAGGTTATTAGATAGTACTCAATGTTTTTTTTATGGTTCAGATTGTTTGTTGGAGGACTATTATTTCTCATAACTTTATTTTAATATAATTGTTAATAGATGTTATACAAATTTAGCTTGCATGCACCCGCAGAATAGTACGCCTATGGATAGGTACTTATACGTGCTGCTAAAGCTAAACAATTCAAAATTTCCGATTCAGCAATTTTTTTATTAGGTAACTGTTTTCAAAATTCCGATTCAGCAATTTTTTTATTAACTGTTTTCTGAACGGTTGTAAACGGGGTTTGTAAACCTGAAAGCCTTCTATTACAGGGTGTTCTGTGATATTATCCCAACCTAAAAATTTAAATTTTAAAGCGCGCGAGGTTTAGGTGGTTTACCGCTTTAACAAAAACATGGAAGATAATATACAGTGTAATTTATGTGGAGGAACAGATTTTTCTAATGAAGCAGGACATTATTATTGCACTGAATGTCAAACTCAGACGCGAGATATACAAGAATATGTTTTCGCAGTTCCGGATGAAATTGCTACAGCAAGACGTTCAACTTCTAAAAGAATACGAGCCGCGAAAAAAACTGAAGACTGCCTTACAAGCTGGGAATGTTACAATTACATTGTAGTTGGCCTTGTCGATGAGTTGATTGAACTAGGAGCTGATGCAAAACTAAAACAGGTAGTTCAAATTTTATGGTTCAAATATTTAAGTAAATTGGAAGTAATTCAGGATAATCCTAATGCGCCACCAAAATTACCAGCTGTAAATTCACAAATGTAAGTGTCCGTATTTATGGAGTTTGTAATAAGTTCAGTAATGTTAAATTAATTAGGGATGCTGGAATCATATATGGCAGAAATAAGAAGAAAAGGAAAAAATCTCGAACGCCCTCGAGTTCGGAACAATCCGGAATGGATGCTTCTTTGTTACGTAAAGAAAAGGCTAAACAAAGGGTATGTGTATGTTGCTTTTGCTTAAAAACAGGTACTGATGTTTTCCTTTTAGCGATTGTTAATATTAGCACAATACGACAAACATAATAGCACGTTACAGTCCAAGGATATATCTTTACACAGCCAAAGTTTACAAAGTCTCAAAAGTAGCTCGGACACAGCATCGAAAGACAGAGAAAAGTATTTACGTTACAACAAAAATGCGAAGAAAGAATTGCTTAATTTCATGCCCAAGCATCATTTGAAAGGTCATTGTAGGGATGTCGATTCTCTTTTGGATTGTCATAAAATATCGTACAGAAATCTATCACGGAAATATACTCGTAGTGCTGAGGTTCTAAGCAGAAATAAAATATATGCTATTTTATATTTAGGATTACTGATTATCAAGGACAAAATGCAGTTAGGGGATATAATAAGATTTGTTAGAGAAGGAAGCCTTAGTTATCATGAGGTCAATCACTTTTTTCCTGACGAACTTGACGAAAAGAATTTAAATATTAAATCCTGGAACCTGGGAAATTCTTTATTGACACATAATGGTATGAGGATGATGACGGCAAATGTAGCAAAGCTTATCGATGTTGTTAAATATGTTCCGAGACAGAATTTCATACAACTTTGCGAGAGATACTGCAACGAATTAAATTTACCGCGTAAGTGAATTTATCTGTGTGTAAAATTATTCTTAAATTAACTACTTATTTTAGGTGAAATTATGGATTACACAGTAAATTTAATGTCGAAAGCTGTACCAAAAATGGAATTTACATCTCGTTCAAAATGTATACCAAATTACGAAGGTCGTGTAGTAAGCATGATTATATTTGTACTAAAATTAATGTTCGGTTTAGATGATGTAACCGAATATAAGTTTTCTACGTATGCCAAAAATCTTAATTCTAAGTCGGATAATTTAACAAGCCAAAAAACGTTCGTATGGAAAGACTGGATGCAGTTTATACAATATCGAAAATTAGTATTAATGCAACATCATTTTCCTACCAATTATTTTTATGATAATGAAAATAATCGGGATTCTGACTTATTTCCGTATTTTCGCTTTCAGACAAATTTGAAACATAAAAAAGATCTAAAATTAAATAGAGAAGGGGAGGTGTTAAAGCGATTGTTGGAGAAACTCGAAGATAAACAAGGGTTGTCTCAAGAACCCTTGAATTTTTTGGCCTCCTTGACCCCTTTGCAGGATTACTTAAAAGTATTAATAAATTCAACAATACCTCGAGATAATAATTATCTGACTGAAATTTTGATGGCCCATTTTAAAGATGACAGTTTAGATTTTTTAATAAAGCCAATTAGTTACTTGGAAGAAATGAACAAAATTACTAAAGTTGGAATAATACATGGGGGTGCGAATAAAAACATACAATTAATAAAAATTGAAAATACAAAAGTTAAAAGAGAAATTTGGAGAAAAAAAGCTAAAAAAGAAGTTTTCGTATTACTTTCTGATGATAATGTTGAAAACAATACACAAAATACGTTTGAAAATATTAAATTAAACGAAAGTGTAAGCTCTAAGTTAAACACAACGAAAATTTTACAAAATTTCGAAATTCAAAATATGTCCGATTACAAAAAGACCCTGAATAAATTAATGCGAAGTTATAATAGAAGTAAACAGAAGTTAAAAACCAATGCAAAGCATGCATCGCCCATAAAGTCACAGCAAAGCATAAATAATTCACAAACCCATCTTTTTTGTTCTCAAAACGGTGAAATATCATCGAACATGCCTGGAAGAAGCCAAGTGTTTGACCATTTTCCGCTTAACTCTCAAGATGGACGAAGGAATTATTACCATTACAGCCCTCACGAACGATTCTGGTTAAAAACTTACGATGTTTCCGAAATAAGCAGAGTGGAATTCGACAAATTTTTTGCCAAATTTCCAGAGTCACTCAAAGTGGTATTAAGTGAATGCGGTAAAATAACAGAACAACACATTAAAGATTTGTATCAAGAATATTCTTTGGTTGAGGTATACCTGTGTTATGTTGCCCAATTTACGGAGAGTGATAAACATAGGGATGAAATTACTAATAACGATCTAAAGAGGTTTATTAATGCAGCTAAGAAAATTTGGTAGCTTTTTTAAATAATTTAACAGTTAATTATTTTGTTCAGTTTATTCAAGAGTTAGAAAAAGTTGTTTAAGTTCTTTTTATAATAAATTTTACATTGTTTATCTTTATAAATAAACATTTGGTTGGTTTTCGATATTTTGTGAATGTTTGTTTTTTGCATGCGCCAAGTCTTTCGACATGCTTCAACTGTTCTGTTATTATCAGATGCAGAGGGCTTTCTATTGCATCAAATATCAGATTTACATGGAACTCGCTGTTTTATCCTGTATCCAAAAGAGGGCATAGTCAATCTTCCATGCTAAAAAACATAATCGAACGAGACCTTTCTTATATTGCAACCATACTATCCTCGACATTCTGCACAAATGAAATCTGAAAGAAATGATACCTAACGCTTAACCACTGACATGCGGTATGTCATACCGCGCCAAAAATACATTCTGTTGTAAAACGAGTTTTGCAAAAGATTCCTAGAAAATCACCTGTGTACCTTCAAGTGGTGTGTAACTGTATCTATTGTCAACTGCTGCCGTTTCAGTATGCGTTTAGTTCTTGAACTACGTTGACGTAAAGTATTTTATTGCAATTTTTAGTTATTGTCAGTATTTTCTATTGTAATTTTTTTTTTTAATTCATATCATTAGTTTGTTACTTTAAACATTATTTTACCATTTTATAGTTACAGATACTCAAATTTTTCTGTAATTACGTTCATAAAGGGTTTTGTGACAATGTCCAACATTTCTTTAATATTATGCATGCGTTTACAATTTGTTCAAAAAAATAGAGTTAATTTTATTTTGAGTCGTATTTCATTCTATAGAAATGTGAAAAATAATGCAGTAATTGATGTAAAAAACAAATACAGTGATATCAGACAGATTAACATTACAAACAAAGGAGAATATTAGGCAGCGGTATGATATACCGCACGTCAGTGTCTACGTCCTGAAACATCCATGTCAGTGGTTAAGGGTATATACAGTATGTCCACGGATTGAGTTACAAAGAGGGAACATTTTTTATTTTCAATTTTTCAGAAAAGGTCACTCTTGATAAAGTTGTCTGCTTGTTTTCTGGTCCCTAAACAAGTTTTCATTTTTGGGCTAACTGTTACAGTTCTTTTTTTATTCACATTTATCTCGAAATTTTGGACTTGGAAAATGTTTTATTAAAAATCACCCTTGAGTAGGTAAATTTTATTTTCAAATTCACATCATCGCTAATTTAGGACGTGGTTTATTTGAATTGATTGTTTTTTGTAAATAAAATTTGAAATTAAACGTTTTGTAAACTGATAAGTCTAACAATAAGTAGACACGATTTCATAAAAGTAAGCCGATATTTCTGAAATTTTGCATGGATCGATGATTTTACATTGCGAAAAACTTTTCTTAATGACGTTTTTACTTTATTGTCCAACAGCAACAGCCAATTATAGGACAAAATGATTAAAATAAAAACTAGCGTTTCAAGTAAAGTCATAGCAACGATTAAGATAGAGCAAAGAAGTATTTAAAAAAGTTGTTGCTAATCACAAAAATACTCCAAATATGAAGTTTTGCTGAAAAATTTTAATTTTAATTTTTCTACTTTTTCAGGAAGACTTAACCGTTGTTCAGCCATCACTAATCAAACAACAAAAATTCCATGTAAATTGTTTTGTGAGCTGACGTTTCAAACAATTTTTAATTGTTTTGATTATTCATCGCACACTTTATATTTGAGATAAAGAATTTTTTAATCAGTTCACACAAAAATGTAGAAAATTAAAATATGAAATTTTTCAGCGAAACTTCGTATTTGGAGTATTTTTGTGATTAGCAACAACTTTTTTAAATACTTTTTTGCTCTATCTTAATCGCTGATATGACTTTACATGAAACTCCAGTTTTTATTTTAATCATAGTTGCCTAGATATGGACTCTAAAAAAAATTCATTTCTACAAAAAAGATTCGTCTTAATGGCCTCTATCACTGGTAAAAAATTTTTACTAATTGCGTTATTAATAAAATGGTTATTTAGGTGGCTTCATGGAAAATGAAACACACTGTATATAAACAAGTTTACTTATATGACTAAATATAAATATGTATATAAGGACAAGTAAATACAAAACATGCATAATATATCTTAGCAATAATCTAACTACCCAATCTTAACAGTTGTTATTGCAAATAATATGCATCAAGTACCTATATTTTTTAAGGTATCCTCGAAAATATCGCAGGTACCACTAATTTGAGTATATATCGAACTCATGACTATTATAGGTGATCTAAGCAATAAATTAGTTGTAGCCGTGTTAACGTAAAAAATATGACTCGATCTACTACTGCTTCTCGGGGTGAGAAAATTAATCTTGGCCAACATAGAAGAACAATCAATTTTGTTATGCAATAGTTTATACAAAAATGTCAACGCTATTGCTGAGCGTCTGGAATCAAGAGAATACATATTGAATTCATCCAGTAAAATCTGATTGGAAAAACCTCTAGGCGGATATATAGCATACTGTTTGAAATAAAGGTACATACTTTAAGAATTTTCGTTGAGTACCCTCAACAAGTGTTTTATATCGTTCATAGTGTGGAAACCATACTAGAGTACAATATTCAAGACGAGACCTTACAAATGTAAAAAATAGTGTTCTTAACGTAAGCATGTTTGAAAATTGCTTTGAATTGTGCATTACATACCCCCATCATTTTGTTAGCATTTGAAACCATCCGTATTACATGCGTATTGAAAGATAGTTCACTATCAAAAATAACCCCAAGGTCTTTCATTTCACTACATCGTATTAATTTGTTGCAATCAATAGTGTAATCAAAAGTAATGGGGTTCTCTTTTCTCGAAAAACTCATTACTTTACAATTATTAACATTTAAGTTTAGCTTATTAGTATTACACCACCAATGTACAAGTTCAAGGTTGTTTTGTAGTTTGTTACAGTCACTTAAAGTTTTAACCGAAGTAAATATTTTTACGTCATCTGCAAACATTAGTGTTTCACAGTTTAGAATTGAACCAAGGTCGTTTATAAATAACAAAAAGAGCAGAGGGCCGAGATTCGACCCTTGAGGTACTCCCGACATTGCAGTATATGGCGCAGATGAGTAACCACTATATTCCACAATTTGACAACGATTCAGTAAATACGAGTTAAACAGAGTAATTAAGGAATTGTTAAAACCGTACGTGTGTAATTTTCTAAGCAATAATCCATGATCAATTTTGTCAAAGGCCTTGGAGAGATCAGTGTAGAACATGATACTATAACTCTTTTAGATATGCTCACGCGCAGGTCTCTGTCTGTCTCGTTGTAGCCGATGACGTAGTTGAGTGACAACGAAAGATTATTAGCACGGAAAACGGAGAGTTTGTCTGCAATTGCAATTATTGCAAATCAAGATGGTTTTTTGTGCAGTGGTTAACTGCAACAATAATAACTACAAAAAATGCAAGACGTCAAATTAATAACAAGTGTCGTTTTTTTTCTTTTCCTAGAGAAAAAGTTATTTGCAACGTATGGGTGCAGAAATGTTTCCAAAAACATAAATTTAATCCTAAAAACAGCTAGGATTTGTTCGGCACACTTTGTGGAAGAGGATTATTGTTTGAAGAACAGGTTATTAAAAGAATCACCCAGTAAATGGAGATTACTTCCTAATGCGATACCTTCCATAAATTTACCGGACCCAAATAATGAGAAAGGCTTAATAAGCGAATTAAAAGTGCAACCATGTGATCGAGACAAACGTGTACAAAGACGTCGTTTGCTAAAAGACATTGACGAGTAAGGATTTCTTTTAAGTAGTTCTGTTTACATGTATTCTATTAAAGTAAATCGACAGATACTAAATATTTTAAAACTAGTTTTCTTATTATTTTGGGAGTGGTAATATAATTATTTAACGCTAATTTCACGTATTTTTAGGCATCAAAAATCAGAAGTTAACAAAAATATTGTTGACAGTTTGGAAAATAATATAGTGAAAAATACTGTACTAGATCAAGGACTAGATGTAACTGTAAAGAATCATGCAACAACTCAAACTGAAAGGTATGTAATCTATTTTAAATTTTATAATTTCGATACTTTGCAAATGTTATAAATAATATAAGTACCTACACATATTCCTTTTAGTGCTCAACAGGACAACCTTCTCAAATTGAAATTGCTTGAAGCTGAAAATAAAAAGTTAATTAAAGAAAACAAAATGCTTCAAGAAACAACCGAAAAACAACGCCAAACAATGACTGAAATTTTTACTAACGGCCAAATTCCTCGACTTCAATCTAATGCACAGGTGAAGTGGTCTGTAGAAGATATTGCAAGTGCAATATCTCTATATGCAGCAGGTCCTCGCGCTTATAGATTGCTGAGGAAACGAAAATATCCATTACCAGGTGTCTCTACACTGAGGAGATGGGCAGGAAAGATAGACGTCCGACCAGGTATAAAAAATCGTAATGAATAATACCGTAAAATGTAGAAATCATACTATTTTAGGGATACTACGTGTGGTACTAAATCTTATGAAAAATTCAGATTTGCCCAAAATGCAGAGAGCCGGTGTACTTTTATTCGATGAAATGAAGATACAAAAAGTATATGACTTTGATAGACAAACAGATTCAACTTTAAAACCATCAAACCATGTTCAAGTAATCATGGCTCGTGGTATTTCTGGAAATTGGAAACAGCCTATATTTTATAATTATGACTGTAAGGTGACCAAAGATCTTTTGTTTCAAATAATTGAAGAACTAGAAAATATTGGCTATCCTGTATATGCCATAAACAGTGACTTAGGAGGTGGTAATAGAGGTCTTTGGAAGGAATTAGGCATCTCAGAAAACAAAACTTGGTTTACCAATGTAGTGACTGATAAACGAATACATGTTTTTGCCGATGTACCTCATCTAATTAAACTGTTAAGAAACCATTTTATCGACTCTGGATTTGTAATAGACGGAAAAAATATTACAAAAAAACCAATTATAGAACTTCTAGAGCATACAAAAGCATCAGATTTAGATATTACTTTTAAGATTAATCCGGATTATTTAACAGTGAAAGGTGCACAGCGGCAAAAAGTAAAATTAGCCACAAAGTTATTTTCTCACACGATTTCAAGCGCGATTTCATGAATGGGTGTTCTGGGTTTATACAAAGAGGATAATAACTGGTCAGCGTGCTCAAAATTCTTTAAAATTGTAAATGATTGGTTCGATAGATTTAATTCCAAAGTCCCTGAACCTGATTCACGAAAACGAATGAAAGCCTATGGACTGGCTTTACACGAACAGAATAAAATTTTAGATGAAATGGAAACAATGGTGAATAATTTGAGAACGACAAAGTCAAAAACTAAAATTCCGTTTCAAACGGGAATAATAGTTAGCATTAGATCCCTAAAACTGCTTTTTGAGGACTTAAGATCTGACTTCGACATTAAATATATTTTGACGTATCATCTCAATCAGGACCCATTGGAAGGCTATTTTTCAATAATGAGAGCGATTGGAGGATTATATGACCATCCCACGCCTTTACAATTTAAATATCGTCTCAGGAATTATGTACTTGGGAGAAATGATCAAGTAATATCGGACTCGGCCAATATCAGTCAATCAAATGATGAGCCAAATTTAGCAGTTGGTGGTTTTCATTCTTTACAAGAAGATGATAATGCTGAGAAAGACGATCCAAAAATTGTAACCGCACAGTTGTTCAGTAACTTGTAACTTTGCTGATAATATATCTCTTTCAAATTCCGTCTCAGAAAGAGATGTACCAGTGGATGATTTCACAAACATTCAGTGGTGCTCCTCCTAAAAGGGGGCGAAAGGGATAGGTCAAGTCCCCCATCGTACAGGCCGATCAGCCTGCTATCGGTGCTAGGTAAGGTATTTGAAAAGCTAATTTACAGGAGACTAGAAGACAGCTTGGAAGGGGAGAACAACCCGAACCAATACGGCTTCAGGAGAGGGCGATCCACCATAGATGCGCTGGAGGAATGTAGAAGAATCGTGGAGACGTCGAGAGAAAAATACGTGCTGGGGATATTCCTGGATGTCAAAGGCGCCTTCGACACGCTCTGGCGGCCGGATGTCCTCCGGGTACTCAGGGCGAGGAGGTGCCCGAAAAATCTGTACCAGGTAATTAGAGACTATCTAACCAACAGGAAGGTCGAACTCAAGGAAGGAGAGGACACCGTCACGAGGGACTGCCAGAGGGGCTGCCCTCAGGGGTCGATACTGGGGCCATACTTCTGGAACCTAGTATTCGACGGGAACCTCGAAGAAGACGAACCGTGGTGCAAGAAAGTGGCGTATGCGGACGACGAAGTGATCATCGTAGAAGGCAACTCCAGAGCCCAACTAGAAGACCGAGCCAGTGAAGTCCTAGGAAGAACACTGGAGTGGTGCAATCTTCACAAATTGCACCTCTCCGAAGAGAAATCGGTAGGTCTTATGCTTAAAGGTAAATTTCACCGAGGGAGGCGACCGAGGGTAAGAATGGGGAACCACCGACTGCGAATGGTGGACGAGGTAAGACACCTAGGTATATATTGGGGGGAAGGAATGACGATAATCCCTCACATGGGGATATTGCAAGAAAGGGGGAAGATGCTAGGGATGAGCCTCAAGCGAGTCGTAAAAGCCAGATGGGGACTAAACCACAAGACCGTAGAGATCCTCCACACGGCAGTTCTCGAACCCCTCGCTCTTTACGGAGCGGAGGTCTGGTTCGACAAGCTGAATAGTAGGCTCAAGGACGGGCTAGGCACCACCCAACGTCCGATGCTTCTAGCGTCAACGTGGAGTCAGATGGCCACCACGCCCACAGGACCTAGTGGCAGAAGACATATACGACCGCCTCAGGGAGTTCGCCGAGAGAGTTCTGAAGAACCGGGAGGAGCAGCGCCGGCAGGAGGAGTAAGTAAGGTTAGAAGGTAGGAGTAAGTAAGGTAAGAAGGTACGTTCCTCGCTTCATTCCCCTAAAGACGTCCCTGACATCCTTCAGATGTCAGGGGGGCGGATATGCTTAACTGCTTGGTGTCGCCTAGTCTAGTCATATTCCAATAGTAGTGGGATGGACTAGAAAATTTGGCAGCATTTATTGCATTTAAATTAAGAAAGACGGAGACTTTGGGGGACATTCCTCAGTCCAATGATAACTTATTTACATGAGTAAATCATTTATCTGAGGGTGGTCTCATGAAACCTACAAGTGATTTTCTATTAAAGTGTAGGCAGCTGGATATAATTTTTGAAAATGAAAATGGACAATCGCTACAAATTATGAATAAATATATACATAATCTTCTAGACTGTGCTCAAAATATTGATGCAAGTTATGATGCTAAAAAATTATTTTTTAAATGCAAAATGTATTTTAGAATTAGAACTTTAAATTGCAACGTTAAAGAACTGTCCAATTCTAAAAAACGGAAAGTAGTAAAAATCACTACCTAAACTTTTGTAACTTATATAAATAAACAGGTAAAATAACTGACTAGAATTTTGTTGTTAATCTCCTAAAACCCAAGAAAAACAATGATATTAGTGGTGTCTTATAGTGATCTTGTTTGTTTACTATTTGACAAAATCGATTAAGTAATGATGAAATAATTACAAAATCAGAATACCTTTTAAAATTCCTACACTTGTTATAATACACAGGTACAGCAAGGTGTAGAAGTAATGACTACTGCGCCTTGCAAATATGCAGCCCATCTATCACCGGCTACAATATGTTTGAAACTGCTGAGTGAAAGCCGGACTGGTGATAGATGGGCTGCATATTTGCAAGGCGCAGTAGTCATTACTTCTACACCTTGCTGTACATTATAATTAGTTACGTTCCACAAAAGAAACACAATAAGAAATAGTTATAATTATCGTCGCAGATTAAATTGTAATGGAAAACGTTTCAGCGAAATATTAAATTAAAAATTAACTAATTTTAAAATTCTGTTATTCGAATTTGATATTTTTTGCTTTTTCCACTTTCCAAATTAATTTATTTTGCATACAAATGCAGATTTAATTACGTCGGAATGTACTGCTGTAGCATGTGGTACCTGTCTCGCAATAGTATTTGTCACTGAGTGAAGCGGTGCGCAGTCCCGACCGATACGGCGACATCAACCGAGCATATCTAAAGAGTTATAGTATCATGAGTGTAGACCACATCTACTTGGCCTTGCCTATCTATAATTTCTGCTGCAAACTGAACAAAACAGCATAGATTTGTTACTGTTGAGCGTTTCTCAACAAACCCATGCTGATAGAGAGATATTACGTGTTTAACAGACGTATAGACCTGGTTGTATAGGATCATCTCGAAAACCTTCGAAAAATTGGATAATATCGCTATGGGCCGGTAATTGCAGATATCGGTAGCATCATTACTCTTAAATAACGGACAAACTCTAGCAAACTTTCACCTGCTGGGAAATGTCTCAGTTTTTAAAGATAAATTAAAAATAATTAGTAGTGGGGTTATGAAAATATTCGCACAATCTTTAATTAAATAAGATGGTACCTGATCAATGCCAGATGTTGGCTTATTTTTTAACTTACGGATTGCTAATTTGATATCATCTTCTGATACAGACGGAATATTTACATTTAAATTGGAAAATGGAATAGGCATATCTTCGCTATCAAGATTAAATAAGCTGGATTCTTGATAAACAGTATGAAAATTTTCAGCAAAGGCATTCACAATGGCTTGGGGGTTGTTATAAAATTCACCGCCTTTATGTAATTTTCCCGGTATTCTTGATTCGCCCTTTTTCGTTCTAATGTAAGACCAAAAGCTTTTACTGTCAATGTTAATTGAATTTTCTATTTTAACTAAATATTCCGTAAAAGCAACTTATTTGATTTGATTTTTTACCAAGGAGCGCAATCTTTTAAATTCAATCATGTAATGTTGAGAATTACTTTCTTTGAATTTCTTGTAAACTCTACTTTTTAATCTGATATTTTTTATGATTAATGATTACCCTCGTAAACCAAGGTGGGTATTTCATACAACTATTTCTAGTCTTATAACATGGTACATATTGATCAAATATATTATAAAGCACATCATAAAAGATATTACACGCATCATCAACATTAGTACCTACAATTATTTAATATGGACCAATCAACAGAAATCAAGGCACTATATAGCTCTACAATATTTTTTTTTTGTTAAAATTATACTTTTTACTAGTTTGTACCTGAGAAAAGTTACTTTAACTAAATACAAAATCCTTTTTTATCTACCACCAAGGCCTCCTTGATTTGAGACAATCAAAAATATACTTAAAATTAGTTTCAAGCCAAGCAGGGTTTAATCCCCAAATATGCAATTTAAATTTCAAAACTTTTTGTCAATCATACCTCTTTGTAACTCAATCCGTGGACATACTGTATATATATAAACGAGTTTTCTCCAGGTTAGGTTTGCCGGTTCTTGCATCCTACCCGTCATTGTTTTTTATCTTGCCAGTCATTTGCTTCTAGATTGTGCTTGGTCATGGCTTCCCCAATTCCATCTTGCCATTGTCTAGGCGGCCGGCCTTTTCTTCTCCGTCTCCTAGGAACACATTCCCAGATTCGTTTCGGCCACCTTTCAGGGCCCATTCTCCTCATGTAGCCGTACCACAATAGTTGTCTTGATGCAATAGTGTCTAGCACTGTTGCATCTGCTCGCATTTTAGTTCTGATTTCATCATTTCTAACATGTTGTTCTCGGGATATTCTGCAGCTTCTTCTCATTGCATCCATTTCAACGGTATTTATTCGTTTGCTGTTTCGCTTTGTCAATTCCCAGACTTCTGATCCATAAATCAGGATACTTTCTACAACTGACTTGTAAATCCCTCGTTTTGTTTGCGTTTTTATTGTTTTCGACCAGAATACGGAATTTAGTTTTTATGTTGCTTGTTTGCCTTGTCTTATTATCATGTCTATTTCCTTCTGACTATTTGCTTGTTTGCTATAGTTACTCCCAAGTATTTATAATCATTACACCCTTTTATTGTTCCAGTTTGTAAAACTTGGTCATTCGGATCTCTCCCTATTACTAGATATTTGGTCTTGTCGTAGTTAATTTGCAGACCCCATTTCTCATAAGTTTCTTGTAATTTTCTCATCATATATTCAATATCATCCTGGTCTTGTGCTATGACGACCTGGTCATCTGCAAATAACAAGGTATGTAAAAAATCATCGTATATGGGGACTCCCATTGCTCGACATTTTTTTTGCCATTCACATAAAGCATTTGCACTATATAAATTAAAAAGTGTTGGAGCAATACAGCATCCTTGCCGCAGACCTTTGTTTGTTTTAAAACCATCTGACACTAAGTTTCCAATTTTAACCATACTGTAGCAGTTACTATAGAAATTCTTTATTGCATCTATGTAGTCTTGGTGTATAGTACTTTTTTCAAGCATATCAAACATCTTCGTCAACGGAACTGTGTCATATGCTTTTTGTAAATTAGTGTTATATACAGGGTTACTGGTAATTCGATACATTCGTTTGGAGATGTGACGGGGCAGGAGCTAAGAAACAAATTTAACCCGAACATACATTATACAAAACTCAATAGTTTTTGAGATATTTCAAATTTTGTGTTTTTCTTAAAAAAGTAGATCTTAATGTCTTTAAAGTTAATTTAAAAAAACATCTGCTTGACATTTTTTGAACTTTTTTACTGGATTACTTGTCCCACTCTATGGTCATCCCTTTGGAATGGAAAATATCCGGAAACATTTCGATCATGTGAAAATTTTAAATAAAAACTTATAAAAAATAATTTTTAAAAATCAGCTATGAAAATTACCAATTCGTTTTTCTCAAAAATTATCAACATAACATGCGTACAAATTATTTTAAAAACTTCCTTATTTCAACAGCTATTTATCAAGGTACAAATGTTCAACGTGCCCTTGATAGTTCTAATAAAAAAATAGTAAAAGTGATGCAAGTAGTATGGTTCTTATTTTTGGATAAACCGTATTGTAAAGGTAATCGTTTAATTCTTAATTCATTTCAAAGTTGTACTACATTTCTTGCTCAAAATGGGAGCCCCTACTCCGTATACAAGCACGGCAGCATCTTCTTATTTCCGTCTTCGTTACTCTGGTTGTGAGGATATGCCGTATGTGTTGGAGAACGTCGACTATCCTTTGTCTAAGGTATTGTCCGTATCGACTGGTGTTTCATAGACCATCTCTTTCATATGGCTCCACACGTAGAAATCTAGAGGTGTTAAATCTAAACTTCGTGCTGGCCAAGGTATTGGGCCTGCCCTTCCAAATCCAACGGTTAGGAAAACGTTGACCGAGTAACTGTCGTATTGTCAGCCGATAATGTGCTGAACAACCGTCGTGCTGTCGTACTGAAATATCATTCGCTGCCACACGGTGAGAGGAACATCTTCATTCGTCCATAAAATGTTCAGTAAGAAATTTGCATTGTCCGCATCTGAATTTAACATAAAGCGGCAGAATTCCACTCTCCTTCCAGGATCACCTTCATGAAAGCCTTGCACAGGAGTATAGTGGTAAGTATGTCATCGAATACTGCGTATCGTAGACCAAACTTTCCATTGTAACATTCCGGTTAGTCTTGCGACTTTATTAGTTTATTAGTTCTTGGGTCTTCATCAGAATGTCGCAATATTTCTTCCTCATCATCTGGTTGATAAACGCGAGGAGCACCGGCGTTACCTTGTCTAGGTTTCACGGAGCCAATTTCAGCGACATTTCGATATGTCGTACCGAATACACGAACATTTGGTATACGACGGTTAGGGAAGCGACGTTCATATTCTCGGCGAGCTTCGGCAGCTTTGCCGTCACAATATCCGTAGACAAACAAGATGTCAGCTTATTCTGCATTGGTGTAGGTGGCCATGGCACTTAAAACACAATAACAACAACAACGACCTAAACCAAAATCTTCAACAAGAGCAACAAACTTAAGGGACACGGAGATAATAATGTCAATTAATAATACAATGCGTAAGCATCAAAGTCGAGGACTGACTGACTGACGTGAACGATTTGTCATTTTCTTAACGCACACTTTTACTTTTTACCTGTTTATCCAAAAATAAGAACCACACTACTTGCCTCACTTTTACTATTTTTTTATTAGAACTATCAAGGGCACGTTGAACATTTGTACTTTGATAGATAGCTGTTGAAATAAGGAAGTTTTTAAAATAATTTGTACGCATGTTATGTTGACTATACCACTCACATTTTGCTTAACGAATCAGATTGATCGATTTCCTTAGCAACAGCCAATAATAGCTATTTATGTAACGAGTACATAATGTAGGTCTTTATGGACACGCCAAAAAGTTTATGGCCGAGCGAACGAAGTGAGCGAGGCCAATAAATTTGGCAAGTCCATAAAGCCTAATTATGTACGAATTACATACAAAGCTTTATGTTCAGCTGCATATCAAAAAATTTACTTTTAAATTAATTTGAGGTTAAAATGTGTTTTATAGCTCTAGCCTCTTGCAGGGTGCTGTATTGAATAATCACCTAGTTACCAGGTTGTTTACAAACAGAAGCAACCAATCAACGGCCGTTCTACTTAGCACCGGCCGTTTTACTTTATCATTATGGTACTAGTCCGATAATAGCTATTTATGTATCAAGTTGCAAAATGATGGACTTTTTATCACCAGGTGTGAAATTGTTCGTCGAGGCGAAGCCGAGATGAACAACACGCCATGTGATAAAAAGACATGTTTTGCAACGTGTTTCATACAAGATTTTATCCAATTCAGATAACAAAATGTAAATGCCACATCTTCTTAAAAAAGGAGTTGGGTCATCGTGATAAAATGGGAGTGATAAAATGGGAGCATATTTTGTAACTAGTTACAAAATGAACCACTCTTCGCAACTCAAATCATCTTTTTGTAACTAGTTACAAAATGGGAGCATATTTTGTAACTAGTTACAAAATGAACCACTTTTCACAACTAAAATCAATGTCGAAATGTTGACATTTCGTAACTGAATTGGATAAATGATATTTTTTGTGAAGTCAATGGTAAACGGTCATTTTACTTTGTAGAAAATAGTAAAGTAATGTGGCATTTTACTCGTTAGCAACCTTTACTCATTAGCAACGCTTGAGTCATTAGCAACCAACACTTTATTCCTAGCAACACAGTCTGTTTGTTTACTTGTTACTATGTACGAGTTGTAGTTGCTATGTTTCCGTACAAACATAACCTTGATAAATTTAACAAATTTGTCTAGAAAATTCGAACTTTTAGTACTTACACAAAAAAATAGCGTATTCAACGCGTAAGAAAAGTGGTTTTCTAGCTCGTGAAATTGTAATTCACTCGCTAACGCTCGTGAATCAAACATTTTCCACTCGCTAGAAAACTGCCACTTTTCTTTACTTGTAGAATAATCTACTATTTATGGCCTCTAAACAGTACAATAATCTAGTCATTATGAGACAGCCGAACATAAAAACAATTTTCAAGTGAAAAAATTACACGTGCGTTTTAATAAGTGAAAAAACCACGCGTGGTTTTTTCACTTAGGTATTTTAAATAAGTAAAAACAATTCATAAATAGTAATTAACTGTTCGTAATATAGTCTTAAGGGGGGGTTTTAGTAGCATGTTTACGCGCTGAAAATTGTGTAATTTTAAAATAACGGTACGGTTAAATAATGACAGTTGAAAAGAAGGACGAGGATGAATTAAAATTTTTAGACCTTTCCTTCATACGCTACAAGGCCAGAACGAATAATTTTAATATAGTAATTAAATTATGGCCTATTATGAAAAACTTACGAAAAGGGACTTGCACAAGACATCGATCAACAATGTATTGATTTTGGCATTTATCGGGGTAGGTTTCAATATTACCTTCCTATGTATGTATCGACCCTTTTGCAAATTTGTATAATTTTGGCGTGATCTTTATTTAACGTTAGAAAAAATTGCGTATAAATTTTTAAAAACTGATTAAAGATAGGCAACCCAACATTCACCGACTCTGTCAATGTCAAAGAAAAAACAAGGTTCTGGTCGCCTGAATTTGTAGAGTAACAACCAACTGCGACATCCTGTTAATCCATCTACAAGTACTCGTAAGTTGTCAGCAGAACTTGGTTATTCCAAAGAAACCATACGGCGTCATTTACATCAAATTGGTAAGACCAATAGATGCTGCAGAGAAGTTCCACATGAATTGACACCAGCAATGGTAGAAAGACGAGTTGAGGTCTGCAATCGGCTTGTTTCAAATCCTTTGAACGAACGTTTTCTTAAACGGATCGTTACTTGCCACGAAAAATGGATATATTTCAATAATCCTAACAAAGAAAATCAACGGATTGCCATCGGAGAACTTGCGTTACCTATCCCAAAACGAGAAAGGTTTCAGACAAAGGCCATGTTGTGTGTATGGTGGAATTTTCAAGGCATTATTCACTTTGAGTTGGTACCTGATGGAAGAATCATTGACGCCAACCTTTATAGTCAACAGTTGGACAGAATGCATGATGCTCTACATCGGCGTTACCCTGGATTGGTAAATAGGAGGCGCACAGTACTGCAGCAAAATAACGCCAGACCCCATACTGCTATTGAAACTCGGCAGAAAATTAAGGAGTTGGATTTAGAGCTTCTACCTCATTCAGCTTATAGTGCAGACCTTGCACCTTTAGATTACCACTTATTCCGATCGATGGCACACTTCCTGCGTGGAAGAAATTTCACAAGAGACCAAGAAGTTAAAGCTGCATGCCGAGAATTCTTTACCTCGAAAGATCCAGCATGGTACCGTCGCGGCATTGAGTTTCTTGCAGAAAGATGGCGAAAGACATTGCTTCATAATGGTCTATACTTTAGTGAATAAGAGTTGATATTTGTTGTTTTATTATTAATTAAGGTTTTCCACAAAACAACTACATTTTTTATGGGCCACCCTAATAATAGAGAGATGGGGCCGGTCACTACCAAATTTCCCGGGCCGGTTAAATTTGCCAGTCCGCCACTGATCCGATTTTCCTGTGATAAATTTGGATCGGAAAATTAATTCGTGCTAGTTAATTTTGGAAAATTTCACGAGCCCGTCAGGCGACCTGACGGGCTCGTGAAATTGTCAAAACTATCCGATCCAAATTTATCCGAAAAACGGCATCACTTGTTATATTACTGTTGAAAAAAATTCCTAATTTTGAAGTATACTTGGAAAATTCAATAAAATAAGTAAAAAATAATAAGTCCGAATTTTCAGCTGAAAATTTGAACACTGAAGTAAAATACCATTCGGAACAACCTTTTCAAATGAAATATTTCGAAAAAATCATAAATAAGACCATTTCTAAACATTTTTTTCAAAAAGCGTCAAATTTGACAGGTGCAGAATGTCATTTGACCAAATATGTGTGCACTTTTTTTAATCCTTGGATAAGCACAAACCAACGCCCTATTGATTTTTTTTAATAAATACTTTGATAAAAAAAAGTCCCGTATGATCCGGACTTTTTGACAAACCCTGTAGTATATAGAAAACGACTTAACCAAGGAAGAACAGATGATCCAAACAGCAATAAAGAGGAGAGCAAAGGAAGAAAAGGACAAAGGAAACAAGACTAGAATTGGATACCGGAAACTTGAAATAAACACTGACAAGTATGAATGGTCTGAAGAGGATGGAGAAAGGCTAATACAGACCTTAAAAAACTAGTAGCAAAACAAATAGCAAGATGCAAGATAACGACCAGGGCTATGGAAACGGAAACGACTAGGAGTGAAAACAATAATAACAAAAACAAAACAAGCACCACACAGGCAATAACAAGAAGGAAAAGACAAACAAGGAAGACATGGAAACTGAGCACTTGGAACATAAGAGGTACAAACGGCAAAGCGAGAGAATTAACTGAAAGTATAAGATGCACAAACTATTTAGCGGTAGCCAATACAGAAACAAATAAAAAAGGGCAGGGAATGAAAATATTCGGGGATGGGAGCTTACTAATATATGGAGGAATTAAAGAAATCGAAACAGCAGCAGGAGAAGCGGCATGTCTAGTAAAGGAGGAGAATATAAAACTAGTAGAGGAGCGGATAGCCGCGTGTAAAAGGCCTCGGTCGTGTAAAAGGCCTCGGTTTATCACGTAGGCATCTTGGGTTCGATTCCTGAGACCGGCGATATCCTCGCTGAAATTTAGAAGGTCGTAAGCTTCTCCGTGCTTCGGAGGGCATGTTAAGCCGGCGGTCCCAGTTATCATACTAACACCTTTGATAACCGTTAACTTCGCAACACTGCGGGTCGGTCTTCTTCACCTCTCTCGATGGCTCACAGAACTCGTCCTTACGAGTGCATAACAGGCCATCGGCCTAGGCTTCGGCCGTAAGAGGAAGAAGAACAATGAAAATAAGTACTACAGACATCCTAACATTAGTAATAGTTTACGCACCAAGCGGAAATGAGGGACTAAACGAGAAAAACCAATTCTGGACGCAATTACAAAGCACAATTGAAAACTACCAGGGCAATCTAATACTATTGGGGGACTTTAACTCAAGAGTGCAAGAGTGGGAAAGGAATACAATAAATGGCAGGAAGTAATTGGTAAACACGGGGAAAGGGAAAAAAATGACAATGGTAGAAGATTAATGGGATTCTGTATTGATAATGACCTCGTGGTTGACAATACATTTTATGAGCACAAGGAAATACACAAAATAACAAGGGAAGTACCACAACGAAAAATCCATTATAGATTACGTAATTGTACCAAAAGAAGACAAGAGGGATGTAAATGATGTAAGAGATAAAAGAAGCTATGAAATAGGTAGCGATCATTTTCTACTAGAAGCCACATTCAAGCAGAAGGCGAACAAAGAAAATGAATGCCAATGACAGAATAAGAATATATAGATTGAGGGAAACACAGATAAAACAAAAATACACTGAACTAACAGAGAAAGAATTCGAGACAAAGGATAGAACAAAGAACAACTCGAACATAGATAATATATGGGACGAATTCAAAAATATTCTAAAACAAGGACCAATAAAAGCATGCGGAGTCTTTAGAGTAAATGCAAGCAAAAAACAAACAGATTGGTGGAATGAGGGTATTAAGAAAGAAGTCAAGGAAAAAAAACAATGTGGAAAAGGTACCTACAGGGAGACCAGCTTATGTATGCAGCCTACAAGGATCAAAGAAACAAAGTAAAGGTGATGATAAAAGAAGCAAAACAGCAATCCTGGGAGAAGTTTGGACATAAAATGCAAGAAAGTAGTAACGACAACCTAACATTATTTTACAAAATCTTAAAGAGCATGAGAAACAAGAAGGATGTCCAATTAAAACGTATTAAGGACGAGAATGGAACAACACTTACTGACAAGGACGAAATTATGGAAAGATGGAAGCGATACTTTAATAAGTTACTAAACGACCAACAAAAGACAGAGAACCAAAGCAAAGAAAAGGAGTAAAAAAGAATTGAAGAGGTGAAAGAAGATAAGATAAGCATGAAAGACTTAGACGAGGCATTACACAAAATAAAAAGTGGGAAAGCAACTGGCCATGATGAGATAGCGGCAGAACTGTTGAAGTATCTAGGGCCTAGTGGGAGAGAAGTTTTCCTGGAAATACTGAATTTAGCATGGAGGAATAAAAATATGCCAAAGGAATGGAATACTGCTATAATCTTACCCATACACAAGAACGGCGACTCTAGAGACTGCAAGAATTATAGGGGAATCTGCTTGCTGTGAGCAGCACTAAAAGTTTACGAAGGTATAATAGAGAAAAAACTCAGAGAGGTGATCGAACCGATGAAGAAAGCGGATTTAGACCAGCTCACAGCACACAGGACCACAACAAATAACAGAAAAGGTAATAATAAAACACGAAAAGATTTTTCTTGGTTTCATCGATACGCAAAAGGCCTTCGATACAGTTAGTAGGAGGGGAATATGAAAGTGCCTAGAACAAAAAGAAGTGAACAGCGATCTCCTGGAAACAATAAAAAGTCTATACAACACTACAACCAACCTAGTAAGGACTCAAAATAAAACCTCAAACTCATTTGATAATTCAAATGGTATAAGGCAAGGGGGAGTTCTGAGCCCACTGTTATTTATATCAGTTATAGATGAGGTAATAAAACAGACAAGGGCTAAAACAAATAGCTACGTAGTGCGATACAAAAACTTGGAAGCGGTAAAAATTGAAGCCTGCGTTTTGTGGCAAAAACAAGTAAGGACTTGGAGAAGAACATAGAGGTCTGGGTAGAATCGCTAAAGAAATACAATTTAATAGTGAATATGGAAAAATCAAAAGTAATGGCAATTGCAAATACAAATATCAAATGTATGGTCGCATTAGAAGGAAAAACTATGGAACAAGTAGAAATGTATAAATACCTGGGCACAATAATCAACAGCAAAGGAACACAATACGATGAAATAGGGAACAGAATTAAAACAGCAACACGGACCTACTTTTCATGCCATTAGAAGACTTTTCTTAAACAAAAAGGAAATAACAAAAAAGACTAAAATGACAGTGTACCAAACAATATATTTACCTATTCTGACATTTGGGGCAGAAAACTGGATACTAAACGCAAGACTGGAAGGTCGCCTTCAAGCTACAGAAATATTTAAGAACGGTCATGGGGGTAAATATAATGGAAAGAAGAAGAAACGAGGACATCAGGAAGGAACTAAAGATGGAATCACTAAAAGAGAAAATAGATAGAAAGAAGTTGAAATGGACAGGGCACTTGATAAGGATGGACAATAAAAGACAAGTAAAGAGGGTTTGGGAAGCACGAAAAGGAGGGAAAAACCGCAGAGGGAGACCGAGGAAGACTTGGAATACTAGCATAACAGAAATATTGGAGGAAAGAGGGAAAACATGGAAAGATGCAACAATAATGGCGTTAAACAGAAAAAAGTGGTCTAAATTTGTGGAAGCGGAGGAAGCTGTATAAACAAATACTATGCGATATCGACAAGCATGTAATAAATACCTCGACACCTTCAGGTACCAGAGGTTTATTGATTATGTATGTATGTATGTATAAAAAAAAAAACTAATTCAAATGAAATATTAGGTGAAGAGGCACTTCACCTGAAAAGCCGCCACTGGATGGAAATGGAAAGAGACATTGCAGACGAAGTGTAAAAGCAGCAGTTAGTGTACTTTAGACACACGAATAGGATGGATGATACAAGATGGCCAAAAAAGGTCTAAAATGGATACCACCAGAAATGCTCAAGAGAGGAAGACCTAGACATAATTGGAAAGACGATATAAACGAACCCACGAGAACAAGAAACCTTGAGGAAGAAGATTATTTCAATAGAATTAACTGGAGACTGGGGACGGAGAGATGGCGACAGCTGTAAAAAAATCCGCGTATATAGGTACATAAATATACAGGGTTACTGGTAATTCGATACATTCCTTTGGAGATGTGATGGGACAGGAGCTAAGAAACAAATTAAACCTAACATACATTATGCAAAAATAAAAAAATAAATTCTGAGAAAAACGAATAGGTAATTTTCGTAGCTGATTTTTAAAAATTATTTTTAATAAGTTTTTATTTAAAATTTTCACATGATCGAAATGTTTCCGGATATTTTCCATTCGAAATGGATGACCATAGAGTGGGACAAGTAACCCAGTCAAAAAGTTCAGAAAATGTCAAGTAGATTTTTTAAAAATTAACTTTAAAGACATTAAGATCTACTTTTTTGAGAAAAACACAAAAATTGAAATATCTCAAAAACTATTGAGTTTTGCATAATGTATGTTAGGGTTAAATTTGTTTCTTAGCTCCTGTCCCATCACATCTCCAAAGGAATGTATCGAATTACCAGTAACCCTGTATAAAATAAGGAGAACAATACTAGGTCCAACCATACAAGTGAAAGAAAAACAAAGAAAAGACAGGAGATTGAAAAAGAATTAAGCGGAGAAAATATAGTCAGATACAGAAACAGATACTTACATAAAAACCACCAAATGAAATAATAATAAGAGTAACAAGTTAGACTCCGATGCAGCAAAGAAGCTGGGAAAGGCCTAGGAAATGGTGGGATGAAATTGAGGACTTTAAAAAAAATGGAAGTAACAGATTGGAAAAGTAAATGCAAAAATAGGAAGATTTGGAAACTATAAAATACAAGAGGAGTGATTCACCTTAACAAATAATGGATTTTATAACTTGTCACCATTAAGAGAGCCATAATCCTAAGGGATTGAAAGGCAGATGATGATGATATTACGTTTTAAGTTTATATAATTTTAAGAATTACTTAGTGAAGAATTTCAGAAGTTAAAAACAATAACTGCTTACTGAAATTAATGTTGAGTAAAATCGGTGCAAAAGTAAGCAAGAAGTACCTATTTAAATATATTATAAATAAAAGCAAGCATAATTTTATCCATTTATTAAAAACATTTAAAAATGTACAATCGTTTGAACAAGAAATTCTTGGATATATATATATATATAAAGGCACTTGACCATATAATGGCACAGATCAAAGTAAATTTGTCATAAAAATACATAGTTATTCGATGTTCACTAATAGTTACAAAAGTCGTTTTGTAGTAAAAGTGGGCAATATCAGTTTTCTTTTTTATATATGCATCTGTTTTCTTTTAACTTTATTTGTATAAATTATGTATATATAAAATCTGGGTATCAAAAAATTTGGTCAGAAGAATTTGTATACAGATGCATATACAAACAGTTAAAATATGTACATACCTAATATCGCAATCGGTAAAAAACTGGAATTTTTTATGAAAATACGATTTAAAAATGTTATAAACAGGTAATTTGTTATATAATTACTAAACTACATATTAGATAGCAAATATCACAGATAAATTAGGGCAAGACAATATCTAGGATTGGCCATTTTGTTCCCATCTACAACTCACCCAGTCAGTTACATACTTAGAAGTACAATATACATATCATTTGTATTTATTTTTTTTTTAAATTATCTACATACACTGCCATTAATATATACAATGGCACAAAAGTTATTGACGGTATTGTCAGTTTTCCAACAGTATAAAAGTTACTAGCCTTATTGCTAATTAAGTAATATTTTTCACATTGTTTCATTGGCACAGCCTCACCAACATATAGTACAATATGCCTTAATTATACTGTGGTTTCACCCTTCCGCTGCAACGGCTGCAGCTCTCTTTGTAGTCTATCAAAATCGTTGTAATATTCGTGATCGGACTCTTCCTCCGAAGTCTTATGAGGTACGTAAGGCTGAGGCACATTTCCATTTATAACATCAGGGTTGTTAGTGGTACTAGCCTGTACCAATTCCGATACAGTTGGTATTCCAAGCGTTTGACTGGGTGCTTCACTGCCCATAAGGTACTCGGGGTTATCAATGTTAGTCTTGCAGAAGTCAGGATAAGATCTAAATATATTACTACATCCACTATCGGGATTCTTTGATTCTCCAATTAAGTCTACGTACGTAGAAGATGCTTGCGTTTGTTGAGGCGACGGCATTAAATAATCGTCTTCGTCAACCGGCAATTCTAACTTCAAAGTTCCTACTTGCGCCTGAGATCTACCAGAATCATATTCATCAGATCCAACATCGTCTTTATTAAATACATTTAATGAGTCTTCGCGATATCGTAAACTTGAGCAATCGGAGCTGTTTCCCTTTACCGAATTGGGATCTAAACCGTGAGCTTTTGCGTATCGAAGTCGCTCTTGATTCCAATTGTGTTGATTTTGGGGAGCACAACTTCCATCTGATATTGTGTGAGGAGCTGACGGCCAAAATGGTAGATGGGTAGATGGGGGTGAACTTGATATCGATGTCAATCCAGTTACCGATATGGGAGCTCGTGATTTAGGCTGCAAGTATTCGTCTCCTGATTGACTTCCGGAATTTTCTATCGATGATGCCAAGTTTCTTACTATATCCTTATCATCCTGAAAAAATACCATTTTGTTAAATAATTGCACAGATGTTGTAATTAGAAGAAAATAAAAACAGACTAATGCAACTAAATTGAATTTAAAGCCTTCTGTAAAGAATGAAAAAAAAGCAAAGAAGAAATGTCAAAAAATATTACCTGATGAGGAAAACTTTGAAGTCTCATATGCCTATCACCAAAAATCACAAGGTAACGGCCAGGATCTCGAGTCATCTTTGCAAAATCATCGGCCAATTCTTTAAAGCCAGGTCTACTTTCGGCATCCAGCATCCAACATTTAATCATTATCATATATACATCTATAGTACAAATTTTTGGTTGTGGAAGTCTTTCGCCTTTTTCCAACAACTCTGGTACGTCTCTAGCAGGTACATTATCATAAGGACGGCCACCAAACGTAAGTAGTTCCCACACGGTTACTCCAAAAGCCCATACATCCGATTTGTGAGTAAATATGCGATGCTGGATACATTCAAGGGCTAACCATTTAATCGGCATCTTTCCTCCAGCGGCTTTATACTCTTCTTCGTTTATATCCAATAATTTTGCCAAACCAAAATCGGTAATTTTTACACAAGCGGGAGTCTGCACCAAAACATTTCTAGCAGCTAAATCACGATGGACCAATCGTTTTTCTTCTAAATACGCCATTCCTTTGGCGATCTGTGTACACCAATTTAACAACAGTTTTGAACCAATTTTGTCACAATTGTTTCTAACGAAATCTAGTAAACAACCGAGCGGCATTAACTGTGTAACCAACATCATTTGAGATGTCATACAAACTGCAAGCAATTGTAAGAGATTTGGATGATCAACAGTAGCCATTATATAAGCTTCATCCATAAATTCCTTACTGGTATTAGCACCGGTATCTTCGCGAAGTACTTTTATTGCAACTGGAATTTTTGCACTTTCACCTTCTGGTACCCAAACTCCTTTGTATACAGTTCCAAATGCTCCGTATCCTAATATTCCACCCCTCCTCATTTCGGCCTCTTTGATAATTCTGAGTTTTGCTAAATTGGGCTGAACATTCGTGGGTCGCAATGGTTCATTATCCTCTAAACCTGTTAGTGCCATTGTCATTTTCAAAGCGTTTTCTTTAACCTTCAGTTGCTTACAGTAATGATAGAACACAATTCCACCAACACAAATGCCAATCAGAACTAAACCACCGATAGAAATTCCGTAAATTACGGGAGTATTAGGTGATTCCATTGAACTCAATATTGGTGCGGCTAATTCAGAGGAACAGTACGGATCAGTGCTGTCCTGAGAAAATACTTTATGAGGAAATTCAGGTGGACAATTGGATAAGCACTGGAATGACGAATTGTCAGATGGCGCTTCACCAAAGTAAATTTTGTAATGTTGACAGTAACGACAATTTTCTGCTCCTGGGCCGGTACATCCTCTACATTCAACATCACAAGGGAAGCATTCCTGATGAATATCATCCGGATAATGATCTGTAGGACACTCATCTTCACACTGCTCTCCCTTCTTATAATTTGTACACTGCTGACATACAAGTTCATGGAAACCATATCCGGTACACTTTTTACATCTGGGATGACATTTTCGGCAAATGGCCTTTCCAGCCAAAGGTTTCAAGTTTTCCTGCTCCTGTGGTCTTCCGATCCACTCATAGAAATAACCATCTGGACAAGAATCGTTCTTATGTAAACACGTATCGACGGTAGCGTTTTCGTTCATAATGGCCTTCTCGCAAGAATTGCAACCACCAAGCCCCACGGTATTACGAGGTCCTGTACAACCATCAACACAGTTGGAATGACAGTGTTTGCAGTCTCCTCTTTCTTCGTATTTTGTAATCGGACATTTTGACACGCAATATGGTCCATCTCTGAAGTGTTTACAAGTTGCACAATGTTCTGGTCCAGGGCCATTACAGGAAGAACCACACTGTTCGTGGCACTGCTCACAGATGTTATTTGATGCGCGATATATGCTAGAAACAAAAAGTATACATAAGTTAAAAATGCATTACAATATTATAAATAATAAAAAATCTTGTGACTTCATTTTTGAGAAGATTTAGGTCTATGAAAAAATTATACAATTGTAAGACTAGTTTTCAAAACTTACCTTGGGATAACGCTGCAATTCTGAAGACACTTGTTGTCCAGTCTGAAGTGTGCACAAGCCAAACACTGATCAGCTCCAGAGCCCCAGCAACCGTCTTTCGTACATTGTTCATCACAGATTAATCCAGCCTCTTTACAATTTTCGGAATTTCTATTATTCTGCAGCAGAGACTGATGCTCAGAACTCTTTCTTATTTTTCTCCAATTGATGTTTTCAGCGAAACATAAATGCTTGTTTTCCAAAATTGCCACGGTACCGGAATTTATTCTCTTCAACGAACGAAGTTCCAAAGATTCCAGCGATGTTTTAACAATATAAAGTGACGAAAAATATTCATACAACGTTCGGCCGCCAATAACTTCTAAATTACGAAAGTAAGTTAAGTTTTTGAAGTCCACATGATATGCTTGAATATTTAAAAACCCTGTTATTTCCTTTAACGTGCTGAAGGCTTCTAACCGATCGGGATGCATCGCGGGATAACGTTCCCCGAGAGTTAGATTTTGAAGAAACTGTTGATAACCGGCGAATGAATTTTGTAATATGTGAATGAATCCTTCGATGACAGTACAGCCTTTAAAGCTCTCGATATTTCCCGCATTTATTTGCACATCGCCCGTACAAGTCTTCGGACACGGTCCGTTACACGGCACGCACTCGCCGTTCTCTGCTTTTTTATTGGGAGGACACGCTCTAACGCACGCACCATTGTCTTTCAATAAATGCTCCGGACAGTTCTTGACGCAAGTTGCACCATACGCGTATTTACCGTGTGGATTCGGTTCCCATGAATACGTGATGGGATTGTAGATCTGCATCGGAGGACACTCTTGCGTGCAGATGCCGTCGTCGTAAAAATTCTTACACGCTATACAATCGCTTTGTTTTGGTCCGGTGCATCCACCCGCACAGAACAGATGACAACACTCGCGAGGATTTGGCCCGAAACAACGTCCTTGATAACACTGCGGACTACAATTTTCTTTCGAGAATTTCTGGCAATTTTCCTCTCCTTCGCCCCAACAGCCACCAACGCAATTCTTATGACAAGAAGGACAATCGCGTTCCGGAGACGAAAAGTTATAACTGTAGACGTACTGGCCAATTGGATCCGATATAATTTCCTTCCAGTTGATCGTTTTAACGTGACAGAGATTGTAATTGCTGAAAAGCCCGATACTTCCACTTAAAACATCACGAAGCACCGGTAATTCTAACGAAAACATTTTGGAGGTTGTTACTATAAGTGCAAATTCGCCTTCGTAATTCGTCATTTTAAACAACGTTCTTCCGCGTATTATTTGAAGACGGGGAAGCACAACTTTCCGGAGATCCACGTGAGAAATAAGAACGTAACCGGTCACTTCTCTTATATACTGCAAAAAACTCAGATCCAAATTCTGATCCTGAAGCCATGTCAGTTCTAAATTTCCATCCACGTAAGTACAGTTGGTGAAGCGGTTTTTCAAGTTCCTGTAGTGGTGCTCGCGATTCGATGGAACGGACCAACGACCGTTAGTTCCAATGCAAACTGTAACGAATAACAAAAATTAATACCTCGAAATAATAACAAACCTGCATGTTTAGTATTAATATATTAACCAGCAAGACATGGGGTTATGTAATTCTAAAGGGAGGTATCGTGATGTAAGTTACAACAAGCACGATTTTCAGCATTAAATTTTTTTAGATGGAAGGGCGATAAAATAAAACATCGTTATTAATATTCTTAACCCATTCAACATAAAACTGTGCAAACAGTTGAAATGAACCATTCCAGCATTCGACGTAAAATGATAGTTCAAGCTATCTCTAGTTTAGGAATTACAGTGGGGATTTCAAATTTATATTCCTTCTTAGGTGGTTATGCTTGTTACTACGGTGTATTTCAACATGTCTTTTCTAATTACTAAAATAAAAATAGAACAACCTTCATCTACATGCATAAATATGCATTTGAATCCAAAATAAATTCCGTGTTATGGCTACACGAGGACCTAAAATGCATAGTGCAACGTCATAAGCCGTAACAACCCGTTCACCCACTCAAACAAGCACTCCCAGAATCGAACATTGTCGTCAAAACCATTAACACACACAATTTGCACTAATGTTACGTCTGGTTGTTAAGATGTCTCATTGGAAATCAGAGAATTGTATACAACACAAGTTTTTAAAAGCTGTACAAAAACGGTCGCTGTTCACACTTACTTAGTTAGCATGCGTGACGTATTCGACACAAATCGCTTGTAAATACACCTACGTGTGCTCCGATCCATCACTTTTTGGGCATCGCATGGTGAGGTAATGGTATTTTATTTATATATTTTACGAGTGGTCATTGGTCGAATTTTTTCGAATCTACGTCAGATTCTGTTTTTTCACATTACTACCTGTTGGACCTTGAATACCATACTCATCAAACCATCCCTTGGTATTTTACTATACAACAAAATACGCGCGAATTGAAACACTGAAAATATATCATTGCATTTTTTCTTTAAATATTCAAGTAAACAAACTCTTCGCATGTAATACTGCTTCTTCAAAGCTTATTTCTGAATTTCCCTCGATCTTACATTTCCCAACCTTTACTGAAAGGTTACAATTATTATAAAACTTTGGCATTAGGATTATTAACCGCAACAGGTGATGTCTTCAAGCTTTACAGGAAATACCACAACAGCCTAACAAGGTGACTAGCAAAACTATATCGGTATTTATTTGACTACATTTGTATTGTTCTTGGGATAGCAAATTAGGAAGGTTCTGCGAAATCGGGTACAGATTGACTTAAGATTTATTATACTGAAGTAGGTGTAACAATTCGTATCTAACGAAAAGTTGGTGGTGATCCATATATACGCATCCCTTACTCATTCCGAAGTTCAATTGACGATTATCATAATTTTGTTAAATCAAACTAAAAATCAAAAGACACCTTTCCATCAATACAAAGACCACACGTCTTTGCATATAAACAAGATATAAGGTTACAAAGGATACACGACACCATCCACTCTTTCGGTTAACAGTTTTTGCCATCAAACTTGATGGCGAAGTTGAGGAAAGGGAGTTCGCGGGGATTAAGTAGAGCAGACCGACAGGTATCTCGATCTGGTTTTACTTTCGCACAGCTTTACACAATGATTAACTGAGTTTTAAAAGAACCGCTGCAAAGAGTCGAGGATACCCGATTTCGTAAGATTAAGTTAACCATGATGGGCACTAATTACGGGGTCTTGAAGTAACGTTTCTTACCGGTATCAAGATAAAAACTTTTACGTACAACGTATAAGGTAACCGACTCGAGAAAAAGGAGCAGATTATTGGTGCCAAGAAATTCGCATTCCTGTAGAAAACTAAGGCAGAGTTGGTATTGTTAGTTTTACCTGCTTTGTGCGGTAATGCACCAGTATGGAAGGTTGCTAAGGATCAGAGATTCAAAGAGGGTGTCGCGGGGTGAGTGTTAGGATTCCCGTTACAAACAAGTCCGTGGCGCCGGCAACAACTACCTTTTCTGGATGGAATCTCACTCTCTATCTCGTAGCTTTTAAAATACATTAACATTTTACATCAGGGTTTAAAAGTGCTCTGATTGTGTATTCGAGACGAGTGCACTATTAAAATTACTTGCATCAAATATACCATTGGAACATTAAGAAAACAGGGAAGGAACATTTTGTGACTGACAACGTACAGGTTTCAAAAATAGTGAAAGTAAATTGCAAAAAAACTAATAAGTACTTTTTGAAGCAAATATAAATTAAAAGAAGGTGTAAGTATGCCTCAGTATGTAATAACAATAATACGTAACAGTAGATTGTGCAAACATAACCAGAGAGTATTACAAAATCCGACGAAGTCGAAACCGATAGTACGATATACTACAAAATGCACCCACATTAGATCCCACGTACCAGTAACCTTGTACAGATACTCAGAAATGGTAACATATTTCCAATTATTAACCCAATTACGTTCCGTATTAATTATTTCACCCGCGTAATACATTCGCGCCTGGGAAAAAACCATTAACTGACCTTGAGGTTTAAAAATAATTTTAGCATGTTAAATACCAAATAATCCTGCTGATAATAATAATAATCCTTCATTAACAGCCGGTGATACCTAATTTCTGAATTTTTATTGCGTATTATTTTTAATTATTTATTTATTTGAAAACTTCCAAGAGATTAACAATTTTCTTGGGCAATAAAGCTTCTCAAAATACTGTTCATTATATTGAGAATTAACCAGGACTAAATGTTGCGAAACATTTTCCATTATAAGGGGTAAGGAGATGATTTCAGCAAAACATTATTATTTCTTAAATGTTGCTTGATTACTTTAATTCTTTCACCATTAAGTTCGATGAAGAAGCCAAGTTTTAATAAAACGTATTGTTTTCGGTCAAAATTTACACAACTGGCAACGTTGTTTGGTACTTTATTACCTACCACTACTGGTTGATAGAATAGTATTATTATTTTTCACTGAATAAACGGATGTTACCGAAACTTACATTAAATCGAAACGAATGGGATATTCACTACTTTTGGTTGCATCAAAATACCTTTGAAAATTTCGTTTTTAGATTTTTTTTTAAAGAGGTGTTTAACTTTGGCATCTGACAAAACAATGCTAAACATTTTCTATTGTGAGGGAAACGAGATTTCAGCAACAAATTATTATTTCTTAATTGTTGCTTGATTACTTTAATTTTTTCAGCACCAGGTTCGATGAAGAGCCAAGGGTTAATAAAACGTATTTTCGGTCAAAACTTGCACAACTGGCAACGCTGTTGTTGATACTTGTTAGCTACAAATGGTTGGTAGATTAGTATTATTCTTTCTCATTGAATAAACTAATGTTACTGGAAGTTATAGGTATTAAATGGAAACGAATGTGACATTCATTAGTTTTGGTTGTCCCAATACACTACCTTTGGAAACTTTGTGTTTGGAATTTAAAAAAGGTATTAAACCTTGGCAAATGACAAGTGATCCAAGCAATTGCTAAACATTTTCTATTGTGAGGGATAAGGAAATTTCAGCAAAAATTATTATTTCTTAAATGTTGCTTGATTACTTTCAGTAGGAAGTTTGATGAAAAAGCCAAGGTTTAAAAAACATTTCGTTTTCGGTCAAAATTTGTACAGCAGGCAAAGCTGTTTCCATTATGGAACAAACATGTAGTGACGTTTTAAATTCCGCGAATGTGCATATTTCTCTGTCTAAAAATTTTCCAAATTCACGCAGATTTACAACCTTAAAATCAATCAAATGCGTCTTGTACTAACAAACCGCATTCATAAGCAAAGCCTTGTCTACCTACCGAAATTGTCTCCCTAATATGGCTTAATGTGGTCGAAAAAACGCGAATGTGTTATACTTTTCCAATCAACCCCAGTTTACGTTGTTGTATTTGATTTTATGCGAATACTGTAAAAATAAATAGTTAATTGTGTCACTAAACACAATATAAGGTATTAAGTCTTCCCAAAACACGTGCTTAACAAGTGATTAACTGATTAACAATAATCTCGTCATTTAAAAACGGTCACACGCATATTAACTTTCCGCCTAAAGCACACAAAATACCATAAACCTTTGAAGAACAAAAGATCACAAATATGATGTAATTGTTTAAAATTCATAATGGCTCCGAAATTTCTAGTCACACGTATTTAAAGTCAAATAAAAGTGTTTACTTTGCAGTTTCTCAAAATATAAAATAACAAATGGTGTTGACATTATGTTTAAGATTCACTCGAAGCATCTTTAAAAGGTTAATTTCGACCACACTTTGTGTATTCAAAAGAATACCACGAGCTTAAAGAAAACAAAATTACTATGCTGCCTACATACCAATTAGACATCACAATTATGACGTTTGTATAGTAACAGCCTTGCTGCTTACGTTCACTTTAAATGGTTACGTGTGTATGTGATAATTATAAATATTTACTACTAATTAAATAATTCTAAACGGTCGATTCCTAAAGGCAAACTGGCCTACGGGGAAGGCTTCACAAGAACCGACCGATACCAAAGTCATTTTTTAAAATTCCACCATGAGGATAAGAAGTAATTCATTATGTTATTGTACATGTGGGCAGTTAATTAGCAACCGTAACCACTATTAAGAGAATTTACCTCGTGGCATTGACAATTTCAATTTGTCTTATTTTTTCCATTTTGCATGTGGTAGGTCCTCGTGAGGTGCCGACTCGGTTCGTTCGACGCCAGGTTATTAGCGAAATTCATTTATAATGCTCAAGTAATCGTCAAGGTAGAACTGTGACCTTCATAAATAAGAATGAAAATGCCCTAAAATTTCGTTTACAATTTCAGAACATTTCAAATTTAGGGGAAAATCGAAGTGCCACCAGTTTTAGAAATTAACCGACGTACCTACTTATGAAGGGTTTGTTTTAAATGGTTGAAGTCTTAATTTGTACAAGGGATAATTTTAACAAATTTATGAAAAATAAGACTCCGCGCAGCAACTGAACTGGGTATATAAATAAATGCATACTTGAAGACTTCAAGTTCTTCAAGATTTTTTAGTTAAGAGAATACATGCAAAAGTAACATTGACCTGTCAGGTTTAATATATAAAGATCACGACTTCATTTTTATAATAAGGGATATAAAGTAGAAAATCGTGTCCATGAAGCTGCAACATACCATCAGAACAAAGCAACATTTTTGAAATGTTTCACGCGATATTATCCTCAGAGCATCGTCTTGAGAGATCTGTCTGTGTAAATCTAGAGTTTATGTGGTATTATATGTCGCTTGATTTGTGACTTTGTTTTTAATGGCTTATTAAAATTTTCACGTTATGATTTAGTAATTTGTCGAAACGGCAATAAAATAAACACCCGATTTAAGCTCGAGTAGAAGCTGTTGGAAACATATCGATGAGCCGATATTAACGTAGGGAAAAAAACCAATCCTGCTGTGAAGAGGCAATAATTTGGGCGTCGAATATATATAATCTTGAAGAGTAACCATATCGAAGTCGATAATTTATTAGTTGACGGGTCGTATTTCTAGTATAACAAATTTTAGTAACCACGCAGGTGGTTTGAGGAATTTAAAAAATTAACCAACCCGAAGTAACGAGCAACAAATTAATTTGTAGATGATGGAGAAGAATGGTAAGTCATACAGAAACGGTTAAAGGAAACACGAAATATGATTGGAGGCTGACTTGCAACACGGCACTGATTAGTTCCTTTGTCCTGGCACAAATGAAGCGAAGAAGAATGCGATCTTATCTTCATGACGCAGTAATAGCACAGAAGATGGTTCACTGTTGCCATAATAAGCTAAAACGGGATAACAAAACTTAAGCAAGAAAGTTTTTCAGAAAGTATGCGCACGTTCATGGGAACATAAGCGTTAAAGCAATAGTAATTTTTGATTAGATAATTATAAAAGTTCGGGAATTATTTTCCAAAGTTCTGTTGGTAATTTGCAATTTTCGTTCGAATACCATGACCTCGATTTAACACGAGGATAACCGTCGAAATACACGATATTTAATATGTGTTGCTGTTCAAAATAAAGGATTTTACGAAGAAAGCGGTCTTTGCCATCGAAAATTTCACGGTTACTTAAGTTACAACTACTTAATAACAGGTCGTGTAAAAACAAACCGATTTTTCTTCATTTAATTTGACGATAACAAAAGTGTTTGGCAGAACTAACGCTTAAATTGCAAAATATCAAATTTCAGAACCGCAACACTCAGTCTCAAAAAAACTTCTATAAAAGCGAATCGATAAATCCTCCCATTTTTAATTGGTAAAAATTACATTAATAAAACCTCTGTTCGAAAACCTTTCTCACACCATTCGCAAATCATAAAGATGGGACGGAGCTTTCGAACTTTCAACTTGCAGGTTTTCGTGAGTTAGATGGTATTTAGAACGTGTACCCGTGCACGTTTTCATGATATTGCACAAAACATTCCATCGTTCTTTATAAATAACATACGTCGATTGCATTAAAATATCGAATGTTTCAATGCAACTAACTGCCAACATGTTTTGTTTAACAGAGTTTCCAAGAAGTTCTAGTTCAGGAACAAGGATCTTTTCTTCGAAAGGAAAGGATGACCTCAAACAAGCTTTTTGCATATTTCAATTTTTGTTAGAATACGAAATAAAAGAAATCCTAATTTTCAATTTATTTTAACCATAAAATTTTAATAGAATTCCATTAACGATTTGAAATTGCTAACCAAATACAGTTAAGTTGTGGATTAATTAAAATTTCTACACGGATTCGCTTATCGGCATCGGTATAGAATGCAATATCATGGGTTGATTTATTTAAATAAGCGATTTTATAACTCCCGCGATTAATTCCAAATTAACGACTAAATATAATTTAACGGTTTTGGTAAACGAGTATCGTTTTCCATATATGCAAGCAACATTCCGGGCGCAAGAAGTTATTTACTGTAGAACCTTTTTATGGCTTTAACATATTGTCTACAATATGGTTTATAGTCTATCAAGTTGTATTATTAACCATAAAAATATCCCATAAAGGCGTAATTAACTGTATTATTATCAAGATTCTTCGGCCGGGAATAATACTTTTAAGTTGCCGCACGTTTAACCACCACGTCAAATTGTATGACGTTGCTGTTTCGTATTAATTTGCCTTAAGCTCCTTCGCAATTATTCTTAAAATATTGTTCTGCATTGCTGATGTTAACATTTATTTTTAAATAAACCGTAAATTACATGGGAACCAGTGCAGGTGCTTACATTTTCAGGAAGGAAAACCAAACATTCCAGAAATACCGATTCGGTTATGTTCAATTATACACTCGAAGACCATTAAAACGTTCAAGTTTTAAGAACAAACGGAACGAACAAAGGAAACACATAATTTTAAACAAACACAAGCGACCACGTTGGTTAAATATTAGGAAACACCATGCGAGATCACATATATACATCAATATTTGAAGAGAAAATTTTTCGAAGGAATTTTTAACTTAAAAAACTTATGAGTATTTGTCATTAACATTGTTTGATGTATTACTTAAGTACTTGTGAATTCTTGGAAAACTGTTTGAACAAAGTCCAAAGTTGATATGTTCAGGAGTTTACAGCAAAACGAACAATACAACTCGCAACCCTGCAATTTTAAAGTAACTCAACGGCTTCAACTGAAGAAAAATTAAGTAAATAACATTCATGGAAGGGTATATCCAAGTTTTCTTAGTAAATTAATTCAATACACGGTTGATTAGCTTATGGTAACTCAAGCCAACAAGTGTTTTGAATTTTGACCTCAAAAATTAAAAACTCAACAAAATTCACTTAAATAAACATTTAAGTATAGTAGGCAAGATTTTGGATCTCTGCTAACTGTCTATTTGAGTCTTTGCTAACTGTTTTCTACGTCTTCTTCAAGTATGTAAGATTTGGGGTTCCTAATAATCATCGTCGCCCTCCAGAAGATTATATTTTGAGTCTTTTCTAATTCCCTTCTTCAAGTAAATACAATTTTGGGTTCCTAATAATCCTAATAATCGCGATGGTCCTCAAGAAGACAATATTTTAAGTCTTTGCTAACCGTCTTCTACGTCTTCTTTAAATAAATAAGATTTGGGGTTCCCAATAATCATCATCGCTTTCAAGAAGACAATATTTTGAATATTTTCTAGTTGTCCTCTACGTTTTCTTCAAGTAAATAAAATTTGGGATTCATGATAGTCATCATCGGCCTCCAGAAGAAAATATTTCGAGTCTTCGCTAGTTGTCTTCTAAGTCTCCTTCAAGTAAATAAAATTTTGGGTTGCTAATAAGCATCACATTGCCCCCAAGAATACAGTATTTCGAGTTTTTCCTGTCTTCTTCGTTTTCTTCAAGTAAATAAGATTTTGGGTTCCTAATAATCGCCATGGTCCTTAAGAAGACAGTACTTTGAATTCCTAATAATCGCCATGATCCTTAAGATGACAATACTTTAAATCTTTTCTAGTTGTTTTCCTAAGTTTTCTTCCAGTCAATAAAATTTGGGGTTCATGATAGTTATCATAGGCCTCCAGAAGACAATATTTCGAGTCTTCGCTAGTTGTCTTCTACGTCTCTTTCAAGTAACTAAGATTTTGGGTTCCTATTAAGAGTATTAAGCATCATATATTATCGCCCTCAAGAATACAATATTTCGAGATTTTCCTGTCTTTTTCGTCTTCTACAAGTAGGTACATAAGATTTTGGATTCCTAATAATCGCCATGGTACTTAAGAAGGCAATATTTTGCATCTTTTCTAGTTGTCTTCTACGTCTTCTTTAAGTAAATAAGATGAGTTTCTAATAAGCATCATGTCTCATGTCACCCGCAAGAAAACAATATTTCGAGTCCTTCCGGGCCTCTTCGTTTTCTTCAAGTAAATAAAAATTTTTGTTTCTAATAATCGCCATGGTCCGTAAGAAGACAATATTTTGAATCTTTTCTAGTCGTCTCCTTCGTCTTCTTCAAGTAAATAAGAAATGGGGTTCCTAATAATCACCATCGCCTTCAAGAAGACAAAATTTTGAGTCTGTTAGATCTCTTCTTCGTCGTCTTCAAGTAAATAATATTTTAGGTTCCTAATAATCGCTATGGTACTCAAGAAGACAATATTTTGTCTTTGCTAACTGTATTCTACGACTTCTTCAAGCAAATAAGATTTTGGGTTCCTAATAATCGCTATGGTCCTCATGAAGATAATATTTTGAGTCTCTGCTAGTTGTCTTCTACGTCTTCGTCTTTGCTAACTGTTTTCTACGTCTTCTTTAAACAAATAAGATTTTTGGTTCCTATAATAATCGCCATGGTGCCCAAGAAGCTTATATTTTGAGTCTTTTCTAGTTCTCTTCTTCGTCTTCTTCAAGCAAATAAAATTTTGGATTCCTAATAAGTGTCATGGTTCTCAAGAAGAACTGTATTCTACGTCTTCTTTAAGTAAATAAAATTTGGAGTTCCAAATAATCATCATCGCCCTCACGAACACAATCTTTCGAGTCTTTTCTGTCTTCTTCAAGTAATCATCATGATGTCATGATCCTCAAGAAAACAATACTTTCAATACTTTAAGTTATTTCCTTTTAAAAACGACAATATCTTGTATCCTTGCTAATTCTCCTTCTTCAAAAGAAAATACTTGACACCTCCTTCTACTTCTTCTTGGATTCATTTCCCTCTTCAAAAACACGGTAATTAGTTAAGACAAAAATTGAAAGAAAACGAAGAATGTGTAAAGAAGAAGAGAGGACGTTAACTCTGGTTAGTATTTATTAACTGAATGCTTTAGAGTTTAGACGAACATTTAAAACGTTTGCATTAGTTTTCCAGATCTCGATAACGTACGAGTACCATTTAATCTAGCCAGCAAGTCCTTTAAGTTGTTACCAAATTCTTTTAGCTTTTGAAATTTATTTGAGATCCTTCGTTTTTATAAAATTCCAAAAGCAAATCATCAGCATCAGAGCATCCAAAACTAAAAAAAATAATTAACAAAAAAGGCTTCAACTATCCAATAAACCAACTGTTGGATGGCCGGTGCACCAAATGTTCTTTAAGCCCATTAATTTCACCTTTTTTTATGTCGATTGCCATATGAATAAGCGTCCAAAAACTGACAAAATGAAACAATTTACTTTCAAGCAACAGGTTGCTCCTTCTACTAAAACATGCCAGAAAGCAAACTTAAAAATGACCCAACTAATTAGTTCCAATACTAATTATTTAAATTACCGCGGCTATAAATTTCCAACGGACTAACATCATCTAACAGATTTCGACGGAATTATCGAGAATACGGAATTCCAAAAGGACGAGCAACATCATAACGAGGACGTAGATTACCCACATGAAATAGGTGTACAACATTCACTATAAAAGTTATTATTCTGAGATATTTGAAAGGCGTTTCTACAGTTCTACAATTTAAGACACTGATTATCTTTAAAATACCGTAATGATACTTAGCTTTCCAATTCGAGATCATAAATCAGAGTTTACCTTCACTTCGGTTACTGATGAACGTCTAATTATTCTATGTATTTTTGAACCGTAATACGTTTAGTACAATGAGGACAGTTTTAATTACTATTAGTTCTAGCGAATTGGAGTCTTTATGTTTTCCGAGTTGCTTTGTTGAATGCCGATTTAGCACTTTAAATCCTCATTAAAGTTTAGATAAAAAGCGGCGAGCATCCTTGGGGATTATGGAATTAAGAAATGCAATCTGAGGAATTTGGATTACTTTATTGGCTCAGCTCTCATATAACTATAAAAGTTTGTAAATACTAAAGAATACGTTGGTTGCAACCACTAACGATTTACAAAGCGTCTTATATTTTAAAAAGTAACAAAACATGTAAAGCAGAATCAATGATGTTTGTCCAAGTTTTGCACGGATCATTAAACGTCTTTTTTCTACTTAAAGTTTTTTGGTTAACTGACCCGTAACCCGTAAATAATGCAATTACTATACCGTTTAATTGCCTTTAGTTTCTAGCAAATCATCAACATTTCACGCCGTTCCTATAGGATGACTTAACTACATAATTTTACCAAATATGTTAAAACTACGGTGATTAATGTCTTCCGATTTAAAGTGATCCAAACAGGGAACTGAATTTAAAATTTAGCACAAACCTGATTTGAATCAATCTTAAGACGAATAGTTTTAAATTTATGTGGGCTTTTTTAAATTACCGGCCTAGTTCCTTCCGAACGTGCGAATATTAAGAATTGTTGATTTTATTCAGGTAGTTGTTTAGAATCCCACATAAATTTTTCAACCAATTTAAAATTCAATGACATATGTTTTGTAAACAAACTTGCAGCATTCTTTTACTGAAAATGGAAGAATTTTATGGTTTCTGAATACCTTTCTACTTATTATTTTGTAATTTAAGGGGGCGTTGTTTATAAATGCAAGAATTTCTTTACGTTTAAAAGTTTGTATTGTCCCAAGCAAGTCATATTTAGAGTCTCTGCTAATTGTCTTCTCCTACCTCTTCAAGAAGGTTTGCGTTTCTAGTAGGTAATTAAACATTTTAAGCACATTAAGCATCAAGGACATAGTCAATATCTTTTTCTTAGATACAGAAATAAGTATTTTGGGCACATTTACAGTAAAGTCAGTAAAGTGGTAATATATACTTATTTGACATAATGAAACGAACCAAGAAAAACAGGAATTTCCACTCGGGTGAAAATGATACGAAATCGAAAGAATGGCCACGCGTCTTCTGTTCGTTCGTATTATAATTTATGCGAGCATTTCATTCTTCTCAGATGGCATATAGCCATTATTAGCTCCACATTTCCATACTTCATCGTTAATTTGAATTTCTCTGTAGACACATGCGGACGCCATAATATATTATACATCTCCGCATGCATCCAGACCGTCTGATCCTGATTAATGATGTGTTCGGCCTCTCATAGAGAGGAAGGTTTTGTTTTATCAAAGCTCGAAACGGACACATCTTGCGTGCTGTTTGTTGTTAATACTAGTATTGATTGCTTATTGATTACATGTTTATAAAGTAGTCGAACAAATGTTTCTTTTTTTTCCTTGTGAGATTGATTTTTTTTGTAATTTATTCCATAAGAGAAAAATCAAGAAAACCCTGATAAATTCGCCACAACAACCGGTCAATTTCCGAGAGTAAATCGAAAATTACATAGCAAAAGTTTCTTTGGAAAAATTTCAATTGCAAATACGGTTTTAAAGCAACTGCCTCGAGAGTCTGGCATTTCAACTGCATTAAGAACGAAGCATTTTAAGAATTCGTGTTCCGTTCACCACTCTGGCCAATTTGGGTCATTACACCAAGAGAAGAAATGACGAGGTAATTTAGTTAACGTATCAAACACAGCAGGTTTCAAAGCAACAAGTGTTTGAAGTCAAATATTTTATTACTTTTCTGAGGTCACGCTAAAAATAAATACCTGTTATACTAGGAGAGTTGGAGAGGAGACGAATATGGCCAAAACAAATTGAACGCCGGCTTCTAATATGCAATTTTTTAAATATTTCTCGGAGCATTTTTAATGTTTAGATCATAAATAATAATTAAATTATGACATGAAACGTCAAGCGTAGTGACCATCTCTATTAATCTGGAGTACGTGACCGAAATTATTAATTTCGATTAGCTTACGACTGGATTGGAATTTCAATCCTGATGACTTAAGGAAGATGTTCTTTTTTTATAAACTGAATTCAGAACGCTATTTTGAGCGTAGAGTGCGTAAAACAGGCTACAAAATCTTCAGAAAATTAAACATTTTTTAAAAATTTTACAGAACTTTTAGGAAGTTCTGCGGATTCTTTGTATACCTTCAAGCTGGAAAACATATGGAAACGTCACATTACAGAGAAAAAGAATGTTTGGTATGCTTAAAACAAACCTAAGGTTTTCAAAAAATGCCAAAGAAACTTGGACTTTTCAACAACCTCAAGGAATTCGATCGATAAAAATTATTTCTAAAAAATTTCAGGTTACTGTTACATATGTTCCAGAAAGAAATGAATGCACTGCACTTATTTCAATCAGTAAAGCTAAATGTAATCAAATGGCGCCTAGAAATTAATACAATGGATAATAAAACCCTCAGAATAAAAACCAGGTTTGCTTTTTAATACATAAACTTCCTATTCATTGACAAGCAAGAAGCGGATTTCTAATAAATTTACAGATTTTTCAAAAATTTGCAGCAGTTGTCCAAAAACCCAAGAACTTATTTAAGCTATTTCTTAAAGCCAAATTCTTGCCTTAGAAATAAATTACAGGCATTAAATTCTCAAAGATATATTTCCATATTTTCTACAGATGGAAATATACACGAATTTAGTGTAATAAATTAAAAAGTTGACGCTTAATATCTTTCGGAATTAGCATGGTTAATTTACACGTGTATTTGTTACAAGCTGACAAGATTAAAGTTGTTTATTCCAACAATAAAACAGTCGCTTTAATCTTACATTTTTTAAATAAAACCTGGCCTTTAATCATTTGAATCATTTCGAAATGCTCCTTTAAATACTTAATTGTTTAGATTAAAGAAAATGGCGGGTTTAGTTTGATACTAAAACGAATTTATATTATATGAAACACCAGCAACAATAAAAATTTTGATTGACATGGAATGCAGCAAAAAGTTGCGGGTTCGTGAAGAAATTCGTTAGAAAATTCGTTAATATTTGCCGCACGAATGAATCACCAACACTCCAGAGTGTAAAGATGAGATATAATTAGAACTTGGTAAGTCAGAATGTTTTAATATTTATGTTCAAAAACCGCTTAATCTTCGGACTGTAATTAATCACCACGAATTACAGAACCCGTAATTTAATCGTCTATTTCAAAGCGAATTTTTTAGTAAGGACTAAACCAATCTCATCATAAAAATAGGTTTTCTTCGGTCATTTTCAAATAATCACAAATCTAACCTTTTGAATCAAACTCACTGTACCTACAGGTTATCTTTTATGATCGTTCCATAAAACAAATTGTACTCAGCACTTAGCAAGAGGCAGTAAAATATCCGGCTTACGTAAGAGATTTTAACACGGCTGCTTTATGACGAAGAACTTAAGATAATCGCACTTGCAATAAAACCGTAATCATCTCGGACATCTACACAAACCAAATGCCTTTCTGGTGCTCTGCAGGTTCTTCAGGTTAGATTTAGATAACCTGTATGATGGAAACTTCATGTGCAATTAATTTCTATTATCGTAATTGTGTCGCTATTAGCCAAAGAGTTGGAAGCTTTTAAAATTCCTTGCTTTTAACAGCTTCTGTACTGATGTACAAGAGTAATTTGCAGAAATCAAAGTAATTGTTCAAAAAAAACATCGCCGATAAAATCTACTTCTTTCCGGTACTGTGAAATGTTTATTTCACGTACTTCTTTGTGAATTACTGGACCTTTTTGAGGTTTGCTAGTTTAGTGAAACTCATATAAATTTCTGAAAACTGCCTTTTTAAAACTTTACTAAAAAAACTGATTTTCTATAAACTGTATAGACCTCAAACACCAACATTTTATAAAATAAAAAGATGAATGAAGTATGTATGTATATAATTAAAAAGAAAAAAATAGAAACGCAATAAGGAAATCCTTAAGCACACCCTAAAGCGGCCAACATGTTATTGGAAGATTTTGAAAGTTAGCAGTTCTGCTAATTCCAGCATATAAGAAATTAGAATGGAAGAATGCTTAACGTTAAAAACAACAATATTATAAAAGCAAAATACATGCTTCGGCACTAAATTGCCAACCTCAATGAAAATTTTAGATTGATTTGGATATTACGGCGATCTTAAATTGCCAAACTTTCAGAGTCTGCAATTATTTTAAAAAAAGGTAACAAACCTTTCAACAAAAGTTCAACATTTTTTTAAACCTTAGGGAACGTTCAGAAATTTTTGGGAACTTTTTAAAGAGATTACTACTAAATAAAAACAGAATCTTATGGGGACTTAATGCTGGAAACAATTCTTACGCCTTTAAACATAAGCCTGGACAATTTTAAGAATATTCATTGAACTAAAAACTATAACGAAATTTAAAAAAAAGCCAAAAAATGCTTGGTAAGTTTAGGAGAATTCTGGATGTTTTTACGAAATTTAGAAGCATTTCAGGGCGCACAGCATTATTTTCACAAAAAAGTTGAAAAGTAACATAGTAACACTGAAAAAAGTAACTCCATATTTTTAAAGATACAAAAAACTGTATTAAGAAAATTATTAGGAAATGCAATAGGAAACTTAAAGTAAACAATATAAGAATCAATTTAAGTACAGAACAGTTACATGAATATGAGTACTTGAAACTCACTACTAAATTAATATTAATGAAAACGGTATAATTTTTCAAACTAAAAATACGGCAATTTTAATAAGCATTTTTAATAAGATATTAATCGACTTAAAACTTTTTAGAAAGTTTTTCTATCATTTTATTGCATTTCCTTTTTAAAACAATTTTGTTCGTATTTAAATTATTTTTAATGTTTTGAATTTTGTTGGTAAACGTTGTAGCATTTTCTAAAATGGCTTCGCCCAGCCCAACCAAATGAAAAACTTTCTTTTCAGTACCTTCATTTAGCTTACTTAGGTTATCTGTTTTTCTAGTCACTCTTCCTTAAAACGTAGTTTGCCCATACTAATTTAAAAATGTATATGTAAAATTAAATAATTTGAGAACACTATGGTATCATTATTACTAAATCATATTGCAACAAAGAATTCAAAAATCTTGATGATGTGCAAACGTACGACTGCAGCTGATTTTGTTTATGTCTAAATGGTTAAAGAAATAATGTTGCTCACATACATATGTATCAAATGGCATACAACAAAATCCTAATTGCTAATGCATTTGCCCGTTTTGTTATTAGTTATTACTATTCAAGTATAGTATATGCTATCTTTAAAGTACGTTGTATTACGTATGTGTACTTCCAGAAATTAAATATATTATATTCAAGCACTGTTATCAATAGGCAATTGAGCACGTTCAGAAAACATAAATAAAAAACTATATCACAAGTTTTGAAAGGGAATGAAGCTATACTATAAATGGATCCCACAAAAACGAGGGAAAAACCATTCATCCAAAAAAAGGTAACACAAAGTGATTTTATAGGAAAATCGTAACAAAAAGTAACATCGTGCTAAAAAACTAACATTTAGTTGCAAAAGTAACTCACTGGGAGCCCCCTCGTTTGAAGAGATAACTCTTAAAAACTCCTAAACAAATGCAGATATGGCAATGATTGAGATTTAAACAAAAGGGCAAACCAACATTCAAAGAAACTTTTTGGAAACCTTTGGGAATTTTTAGAAAATTTCAGGAACTTCTTTTATTTTTTGTTACAGTAAAACCTTTCAAGAAAAAGCCCGTAAGGAGATTAATAAACAAAAATACAATCCTAATAACATAATTTATATGCAAAAACAATTTTTAAATCTTTGGCTGTAGAAATCAAATCTTTAAGAAATTAGAACATTTTTGAAAAAGTCGTGAAAAACTACAATATCCAATCAATTTTTACGTTTAGAAAAATCACTTTAAACAATTCCTGAACAAACATTTACAGGGAAGTTTCCAAAACGATGTTAAAACAATTTTTCAAGGTAGTCCGAAACGTCCAAAAAACCTCCTGCTTTACAAAATAAGTAAATTTAAAGTCCTACAAATAAATATATCGATAATTTTTCTTAGCTAGGAAGTTAATAGTTACATCTGAAGGTATTATAGCCTTTAAAACCTCTGCGCATTTTTAAATTAGTTTGTTTTTGTTTTCGGCCAATCTAAAGGCATGCTACCTGAAAATATTGGATTTTAAGCTAAACGTTCTGAAAGATTTCAAACTCAGAAAGTTAATATCTCCAAATTCAGTTCTAAATTGATAAATAAACAACGAAAACTGAAAAAGTCATGTTTCCTTCCACCAGAAGAAAAAAGAAACAAGGCAAGCCAAGGGGGAAATGGGGTGAAGCAATAAGCGCAGATCTGAAAGAGATAAGGGTTGCAGACTGGAAAGTAATTGCAGAAACAAGGCAAGCCAAGGGGGAAATGGGGTGAAGCAGTAAGCGCAGATCTGAAAGAGATAAGGGTTGCAGACTGGAAAGCAATCGCGAAGCAAGAAGGAGTGGAAAGTTACAAAGCAACGGGTCTAAAGTACTTTTGAACCCTGTATATTATTATAAAAATTAAATTCTATTTATAAAAATTAAATTCTATTTTTTTTAAACAAATTTGTCAATTTCTCAAATAAATTTTTGGTGAAGTACCAATTTTTTTATAATTACCGTTGAAATTGGGATTTTTTTGGGGAATATGGAAACCTAGTGGCTTAAAACAATCCAAAATACTAGATCCAAACAATTATTTTCAAAAACCCAGAAGTCGTAAAAGCTATGGGAAAATTTAGAAATACTTATAATAAATTGATTTTAGTAAATAAATAAATTAATAAATTTATGGCATTTTTACAAAATGGCTTAGAAACTGCAGCACAATAGTTGCAATTCCATGCTTGTTGAACACATAGAAAAGAATTATTAAAAACTTCTTAGAAACTTGAAAATGTCCCCCCGAATTTAACAACAATTTCAAAAAATTCCAAACCAAGACAACACAATATTCCTCAACAGCACAAGAAATCAAAAATGTTCAAGAAAATATATTTTCTGCTTAAATGACGAACTCATTACTATGTATGTACTAGCAATTCTTTCTCTTCATGAATAGAAAGCTGCTCGAATTCTGATAATACATATACATAAATCTAACAAAACTATTCATTATGAAAAAGCTAACAAATTACAACTCTCTGATCAACAGTGATCAGATTAGTAACCGCAGAATTATGGAAATTGGTGCATGCTAAACCTACAAGGCATTCCAACCTGATAATGGGAATAAAATTCTATTAGGAATTGAATATTCAATTTGTAGAGCTAAAAATGAACTTTTGAAAGCACATGAAGATAATTACGCCAGTTGTTATACAAAAACTTTTCAAAACCTTTCTGGTTTAGTTGTATAAATAGTCCTTTTAGTTTTGGCTCCTAACCATTTGAAATTTAATGACGGCCCAAATCTGTTCAGCTATTGTTTTCGAGAAAACTATAACATCACGGGTGAAATAAAAGTAAGTACTGTTTGTAAACCAGACGAATTATAACTGGTTCATTCAAATTTTTAATTTTTTAATAGCTTACGTAAATATTAATGTAAGTTGAATAATTACTCAGCTTCACAGAAATTGAAAAATTTATTATCATTCATTTTGTAAACTGAACTAAGTTAAATCATTATCAGAAATCGTAAAATCTTCGAATTTTATCAATACCCCGCACTGAAGAAACAGCTTCAATTGTTAAAAAAAATTCAAACTGTAACATCTATCAGATAGGCTTTATAAGAAGTGTCAAAGATCTAGAACGCACGGATTCAGCCTTGACGTGTCCTTGAAATCACTTTGAGGTTGCCACTAATTACAATCTAAATTTTTACCGGAACTAGCTATTGATACAGCTTTTTCATCTCGGCGTGAAGCCTAAATTCAACGGTGCCCATTTTTGACAAGCGACTTGAATACCAAGACGCTCCTTTCAAATTCGCTTTGGCATTAATATTAACCGAAATCTTTAGATAACAAGTTTTTATGTGGTATCCATCCTTCTTTGGAAGATCATTATAATCACCTTTAATACTAATAACTAAGTTAATAATTAACAGATTTCACTTAAGTCTACTTCCTGGAAGAAAGGCGATTTTCAGATCCATCGCTATCCTAAGACCATAAACTTACTCTTTCCCTTAATGAACTCCGATTCCCACTCCGCTCCCATACTGAATGCTCGGAGTCTGGAGCTGTGCAAGGCTCTACTGCTATTCCCATGTTTCCTGGATCTATCTCTAGCTCCACACACGGCACCCACCAGGAGAAGGAGGGATAATAAACATACCCATGCCCCCATGCCGCGGAGCAACATGTCCGGTGGCGCGCTGACGTCACATGACTCGCGACCTGGTCAGGATCGTGGATGACCAAGAACTGACTGCCACTGCCTGAAACACACCTTGGTTAGTTACCTGTACAGGTGGGTACTTCTATCTAGGTTTTATGAGAGCGGCACATGAAAGTTATCATTGGACAAGGAAAAGAGATGGGCGAGTATTCTGGTCTTTTTCGTATAATCCAACCGATGATGCTGGTTTCAAAAATTATGGTCACGATAGAGAGAGGATAAAACGAGTTAGATGCTTAAGCTAACGATTTTTAAGGTTTCGCGAATCGTCCTTTTTACCATTGATTGCTTTTCCTGGTACTTAGTTAATGTTTGCTATTTACCCGGAACAAACCATTCGAAAACAAAGCAAAAAATTGCTCATACTAACCTTTCTTCATTTTCTTATGGTACTTTATTTTTTGCGCCAATTTCTACAAATTTCAGAAAACATTTGGTAGATATAAATGGTAACGTAACATTCATAGATTCCTACTGTTGTTAATTAATGCTTGGATCAGAAAAATTTAAGAAACTGGGGAAATACCATGGCATCAACAAAATGTAAAAAACTGAATGCAAATGCCAAAATGACATTTTGAGATTATATTAGGGTTTTCATACAGGCTGGTTTCTTTGACGTTTCTTGTCGAATTTTAGCGATTCTTTGGCACTCATTATCTACTTTTAGAGGTTTTGATCTCTAAACATCGATGCGTAACATAAGAAAAAATGCAGGGCTCACGAAATCTTAATAGTATAACTTCAAAATGTCACAGGGAATTCTCCACATTGTTGAATGCAACACAACACTCAGCATGACATTTGGAAGTGTTTTCAGGTTGTCATAAGAGGTTTAATATTTTGATGGTTCTTATCAAATTTTAGCGATTTTTTGGCATTCCTTATCCACTTCAACCATTTTAATCTCTAAATATCAATGCGAAACGTAAGCCAGAAGAATTCACGAAAACTTGATAATAACCTCCACATTTCGCAGTGTTCTCCACTGTTGTATGCAACCGCCAACAGGGCATTTGGAAGGTGTTTTAGGGGTTTCATAAGGGCTAATTGATTTTTGGCGTTTCTTATCGAATTGTAGCGATTCTTTGGCATTTTTAACAAGTTTAATCTTTAAACATCGATGTGAAACGTAAGAAAGAAGGCAAAAGTTCACGCAAACTTGCTAGCATAGACTCAAACACAGTAAATCCTCCACATTATTGAATGCAACCGCCAACATATTTTGGGGTTACGTTGAAGTTTTCATGAAAGTTTATTTATTTTGGACATTTCATATCAAAGTTAAGCATTCTTTTTTGCCATTTATTGTACACAAACACAAACAAAGGAGACATCAACGAGAACTTCAAAATGTCCCGTTGGTTGCGTTCAACAGACACAGAAAATTTACAAATTTTATTGGTTCCCTTGGTAATATTTTACACGCTTTTTATCACTTCTTTGCAGATAAGTCAAAGTATGGAGGATACGTGAGAAAGCATTTTTTAATTAAACAATTTAAAAAAAAATTTAAGTAAAAAAATTATAGAGCTGCAATCCTGTAGTTAACGTAAACTTTATTAATTTTAAAATATTTAAAGATTTTCTTCCATTTAATATAAAAAATAAAGAGATAAATTTGATAACTTTGAACAAAACGAATCAATCTAATTTAACAATGGCAAATTTGAATGGAAATTGATTAAACGCAGGTACCCAGATCTATTTTACTAAACTCTTTATTAAAAAACAATTATCAGTTCCGGTGCTAATGAGTATATTTTATGAGCTTGACAATACACAATCCGCCAATAAACCATTGAACTAAACTAAAACAAACTAAAATTCTATTTTATATCAGACGAATCCTCCTAAAGAAATAAATATATTGTTTTAGTAACACTTAAAGTAAGACGATACTGTAATTTTTATAGCAAAACATCTATAGAATAGGTAAGTTTAAGCTCGAGTTTTATCTTAAACGCAAATTTAATTCAGTGGGAAATGTTAACAATAATGTATCCCGCAAATAATTAACGCACTTAATTATTCACTTTCAATCTGGCCATCTGGGCACCCGTATTGCTTTTCTGTTTATATTTCTAATATGTCTCTATTAGCTCACATTGTGCAAGTTTCTGCTAAATTAAGTAGCCCCTACAAATAAATTTCCTTGTTAAGTAATTGGAATAATCTTAATTGTCAAGAAGTGTAGCTAAACTTTTGCAGATGCAATTGTGAATTACATACAGCTGTTTGTTAATTTTTTTGTTAGCTTTTTTCTTAATGTCAGCTAAACACAGATACTAAAGGCTTAAAAGTGATTTGAATTTTTGAAAAATTTGTTTCTAAGAGAAAATCAAAACCAAAGTAGATTATAAATTTGACTTCTGACAGGTTTTTCTTATGTAACATTTGTAACCATTAATGTGATTTTGAAGTAAAATTTTTAAACTTTTGTATCTAAAATCAGCCTGAATTTTTTTATAAATTACTAAGCTTGGATTACATTGACTATACCACTCACATTTTGCTTAACCAATCAGATTGATCGATTTCTTTAGCAACAGCCAATAAAAACGATTTTCAAGTGAAAAAATCACACGTGCGTTTTAATAAGTGAAAAAACCACGCGTGGTTTTTTCACTTAGGTATTTTAAATAAGTGAAAACAATTCATAAATAGTAATTAACTGTTCGTGATATAGTCTTAACGAATACAACGCGTGATCCGATTTTCCTATGATAAATTTGGATCGGATAATTAATTCGTGCTAGTTAATTTTGGAAAATTTCACTCGCCCTGACGGGCTCGTGAAATTGTGAAATTAACTAGCACTCATAAACTATCCGATCCAAATTTATCGGAAAAACGGCATCACTTGTTATATTACTGTTGAAAATTAATCGGAATTTCTGATGCCTACGAAACTTGCGAAAAATTACTAAATCTGAAAATATCTGTAACAGAATTTCTATTTTTAACACATATTTTTTTTGTAAAAATTATGATATGTGGAACTAGTAAAACCGACTAATTTATTCATCAAAACTTTTTATTGGCAGCAGATTAGTAAGAATTTGTTATTGAATCAGAATCAACCAACCTCCTACAAAAATCTCCCACAAGTTGTTATAATTATGCTAACAATATTTAATGGTATTAGGCAGTAACAATCGTAGTCGGAATTGTTTTCGTCCATTATTTTAAACGAAGTTAATATGTGTAATAATTTGATTATCGCAAACTACTTTTGAAGTAGTAAAATCAAGGACTGCTCGCAGCAACTAATTAATTTGACGCCAATATTGTAAAAGTAGGTTAGCACCGGGGAAATGTTTTTAAATCAAAAACATTTTAACCTAGAATTTTAGAAAACATGTATACGAAAAATGGTTGCTTTTCATATTTGTAAGAGGATTATAAAAATTACTGCCATATGCAGATAACTTCTTAACGGTGCTAATTTGACTTTTTAAATATCAGATATTTACTTACAGTGAAGCAACACTATTGGGAAAATTTAAAAAATTATGTAACCGAATGCAAATGTAGAAACGCAGTCGCTATCGAATAATAAGAAACCACTACGTGCCTTACCATGAGTGCTCCTAGTTCTGTGTCGCGCAAACGTGACAGATAAACGAATGCTTACTCAAAAGATTTTCAAAAGTTGAGCGTTTAAAAAGATACAATTTTACCACAAAATCTTAGCTTTCACCTACTCAAAACGCTCACCTTTGATGGTGATCTCAGGTCGAATATTTTAAAGAATAAAGCACGAGATGTAACCTGACTGAGTAAAACTGATATATAAACTTGTGAGTGCGAGAAAGATGAATTTATAATAAAACCTATGACAAGCAGCACGTTAGTAAGTAAGAAAACCGGTAACAGTTAAAACAAGCAGCATTGTTATTGTTAGTTTGGGATGTTAACGCGTTCTGGACAGAGTTCAAAATGTGAATGATACAACATAATTATTTAAAACTTAAATCCCTGGATTTCCTGCAACATTAAGAATTAACAATGTATGCTAGAGCAAGGTATAAAGTCAACTTTAGTGTTTGTAATAAAATGCTTGCGAGGCTTTTGTTCTGTAAAACACTGCTTTGATGGTTGGTATATAAAATGCAACCTCAGACAAATAAAAGATGTAATTGCTCTTTTTGCATGCTATCACGTAAAAGCAAACCACGAAATAACTATGTTGCTTTCGAACAATGTAACATCAAATCCGATACATAAATTGCAACAATAACACATACCACTTTGCCCTGAGAATCTAACTTTTACATTTTCCCTGCTAAACCAACTTCAACCGAAATCTTTAGAAATACTGCCGCCAGCTTCCTAACAAAATGATTTTATTCCTTGGGAGGAAGCTAAGGAGATCGTTTCAATATTTAACTCTAAACGAAGACATACAATTTTTAAACAAAATTGAATCTGGCGAGAAAATCGGAAGCAATTCGTGAATCCTCAAAATCAAAGCTAAAAAACATTGGAACTGCTGGAGAATTCCTTCCAAGGTTGGACGATTTCAAAAAAGCCCCCAAGAATAACTTGGTCTACCTCAGATTCAGCTCACCTGGGGGTTGAACCTTCTTTCAGCTTGATTTACAACCCTGGATTGTTATTAATAACTCACCGGTTGGAAACATTTCTGACGTTTTGAAGGATTTTTTATCAGATCTTTGTGTCTGAACATAACAACAGACTATAATTGAGATTTTTTTCTTGAGTGAAAGAAATGGAAGACTTGTTAACAAGCAAATGTTTCATCGAAGAATCATTTCTATCGAAATAATTAAAAATAAAAATATTCACGTTAATCGCGAAGCAAAAAGTAACGTGGGAATCCATTAAATATTTGTTTTACATTATCGAATGTTATTTCTTAACGACAACATTTTAAAGTGATGTTCTTATGTTTAACAAGATTGCTTTCAAGGACGCCAAGAAGCACGATTAATGCGTCCCATTTTTCACTGATAAATGATATTAATAGGTATCACATCTAATAAGCAGGTAAACTGCTGGTTGCCATTAAGTCTGTAAAATGTGTATTTTCTTAAAGCACGATATAAATTCGGAATGAGAACACGATCGGTCCATTAGCGCTCAATCATACACGTACTCTTATCTACACAAGTCGAAGCTAAATTGATATGAGAAATCGTGAGAAGTCTGCATTCTGAAGGACGTTGACTTTGTATTATTGACACAGAATAATTTCCTCTAACAAGAAGTTTTGTTTAGCACAACTCATATAATAGGTTTCCACGATACTTAAACCATATCTTAACGGACTAAAATACCAAGAGAGGTTGAAATATTTAGTACCGTTTATGATGGAATTTACAACGGGGAGTAAGTAAATCACCACAAAAATATAGAGGAATCTCGACAGGTTAGGGAATCTGGACAGGTTAGGAATTCTACTCGGCAATTAGTGCAATGAGCAGAAGATACGTTAGATGAATTTTTTGAAGAAGGTCTGACAGCTCAGCTTGTTTACCAGTGACCCCATGTAGAGATTAGTTAACTCGAGATGACTATACAATCTTCGCTATGAACAAAAAGAAGCGACCTCTTTAAGTCTTTTGATCTACTAATGTTTTATGATAATTGCTTCTTTCGAATTTTTGACTCGTGATGGGTGGTGGAATGTTCTACACAACCGTAACAGCAATTTTCGGTTACAAAACACAAGCGAAATTTGTTGGATACAAGCTTATACGCCACCTTGTTAATTAATATCAATAAACAATATTAAATTTGCACTTAAGAAAACATGTGTTTAATTTGCGTCGCACAAATAAAAAGGAAACGAGAGGAAGGAAATCCGCGTCCTAAAAACATGAAATTTTCGGCTAAAGCACGACATTTCTCTGAATCAGATTGGTTTTTTTTCTCTGGCAAGCAAATTTAGATACTTTTTCAAATTTCACCAATGTGTAAATTTTCAACGCTACAAAAAGTGATGATAAATAGCCCAACTCAATAAAAGCAACCATGATATTGCACAACGCTTAGAAGAGAACGTCTTCCTCCGCCATTTCGTGCCATGATGTTTAAAATGTGAAAGTTATATCATTCTTTGCAAAACGATGGAGCCAACATTTTACCGGGATTAAACTTCAGTTTAGGAATTCTAATAAGATTCTTTTAATCTCTTAGCAATAAATAACTGAAGGAATGTGCAAAAAAAAGCAAAGATTAATCACGGTTTACCATCACTTGAAAATTCTTACAGCTTCCAAAGTAACGGTACCCGTTTGCCGCTTTACATAAAATTCATAAAACCAATTAATACAAGACGAGAACGGCAAAATACAAGTGTCCTTTAAAGTGTTCCATATATAGCAATACCTACTTCATCGACGTAAATTTATGTGTCTTACTCGAAGGCCGTAAACGTAACGTAGAACTTACAAATAGTGCAGCTTTTCGCGACCGTAACTTCTTATGAAAGATGCCCAAAACAGGTTTGGCTATAAAAGCCTACAATTTGAAATTTATTTTTATGTACTCCCACGGACGTTAAAAAAAACCAAACGTCCTTTACACCCATAAACAAATGCGAAATCGATAAATCAATCGGAAGAGCGAAATAAATCATCGATCGGTGTAAATCCCTCCCCTAACACGTTCGGGGCAAATTACATGGAGGAATCAAGTTTTATATGTTGGTCAGCCTGAGCATTAAACGCTGTAAGCTCTATAATTAAAAACGAGTCGACCTGACTGGCCTCCCTTTGTTCTTTCCGGTCGTTTGTTCGTTCGTGAATCTAGGGATGCCTATTATTTCTCAAGGTGGATGAGTTATGCACGAGTTTCTAATGCCCATGCAGAAAAGGCACAACCACAGGGGGTTTGCAGCACTCAAGTTAGAAAATTTTAAAAACTGTTAACAGGTAAGAACTTACTTTTAATAGGCCAACATTATATGTATTTCGTGATGGACCAACATTCGTTAAGTGATCAAGTCCTGAAACTTCAAAATGATAAGGCTAAAAGCCAGATTGGAACAATCGAATAATCTGAGCAGGTGGTAAGGTACTGAAAAGAACAATCGGGAAGGTTTCGCCTAAGAGACTCGTTGGTTTCTCTCTCCGTTTAATTTCGATTCTAAAACCTGCAAATGATCTTCACTTTCTAAAGCAAACCGGGTTTGTTATGCACGTTTAAATTTGCAACGATGGTTGAGTTGACCTTTCACGAACAATTGCACAAAGCTGTTTATTAATAATAAATTTGCTTCCACACTTACAACTTAATGATAATCAAAAGAAATAAATAATACTTAGCCGTTCTATAATTAACAATGGCGCCAGGCTTAGCAAAAAAAACGTATGCACTTAAATAATGCCGAGGGCACAGTTGAATCTTCCTAATCGATCTCATATTTAACATTCGTGGTCGTGTTTAACGGACGAATTTTTGCTCAAGGTGATATACTAATCTAAAATCAACTTACAACCAATAATTTTGACCTATTGTTAAAATGATACTCCCACGGTTAACATTCATATATTCGATATGGAAACGGCATTCAAATTAAAGTTTCCAAAACAAAGTGGTCGAACTTATTTCCAAGTGTTATTATACCAGGTGTACTTTTTAAAATAAATAAACAAGCAACTGCAATTATTATTAAAATTAGTCCAATGTGGGAGATTCTATAATAATCTAAAGCAGAAGAAGCTAAAGATCTGTGTTGATGTGTAATTTACAAGAAACCTACAAGAACCGTATGTATAAACAAGATACAAGCCGAAAAAGTAAAAATAGTAGGCCGTGAGGGTCGACAACGTCCCACTTAAGGAGCTTCATATTGTAAAACTGAAGTATGAATTAAAAATAATTACGAGTATAATATATTCAGGTATTTGAACCTACAATTTCTATTCTGAGTTCTGAGCGGATCTACTTCGTAACTATTTTAAGAAGTATTATAACAGCATAACGTTCTTTACTATAATTTTAAAAGTTAGTGCTCTACGCAACATTCCATTCGACGCGATTACTTCGTAATGCGTTTTTAATGTCGTAATCTTACGAAACGCTAACTCACAAATATTTAAAAAAATTTAAAATGTGACGACACTTGAAGATAAATAACTTCACTTTAAAAGCATCGCGTTGATTACTGGGATATTTGGTAAGATTTGGTGCGATTTTGCACTTTTTTCTTTGTGAAGACTTTAAGCTTACGTGGGTCTTTGAAAAGTAAAGTAGACGACGTAGAGATGGCAGCACCATGATCAAATGCACGGCCGATAAATTTGAACCTTCAAACGAGTCCTTGCCGAATTTCAGCTCAGTACATGGTAAGGTTATTGTTTGGTCACGCGAAGTAGATGAACGTGCAAGCACTTTCAAAAATGATAGACAGAAAGGAGATTCGTGCCCTGATAAAATTTTATTTTTGAAAGGTTAAACGGCGGCCCAAATAAAAAATAAACTAGATCGTACATTTGTGGATTGTTGACTTTAAACGTGGCCGAACGAATGCCGAAGATGCCACATGTGATAACTTCGGATATGGTGATTTCTTTCAGTGGCGCACCCCTTTATACGGCGTTGCCATCTTTTCTCTATATGCCTGTGGTGTGCGTGTCAAGTGACGTACAGACATAGGGGACCTATAGCTTTACGTGGGCCAAAAACCACGCTTGCACTTTCTACTCTACAGAAAACTTACTGGACACAAAAATCGAACCCGGGTCATTTCAGTGGTCAGACGCCCGCTGAACCACCTGAGCCACGACCGCGACTATATGGTGACTAAGATCCACAAAATAGTTTTGAGTGACCGAAGATTCAGGATCAAAGAGATAGCAGACATGGTAGGGATCTCAACCGAACAAGTTCATATTTTAGAATTTAGATGAACATTTGGACATGCAAAAGCTTTGTGCACAATGGGTGCCGCATTTGCCGACTTTAGGTCAAAAGCGTGTTCGAATGGAGATTTGCTCTGCGTGCTTGGAACGTTTCAAGCGTAACCCCATGTGACTTTTTACACCAGCGATGGGTCCACCATTACATGCAGGAGTCGAAAGAACAAACAAAATAATGGACAGCCAAGGGGGAACCTGCAAGGTCATGACATCGAATTTCTAGGTTCCCCAGGGTGCGATCTTTATTAACTACCTGGAAAAAGGAAGGACAATCGTTGAAGAGTACTACGCAGGTTTGCTGCAAAATTTGGGCGAAGAAATCAAGAAAAAGCGGCCGCACATTGCAAAAAAATACTCTTTCATCGGGACAATGCACCTGTTCACACGTCAACCGTTTCTGTGGCTAAAACCCATGAATTGAGGTTCGAATTGTTGGATCATCCGCCCTACTCACCGATGTAGCCCCGGCTGACTTCCATTTGTTCCCTAACCGCAAAAGATTTTCCGACAACAATGAAGTGAACGGTTATTTTGCAGGCCAGGAGAAAGCATTTTATAAAAGCGACTTTGGAACATCGTTGGGCAAAATGTACTTTACTTTTCAAACGACCCACGTAAACCATCGGCACTAAAAATATCAAATTCGTACAATTTAAACCTTGGGGTCGTTTGCACCGAATGTATTAAAAATTTAGGTTGTGATCAAAGCTCTTCTTGGTTACCTATATGTTGTCTTGACTCTTAGAAACATTAGAGCTGTAATTGAGAAACATTTCTTCAAATGTTAATGAAGTGCTTGCTCCTAAACAAAGATAGCAATTTCTTAGAAACAATCGTCAAGATTAAATTAGCAGCTTCCAGTAACAGAAACTTAAACCTGAAAATTCTCGTTCTATAAAAAATTTCAAGTATTTACAGAAAACTCAAATTATCCACTTAAATCAACCGGATCTAATTAAATCCAGATCGGTATTCAGGTATTCGGTTTATTTATAATTAGAATTAGTCCTGTGGGTGTTAAAACACGACGAGAAAGGAAAATCCTCCTGGAATTAACATGCATAAACAAGCTCTATTAGTACTGAAGTGATTGGTTCTTCGAAACAGATACGTTAGTTATAGAGAAATACTTGAACAGAATGCAGCATTCTGTAAGGTTGTTTTCACGTCGTAACAAAAGACGTATTAAACCACCGATTACACAGGCAGCAAAGGAAATCATAAAATCACCAGCTATGTCAAATTGATTCTCCTTACACGTCTGATATTTAAAATCCTCGAGATATACCTGGCACCTTATGAACATACGGGAAATATATAAAATTTAATTGCTGAATTTTCTTCGAAACCACATGTGAAGTAACCAATGGGATACCACGAATTAATGAATTTGAAAACGGTGTGATGTAATTAAAACCACACAATTTAAGAGAATGATTCCAAGAAATGAAAAAACTCGCAGTTAATAAAATAACAAAAAGTGTACGCTGATTACTGTTAATTAATAATAAAAACCTTCATCCCACCACTTCGTTATTGCAAGGTCACGGTTATCTTTTTCAAACAGGAAATCGGCAGTTAAAGTGTTGTTTGATAATAAATTAAACGCAGTCTGCATATGCACGAAAAAAATCCATTAATCTTTATCGACGCAACTCAACCTAATAATAATCGCAGAAGTACATAATAATTTTCGATTAAAAAAATCTAAGAAGGCGCGAGATACGTATGAAAAGAAAAACACTAGTCATCTACCAAATGCTGTTGTTGGTCGAGGCAATTGGCGAAAACTGCCCATGAACCACACAAAAAGGGCCACGCCGGAAAATTGGAGAGAGCAAAAACTTGATTAAATCGTATTTTAATTAAAATCATAATTTAATATAATAAAGCGATCGAATAATTTTTTTTCGGTTTAAGAGATAATAACATATTTATCCTTACGACAAAATAAAGACAGGCAATCATCAGAGATGGGTTAGTAAAATTTTCTGAATTTTCTATTTTGCCTGCTACAAAGGTTGTAGTGTAATTACCTTTTTGTTAGAAACACCTACAAAATATTAATTTCGTTAACACAAACTCAAAACAACAGTTTCATAAAAGCTCGCTTCGACTTACATAAATTCATAAAATGCCAAACTTAAGACAACCACAAACTAAAATTTAATAACCTTAAATGATAATCATTAAATTCAAGCAACAAATACACACTTAACTAAATTGCAAGGAAACCGTACGAGCTATTAAATATGACATTTAATAAAGAACGGTTGTACCTACATTTCAACGAAACGTTTTGAAAGTGGCTTTTGCCGCAAATTAATTTGGTTGCAGTTGGAAAAAAAGGCAAAAAACAAGACACGTTTGTAGGAGAAAGTGTGCATATTAGGAATTAATCAGCTACCGAATGCTGCTTGCAATCGTGTTGCATTTGTCAAATTGTCTATTTTTAACTGCAATTTTACTATTAAATTAACTGTAAGAGAGTTTTCTAATAGAAGGAAAGGTTAGTAACGTCTTTGGTTGGTAAAAAAACCAAATGTACGCTTCGTTTGAATTTGGAGGAAGTGAAGTACTTCCACAACGAAATCGACTCAAATTACTTCCGTTACCTTGTCAAATACAAACATAAGTAAAAACAAGGGAAAGTTATTACTACATATCGACGAAAAAGGGCATGTTTGGGCATCACTGAGGACAACAAGGAACCGTCATCTTTTGCAAATGAAGTTCAATCAAGCTTGGGCCATATAACATTTTAATAAACTCTTCAACTTTTGTTTACCAAAACCTAAATCATGAACTGAACAAGGAGCAGCAGATTTATATGCAGTGTGACAATTCTTTAAAGTATTTTACCTCCTTCATGCAAATTTATTACGCATCTTTTACAATTAAGCAAGTTAATTTTCCGATAATTAACAGATGTACGTATGTATTGTTTATTTTATCTTAGGTATCTGCATAATTCTTACATCAAATATTAATCTACAGTTTTTTACGATCACCCACCCTCGTAACATGTAATTCTAGCAGAAACGGTTGGTTACCATTATATGCTCCACTGAAAGCGGAAACTTCATAGGGTAAAACGCATGCTATGTAAATTACCTGAACAAAATACTACATACAACTTTTCAAATTAGTTGTTTCAAAATCCGACCTGAATTTGTTAATTTAGGCTTTATAGGTCAGATTTATTATCTCCTACTTACACTTGTTATAGTAAATATCTGAAGTTTATTTTAACTTCATCAACATTGTAAAACATTCCTCAATCAACGGTAAAACGTTGGAAGTAGATTTAGATTCACGCGGTTGTCTTGAAATATGCGCATAATGCACTCAAAATAAATTAAAAATGCACATTTCTATGCAGTAATTAAAACTTTTTGCCACTTTTTGTAGAAGTCCTTAATGCTTGACTGAATTTCCTACAAGTTGCAGTTTCAGAAAAACTTGAAATGCATTCCTTTTCGTCTAAATAAAACAGCAATGTAGAACGATTACAAAATACAGTGCTTCATCTCAAGCATACAAGGAAAGGTTAAATCTTTCGCACCGCCTTCTTCTTACTAATAAATTTGGTTTTCCACCTTCTGCATGCATTGTCAACAATAAATTAAATATATTGGTACATTTATGTTTCCTTGTTCTAACAGTTTGAAGAATGAAGGTTAATCAATTCACCACAAGTTGCTTCACATCGTATTGGAAATTGCATTAAAATAACTTGAAAATAAGAACATAAAAATTGAAACCGAATAACTGGTAACTGAAACACTTTAATAGTTCCCGATGGAATAGCGATGGTGTTGTACTGAATTTAATGTCTTACAATCCGCTTATGCTAATTTAATCTCTTGTAGGATTCTAAATCGTTCGAATGCAAATTGCTGTGGAAGTTGATTTGTTTTTTCCGGAACAGTTTAAGCAACATTATGTACCCAATTCTTCAAGAACTTAAAAGTTAAATTTCCCGTTTTGCGATTACTTTTTGAAATAATTTGCAGAACCACTCCACTTCAACTTCTGTTTTATACAAAATTAAATTTTGAATACCAAGAAGTTCTGTTGGAATACTTTATAAAAACGAGTACGCCACTTTCTGGTATAACACACCTTTTGCTCTTGCAATTTTGACCAATTGAATTATTTTTGCTAATTTTTTTTATGGCGATTTTACATTCAATGCAGATTTCACATTAAAACATTTCGAGCGGGATTTGGGCAGGGCTTTTAATAAATCTGGAGTTCCAATAACACTCTTATTTTTGGAGATTTCAGTTAGAGAACAAGACAGTAACCTTATGTGTTTATATAAACAAACCGCGCTTTCTCGCATAATTGTTTACAAAGTTATCAGCGTTAAACATGCATAAAATAATAACATATGTATATTACTTATCCATTATAGTACATATATTGTTTATGTACGTGTTAGACTGTGTAAAGCCAAGTAAAGCTCAGATCACATGCCACCTCAGCTACTAGCGACAAGAAGCAGCCAACGAACTCATTTTTTCCTCATGATAAATTACAAGCAGTTTCAAAAGAATGTTAAACAAAGTGCATTATGCAGTTTGCTTGAAACGTTTTCTTGCTTGGCGTAACAAAAGCCCGGCTCGTGACACGGCTAGCTTAGGTAAGATCTAAGGGCGTGGCCACCGTGATGCTGGAGCAGCACCGTATTATTACCGAGATAATAATTTCGAACACTCATTCCATATAACGATTCCTCGAAGTCGTGATTACAGATTACTCAGTTGATACTCTGGACTGGACTGCAGTTTATAATATTTCGTTTATTGGTGTATTGTTATACGCGTAAAATTCAAGGCTGACTTCCCAAATTGGGATAATTTTTTTGATATGAAAATTCCAACCATATTAGAACACCGGCCAAACTATTTTCATTTACATAAATAAACCTTGGGAAAATTTGCATCTCGCTAATTTCGAACTTTATGGAGTGTAGTTTGTTTATAGTAAATAATGTCTGGCCCAAAAACTAACATTAACAGCGCCAAATATTAATAAGATGTAAGAATGTGCGAATGTGTGTCACGGAGACTCCAACGGGCAGGCAGAAACAAAACCCAGGCCTAGCGTTTACATCACGTCGGTTACATCCTACACTACTCGGAATCAATCACTAGTCGAATGCGAAAAGAGATAAATATTTAAAAACCACAATTACTAGCAAAGGATAAAAGAATATGCATGTCGCCCACTGTTTCTAATAGTATTCCATCCAAGGAAATGGCGCGGATGTGGTCGTGGGTCGTAATAAGTCAAATGTACATGTTAAAATTATGTTTGGAGTTACATTATTATTTGTAATGCTCTTTGAACAGCTTTGATAGACAATAATAGCGTGTAATTTACCTTCAGACAATAAATATATGCAGGTTTGCTCAATACGCTTGCCCAAAATGTTACTGCAATTTTTGTAATAAATAATTTGAGATCGTCTTCGCTAAATTATCGTAATATCCCAAGAGAAATCTACCAAGCTGTTGGATATTCCGAATAATCGCACAAATCTCATAAAGCGAAGAATAAATGGTGTACTTGTACTACAAATCATAATTTAACTTTTATAATTAACAATTTGTATTTAGCACATACCAAGTGCCATAAAGCATATGTTGCAATTAAAGGCTTCAAAAGAGGTTTTATTATACCGCCTTGATTAGTTCATTATTATTAACGATAACAAAGGGAATAAAATTAATAAAAGAACCCGAAGATTCATTGCTACTATCAAACGTAATTCTCGTTCCTTTTTATTTATTTGTTAAAAACCTGTCCACACGGGCGAATATTTATTTCTATATGAAAGCAGTTTATTCGGCCTGTCATGGTCACCTGAAGATTCTTAGTTATTTAAGGAACATTTCGGAAAAAAATCTTTCCACAGTCAACACGAACACAAGCTCGAAAGTTCCGTCTTTGTTTGCTTAGGCTAAAACAAATATCCATCCTCGTTCGTTGTGTGTTTAAAATTACAGGTATAAACGGTTAAACCGCATTTCTAGACTTGACATTTCGATGGAATGTACAGGTGCTGTTGTAGTTTTAATTATAGGTAAATGCGATGTTTTGGGCTTAATTTTAAAAACAAACACTTGAAACTACCAACATATTTACATCTAAAGTTTAGATACGTTTTAACTTCAACAACTTGTTTATTAGGCACGAATGACGAAGGTCCACTAAGAAAATATGTACGTAGATAAAAAAGAACATGTATACATATTTCGCGTGTACTAAAACTACAAACTCCAGAATCACGATGGATTGTAAAAAAATCCCTAAAACTTAAAAGAAATAAAATAAAAAGGGAATTTTGTTCGCGAATCCCTGTAAAAGCCGTTTATTACTGAAATTTGAATCAATCCAGTCTACTTTCCATAGACTTAAAAGCAACTTTCGTTACTACATGTAAAATTCGGAGAATCTATCAAGTGTTGGAATTTCTAGAAAGGCAAGAAATATTGGTTTGATGTTTGGTTTAGAATTTTTAATTCGAACCATGCTTAATTTGATATACTGTACTGCCTGCTTAGGAAACGCATCAAAATCTAATTCGAGAGCTAATAAATTTAGTTCCCGAAAATCTACTCAAATATCAATGTGAAAATAAAAAGTGTAGCAATAATAACGAATATAGGGTAAAACAAAATAATAATTAGAAAGTTCGGATTTAATATGGTAATAAAATTTCCAATACTACTAAATCACCCTGTATAAGGAATTAATGTACAAACGAAAGTTGTAAGTTTTAAAGAATATAAAACAAGAGAGATCTTTAATTATAATTCTGGATTTTAAACTGAAGTTGTAAATAAACCCCTGCAGTGCTTAAAAGATTTTGTTTCCATTGGTGTAAAGGAAAATGCATTCACACACCTACCTACATCAAAATTAAATGTTGCTCCAAACATATTTCTTTAATTTCCATAGAGTTTCGGCTTTAAAAGCAGATCAAAGGTTATGTGTCTTAATTTTATTATTTCATTCTTGAATTTACGTCCCAAAAATGTAAGACATTTGAATCTACTCATTTATAAAAATGTCCAGCTTTTTTTAACTAGAAGAAACAGATTTAGGAAAAGCCCAAAGCATAAAAATAAAATTAGGTAAAGAAGCAACGAACAAATAAATAATGAAGCAAAAAGGTGCACATTCGCATATTTCACGTGATATCAAAATTTAATGCAAATTCCTATCTATCGCCCCTACAAACAGGAGACAATTAGTTTCTACTAATGTTTGCATTTCGATAAAAGCCGAATTTTAAAATAATTCACCGGAAATGAAGATAGCAATCGCCAGTTTCAATAGATGTACAGGTTACTAAAATTAACAACCCACGCCAGCCACAAAATTCAAATTTAACAACTTGCGGTTTAGGATAGTCTTAGATATTTTTTAAACCACAGATGTTCATTATTGTCGCCTGATTGTCACGCATTCTGCAACTTTTGCCAGGATTAACTGTTAAAAAAGGATTTTATCTGATTTTTGTTAATTGATATGTCTGATAGTAACTAATTTTAATGGGCACTGAAAGTTATTTAGACACGTTTCGATATTCAAAAATTAAATAAAATGCAAAAAACATAAATGGCAATTAAAACGAAAAAATCTTAAATTTAGATTCAAAGGAATTTCAATTTTGCCAATAAAAACACGTAAATAGCCGAATTAGTTAATTTGTCGACATTTTTAGGCAAATTTTGCAAACACAAATGTTTCAAGAAGCACAAAAATAAACGAAGGGTTGGAAATATTCGTTACCATCAGTCTGTTTGCACGTTTGTCAAACCACAAAACTATAATTAAGCCCACGAAATTAGCCCTTTTAGATTTAACACGATCCCCAGTTAGTTTAATATATCTGTGAAACCCCCCAAAAGCTCAAACCTTGCTAGAAGACTTGCATTATACAGTTAGAAATATTAAAATTTATGTACGAAGATTAAAGGTTTAAACATACATTTTCATGAATATTTTATTTGAAGGATACCAGAAAACGACAGCTTCAAACAATGGTGTTAATGCAATTCTGAATCTGATTACAAGACCGGCAGTTTTAATCGAATCGAGACAACTACGATTTCATTAAAAATGCAACTTCCTGGCGACACAAAACGTTAAAAAAACCAGATTGAGGGGTTTTAACTTAAACTAATTATATCAGAAAAATATAGTAAAATTTCTTCGAATTTACTCGGCGAACGTACGGAAATTTGGTCAGTTTTGCTAAGGTTTCTTCGAGGTTGCCTTCGACTTCCTGTTTCAGTCATTGCAAGATGTTGCTTTCTCTATGATTTGATCGAAATGCAGTAGTTTGATAACTGTTATTAGTTTACAAACGAATTGTAACACACCTATTTAACTGAGAGTAATTGACCTCGTTTTGGGTTTCATGATTGAAGCTTAATATCTTGGACAGATCTTGACCAATATTTTTTGAGCTCTGTATTAAGAAATGTTAGGATAATATTTTAGTTACCTTTTATTTAAAATCGTTGACACCCCGAGTTGTTAAATAAGGATACTCAAAGCCTGCCAAGGTTCTTTGTACCAGGGTTTGGTATAAAATTATGAAGGAACCTTAATCAAACTGGACATATCAAAATGAATGTCTTAGGTGTTGCTACTTGAATTGATCTTATCTAGCAACCAAATCAAAATGCAGCCCAATTAGGGTAATAAAAAAGTAGTAACGGTCAACATATGTAATGCAAAATGAATTGCTTAACGTTAACTAATCAATCAAAATCTACACCTCCGCCTCCTTCGATACCCAAAAATTTCCCGCTTAAAACTTGCGATATTTAAATACCATGTGTAGTGTTTACATGCTGTGACGCAATGCACATGCAGATAAAGGTAGGCGTAAGGATTTCTCCTCGTAGCTCCTACTATAACCATCCTACGCTTAGACTAGCCGAGCCAGTTGGTCTTAAAGAATGAACGACCAAAAACTTGTATCTTGTATCTAGACACATCAAATTTAAATCCGCTCACGTGCGTTTATTACATTTATTGTGCGTGTTAGACAGAGAGAAAAATCTATGTTGTGAATGGGAAGCGATAACCTATTCGTTATTCACGCACAAGCACAATGATTGTGGTGGACTGAAACGTTTTTGAATACTACTCATGTATGTTAATGCACCATGGCTGAAAACTAGAAAACTCGCAACATATGAGATCGTTTATCTTGAATTAGTAACGTACACGTCTACATGAAAAAGAAATTCCTAGGCAAAGTTGGAGAAAGCTGTTAAAAATTTTCGGGTTCAATGAAATCTCCAATCGAAACGATCTCTTCGCCAAGATTTCAGTCAAATACTTGTTAACCATATGGTTTAATAGTTTAACGTTCTTATCATTAACGTTCTTCCATTTTCTCAATTACAGCCAGGTTTAATCGGATTACTTAATTAAAATACGATTCCATATTTGAATCAAAAATTTCCGTGGGTTGATGAAAGTTAAATTAATATATTTTTAATCTTATTTAAATTTCCACTCCATTTACAAAACTGTGACGTAGCAATTTAAAAAAATAGTTTACAAAGAATAACCCAAGATCAAACAAATCAAAAACTAAAAGGTCCGTGCCCACAAAAACGAAACGGAAAGCAATTTCCTCAAGGTTCTTTTTTGGCCGAACACCCGGTTTAAATTTTTGGCGCGATTTTGTGTAGGAAGATTGTGGTGAAACATTTCCAGGCTTGAATAGTGCACGTGTTCCGTTTTCTCGACCTAACCTATTGTGAGGGAAGAGTGGGAAGAATTTTTTTTGTTAGTGTTACTAAAATTGAATAGTCAATTGCATTTCTAAATATGTATCAGGAGGTTCGAAACTCGAACGTGTGGATATGTTTTCTTTCATGCATGGGCGTTCTTACTACTTAGTTTTTCATTGTTAACATCTACTCCTCTTCGAAATAGCAATCTTAAGAGAAATTATTAGTTGCTTATATTCATTAGAAATTATTTAAATTATTTTATAACGCAATGAATGTCAAGAAAGCAAATCTGGACGAATACAAGTTCAGAAAATTAGGAAAATTTTCATTCTTGTTCTTCTTCTTGTTTACAATCAAAGATGTTGCATTAAACTTTGATCAATTGAAAATATTTTTCGAAATATCTAAGATTTATATATAACAACGAAATGAATTGATTAGATTAATCTCAAAATTGGAGTTATCAATCATAAATAAAAGATTAAATAATTGGGAAACGACAAAGTTCTCTCATTAAAGGTCATAACCATAACAATCAACCTCAAAATCAAATAAAACAGAAATAGAAAACACAACATAAAAAGAAACACACACACTTTTTAAATCTTGGGGTGGACACATTCATAAGGCAAAGAAATTTGAATATCATTTAAAAAATTCACAAAAAAGTGCTCTCACATCAAAAACATTTTCTTCTCTTTTATGATATTATGATAGTTCGTCATTATACCGCAGACAAAATAAGCTATTGATAGTACGCTTTGAACATTTAGGAACTGGGAAACCATGTAGCCATAAATCCCTGAATTTATTACACTGTAGGTTTTATTTTTCAGAACGCGAGAAGTAAATAATGAAAAGCAGAAAATATATAATCATGGATAAAGATGACTTCGGAGAAACGTCACAAAACCCGAAATAATAGACACTGCGGAAACCATTCCGCTTAAATCACGAATAATTTTCCCTTTTGTTATTGTCCATCACAATAACTAGATGACACAATATAAGCGAACATATATTGAAATTACATAGCCAAAGTGGCTTAGTGGTGGGGCGTCAGGTTAGCGTGGCGCTAGTCCTTGGTTCGAATCCCTCTGGTGACCATTTGTCGTTGGACCTCATTAACGACGCTCTCCTCCGAATACAGACCTAGGAGTTAGAGTAACAAGAAACAAGGTCTTACACATACATGATACATACACATTATACTCCACACATGGTGCAGTTATGTACAGATGTGGCCATATTATTAGAAACTAAAGTTAAAACTTGGATTTGCTGAAGTTATTTTGAAGCAGCTAAATTAAATTTAAAATGCATACTGTCGGCAGGATTATCTTTGAGGCAATTAACTAAAAACACAGTAATCAATTGTATTCATATTAATAATGATGCAATGTTATACTAATTTGTTCATAAATCAACCTCCATGTCACAAATCGAAAATGATCACTGAATATTTAAGACAGAAAAAGTGATCTACTTACGGGAGCTGGGACCAAAAACTAGTCAGGAATTAATTTATACCATTAAATCTGTGTGAAACAATGATAACAAATTACTTCAACATGCCAAGAAGAATTCGAGCTCCAAAGTCTCCCAAGCGATACTTCACAATATATTAATAATATTTTGAATGTTAAAAACTAAATAAAGGTCTTACAAAACGTGCAATTTAAGATTTCTTCTAATTTTAATACAGTTTCTAATAATATGGCCACAGCTGTAAATAAAACTGCGCACCAAGCCAGCAGACAGGCCGGGTTGTGCATTGCACGCGTAGAGCCTCATACGTTAACGCACCAAGTATAAGAGCTTACAGATTGCACTCCAAAAACTTGGAAGATTTGAGAAATCATGTTCTAAGCTCTAAATTTATAAAATAACAAGTTTGATTTTTGAAAAACAGGAGATAATAATAGGAAAAATCAAAAAAATAGAAATATCGTTAAAAATGTCTGGGTAGGAATGTGCAAATCGGAGAAACAATAAAAGCCCCAGAAAAACAGCTTATTCTTGCATTGCCAGAAAGTACACACAAAAAGCTAAACATATTATTTAACCACTTAACAAATCTTATCCAGAAAGCTATGTTAAAAACTCAAAAAACTGAGCTGTTTTTAAAAATAAATAAGGAAAATACATAAAATTAAAAAATACGAATATCTTTAAAGATCTCAATGTGAAAATCCACAAGCGGGCTGAATTTCAGGAAACTTAAAATAGTAAAAACATAGGACAAAAAGAATTTGTTTGAATAAGAAACAAATTTCTTCTTTTTTATGCATTTTTCATTATCACAAAGAAGACAATAAAAAAAAAAGATAACACTCTGCACCCAGACGATTTCAAACGAAGAAGGTAAAATAAATTCTATGAATTTCAAGATCGATTATTTAATAAACAATTACCTAATAAAAAACAATACCAATTCCGAAATATCAATTAATAATTCTTGGAAGAACCCTCTAATCTAACCTAATTCTGAATCTGAATTTTTTCCTTAAATCTTGTTACATTCAATTCAAAGACTTTTGAAATCAAAAATAGTTGTTCTACCCTGAGGTTGTCTTATATTTAATTCAGATTTATAAATTCAAACGCAATTCAAAATTGAACTTATTTTACCAAAATTTGCCTTATTTATCAAATATAATGCCTACACGATCTTAAATATTCAAAAAAGTACATACTGATTATCTGTACGTTGTATTGTAAACAATTCAGCTTCATGTTTATTTAAAGGTTTGCCATTTAAAGTTTAATTCCAACAGTTATGTTAAATATCTCCATTTTAACAACAAAGTAAAAAGTCCGCAAAATAAAAGTTCTCAGGATTAAGCACATGAGTGGCATTTATCTATTTCAAGGATTTCAACGATTGAAGATGAAACAAAAATCCTTTTAAACGATTTTACAGTTAATTTTCTAGTTGATCTTCGCGTATAATTTCCCGGAATGCGCATCTCTAAGGTTAAAATCGTGAATACCAGATATTCTAATGCTTTAGTCATGTCTTAAGAATTTTTAATGTACGAACATGAGAACTATAATTTTTGATTAGCCGTTGCTGACGGCAAATATAATTTATAACGTTCACCTTACTGAAATATTAAATTACAAAGTGATGTAAATGGACATGGTAGTAAGAAAAAAAACCGAAATTGATCTCGACAAAACTGACTTGCAATTTGAATGCCTTTTTTATACGCGTCTCTCATTCGCTGTCAACTTCGATATAAGCTTTCAAAATGTATCTTTTATTTGTTCGTGTAAATCAAAAGCGTATTAAATCTGCAGAGAGTGAGGAATGTAGTTTATCTGGAGTTTTTAGTTCGGTCTAATAAAGTAGAGCTTCATGCAGGTAAAATAACTGCAACATCTTATATATTTCCAAACCGCTAAGCGTGCTTACAAGAACTGCAATATATCTTTCGACTTCAGACTTAAAAGCTTGTAGCGTATTTCTTCCATTAAATTCCGCTCGAAAACCGCCAAGAATGCGCGTTTAATGGTTTAACCTACCCTTATTTCGCGATATTCCAACGTCGTCTTTAAACAGCGCCGATAAAAATTATTCTCCATTGTTGCCGACATAACTTAATAATTACACAAAAATAAAACGGCAAAGGAATCCAAAAAATACCCGGCATTACGCAAGTCCACAGTTAGGAAAACCATACAATGAGAACGCCTAAATATTCGAAGACTTCAGTCTAACATTTGAATTCATAAATGTTTCGTAGCATTTGTGAATGAATCTGGATGACCTTTAGAATTCGTAAGCTATCGAATTCGCGTCGTTTTTGAATAACAAATTTCGATAAATCTAAAATCATTTATTTTAAATCTGATACAGACGCCTTCTACGAGTTAAAAAAAATACACACATTAGAAAAACTCGATAGGCTTACCGAGTCTGTGAATGAAACGTTTGCACAATAATCGTTTACGAAATATGACAACGGCCGAACCTTTTTAATTAAAAAATTTGGTCTTCCATGTTGCGAAAGTACTACTACACAAGCGGTTATGAAAGTGTTATCGGTAAAATACGTTCGCTACCTAATTTTTTGCAAATTAATTAGGCGCTAATATATCTTTCAGTACTCGGAAAATAGCAGAAAAACCAATGCTTTTTTTCGTGCGAGTTCCAGTTATATTTTAAAGAAAAAATTATAGAAATACAATAAAAATTTAAAAAATATATATTGGGGCCCAATTTCGTCATTTTGTAGCCACTTTTTATTATAATTTTTTATTGTTGTTTACTACTATTGCAACACCTTCAAAGTTCCCGCCAAATCGCAATATACAATCTTAGCACAAGGAGAAACGGCAAAAAATGCAGAGACTGCAAATTATACGAAATTACAACAGGTAATATGGTGGGATTGGGTTTACGTCAACTATAGTTTAACGCTAAATAACCGTTATTAAAAGCGACCCATGTTTTATTTTTCTATTTGTCCGACATGTGATACAATATAAATACACGGACTTATTCTAATAAAACTACAAAAATCGTATATTCACATGAAATTTCAGAAGAAAGGCGCTTATTTGTTGCGAAGTTGAAGAGATGGGAAAACAAAGTTGCGATTTTTTACTAACAATGTTTGCACCCAAACCATAAATCGATCTCCCCAAAATACCCAAAGCATATACCGATGATGTACAGATGTAATAAGAAATACAAAATCATAAAGGGCATTGCAAATATTTTAAAAATAAGTCTGAAAACCTAGGAAAACAAGAATATTTAAAGTTTAAGAAAATAAAAAAATAAATTAAAACATCAGCTAACAACTTCTACCGATATAACAAGTTTTAGTAAAGTGAACGAACGGTTTTGGACCTTCAGTTTTAATCCACAATCAAGGTAATCTTATAAATGTTTTAATTCTGGATGAGCGAATAAAAATGTTGAGGTTAGAATAGGTTAGATTAACCTACTTAAAGTAGCCTTAAATTTCCGGCGATTTGAGAAAAAGTAATTAATTTAACAAAGATTTAACCTTCAATTTTCGAGATGATTAAAAAAGGTTTAAATTGTCATTTATTAAGTCGTAAAAAGTAAGAAATTCCGGAGTTCTTGGAACGACAAACCAACTAAAAAATTAACCTAAAAAAGAATGACCGAATTTATGGCTTTTTATTAAAATTAGAAATGACAAAATGTATTGTTGTTGAAATGTGCTCAGCGGAAGGTAATAAATTATTGGAAATGAAGCGTTTTTAACGGTCTAATTTTATTACAAAATACATTGAAATATCAATAAGAATGCAACGTACGTGGGCCGTAATTGCAAATCAACGAGGTGAAACCAATGAACAATTCTACCAACGCTTTATCTATCCACACAAATTAATTGTTTTGCATTAAACATCGAACTGTGGTTAAAACCAACATTGTTAAGAATACATACTTTAACAGCCAATTTTTCCTCGCCGTTGAAGCTTCAACAAAACATCAGAATAAGAAGACATTATGGAAAAATACCATGATTTATGTATTGACGATGCTATCCTGAATGGAACATATTTCAAACCAATCTGACGTTTAAAAAAATCGCGCCTCTGATCAAATCGATTTTATTTTTTGTTCGTTATAATTGCTCCGACCACACGCAACCACGCTTTAGACTTTAGATAGAGAAGATAGCACTCGGATAATAACGGATTAAACATACCAAGAACAAACATAATAAACAGAGTTCTATTTGCAAATTAGTTGTAAAATAATAAACGTATTGTAAAGCAACAATTTAAAAAACGGTTTCGATACCTCAGATGTTCATCAGCTTTTGTTACGTCAGAAGTTAAACGTCTTTAGTTAATTACTGTTTTAATAGCTATAAGTAGCATTTACAACCGTAATTCTTCACACCTAAAACGGTATTAGAGTTGGGCTCCGCCGAATCATTTTTGTACTTTTTGTTTGGTATCTTCAATCAGGTATGTAATTCCAGCATCTAACTGATTTAATTGATTTTTTCCAAGTAGAATGCCTCAATTTTCAGGCAATAATTTTGAATATTAATAAACTGGGACATTCGACTTTTTTTGTTAATCAACGGCTTAACTTAAATAATAAAAAGTACAAAAAAACGGCTTCTTTAAAGGCATTAAAGATTTAGGGAAAAAAACAAGGGTTAGTCAATACTTTCAACTAAGTAAAAGTAAATAACAACATTAAAAATTTGATCGGAAAAGCTCGAAAAACTCAATAAAACTACTACAATTTTGGGAACGCTTCCAACATTAAAAACTTGCTCAAAGACGCCTCAGTCTTCAAAAGGCAAAGCTCCAACCAAATAATAAGCAAACAGGATCTGAAAATGAATAGGCAATTAACCAATCGCACAATTGTTACATTTGTAACGAAGTATACAACTAACTAGCAGCGAACATAAATCATTAATTACGTCCCCATTTTTAATCGGGCAATACACGTTAAGGGGCGTAACGAATTAAAAGGGTCCGATCTAAAACAGGTGTTCATATAAATAACAAATGTATAATTATAAATAGTTTGTGCAAAACTCCCTCATGCGTTCCTTTCATAGAATTGCAATCATTTATACCCCCGGCCTCGGCTTAATTTTGTCTCACTAAGGTAAAAAATAGAATACAAGTAGGAATAAGGAAAAAAGTAAGTAAAATTCCACCATCCTCATCTCGGTCCACTATCGATATCTGAGGGCATTCAGCATCCTAAAAACTCAGGTAACAACCAGTCAGACAAGCAAGTGAGAACCTTAAAATATTAGTTCTATGTTTAAATCGTGATTGGTCCAATGTTATACAAGGTGTGCTAATTGTATGGTAGGTGAAACAGCTTAAAGCGCCTTGGCGCCGAGCTGTTGTATTTTCAAAAGAATAAAAAAGGGCAAAACACAAAAAGGAAGAAGCGCGTGGTTTTACTGAAGATGACCACAAGCCCATAAAGAACGCAAATCTCGCCGAGTAAAATATAAAATATAATAAAAACAGCGTACTTAACAATGCGTGAATTTATGTTCACGGGAAATTTCAAGGAGAGCAAAGCGGCTTTAAAAATATGTCGTCCAGTTGTAAAAGCTATAAACATTAAGCCTGTTACGAATTTTTTTTTATTGTTACGGTCGCAGGTGCGAGTGATTAATTTGAACACAACAAAGTTTCAAGTCTGTTTTGATACCAACCAGCGAGTTTTTTTGATACAGCACATCAACAAAAATTGTAAAATACAACAAGAACATACCAAAACAAAAATTGCAAAATAGGAAGGTTCTAAGAAAGCACCAAAAAACGTCAAAACAAGAAATGTTTAACAAATACCAAGAAAATTTAAAAACAAAAGGCTTTGGACAAAAATTACAAAAGAAAAAGTTTTAGAAGAAGAAATGAAAAGAAACAAACCCCAAAAATTATGTAAGATTATTTTAACAAAATACGACAAGAGAACTCCCAAACAAATAAGTTTTAACAAAATTTGAAAACCTCCAAATTTCAAGAAGAAAACGAGCATATTTTTCAAATTACAAGAAGCGTTCTTATGAACCTAAATCATAAAATTAGAAACTTTAAAATGTGAAAACCTAGGATGGATGTGATTTATTACCTCAAACAGAAAGCAAACTCGGGATAGGATAAGCAATTACCGAAGCACATCCCTTAAAATACATAAAACGGCAAAACAAACAAACAAACCTACTTGAATTTCTATTTCCATTTGGCTTACTTTTTAAAATTTTTTATTAATTCAATTTGCTTTATTTATACCCAAACACACGTATCCCGTACGTCACTGATGCTCCAAATACCTTTAAATTGTTTATTTAGAATGACAAACAAGAAATGTATTTATTACCAAAATAAATCGCGACTTTCCTCTTCAAAAAAAAAGTATTTTAATAGCAATTATTTGGATTTCCATATATGCTTTTATAACCGAAATATTTAATAGCAAAAGCAATCTATTGAATTAAAATTACTGCCAATCACTGTAAAGTGAAATTGTCCATCCTTTCCCACTTTCTCTAATTATGTTAATAAATCTATTTAGTTTCATAGCCCACATATATTAATTATCGAGGTAAAAGATTATTAATTACGATAGTTTATCGACCTCTGAAATTTGCAAGTTTCCTATTGAATTTTAGATTTGTTAACTTTTCGAAATCGTATGTCATCATTCGATTGTGTCGCCGTACGTTTAAACATGTTTAAAGATTTCTAACTTTATATACAAATAATGCAAAATATCACCTCAAAAATTGATCGGATTTTGTGGATCTTAAAATTTCTTGGGGTATTTAAAACCTTCCCGGAAAACTGGCGTAAACTTAAAAAAAATTCGATTTCCTAATATGGCCTGACTATGCTGAATACGGCAATTACACTTTGGGCACTCACTGCAGTGTTAAAACATTTCTGAATTTACAGCTGTTGCTAGCTTAGTTATTTTGGCTCTAAAAAAGGCAATTGTAAGTTCATTCGTCGAGCATAAGGTTGATTTAACTATTCAGTCTCAATAATTAATGCAGTTATTGCAGACAGTAAGTTTTAGAGCGAAACTGCCTTAATATTCTCCTACGATTCCTGCTTTTGATTCAGAAATGCACTTCAATAAGCTACATGAACTAACAAACATTGATGTTCAATACCTTAAAAACAGTAACTAATTTTTACAGAAAGTCTGCAAAAAATTCTTGCGTCGTGCTTGGTTCTTTTAAGGTTTTGTTAGAGAAGCAAAAATATTGTATAACAACAGGCATTCTACAAAAGGGCTAAGATTATCTTTAGCGATTGCTACCAAAAATATCCCATTGTTCTACCCTGAAGGTTTGGAATACCTTTCAAACGGTGGATTAAAATTTACCCGTGTTTTTTGTAGCCGTCCCTTTCTAACGCGTACGAAAGCAAATATCTCTCAGTTTGTCTAACACGTGCGCGAGCCCGTAAAAGAACATTGCCTGACGTATTTTAAGAGCCAGCAAAGATTTCCCATGCACTTGACTAAAAAGCTTTTTGCAAGCATTATCTTTTTGAATATCTAAGGCAGCCGGTCGCGTATCTCGGTTCCAGAAAAGAGAAGGCCCCAACAAAGACAGGTGTTTAAATATATTCGACTACACAAGGTTACCTGTTGTACTGGTGTTTCCATGTTTAGGGGATGTTCTGTATAATGTAACGATTTTGACGATTGATGTAAACCAGATAGTATTGTTTTTGATGTCAGATCGATCTCAATCTCATCTGACAAAAAAATCAACATCGGCGCAGAACTTGTTTGCTTGTTTCTGCAAAATCAAAATTCTGCAGCAATCGTAAATGCCGCTATAAATAATGTGAATATTATTAGCGGCGTTTTTGACTTTTTTCGTTGTAAAAACTCCTTAAAACGTTCCGCTATTTTCTATTTTATGTACTGGCAGAGGCAACGTATGCAGGGACGTGCTAACGGTTGTTGTATTCGTAAACAAGCCGGAGATTTCAATAGTACGTCAGGCGAGGAACCCGTATGCGTGGGATTTTTCGAATTATATTTGACAAACACCTACCCGTGCAAATTTTGTTCTTATTATCATAATAGACGAAGTTCGATTCGAAACTTGGTTTCAGAATTCCTGCAGAGATCTAGAGGACGTTGCCAGCTGCAGCTAACAGACAAGAAATGTCACCACCTACTACTAAACCTCAACGACCTACTTTGCACGTAAAACGTTAAATAATTTGTTGATCACGAAATATGCTGCATAAATTGATTATAACTATGTAAACTTGATAAGAAAGTTAAATGTTACCGGTTAAGTAAATAAAAGGAAGCGACCAATAAGAGAAAACTGCGCCGCTTTAACGTATTAACGGAAGATTTTTATTACTTAAAATTTGAAAGGCTTATTTGGCGTTCCTTAACTGTTCGGGAGGTAATTAGGGAAGCTGGTTTTATGCGTAAGTTTTTATTAAATTGGACTCACATAGGATTGCCGCCAAATTTAATCAAGTTAAAAAACATACCCGAAGTGTAGGGCCGATTTGCAGAAAGCAAACAGCAGTCAAATTCGGTCGTTTAGTGGAAAATCCTCGAAAATAGCATCCAAATAGAAAGGTCGAAGCAAATTAGACAAATCTTGAGACGTCACAGCACACCTTTCTTAAGTTCCAAATAAACAAAGGAAACTTTCACACAAAACTTTCAGTTCCTAACAATTACGAGCACACATGCGATTACAACAGGTTTGCACAAGTGTTATCGGTCCATATTTAGCAAAAAGACGCGTCCTCGTAAGGGTGGAAATTGTTAAAAAAGGAACGAAAACACGCGCGGACCTTCTGGCGCTCTTACCTTGGCGGCGTCTAAAATTCGACTTAGTATAGCTATAAAGGTAAGTCGCTGGATACCACGGCACAGGTAACAGGTAAAATTCATTCCAACCTTCTTGGCACGGAATTGTTTACAATCCTAGGCGGCCTTGCGTACGTGGAAGAGCGACGGTTAAATTCAAATGGGATATTACATAATTTCTTCTGAATAGTTAGAATTGAGAAAAAAATTGTAAGTCAACCAAAATTAAATTGCGGGATGCAGTGCTCATCTTTGATTATAATCATCTCATTACTTGTATATCTGATTATTTTTACACGCGGAAGCTAACTAAATAATAAATGTAATCTGATTGGCACACTTATTATGATTTATTTGCCGCGAACGTAAGCTATAATGACACTTCAGTAAGCCGCTATGCATGATAATCCACCTGCTTCAGGACAATTAAGGAGTCGGCTCTTTTGAGAATTATTTTTATGCTAAATTTTCAACTCGTTCTAGAAAGTAACCCCATGTTTGAAATTGGTAAATTTACCGTGCTTAATTTAAATTTCCGGATTTGCACATATAAGGATATGAACAGGATTTAAGTCTATCAGCAACCGTTTTCTTTAAGTAGAACGGTTTGATAATTCTGAAGAATTTATAATAAGAAAGGCCCTTGTGCCTTTATACTATTTCGAGTAGTTTTATTTCAAAATTAGTTATTTGCGTCTGAATCACCCTGTATATCTTGTACATCAAGGTCATAAAGAGGCTCCAATGAAAGCAATTTTTGGGGCCTCAAAAATTTGGCCTTTATAAAAAAACACCAAGAAAAAGCGTTTCTTTTTTTGGGGGTCCTCATACCTTCACCGTTCCCGGTTGTGGGCAGCCTTGTTCTCAAAGAGACGCCCAATTTACATTAAATCATAAACAGCAGTAGGTACCTACACAAAAATTTTGCTTAAAAGTTAAGTCTTTTCGTTCTTTTAATCAAATCTACTACACCGCAGAATTAATAAGCAATTCAAGCGTATTCAGTTGAACAATACGAAAAGATAAAAAAACACCTTGAGAAGTACTTATTAATTACTAAAGTGTTTGTAAAAAATTACTAAAGTGTTTGTAAAATATCGGACTTATCTGGAATTACATACATGAGAACGCTTTTTTTTTCATGCCAGCTAAGGCAGTAGTTGTAATAAATTAAAGCAAATAAATATTCACGTATTAACAAAGATAATAAATAATTCATTTAATCTCGAAGATTTGCATTATTCTTCAAAGTAATTATAAATTGACGTGTAAATATTTCTAAAATTAATTTTTTGTGCAACCAGACGCGAAGTGGTCATTTCGCGTACGCTATACAGGGGGCGAGATCCGATTTCGAGGCCTGTATTGCGTTACCCCTTATAACGGCCGTGAAACGCGTTTTATTTATGTTGTTTCCATAGAAACATGGTGACGTGAAAGCCGACTCTATGTACATTCATTTATGATAAAAATTTGTAATTATGTATTTTTTACAGCTGCACAAAAAATGTTGTGTATACTTCGTCCGCGAAATTCTTTAGCGCCCTCGAGATTGTCCTCCCTCGGCCGCAAGCGGCCTCGGCGACAATTTTTCTCTCGGTACGCTAAAATAGAATTTCGCGGCCTTAGTATACAAATAACTATTTAGTACACGCTCCCAAAAGTAGCTATTTTACGGACTCATTTAAGTCAGTAAAATGCTATATTTTCGGCCTATCCCTAAAAGTTGTCATAGCAACCTTTTGCGTACTACTATAGTGACATGTGCTCTGATCACATTAATCATACATAATAAAAGGTTTGAATCTGTTTTTGGGAGCTTTAACAAAAAAATGTTGTTTGTAACTATATTACACATTTGCCTTAAACCTCTTCTGTTTTTGTTATTTCTTGCAAACTTGCTAATTTAAAACAAACAAATTGGAAAAACTAAACCAAATCAAACGGAAAGATTTCGAGATTCCAAAAGAATTAATATTAGGATATTGCGTTCAGACTTCCCTAAAAGTGGAAATTTACATATTTCTTGAAATGCAGCCCCTTCTTAAAAGTAAAAACCAGGAGAAATATTCCAAAACAAAAGAAATTACCCGAAAACTATTTATGATAAAATCGATGAAAACTGAGAACTCTCATTAAACCTAAAATCAGGTATACAATTTTTTAAGCAACATTGAATTTACCCATCAAACGGCTACTTGATCTAATTTAAAGAATATTTACTGTCTTAAATTAAAAACTTAACGACCATTGTAATTGTAGGCAGTTAGCAGCAGTACGGTGTTTAATAGCGATTTTTATTAATTTATTTGGCTCAATAAATAAATATGACATTCAAAGGTTGTTGTATTTATACAAGCAATAAAATCGTAATAGGAAAACTATATCTATTTTATGAATGGTATTCAATTACCTACATGAACGCATATTAATAAACAAATGTAAGAAGGTCGGACCTGCCAAGCGCTGATACCAAGGTTAGGTTTTGATAAAGATAATCAATCTTTGGCTCTTAACAAAGAAGTAAAAGAGGCCGATTCGGATTAATAAATTTTCCCTGGATTATTAGAACACTCTCTGTAGTTCCTCTTTGTTTAGTGAAACGTTCAGCAAAAATCATTTCAGGAAGGAAATACCCAAAAATATGCACAAAGTTGAAAATACGATACGCATTATCTCCCTTGGTATTTACTGGCGCTTGAATGTTCACACTGTATAAAAATACAAATGATCTCACTGTTGTGCACGAAAATAGGCAAAATTTATTTGCAGAAAAGCGGCCATTTTTTAAAATTCCCCGAAAAGATAGCATAATGATAAGCCTTCATTGAAACTCGTACCATTTGTAGAACCTGAAATAGGGTTCTTCAAGATAACATTTCGAGCAACGATTTCATGGGAAGAATATCATCTATTTTTAATTTCGTCCTGAAGCAACTTAGCTACCTTTAATTTGCTATATATTTACTAGGTTTAATTACTAAATTTAACTTCCCTTTAGTAAAACTGAAAAAGTTTTGATAAATCTTAAAAAATTAAATTCTTGTTGAATAGTTATGGTTATGGTTTTATTTTTATACAGACATAAGTTTCGGCTTTATCAAAACAACAAACTTTTTTGGAGACGTGAAAAACTTCTGTTATAATTTTAGGGTTATTAGAGCCCCATATAAGAAATTCTGATTCAGCACATTACATAAATATTGCAGAATACCTTCCTTCCTTCCTCGCAATGAATTCTTCATTTGCAACATCAATATTCAATTTACTTCGCATTAGTGCCAAATTACTTAATGCAGCATTGTTAGTTAACTTGCCATCTCTTCTGCCACGAAGATTAACCCTTTATAGGACTCTGGTACAAATACGTACCACTTGCTTTAGAGCTCAACTGGCGCACTGTTATCCATTGAAAATGACCCTTATGGGTGTCTACTTGTCTAAGTAACGCTCCTTGGTATAAATCTGTACCACTTTTTTGCTTCTGCGCCGTCTACGTTTGAAAATGTAAAATGTGGTATACAGTTGTACCAATGTGCATGCACTGAGGTGTACAGCTGAACCACGTGTTTTTGAAATTTTTTATGGTTTTTATGGGCAGTGTGCAACTATTTTGGATTCTGAGGTAAATTTATTGTTTATTGCATACATAAATCATAATTAGCTTTGTTTGTTACTGGCAAAATTAATATGTACCAGTGAACTTAATGTGACATCTTTTACTCAAATGGACTCTGGTACATATCTGTACCACTCATTTTCAAAAAATTTCTAAATAAATTTTGAAATATTGATACCAAAAATTATTACCTTACAAGCCAAATGAGTGATAAATAACAAAAAATTGTTATTTTTTCAAGTCCCAGACGCTTGCGCGTTAAAGGGTTTTAAGTTCAACTACAGCAACTTTAATCACAGATCATGTTTCAGTTGGGATACTAATAACATCCAGCAATTATGAAATATATGAAGTAAAATCGAAGGAATTAATTATCGTCCGATTCCCGAAGTGATAATTAATAAATTCTGAAACGAAATCTTAGATGAACGTTCTCGCTGACATGGTCATGCAAAACGGTGACCACCAATGGCGCTAAAGCCGATCGTATATTGTGGAATTAACCGGGGACATTCGATTTTGAGACCCGGTATTAAACAAGGTCGTAAATATGAATATTTCGTGCGAAGAATTCTTAAATTAAAAACAAATAATTTATTAATTTTATACTCGATAAAGAACTTTCTGTAAATAAATTCGGCTGGAATTCGCATAAATCCCTCGGCTGGTTAAGAAATGCATAACTTTAAAAAATTCGAAGAAATGTGTTGAAAACATTAAGGACGTTCATAACAGCATTTACTCCTCTTTCAAAAACGCCGAAACATTTCTCAAAGATATTCTTCGGGTTAAAATTAAACTTCGACATAAAACCGTAAACTCGTTTTTAAGACGTTTTACCTTATTGGAGTATTCGCGCTTACAGAGTTTTATTTTTTACGTTTAATTATAAATAATTATAGCAATTTATCAAGGTACATTAAATCGAGCAACTAATTGCGGTAACCAAAATCCCGAGCTTGATTATACGTTTAATTAAAAACTAAATAACTTGAGGAATTGAACTCACTCGACTGGTACAGTCGGTCTTTAGTTATTATAATCTACATGTCTACTAGACTGTTTCAAATTTTATAAATTACACACAAAAACCGCGGAAAATAAATAATGAAATTAATCCTAGTCGAGTAGGAATTCGTTAAAGACTAAAAACGCTAAAAACCAAGGACTCCCGCTGGTAGAACAGGACTTTTCCAAGTTTTAAAATGTAAATTTAACACCGAACAAGGTAAACCCGTTAAATCATAATCCCCGGCGTTGCAATAATTTTATGAAATTGTCAACAGGGCATTTTATATAATTAAATTACAAAACTCATCAAACTTTTTGTACCTGAAGTCAAATATTTTCGAGCAGACCAACTTGTTCGATGTTATCTCAATCGACAACCTTGATGGTCGCTTTAGTGTCTTCTCCGCCGCGCACTTGTATTGTTCAGAAATGGAATGACGTTGCCAACTAACGGTTGTTTGATTATCATTAGCTGGAGGACACAAAAACTTTGGCAAATAACTTCTTTGTCTATAAATGATATTTAACAACACCATTCGGAAAATTTCATCTGATTAATAACAACAATAAAAATATTCAAAAATAGCTATCATTGTCTTGCGAATAACATAAATTCTTTTAAGTTTGTTGTCTCGTAACAAAACAAATTTCAAAATTTAACTCAGATAAAGGATGATAAATTAAAAAAAAACAAAAATAAATCAACTTGTTTATTTCATTAAAATTTATTGTGGTAATCTACATAAATTTTGTTGTTTTAAAAACAGATAAATTGCAATCATTTTAATTATTATAATTTCAAAAATTTCTGAATTATTGCAGAAACACAATTCCGACATATTGAAAAAGGAAAACAAAAACGTTATGTAATAACTAATAAGTAATAAGAAATCACACGAAAACAGGAAATTATGATAAAACACGAAATGCGGTTGATTATCTAAAAAATCCGCCAGGGGCTAAATTGACCCCAATAATATAAGACGGAAGGTTAATAAAGAAGCTTACGTGCCACTAAATCTTCATTAAAATGCACGAAACTATTACATTTGAAAACGCTTCTGACCTAAAGTCATAATTATTTCCTAGCGCTCCGGACGTATTTCGGTAGCAGGACGAGACGAATTTAATATTAATAAAAGGCATAAAAACATTATTGGGTAACATGCAAGTCAAACCGTATCCCTAAAAAAATTCGATGTGTAATTAATAAAATTACACCTTGGAACAAAGTAAATTGGCTTGCCCTTAATTATACTTCGTAATTGTGATGTTTACACAACCTTTGGTTGGATTTAAGGTAGAAATTTAAACAATGGGCCAATGACGACCCCAACCATTATTTTATTGTCCAAATAAAGATTGAAAATTTTCCACTGGTGGTGGCTGAAAAAATTTGTTACCGGCTTCGTCCAAAAAAATAAGGATGTACTTAAATTAATAAAAATCGTCCAACTTAAAACTCATTTCGTTTACTGAAATATCCCAGTTTGTGCTGTTAAGAGTAGGTACCAGAATCATTATACCAAAGCAAAGCTTATGCTTTTTTTAATATCCTCCCAAAAACATCACTTTTTATTTGGGTAATTACCTAATTACGAGCAACATAATAACAAAATTTGGGTTTAAGCAAAAATAATTAGCACCTTTATTGTTTCGTTATTAACACCTAATTATAAAATGTTTAGCACCTCGGACATTGCAAAAAAATTAAAATAAAAAGATATCGTGCTTGTACTAAATTTAAAAGGCAGCTGCATTACACGAACTTGCCAGAATTCATAAGTGTTAAAACAATTTAAATGGCAGTTTCTAGTATTAACATACAAATAAAAGAATTATTTAAGTCAAGAGCAATGATTTTGTGTGTGGGTATCCCACACAATTTATATAAATGTGGTAGGTATACCCTTTTTGTTTATGTTAACATCTATTCCTTACGTATCCTTACGTAATTATTTATTAGCAAATTAATTCATTTGAAGATAAACTTCCTCGTACTTTCTGGTATTTTTATAAATTCCACTATGGTAAAAACTTCGTAAGTGGAAAGACCTAAAAGGAACTAAAATCTTTAAACTTCGTCTAATTATAGTAACGTTAACGTCTTCAATAATAACATAAACAAATGCTGAATAATATCAAAGGTTGAAATTAGCATTTTCACTACGTGCTCGTTTCCCACACTCGCCTACGACCATCAAATAATATCGGTTATGCATTACCTAAAATGTATAAAGCAAATTCTGAAATGCCAAAAAATAGCCACGTAAGATGTAAACAAAAAGCTAACATTTATGATTAGTTTTGTGATTAATGATTCACATAACACATACCTTCGTTAGTTTTTAAATGTAAAATGAAATCGTCGAAAATTACCTTTGGGTAAACTGTTAACTTAGTAATTTTTAAAAAGAAATTTTTGAAAAACTATACTAAACATGTTTAAATATATTCTGTGTCGAATATTTACAAGCTTGGTGATCTTAAATTCAAGTATAAGTAAAACAAGGAAATAATCTCCAATAATTTTAACTGAAGATATTATATGATCGAGATTTTCGACAACAATTTATAAACAAATAAAGAAAACTAGTACGATTTCTTTACTTTATTCAATTATTGTTTAAAAAGAATATTTCCTTTTCAGTTTCAATTTTGCTTGTAACGATGAGCTTTTGGGCCGAGGAGATTTGCTTTTTACCTTATTCAGCAAATGCACTATGCTTAAAATTACCTACCTTTTTAAAAAATCACAAATTACTTCTGTGATGTTGAAAATTTAGAGAATATTTTTCTTTTGTTAGATTTAAAAGGGCCATTTGTCCTACATTTTACCCGTGATTCGAAAGCATCGGGAATGACGGGAATGGTTCATTATTAAAATGGCGCGCGTGGGGGTTGGCGATGTTGCCATTTTTTCCCAGTTTGGTATGATTTTCAACGACATCTAGCAGTAATCCATATGTCATTATCAGTTTATCGTTTTCAAATAAACGATTTTTTCTTACGCAAAGAACTTTTGCTTTTACGATTTTTCAAAATGTTGGGTGGAATTCAGCAAAGAATGGAATTTCTGCTACAAAAACGTTGGAAATTCTGCAAAATGCTTCCGGTGACGAAGCAAGAGTTTTCGAGTGGTGCAGGCTGTTCAAGGAAGGCAGAGAACGTGCTGAAGATGAACCAAGCTCTGGTAGACCATCCACTTCAACTACTGAACACGTCGCCCAAGTCAAAAATTGGATACTCAGAGATCGTCGTTTAACAATTAGGGATATTATTAAACATGTTCCGGTATCATTTAGATATTGTCAGGCAATTTTAAAAGATCATCTGAGCTTGCAACGCGTCACACTCGATTCATTCCGAAAACGTTGAATTTTTTCCAAAAACAACAACGTGTGAAAGTGGCCGAGGAGATGATTTCTCAAGACGAATCCTTCTGGAAACATATCATTACAGGCGATGAAACCTGGATTTACGCGTGTGACACCGAAACAGCTCAAGTGGATAGCGGTGAAGACCGAAAAGAACGTCAGTCAGTTAAAAAATCAAGGTAAGGTTGACGGTTTTCTTCGATTGTCGTTGTGTTGTGCATCACGAATTCCTTCCCGCTAGCCAAACCGTCAACAAGGAGTACTATTTGAGCGTTCTGCGTCGTTTACGTGAAGCAATTCGTAAAAAAACGATCTGATTTGTAGTGAGATAACTCATGGATTTTGCATCACAACAATGCATCTGGTCATAATGCTTTTGTTGTACGTGAATTTCTGGCCAAAAATGGCCAAAAAATTCAACAAACACGATTCCGCAAGCTCTCTATTTACCAAACATTTCCTCTTGGTGGGCATCGTTTTGAGTCGATTGACGGCAATCAAAGCGAGTTTTGAAAGGATTTCAGGAAAACAACTTTAAAGCATGGTTCGAGGATTGAAAAAAACGTTGACATAAGTTTAATGTATTGCAGTGGGAGGGGATTACTTTGAAAGGGACGAAATTAACAAATTTTGATGAATAACCACAAATTTTGCATTTTATTGAACCATTTCCGTTACTTTTTGATCACAGTCGTATGTTTAAAGTTCTTAAAATTAAAATCTTACAGTTTTACTAAATTCAATGCCTTTGAAAAAGTTAAAGTAACGATTTTAAATATTCAACACATACAATGCAAAGCTAAAATTACACTTATGGACTTGTTATGGGTTTTTTATTAAATGACTTCCCATGAAAACGTCGATTTAAAATATTTTAGACACGAAATTAGAGTGCTGGATTTTTATATCTCAACCCCACCGTAGTCAAAATTTAGGGGCGGTTTTTATTTTATCGGGTATAATTTGTACAGAACTTTCGCAAAAGTTAAGCATAGTTTAAATAAAAGAAAGCAAACAAAGTAACTCTAAAGCTTGAAGGATAGGTGGTTCAGAAGGTCCTTAATGTAGGTTGAGCTGACGAGGAAACCAGCACAAAGTTACTTCATAAATGTCCAAACAGAAACACCCCTAAAGAAATGTTTCACTTTTGCTTTTTACTTCATAAATTCAATACATCGTGATTTACTTTATACATATGTATTTGTAATTTCGAAGATGTATAATTGCCAGGCGCAAACGTGATTAATTAATGAAATTTTCCATAGTCTTATTCTTAAAACGTTTTTACTAGCAATTTTCTTAAGATTTTGGTCTTGTAATAAAACAAAATTAATATCATTAAGAAAGTGTTTAAAGAACAAAAATATAAAGGAACGGTCACAAAAGGACAAACGGGGATTATAGATTATACATACATTTTTACCGCTTTTTAGAGAAATTGAAAAAAGAAACTAAATCTGAAAGAAGTATTTTTATACGCATTATGTACTTCTTCTCAACAATAATTTTTTTTGCTACAAAGTATAACTGCTCTTTAAGCTCGACAAAAAGCCTCGAGTAAATTTTCTAGTTTCCTTCCTACCTCGAGTTGTATTTTCTAACAAAATCAAATCTATGTAAAGATCTAAAAGGGTATCCATAAATCATTGATCACAATTATTTATTGTCATTTCGTACTTCTTGTAGACATTTTCGTAATAGACCAAAGAAAACTAAACAATTTCTTGCCACCAAGATTTCTAATCAAAAAGAAATGAGAACAACCTACGCCATTCAAATACAAAACAACTATGTAATCCAAAAAAAAAAAAAAAAAAAAACTCGGAGAACTTACCTCCTTACTCCTTTAATTTTCAAATTAAACTCGGGGAATGTTAAACAAGGATTAAAAATATTCTTAGAAAATCAACTGTAATTTCTCCCTAAAGTAATTGGCGAGATAATTTGTTAGCCAGCCTGTTGATTATAATACTGTGCATTAATTAGTCGTTCAAAACATCAAAAGAATAAGGTTAATCGAGACACAAAGCGGTTGAATTTCCAACGCTAATAATTAAGTACCTAATCAAAAAAACGCGCAAATTTTCGTTTTTTAAATGAAAAACTTCTGAAACTAAGTGTACTTTTAAATATTTAAATAATTTTAATCTACGTAGTCCTACTGCCAACGAAAGAGTTTTCTTATTTTTGGAGCCTTGAATTTACTGAAATTTTTAATTGAAGGTGGAAGAGAACTCAAAAATTTCAACATAATACACCTAAACCTAAGAATTTAACGATTATTATTATTAGTTAATGCCCAACAGCAAGTTGCATAATTTTACATTTTCTAGCAGTCGTTAAGGCATGCTTACCGGTCCTAAAAAAGAATTTAACATCAACCAGCAGCAATAATAATTTTTAATAGCTACGAAAGCAGATAAAACCTATTCAATACTTTTACACATAGCAACTTAACGATCTGGTTTTTTAATAGATAGTCGCAAAACCGATGCGACACAATAGTCACGAAGATAGCAAAGATGCCAGATAACTACTTAAGCACCCCCGACATGGCAGTTATCTGGATCGTACGGTCACGCACTGCACGCCAAACTGAATGCGTGATCAAATTTGCAGTATACAGAACTTGCTAACAAATTTTTCGCAATTTTTAACATTCCAACTTTTCTAACTGAAATTTATCTTACGGGCGTACTTTTGTATTGTTATTTCGCTTGAAATTCACACGCTGCGCTGTCGATCTGTCGATGTTTTTACACTTTTGCGCAACTTAAATGTTTAAAGAGCTCAAGAACCAAAAACGTCTTAACAGGCACAGTGTTTTTAAACTACTAAAATTTGAAATGTTAAACAGTTAAACTATCAAAGCAAGATGAAATCATTCGCGTTCAGGGTTTACAATGCTTGTATTTAAAACTGTGCTTTATATGTTTTGGTTGGTATAAAAAGAATAATGCGTGAAGTTTAGGGTTACCAAATTTATTTATCAGCATGCATAATTTATGTCCATTTTAAAAATTCCGGTAGGTTTCGATTTTTGAAACATAAGTACAAGTGTAACGATTTTGCTGTGAAGGATAAAAAATGCAAGGAAAATTGAACAGTAAGTTAAAAGTGTATACAACTGCTTCGAAACGCAGCAAAATACGAGGGCGTATTTTTATGTTGTCTACCTAGCCATGAAAGAAAAACACGTATCACATTAACAACCCTTTATTTTTCTACGTATGTAACTCCCTTCAACCCTTATACATTTATTTTAATTGTCGTTGTCCCATACCCTCAGAAAAAAAATTCCTTCGGCAACTCTGCAAAATATTGTTCAACAGCTTCTTTGATCTTTGAGTGCTTCATCAGATGCAAAACGCTTTCCCCTAAGATCCCTTTTAAGTTTTTGAATAGAAAGATGCCTGACTTAGCTAGGTCAGCATGAACCCACAGTCATTGATTATTATCTGACTTTATGAACGTTATGAGACTGCGATATTCCACCTTATCGAGAAGTAAACCGCACAAATTAAACACAACTTAGCACATGTACTTCTAAATCTAAATGTTACAGTCATTTTTTTAGTAAATGATTCGACATCGTCGCTTTTTTCTTTCTAGGTAGATAATATAAATATACCCCTCGTATAATCCGAAAACTTATAATTTTTGAAGATGCAAGAAGCCAAGAAATGGTTACATATCACCATATCAGTTTTGTTTATACAATGTAAAGAAGGATGAGTTCCCATAATAATTTTTAGATACAAATTTAACTACAGTGAAACTTTTCGTAAGTCGACACACCAACAGTTCTACAATTTTCTCCCACTTAATATAGCACCAAATTAAATGTTAAGTAAAATAAAAACTGTATTGTAAGACCTGCATATATATTTAACTCAAAGCTTTGCATTAACCTAGTTCTAAGTAAATATGTACCAATTGATTAATTACAGTGTCGGACTGGAACTAACAGGGCGTACCGAGCAAGCTGCTTGTGGGCCACATATCAGTGTTTCAACAACAAAATTAACAGATGTCCATCTTCTTGTTATATTTTTGTTATCTGCTTAGATTAAAGCAAATACGAAGATCAATTTACTAAATAATACGAAATAAAAAAAAACAAAACGAACAAAATTTTATTTAAGAAAGCATATTCACAGCAAGGATTTTGAAATTACAATACAGGAATACCGTATGTGACAGGAAGGCCACATTTTGAGCTTTTAACTACCGGAATTAAAAAATTTACAGGCAAGCAAATTTCAAAGCCAACTAAATGTAGTTCTTTTTTAGCCACTCCGCAGTATATTAAATAAAATTTTTGTAACATTAGATGTATGCCCAAAATCTGTTAATTATTTGCCAAACGCATTTCCAAAGTTGCTACTATCCCGTAGGACTTAAAGTTCTGCTTCAGCAATAACTTCAAATTTTGAAGAGATGCCAGGTACCATTATATAATTTTGTAACACACAATTTATTGTTTGCTCCGGTTCTGAAACACGGGGAATCCCCTGAAATCCGAGCTATTTAGCTGATATTTTATATTTAGCGATTAAACACGTACGTGGGTGAAGGCTTAATAGAGCCATATTGCCTATAAAAATAACAAAATTGGTTCCACGTCCGGTTAAAAAAAAGACCCGTTTAAATTGGTACCATTTTAATTAAAAACTAAACATAACTTGAACGGTCCCTGTAAAACTGCTCACTCATTAGAGGGGGGTGGGGTACGAGAAGTTTCACACATTTAGTTTGGCAAAATGGTTGAATCAAACAATAACTAGGAAGTTGTAACTTTTATGAAGCATCAAATCTAATTTCAAACGAGTGCCAGCAATCACTTTTAAGTAGCAAACGTCAAGTAACCTGTAAAACCACAAAAATGTGTATTTCGGCAACTAAGTTGCCATTCTCGGTGTAAAATGTTCTTGGCAAAGTCGGTTGCAGCCAGTCTCTGACGATATTCTCTTCGGCAAATTGCAAAGGTAAAGTTGGCTGAGACAAAACTCTCTTCGCCAAATCGTCAGAGAAAGTGAGACATAAATAGCAAGTATTGAAAGTTCAATTAATAGTTTAGACGAAAATTTAAGAAATTAGGTATATCTGAAAAAAGCATCGTCACTTTGGATAAAGTCTCAGACAACTTTACTTTTGTATTTTGCCGAAGAGAAATTATGTTCAGAGACTGACTCCAACCAACTTTGTCAAGAAAGTTTTTCACTGGAGATGATAACTCGGTTGCCAAAATAAGTATTTGTTTATATTAACTATTACTTTTGTGTTTTACAGGGTATTTGGGATTCGCTACTGAACCAGACCACACGACAGGCTCCGTTCTTTGAATTAAGCTGAATTTAAATAGATTTAATTTTTAAAAATGTCAAAATCCATCCTTCAAAAGCCGAAAATAATCAGCCTTAACCCTTATGCACTGTTCTGGGTCAATATGACCCAAAGAGGGTTTGAAGCTAATGTAGTTCTGTAATTATGCTGTGTAAGACTATAGCATGTTACGACTTTTATTTTTTTATTGTATTTTACAACGTCCGCATGTTTGAAAAAATATTACATTTATAATTTTCTTGTAGTAAATATAATTACACTTATTCTGTTCTGGGTCAAATAGACCCTTATATAAAAATACGGGAAGTTCGCAGAGTTTTTTGTTGTTTTACGGTTGGTAGTGTATTAGTAACTTTCGTAAGGCGCAGTGTGTGTCATTCGGCACAGTGTGCTAGTTTATATAGCAGTTGTATACATATTATTCTGTAGTGGTACTCTGTCGCTTTGTCATTTTCGCAACATTTACGTGTTTCTATCAGTTGTTTGCAGTGCTCATTCAACCCTAATTTGCAATAACTGTGCATAATTCCTTAACTTTGAATTGTATTTTAAGTTTTATTTAGTCCAATAAAAGATAATTTTCTGTAAAATCCTAATTTTTCACCACCAACAACGTCCCGTAATGAGAAAAAAGTTGTGGGTCAATATGACCCAGAACATATCAAGTGTAGCTAAAATCTGAACAGAACACAAGGGTTAATACAGTCGAAATTCGTGGAAGATTACAGTAAATTTAAGGTTAAAGAAATTTAATCTAAATTCTAAAAGCATTTTGGCGTAAATCAACAAAACATTTTCAGACATCCAATATTCATCATATTTTTACAATCTTGGTTTCATAACTAATTGAATTCAAATTAGTGAAGATGTTGTTTTAAGACTTCATAAAATACAAGCACACTCGGATCATCAATTACTAAATTATAAACATTAAATATTCTCTAAAAGAATACATAAACATGAAAGCCGATCATTATCCTAAACTTAATTTTAATTGTTTTAAAACGAATTAAACTTGTAGATATTACGATCCATTAATGGAACCTTTCGAAATCGCTGAAGAATTTGTTTTATAAACGTAACGAATGGAGTCAAAACTGATAACGGAACCGGTATTAAACGAACAAAAGGATGGGATACGTGTAATCGAACTAGGTAAAAGAAGGAAGAATGAGAATGCTGCTCACATAAGTCACATAAATAAATTTTCATTTAAACAATCTTACCTTTAGGTACTTCAATTTTTCTAATGAGCTCCCCGAATGTCTTGGCAAGACGATGGCAGTTTTCAGCATTCCCCAGACTTCTTTGAACATCTCTACATTTACGTTCTGTTGATAACAATTTTCAAAGAAAAATTTATTAAACTAAAACTAACAATGATTTTCTCTCGCCAGAACGAATGATTTCCAGCTCAAACCACTTTTTGCCAATTAGCATACAATTTCAAAGCTTATTTTTCGAATTTTAACTATCGTAAACAAACCAACAATTAATTTACATTAGAAAAACGCTTAAAGATTCGTTCTCGCACAGAAGAAATCTCGCAAATTACATAAAAATTCCAAGATATAAATATGGTAATATATCTAAAATTTGAATTATAAGACGGAGGATACCACATATAAACTTGTACGATGAAAATATTTCCACTGGAATTTATAATATTTCATGAAGCTGCTTAATTAGTTATACGTTTTACCTGTGAATGTTTTAACGTTAAAACAGGTAACAATAAAAATGATAATAAAAGACTTCGTCGGACAGAATCACATGCTGACGACTTGGTCTAAGAGTAAGTTTACACATAAACATTAAAATTTATAATTGATGACAGCTGTTTCTTCAAATGTATGCAGTGACGACTCGTCGCTTGAATTATTTCTATAGTTTCAAAATGTATCCTTTAAAAATAATTTTAATATTCTTTCTGTGAAAGAATTCTTTTTGTATTAAAAAGGCCCGTTTTGAAATCAAAGTTTTTTCTTTTAATAACACAAGAAAAAAAAACAGTCGACACAACGAGTCGCCCTTGTGACTTATACAGTACAATTCATTCTCGGCCGTGGAAAGCTGAGGTTACATAGCTTCGGTGCATAGGCCATAACTTTATGGCACTTGGTTCTCAAGATAGACCAGGATTGAGTTTTGTTGCCCAGATCCAAGATAACGCGCGGTCAGCTTACCTGAAAAAGAACAACCATGTTAACAACGTTACTTGATGGATGTTACACAGAGAAGTACATTAGTCCGTGGCAAAAATGTAAGAACGCTCAAGGAAATATTCATTCGCTTTAAATGAAAAAAATATAATTTTTATAGCAAGGAATGTTGATGTACAAAGCTGCCGGCGGCTGAGTTTTAAATTAAATTTTTAATGTTCTGGATATTTTATTTGCCACTTAATATTGCGACGAAAATTCCTTTTGAGACGTGTTTACCCCGAAACTGAAGAACTTGAAGTAGGCAGTTACAAATCTTTCTATTTATCTACTTACATTCTTCACAAACGTGTAGATTTGAAGAGATAAGCAAATAAAGCAAGCGCCAACTCTCGACGAAATTATTATGGTTTTTATTAAATTAACGAATTTTTCCATAATTAAGCATGGGAAACCTACTTTTATCCTCATTTCTAAATTTATTAATTTATATACAACCCAAGTTTTAGATTTTTTTCATAATATCTGATAGTAAATCTTTTAGTCGAGTGGTTTTTCAGCTTTATGGGAGTTAGCCTTACCGGACATTTAAGAATTTCTGAACGACTCTTTTTTTTCAATAATATTTGGGCTTTTTTGTGACAAATTGGTTTTTTCAATAATAAAAAACATTATTCAAATTAAGTTTTTCAGCATCCTTAAAATTTTATATTCGTAAATTTACGATTTAGTTTCAGAATAAACAAACAAAAGGCGAAGAAATAAAAACAAGAAATATCTTGCGATATTTATAACGACTTCTCATATCCCGCTGTGCGGAGCCACTTCGGTAATTTCCAAATTAGCAAAAATAAATTCTGTCTTAATTTAACTAACTAACGAAAAGAAAAGGTAGGAAAATGGAAGAAGTTTAATATGAACATATTACAAAACGCTAAAGTTAAAATAAGCTTGAAAGAAGCATTAACAAAAACATTGGAAAGTAGGTAATTCACAATTACAAAACATTCAAGAAGAATGGAACAGATGTGAAGGGATCATTAGGAAGGAGGCCGACGAGGAATGGGGGAAAAGCTCTAAAGCAGAAAAACGAAGCAAGGATAACAAGAACAATTTTGATAGAGCAAGGAAAATAGAAAAACAAATACCTATGCCAGAAAAAGCAGAGAGAATATATGGAAAAGAAACTACAAAAAATAGAAGAATACTACGTTATCAATGAGATAAGAAATTTTTTACAAGGAAGCAAAGAGAAACAAACAAGGATATACATGGACAACACAATATGTGAAGAATAAAGAAGATGGGTTCAGTACTACGAAGAGCTATTGGAAGGGGAAATACAGGAACAACAAGATAAGGAAGAATAATATGCAGAAGAACCATCTAAAGAAGAAATAATCGAAGTAAAAGGAAAATTATAAAATAATCAAGCCATAGGGAAAATGGAATCCCTACAGAATTTGTGAAACAAGGTGGGACAACTGTACAGAAAAAGATTTCTCAGTTGGAAAAAAGAATATGGGGAGAAGAGAATATGCCCAATGTATAGAAGACGGCGGTTCTGTATCCCATATACCGGGTGATCCAGAAAAAAAGAAATTAGAACAGGCCGTGACCTAGTTACCAAAGTTAATATCCCGTGATTCGCCTACTGTGAGCGTAAACAGAGACATTATTGACCATTGAAGAGGTTACGTTAACTGTCAAAATCATGCAACAATATTATTGTCCGTGTTTTAAATAATAGTAATTGCCTGTTTGTAGGCAGTCTAAATAAATAAATAAATAATTTTGCTTTATTTAATAACCATAAATGTAATTACGTCCACTAATGCTTTTATTTTAGGTTAGATAAGAAGCACTCACATTCTTAAAATGTCAAATTTATTTTTCAAGTAACAAATCAGATTGCCATTGATATGAAATTTAAAAAAATGAGAAGCAATGTTACCAACCTTAACAGCTTAATCAGGGGCTGCTCTAATTCCTTTTTTTCTGGATCGCCCGGTACAACAAAAGTGATAGGACTGTCTGCGATATTTATCGGGGGATAGCGTTGATGGATGCAGCATACAAGATAGTAGCACCAGTAATAAGAAATAGATTGCATAATATACAAGAAGATGAATTAGGCGAATATCAAGGAGAATTTAGAGCAAGACAATCAACAAGAGACCAGATTTTCGTATTGAAAGAAATACTACATAATACATACGAGCAAAACTTGACGACCACACGTTATTTATTGATTTTCAGAAGGCGTACGATTCCATATTAACAAAGAAACTGTATGCACCTTTGAAAAAACTAAGAGTGCCTAGAAAATAAATTAAGTTAATTAAAACAACTTTGCAAAACATTGCCTATAAAGTGACTACAGTAGGAAGTTTGTCTACAGAATTTTAAATGAGGAGAGGATTGAGACACAGAGACCCTCTGTCGACAACCCTGTTTAATTCGACTCTAGAGGTAATAATTAGAGAAAGTGAAATACAAAGAAATAGTCTAATACACAATAACAGACAACAATGCATAGCCTATGCTGATAACGAGAAGAAGAAAGGAGTTAATAAACTCAAAAAATGTACCCCGAAAAGCGAAACAAGAATATATGAGTTGATAATAGTTGTATGGATGCGAAGCTTGGATTATGAACAAGAACAAGACAAGAAGAAACGAGGCTAAACATACACATATAGGAGAGGAAAATGTATGGGGAATAGAAGTAGAGGGGTGGGATGGCGAAGAAGATCAAACCGAAAAATCATGAAACTATATGAGAAACCAAGTATCGGACAAACAGCAAAAGTGCAGATATTAAGATGGCTGGGACATGTTGTAAGGATGCCTGATAATAGACTTGCTAGGAAAGTACTTACAGCATGAAATTATCGCATTCACTGCGTTCATGCGCTAATTTCATTCATGCCATAATACTGTACATTATAAACTAATTTCCTAATGTACTATTATGCAATTCAGGCATTTCAACAACCACAACATCAAATTGAGTTACGACAAGCCACTTCAGCAAACTGAATTAAAAAAAACAACTTGTTAATATTATTTTTTCTTAACATAATTTATGAATAAAAAGCCAAAAACCTTCAGCAACGAAGTGTAAATCCCTAAACAGATGAAGTAAACAAATAAATTCGGCCTAAAATTATTACAGTTCTAAATTCTTAAAGCAAGTATTTACATGGTTACAGAAGTCAAAATGGAGCAAACCTTGAACTTTTGGACTATTAAAGGTCAGTAATAATGGGTTTAAGCATATTTTTATGTGGTCGTAAAATTCTTAAAGCACTTTTATGTAACACAGAATTTAAGAATTATTCACAGAAACGCACAGTTCTAACGAACATTATTTCTAACTAACATTATTTTTTAGCTTTAGCTAGCCATTTCAAGTATTAAAATCTGGCGCCCAATAAAATATAACCGAAATTTCAAATATATTGAGTGTTTGAGAAGGGATCTGCATACAAAAATTCCAAAAGTATTTCAAACGAATTCTCAATACATATTTGCATACTTGCATTAAATATTTAAAGCATATTCTTGCATAAACAGGCAGAAAATCCCAAGCATCTTTCGAGCAAAATCTTAACTTTAAAAGACTGCAGATAAAATGTAATTCTTGCATTCCAATTTGCCATAAAAATGTCGGCTGATAAAATAAGGTGTAATTTTTCACTGAGGATCTCATGAGCGTCCGTGGATCCTTGTTTTTAAACCTGAATATTCAACAAGAACTGAATTTGGAGGAAATTTGAACTTTGTTTGCCGTTTTTACGAGTTTTGAGCTTTTCTGAAATTTTCTGACGGTTAAAGCGGCGTCATGTGAATCCGAAACAAAATTCCTGCGAACGCCTATGGGAACATCTACTAAGCATAAAAAACTAAGATTTATGCAGTAACAAGGTGTAAATTCCATTGTTGTAGACAATTTACACAACAAATAAGTGCTTCACGTATTTAACAGCATAAACAACAACAATAACAACTAATAACACATACAAACTAATATCCTCCAAAGGTAAAATAAGAGAATTCCTCCAATAACCTGTACTATGCTCAGCGTGGTACTGTTTACTTAATTATTACAATAAAAATATTTGCGCAATTACTAAGGAAGGTTACGATGTCGATTACTGAATAATATGCAACAAACAAGTTGTACACCATAAATACACAATTTATAACTGAGCTGATCTCGAAAGTTGCTTTTATCCCTGAATCTTAATCGAGTCAGAAATATTCATATAAAATTTCTGCGGCTGGTTACGTGCAATATTTGCGTTTCTAAGATAAATTTAGATATTTCTTTTGAAATATATTTAGAAATTGGCCAATTACCGATTAAAAATGGGTCCAATTACACTTGTAACTAACATCCTGAGAATTCTTCTTTTGTGCAATCCTCCTGTATATTAAAGAAACGAAGAAGCAATTTTTGTGATTTTCAGCAAGTAAGGTTAAATAAATTTCCGCTAAAATTTCTTATTATTCCCTTTGCAGCCTTAAAAAGGCATAGATAGATAATTTAATTTGCTTCAGTTATGATAAACGACAATTACTTCAAATTAGTAACTACAATTTTCAGCAGGTTATTTAAAGGTGCTGTTACCCTTTAACAAATAAAAAAGTGCTATAATTAGCTATTCGAAAGGTAAGTTAATGGCACAATAATTCAACAAAATGATAAGAAAACCGATAATTTGAAAATATGACAGTTCAATAGTTATTGCCTGAGATAAATCGCTTTAAATTGGCTTTCACTGATTACAATATTTATAGCAAGCACCAGAAGTTACCTAATTTGGTATACTTTTACCATAATCATTTCTGTTGTGTATTTTATGCATGCATTATCTAAGAACTACACGTGCAACTTACTTTGTATTGAAAGTTAATTAAGCAGTTTAAAAGAAACAACCTATGAAGTTAAGGCAATTGCGTCGCTTTTATTTATTTAAATAATTGCTCTTGTTTTAATAATGCCATTTAAATTCTATGTTGTATGTATATTTTAATTGATATAATGAACACTATTTTAAATATATTTGCAAAAATTTGCTCCTTTGAAAAAACGTTTACTCAAAGAAGTAAAAACCCCTAATATTTCTTTCAACATTATTGCGAATCCTAACTTGAGGTTGTTCAACATTTAAAACATTCTAGTTTGTTTTGTTTTATTAATTTAGGTATTTTACCATTTATAACCTGCTAAAATTGTTCTTGTTTATCAAAAATATTTTTAAAGAATTTACTAGATCATCATCAGATCATCACCATGCAGCCAGCCAACCAAGTCCGCTGCTGCACATTAGGTCTCCCCTAAGATGCGTAAAGTTAAGTAACTCTTTTTAAATACTAAAACTAGAATTAATACACTGAAACTTGAAGTTCCATCCGCAAGATTTTTAATCGTCACTTTGAAATTACAATTGCAAAATGTAAAGTATTTCACATTAACTTTCGATTTATCGCCGATGTTCTCACGTTATAAACTTTTCAAAGAAGTAAGAAAACGCCAATTAATTATAAAATCTGCTAATTAATTGAATATTGAACAACCTAAACGAATCGTCTTTAAAAATCAATAGATGTTGCTAATCTGAGGAGTAAAGGCATCACAAACATAGCCATTAATAGCAATCCTTTCACTTCAGGACTCCGATTACGTATGAAGCAATGTCGAGTGACTCAGTCACATGCATATATACATGCAAGCATACCACTCTATTACTGCATACAATAAATCTTAGATGCACACTTATTTGTCATTTTGTTTTACGATCTTACATACCCTTCACTTTTACTGATTAAGTCTTGATAACACCAACTCTAAACCGAACGGCCGTTTGCAAGATGCGTTTGAACCTTTGACTTTTAAAATGTTGAAAACGACCTTTACACAGAATTAAAATATAAAGAACGTAAGGTAATATTAAGATACAAAGTTAACTAACATAAAGATCCACGGAAGAATTGCTGAATTAGAAATATTACAGAAAATTATTTAATTAATTCGAAGGTTATTGCTATTTTTAGTAATAAATAACACCTAAATGTTGTGGCACCTTTCTTTATTTAGTTTCCTCTGCGGGTTATTCATCTATCTATCAACGACTTGTTAGAGGTTTTGTGATTATTGCTGACAACTGTACGGTCATATTTATATAGCGACATATTTTGCTGACAGAAGAGTTTCTGTTTGATAAATAGAAACCATTTACAATAGATGTTACACACTTCAAGCTGGATGGGAATAAAAAGGCGGGAAGTCTTCCAGTTGCTTTTATATGTTTAAATCTGCATCTTTTGTTGTTGTTTAAAAATATGTTTTTAGATTAGAAAAGTCCTGCATTTACAACTTGAAAAATGTTAAGTCAGGCGCTGCAAGCCATAAAAGGGCAAAAAAGAAGGAGGCGAAGTAGAACCATAAGAAATAGACGAAGAAGAAGAACCACCCAGAAGTAGAAGAATCAAAAAAGAATTAAATCCAAGAAGAGATGTGAATAGGATATCTAATTTAGTTACCAACAATTATACTTTAACGCAACTCAGAATTTAATCGTACGCCGAGAATTAAATTGTAACCAATAGGTAGTTAACAAATTCAAACTGGTAAATAAAGATGCTATAACAATACCTAATGAAAATTTAGGTAATTAATTCCGAAAACCAAAAACTACTTTTTTACAAGTCCTTAACTGGAATAATTGCCTATAATTCGCCCGAAAAATAATTTGATTATTTCTAATAACAGGCATGAATCAACTTACCTTCGAATCGTTTTTTAATTAAATTTTTAGCAAAAACTATTCAGGATGCTTCAATTAATCGATTATTGTTGGCAATAATACTCCAAAATAAAAAAATACAAATGATTGTTCCAAAGGTAAAAAAGCAAAACACATAATTGGATTAGCACAAAGAGGAAATCAAAAATAAATACCCACATAATGACGTTTTTTTTATATTCTTTGGTTTAACAACAGTAAATTTGTAAATAAATAAATCCCACTTATTGTGTTAATACGTTTAAGTTTATACCCGTTTAACATGATTTCAAAGAACGTACAACAAAGAAGTTATAACAGAATCATAATATTATGTATGTAATATTAGTAGCACATAATACCTAATACAATATCTCAATAATTTACACACGGTAGATTAATTTGCAAGTCGTATTTTTGGTTAATGGCCTTTTAATGATTATTGCGGTTTTGGAGAACCTATAAACTCAAGACTGTTAAGAAATAAATAATTAGAAGTAATTTCTGTTTTATTACGAAACAATAAAGCCAGATCTTACTTTAAGTTTTCAATGTCTTAAAATGCATCTAACGTTCTTCTGATATTATAAAGGTTTATACTGTGATATTATCTAAAATAACAGCATTTTCTAGCAAGAAAGCTTACTCTCTCCTTATCTCAACTCATCTCTCACCTCATATCTAACATAATTCTTAGATAGCTAGAAATTATTGAATTTTCTTCATAAAAAGAATACAACTGAATGAGTTCGTTGTTTTATAAATCATAGATAAATCATAGATGACCATTCGCATAAATTTACGCAAATATAGGTACTACTTACATCAGCACAAATAAAACAAAAAAGAAATAAGCAAAACTAATCTAAAACAGAATGGCTTTTAAAAATCATAACTGATCTGTATCATAATTGTCATAATATTCGATAATTAACTGTGAACCATTAACTTCGTTTATCTTGTTAGTATAGGAAATTACGCCATGAATTTATTTTTATTTCGTGCTTTTGTTTAATTATTTGGATATAAAAGCGCCAATTTATGATTCAGATAAATTATGAAAATATGATGCGAGTAAAAAAGGAGAGGTGGATAAGATAATTTTTCAGTATGTGATTTTATTGCCCAATAGAGTTAATTATTTTTAAAACGATTTACCTTGAATTTTAACAAAGATTCGTAACAATGATGCTTTTGCTTTTGGTTAAACATATAAATAAGCTAAAATCTTCCAATAAAACAGTTCCTAATTAAATTTTTAATCTAAATATTTAAATAAGAAAGTGAACTACATATAAATTATTAATTTATATATACAAAATTAAATCTAAATAAACATTTACATCATAATAATTAACGCACGTAACCGTCTTTAGTAATTTATGTGTATCAATCTGGATCGATTCTAAATTTGTCGTCAAACCATCCACCGTCTATAATAATTACCGTACAGCTTAATTTACATAAAATCGTTCTTTAAAAACAAGTTTTACTGTAACTTCCAAAAGTTGCTTACATGGCGTAAAAATCATGTTCCTTTGGAATCCTCGCGATTAACTCATACATCATTCTGAAAAGTGGAAAATTTAACATTTTATGATGTTTCTAAATTAACAAAATTTAAAAATAAAATTAAATATTTAATCTACAGAATGTATTCTGTGGAATTTTTACTTTAAGCTTAAATTATTTCGGGTTTTATTTATTGCTTGGCGCTTTTTCGTTTTTTTTTTTTTTTTGTTAAACTCTGAATCCGGTTTTTATTTTAACGGTAAGTTAGTTCTATTCCGATTGCAACAAATTTCAAATCTCGCCTTCTTAAATTTTGAGAAGATACTAATTAAGAATAAATTCTACTGTAGTTGTCATATGAAATTGAAGTTTACAGACTGAAGACATGGAAGACTACTTTATTGGGCGAAAGCTGGGTGCCAAAGATTTCCACGCGTGTCAACTGGCATGATCATTTATTTTCCACACGCTGCTATGTAAAAGAATCGTACAAGATTGAAACAATTTGGTAATTAAAAACATCCCTCCCGACACTTCAACATTTACATAACGCAGAAATTAAGTTTAACTACCTTTAATTTAATCTTATAAGTTATAAGCGTATGTAACAACACAAATCATTACCACACGTGAAACGTAACGTTATACCAACGTAAGTCAAAACGTGCACGTAAAAACATTCAAAGAATACCTAATTAGCTGCAGTCTAATAATAGGTAAGAATATACCGTGTCCGTTTACTCAGCTATATTGTAATTACGCTACTTTGATCTTAGCGTTTCACCAAGAGCAAATGAGGAGGTTCAAGAGGCTCCTATGGAAGAGGCACTCCACATGCCCGCTCGTGTTCAGGTCCAGCTGAGTTGGATGTTAAGAGCGATGATGTCGAAGCACGCTAGAGGCTGCACGCCTTGTCCGACCGTCCGTGACCTTCCTACCTAAGCCGCACTCCACCAAGCACCTCACCAGAAGGTATTTCTAAGATAATGTTGCATACATGGAGTCGGTCGGTACTAACGTTTGAAAATATAGCTGTCAAGGCGAGGAATGGGCGCATCTTCAAACGAAACGACTACCTCGCGAATTTAAATAACCCAAAGTAGTTCACCGTGTCAAAATAGTAAATTAATGCTGGTTTTGCAAGTTTTACTGGGCATTGTTAACGTGATGCATCCTAAATTGTATACGTGAATCGTGAAAAACCCACACCGTATTGTAAACGCGTGGTCCTGCTCGTGATGATGGCCTTCGACGTCTTAATAAAAGGGAGACAATTGGTAATTAAATTGATTTCAATATAATTGGTAATCAAAGCAATTGACATTTGGGAAAAAATTACAATCGATAATAAAGTCATCAATCATGCCATCAATTGAATTTTGTTTAATATTCTATAGGCTCAACTTAGATAAATCGTATGAAGTTCTCAAGTGTGTTTTAAATTTTCAAATATATGGTAATAAACGCTTTTAAAAAAGTTTATCGAGACTCCTACTTACTTTGATAAGACAATTTGCCCTTCGCATGCTTACTGCAAACAAGCAATTCTTGTTAATGCAGGCATGTTGTTGTCCCTGCTTTGTAATATAAATTTCACTTTAAATTTATTTACATCACTTCCCCATTCCCATGCTAAGACAATGTCCTTTACTAGAATAAAATAATACGCAATGTAAATTAAGTTAAGTCGAAACGCACTCGTAAATATTAATTAAAATCGTTAAAAGTCGTTCGAACGTTTTAAAATATGAATTTCCAATATTTACGAAAGTTATAATGGTGAATTCTCAAAGACCGTTTACAAATATTTACAGTCGATAATACACATAAAAATCAAACAAGACCTATCACTTTTGCTTGAGAAAATAGAAAAATATCTTTGAAACGTCATTGTTACCATGCGTGAAAATTCAAAACTAGTCCTTATGCCCTTGTATATGTAATCTATCGAAGATTATTATTGAGAAGGCATCCGCTTTGTTGATTTTACGATATCGCGTTCTGTAAACTACCTTAAGTACCGTAAAGACGCAAATAATAAATCATATTGAATCTCTTATATTAATGTTTTCGAATTCATATCGTGTCTTAATTAAATTTTATAGCAACTGCTACGCAAGAATTAAGTAATTGTATCAACTTTTCAGACAGTAGTACTAAAACTTTTGTTAAGTGAAGATTTGTTCTTTAATTACCGAAATATGAGTGAGAAAGACAAACCTAAAAATCACACACAAAACGTAAAAAACTGTGTAAATAAAAAGGGTGACGGCGATAAGGGTCTTTTGATCTGAATAAAGTACCTTATTGTGTTATTCTGCAACTGCCCGTTGCTTTTTTACGAAGGTACGACGCAACAAAGGTTCAATAAATCTTACGTACTTCACACGACGTATAAATAAGTCGTTTGAAACATGCCTTGAAGTTTAAAACCGATTGCTCCAGATAATCGCTAGAAAGTTCCGCATATATTACAGATATTTGATGTACCTATAGACAAACACATAGAATGTGCTGAATATTTTGCGAAAATGACCACAAAATCATTAATCTCGCTAGTTAGTTTAAAGACGATTTAGTTTAATACTAATAGGTACAAAATAAACAACGAAATGCAATAATTCAACTCTCTTTCAACTGAATGTAAGGTTATTAAAAATTGGGGAAAAAACGAGTTTAGGGATTCACACCTTCCGGAAAAAAAGGATCCTGGAAATCGGGTATTTTCGCTAATGATTTGTTAAATAATTTAAAATCATTAACGGTGTTCCCATTCGAATCCCCTTTTGTTTACAAATATGCAATTGCTAAGTAAAAGTCTTCCACTTTAATTTTATGTTGTTATAACTTCTATCAAAAGAAAAAAGTTTAAAATCACATGCTGGTTTCAGCAAGACACCTTCGTCCCAAATAATACACAAAATTTCCAGACAAGCTGACAAGCTTATCTTCTGCTTAAACCTCTTATTCTACAGAACAACCCACCAACTCCGCCGGAAGTAGGCGCCTTTAAACGTCCTCCTCAATGTCCCTAATATTTTTACTACTATTTTATTAGTACCCAGCTGATATTTTCGCACGATAATCCTGTATCTCAAACATCCCTTTCCGGAAAATAGTTGTAAACGAAGAATATCATTCATGCCAATAACAATTAGGGGTTTACGACGTCTTCTATTTAACAAACCTTTGCAGAAATTGTTGGTCATTTAAAATAGAAAGTAACATTTTAATAATCGTTTATTTTTGGTGGTTATCACGTGTTTAAAGTGCAAATCACACTCAACACCAGAAGCAAGTGTTATTTTTACTTCAAACTATGTACGATTTATTCAAACACGGCGATAATTTTTCGTTGTTTATTTCGTAACCTACTTCAAAGTTTTATTAAATTCATGATTATGCACGTATTTCCAAATACATAATTGTTTTCTCGATATTGAAGTCACTGAATAATATTTATACAATTTTTATTCTTGTACGATTCTGCAAGCTAATTAGAAATTAAACAAAATGGGATAATTTAGCAGATGGATAGCTTAGCTAAATACTCAAATTACTCGAAAAAATAAATAAATTTAAAGATAAACAAGTTTTAATGATAATCTGCTGAACAAACGACCCAGACGTTCGATTAAATTTACTCTAATATGCAGGACAATTACCTTCTCCAAAAACTTTAATATTAGTTATTCAGATATAAAAAAGGAAGTAAATTGTTTTAGAAAATTCAAAATTCAAATTGCATAACGTAATGGTTGTAATTTACCATCATTAAGCCAATCTAAGCTGGTAATAATGTTATAGTTTAGTTTGAACTCCTATTATTCCCTAACAATGTAGAAAAACAACCTTTGCAACTTCTTATTTATAGATATTGTGGCAATTTTACACTATATTTTTGCAATTTTATCTGTTATTTTTCTACGTAGATGCTGTAAAATACTTCAAGATAATTCAGTGTAGGACAGACGCATTTAAAGAACTCTTCTTCGATAATTCTGAAACAACACCAATTTTCAATCTTCAATTTCTTTTTAAATCGATATTTAGTGATGTTAAAAATGCAGCAAATGCTTGGCAGAAAGATTGTATAACATCTGTAATGAAGGTAAGCAATTATGCTTTCAGGGTTTGTTGCTTCATCATTCGTTGAAATCACCATATAAATTTAAACCTGAAATAACGTTTTGTTTTGTTTTAATTTAAGTCATCGTTATTGCAGAATCATGTTCTTTATAAATAGATTCTTTTGAGAGTTTGCCAGGCTTATATTATTTTAAAGACACACATTAATACATACTATAATTGGATACATTTCAACGAGAATTAACTAACAAATCGCTTCCTACGGTATAACTTTAAAAATAATAACAAATCCAGTTCCCCTTTTATTAAGCAATGTTTACTTGAGTTCTTGAGTTTAAAATCATAGATAGATAACCATTTTAAAAAGATTGTACAATTACAATTAGCAAAGTACAATGAGAAATTATGCTTTCTGGGGTTGTCGTTTCAACGTTGTCAAAAGTCACAAAATTGATGAAAATAATGTTTTATTGTATACTCAATGGTAAACGGCCATTTTACTTTGTAGAAAATAATAAAGAAAAGTGGCATTTTAATCGTTATCAACCTTTACTCATTAGCAACGCTAGTGTCATTAGCAACCAACACTTTATCCTAGCAACACAGTATGTTTGTTTACTTGTTACTATGTACGTGTTGTAGTTGCTATGTTTCCATACAAACATAACCTTGATAAATTTAACAAATTTGTCTAGAAAATTCGAACTTTTAGTACTTACACAATAAAATAGCGTATTCAACGCGTAAGAAGAGTGGTTTTCTAGCTCGTGAAATTGTAATTCACTCGCTAACGCTCGTGAATCAAACATTTTCCACTCGCTAGAAAACTGCCACTTTTCTTTACTTGTAGAACAATCTACTATTATTAATTTTAACCCAACCCCTATTATTTCATAACTATGTAAAAAAAAATAACTGTATAGGTTTCTTCTTTCCAGGTATTTTTTTAAATTTTATCCCTTTTATTTATACAAATACAGAATACGTACGCTTGGTTACGACTTAATTACGAATAAATCAAAAATATCCCTAAGTTCCAGTGTTAATTTTGAAAAAAGAGTGCCTTTTTTCAATTTTTTTTTTCGATTCCTTGACTAATGTTTAGTTATGTTAAAAGTATACAAAACAATTTTCAAAATAGTTGTGGAACATCTGCAAGGAAGGTAAGGAATTATGTTTTCCAGGTTTGCCGCTTCATCACGCGTTGAAGTCACCACATAACATATTGCGTTATTAGCTAGTAACGAACATTCCAGAATGTTTACGGCGAACAAAGAAACCTGTAGTTAATTTCATCTTATTTGAAGCTGAAGTCTCCAGTTTATTCGCCTAATGCAACGGCAATATCTCGGCGTTAGAAGTTAAACTCGGGGTCAAACAAAGCGGCTGATTGCTAATGAACATTCCTGAGCAGGCGTGACTCCGGGTGCTGGTATACGGAGCTCATGATCACGCTCGTAGAGGCAAAGTTGTGCTAGGAACATTTTACACGAAGAATAGCTTTTACACGTCTTACTTCTTCTTCTGTGCATGATTTAAAAATAACTGCACGCCATACAAAAAGCTCCCATCAGAAGCGGCAACGAATCTCTTTCTCAGATACAAAAATGGTGAGCGCAATTATGATTTTATATTCGTTTATAAACGTTTGCCACCACTTCTCATTATACGCAGCCTGTTAAGGCCGAACAAATTACCGCCAATTATGCCGTCCAGTCGTAAAAGGAAGAATTTATATAAACTTTGCCTGCGCGGCGCCACGAAACTATTCTCAAAGTTGTAATGGCGGCAAATTGTCCTCGATTTACAGGTAAATGAAAACACGCCGCTTTAAGAACCTTTTAATTACTGGTATTGTAAATACAAGCAATTACGTGGGTTCGAATTAAGGTTACGTAAGTGTGAAATTAAAACCTGTACTTCACGTGGATCTATGCATATACATTAGTTTATTATACGCGTAATTAAATTTCCTAGGTGAGACAAATTGAGATGAATTGTGGTCTCACAAATAAGCCTAGAACGGCTTTTACATATTTATAATTTCTACCAACATATCAAAATGACGTTCTCAACTAATTCCAAGTATAATATGCCGGGTTTACATTTGCTAGTTGATTCGGCCGAGTACCGATCTGCTAGTACTGGTACCAGCAAATTTAGTGCTTTTTCAGTTGACACGTTGCTAGTACGCTAGCATGCGTTTTCATTCATGTTTTAGAAAATTAATAGGTAGGAACCATGGTTAAAGCAGTGATGAGTGTTTTTGTGCAATCAATCAGCAATGTATTAGCATCTGAACTAAGTAATATTCTAGAAACAAAAGCGAAGAAAGCGAAGAAGAATATGGGTGAAAAATTGGATATCGCGACGACATAATTATTAGCAAATCTGAACACTCGTGTTCTGAGTTAACCGAAACGAATTCACTAGTTTTACTTTCATTGCATCGGCACATTTTAATAAATTAATATCTATAATTTATATACCCAAGAGATCAATGGCATGTCACAGAGCAGAGAACAGAATGAACTCGGGGGAGTACTAGCATGTAGTATACGTTGACACATGCTTTTTCTGAGTGCCAGTGGCCCACTCGTGCTAAAAAGTAGACCCAGGGCCGAGTTAGCTTGCTAGTAACAAGTAGCTGTGCTAGTACTGGCAAATAGCTGTTTAGACATGCTTTTTCTATGCGAGTAATGGCACGAGTACTCTACTCGGCCGAACAACTAGCAAATGTAAACCCGGCATAAAATACGGAATTTACTAAGCCCAAAAAATGAGAATGATCATCCTGAGTTGTCACTCTAATGATATAAAAATTAACAAGTGGTACATAGAAGAACCTAGTAGGCGGTTTCAAGGGTTTTTATCGTCGATATCATCTCTGGACCACACACACTAATTTGTAATTAACTGCGTATCTCGAATTACCAATGTAAAAAGCACGCTATATGCTGATGATAACCGTCGAGTAAATACAAAATTAAAGTAAAAGTAAACACTGATAAGATAATATTGGAGGCGGCCAACTGTCTCGATCCACATTAATATAGGCAGATAAGCATTAAAGTTAAATAAACTAATTATTCGCAAAGATTAAGGCCGTTTAGAATTAAATCGTAAATGGCGTCTCTTCGCGAAGTTGAAAAATTCTCGAAATTGGGACAGTTAAAGTGGAACATGGTTAATATTACCTAAAGAAATAATAGAGAAAGCACTAAAATACGGAAGTAGCGGCTGTAATAAACAGGTGAAGTAGAGCAAAGTAGGCGTAGTGCGGTAGCAAAGATGGCGCGTGCGACACAGGAAGTCGAAACGGCTTTTTAGAGTACTCTTGATTTCTCCGATCCTGAAGACCTGTTGCTTGTCAAGTTGCCAATCGTTCATCGAACTCGTTTTATAACCTGTGGCGCCAAATTTTCTAAATTTTTACGAGGGGTGAAATCCGTACCTGAATACTTCTATAAAGCTAACATTTAATAAACATGTTTATAGCCCCTTCGACTTTAAAATTCAATAATGACAGGTGACAGGTTAAAAAACGAAGAGTTAAGAAATATTTTGAGAATTAATCAACGCAGAACAAAAACATTTAAGTGATATACCAGTTCCAAGCTCCAATATCAGGTCACATTTAAAATTTTCGAACAACCGAAAACAAACTTGACGTTCTTGACTTTTAACAACATTTATGGAATTTCTAATCTGATGCTAATTAAATATAAACAAGCACCTACCCATATACTCTTACAAATCTTTTTCTGTAAATGGAATATCATTAATATCTTCAATAATAAAAAATTATGCAATCTGTTTAACAATACCTACGTAAATTGAAAAACAAAAATTAGTTTCAAAAAATGATAAAATAAAATACTAGGCTGTAACAGCTTTCACAAATAATGCAAAACTTTTAGTTACGGCTCCATCTGATATAAACTGAAGATGCGATGGATAAACCTTCTGATATCAATACATATTGTAGACTTCGATCTTTAAGGATTCTTGTGGCATTTCTAAATTATTCAGGCCCTAAAACGTCAAACATCATGACACAACTTCGCTTCTTCGTATAAAACAACACAGAGTACTAAATTGTCCCGACAAATTGCAAATATTTTCACAATAAGCAGCTGTTAATGCGTGAATAATTTTTTTTTATGAAAATATGGAAAAAGAAGTAGAACACTTAAAAAACCACTATCATAGCTACTTGCACTTGTTTGCAGTTTGCTAAATAGTCCTTCAAAGCACTTCAAATAAATCACTAACAATTTATAAAGGCACACTCCAGTAAAGTACCGTTGTGTAATGTGAAGTACTTGCATTTACCTGGCAATATCTTAAAGTAGTTTGGCAGTTATTAATACATATTTTCCATTTCAGGAATCAGAAATTCGAAATATTTTTCTTTTAACCGGAATTCTGAAATTTAAAACTCAAACATTTTTGGGACTATTATAATAAAGTAAAGCTGGCGCCGGATTTTGTCAGGTTTTGGCATCTCATTTTATTATACCTTGAAATGGACCCCTACAGATTCTCAAAAAAACTTAAGTTGGCTGGCTAACAAAATCTTTGGTGCAGCAACTACTTAATAGCTGTGAAAAATTTCATGATACTTTACAATAATAAAATTTAATTTCTATTTTTAAAGCTGTAAAGTTCCTTGTAAAAAGTCAAATGTTCAGATTCGTGCTTTGCAAATCTAATCAGTTATGCCTATTTCAAAGAAGACAAACAAATGCTGAAAAATGTGACCATCTTTTTTAGAACGTCCGAAGAATAAAACCCTTTTCTTCGAAAGTTTTTAAAAAAGCAGTACAAATTTTCTATCCGTAAGTTGTATTATTAACTAATGTTTTCTTAGGTTAAAATTACAGAAAACGATTGAAAAGAAGATTGTATAACGCCGGTATGAAATTAGGCCTCTGGGTTTGATGCTTTATCACCCACTGAAGTCATCATGTAAATTTAATCTGGAAACTACATTATTTTATATATGAATCTAATGCCCCATTATTCCATACCAACGAAATTTCTAAAAAATGCTCTAAAATACCTACTTTGTGCTTTTAATTAAAAGGGAAATTGAAAAAATCCCTTGCTTCGATAATTTTACAAATAATAGTATCAACTTTGTACAAGCTTTCCTTATATTAACTAAAGACTAAAGTTTACTTAGGTTAATTGCAAAAACGATTTTTGAAACAGTAAATCGATTGAAATCTTTGTTTTCGATCGATAGAGGTTCTAAAATTCGAAATGGTAACAGAAAAACACAGGGATTCTTAGGACTACAATAAAATTAAGCTGGCGCCGGATTTTGTTAGATTTTGGAATTTTATTTTATTATACCGAGAAACGGCCCCCCACAGAATGCCCCCAAAATGTGTCAATTTTGATTAACAAAACCTATTCCAATTAACTTAGGCGGGGAGCACCAACTAAGAATTTGTGTGCGTTTCAAAATTCAAAATTTGGTCTTTAGCTCTTAATTAAATTTGAAATATTATTAATTTTTTGTAACAGAGTAAAAATGTTCGCTTGTGCACTTTTTATGAAATAAAAAAATTACTCCACTGAAGTGTGATTTCCCTCTGACAAGGAGTTGTACCTAGTTCTAAATAGTTTTTATTCTAGACAGTCAAACCAAACACTTTAGTATTCTGTGGTCAACCACAAAATAGCAGCTGAATCCTAATTTTTCTCAGTGTGCATTATTAAATTGCAATAATTATTTTTACGCGGCAATAGTTACTGATTAATACATAATTTAATTGGGAATTCTTAAGCTTAAATTGTTATATATTTATTAAAAGCAGTATTCGACGTCCAAAAGTAATTAAAAAAGCTGTAGTTAGAAGTCAAACTAATTTGATTTTTACGGCCAATTTGTACCGAACTTACTAAACCAAAAACTGGGATAATAACCAAGAACATTTCTACTTTAAACCAAGTTTACAATTTTACGAAAAGGTGGTGCAAATCGTCTTGAAAATCTATAAAAGTTAAATCGTCTGATGGGTTACTCAAGAACCTTCAAATTATTCCAAATATAGTGACCTTCAAATTTAAGATGCATATCGAAGCTATGATTTGCAAAGAAGCCATGCAACGAGTGTAACAACTCGTAATAATTCTAAAGGTTTTAACTTAACTGCATTTAACCTTATACGATCAACAAACGGAAATTCTGCTTTTTATTTGTTAAACAGACACCAAACAGTCATTTTTCATACGAGCCCAAGAAAAAAAGAAACTCTTCTTGTTGATGTTGATTACTACAAAAGAGCAGGTTTGTTTTATTATTCGGTAATAAAATTATATAAACTGCTTATTTAAAACTTTTCCATTTTCACAGGCAATCAATAAAATTTGAATAATTAATAAAAACACCAATAACAATCAATTACCAAATATCAACGAACAACTAATTCGCAATTTATAGGCAACGACGATTTGAAAAACAAACACTTGCTAAATTACAGCCAAAATCATCGTTTCTAATTTATGCCAAACAGCATAAATTTTATTTGTCTCCATTTTATTCTTTCCTAGGAAGCCAAGCGCAAACCCCGAAAAAACTAATTTAAATAAAACGCTAATCATAGAATGCTCTAAACTCTCTGCAACTGAGACAAAAATAAACAACAAGAATAATAAAATCTGGATAAAGGCTGTGCAATAAAATCCCTAATTAGCACAAAATGTGGGCCGTATTTTAATTGGCCATTGTGCAAGTTCTCTGCCATTATAAATCTGAATACTTTCTGAAAGTTCATTCGAATACTTCGAATACACTCACGCCCTCTTGCAGGGCAAGCTTAAATGAGAGGACCGATTTCCAAATAACAAAGATGGATTTTTAAAGAACAAGTTTGTTTATTAATTTACTGAAACAGTTGCATAGCTCCAGTCTTCTATTATATGAACAAATTGAATGTATAAGGAAAATATTGAAGTTACAAGAAAACTGTTATATTTTGAATTCTGCTACATGTTTACTTAATTACTGGCGCGAAAAAGCAATTTAAAAAATTACAAGCTTGCTTTGAAACCAAAGTTTAAAGAGCGGTATCGACCACCTTGTGGAAAGGAGCCGAACTAATACATGACATTTTCAGAAGCACACTGTAATACCGACATCTAAATTCTAGCTGCAAACCATCATGTTTATTCTTGCCCGTTAAGCGGCGCTACCTACTTAAGTGCAAAATTTAAATGTTTTCTGCTGGCGTGTGGAAGTGGAATTTCTTCCAGCTTTATATTTAATAAAAACTAACAGCTCTTAAAATAAAATCTATAGAAAGCTAAAAATTTCTCCTGAAAAGAATTTAGAACCCTAAAATAAATATGTAAATAAACACTCGCCAAAATTGAAGTGTTCGTGGTAATTCTAACGTTACGTTTCATAATAATAACAACTCAAGGAATAACATTCTCAAGGAACCCAACGTTGTGGGTTAAACAATGGTCACTTGCAAGCATAAAAGTGTGGTCGTCATGCTTGGAAGCTTTGAAAGATAACTGACAAGACAAAATATAGCTTTTACGTTTAAAGTACAGCTACTTATTACTGTAAGGATTTTAACTGCAATTTAAGTGCATGATTTTATTTTTATTGCAAATTTGTACAATCATTCCTTACAATGGAACTGGAACTTAATTTAAAGGTAGAAACGGCCTTGTTAGCTACAGAAGCGTGAATTCATAAAAAGGAATTAATCAAACATTTGTTATAAATTACGTCTTTGATTAAAAAGAATGATTTCTTGGATTTAATTGGGATTTTATTGTATGACTCAATCAATTTATTGGAAATAGTGGAATTAAGAAGTGGTCAAAATAACCATCTAATATTCAACATCAGCTTACTTTGATATATTAAATAACTCAATTTAAATATTTTTTAAGAATTATATTAGCATAAAAGGCAGTTTTTGATTGGGAAATCTTTTTAAAATCCACTACATTGCCATAAAAAATGAATACAAATTGCAAAGTTAATTAACTCCCTTGTAAAACATTTTTTTAAATTAGCAGAAAGGTTGTTCGTTCATTAAAATAGTTTCTCTAAGATTAACAGTATTTAAATTTGCAGACATTTTTTTATGCAAACATTAATTCATGAAAATGAGAGGCATTCGTGCAAGATCAACAACACTATTAAAAGAAGTGTGTAATTTTTGCGACGGATAAAACTGGTTTTAATAGATAAAACCAGAAATACAAAATAAATGATGTGGCTTTTATAGAATCAGAAAATGTGAAGATTGCTGATTCAAAGTTTTTGCGATGTGAAGCCGTTAATGAACCCAAAAATTCAAGAGCTTGGGTCGAATTTGAAAAAAAAAAATTACTATGTCGAAACTTATGTTATTCAGTTTACAGATTCTTAATATTTTTAAATCTTAAACTCGACTTACAAATAAACATCGTTCACTGAATAGTATTTTTAAAGCAAAGCAAATCTCGAATCTGTATAAAATTGATTTTTCAAATTCGAAAGTTTGGGTTCGAAAATATTAATCTTGGATCAAAATTTCACGAATTACAACATTTTAAAATTCAAACTACAAATGACAAGTCTCAATATCGCTCACTTCATGATACCATTTTCAAAACAAAATTAATCAATTTGCTCTGATGCATTAAAAGCGATGAGTAATAATTGTGCAACCTCGATATATTTAATATCAGTATTTATTTGTCATTTTTACATGGAAATCCCCGTTATCATTTTTAATTTGCGAAAGGCTTTGTAAGAATTAATCTCGCGTCCGAAAAGGTCATCAAGAAAACGTGAATCATCAAGAAGTACCTTAATTTAAAAGCTCGAACTACCAGAAAATAATTCTCACGATTATTCAGTTTAGATGATTGTGACACGACTAACATTCGTATTCCCACAAAATTAGACCCCTTAATTATATTCAGAGATGTAGATTTGTATGCGTAGTCGGTGGGTCTGATATAGATTATCTTTTCGTTTTCATCTTAAGAAAACAAACACTTGTCTTAACCTGTTTTGATTTAATTTACGAACTTAATAAAAATGCGGGTTTCTTCTATAAACCGTGGGTATTTCGTACGTTGCTAAAAGACCGAAAATGGTAAAAAAATCCGATTAATATGTTGGATTCTGAATAATGTACGTAGTTAAAGTTTAACCTGTTTGAAAATATGATAAAATCTTGCAAATGTGATGGTTTATAATGCCGTTTATGGGTTGAAACCGTAAGCTATAAGACAGATTTAAGATTGTAGCACTGTTATGTAACCCCTCAATCTTCAGTCTAAAATTTGTTCTTGTTTTAATGTTGGGGTTTTAAATTAACTACACCCAAATTCATTGCACACCATGATTAATTATGACCTTTAAGCCAGAATATTATTTTATTTATTTATTGGAAAAAAGCCAGATTTTAATTGAATGCAAAAATATTATAAAAAAAACAGAATAATTTGTAAAAGTATTCAAAAATTGCAGTTCATATGAAAAGGTGTAAACAAAACGAAACGAAAAGAATTGTGGGTGCACGTTGCTTTTATTTACTTCGGTGAAGATATTCAAAGGTGTGCCTGCAATTTGAATAATGCTGACGTGAAGTCAAACTATAAATTAATTTCAGTGCATATTCTTGCATGTATTTACAACGCAGGACATTCGGTATTCCTAATAAGAGTTAAATTGATCACTAGGAAAATAGAATTCCAAAACGCTAAATATTACATGTTCAAGATGAAGGCATAATTTACAACATGTAAAGTCTTCGCATTCTTTTAGGCCATAAACAAATTTTCTGCAGAATTGAAATAATCAGAATTGCATGTAAACTAATTCTTTGAGCTCTTTAGACGATTTTACATATCAAGTAGATCGTGTGTTAATTTCCAAGAGATGGCAACAATCTATAATGGATATAATATCTTCTCTTGGAGCGAATTGTGACTCTGGCCATTTTCTGACAGGAGGGGGACTACGAGAAAGGATGAGTTTAGACATGCAAAAAAATAGACTATAGGCTGGATTATAGAAGATCTGTTGAATGGAAAAAGCAATAGAAACTTACAGCAAAATTTAGAAAGTCAAAATTTAGACGAAGAATAGGAAAAGAATGACGCAAGATTGAAATGGTTGCATTATGCTAATGAGTATAATAAAAGGAGGTACGATGAAAGAAAAAATGAAGCAAATAGAGTATGCAGAAGTTAAAAGAGAGAATAGTTCAATGCAAAAATATCACGAATAGAAAGCTTACCGGGATAAAAATAATAAGAAGTTTTATAGGGAAATCAGACACTAAAGGTAACATGATTTATGAAAGAAAAGAAAGGAGGTGTCATTTTGATGAACTCTTAAATGAGAACTCCAAAGAAGCTAGGATACAAGATATAAATTATATGAACCCAGAAATCGACACAAATGTAAATAGTAACGTGAAAGAATCCGATCTGCAAGATGTACCTATAGAGGTGATAATACAAAAGTTAAAGAGTGATAAGGCAGCAGGCCCTGACGGTATTGTTGCAAAAATACTAAAGTTCGGTGGTTGGATGTTAAATAGTAAAATTCACAATTTACTTAAAAGGATATGGCAGGAAGAGAAAATACCCACAAAATGGAAGAGAGAAATAATTATCCGTTATATAAAGTAGGAGACAAGAGTGTATGGTACACTTTTAAATGTCACATGTAAAGTACGCAGTTGCATACCAGTTAACAGATTGACAGAAAATGTATTTAGGGAAAATGGTAGGACAATAGATGCTACCCATATCATACGACAGTTAACAGAATAAAGTTATGAACATAACTTAGACTTCTTGAGTCTTTTTATAGACTTTAAAAGCGCATCGATAAGGTGAATAGAAATAAACTAGTGTAAGCGTTGACAAGTCTAAGAGTCTCGACTAAATTAATAAATTTGATTAAACAAACACTAAGTGGTGACAGTGTAGTACTGCTAATTCAAGACGGCTCATGCAGTGAAATGTTTTTAGAGGTTGGTGTACGACAAGGGGATATGCTATCACCGTTTCTGTTTAATATTGTGTTGGAGGTGATTGTTAGACAGGTGAGTGCATGTGGCTGACTAAATACCAAAACTGCGCAAATAGTTGCATAAATATGCGGACGATGTGGTGATAATCTGCAGAAGAAAATCGAACCTAATAAAGCGCTTTAAGGAAACTGAAGATGCAGCCAAAAAGTTTGGCCTGAGGTTAAACCAGAATAAGACAAAGTTTATGAGATTCTGTAGAGCAGCGAATATGCAGTTACGAGAATTTTGCAGTGAGAACTACAGGTTCGAAGAAGTCAGTTGTTTTGAATACCTGTGGTAATTAATATGATCAGAAATAAAAATTAACGCTGGTTATCGATGCTTTTTCTGCCCACACTTCTCTTGCCTTAGAGTTTTCCCTGCATAATAACTTGCAAAAGTTGATATTTCTGTCCCCGCATAATGTGCCCAAAATATTGTAACTTTCGTTGCTTGATGTTTAATGTTATTTCTTTTTCAGGGATGCGGAACATAAAAGAGTGGTTCAATTGCAATTCTGCTCAACTATTTCGAACAGCGGCATCCAAAATGAAAATTGTGCCTTCGAAACACAAGTGGATGAGATGAGGTTGCTAGTATTTAAAAGAAAATTTTTAAGAAGCTTACGTCGCCCGATATAGCACGAGGAGGGATCGAGATCAAGAATGAATCATGAAAGTGTGGTACGACTGAATGCGGAAGATATCGTTAAATTTATTAAAGCCCAGAGAATAAGACGGTGGGAACATATTCAACGGATGGAAGACTCAAGGGCAGTACAAATTATTACTAAATGGAATCCGAAGTGCAAAGAATTCGCGGCAGGCCACATCTAAGGTGGGACGGGACGACGATGGGGTGCGAAAAGTCGGTATTAGAGATTGGGGATCCTTGGCCAAGAAGAGGACTGAATGGCGCAAGGTGGTGAAGGCCGCCAGTATACATCCCGGGCTGTAGAATTATCGCACAGTAACTCTTGCTGAGGTCTAATCAATCCAGTAAGTAGAAGAGGAACTCCAACACGATTAAGAAAGCCTTCGAAACAGGCAAACACCCTTCTAGGGTGGTGATGCCACTTAATATGTATATACGTTTCTAAGAAGGGCAACTAGCAACTACTATGAAGAATTGCAGTTAAGTTTAATATTTGCATTAACTCATTATTCATACATCGGTTGGCAACGTGTATCCAATGATGGAGAAATACTTCGAAATGATCGTATCCTGCCAACCGAACCTATTCAATAGTTTAGCAAAAATCATCAGGTTATTTTATTTTGAATTTATGTCGAAGTTTATCCAATCAGCTTACGGTTTTCTAATTTAAACATAAATTTTTAAAATTAAATTTTCAAGAATTTACTCCAAAGGTCAGTGGTTCAAAACTTTGGGGAGATAAATATTTTTCTATGTATAGAATTATTACAAATACTTTTACCTTTTAAATTTCGAATTGTCAATATTCGAACTTATTACTCCAGCACCATTACAGAAATTCGATACAGCCTCGGCATACGGAGCATTCCCATATCAACCCAAAGTCAGCTGTACATCAACTGATTGATATCTACTAAATGAAATCTGGTAAAGCTTGGCCACATCAACCCATCAACGTACTCTAAATTAAAAAAAAAAACGATTTCCAGTTTAACAGAAGCTCTTACAAACGTGCCCCCTTCCTTATATATTTTTTACTGAATGGCAGGCACAATTAAATTAAAAATAAATAATTCATAAGTAAATAAATTAAAAAAATATGTAACTTTTTCAAAATCTTAAGTTGAGTGCCAAATAATTTATTTTACTTTATATAAGTTTTACTGGGGTGGGTATAACAAAATTAATCAGAAAAATTGAAAACCTAGACTGGATTTATATTAGTTCAATAGATACTAACAAATTGTTTAATATACTTATACAACAGATATAAACAATCCTCTTAACTTTATCTTGTTTATCAACAAACGATTGCATTTTGAAATCTGAAACGTTTTTAAAGCCTTATCTTCGAATCCTTGAATTGCAGTTAGTGCAACTGCACAAACAACCTGATTTGTATTTTATTGTTATTCCTTTTGAAATATCGTTAAGACCTTAAGTCCACCTAAGAAAGCATTATTCGCTCTAAGTTCTGATAGATTACATATTTTTTAGTGCGGATTTAAAAATTAACAATAAGATCTCAACTACAGATTTCCAAGAACCAATAATCAATTTTAAATGACTCACTTTTGCTACAAAAATTATCTCTGATATTTACGAACATATCACGTAAAAACCCACATTGTCTTCATATATGTATTTGTACTTTGCTTTTTCATTAATTGATAATATTATAAAAACATGGAAATAAACAACCATAAAAAATCAAATTTTAGATTAAAAAATTTTACGAGTGCCAAGCGCAACCTTTTTATTGAATTTTAATCTATTCGTTGTTAAATATTTGTTAGTATTTACAATTTGAATCAAGTACGTTTGTTAGTATTACAATAAATCGAGTACGTTCAAATAATTGTAATTGTTTTAGTTAACTAATAAATGTCAGTTCGTTTTTCGAGTGACGTGTTTTTATTGTGTCGGCTTCATTATCCCCAACAGGTTATGGACTCAGAAATAACGAAGACACAAAAACAATAAAAAGTCATCTCGCGTAAAAGTCGAAACGTGGCGTATTACAAAAATCGAGTGTCGCGACGAATGAAGTGTCAATTCGAGTCGCGCATACGAAGTACGAACGTAACCTTGCTTTTGTTCGAGAACGTGATACGGTATCGGGATGGCGCAAGGAAATATTTTTAACTCCAGCCGAATCGAAACGTTGACAAGAGACAATTACGATACTTGGCGAATTCAGGTCGAAGCATTACTTGTGAGAACGGACATGTGGGATTATGTTTCCGGAATAAGGGTTAAACCCGAAGTCGTAGGCGAAGGCGAGGAACGCGACAGACTACAAGTGGAACATAACGCCTGGATATCTCAAGACCGAAAAGCCAAAGCAGATCTCGTTCTTGCCATCAGCCCGCCGGAATTGAAGCAGATCCGAGGATGCGAAACGTCACACCAAATATGGGTAAAACTCGAGCAAACCTACGCGTCGAAAGGTCCCGCACGTAAGGCAACTTTATTAAAACAATTAATTCAGCACAGAATGACAGATGAAGGTGACGTAAGAGAGCATTTGTCGAAATATTTTGACACCGTTGATAAATTGAACGCCATGGACGTCGAAATCAACGGCGATCTACTCACGATCATGCTTCTGTATAGTTTACCGAATAGCTTCGAGAATTTCAGATGTGCGATTGAGACGAGGGACACGCTACCAGACGCCGAATCTCTGAAGATCAAAATAACGGAAGAAAGCGATGCCAGGAAAAGGAAAGTCGACGATTCCGACTCCGGAGCAATGTTCGTCAACCGACAAAAGGGTTCTATCAAAAACGTGCAAAAATCGCAGTCAAAATTCAATTCACAAAGCAAAAGATATAAATGCGGTTATTGCAAAAAGGTTGGTCACAAAGAAGCCGACTGTTTTTCCAAGAAGAAGCAAAAAGACAAGGAAAAAGAGGAAAAAGTCAACCTAGTCGGCGAAACCTTTTACGTTAAAAACGATGAAGGCGCGGCTCAATCATCCAAGAGTCAAAAGTGGTGTTTGGATAGCGGCTGCACCTCCCATTTATGCAACGACAAAACTTATTTTCAGGACTCAAAGGTTACAAATAGCAAGATTAAACTCGCTAGTTCCGCAACTGCAAGTGTGAAGGCACGAGGAAATGTGACTATGACTGTCAGCAACGGTGCAGATAACAAGAAGATTAGACTCGAGAATACTTTGTTCGTTCCGGAGCTGAGAACTAACCTCATGTCAGTGGCGAAAATTGTGGACAAGGATCACGAGGTCATATTCAGAAAACACGAAGCCGTTATTCAAGATTACAAAGGCAACGTGAAGATGATCGCTGACCGCAACGGTGACCTTTTCTACGTACGCAAAGGATTCGACGAAACGCAAATCGCAACAAGCACCGATCAGTCCTCGGCAGAGGTTTGGCATGGCCGATTCGGACACCTCAATTATGCAGATCTGGAAGCAATGCGAAACCACGTGACCGGTCTACAACTGGAAAAAATCGGAAGTCTACGCAAATGCAAAACTTGTATCGCCGGTAAGTTATCCAGCCATCCATTCCCCAAAGGAGGCGTTAGGTCATCGAAGCCCCTAGAGATCGTACATACGGACTTGTGCGGCCCGATGAGATCTGAATCAATTGGTGGCGCACGATACTTCATGACGATTACAGACGATTTCACTCGTTACACGGACGTCTATTTTTTGAAGAACAAAAGCGATGCCGCGACAAAATTCATCGAATATGTCAACTTCGCCGAGAAGCAGACAGGATTCAAGGTACAAGCGGTTCAGTCCGACAATGGGACCGAATATTGTAACGAGAAGTTGGACTCCTTCAAAAGGGAAGGAATTCGACGCAGGCTCACTACGGTATACACACCTCAACAAAATGGGATAGCCGAACGCAAGAATCGAACACTTGTTGAAGCAGCCAGATGCATGCTCATAGATTCAGGTCTTTCACCGTCATTTTGGGCAGAGGCCATCGCGACGGCGAATCACATCCGTAACAGATGTGTAACGAAGAGCCTGGACAGCGGCACGCCCTTCGAGAAATTAACAGGAAGAAAGCCTAATGTTACTCATTTCCGTACTTTTGGCCGTAAAGCTTTTGTTTTAGATAAAAGCCCAAACAAAGGGAAATTCGAACCCAAGGCTAAAGAGGGAATCTTCGTGGGTTACTCCACGGAATCGAAGGCGTATCGCGTATGGGTCCCAAACGATAGAAAAATTTACGTCAGCAGGGACGTGAAATTCGTTGACGAGTTTGACACGAAGAACGAGTATCAGGACATCGTGTCAAACAATACCGAAAATGGCAGGTTCAAAATTTTGGACAACGATCTCACCGCCAAGTCTAGAGTGATCAAAGTCGGAATTGGCTGGAATCGTCCTACTGAGAAGGAGGATCAGGCTGCACCCGAAGAAGATGACGCCGCGGAACCTGGAATGCCTATCCAAGATGCATCCGTACCTAGGAGGGCCCCTGGGAGGCCAAAGCTGATTCGAACCGGTAAGCGAGGACGACCAGCGAAACAGTATCATATGGTTACCGACAAGGAGACATGTGAGACGAATGAAGACATTCCTGAGGATCATTCGATAATCACGCAGGAGGATGAGAACGACGAAGAATGGTTCGGCGCCATGTCCGGGATGTGCACTGCCGAGATAACACTCGAGGAAGCCATCAACGGGGACGACCGTGAAGAGTGGAAAGATGCGATCTACGAAGAGATGAAGAACCTTGTGGGAAAGGACACCTGGGAAATTGTAGAAAAGCCAGTAGATGCAAGGATTGTCGGGTCAAGGATGGTCTTGCGCAACAAACAGGGACCTGACGGGAGTCTGGAACGACGTAAAGCTAGACTTGTCGCCAGAGGGTTTTCAGAACGCCCGGACATCGACTATCACGACACGTTCGCACCGGTAGCTCGATTGACTTCTTTCAGGATCCTGGTTGCCCTTTCCGTAGAATTCAACTTGGAAATCGTACAATTGGACATAAAATCCGCGTACCTGAACAGCGACATCGACACCACAATCTACGTTTCCAAGCCCGTATTTTTGGAGGAAATGCTTCGGAGGATCATTTGCGAAGAGCCGAATTCCGAACTTGAGAGCAAAGCGATAAAAATGCTTAAAGATCTCAAAGGTAACAACAGAGTGTGCAAACTCAAAAAGGCACTCTACGGCCTCAAGCAAGCTGGACGTCAGTGGTATAATGAGTTATCCCGAGTTATGCGCGGAATGAACCTGACGCCAACAAAATCCGATCCGTGCGTTTTCCTCGACACTCTTAAACATGACTCGAAGACAATCGCTCTTATTTACGTGGACGACATAGTCATTGCCTCGAACGATCCAGGAAGACTCAATGAAATTAAAGCAGAATTATCTCGAAACTTTGAGGTCAAGGACCTCGGCCGGTTGAAGTACTGCCTGGGGATCGAGGCACATCACGAACAGGACAAAATCACACTATCCCAAAGCGGGTACATCCGCGAAATCCTATCGAAGTTCAACATGGTGGAGTGCAAACCAGTACGGACACCGCTCGCCACTGAAACGAAGATGACAAAGGGCGATGAATCGGACAAGGTGGGTGATTACCCTTATCGGGAACTCACCGGAGCCTTGATGTATCTGGCGGTCGGCACGCGACCCGACATCGCACATGTGGTCAGCGTACTTTGTCAGTTTAATGATTGTTACAACGACAGTCATTGGGCGGCTGCAAAACGGGTACTTAGGTACTTGAAGGGAACAGCAGACCTCGGCCTAGTCTACACCAAGCAAGGTGGACATTTAGTCGGTTACGTAGACGCAGACTGGGGTAACTGTGTCATCGACAGGAGATCCTACACAGGTCAAGTTTTTCTTCTATCAGGCGCTGCAGTTTCATGGTGTTCAAGGAAGCAACGCACCGTTGCATTATCTTCAACGGAAGCAGAATATCTGGGGATCACGGACGCAACGAAAGAAGCAGTTCATCTCATGCAGCTCCTGAAGGAACTGGGTTACAAGGATCTAGCCAGAGCAGTACTGTTCAACGACAATCAAGGTGCAGGACAGCTCGCAGCCAATCCCGTGCGTCATTCACGCACCAAACACATCGACATTAGATGTCATTACATTCGAGAAGTTTTATCGACCAAGCCTTTAAAACTGGATTATATTCCGACGGAGAAGATGGCAGCAGACGTTTTGACGAAAGCGCTACCTTCACCGAAACACGATTTTTGCAGAGAAGCGTTGGGCCTCCTCCCTATTAGCGACATCTAAGATTAAAAATTGAGGGAGGGTGTTAGTATTTACAATTTGAATCAAGTACGTTTGTTAGTATTACAATAAATCGAGTACGTTCAAATAATTGTAATTGTTTTAGTTAACTAATAAATGTCAGTTCGTTTTTCGAGTGACGTGTTTTTATTGTGTCGGCTTCATTATCCCCAACAATATTTTATGTTAGTTCAACGGTATTATAATTACTTGTAGTAATGTCCTCAAAGAGTAATCAACAGAAAAACAGAGAATAAGCCGATTTTTATAGCACTGTAATTAATATAGTTACTTGATTATACCTATAGACATAATAGCTATTAATATAACAAGAATATTATGCGATTTATAATAGACGAGGACGTTGCTAGGTGACGAGGCGCTAGCCGAGTCAACCACGCAACGTCCGAGTCGGTTTAAATCGCATAATATTCGAGTTATATTTCAAGCTTTATCGTATCATTGGCAACAGTACACAAATAGTATGTAACTAACGAATTATGAAGTTGGAGTTGCTATGCTATTATGTTATGTATAATTACTAATAAAAGTGTAATATAAAGTTGACTTAATAATCAATGATACGATAAAATTGTTAATTCCCCGAAATACTCTTTCATTACAAACCGCTACCGTCTTTGGAATTTATTTTGTCCCAAAGCAGGATTTGGCCATAAATTTGGCAAATGTATAATTTCCTGTAGTTGTTTGTTTATTTATTAGGGAAGATCTCCGCGTGCGGGTGAATCTTTTACAAAAAGAAGCGTTGCGTAAGTCAGAAAGTAAACAGTAGCACAAGTGAATTAGCAAGAATTTGTGGAGGATTTGAAATTTTTATATCCAGGGTAGGTCTGAAGAGATTATAATAGCAAAAACTACCTTCAAAATTGATCGAAGCTCATTCGTAGAAAAAAGACAGACTTAGCAGCAAACTGTTTGTATTAAACTGCCGAGATAAAAACGTTTGCAAAAATGTTATTCACTTCCTTATAACATCATATGAAAATAAGATTGAGCTGTAATTCTAAGCAATGTAAATGCGCAATGTTTAAAATTCCAATCGTCTTTGTTAAGGTTATTTTATGGGAATTTCAATGCAAGGCTACAAACAAAGTACTTAATTGAAAAATAAATCACATCCTATAATTACATTAGATAAATACCAAAACACTCACAGTATCGAATGTTACGACACATAAAACAGTTTTATGTATTTAGAAATGTATTATCATAAAGATATTGTATCAAAATAATTAGTTTATTAACCTATATGTAGTTCATGTTACTTAGATGTCGTATCGACAAAAATAAATTCAAAGAATTCGCTGAAAAAGCTTCGCGTGTCAGAGGTGCATGTTCGGAAAGTTAATGATTTGCAGGTTTTTCTTGCGAAATGCAAGCAAATATTTAAATCGGTTATAAACATTCGTGTTTGCATTAATGAGGACTTTGCCTTTTAATGCAGTTTGAGGGGAATCTGGCGGTAATTAAGAAAAGCGCTCAAGGAATAAAAACAAAATTTCCGGTGATTGTAAATATTACGTACGTACGTTTTCTATAATAGAATTACATTCACGGATCATTAACATCCGAGTATTGCTAAACGCTCTTGTAATTGTTTCAAGTGCAATTTATAACTGTTTACTGTTACGAAGTGTTACGGAAAGACCTGACACAGCGAGGGCACGTGTCTATTAATACAAATAATTAATTACACCATGCTGGTTTCTAATTTGCAATTTACTTGTTCGGGGGCATTTTTATTCTTTGCCATTACATCAGAACCAGGCGCTCACCAGTAATACGCGAAGAATATTAAACGAAACGTGAAGAATAATAAAACGGAGAGGACTACAAAGGTTGATACGTATTTAACATTTTTAATGGCAACTTGTACAACGTGTAACGGTGACAACGTGACTGCGACTCCTCAGAATACACAAACTGACATTCATTTTAAAGAATACGTGTTCTACAATCTGATCCAAATAGAAATTGTGCGCGATTTCTGTTTCGCAGGATATAAACTAACCGTTAAAGATTAATTAACAGGAATTTGTAGGTAATCGCACATCCTTGAACGTAAGCTAACCAAGAAATAAACTTGTTTGAATAACTTCTAAAAAAGCATTTATATTTGCGGAAGACTTACGTTAATTAAATTAGCAAAATTACATTCATAGTTAATCCAGTGCTTTTCTAGAACAATACCAAAAAAACAAAAGAATTCATCTTAGGCGTATCATTTTATTAATGAAGAATACCTTAAAAAAGAAAAATAAGAAAAACCAACGGTCACAAGCATTTTATCATCATCATAATCCTGTCCTCTTCTATCTTTCGGTGTCGATGTAAGCATTTTATATAACCTGGTTTTAAAAGGAAAAAAGTGAAGCAGGTTATTGTTGTCGGATCTTTCAATTGCAGGGAACAGATTATAACGATAAAACAAACGTTCAGAGAATATAAATTGGAATAAATCCCAAAGTGATATTTCATGTTGAAAGAGTACAAATTTCTTGTCATGTCTTGGGAAAAGAAATAAAAATGCTGCATAATAATTTCTTTTTCTTTCAAGGCAAGGCTTACTTATAACGTATACTTTAAAGAAGTTATTAAATTTGTAAGTGTAATTTAAATTTAAAACTTTATAATGGCATAAGTATTAAAAGAAAAAGAATAATAATTGTTGTAAATATCCACACGAACTTAGCTAATAAAAAATTTTAAAATTTAAGCTTAGTTTTTGCAAATCCAAAAATATGGTACATAACAACATAATGATTTGGCAGGCTTCTACCCTATTGGCTACACAGATGATATAACTATTCTGCTTAAATGGTAACTACTAACAAGTGCTGTGCAACCTAATGCAAACACTGACTGAGGAATAGTGTCCAGAACACTCTGTATCTATCAATCCAACTAAGACGGAGATGGTTTACTTCACAAAAGAGAGGAAACTCGAGGTGCTTAGAGCACCAATACTTTTCTAAAGGGCATTACCCTTGTCAAGTACTTGAGCGTCATACTGCTGAACTGAGGAAAACATGTACCTACAAAAATTGATAAAGCAAATGTGGTCTTCTGCAGTGCATTGGGCAATTGGCAGACTTTGGGGACCTGCACCGAAGGGTATTCTATAGCTGTCTACGGCTGTGGTCAGGGCCCACTCTTTATTATGGAGCTGTAGTCTGGTGGCCCAGAGTCAGACAAGCTACTACGTCAACTGAGATCTCACACGTACAAAGACTAGCGTGTATGAAGGGCGATGCGTTCCACCCCCACAGCCCCTACCGGATATCTATATGGTGGAAGTGGCTTTAAGGTCAGCCTTACCATTGTAATTGAAGGATTTGTGGAATGTTAAAGGTACTGGAAGAAGACACCAACATATCCTGAAGAAGGCTGTTCACAAGACGCCCCCCCCCCCTTCTTGGAGCAGAGGTGGATTTTCCCCCGTCCACTTATATATTTACGAAACACTTCGTGTTTTTGAATGTTGAAAACCCTGATATATCCATTATCCATATTCACTGATCGATCTAAAACTGCAGAACGTACAGGTGCAGCATCGTTCCAGATGAACTGAATCTTCATAAAAGTATACCACTAGACAATCTTATCACAATCTTTCAAGCAGATACAGTGGCTATAATGTAATGTGCCAACATAATTCTGGAACGAAACATTCGGAATAAAGCCATCAGAATAGCCAGCGACATTAGAGCTGCCATATTAGCACTAGGCAATTACCGCACTCTAGAACTAGTTACTGAGAGTAACAATCTAGAACTCGTCTGGGTTGAAGCTCATGTAGGGCTACTTAGATAGTAACGAGCAGGTTGATGCTTTAGCGAAACAGTTTGTTTGGGGCCCCGAGCCAGCTTTTGCGCCTTCATTAACCTTGCTTCGTGAACCTGAATAAATGTCACTATGCGAGGATGGGTATTGCAGCGCCCTCAAGACGGATGGCAAGATTTTGTGCCCAGTTGTCCCGGAGTAAACTGCGACTCGTCGTAGAAATACTATCGGGCCACTGCAAATTGAATAAACACATGCACAGGGGTTGACTGATGACCCCCACCTGTCGAGGGTGCAACCTAACATGGCTGGAATTTGCAGCACTTCTCTGGCAGATATCCTCAAGTTCATCGAACGGGTTGGATGGCTGGAGTGAGACTCCAGAGGGATATGCTGCAATGGAGGTAGTACTTCTTTAATCGTATATTTCATGACTGAAACGACGTGAATACAAGGCTGAAATTTATGTAGTTATATGTACTATATCTCTTCATCTTGCTCTATCTGTTGTTATTCGTATGTTTTCCTGAGGTAAGGTTCCTGTGAAACCTTTTACTTGGTCTATCCATCTGTGGGGAGAGTGTCCGCGTACTCCTTCAATCTTTCTCTATACAACAAGCCTCTCTAGAATGTCGTTACCTGTTCTCGTAATGTGGCCAAAATATTTTAGAATACGGCGCCCAACTATTGTGGATAGGCGAACTTTTATGTTTAGTTCTTCTAATACAGGCACGTTTGTTCTGCAATCTGTCCACGGAATCCTCAACAGTCTCCTCCAGCAGCACATCTCAAAAGAGACCAATTTGTTTCCATCATCTACCTTTAGTGTCCAAGCTTCTACGCCGTATATAGCTATTAGAAAAACTAATGTTGTAACTTTCCTAGGTAGAACAACGAGCCCAAATTGTGGTCTAAGTACGCATGAACTAATTCACCCTCCCCTTACAATCCAGATTAATCAAATTTAAGTTTTTAAGTAAAGTCCTTGACATTTGAACCTTGATTTAAGCCTTGATTATTATTAAGTTACTGTGGTATTTTTTAGTTTAAACCATGCTTAAATTTTGCATAAATTCGTTGCAATGGCACTTAAAAGTTTACACAGAAAAGACAAGACCAAAATATAAAAGTAAGCTCGCTCTAAAGACTTGCTTAATTATTAATTAATTAATTAAAGTAAAACATTTCCCGATTAACAACTGCCTTTTTTATTCAAACATTTAAGATATAAAATGACTGTCTAAGTGTCTAATGTGGTTCTCGCCAAGAAACAAAAAAAAGAAATTATTGTAAAGGAGCTTGATAATACCTAAAGTGCAAACAAACTATTGAAAATAGGAAAACCAATAATTTATAACAAGAAATCACTACCTATATTTTTTCAGTTTCAGGTTTTACTCACCCTCTATTCCCAAAACGAAATTAAACGAAGGAAATAACTCACCTGTAACAAAAAAAAAGGAAATTAAAATCAAATATTATATTGTAAAATTTCGAGATAAGTTAAAAGCGGACATTAAATTTTCCCTCAATCAAAATTCTGGCAGTGTTGATTATTCCTTTTTACAAAAGATAATCACATTTATCACAGATGTTTTCTTAATTTCCTATTGCCTTTCTCATTTAATGTTTTTGCTAAAGATTTTAAAAAAGTACACAGAAGACAAAATCTCCGAGATTTAACTATAACTACATCTAACTAATAAAAAATTCCAACTCAAATTACAGCTAATTTTTGGGCAAGTTTTTACAAATTAGTAAAACATCATCTCAAGTAATGACAGGCAGTTTCAGCAATGAGATAAACATTTACATAAAAATGCATTCACAAAACACGTGGATATCTTTGATGTGTCAACATAATATGTATAACGGTTTTTTTCTAATTATCATACTGGCCGGAAATTCAACATGAAAAGCGCATTTATAAAACATATCAAGCATTTCTTGAATTGCTGTTTTTAAGTAAAAATACGACACTTTAGTATTGTCGTTAATATCATCAGCAAAATAGCTGTACTTAAAACGTTCTGTTTTTATTATCTACACAAGGAAATGCTTAGAATGAAATATTTTTAATTTGTATAACCTTAGAACTACAATGAATTATTATAATACTAAATGCACACAAAGATGGCGTTAATATTTTTAGATTAAAACACTGCGGCTATTCTGAGTAAAGCACAAATTTCGTCATATTAATACTTAATATCAGTGTAAAATAAATCGTCCGTTTAATTGAACCAATTTTATTATTATTTTATTTATTATTATTTCATATACTGCGAGTTCTACTACGGTGCAAAGTGTAGTAATAGGATTCTCAAGAAATTCTACGCACCTTTGCAAGTCCGAAGTGCCCCAAGCACAGGTGAATCCGCATTAATATTTTACAGGAAATGATCTGGCAATTTAAATTAGAGAACGTTGATATATATTTAGCTACATTAGAATTTTTAAATTAGCACCTGAACGTCAGGTATTTAATTAATTAAACCAAATTCGAATATGCAAAGCTACAAGGTTAAGACTAAATGTAAATCATCAAATATTTATGAATTCACTTTTTCTATTATTAATTTCACGATTATACCCCACAGAGAAATTTCAAAATCGACTAATTCGTTCTGTCAAATAAATACTTGAAAATTATTTTTTAAATTCGCACTACTGCCAAATTTCGGTTAATCCCCAAGCTTGCTTAATGATCGGGACATATCAAGAAGTTTTTTCTCCTTTTATTTTTTTAATTTCAAGACACCGACTAATGCACAGTAAAAAAAATTCCTGCTCGAGGACCATGACAACTATAATTAATAAAATAACAACTGTAAACGTCTTGGAGATCAGCACGAATTTAAAAGCTTACGTAACAAATAAGACAAAAAATATGTAAAGTTATGGTACTGCTCATAAAGAACGTTTGTAAGAAAACCAGCTGGGCCTCCCACTGGAAAAGTTCGCCCACGCGGGTCGCCAAACTGCTAAGAGTATATTAAAAAAATCAAATAGAACACTTCATTTTGAAAATTCCGAAAGCTAATGAACTAACACTTCTAAACGTTAGTATCTTAAAGGTGAATACCTCAAATTTTTAATTATGTACTGTAAACCTCAATTCGAATACTAACAAACTTTAACAAACATGAATGAAAAGCTTGAGTTATTGGCTTTCTGGAATCGAGATTTAACTCAAACTATTCATTAGAAGCGTTGCAATTCGATTAATTTAAACGTATAGAACACGGAGAAACCATTAATGTACCGTTTTTAAGGTGTGTTTGAATGTAAATAATTGAGATGTTAATTAAATATCGGAGTTGTTATTTATTTATTGCTCACCTGCGCTTATTTGCATAATACAAAGCGATCGTTAAAATGTACACAGCCTGTAGCAACAGATTATTTTTAAATCAATAAATAATTTTAGCTCTGCAGTTGACAAAACTAACTTTGTTTTTAACCATTGATTTTAAAATTTAAAAAATATTAAACGTTTCCAAACGTTCCTTTTTATTTTTCCTAAAGGCCATGATTAAATAACATGTTTAAATATATAAATTCCTAACAAGTGTCATCCCAAATGAAAGTGATACCGCATGAATTACTGGCTTTAAAGCTAGTAAATCGACCCACGCAAAGAATCTTCGTTACGTTAGCTTTTTCTTTCTTATGTCCTACAGAATTAGTAAGATCTAAACTCTAAACCACAATCCAATTATAGTAAACGTTTTATATTTAAATCAAAGCAAGTAAATACTAATTATGTCATTATTTACATTTATTTTAAAAGCTTGTGGTTAACACAGGAACTTAAAAAAAGGAAGTTTTATATAATTACATAATAACAACGTATAGGATTACGAGAAGGTCCACTGACTGTGTTTTAGATTCTTAAAACTTGTTAGCTATATATGAAAATCGCCACTTGGAAAACTATTACCTGCCATTATTAAGTTTTAAAATTTAAAACAGGCGGTCAGCTTCGATTTTAGCAACCCAACAACTCATAAGAACTAGGTTTAAGGAACAATAATAGCCACTTAAAATTTTTGATTTAAATGCAGTTGACTGTGTTAAGTTCAAATTAAGAAAAGAATGAAAGCAAAGCTGCCCATTTTCGTTAAACTGTGAAACGTACCTGAATATCCTCCTTCCCTTTCGTTTTTTGACATTATCTACTTATAAACAATTCAATTTGGAAACAAAATGCAATTCTTTTGCTATTTAACCAATTACTTAATTATTTTAGCTAGCAGTAATTAAACAAACTAGAAAATTATGAAGAGAAACGTAACAATTTAGAAACTAAGACCGTAATTAACTGTCGTTGGAGCAAATAAACGATTTTAGGACAAACATTTGTGAAGTCCTTTGGCTTTCGTAAATTTCATATATCTTGCAGATCTTTTATTTGTAATTTCAGTTCACATAAAAGAAATTTTCCGAAAATTCCCAAACTTTTCCAAAGTTTACGAAATTGAAACTGAAAAATATCAAAATTTGAATGATAAAACTAAATTTTAAAGGATTTACGTGCAATTTTATATTAAAGAGTCTTTAAAATAAAGCAACAAATCCCCAGAGAAAGAAAAGAAACAGGAAGAAGATGGAAGAAGTGCGATTTGGACGAATTGTAAGATAGAACAGTTAAGACAAACTTTGATTTCGAAGACTTCCACGACCAGTATTAGAGTTAAAAAAACGTCTTCCGAGAGTTGAGAAAGAAGAACTCAATGCTTCGCCCTCTTTCTTACGGTGTTTCAACAGGAGGCAATTAGAAGGGTTTCGTCTCTGGCTTGGTTGGGCAGGTTGAGTTACCGGGGCCTAAAAGAGTTTTGCATCTGTTGTGGTTGACACATTGTGTTACCGTATCCCAATCCGGAAGACATTCTTGTAACAAGACAAACTTTATAGAATAACTAACAACAAAATTGGAGTTAAACCCACAAAGACAAGAGAATCAAGAGGAATGGATAGGATGTGAACAAATTATAAAAGAAGTGTCTGGCAAATGCCTGGGGAAAATACCAAAAAAAGAAAGAATGGGGCTGAGTGGCTGGATGAGGATTGCAGAAATTCTAAAACACGGAAATGAGGGTAGAATAAAAATGTTAAAAGAAAATACTTTAGAAAATAGGAATAATTTCGTTAGGGTGACGAGTACAACAAAACAAATGTGCCAAAAGAAGAAGAGAAGAAACTACAAAAACAGAAGAATGTTACATCAATAAAGAAATAACTAAGAAGCCAAGAAATGTAAGCAACCATCTACAGGAACAGGAAAAATCCTACATATATTGCAAACCTAAAGCAGAGCTATTAAATGGAAGCAAGAAATAGAAGAAGACCAAGAAAAGGAAGAAGAAGGACCCCAAACACAGACAATAACACTGCAAGAGCCATCTTAAGAGGAAATAAGGAGAATAATTAGAAATTAAAAACAGTAAAAGCCTTGGGGAAAATTGATTCCCTGCCGAAATTTTGAAGGAAGGGGGGGGGGGGCAAACCTCCAAAAGGACATCTGATAAAAAAGAATATGACAAGAAGAGGAGATACTCAGAACCTGGACTACAGCGATAATGTGTCCTGATAGCATTGCAATATGTTCCTTACAAAGGTAGTAACAAGAATAATAAGAAATAGATTACCTTCAATACAAGAAGAGAAGTTAGGCGAATATCAAGAAGGTTTCAGAAATGTTCATAACGAAGCAAATTCTATGTATAAACAGAATTTTTGCCGTCATATGTTATTTGTCAAGAAAACGTATCATTCTGTAATAAGGAAAAAATTATACATAGTCTTGAGGAAATTAAAAATCCCCGACAAATTAATCAATTTTATCAAACTGACCTTACGGAAGGAAACCTGCAAAGGTGCAAAATGACTGTGAAAAGAAGCTAGTCTGCTAGTCTATTAATTTTGAAGTGAAAGGAGGACTGGTACAGGGAGACCCCGTGTCGACGACACTGTTTAATATAACTTTAGACATAATAATTCGGGAAAGTGACATTCATAGAAATGGGCTAACCTATAACAACACACCACAATGCCGACGACATTGACGGCAAGAAGCAGAAATGAATTAGAAAAAATGTTGAAGAAAGTAGAAAACACAGCAAGAGTGAAATTCTAAGGATGTTATGGTTGGAAAAACTCAGAAAATTGTAATTCCCTGAAATACACAATATTTCTGGAAAAACTTAATTAATTAAAAATTAAAGCAAAAACCCAAAAACGTACTTTCTAAAGACTACTTAATTGCCTATGTATGTACACCTGATGAACAGCAACTGATACTGTTCTTGCGAAAATATTTGTTTGGGTTTTTGCTTTACTTCTTAGTTGAAACAACGTCCTAAATAAAGCATTAACCCAACGAATTTTATTACAAAACGCTCCCTTGAACTAAAAGCTCAAAGTCCTTCCATAAAAACTTATGCAAATAAATTATTGGGGGTCAAACTAAACACCTGTACATGATATATATTTCGAGATGCTTATCGTCTTTTACGCACACAAAATTACGAATTTAATTAAACACCGAAAAGTGAACACTTTTACAATATTGTAAATTTTTATTACTTTATTTCGTATTTAACATAAAAGCTGATTTTGCACTATTTCCAAGAATTCAAGTTTACTTTTCAGAAAGCCAACTTGCAAGAGAAACAGGAACTGCGAATGAACGCAATTGAAAAAAACCTGAGATCATAATAACATGCGCTATACGTCGATATATGTCCAAATTTGGTTATGAATATTATTTTGTTTTCAACTGTTTACATTAAATCAGGGGGTAGCTTCAAAATGGCGGATTTAAAAACACAATTACTCCAGCTGAGTAAAGTTGAACACTCACAATCTCACACTGATGTATCATCAGCCAGCCTCACAGATTCTGGAGAAGGCAAAAGTTCGCTAAATTCAAAATGTCAACCAAGAAACAAACAAAAGAAAATATACGTAGTCATATAATATACGCACTATCAAATGGCCAGAAGCTTTCATAGAGTTCGAAAAAGAATTTAAATTGATCCATTGGCATATTATAGACTACAAGAAACTTGTTCCAGAACAATCCCGAAAATGATTATTTCATTACATTAGTGGAGTAGCTCTTATGATCTACAAACACATAAAACAAGTGACTAAACACATTTTTATATCGGATAGTTATCCATAGTACTCTTAAATTGAACAAACGATATGAGCTACAAATTATCTCCGCTTATGCTCCAACTAGTGCATCCGAAGAAGACGAAGCAGAACAGTTTTATGAAGATCTGAAAATGACAATACGATCGGAGAAAACACAATATAAGGAGATTTTATTGCCAAAATAGGTCGCAAACAAAAGATAGAGACTGAGTATGTTGGATAGATTAGTTTAGGTAAACAGAATACTAGAGGAGAAATGTTGAGTAACTTCCTAAATGAAGAAAAATTATACTGTATGAACACCTTTTTCAAAAAACCACCTTAGCGCAATGGGGCATGGAGAATCCCCGACAATAAAACAAAAAATAAAATTTATTATGTCCTATCAAATAATGAGGCAATATTTAAAGATGTGTCGGTTTTGAATCGCCTGGATACTGGAAGTGATCATGGATTTGTTCGAGCGATCTTAAGCATATAAACGCTAAAACAGAACAACGAAAGCTGTTTCAAAATCAGAAAATTCCAACATCTGATACTCTGAAAGTAAATTAAAGATTATACCAATAAGAACTAATGAGAAAAACTATTGTCATTTTATAGTCATCTTTACAGATACACAATACTGGATCCAGGGTCTTGAAGTAGAAATAAGTTCAGCTTTACGACAAATGTTCAGGAGAGGATAGAATTACTTCTGAAATGTTAAAGATCGCTGATAACATTATCATAGATATACTGATAATTCTGTTTAACAAATGTTTACAAGAAGGGAAAATACCATCAATGTGGAAGAACGCAGAGGTCGTGTTAATATTCATAAAAGGAGATATGTACTTCCAAAGTCGAAAATTATGGACCTATCAATTTATTATCGCACTTATACAAACTGTTTATCAGAATAATAAATAAAAGACTTTTCTCCTCAAGTTCAATTTTTACCATCCACCAGAACAAGCTGGATTTAGAAAAGGTGTTGGAACAGCAGATCACCTTCAGATCCGGCGTACCTTAATAGAAAAAACAGAATATAATATTCCTTTGAATCTGGTTTTTGTTGACTACAATTAGGCCTTCGATTCCATCGCAAAATAAGCAGTTTTAAAAGCTTTAGATGATGCTAGAATTGATTCAAGGTACTCAGCCATTACTAAGGACACCTATGGTAGAGCGACTATGTGAAATCCGCATCGACGAGTACACGATAACTGACAAGGTAGAAATCCAGAAGAGTGTGCGTCAAGGAGATCCAATATCCTAAAAAGTCGTTCACCCTGACTTTCAAAAACGTATCCAAGGATATTGATTGGTCAAACAATAAAGGAGTGAATATTGGAGTATCTTATCTCAGTCATCTACGCTTTGCGGACAATATCGTTCGAATAAGCAGCGATATCGAGGAACTAAAGATAATGTTAGTAGAACTGAATCGAGCATTTCAAAAAAATAGGTCTGGGCAAGGAAAATCTACAGAATTAACTAGGAGAATAGGTCTGTCATGGGCAGCGTTTGATAAACTTCAATATACAGGGTTACTGGTAATTCGATACATTCCTTTGGAGATGTGATGGGACAGGAGCTAAGAAACAAATTTAACCCTAACATACAATATGCAAAACTCAATAGTTTTTGAGATATTTCAATTTTTGTGTTTTTCTCAAAAAAGTAGATCTTAATGTCTTTAAAGTTAATTTTTAAAAAATCTACTTGACATTTTCTGAACTTTTTGACTGGGTTACTTGTCCCACTCTATGGTCATCCGTTTCGAATGGAAAATATCCGGAAATATTTCGATCATGTGAAAATTTTAAATAAAAACTTATTAAAAATGATTTCTAAAAATCAGCTACGAAAATTACCTATTCGTTTTTCTCAGAAATTATTTTTTTATTTTTGCATAATGTATGTTAGGTTTAATTTGTTTCTTAGATCCTGTCCCATCATATCTCCAAAGGAATGTATCGAATTACCAATAACCCTGTATATTCAAGAATAAGAACATTCCTATCGACTTAAAGACAAAGGCCTACAATTCTTGAGTTCTGCCTGTAACCACCTACGGCCTGGAAACTATGGCACTCACCGCCAGAAGCGCCCAAAGATTAAAAGTAATGCAGAGGTTCACGGAAAGGGCGATGCTTGGAATAAACCTCAGAGATCACGTCCAGAATGAGGAAATTAGAGGAAATGGAGCTAGATTGGCCACATTGTCAGGCAAAGTAATGAGCGATAGACACAGAGACTAATATTCTAGGGACCAAGAATTTTAAAAAGAAGCAGAGGAAGACCACCAATGCGTTGGCTCGATGACGTTAAGAAAGTGGTAGGTTGACAGTGGCATCGGAAGACTCAGGACCGTCAGATTTGGAAGAATTTGAGAGAGGTCTATGTCCAGGAGTGGACTTTAAGAGGCTGAAGAAAAAAAAAGAAGAAAGACATTAATTCAGACAACCAGACAACAAACAACTCCTTTTTAACAAACTTTAGACTAGTCTTTCATTTCATTTTAACTAATATAATTGTTTTCATACAAAATATTTGCTAAAATAATTAGTGAAACGTAAAAACCGACCCTTTTACAAAATATAAAGTACCCATCACCTTAGCAAGCAACATTCACTTTTCATACAAGAATAATGCTTCGTTTCAAAGTAGATAAGCAATCTTGATAGATCATGCAAATTAATAAGTGCGGATTTGGTACATTATTGTTTTTTAAATATAATTTTTTTCCATTGTGATTATACTTAAACAATCAAAAATGCAACATTCAACAACAGGATTCGATAAAATTTCCATAATTTTCATGCATTTCCTCCTAATATTTATTAAAAATATTAAAACGTAGTATCAATATTAAAACCGTACACTATCAACCTCAAAACTAAACTATAAATTAGCCGAACTAAATAAGACTAATAAAATTAATAGTTTCGAAACTGTAACAGAAACAGAAACACGAATTTCATAAGCAATTACTTTAATGATACAAATAATAATAAAATACACCATTTTGTACTCACAGTAAATTCGGCATTGAGTTTTTATTACGGTGTACAAACATTACATGCTTTAAGTTTAATGATGCACAACCATAAAATTTATTACAACTTTATTGCTGTTTCACTATAAAATCTTTTATGCTCTGTTAAATCTTAATCAGAATTTTGTAAAACTTACTGATAACAGTTTGTACAAAACAAAAATTTGTTTATGTTTAAGTCGAAGTATTCACCAAAACCTTTATTTATTAATTACATTTTTCGTGTTAATGTAGCTATAACCCTACAGGAAGGCTCAAATATTACGAATTTCAAACATTAAAGTTTTATAGCAGCACTGAAAAGTCGGAATAAATCAACACAAACACAAAAACTCGAGTTTACTTCTCATTAAATTCAAAAATGTTTAAAACTGTCCTAAAAACTGAATAAAATAAATTCTCAATATGTGAAAGCAATCTTCGTTCCCATGATCTGTCCGATATCGATATCTGTGATTTACTATACCATTGTTGCTCCTTTAAAAAATACTCCACAGAATAATATATTGTAAGATTCGATACTTCCTGTTGCCAAATGGGACATGAGAATATTATTTTTCATACATCTATTCTACATAACCCGTTAGCTACGTGTAAAACGCAAGGAGCTTTACCGTTTTTCTTTTTTATTGTCATGAGAGCCCCACATAGAACCTGAGCATTTGGGCGGAGTTTTTCTGAAGATTTAAGCTACTTGGAGGGCAGTTTCCTTCTACAGAAAACTTCTTCAAGTTGCTTATTGAAGCTAACTATGTAATAATTTCAAAATTAAAACCTTAATAAATAAGAATTTGGTTATACAAATGGCGAGTACATCCGGGAAAACGTTCAAAATCGTAAACGGAACTTCCGCTGTTATATTTTAAATAGCATCCTTCCCGGAACATTGCTTAAGGTGATCTTAAAGGTGATCAACGTTAATAAACGCCCATTATTAAAGAAAATTTTAGATACGTCCCACTCGTTCTCCGGTCAAGTGTTTGTAATTACTGCCATAAAATATTACAGAACTCTAGGAAACTACCTTAATTATCAAAGCATCGCATCGGGCTGAATATTAGAATTACGTGATAGGAGGGAAAAAACCAACAGCTTATTAACTTTTATTATTTTTTTGTAGTAACTTCGACGTATTAAATTGCGATTTAAATAGCGTGGTGATGAAGATGTGATTGTACGGCGTATCTAATTATGAAGTCGATGAACTAATTTACACCTACCGTATCGTATGCACGCTTTGAAAAAACACAACTCTGCCATTCCATCAGTGGCAATCGTATTTATTTACAAACAACGCCCATTTATGTCGTTATTTTTAATTTTAATTCACTTTAATTCGAGTTATTGTTAGATGTGTAATGCAATGCGTCCTTATCTGCGCCTCAAGCTTTAATCTATCCTTCGTCAGTGCTTTGTGGTAAAATTAAAGTTTAAATGGCGTGCTTTTTAAAATTGGATGTCAAGATGTTATATCAATTGAGCGACTGATGGCGGTTCGTATTAATGTTTACATTGAATTCAAAGGCCTATTTTGGTCATTGACCGAAAAAAATTGAACAGATTTTATATTAAAAAGTTGCTCCTTAATCAGTGTTTTGTAACGTTTGTTTGCCACGAATTTACTAGGCAAATATGGAGATTTAATTTATCAAATGATGCCAAAGTTTAAGACGTAAACGACAATGACAATTTGTCACATTTTAGAACGACCAAAAACATATTTATAAACGGTTAACGCATGTGTCATCGTTGCTTGTTCTTTATGAAATATCAGTTCTAATTTGCGTGTTGTTTTCTTTTCTGGGGTATCTAATACTGTCCCTTAATTTGCCTCGTGAAAAACATTCAACAGAACACGGTTGATGCTTAAAACTTATATTTAATTTAGAAAAATAAATACTTAATTTCACAGGAATGCAATAACAAATTCTGAGGATGACGGTTTGTTAAAATATTTTACAATAATCTGCATTCTAATATCAACTTTAATTTTGCAAATAAGCGTTGACAACCTAATTAAATTTGATTGAATTCAACCTTAAAATTAAATTAAGGCAAACATGACCTAATTCAAGACGGACGACAAAGAAAAAGGCGAAGATCAGCAAGAAGAAAAAGGAATTTACTAAATGCAAACCTCAAATTTACATACAATTATTAAAGTTTCCTAAAATCAAATTTGTTGTAGATGAGGCAGAGTCAATATTTAGGTTTAGTTAATTAGTAAAAAATAACTGCTGAAATGAAAGTTTCTTTAAAAAGATCTTTGTAAAAATGTCATCGAAAATCCATAATTAAATATGTGATAAGAATGTTTGGGCTTTCCAAACTCTAATACGTAATTGTTTAATTCAGTAAAAAATAAAACTTATCAACTTTTCTTTATTCCAATCAACCCAAGCCCACAGTTCCAGCTTAACTTTCTTAACGGGAAATACTGTTATCATTCATAACTGCTCAATGAAATTATACGAGGTTGGTTTCTTTGTTTTTTTTTATACGCAAAACGATATGAACTCTTCGTTTTTGCAAGAGTTTATGAACGCTGAATTGAACTCCAGTTGGCAGCAATTAAAACCTATTAGAAAGTAATTGCACCGCTCATATACATATAAGCAACGTTTTCTTTGCGTAAAAACAGTCATACTCGAGGAAGTATTCATGCAATGCAATTACAATATATTTTACATTTCCACATTTCTCTCACGTCAATCAATGAATCAGAAGTAAAACGACTATTTTCTATATTGAAATACCTCTTTCTTGGTAATTTTGTTTCTCAGAAAACTTTCCTCAATGCAGATATTAACAAAGTGCTAGGGAAATTGGTAATTGTACTGACAAGAAAATAAACGCAAAACACCTTCAATTCATTCAAGAACCAGTCTTTTCATTTCCCAATAAGCTATTTTGCTAGTGTTTTCTTTAAAAACAAAGAATTACTGATAATTTTGAAAACCGTTAATTTTTTATTTAACCAACAAAGGTCTTTTAGGAATGTACGGTTGCAGCTAACTAATATTAAATATCTATCAACAAACGTGCTAACATTTGTGTGAATTTGTTAAGGCATTAAAACTGTAAGGAATAAAATAATAATGTAAATAAACATCCTTTATCTTAAACCTTGGAACAAGGAATAATTTAAGTATTAACCATGGGTTTAGTTCATCGAATCTAAAATTCTGAAGTACAGAAAAGACTACCCACAAGCCACCACGGTTATAGTGGAGGACTGGAATGAACCGATAGAGGTGTCAGCTGTTTGTTGTCCCCCAACCAACAGAACTAATTTAGAACGATTTTATGCATATTTTCAATCGTCAGGAGCACGCTGTATCTCTGGAGGCGATGCGCGAAACAACCCCAATGGAAGTAATTCAAGCAAAGCGATTAGATACGTATCCACAGGCAAGCAAACCTATTGGCCTACAGACATCAACAAAATCGCAAATTGTCTAGACTTCTTTCTACAAAGTCGAAGTAACTATGACCTTTGCTCTGACCACTCACCAGTATTTCTAAATCTAAGCACAAATATTTTCGAGAAGAATCGAGGAAAAACGTTTGTTAAATATCTCCTGAAAAACAGAAGAAGATATAGAACTTGCAATTGAGAAACTAACGACCATCATACAAAACAGCCTGGGGGGGCATTCCTAAAAACCTGAAACAAAACCCCACATAAGAAAGCAAAGTTACCCTTGTGTATCATGAATAAAATAGCGGAAAAAAGATTACGTAAATTGTGACAATATAGGAAATACCCTGCTGATAAACAAGCATACAACAGGGCTGCAAGAGAACTAAAATAAACTATTAGAGAGCATAAGGAGAATTGCTTTAAAAACTATCTCGAAGGATTAACGATAACCTAAAGCTGTGAATATTCATTATGAAAAGCAACAAAGAGAATTGAACCATTCCGGTAGCAGGACGGGACTTGAGCTAAAAGTCATCATGAAAAAGCTGAAGCATCCGCCTGTCACCCCGAAAATGTTTTTACCCTATTACCAAGAGACCAAGATACAAACGTAAACGAAAAGATAAATAACTACCTGGGCGCCCCACTACAACCTCCATTGCCAATCAAACCATTTGCAATGAAAGAAACCAACCCTACGATAGTTACCAAGAAAGCAAACAAATCTCCTGGCTGTGACTTAATAACTTCAAGTATCTTGAAATAATTGAGCCTTTATTTGCAACGCTATAATAAGGATGGGAATGTTTCCAGCTCAGTTGAAAGTGGCTAAAATTGTACTTATCCCGAAATCTGGTAAAACTCGACAGGAAGCTGCTTCATATAGATCCGTAAGTCTTCTACCCATCACCTTTAAATTATTGGAAAAACTCCTACTAAAAAGGCCGACGCCACACCTAACTGATGAAGGAATGATGCCCGAATACCAACCAGTTCGGATTTAGTAGAAGTAATAAATGCCGCCTTCGAAGATAAACAATATTATGGCACAGCTGCCTTCATAGAGGTTAGCCAGACCTTCGGCAAGGTGTGTCATAAAGGGCTCCTATATAAATTTAAGCAACAACTCCCTGATCATCTTTACGTAATACTAAAATCTTACTTGGAAGAAACATACTACATCGTTAAACAGGGGGAAGGACATACTGATCTGCATACCATAAAATCGGGTGTACCGCAGGGAAGTGTCTTGGGATCAGTTCTCTATCTATTATTCGCAGCAGATTTGCCTACTTGTGTTAACACTGTAACAGTCACGTTTGCTGATGACACTGCAATAATGGCCACTGAAAAAGTTCTAGTGTGAACGTCGCAAAAACTGCAAAGAAGTCTCGACTCCATACAGAACTGATCTAAAAGGTGCGCATAAAAATAATTGAGACAAAAAACCTGGCAAGTCACCTTTACCAAACGCAGAGAAACATGACCACAAATTACATTAAATCCACTACCCATACCGCAATCAAACTCTGTCAGATATTTGGAAATACATCTGGAGAAGGGTTTACCTGGCACTCTCACATTTGGAAAAAGCAGAAAGAACTAAACCTGAAGTGTTATAACCACAACTGACTGTGAAGAAGAAACTCAGAGCTCTCGCTGGAGTACGGATGTATGGCAGTAAACTATGGGGCACGGAGTCTGCATCAAACATAGCCATCATTGAAAGAATTCAAGCAAAAAACCTTCGAACCATAACATCACAAACACGGAAATACTTGATGACCTCAAAATAAGATCAGTGAAAAGTGCTATGGTAAAAAATAGTGTGAAATACATCGATAAATTCCAACATCTTCATAGTACGCTCCCGATAAATCTATCAGACAAAATAGAAGACCAAAGAGGTATTACAGTCTAGACCCATGATTTCGATTCAACTAAGCCTAGGTTCATGGTTATATCATCCGTTTTACTGTACAAAATATCAAATTTCAAAGGTTTTGTAGTTAGACATTCAAATAAAAATGTGTAGATAAAATATTCTGCATTTCTGATAGAAAATTGTTTAATAAATTTCAAAAATGTTTGCTCAATAACTTAAAACAGTTTGGTCATTCCTTCCTGGATCCTTTTATGAATTTTTTTCAGTGAAGAAGGAACTATAAAATCAACATTTCTTGAAAAATAGTTGCAATTATTATTATCGAACTCAAACTTCAACAGCAACTTCATTACTATCAGTAATATAAAATAATTAAATAATAATTTAAGAAACACTATTTTATTATAAAACAATCACTCGAAATTCATTATATATTATGTATTAACAACAAAAATTTTATTTATACGCCGTGCATTTATAATAAATTTAAGCCATACTACAGCATTTCGTAAATGTTCGAAAGTATGTCTTTAATGCATTAATAAATTATGACAAATGTGTGTATCTGTAAACTTTATATTAATACTTTTTAACTTTATCAGTTTTATAATACAAAAAAAAGTTACAACACGCATGTACATTGTTAAACACGAATATTCGCAAATTTCGGGAGAAAAAGGTCGATCTTTTAATGCCACACATTGTGTTTTTACTTTCTATTTAAATGTTTTTTGGACTCAGGTGTTATGAAAATAACATTTGCATCTTTATATTTACAACCTATACTACTATTTTTAACTATCCTTAATCACTATAATTTTAACTGTTTGTTAATGAATTGAATTCTTCCGAAGGAACGAATCCTTAAACATTTCTATAAAATACTAATTTTATTGTTAGTTACAGCCAACTTACACCTTAATAATGATCGAATTATTTTTCACTAATTTTAGTCTATGAAATTTTGAATTTTTTTAAATGCGATTACTAAGTTTTATTACTTATTAATTTTGTTTAGATCCTTATATGCATATTTATTCTATAATGTGCACATCTTCATAATTTCATTATGTAATGTTGTTTAGATATTAATTTTTTCAAGTATGATATATCCTGGATATTAATATTTACGAATGTGTATTTTTATTTTGATTTATCTGTAATTTATTCAAATTCGATTCAAGCTTACTTGCCATTCATACAAGCACAAGCCCGATATAATATTCGCATATTAAATATGCAAATCATTCTTTTAATTATCGAGATTTAATACACCAATCTTGAGCAGTCAATGATAGGTAAAAAATGATAATTAATTAACTCATCTTCTGCGATCATCTGCTTATAGAATGGACGAACCTTAAGATTAAATTAATAATTAAGATGACTGTATTAAAATCTTAAGAGCATTTTATCGGCACCGCTTTGTAGTAATGGAAAGTGACGAAAGCCTAGCCAAAGGCTTAAGATCCAAAAACGAAAGAATTCTATGCAAACTAATTTCACACCGCAGTCAGCAGAAGAAAAAAAAACAGCCTGAGGTTTGAACTGATCGCTTTTTTAACCGTCAGAAATGTAATGAAATATTACACAAGAAAAAACGGTCATAATTTCGTATGTAATTTGATTTAAGTATCTCCGCCCAGGATGTAGGAACGTCGATGCACCCCAAAGTAAGAAGAGGACCTTCTGGTAGCATGCGGCTGTTGTACATAAGATAAGCGACCATCCGAAGGCGGGCAGGGCAGGTCATCCACCGGATGCCGTCGCCAGATCTTGAGCCACAACCAGAACCAGCACAACGTACGACATCCGCTCCGTTTCTTTTCAAAACAGGCTCGTGCATCTGCACAACTTATCTAGCACTTTACGAATATTACTTTGCATATCTATTAAATTCCAACGGACTTGTTATTTATAAACAGTTTTTTCTTGTTTTGGTATCACCAATTAGAAACCCTACAACTCCATTTAATTACATCAACTGGTCTTTATCGCCGAAATTGAACGCTAATCGTTATGGTGTGTCTTCAGGAGCAAAAATACTGAGATACAGGTGTAAATGCCTTGCAATTTTGCAGAAATAGTCAAAGGCAGTAACAGATACATTCTGTTATTACTGAATCGCTAAAATACTTGTTAATCATCAAACTAGTTATTATTTTTGTATTTGTCTTAAGCAAATGCCCCAGGAAGGATTTAAAACTTCAATAAAATATCGACCTGCTATTTCCAGAAGTAGACTTCACATGAATTGCCAATATTCCGAAATGATGCAAAACGTGTAGCAAAGCATAAGTTGATCAAAACAAAACTTAAAATCGACATCCTGACGAGCAACTAATTATAAATTTGCAATCAGCAAGTAGGTATGGGAAGAGTCGACGGAGATTCTTAGTCATTTTTATTTCGCTGAAGACCAAAATTATATACAAGAATTTATAAACAGATAAACAATGACAAAATCAATCCAAATTCATTAAGAATGATTCCAATTTATATGAAAAGGATATTTTATATTGGCACCTTAAATTTCAAAATCTAAGGCTTAAAACGATAATAACACCATAATAGGTTAAGCAACCTCTTTCAAAACAATCTGCAACGAAAGAATGTCCAGCAAGTCAGTGATCTTAAAGCAAGGACACCCAGCTATGAAGGAAGTATCAAAAAACTTTAATAGTCTGCTCGAATCTCAGTCACAAATTTATGTTAAGCCAATTTTCGAATTTTCAACATGCAATCAGTTAACAGTAAAATTTAGCTTCTTCCTAACCATACCCGCATGTCTGTTTCTGTATTGTTCATCACGTTCTATAACTCAAGATAAGAGCCCTTGGGATAATGAAACCACCCTTGAGTTTTGAGTATTTACTTAGATAAGGGATGAGATAAAATCTAATCAAATTACCCTTCCTGTCATACGAAACTAACAAGGAAGTACTTAGTTTTAGTAATGGAAATTCTTTTGTAATCTTGGTGTGCTTGAATTAAGTACGTTACGTAATGAGAGTCCAGTGATAATAATTATGAAGGCTTGTTCATTTAGAATACGAAGAAACAACATTAATAAAAAAATTCGCCCACGCCTTCCAAAAATTTGGAGATTATTAGTGGCATATTGTTTTTATTAACCTTGTCTTGACCGCAATGTGTTTTCTTTTTTTGGAAGGTCACTCGCTTTACGCTTTCGAAGATTTCCTTAAAACACAGTGCAGTCAACAGAGCACGAATAATGTAGACGATTGTTGCCCATGTAACTAAAACAATTAAATTCTGGCTTATAAATGGAAGACATCGTGTGGGTGTTACCTTACGCATCTACTAGTATTGCTGTTCCAAATTTGTAAAACCGGTTCAAGTTAATCAGTTAATCAGAAACCCTAATTATTATTATTATTTAAGGTTGAAGTTTTGCATATTTTGAAAGACAAAGCAAAAATAGCAGTCTGAATTTAATTTGGGCCAAGATCAAAAAGCTAAGGATTAAATTAAATAAATACAAAGGAAATTCCTGAAATATTCTAACTAAATTTAGTTCGTGGTCTACGAAGTGTTTAAAATACTGGCATAAACTGCAAGTTTCTTTTTATTTTTGTATACGATTTGTATTATTTAAAAATTGAAAACAATTAAAATATCTTAAAAAGATGAATCATAATAGAAAAACAGGAAGGAAGCAGGAAAATCAAAAAAGAAATAAAGAGGGAGAAGAAAATGGTTAGATCAAATAGAGGAAGTAGAAAGAAGAATGGAAATCGGTAGGTGAAATGAATTGTCTAGCAAGAGACAGAAAGGCCTGGAGGAGATGGGTACCGCAAGACATGGAAACTCAATCCGACGCCTGAAAATGCATAAGGAATAGAAAAAGACGAAGATTATTATTTTATTTTTATATGTTTCTATATTTTGATTCAGAATGGAAATAACAAACATCTTCGTAAAGAGCTCTTTTTTAATATAGCAAAGGTTAAATATGGAAAAAGCCACATTCCCATTGCATGCCCACTTTAATAAGGTAACAATTTACTAAAAACTAAAATTGATTGCCATTTCAAAATAAGAAATGTTTACCAATTTACGTTGATTTTCTTTGTTTCTATCATTAAAAATTGCAAAGAATTGCTGAACTTTATTAGCTTGCATGTTGATTAACACTTGTTTTGCAACAGCAATAAATATTTCTTTACATTTAATTTTCTACAAAAATGCACATTCAAATCTTAAGATGAGGCCATACATTATACATGCCACTCGAAATATTTGATAATATCAATTTTTAATAGCAAGCTTTTTTTACCTGGAAATTGCAACTCCTTAATGATGCCAATAAATTTAAGAATTTCGAGTATAAACATTAAACGTCGATGGAATTAACATTTTTAATTTCAAAAAGATGCAATTTGTTGGATTTAAAAATTTTAGTTTTCAAAAAAGCCAATTTCTTGCATTTAAAATAGTAATTGTTAATGTATTGGATATTATTACCATGATTTAATAAGTTTTGAAAATTTTGTATGTATAATCCCAGCAAAATTAATTTCTAAAATATTTAAGCTAATACATATTATTTGTGTTCTGTCATCTATTATTATTTTATTTATAATAATTTATTACTATTAATAAGTCAAAATTTGGGCCCTGAATCAATTGAATATTATAAAGGCGTATTTATCTGATTTTGAATCAATCAATTTCGATACTTATTCTGGAAGATTTAAGCCAATTCAGTATTCCAAATTTAAAATACAATTAGCTTTTCTAACGGGAACAAACCCTTGAACTTACACCAAAAAGTTTTACAATTGTGAGAAAAATAAGTTTATATGTACGTATATTTAACAAAAAGTTTTCGTGATTTCTATTTATTGCACAAATTAATAAAAACAACAACCGATAACCTCTGACAAATTTTCAGGAGCAACTGTAATTTGACGTTGGTTTTTGTACCAGGAAGTTTGAATAAGCCTTCGTTTAGCCAATTTTATTCTAGTTGATGAGCATCTTACATGAAATATTGCATCAATAAAACACCACATGAGTCAATGTTATATCGATTAAAACAGTTAAAATGTCAAGTAGTCAGACTGAAACAAACTTTGACCTTTGCCAAGTTCGATTATGAAACACTCGAATGCAGGCAACTGGCGGGGAAAATTTTTGCATGACAAATGCTATAATACGGTTTGATTAAAACCCCGTTGATTCACCCAATTTTACCCTTATTTTTATTGCAGTGACGGGGCGTTACGTTGCGTGTTAATCTGACGTCACAAAACTTACAAATATTTATTAATGTAGTATACTAGAACAGACTAGATGGGCGTGAGTCATTCATTTAACACTTGTATCATGATCGTGAACTAGGAAGTACGAAGTTTTACGTTTTTCAGTGTGCTATTTTTGAATGGCAACACAGTAAACAGCGAGATAGTACTCCGATTTTCCTTATAGTAAATTTCAGTCAATTATTTTAAACCTACATGTAAATATTTATCACAGCTACGAAGTAGACTTTAGCATAGTAATATTTCAGGAAAATGTGCTTAGTCAAAAGCAAATATTCAAAATTACAAAAACAAAGTATTTCCTATTATTTAACTTGTGATTTCGAATTCAAGATTTTCTAATTTGTAGCTCTTTTAAAGCCTAAGATTACGACCTGCTAATATGTTTAAACAAATACCCACAATTATATATAAAATCTAGAACTGGACGAATTTAATAATTATACCTAAAATCGTAATTGTAAAATAAACAGAATTTTTGAGAATTTTTATAAAAACCTTCCAATAGAATACACAACGATTACTGTTGTTGTGTCCTTTAACTTTAAGAACTAATTTAAATATTTCCTAATAATTCACCTGTGAAAAGCATGAGAAAACGATTAAGATTGAACTGTGTCGATATTAACAAACTACACCGCCATATCCTGAGAACTGAATATCCATATTATTCTCTTGAGAATATCTTAAGACAAAAACCAGACGCCCCTACAAAAAGTCTCAAGTACCACCATAGGGGTAAGATAAAGACATTTTAATAATAAGCCTTAACCGTGGAATTTGATTATGAGAAAGAACGGAATTTGACGAAACTCGAATCATTATTACACGAAAGTTAGTTTAAAACAAGCAAGAAGTTCTGGAATATTTTAAAATAATTGAGATAATTTTGCAGTGCTGCTAGTTAAGAATAAATTGTCTTCAGACAAACGAGAATGGAGACCCAGTTTTGTTCTTTAAGACTATATACAGTTGCCTCTTGAGAAAATATGTTTTGAAGAACACAAAAACTCCGTGAGAACATATGGCTTATACGAATTGCGTGACTCTTCCGTCCCTTTCTAGATGAAAAACTTCAGATTAACTTTGTTTCACTCGCACTAAACCACTTGTGAGATTAAGTTTCCCACCATAATTCAGTAGCCGAAGCGGAGATTTAAAAAAAAATAAGAATGTTTTGTTTAACAATCTCGCTATTTTTGGCTACCTAACCGAATGTGCAAGTTTTTATGTGAAATGTACAACGGTTATTGTTTAATTATTAAATCGGGTCACGCATTTAAAACCGCATTTTAATACCAGTCCCACGCATGCCGTACGAAACGCATAAAAGGATTTCGTTCCTTCCCATAAAAGGTCCTTTATACCCTATCAATACATCTCGAAAGAACAGATAAAGCTTACAATTTTTCTATTTTACTTGCATTTAAACCTTCTATTCAAAGTAAATTTGGTCTCGAACTATCTTCTACCTGCACACGGTTTATTATTTTTCTTGTTTTTATATAGGAGTTATTGTACAGAGCAGGTGATGTAAGAATCTATACATATTATTATTAAAGGTTTACAAGCAGGTCAAACATTTTGATAGCAAGCCATATTAAAGTCAATATGCTCCAATAATTTATAAATAAGCCAACTATTTCAAACGCTTTTTCTATTTATATCTCCAACCGTTTCTTACTGAAATTAATTGCAATTTGAGACGAATAATTAAAAGAAGAGCTAAGATATATTTAGTTTTAATTACAACTGGAAATTTCTGGAAACGAATTACGAATTTCTATCTAGATTATAAATAGACTGCGAGCAAAAACCGGGGTAGATTTTTTGAAAATTCTGTAAACCTAAACTACACTACAGAGATTAGTTTCTTGGTTATTAGATTGTCCCCTAATCAAGTGATCCACCAAGTACTTCACAAAAATAAGCATTTAAATTACTATTTATACTATGTATATACAAATTAAACTAAATAGAAGTTCACATAAGTCAGTTTTTCTTAAAAAAACTAGAGCTAACAACTTAATTTTTAAGAATTTATTCGGGAATTATGAATACACACATTTGCTAATGATTTTCAAAGTTTGCGAAGTATCAAATACAGAAAGACCATTAAAAAAAAATTAAAAGAACCAGTAAGACGGGAGAATTAAATTTTAGAGCTTTTAAATGCCCTTAAAACATATATTCGACTACATTTCCACTTACATTTTTAAATCTACAATTATTTGCTGTTTTTAAATAGCCAATAATAGCTTAATAAACATGTTTCTTAGATCAAACTCAAGTCATTTTTATAAAGAAAAAATCGACAGAGGCTAAATTAATCCGTTAAGGTACTTGGCAACCCTAGATTCCCATCTAATAATTAAACAAGCAAATGTGTCTTTTTACACCAAGATAAAAAGTTATCCTACACATATACGAGTACATATAAGGAATAATCATTACTTTGAGATCAACAAAAATTCAAAAACTTTGAATCTTTGATATTACTGAAAGCAACCATCATAAAGACATTTAGAGGTTACGTTATAAAGTTTTCTCCGATACACTTTTTGCATTTCACGTCGAAGTTTAGCGATTAAAAGAATTAGAAAGAAATATGAATGAATGCAAGAACTTTTTAAATGTTAGCTAGATGCTAGATCCAGACGTTGAGCTAGATCTACCGAATATAAGAATAAAGCAGCATCCGTGAAAACTCGATGACTGAACCTCAACATGTCAGTTGCATTCAGCGATGTTGGAGGATTCAGAATACCAAAATTCCAAACATGAATTCACATGATACATATAGAAGACACTATAGGTGCCTTAAACTGAATAAAAAAGAAAAGAAAAATTGAAGAAGTTCCCTTGGTTTTTTGATCAAATTATAAGAGAAAGTTATTTACTTCCGTTCGAACTAACCACAAATATTTCCAGTTTATGCCTTCAATTTATTGAGGTTTGAATGGAAAGATTTCTATCATACTCAAAAGATTCGTAATTCGGATTAGAACTCAATTTTTTTAATTCAAATTTCACAGTAAAACATGTTTCAAAAGAATAATTAATTAAGAAAAAATAAAATTGTGCTAGTAATTAATAAAATAAAAATAAAACTGCAGAAATGCAAGCACAAATGATCAATAAACGTTACACAAATAGATTTTTTGTTATCGTAGGTGGCGCCATGAAAGATAAATGTGACGCATAATAAATAATAATCAATCAGCTTCCGTCGGAAACTGAATACAATGTCATCAATTGATAACCTATTGTAACTATAAGAAATTAGAATTAAATCCTCGATCGTGCTTATTAAAATTAATTACATTTGTTGTTCTCTTTTTTCTTGTTTTAACCAATAAGATTAAGATTTCAATTAGTTTACTAGGAAAAAGGCACTGAAATTACAAATAAATAAATCCAAATGAAACAATACCAAATGTTATTTCTTCATGCGCCACAACCTTAAAGCATCACTAATTTTTATTAAAGCCATCAGATATCCGTGAGCGACGAGAGAAAAAAATTAAACGTTAATTAAAATTTAATTGGAGTATCTAAGGGCAACTGTTGTTCATCACAACGAGCTCCAATTCTTTAAATGAACTCATTGAGTTACCGGTTTCTGTTATATACAAATATCCAACATTTTTTTAATGCTTTCAAGCAACCCTAACTAATGCACTACGTAAAATAAAATCGTACCAACACGCGATAATTCGCAAATACATTTCCAAAACGCTGAGAATTAAAAGTCTGATACGAAATGATTTTGCAGAGAAGAAAATCAGAAGTCTCGACTACTTTTACCATTTCCGTCCAGGTGACCACAAAAGTTTTCAGAAACAGTTTTAATGGAGATAACAAGGAAGTAAAAGGTTGTAGCTTCAGCTCAGGAGTAGATTAATTACGATAATAACAGATAGGAAGTGCCGTAAATGGTTACACTTAGATACATTGTTTATGGAAACTACGTTTTGACATTCGTTAATTAAAAGATATCCATACGAGTAGAAACGAATAATACCGCGCGTGTAAAATGCTAAAATATTAATAATTTTCATCCGGTGTATACGCTTTTCCCGTTGAAAATAGTACAACCAGATTAGAATGTGCACTACATAAACAACGGCTGACGTATTTACATAAAAATATTTTGCATTTCCTACGACCTTTTCAATCAAAACGGATTATATTTTAACAGGAAGGCATGATAACCTTCTGCAACCTAAAAATTTCGAAATTGTACTGAATTTACGTAGCACATCCTCTTGGAAAGTAAATAATATGAATTAAGTATATAAAATTACGAAATATGCATTATGTAGATTTAAATTTGACGAAAAAATAAATATTAAGAAGAAGATAAAAAAGGTTTACGAAATAGTTCGGCAAATTCGTTTGCAATCAAATAAGCTGTCTTTTCTTCTTTTCAATGTTATTCAAATCGGTACCAAGAAAAACATGATAACCTCCAACTAAGAATTTCAATACTAAAATATCTCAAAGAAAATTATACAGGCCGCTGCGGGAGGTGGATCGAAGAAATATTGCAAGTAGCATTGTTCTATGACATTAATTTATGGTCTATTATAAAGTAGTTATAAGTATTTTCATGAAGGCGATTGTACAACAGCATGGAGTTCTATTAATCGAAATTAATGAGAAATGAAACGAATGTGAAATATAAAAGTTAATAAACACCATTAATTTGCTTATACGTCGATTTATTAACGTTAGAATAGTTTAAAAGGAAAAAGTTTTAGTCAATAGTCGACCACTAACTAAAAGTAAAAATATTAATTTCCAAAAATATATCCTACGTGAAACAGCGATTTTGTAACTTTAAATGAAAAAAAAAACAATACTTTGTAGGTTTAAAAAATAAAGATATAACAACACTGGTCTTTTGGGAAGAGACGATTGAAGCCAAAGAATATTAAATACATACATACTTATCAATACTAACAATAGAAATCTTTAATTTATTGAAACATCAAACATGTAAGCAGTAAAACAATCATCATCATTTCATCATCATCCAGCATTCGACGCCCACTGCTGGAGATATGCCTCCTCAAGTGTTTTTCATCTTTCCCTATTTTGAGCAGTTCCAATCCAATTTGATGTTATTCGCTTCAGGTGGTCTGTCCATTGGGCTTGTATCCTACCTACTCTTCGCCTGTCGGCCCCCCATTCCAACAGTTTGTCCATCTTCCATCAGTCGTTCTGGCCACATGCCCTGACCCATTTCCACTTCGGTATAGCAATTGTTTTCTATTATGTCTTGGTTTCTGCTTCATATGTAAGACCGGTAAAACATACTGGTCAAAAACTTTTCGTTTTAAATTAATGCAGATCACTTTTAAATATTTCTCTTAGCTTTCCAAAATCAGCCCAGCCTACGAAGAATTATAGTGACTGTGTTGTTCCCTTTTTGGGGGATAGAAGTAGAAGCATTATGAAAGCACAGGTTAAAAAGAATTCTAATTTTATTTAATAACGTTGGTCCTCCAATTAATTGCTTCTACAGCGACACCGTTCTCTCCAGGGGCCCGGTTGTTTTTTATTTCTCTGAGGGCACATTGAATTTCCTCCATAGTTATATCGGCTACGTCGTCAGATCCCTGGTTGATAACACCTTTGTCTGCTGTTATCGGAAGTCGTTCGGGCTGACTTTCGTGTTTGCTTTCATATAGTTTTGTGTAGAACTATTTGTGATAGTTCTTCTCTATTTGTATATATCTGTCCTCTGTTGTTTCTGAGTTTGTTAATTTCATGTTTTCCATTTGTTAATTTCTTTTTAGAAATTTAGATTTTGGTTGTTTTCAATAGTTTCCTTGATTTTTTGTGATTTATACTGTTGTAGGTCTTTTCTGGTGGCTTTCGTTAATTGTTTGTTTAGAATTCTCAGTTCTTGCTGGTTTGAATTTCTATTTTTCCTTAAAAGTCCCATGTTCATTTGGTATAGATTTTTTTTCTAATAAGAACCTTAATAGAATTTCAGCCCTCTCATTTCTACCTTCACTTCCACATTTTCCCAGTGCTGTTTCTGAGTTATTTAATATTTGCGTTAAAGTTTCCGCATATTAAAGTAAAGTGTGCTTGATTTTCCTTTAAAGTCTCCGATATATCGTCATAGAAGATGTCGATTTCTTCGTCAGAGTGGTCAATAGTAGGAGCGTACACTTGTATGATATCTTAAGATTGTATCTCCTATTCAGCTTTTAGATTTTGGATTTGGATAAACCACCCTTTCAGAGGCTTGTTTAATGATTAGGATATTATTTGGGTGTTTTCTGTGGACGAAAAAAAAACGACTCCATTTGTCGATTCGTCTTCTGGGCCAATATTATAAAAGAAATGACCTGATCCTATCGTTACTAGGTTTTCACCGCGTCTTCGAACTTCGCTTATTCCTACTGTGACTGTCCCATTTAATTTTGGTTAGTTAGTTAATTTTAAAAATCTGTTTTTTCATATTTGAATTATAACGAAGATACAATGAAAAATCCTGCAATCTCTAAAATTCTAAATCTATCTTTTCAAAGAAAAAACGAAATTTCAAAAACGAAAATTATGAGTAAAACTGGAAATTCTACCCATACAAAAACGAAATTTGCTCTTTGTTCATGTTTTTATTTCTATTTTTTTCGTTATCAGATGACATCCTACATAAATATAATTCTTTAATTTATTTTCTCAAACTAGAATGAAGAAGATTTTCAAAAACTTTTCTTTTAGTAAATCAGCGCCGCTTCTTAAAAAATACCGAACTCCAACAGTAACCCAAATAGTGTAAGTAAACCTGCAGTTCGAGAAATGTTTTAGATAAAACTCTTAATTTCACAGAAAATATTTTCAGCAAATTCATACCAGTGGGTTAGAAACAATTTCTTTGATTATTTCTGAAGTAACTTTACTGCGTTTACTTTAAGGTTAGCCGAAACTTGATCGAAATTTATTTTGATGTTACGATATAATAATAAATTCAGTACTAAATAACAGTTAATAAAAATAACAAAGTTCTTTAAACATTCGATGATCTCATTAAACTCTAAATATGGATACTCAAAATTAAAAATAATTGATTTAGCCGCTAGCATCTGAAAACTTGATTTATACGGAGAGTAAGATTTACAATGCATACAACATGTATTTAAATGGCTCGAAAGTTCCATTTAAATGAAAAAGATTGAAGGGTAAGCCTTTCAATTTAAAATGATGTATCTTGCAAGTTTAATTCCATCCGCCTCTGCAAGTCCATTTTACTGGTACACCATTAAAGAAAGATCTGCAAAGTAGCAGCAATAAATACCTGTCTTTTGGTATCTTACTCGGTAATTCTGCATACGATTCATAATTACTTTATGCTCTGTGGGACCCCCATTGTCGATTTACATAAATTAATCTGCGTCGTACGTTTTGATCAAGGGAATAAGTACTTTACCGTATCATCAGTGATGATTTATTTAAATGATTAAATTTATTTCGCTGATTTATAGCGTACTTGCTTTCGTTTTGTAAAAATATTACGTAAAATTCTGTTGGTTTGCTTTGCAAATTTTTCAAAGCGGACGTGAGTGAAATTTCGATTTTGTAGGGATCGCCAGCTTTGCATACGTATTGCTTATTTAGCATATATTTCTTAAAGTAGCAAAAAATCAACAGAATTTATGCTTGCTTTTGCAAGAATAAAAATTTGCGTTATTGGCACACAGACAAAAATTATTGGTCTTCGTTTATCACTCTCATCTCGTTAATTTAAAAACAAAAGTAAAAAACCATAAATTCTTCAAAATTAAATTTAAACAAAAAGTGCAACATCAAACAAAAATTATGAAACAACACCGACAAGTTGCATAAACATAAAACGTAATCAGAGGATGACGACTGGCACTACCGTAACGTTTATGACGAGTATTGCAATTTAAATACTTCTCTTTTCCTATTATTACACCCGATGTTTTAAACCAAATTAATTTACAAGGCATGCGAGCGAAGGCAGCTTAAGCAAATAAATTAAATGTGACGTCAAATACTTCCAGCTTTATTAGAGGCGTGTTATAGATACACTAATTAAACATTATTGCATGTAGGAATATTTCGAATAATTTAAGAAATTTCATTCGTTTATAAGACCGGATTTATATTTACACTTGGTCATTCATTCTATTGCATAGGTGAGACTTTCTGCAGTGGTGCATAGCACGTCATAACTCTAATCCAGGTAGAACTGGAAGATTCCTTGTGATAATTTAACATAATCGACTCTTCACGATTTAAACCTTTATCATTATGCAAATTGTTTGTGTCAAAGTGGCAGATATTAAGTTAAACCAAAAGGTTTCTCGAAGATCTCCTGAGCTAGTAAATATCAAAATTAAATTCAGATTGAGTTCATGATCATCATCCATTAGCCTCTTTCATTCCAATACTGGACATAGGCCTCCTCTATTTCTTTCCATAGTGTTCTGTCTGTGGCTTTTCTTGACCAATCATAGCCACCGACTTTTTTGATATCATCCGCCCAACGAAGCAACGGTCTTCCTCTATTTTTTTTCTTGAGTTATGTAAAAAAAAATCGATTTTCAATCTTCAAATTTCACTTAACCCAAATTCGCGTTACCAACAGATTAGGAGTGATATTTAGTTTGAGTCAATGGAAATAAAGAAATGTAATATTCTAATAATTGTGAAAAAAGGACAAAAAGTAGCTTTGGCATATACAAAAATATTTGCTAAATATCCTCAAAAGAAATTGAATTTAATAATTAATTTCGCCGCATCCTTTTAATATTTTGTTCACGAAATACGCATAAACCTTCAACGAATATTTAATATTTTTTCTTTACTTTATGATTATTTCCAAAGTAATACTAGACTTCTTATTCATCATTTTTAAATATCAGCATATTCCCATAAAAAAATGTTCAAATAAAATGCCAACAAAATGAAGCTGAACTTTAGTTTAAAATATTTCAGCTACACTAATTTTTAATATTCTTTATTTTTCAACCCTTTCGAATTCGTGTATTCTACATGACCTTTTATCAGCAACTTAATACAAACACATTTTATGAATTTCTAGAAGATATTCAAAACATTGCGTAAAGAAAATTTACAAGCATTATCATTTTCACACTGAAAAATAAAAACAAGCCAACATAGAAAACTTTCGTTCGACTTTAATGTTAATGTAATTTATTTCAAACGTCCAATAAAAGCGAATCAACGATGTTTTATTTTATATTTGCATACCCCAATCTGACCTTTCACGCCAAAGATGCAATCTCCTTTAAATGTTAAACATAATAAGAGAAACTCTCCAAGGATGCTTTTCGTTTTGTAATTATTTGGTTCAGTATTCGTTTATCTCCAGGCAATTCTTATATTTCTTATGTTTTGCTGTTGTCCCTTTAAAATCAGTTCTAAGGTAAATTTTGTTTTTAATGTTTTTTTAATTTTTATACAAATTTTCAAAAGTGTCAGTCTGTTTATTTATTTGTTCCAATAAAAAATTTTAACGATATTTGTAAAAGCACGCAAAAATCAAATTTAATTTAAAAGACTAGTCCTCCATTACAGATTTCTAGAATTCAAACAACCGTTTTAACTGTTTGTAACCGGAACAAATCGCTCAAGTGCCTAACCTTCCCAGTAACCTCTTGAGAAACACTTTTATACCTTTGGTTTTCTTCGATTTCAAATCAAGTAAGCAAGATATGTATATAATATTATTATGTAATTTTATACATTGATTAATACCGTTTTGAGGTCAGAATTATACCAGATGGATCTTATTGCGAAGATATTAAATATCTTCTCACGGTTATAAATACAGATAGGATTAATCAACAAAAATAAACAATTTCAGTGACTTACTTGTAAATAATCAAGGGAAAGAAAGATCACTTTGTGGAGTCTTACCTGAAAATAAAAGAAAAACAATTATTAAATCTTTTAACATAAGAATTAACTTGTGTTGTTTCTACGGGCAAGTGATATAAAAACGAAATTTATGGTTTCAGTTTGAACAAAGCGAAGTTATTAAATAAATAACACAAAGCTTTGCTCCATGATTTGTATGAGAAAATTTTTAATTATTAAGTGAATGTGAAAACCTTTTAAAATAAATCATCACGGCTGTCTTCTCAAGATTTATGAGAGACATCAATATTAAGGAATTTAACATTAAAAATACAGTGTTACCGTCGTGCTATACTTCCCAGCCGTCCATTGTTTTAAAGGTTTTAATTCCTCAATTCAATCTGAAGAAATAAAAATTAACTCTCATATTCATTCAGTCATTTTTTAATTTGTTTCTTACTTGTTTATCTCAATTAAATCAAGAGACTTTGAGGTGCATTTCTTGTATTAATATAATTAAGTAGAAATTTAAGAATTCGATGATAAACAGACTAAGATATACCCAACTTATTTATTTACATTAAACTCCTAGAAAAACAAACATTCCCTACATTAAATTCAAGTGGATATCCTAACAAAAAATATGGCTCGAGGACAATACCATAAACTCGGTTCTAAACAACAGGGGTTGCATTACCATCCTGTAAACTTTAAGAATGGATCAAATAAGGCCCAAAATACGTATACCTTTAGTTGAATACCTTTAATAATGCTTATAGAAAATACACGCCGCCTTTTACCATTTTACTGGCAATTGTTGGATTCTGAACGGGGCTGACCATCAATCTTCGGTAGGTTTGACCAATATAAAATTTGAAGAGGAATAGAAACAGGTAAGTAAGGATTTAGTTGGGTCGCTGTGTAATATACACGCATGGTCGACATGGAATTCGACACACGGCCAGATTTGCCTTTTTGGGTTGAACAGATGTTGTTCGTCTTTCAAATATTTCGAGTTAAGAATTGGGAGAACTCTTGACTTATGCAGTTTATCCTTGGAAGATCTAAGACGTTATTAATAATAATAATAAATCTGATGGGATTCGTACCAGGGCAAAGCGTTTCGTGTAAACAATAATCTTGGGTTTCGTAAATTAAGCTTTATTTATTAAGTAAACAGAAGGCACCATGAGACGCACACGATGAGATGAGATGAGATAAAATTAGAATAAAATTATGCAAAAAGAAGTTTCGAGTTTGCCTAATTAATACAAGAAAGAACTAAAACAGTTTTAAAAATATTTCGGTTGTTTTCAGAAAATAATTTCTGTAGTTTTACCGTAAACAAAAAACCTTATACCTCCTCGCTTTAAAAATTACTTGCATTAAAAATAAATATTATCAGAAATTTTCAAAAATTCGCCCAACCTAATCATTTTGCTGTAGACAAGGCAATATTAAATACAAATAAACGGAACCTAATTTACTCTTTATCAAGAAGCAGCAGTAAATCAACTCATAAATTTCTTAATTAATAAGAAATTGTCTCGGAGGCGAGTCAGTGGACATCAAGCTAGCCTCATATCTAGTTGAGTGGATATCACGAGTTTTTTTTTTTTTTTTTTTTTTTTTTTTTTTTTTAAATTTATATACCATATTTGGTCTATATTCTACTGCATTCACAGGCCATGCCATGATAAAAATAACCAGAAACAGGTTATTTCTAATACATATATGAATGAATTTTAAACATAAATTATGGATACGATTAATGTCGATATTCACTCGTAATAGAGCAAAATTAATTAGTTAATTAATTAATTAATCATTATTATATTAACAAACGTAGTTACTTTGTTGGGCAATTTTCAAAATTTCAACTTTGCTGTAACCTATTAAATGTACAATATTAGAATCTCATACATTACACAATTTGCTAAAATTATTAGTTACTTCAATTTTTAGAATTACCTAACAGGAGAATGCAAAAACAACGAAGCTATCTTAACAGCCATTCAAAATAAATGTAGGACAAACCATCAATCGATTCACAAAATCGCAGTTAAATTCTAAATGTTATCACGACGATGTTGCAAAAAAACTGAATAATTTAATTAACATGTTTCAACAGCATCCTTTCTCTGAATTAATCTCTTCATTCAGCAAAAAACTGCATCTTTCAGATTAAGATTAGTATTTCCTTATAGCTGTGAAAATGTCTCATTTAAATACCTCCACAACTAATACCAGAAGTTGATCGATTCAAAAGTAAAGTAGCAAGAAAACGAGACGTTGACACAATTATTTAAAAGCCCACACATTAGTGTGGGAACTACGATCATTTGACAGGTTAATTTGTCGTTTTTGCACTTTATAGAAACTTGCATAAGTCCAACCTAGTTTCCCGAACATCCTGGAAAGTTAATATATTAAGCTTTCTAATATACTAATTGCTTCCAATTTCAAACGGAAACCACTTTTGTTCAAACATTAAAGAAATTTTTTGCCCTGATTGATTAACCAACTGAACCGTAAAACATTACTCTATATGTAAAATTACATTTCTGGCAGATCGAAGAGGTTAACAAACCGTTTCCTGATGTCACTACCACGAATAAACAATATACTTCAGTGGTTAAGTCTTAAGAAACTGCAACAATTTACGAAGGTACAAATAAATATATTAAATATCAATAGAAAAACGTTATTATAATCATAATTCATGCCGTCAATGGTATGTGAAGATATGTACGACAAAAGCACATGTAAATCTCGCATCTTTTTCAACAGAACTTAACACCTGGATAAGACAAAGACATATGCATCTCCGATGAAAATTTTAAATTATTTAGTCATGGTTAACGGACTGTATTACAATTATTAACATAATTTTGAACACGCAGCTTGTAGACCGTAACAATTGTTTTAACAATGGGTCCAACGAACCAAATCAAAACTTCACAAATAATTTTACATATACATAATAATATTATATGCATATACATAAATAGTAAATTAACCTGGATCGGTTGGTTACAAGGTGATGAGTTTATTTCCTTATTAAAGCTTAGAAGCAAGGTAAAACCTCTGCATAAGATAAAACCAATATGCTTCAAAGAAACTTGTTTTATGTTTGTAAAATCGCGAAGGCTACGTGAGGATTTTATGTTAACAAACTTTAGATTTATAATAAAAAATAGTTATGTTTTAGAATTAGTAATGCAGACACGTAAACCGTTGACGCCACAACTTCACGAACCCTGCATTTATACTAAAATTCGTAGTTCTCTCAAATTTAAATTTTCGCATTAACATACAGAAATACGCGGATTTTACTAGAAAGGCCACAACTTTAGACTCGGTACACGTAGGAAAGATGTGTCGAGTGTAACGATAACAGCAATCGTAAAAACATCGAAAATTGTTAATATTTATAAGGAGTTTCTGATAACAGTCGTTCATTGTTACTTAATGCCTTGCAATACAACACAAGCACGTGCAACTGATTTTACTTGAAAACGCCTGCAGAGTTACAAAGCTTCACTATAATTTGAAGGAGTGGTTGTTGAAGACAACTCATATGCACACAATCGATGTTGGGTTTCCGATCTCATCAAGCATTTAAATCTCCGAGCCATCTCGTAACACGGGAACGTTCAAAACTCGCTTATACTTTGGCTCTTGCTGTAAAAGTCAATCTTTCCTTTTAAAAAATTGTTTAATGATGACTGTAAAATTTAATTATAATCGTCTTAGATTACTGTTTTCCGCTAGCTACCGATTTCTCAATAAACCTCGATAAATCACTTTCTATTGTTGATAAAAAAAAAACCCTGTTCTATAATTATTATCGACATATCAAGGTACATTTTATGTGAGAATCTAGCGAAGAAGGCCTTCGTGGACCAGACGGGATTCAAATACATAGCGATCGAGCGTGGGATCTGCTCGTGGAACCTGAGAATCAAGGACAACCTGAACGCGATTGCAAACAGAAGCGGAGAGACGTTTAGTTTGCTCTAGGGCGTTCTCCAACCCAAGAAATGGCTTTCGAGTATGTATTTGGTTTGTGAATATTAATTATAACTGACGGCGTGTAACATTTCACAGAAGTTATGGTTATGATGTTGATGTGATCTGTTTACCAAGAAAAAAATTAACAACCGCGAAATCTACACCTACTTATGTTAATGTTACCAATAATAGCTAGTACCAAAGGAGATTAGTTTTCTATTCTTCTATTTTAAAACCAAGTTGGTCTCTTGCGTTACCACATCCATAGAAGTTTACTGGGATTTTCGTTATAGAACCAAGAAAGGAAGTACAAAAATGAGTGAAAAATGTCTTAAAATCGTGTTCTAATTTGATTTAAAAAAACCATCAGGAATTTTATTATTTGTGGTGGCTCTTTGTTGAGTTTATTTATTATATCAAAATTTATTATTTGGTATATGTACTTAAGAAGATCGCAAATTCTGCAGATATGTATGTAGGTAAGTAAACGGAGCCACTTTCGAATAAACATGAGTTCTTTAAATGACAACTACAGATTTCAGTTATTTAACTTGGACTTTTAAATCGATTATTAATTAATGCATAGTACCTACATTCGGCCCTATATTAAAGTTAGTTCATTTTTAAATAAAATCTGATCGATTTACATCCTATGCTGGCCTCTTCTTGGAAAAAATATCCAAAAATTTTCAAATTTTCGAAAAACTGCTGTAAATTGCACATCTTTTTTAAATTTTCTTTAATCACTAGCAAATTAAAAGAATTTTCCAAGGGCTTTCGTCCCACTTCCAAATTCTTTTACTAATATCTTTTATACCGATTTCAAAATATTTAGATAATTTGTTATGTTATTTATGTGTGGAATGAACCAAAAAAGAAAAACTAAGTTTGTAGTAATTATAGTCAAATTCACACTGGAATTGGCCCATCCCAAACAACATAGAATTTTTTAGCTATTCTTTGCTCAATTTCGAACTGGAATGGGTTTATTCCAAAAAAACCCTGAATTTTTTGATTTTCTTTTGCTCAACTCCGAAGTCCGCATTAAATTAGATCCACTTCGGACAATACTAAATGTTTGCATTGCTATTTGTATTGGTCAGATTCGAATTCGAACGTCCTAAAATTTACCATTTTTTTAAATTTTCTGGACTGATAAATACACTGAAAATTGTCGAATTTTATTTTTCGCTTTGATCAATGTTTAACTGGAATGGGCAGGCTCACTCCAAACAATGGAGAATTTTTTAATTTGGCTTGAGCAGTTGGGCAGTTTCTAAATTAAAGCGATCGTAAAAACGCACATTTTTTTAAATTTTCTGTACAATTTCAAACTGAAAAAGACTTATCCCAAGAAACACAGAATTTTTGATTTTTTTGCTTAAGTGGAATGGGCCTATTTAAAACACCAAATTTTCTCAAGTTTTTTTTATATCAAATACGAACTAGAATGGCCCCATCCGTACAGATTTTTCAGTCTGCCCCACACATTAATTTTTGAATCTGAAACTGGAGCTAATAATATTTACTGAAAGCGGTCCGTTTAAAGCACCCACCCTCAAACAATCCTTCGCTTTTTCCCCACGGTACAGTCCCAAATTCGCCATTCAAAAAAACAATGTGGCGCATTCCATTCCTGAATGGTCTATTTTTATTTTAGTCAATGAGCGTGCACAGTGGTTGTATTCTAAAGATAACCCGGCAGGTTTTATTTTATTTGCTCACTCCATGATTCTCGGGCGACAAGTTGTTTTGCAGCTTACTCTGCACTCGAGCATGGTACGTAATTATAAATTGAGTGGGATTACGGGTTTATTCCCTTGTTTTCTTACTAATTACATGTATTAAAGTAAGATCTTCTGATACGGGTTTCGCAGATTGTCATTAAAAGACCATCAATATGATCGTGGTGGCCATGATAGTGCTACTTATACTGAAATTTAAAAGTTTTCAGGCGAGTGTAAGTATAACTGGTCGAAAATGACGTTCTGCTAAATTGCATGCGAATTAGACGTACAGTTTGCGAATTATACAGAGTATGGGAACACGAATGCTTTAACGTAAAGATGGAATACACGTAGTAGTTAAGAATTAACGAAGTCACGGATTGCGAGTTTGTTCCACAACTCTTTTTAGATGGCCATAATAACGAAGATACTTTTAAGACATTACGAGTCATGTTGCATAACTTTATGAGATGTCGCTTCAAGGTGTTTTTTTTTTCTAATAAATACCTTCAGAAAATTAGCGCGTCACACATTTAATATTAAAACTTAAAACCATGCAAAATTTAAGAATTATACGATTTTTAAAAAACAAGCCGGATATTGACACGTAGTAAAACCAGCTGAAGGGAAGTATACTTTCTTGTTCAAACGAGGGTTTGCCAAAAACAAATATGACGGACGCATTCGAGTTCTTGAGTTTCAGTTATTTGCACAAATCACCGAGAGTGTATTCTCGCAACCATCAAGAGACTTACAAGTAACGTCACGCAGAGAAAACAGTTAGCTGTAAAGAAAGAAGTATTTCTTGGAGATACAAGAATATAAAGATGCCAGCTATATTTTATATAAAAAGAAATAAACATAAACCACCTACACGTCACGTATTAAACTGCTGCTGTGCATATGTAAACAAATATTGGCGTTCAGTTCATCAAGACCGTGTTTTCAACTACATACATACTTCTTCTGAGTACCTTTCAGCTGGTGAATTTACGAAAGTTCTTATAAGACGCGGATCATTTAACGGTTTTAAGTTACTCCGAATCTTTAATTAATAACAAAGTAAATTATTAAAAATTTAACATTATTGCAACTGTAACTACAAAATTCAATTTATGGATTTAGAGTAGATTACAATATAAATATTTCTGAAAAGTAACTCAGAAGTCTGGCTAATCATTGGCTACACATAATACAAGAAAAAATCCAAATAATTACTTTATACTGTTCAGTAGACTTCTGAAAGTAATCGTTTGACTATTTTCTTGTATTATATTTAGCCAATTTATGGAATTGAGGGAGATTTGTATTAGTTTCCAAAAAAGAGTTTTCTCAAAGTAAACTCAGATTACTTGAAGAAACAAGAATTAAACCATTCGTTAGTAAACAGTAATTAATACTAAAACTAATGTATAATAATAATACCTAAAATGAAAAACAGGGATCATTGTTCTTAATTTTATTTATTTACAAAATTACAGTCGATTTTAAACAGACTTTTCAAGCAATAATCCGTCCTATATCATACTTCACAATAGATACGAGCACTTCTTCGAATTTTCATACAAAACTCCGAATAATACCTAAGCAGCCTTTATTATTCAATTTAAATTTATTATTTTATTGCTGCAGCATTCATTTAAGACTTCTGAAAGCTGCCAGTCTTAAATTTAATCCGCCTTTAATAACAAGCTGGCGACAGATGCGTTAACTCGTCTGCTTGTATTGAAATAACCATTACTTATGACAGTAAGATAGACGCTAGTAATCTAAATAAACCAATAATTAGTGTTACTTCCAAACGAATTTCTAATGAATTTAAATATCCTGAAATGCCACATAATTGTTTGTTCGTGGAGAGTTTCTTGGCTTTTTTATTTATTTAACATTTAATTTTCAACAGCTGGAGGTGAAATACTGACAAAAAAAAATTGAAATTCGTTACCATAATTGAAGTTTGAAGTACAATATTAAAAAACGAACGAATCATTCAGACCCGGATTACCTTAAAAAGAGCAAATTTTAGTTCTTGAATTTATTAAAACAATGTAACCAATTCGAGTAAAATTAATTTTACAAAGCAAATGTAAATTAAATGTTACATCAACACTAACAGTAAGTCAATTTTGCCGAATGGATAATCTGGCCCTGAAATTACTTAACAATGACCACTTATTTAAAAACTAAATCAGCACAACCAACGTTATCAAGTACTTACTCGCTTAGAATAATTACAATGCTATCAAGCAAAACCTTTTGCGGCTGTTTGCACAGTTTACCACGAAGTTTATGTCGTATTCAACGCGATAAAAGGTTTTATGCAAGCTATCAACGAACCGCCATTTAAAAACAACGGCATGGATCAAGTGTAACAAATTCAATCAGATTCTTATATTACATAGTTTCCAAACGTTGAAACGAACCTTACTTGTTAATACAAAATAAATGGCTTTCCATTAAAATTGATAAAATTATCATTCAAAAAAATCTAATTTACTCTCATCGCAGACCTTGTATATTTTCAAATGACGACAAAGAAACATTTCTAAAATCCTAAAAGTAAGTTTTTCATTTGAATTTCGTATTAAATAATGGCTTTTGTGCATCTTATTTTTAACAACACATTATTAAAATAAGAACAACTTTCATTCAGAACATGTAGTCTGTGTCTGCCGGGCACTAACGAAACCTGAATGATCGATTATTATTATATAATTATGCATCTCGTTAAATTCATTCAGAACCAGTCCAAGCATTTCATACAAACTTAATGAGGCAGCTTTTCAACAGTCAAATTCTTAAATGAAAGCGTATACTCATCATTGTTGCTTTGCTTATTAAATTATGAATATCGTAATGGAGAATTTTTCAAGATATTTTAAATTTATATGTATATCAACAAAAAGAAACATCAAAGATCATTAGTTTCCGAGTTTATCAGCGACGACAAGCATATTTACTACGTGTTTTTATCCAGATGATTAACACTCTAAAGAGTCAGAGTGTTTATAAAAGCGTCATGTATTGAACAATACTGATTTTATTAATTATTCATGCAAAGGTAAAAGCAGCTTTATTATAATAATGCTAATTTTAAAAACGTCCTTTGGTCGTTGAACGTTCTTTGAACTGAACATGAGTAACCCTACGGTGTCGATCAACTTTTAAGCCGTTGCTTTTAGTTACTACGTTGAAAGTTCCATTGATTATATAATCAAACATCAGATAAAAGTATGCTATTCAAAATGCTTGAAATACGCAACACTTTTATCACAAAACTTTACAAAGACTTATTCTTGCCAAACAAACCAAAAAAGTCTTGTACGAACTTGCAGAAAATAATGAATGGGATTTATTTACAACTGATAACTTTCTCACCTCAGAATGCACGATTTGTTAACCAATATTCAACTTTATATCATCTTTTAGCCAACTGTGAAGATTTTGCCAACTGTGAAGATTTTGTTCAAAACGTGTTTTTTATACGTTGCCTTTAAAAAAGGAGGTGCCGAAAAATTAATAATAACGCAGTGAAACAGTTTTTAGTTTAAATGTTATCTGCACGTGCAAGTGCAAGAAGATTAATAAGAAACTTCAATTGCATTCTCAGTCAGTTAAACCCACAACAAAATCATTATTGAATACCGAACATGGCGTCTTTATTACATCTAATAATACCAGTTAAACGAAGCCCAGGAGGTTTTACTAGGAAAGCAATTTAGTCTAGAAGTGCAATGACACCAACTTTTTTTCCAGACTCGGAACATAAAGATTTGCTGAACGTTCGTCCAGGGGCATTTTAAAGACACGGCGTGCTGTTTGTGGTAAAGGTATTAGGTATTTAGTAACAACCTTAGAAAATCGCTGGCTTAATTTCCTGTAAAAACACTAACTTCGCAAAAAGTAAATTACTTTCTAGATTACATTATTTCTTCTTACGCAAGTTTGTTTGAAAGCGCTATTAAATTTTTGATGGATCGTTTTTTAAGTGTTTTTCGGATTGTTTTTAACGTTATTTGGTTCACAATTGCGAATAAATCCAATCAAGAACCATAGATGTAGCAAAACTTATATTAGTTTCTGAGTTGGTTTCGCTCTAAATATTTTATTTTTAAACCGCTTATATACTCCTTATGGGATGTAGTAATTTTGGTAGAAAAAGAGGATTTTGGCCGTCCAAAGCAGGTCCACAAATTACAAAAAAAAAATTAGAAACTACGCAGGAAGCACAAGATAAGCAAGCGTAACGTTTAAAATATGCAAAGCATTGCGGATTTAGCTGTAAAAATTGAAAATAAAAGCCTATTTTTATGTCTAACTTTTTAAGCCAAAAAATCTTGCGAAAATAAAACAAAGGAACTTCCGTATTGTTGAGATTATTTACGATGATATTTATTGTTCGTTTTACTATCACGTCAGCATTTAATTTCCGCAATTCTCACTAAGTAAACGCCTTATTAGATATGATCTGCAGTATTCCAAAAAAAGCAGTAAGAATCTTGATTGTTTTCTAGGTTTACGCGTTTCAGAATAAATTTTCAAGTTAATCTTCTGCTTATACTCTAAATGCCAGTCCTGATTTTAAACTTTATGCTTTTAATTGTATTGTGTGTTTCCTGCGTACATTTAAAATCTTGAAGACATTCAACTACCGTAATGTAACTGCGTTTTTGCATCGGAATAACTATTTCCATTTTCAACAACCAAAAACTTCGCTTACGGAATCTTCCAACTGTAAAACAAAGAAGCAAATTGGTTGACGTAAACCTGTGCAAATACTGAATATAAAAAGAAAAATGTAAATGAGTAACCTTTTAAATCATGTTAAGAAACTGTAGATTATCTCTACCCCCAATGCCAATTTAAGTGGCAAAATACGTATTCAATTTCATTATATTTTTGATAGACTACAGAACAAACATTTTAGGATACAAGAGAATTAAATAACATTATTATCGGGGACGATGCAAAAAAAAACTAGTACTTCCAATTCATAACATTAGCAAAATCACTTGTTGCTGTTTTTTTGTCCAAATATTATGGTTTTCGAAGATAGTCTATCGTATGGAAGTGAATCCTGGGTTATAAACAACAGAAAAAAACCAAAGATTCTAGCTTCAGAAATGAAATACCTGAGAAGAGTACTGGGGGTGACAAGACTTGGTAGGGTTATAAATGACGAAATAAGAGAAAGGCTCAACGTAGTACCAATGCAAAGAAAATAGAAGAAAGACAGTTGAGATGGTTCGGGCACATATGCCGAATGGACAAGGAAAAACAAACCAAGAAAGTATGAGAAGTAAGACCGAATAGAAAGGAAAAAAGGGACGGCCAAAGGAAACTTGCAACCAGGCGATTGGAGAAATGTTAAAAAGGAAGGGCAAAACATGGAGCCAGGCAAAAGAACATACAGAGGATAGGAAGGAGTCGAAAAAGTTTTATAAAACATGAATCAACAGAAGAGGAAAGATAGTCGAAACTAAGTTCACAATTCAACCAAGCTTTGAGCAGATAATCTGAAACAACATGGACAGGAAATGTTAGAAAGGAAGGAAGCATTTACTGTAATGAATACTTTCATTGATTAGCTTCAATAATGTTTTACTTTCAGATGGCTGAAAATTAGCACAATATCAATTGGAGGAAATAGCCAAGGATAAATAAATACATACTTGCATAATTATTCATTGAAAATATTGACTCAAAGTGCAAATTTTATGTTTTTAAACAAAATCAAAAAGTTTGAATCAATATTACACCATCATCAAAATCTCACAATAATACCCTAATAAACACATATTTATTATTGTAAAAATTAAAGAAAAGCTCAAATTTCGATATAAATTTTATAACTGTCACCGAAATGAAGATTAATTCAAGCAACCACCATTTTGAAAGCAATAAATTCACATCAACTCGTATATTTTGTGAGCGAACGGTAGGCGATTTACCGTTCGCATATACATATCGTGATCTTCAACATATCGTGTACTTCTTGATTCCTCAAGAACTGGACTGACAAGTTACAGGTCAAGAAGAGATAAAAACAATGTTCATTCATTACTTGGCACACCTCACATCCGGCCTTTCGTTCTTCGCGAACGTCCATCAAGATTTCTGAAATATCTGATACGTTACATAATCATAAATTATACTTAAATCTCGGATTCTTTCTGTAATTAATTATTATAATAAACGTTTGGATTTAATCTTAGCATAAATATATATCCATGTTTTATAAAATCTTAACCTTGAAAGGATTAGAATAATTTAATTGGATTATGAATAACATACAAGCGAATCTAACATATCTTTACCCTTCGCTGACTCGTTTCTCCAAGTTTTACTTCTAGGAAACGGCAAGTTCATCAAGAGTAGAACAGTTTTTAAAGAGTAAAGATCCTCCATATTTGGACGAAACACGACATTACGGACTTCGCGAACAAGATGGGATCAAGTCCAACGAGAAATTTATGTGAAAAACGGTTTGTTGACCTTTTTAACAAAAAATGTCGGACGATGATCGAATGCAATGAATCCATCAATCTTAAATCGAAGTCGAAATACTCGACTAACGAATAATTTCTGAGAATCAACATCTTTCATATTCATAAATAATTAGGATGAGCGATGATGCGCGTATCACTTTTGTGATCTCATACTTAAACCATCATCACATATGTGTTTCATATTAGACGTTGGTAATTGCAATCTGGAGTGGTTTATTTTGATTTAATTAAAACACAAAAATACCAAGCATCAGATCTTGTTTATAATGCATAAAGAAGGTCGAAATCAGATGTGCGCTTGAACATAATACATTTTGGGGAAAATTCTAGTCTCAAGTAATTAGATGAAGATAAGCCTAAAAATTTCACCCGAATCACGTATACTCTCGAGAGTACAAAGGTAACAAAGGGCTTTCATGCGGTTAATCTGCCTTCTTAACAAGATTACGACGCGTCTACATCCAATTATGTTTGTGAAACATTTTTTACTTACTTAATAATTCTTCTCGCCTTATTTTAATTTTAACTTAAATGGGTTACAAATAATTCTTTGAAATTTTTATAGTACAATTAATATTACGCGAAAACTGAACCGTTAATTGTTTTACGGTCCGTAAGTAATGACTAATGACTAATGGATGACGAGATGCATTTTATAAGCAGATTTTTAACAATGGGCTTTTTGCTGGCGCCTGATAAGCAATGCTTGCATATTGAAAATTGAAACAGAACAGTGGAGAACAATTTTTATTTTTATTTTTTAACCAATACTTTCGAGATTTGACGTTTTTAGAAACTTTAAATAATATTTTTTAATGTGAATTGTTGAGACGTACGAAAACTGTAAACTAATCGTAGTAATCGCCAATGTACCACACTACAATTTTTATTTTTTTGAGCTTTCTGTTTACGTGCTGCAATTGTGTTCAACACGCAGAAATATATGCAAATGAGATCACTGTGCCACATGATGCACATGCATATGACGTTTCTATAAAGACCTAAAATTAATTCCCAGAATTATTAATCAGACTTTTGTAAAGTCCAAATTAACAGGAATTTTTTACATCTTCCTAAAAATCTTTCCAGGCTAGAAAAGCAACCATTCGCAATGTAATTCATCTTTCACACAATAAATAAATAAGAACAAATAAACCAAAAAGTTAGAAATTAAGGGAATTTCAAGAATCCAAATCATACGAGCGGCTCCCTTTTTACAAAACTACAAAATTGACCTTCCAAACGCATGCTGGTAATTTAAAAGGAAAACTTCAAAAGTATAACTAATTCTGTAGTAAATTCCCAACCAATTTAAAAGCAGTAAAGATGCAGACAAGATCACGGCCGTTTGACTCATTGCTTCAGAAATTTTAATTAACGAACGGCTATAAATAATTTTCTGTATGTATTACTAAATTACTGCCAAATAAGAACATCAACGTCTACGTTTAAATAATGATCACTGAACCGTAATTTCCTCTGCTTATCTCATACAGCAGGAATTAATCCCTTTCTTTTAGTTTTTATTATTTTGATTAATAAGCTGCAAATAATTTGAAATTAATTAACAAAAACTAATCACTGAGGAAATATGAAGCTCAATCGCAATTCTAACAGCATTTCATTAAAAAAACCTATAAGTTCCCCATATTTTGAAGCAAAATTAGATGACATGACGGGAAAAAATACATATTTTAGAACTTTTAGATTGGTTAAAACAACATAAATTTGGAATAAAAAATACCTCTTAAATAAAACCAACATTCGTTCGTTTATAAAAATATTCACAGAGTTTCTGGTTTTTAACTTAATATTCCAAAAAATGCAGTTCTGAATGGTTTAATTCGAACTTTATATGGCGAGTTCGTATCATTCAATTCGTAACGTAAAATAATCTTTTCAAAGTAAATCATTGACTCTTACAAAATGAATCATGGAGGAATGAAAGAACGTCTTAGTTCCTGTTTCAACATACGATAATTATATCGACTTATGGAAGGACGATTATAAAACATTCAAAAAGTATTTGGGGCAAGTTTATATGCTTTATCCATGTGTGACAAGGATATCAAAACTAGGACACTCGTGTACTAAACGAACAAAGTAAAGATAAAAAGGCAGTGTCAATTTTAAACACTTAAAAAGTAAAGTCATAATTAAAATTGTAGTTGTAGAAAAATATTTTCAAAATTGCAAAAAATTAGACTCAAAAGATTACAGAAAAATAAATTCAAAAGTTACATAAGAATAATTCAGGAATACAGAAAAAATACGTTTTGCACTGGACAACAACAATATAAAAAAAAAACAATTTGATTAATGGATCAATCTGTAGTTTACTCTTGGCACATTATTAAATAATTCAGTGTTGATCTGTTTATTTGTACATAAAATTACTCCAGTTTGGGGCTTTTCTTAATGTACTTAGGCCACTTAGGGCATGTAGATTAAATAAGTTTCAAATTTTTAATCGAATTATGAAGACCTAAACAACAAAATAATAATGTCAATAGGGATTCAAGTTTCTGAAGCATTTTATTCAAATTAATTAATATCTTGGAACGTCAGCTTATCAACTTAAGCAAATCTCTTTCTTATATTCTGCAAGGTATAATAGTTTGTTTATAAGTCAATAACCTAAGTTGATTTATGCAAATAAAATGGAACATCCACACTCATTTACGGCACGTAATAAAAGTATACACAACATACACGTGCATGTCTCTAAGTCTCTAAGAATGTTTTTAAAAGATTCTTCGAAGCTCAATCCTCCACTCAGACATTTAATCCATTTATTCATATCAGTGCACATGCATTAGTCTTAAGATCACAAATATAAACTGCAGACGGAGAACACACGCGTGACCTGAGTAAACGCTCAAAAACAAACATTCAAAAAGATACGGCCACTTTCAGAGGACTTCCGTTTGAAGACCGCCACTTCCGTTTATAGGGCTGAATATCTCATCAAGATATCCTAAACACATGTGGACCAAATAACCAGGATTTTATATTCAATGTCTTGGGAGTTTTCAGTACTTCCGCGTTTCCTTTTTTGTTGTAGGGCTGTGGTTTTCATATTTAGGTAGGTGCGGTTTGTGGCTGTTATTAACTAACAAACAATTGTTAAATCCTCCTCGTGTGTTTTTACGTTTTCTTTAAGGTCTCGGAATGTTAACAATATAAAAATTAGTTAAGAAAACAAACACAACGTGACGAAATATTATAAGTTTACGTAACTTTGCAACGTACAATTTCAACGCGCACATATGCGTAACCTGCTCCATTGTATGTTAATTTAAAAGCTGAGTGTAAACATTTTTAAAGTTTTTGAGAGGCAATTAATTTAATCAAATATTTTTCAGTTTTGACTAAGTAAATTGAGTATAATCGTTCGTTAACCGTCTGTCTCGACGGACACAATTTATATTTTATGATAAATAACACCAAATATGTATTAGAATTTTTTGTCTCTGAAAATTCCAAGGAATAATTAATTGAGCGCCTCATTTGGGTTTTATTACTTATTTTACACTTATTAAAATAGTTAAGGACAGTTTGGACTTGGACTCTTACAGTAAGAAACTTGACGCAATTAATATTGGAATCTTCATTAAGTCCGGTTCAAAATCCTGGTAATTTGCGAACAATGACAATGTAATTAGATCATCGTCGAATTTTTCTTCATTTAGATTCAAACCAGCTTTAATTTACGTGTTTACACTTTTGAGGTAATCGTCCGGGCATTAGCTTTAAAAGAAAAGAGAAATTCTTATAGATTTTGGTTTAAACTGACACTGAAATCGAAATTCAGAATTATGACAATACAGATTAAAGCTAGAAGTTTGGATTTTCAAAAGGCCTGAACTAATCACAACAATTCTTGTAACTTAAATGTGAAGGTAATTTGAAAAAATCCAAATTTTGAGTTTTCTCCAACGAAGCAGGCTTGAACAGCATATCAACTACAATAAAACGTGTTCTTCTATGATAATTCGCCGAAGAAGCACAAGAAAGGGTTGAAATTTGCATGCAAAATATGTTTTTATGTATTTTCTATATAAAATATAAAGCAAAACAGACAATTCTAGTTCTAAACCTCAAATTAATATTCTAAGCAATTTCTTTTATTTTCTAAATAAATTTTAAAAATCACAGCACTTTCGAGGGTTTCGACCCTTTTTAAGCAATCTCCAGTGAAGCATGCAGGTATACAGGTATAGAATACCAACTGCAAGCAGTTTTTAATGAATGCAAACTCGTAAAATGTATTCTTCTAAAAAGGTTCACAAAAGGGTGAAAACATATGAAATTTGGCGTGTGATTTTACCCAAGAAAAATTAAAAAAAAGAACTTCAATTTTAAAATATTTTTGATGACTTTAAACAACCCCCAAAATAAAGAGAGCAAATAAAAATAAAGTCAAAAACCAAATCTAAATTAAAACCAACGATTTAAGACTTCTTTCTTAGTCAACCTTTAATGGGATTTAAAACAAAAATTAACAATAATTTTCGTCCAATTCAGGCACCTATAAAAGTTATTCGGAGTTTATTGTAAAATTACAAATTTGCGATTTTAACTCAAGAATATTCAAGTAGATTTACTATATTTTATAACAACGCCAACACATAAATATACCAAAAAATATGGTATTTAGAATCGACTTAGTCACAGTACAAAGAACAAGAATAATGATAGTTTACGTTTAATTTCGGTATTTTTCGGTTATTATTTTCGATATTAAATTCTTAGGACATTAATTTAATTGCAAATTAACTACAATAACAGTATTATAATAACACACACCAATTTCTTTACTAGTGCCCTGTAATTTGTGAAAAAAAATTAAGAAACTGAGTCATTATAATTACAATTTTAAGGTACGTAAATTCGTGTATCTCCTGCGCAATTTTGGAATGTAGAAGACCTCGAGAAATATAAAATAACTCATCTTAGTAAGGATTATTACGTAATTAAAAACGAATTCGATACGTTTTTTCTTATTTGGTTCTTGTAAAAAGGTCACCATAATGTAGTTCAGTTATGCTGCCATGTGTGTTATATAGAGGACCTCATACTGTACAACAGATGTCTTGACAGACAGAAGCGTGGGAACAAGAGTCCGGCATTGTCAAACAATTACAACCATTACTGCTCATGTTGACTCGCCTGACCATCGTATTGACATAGGATTGTTTGGAAATTAAATTATACACACCGCACATACACTTCACGTTATAGGGGCTTACACTTGACCTTTTAGTTTTAGGTAAATCGTGTGAACAACGGGAATTCAGTTATTTACACATAATGGGAAAAACTATGTCATAAACTTATAATTATGTAATTAAAAGTTCATTTGTAATGTAATGCGAGATAACGATGATAGCTGAAAATTGTGCGTTTCACGATTTACACAAAGATTCAACAAGGCACACTAAAAATGTTAATTGATACGGTTGTTCGGCAGTTTTAATCTGGTTAAGTTGTTGCAACAGGAAATATTTAATATTGCAACACGATAATATGTTACAAAATAACAATTAGTTTTAGCAGGACTGATAAAGAATGCTACCACGAGGATTACAAAATATTTAATTAAGAGGTTTTAGTGGCTATCACCATAAAATATTTACCTTTTTCGTGACAAACAACGCAAATTTTTTAAGACAACAAAAGAACAATGCTGAAACATGAATTTAATTATGAAGAAAATCCAGACAAGTCGCTAAATAACTTAGCCCAGTGAATTTTAAGTTTTTAAATTGAAGGCCAAAATCTTAAAACCGGTTGGAACTAATTTCATCCAAATTTTGAGTTTTCATGTGAAAGCCTTATTTATACATTATCTAATTTCAAACACTTTAGAAGCTGTAGATCGTTAGTACAGTTCGATATTTACAGCTTCAACATTGTTTCTAATTAGAATATTTGTTTACAGTTTCCTTCAATGCCGTCAAGGCAAAAGAAGAAGTTTAGAGTTCCACATGAATTTTCAAAATTTGATGAAATATTGAAAACTAACATTAAAAATCTATAAAGTTATGAGATGTATTTAATTAACCAATAAAAGAAACAAAAGATGAGGATACATTTTTCTTTTCTACTTTTTTAATAAATACGCCGTGTCATATAAATGCAGAACCGTTTGAGACAAGCATTTAAATGCTTTAAGAAGTATTTTCAAATTCCACAAAGCATTTAGAAATTTTCATAGTACTTCGGTTTCTGAGTATTTTTCCTTGAAAAGTTAGAAAAAGGAATTAAATTCAATGAGTTGCTAAGGCCAAAGTAGAAGCTTTATTGATCCAAGGATACCTTTTTTTTATTTAGGTTTTACCATCTTAATTTTGAAAAAGGTTGCTCAAACTTGCAACTTCGGCCCATTTATAAAATAACGATTACTTAATTAATAACTCAAAAGTGAAAACAAATATGTACTACAAAACGTAAACTTTTTGATTTTTTGCAATTAAGTATTAAATTTCATCAAAAATAATATTTTTGCTAAACATATATTCTTAAACCTGAAATATGTACTTATTTGAAGCATTTGTTTGTATTCAGCAATTGCTGGCGAAATACCCAAATCATGTTGAAATTAAAAAAGAAAATCAAGTGTAACTTTGAAAATTAAAACTTTAAGAAAGCTATCAATTAATACAATTGCTAGAAATTATTCAACGCTATACGCTAAACCGCTATCTTGGAACAGCAAAAGTCTTAATGCCAATTAATTAACTAAAGACGTCACATTTTCAGATTAGTTGTGATTATTCCAATTATACTGCAGATTTTCTAGTTTATTAAAAGTTAATTCAATTATTTTAATTCCTTTGAAGTAATCGTATAAATCGAGGTATAAATAAACACTCAATTAAAACGCGGCAGAATTATTTTTACTATACGAAGTTTCGTTTCTTAAGACATTTATAAGCTAAAGATTAATTTAAATTCGAAATATTGAAAATAACTTTAAGCATTAAACTTCTGAAGGGAAAGAAAGTGGGGGATAGCTTTTTCTGTAAAGAAGAAAATATCGGATAATGCAACAATATCATATATAAACGTATTTTCCCCTGGAATGCTTAAATATTTAACCCTAAAATAAAAGGCTTGATGTTTCATGTTTGTGGGTTATATCGTTTGTACGAGTATATACAAAAGTCATTTAGCAGAACTTTACAGAAAGCTCCAAAAATCACCTAAACTCTTTTAAACCGCAATCTCTTTCAAGTTTTATTTGTTCATGTCATGTTACAAGGAATTTTTTTGTTCACAACAACAATGACTTCTTTGATGATATGTGTAAAATGAAGGCAAATATTGTTTACCAGCAGGTTGATGTAGGTGGTTTGCTAATTTTGTTTTCTACTAAACGCCCGTTTAGTAACACCCGTTCTTTTTTAACGGCCAACTTGAAAAACCATTTCAATCCTTCAAAATTTAAATGTATTAGAAGACCCGTAAATAAGGATGACATCAGGATATACATATAAAAACAACATATTGCTATATCTTGGATGATACATTGGGAGATTTTCTTAGAAACACATTTCATAAAACGAAAATAAGATATATGTATGTATAAAGAATTCGAAATTTACAATGGTTAAATTGGACCTTCATGTTGAAGGTTTGGTGTAATTAAATTGAATAAAGTACCAAAACCGACGAGGAGGACTATGGTATTTAGTACAAAGCCCATTTCCATTTAAAAATGCTAAAAACAATTTGGGAAACTTCTGACGCACCGAGAACGTTTTCAAACTTTCCACTAAAATGCTTAAACAAGTCAAAGGCCCCTCTTAATTTTATTTAGTTCTTTCTAAGCTGTAACTTAAAAAGGCCACATTTACAGAAAAAAAGGGCCCAAAAGGGAGGTTACAAAAGAAATACCGAAATCATTAAAAGCGCCAGGTGAATAAATAAGTTATTAAATAAATAAATCAACCAATTTGCTTTTTATTCAAGTTTAAATTACATTTTAAATATGTATTAGTTTTTGTTTAAAACTATATTTTTATAGGAAGAACTCTTTAACAACCAAATGTACAAAAACACATTTATAAATAATTAGAAATTTTGAACGATTCATCATGTAATTATCCTTTTTAAATTACATTAACTTAAAAAGCTCCACACGGCAGTTTTTCCATGACTTACGAAACAACTTATTAAATTTATCAAAAATAATACAATTTAAAAATATTAATTAAGTAAAGCCCAGCCCAAAGTTTTTATCCGCTCAGGTAATGCAAAATTACCAAACAAAAACTTCCGATGCACCACGAGCCTAACAAAAATTCCATTATTAAAATCGAATAAGACTAAAACCTCATTTTTCATGCTACAAGCTCTGGTAATGAACCCGAATTAAAAAATATCAAAGGCACGAGCTAAGATGAATAATCTAGAACGCGACGAAACTGAGTGTGGTTTGAACGTTTGAAGTCTCTAAATTTTTAATTCGTAATTACGGATTACTGTAATGTAATACGTTATTAAGAAGTACTGTGGTGGATTACTGAATGGGTCACAGGGCCAGCATGTGTCAAGGGTCAATTGCCATCAGTATGCAACATGGTACAGCACTGCAGTACTTGAAAATCTAAAAGCACTGCTTATTTCCAGACATGCGATAGATCTTACGGGAATATAAGACATACGAATGCTTTAAAATATTCCACGCGCGTTCATTATTCATATTAAAACGTGCGTGTGTAATAATTTTGTTAGGTGGATTTGGGTTTAAAAATATAAAATTTTCGAAAGGCACTTCCAAAAAGTTCTCAAGAAAAAAATTGGAATTTTAGATCGTCTAAAAAGCTTCGATTACACATTATATTTCAAACCCAGTAGCTACCATTTACCTTTGCCCAGGTAATGGTCTTTGTTAAGAAATGCAGCAGTGAACACCTGCTCTGATTCTATTTATTTTTTGCAATTAGCAACAAGTTTTCAAGGTGGAAATAGTTTACATATTTAATAATGTTTTTAATCTCTTAATTACCTTCATAAAATAACTTGAAGCAAAGGTTTAATTTTTAATTTGTTTGAGATTTTAATTATTTTATCTGCATGGCAGTAAACTTTTGGTTTAATCAACAAGTATTTAATTTAATATTTTTTACGTTTACATAACTTAAGTCAATAAGATACTTGTGGCTTAATTAACAATGTGTGTTTCAACAATCTAACTTCTAATTACTGAACTGGATACAACACAAGAAGCAAACATCCAAAAATGTACGAAATATTCTGGCTCAAAGGGCTAAAAAATTGGGAATCGAATTTAAACGACCTAAATAGCTACAGCAGCAGGACCTTCTTTCATCATATGGATGTGGGTGTTTCTAAAAAAAGCTCTCACGAGGGTGGATTTTTTACAACAGGCAAAAAGGTGCCCCCAGGGGAAGCAGGCACCTTCGAGTTTTACATAATTCACACGATTTATGTAACACGCATTGCATTTTATTGCAAGATGTTTGTTTAATTAAATGAGAATTCAACGAAAACTTAAATTTGTGAAAAAATATCCAAACTTAAATAAATTTAAATATAAAAAGGTTTCAAATTTGGCAGACATTATGGAGTTAATGTTGGTGAATAATGAAAACGAAGTCCTCCAATTTTTACTTCCCTTTCTTAGGTGATTTTTTTCAAAGAATATTTTTATGTTTTTTGTTAGAGAATTATAACATTATAAGTAATACAAATACGAAATAACTTTCAACATATTCAAGAACGTTACTGCCCAATTCTAAGGTTGTTTATTTGACTATAAGCATTCAAAATACTTATTAAAGTAACTTATTCACCAAGTAAACTATTTGGTTGTTACACCTACAATCATCCCATTTTAAATTCATGTCAACTGCATTTCCGTATGGAATGCCGTACCTACTCATTTTTGCAATGGTGGCATAAATTACATACAATGTATTTGTGTAACAAAAATAATAAACAATTTGGATGTTACTAAATTTTTACAGCGAATTAAAACACTACTTACTACTAACAGAAAAATCAAATTAATTTGAAAAATCGAGTGGACTTGGAAAAGCATCGAATATACTTGGAAGTAACATCGAGTTTGTTTGGATTTATCAAAAGAAAAATTGAGAAACACGAGAGAAATATTAAATTTATTATTCCATATTGTAATTAACCTAATCTCACCCCATTTTTTAAATTTAATAATAATTTAATATTGTGTTCAATTCTGAAGCATCCCCAAGTTCACCAAAGTCCCAAGATTATTTATTAACAATATTTATCAACACCAAACCGGTAGCAGTAAAAAATATTTCTTAACCATTTATAATCAATAACCTCTTTCTACAACTCTCGCCACTTCCAGATTTAATAAACTTGTTTACTTAAGCCATTATCTTTATAGTTCTGATTATTCATTACGTAACACGACTTAAATAGACTTTGCCGCAATAATTATCACATTCTGTACACTGTAATTGATTATTTATCTTTATACCCTTTATTAATGTTTTTTAAGCATTGTTCGAATTATAAACCACCTCAAGAATGTTATCTTAGAACACACAGGCTGTAATTGTTATCGTCTTATAAAATTCCTCTTTTGAATGTTATCATCAAATGTTGGGGTTCTTAAACTGGCATAAAAGTTTTGCCATAAAATATTGAACTTTTAACTTATTTTGTTGAATTTTAACTTTTATTTTGCATTAAGGAATTTTAATAACTTTAATCAAATTTTTAAGCATCTGTGAGTTAAGTTTTCTAGATGAAATCAACAAATCCCGGAGAACTAAAATTAAGCATGATTCACAAAAGCAAAACAATAAATATTGATGAATAAGAGGTTTTATTTATAAGTCCTTTGGTACAAAATAATATAAAACAACGAATACCAAATTACTTTTTTAATTAAACATCACATGCGTAACGGTTTTACGTTAACTACGAGATCAATATTTTCATTAGCATCAGGTTTAATTTCCTGGATGTGCTGCTCTTCTACGAGCATCGGAAATTGAAAATTATACTTTTTTCCGTTTTGGTTTTAACTTTATATTAAACAAAAAGTTGTAAGTAGACCATGCAAAACAACAGCGTATCAATAAAAACCCTGTATATTTACTAGTAAAAGTCTATGGTTTAAAACTGTTCGAGTTTAGAATAAACGACACAAAAATTTACGTCGCAGGTCAAAAGTTCCTCAAACCATAAACCATACGAAATTCAAGGTAGCTACATTTTTAAAGAAACGTACAAGAAAGGTGGGTAGGTATATCATATCTAATGGCATTGATGATCATGGAACCGTGAAGTACTCGGCTGTGGTTCGGCCTCAGGTGGTTAGCCACAAACACTCAAGAATGCCAAGAAAAAACCGCAATAGCTTACACTGCATTAATACTACTACTGGACTGCGCATGCAGTTATGTAACTGCATTTACATTTATTTACTGATAAGATTATGCAGATCCTAGTGTGTGGAAATTGCTGAATATGTGTGCAAAGCACAATGGGTGAAACCTAAAACCTGATGCCTGGCTGTTGATAGATTTCTATATTGTTTTGGATCAACTTACGTTGTTGATAACTATTAGACGTAACATTGAATTAAAGCCGAGATAAGGTGAGGTGCAGTTTATGCATTTAGGTGCTACTATCAAATTTTCAAAGCTGTTATACCTATCATCACAATTTTCTTTTTATTTGATCTCTGGAAAATCGTTACCAGAAGAGCAAAAGATTAAGCTAATAAAATGAGCCGTATGACCAATCTTTTAATACATTTAATTTTGAAACAATAGAGATAGTGATTAACAAGTCCATAATTCAAATTTAAGTGCATATATAAAAATGTATTAGCAAACCTCTACGATTTACCTAAACACAATTTGATTCTATTTTTAAAACTCAAAAACTATTTTAGAATTTTTTGTTTCACAACAAAAATTCTAAAGTTAGCCATCGCTGGCCTTTTATAAACAAACTTACAACTGATGTTTACGCGGAAAAGGTTTTAAGTAGGAATTTTCGGAAGTAAATCTTCTTTCATGTAATCTTACAACAAAACTAAAGGATTTAGCCCTTAACAAAGTTTGAGAATTTCGAAGTTGGGTTCGAAGCTATTACATGATGTCTTAAAAATTAATATTTAATAGTTCATCAGTATTTTTTTTTAATAAATTTTAAAACTTCAGGTTTGATTTAATAAGTTTATGTTAAAATTCCAAAATTTTGACATTTTTTAAAAACAGCAACTCTGAATTTTAAATCTTTAAATCAGAAAACCACATACAAAAAATGTACTACCAAGAAAATTATTTTCATTTTTTTGCTTTGTACGTACTTCCTCGTTGAAAATCTGATAATAAACATAAATACGTTCAAAAATAATTAAATGAGATTGTAATTAAATTAAGGTCTTAACGGTCTTAACATATTATAACATAGTTAAATAAGAATTGCACGTACTGTAAAAAATCCGGCTGATTTAAACAGTACAAGTGTTAAGCCTTAGAAGTTTCACCAACAAAATGTAAAAGATTAAAAAACTAACAATGATGCTTATAAATACTAAGTCAAAGATACCTTGAAACCTGTCAATAACTTCCTTCCTTTGCATAAAGCCAAAATTGTTGTAATGGCTTACAGGCTCTGGCAGGGATTTCCTTGAATTTTTAGTCAAACGTCCTCAAGTAACGACCATACCAATATGAATTTCTAACAATTTCAATTCAGACTTTGCAAGAAAATCATAAAATCTTCGTGAAAGCAAATATGACTTATTTTAACAAGGCTTATTATAAATTTTACCACGTGGATTGTCCTATTATTTACCATTTTTTGCTTATCGTGCACTTTCATAAATCCTTTGCCATAATATTGTGATCGGGTCCATCATCAAACGTATTTTGAAGCCATTTGTTGGTGATAATTCAACTTCCATAAAACTATAATTATGTTTTTGCAAAACTGAAATCTGAGTCTTTGCAGTTTCTTTCGTGAAAAATCGTTAAAAACGAAAATATCATGCAACATTTGTTGATATTATAAAGCATTTCGACCCCAAACTTTATGTTCGATTTGTACCATTTGAATAAACAAACAAGAGAAAGCCTAAAATCACGATTTACACACTTTCGGATAAATAATTTGTTTTGGCGTGAAATTATTCAGTGCAAAATTTTAATTTTTAGTTTCACATTACCATATTAAAATTTTGAAATATATCAAAATTAATCAAGGTAATCTTTGATGGAGATCAACAAAAGTGAATCGGAATACATGACAAGTAAGGAATTTGCAAACAAAGCACTATGGATTTGTTTACCTTCATTAATAGGGGATTTTTTGCCAATCTGCCCTTAGTAAGGAAAATTTTGAATTGTTAGTCTAATAAGATGCAAACTTGTTTAGCGCCGTTAATTGAGAAAAAAAAACTAACTAAACGCGAAGGGAAAGAAAGATCAATTTTTACGAAGTTTTGGTAATAATGATATGAATGCCTACCAGTACTAACTTGAGAGGATTCCAAAAACAAGTAAAGATTAAAAAGCTACACACTTAAAAAAGTCAAACTGTGTTAATTTGAACAGGTTGTTGATGTAGATAATGCAATGTGTGCCAATCATGAAGTTATGTTTTAAATAAAAGGTGATAACCGTGCACTTATAAAAATCAGCTTCGCCTTATCGTTTTTTACCGCTGTTATTTATCTAAAATCTAAAAGATTAAAGTAAGCTCAGAAACAATTATATCAGTAGTCAATACATTCAGCGGAGTGTGCGATTCTAAGAAAAAATGTACGTCGTTTGTTTTTTTCAAGGTATGCAAAATAAAAGCTCACCTCTTTCCTCGATAACTGCTTGCCCAATAATTCCAAAAATCCAAGTAACGAATAAAAACACTCCAAATCGTTGATAGAGCATCATGATGATGTAAACATTCGCATACAAAAATCAAAAACAGTCACACATTTCACTTAAACTTGCTCGAAAAATTGTCACAAAAAGCACTAAACTAACAAAATAAGTGTCGAGTTATAAGTGAAAAAACTTTAAGCAGCACATGATTAATTCACAATTCGCGTAATCACAACGATAAGTACCAAAAAAATTCTAAAAAATGAGCACTAAAAATTCCAACCACTTGTTGCGCGCAAACAAAACGCCAAGTTTAGCCTCCCACACGGTCTTGCCGTCAAATGACTTAACTTTTCGCGCTTCGCATTTGTTCTGGCGAGTTTTACCGAATATGAACGACGTAGGACAGGTAATGGCTGCACAGAAGTTCGGGCAGGTAAGAGGAAGATAACAAATTAATGTCGTTTGTGGAAGACGAAGAAAGTAAACGCGACATTATTCTGTTGATTTTGTTTTAGAATGGCTCCCAAACAAATGATGCAAGATTAATTTTTACCGATTCCTTGAATCTTGAATGAACATACATATTTAGAAAATGATTTGCGGCATCAAAACTGAAAAATGTGTCTACAGATGCATACAGGTAACTAGGTACTGCTACTGTGTGTAATTTGGTCATGTAATTAATATGCATAATTCATGTCCAAGAATGCACGATTCAAACCCATTTTTCTTAGACTGATATAAACAATAGAATTTTGGAATCCGACTTTTTGAAAAACATTAAAAAAATTAAAAATTTTGTTTTTCCTTCAAGCGTGCATGATTCACAAAACATGTTTCTTATTGATCAGTATAATTAAACAAACATTTTTTAGTCATTCCTATACTGGGCATTTAAAGTTTTAAAACCTGTGTTTAGATTGAAAGGTGATTTTTTCAAATTAATTGAACAATAGAGATCAATCGAACGATATTAAAAACTCGGAAATCTGTTTAGTATTTTTTGTACAAACCTAAAAATGACTAACATAGATTTTATTCGAAAAAACTCGTTGTAGATACCTAAAAAAAATAACAAACACCAGCCTTGTAGGTATAACTTTTGTTGACAATGACACCCAAAATAAAGTATGCATACGGTTGAATTTTAAACAATATCTAAATAAAATAGTATAAAGTAAATTAGGATTGATTCGATGTTCTGAGAGATTAGAAAACTCTGAAAAACAATAAAATATAAAACTGTCAAAATCAGTCCAATGCTCTAATCACGCCAGTCATTGTTTTTCGTTGCTTTCGTCTTCCAAGTTAAAAAAAATTTCTCGAGTTTTTCTTCTTTTTCGGCGGTGCATAGCAGCAGCACTCACGCCCTAGGCCCATTGTGCATCTGCCGCAAATTAAGGGATGCCTTCGTACAAACCGGCACCTAGCCCAAAGGCCAAGAAGTTGTCCATAAAGTCGCTCCGAGTATCGTCAAGCTCTAGAAGAACGGCTCCAAGTAGTCGATGCCTCAGAATAAGTAGGGGGGGGGGGGTAAAAGAAGATGAAGGGAGGTTTCATCTACCTCGTTCTGAGGTACCGAAAGTTTGTGTTAAGGCCAACGCGCACTTAACCACGCCACGGCGCGCCACGCCGGACGGCAATTTTAAATTACATTGGTTGTTATGGAATAACGCGCACTTATCCACGCCACGCCACGGCGCGTTGTTCCATAACAACCAATGTAATTTAAAAATTGCCGTCCGGCGTGGCGCGCCGTGGCGTGGTTAAGTGCGCGTTGGCCTTTAAAGTTTGGCAAGAACTCGGAAAAGTTAGATATTTAGATACGGAATTCAGATTCTAAAAATGTAAACATATACAGTGTGCACATTTTAAAAATCAAAGGTTGAGATCATTTCCTGCCAAACTGGGATTGTTACTAAATTATTTCAGAAACCGAATTTTTCCGCTATCTTCAAGTTTTATAAGTTTAAAGGCCAACGCGCACTTAACCACGCCACGGCGCGCCACGCCGGACGGCAATTTTTAAATTACATTGGTTGTTATGGAATAACGCGCTGTGACGTGGCGTGGATAAGTGCGCGTTATTCCATAACAACCAATGTAATTTAAAATTGCCGTCCGGCGTGGCGCGCCGTGGCGTGGTTAAGTGCGCGTTGGCCTTTAGTTTTCAAATCCAAAAAATAATAATAATAATAAAAGTGAGCTTGTTATGGTTTACACCCTATATTGTGGATTTATTAAGGGAAGGGCCGATGAAATCGACTACGGTCCATTTTGCTTTCACCCAATTACGGAAAAGCGAATGGCTGGAATATACAATTTAGGTGTATTTAAAATGTTTAGGTTCCGCTTACTAATGATTTGCTAAAAATTAATGAGTTGAAAGATCTTCTATTTCCTATATGGTTAAGATCGCTAAACCCGAAGAGGATTTTCCATTCTCCTAGCTATGTGTCATTACAACTGATAAATAATTTAGCAGCAGATGGGCTTCGAAAGATTTTCTGATAATTGATGAACTTATTTGTCAATGGCAAATCAGTTTCAAAGGATTGCTTTTACTCTTGCATGCATTATGAAGATTGAGAAACCTGTGGACTGTGGATCTTAAAAGTACCTTAGATCCGAAAGATTTTCCCTTCGCCTTGGTATGTATTTTCAATCCGATTCTATTGTAACGGTTTTAAAACGTTTATTTAAAACTTCGGTTCGTGGTATGAATTATTTATTAACAAATATTAAAATTATTAAACAACACGAAATAACAACTTAACACTAAAACACGACACTAATATTAATTAACAAAACGTTTTCCGAATTGGAACCGTGTCATTGTTGAGACAGAATAATTCAACCCCACTTTTTTAAGGGGCTCCTTCAGGAGAAAATGGAGCACTAAAGAGCACGCCAGCGGTGAAACTCTTTTAGCAAGAGGCAGAAGGGTAACGGTAACTCAACTTATCAACCAAATCAAAGGCGAAACCCTTCTAAAGAGAAACAGAAACGGCAGCGACTCTATAGTTTCCTATCCGGAAATTTGTTCGAAAGAAATTTGTTCGACGGTAATTTGTTCGAGGTAATTTATTCGAAAGGTAACTTGTTCGAACGGTAATTTGTTCGAACGGTAATTTGTTCGAACGGTAATTTGTTCGAACGGTAATTTGTTTGAATGGAAAAATGTTCTAAAGAAAAAATATTCGAAATAATATCACATCCCGCTACATATCTATTTACAACATTTAATAACCGCGCCGCGCTGTCCTTATACTTCGTTCTTCCAGGTGAGGTGAGGAGTGTCTCGGATTTGAACGGCTGCTTCCTTCATCTCACTGTAGGCCGCTTTTGCGGCAATCTCTGCAGCTTGGCCAGCGTGATTATGCTCGCCGGTTTCCTTAATACCTTCTTGATTTTTTGTAATTGCGCGTCCTTTACACGAGAATTTCTTAAAATGCTCACATTTCCAGTACACTTTACCATCACAACAACTTCTGTCACGTACGTATAAATAACCATTAAAAGACAGCATATCTTTGCCTTTCGAACTCTTAATAAAATTCATAGCCATTTTAAGAAAAGTATACTTTACTATCACAACTTCTGTCACGTACTTATAAATAACCCTATCCGGAAACTTGTTCGACGGTAATTTGTTCGAGGTCATTTGTTCGAACGGTAATTTGATCTTCTCTTTCGAATATTTTTCCTTTAGAACATTTTTCCATTTAAACAAATTACCGTTCGAACAAATTACCGTTCGAACAAGATACCGTTCGAACAAATTACCTCGAACAAATTACCGTCGAACAAATTTCTTTCGAACAAATTTCCGGGATTCCTCTACTTTATACCGGCTGTATCCGGCCAAGCGTATCTGACTGTGACGATGATTGGTTAGGGGTGAAGGGGGCGGAACCAGTAATGATAGCGGACTTTCAAATATCGGATAGATAATAACCAGTGTCACGATTCAAGTTATTCGGGGTCTTGATGATTTCAATAGCCTCACGGATTTTCCTGTTGAAAAAATAAGAGGCATTGGCAATGATCGAAGATTTTTTAAACAATATTCTATGGCCAGTGTCGTGATGGTGTTCAGCAATAGCTGAATGTGAAAAAAGACCTGTTTCTCCAATGTACACTAAACCACAAGAACAGGGAATGCTATAGATGCCTCTTGATGACAAGGGTTGTGGCTTATCTTTTACTGAAGGGAGTATCTGTGACACTTTTGGAGGGGGTTTGAAGATGGTTATGATGTTATGTTTTTTGAGAATCCTACCTATGCGATCCGTAACTTGGCGAATGTAGGGTAAGAAAGCAGTAGCATGGGGTGTACAGGTATTTTGAGGATTTTTAGGGTTTGCGGGGTGTAATTGTTTTTGGATGAGCTTTCTAACATCGCTTTTGTTATACCCATTCTTGACGAGATTTTCTTGGACATGGGCTAACTGGAAATGAAGACTGTCGGTTTGGGATACTGTGATAGCACAATGAACGAGGGAATTGATCACGGAGAGAGTTGGCGAGAAGATACCTATCCGTGTGTGTGGGTTTGCGATAAACAGAGTGTGCAAGATGACCACTCGGTTTACGGGTAACTAGGACGTCGAGAAAAGGTAGAGAACCATTCGATTCTATTTACATTGTGAACTTGATATCAGTGTGCTGACTATTAAGATGTTCTAGGAAGGAAGCAAGAAGCAAGGTTATGTCTTCCATGGGGCCAGATAATAAAAGTGTCGATGATGATGATCTTCATAACGGAACCAGACCTTAGGTTTTAAGTCAAAGGATTCCAGGGCTATTGTTTCAAAAGATTCCATTAAGATGTTTACAACCACCGGAGAAAGGGAAGAACCCATAGCAGCGCCTGTTACTTGCTTATAGAATCGGTTGTTAAACAGAAAAGATGTGGAGGAAAGGAACTTTTCAACGAGAATAGCTAAACTTGCAGGTTTGCCGTCTTGAACCAGTAACTGTTCGATGATAAGGGTGTGATCACTAAAAATTGGCACACAGTTAAACTGTTGAATCTAGCAGGGTGTGCATATTCCGCGGTATTCGTTTGTTCAGCATTTGTTTCTGACATATCAAACGTCAAACAGAGATATCTGCTGCTGCTATAGTTGCAGTTATTTGTACGATGGACGGATTAAATTAATATGATAAACGAAATATCATTGGCCAATTCTACGTTGCTAATAGAAGTAAGCCCAAAAGTTATACAGTCAACCATTTTGTGAAGATGGAAATTCCACGGCGAACCATCTATAATATTATTTCAAGAGTAGAAGATTGTAAACAGCTTATTCGTAAGCCAGGATCTGGTCGAAAAGCCCGAAAAATGCCGATAAAGAAAAAAGATGCTTTGGAAAATGACGTGGTTGGAGTTCTTGAACAAACTCAGAGAAAAATAGCTAGAAAATATAAGATAAGTCAGGCATATGTAAATAAAATACTGAAAGAAAGAAATATAAAAGTTAAAAAACGGATTTCTGCTCCTCTCTACACCGAAAAACAATTGGAACAACAGCAAACGAAACTGCGCAAACTACGAAGTGGTGTTTTCAAACCATCAAATGGTCTTTCGATTGTAATGGATGATGAGTCCTATTTTACAGTAGATGGGAGTGATTGTGCGGGAAATAAACATTATTATAGTAAAGAAAATATTCCAGTAGAAGCAGAAGTACGTTTCAAACGTCATACAAAGTTCCCAAAGAAGGTTTTGGTGTGGCTTGCGATTTCAGAGAAAGGAAGATCAGCACCGTATATTGTTCCTTCTGGAAATTCTGTAAACGCTGAAACATACAGTAGTGAGTGTGTGAAGAAACGTTTGGTGCCTTTCTTGCAAAAGTTTCATTCTGATGGCCAATATATCTTTTGGCCCGACATGGCGACCTCACATTATGCTGCACTGACAACGAGCATTTTCGAGAGGTACCATATTCCTTATATTTCGCGCGAAGAAAACGTTCCAAATGTGCCCCAACTTCGTGCAATTGAAAGATTTTGGCATTATTTAAAACAAAAAACGTATGAAGGCGGTTGGACTGCAAATTCACATGCCGATTTAATTGCACAAATTAAATCTAAATTGCGCCAAACGCCAAAATCAGTGTTTGCTAATTTAATAGCTTCTACAAAAACAAAAGTTAGAAAAGCAGCCGACTTCGGAGCAGATTGTGTTCTCTAAATATAGTAGTAACTAGTATTATTAATATGTTATCATTATAAAATTTGTAACGTTGTAAATAAAATTAAAATCATTTGTGCCAATTTTTAGTGATCACACCCTTAGCTACTGAGTCAGGAATGGGGACTTTGCTGAAGAGAGACGTAACGTCAAAACTGACACGCAAGTCATTAGGGTCTATGGTGAGATTGTCGATAAGGTTTACAAAATGGGAAGAATTTAAAATATGTGAAGAAGATTTCTCTGTATATGCCTTAAGAATGCCAGCGAGATATTTGGCCAGGTTGTACGTGGGGGAATTTATGGTATTAACCATGGGACGGAAAGGGAATTTTAGGAAGACCATACAACCTTGGCGGTTTAGATTCACGAGGAATTAGACGGCGTTGAATATCCTGAGGGAGGTCAGATGATTTGATGAGTGTGGCAACTTCGCGGTCGATTTTAGAAGTGGGGTCACAAGAAATGGGTGTGTAAGCATTGTCCTGAAGAAGATCATCTACTTTTGCAACATATTGAGTTTTATCTAAGACGACTGTGGCATTACCCTTGTCTGCGGGTAATATTGCAATGTCAGAATTGGATGATGGATCCAAGACTTTTTAGTGCAACTCTTTCGTTCTTGGAGATATTGCAAGAAGGAGGTTTCGTAGAACGAAGACACTTGGTTGTTTCAAAACGAATAGTGTCAGCACTACTTTTAGCAACTGTACGTAGCGATGACTCAACCGAACTATTAATGACCCAATCCGGAAAACGTTTTGTTAATACTGACACTGACCGTGGAAGTCTTCGAATTCATTACTAATATTAATATCGGTAAACTAACTAATTTATTTAACAACTTAATTCACGCACTTATTTATCTTCACCGATGCACGTATTCTCGACCGTTTAGTAGGCTTGATTAGACTGGCCGTCTTCGTTGGATCGCGCCTTATATATCCCAGCTTCATCCTTCTAGAACTCCATTCCAAAAAGTTCCCGTAGTCGCGCGAGTATGAGTAATCGTCGACCGCTCTGGAAGCCTGACGGTGGATGACGCATATGATCCCACAGGTGTGCTGACGCATCTCGTTACACTATAGATGCTTATTATACCAGATCAGCATTAGGTATACATTGCTACACATGGTAGTTATGACAAATATTATAAACTAACAAAAGAAATGACATTAAGAGGGTGGTACTCTGAACACAAAAGTTGATACTGACAGGAATTGTTTCATAGTTAGTGAGTCTGTAGAGTAGAACTTATCTGTTAAGCCAACATTATAGTTTACTCGTTATCCGAAGAATTATCACTGTTAACAATTAAGTCGACCGGCACCCGCCTTTTGAGTCTTCGAATAGGTGGAGGAGTAGCGAGGTGATGTATTTCCGCACTAGGACACTTGTGCACAGAATTAAAGAAGTTTGTGGCTGCTAGATGTATTAGGTCTGTAACATTTAATACAGATAATTCTAAGTATCTTGTTCTGCGTGGTTTAAATTTTCTTGATGTGTATATTAGCTGCTGTTCCCCAGATGACTGCACCATACATGATAATGGGACGTATAAGACTTTTGTATAACAAGGTTACACATTTAATTTTTAATGCAGATTTTCTGTTTATTAGTGGATAAAGAAGATTGAGTCTAGTGTAACATTCGTTCAGTTTTTTATTAATGTGAAGTCCCCATGACAATTTTCGGTTCAAATGTAGGCCCAAGTATTTCACCGATTCATCGTTCGGGTTCCAAGGTATAGTGGACCCATTCAATTGCAGTTCGGGAGGATTCTGAGGACGTCTTAAGATAAAGATTTTCGCTTGACATTTCGAGGTGTTCAGTTGTATTTTCCATTTTTCACTCCATTGGTGGTACGATAAGTATCGATTGCATTTTGGAGATCGTGTGAGGCTGTGTTGATGTCGAAATTTTGTGATATAAGTGCAGTATCATCTGCGTACATGGCAACATCAACGGTGTCGAAGTGTATATGTTGTATAATACGGGACCGAGGATTGATCCTTGAGGGACCTCTGCTGATATGTCCTTTAAAGATGAAAATTGTGAGTTAAGTTTTACTTTACATGTTCGGGCTGTAAGAAACGATGTTGCTATTCTGGTAATGTAGCTAGGAAGATTAATCTGGATCAGTTTAAAGATTAATCCTTCTATCCAGACCTTATCAAAGGCCTGGGAGATGTCAAATAGTGCAGTAATTGTGTGTTTCTTCATTTCGAATCCATTGGAGATAATATTATTTGTAAGGTAGTCTTACTACTTAGTTGGTGAGTAGTCGAGTAGTTACTGCGGAAGCCGTATTGGGTTGCTGGGATGATGTTATTGGTTCCTATAGGAATTTGATGAGATGTCGGTAGATAATTTTTTCTAATAGTTTGGACATCGTAGATAGTAGACTTATGGGTCTGTAATTACTAACCGTGGTTTTATCTTTCTTCGGTTTTGGGAATACTATTATTTCGGCTTGTTTCCATGTATTAGGGAAGTAACCATTTCTAAGGTAGGCATTGAACACAGTAGCTAAGAAAGCGAGGGCTTTTATTGTTAAATTTTTAAGTACAATATTCGGTACTAGGTCTTGGCCGGGTGATTTTCTAGTTGGGAGTTTTATGATGCAAGGTTGAAGTTCTCTAGTTTTAGTGGTTCTTTCGTCTATGTTTAATGCTGTCTTATACTTAGGGAAACCCCCGAACTCAATTCCGGTTCACATACGATTTCAATAATACTTGAAAAAAATGGACTTGGACTTCGCAAAAAGAATCCCTGTGTTTAAACACTCGATGAAGGATTCAAAATTAAATCTACCACAGCATCGAACCCGCTGGCAATCTGTTTCACGCAAAGGCAAGCAAATCAATGAGCGCAAGATGAATTGCGACGGTCGATCTTTATGTATTTCAGCAGTGATCCTCAGTGTGACGTTCTTTATAAAATTGTTATTGCTAAGCGTTAAAGGCTTCCGGATATTTTTCACATACCACCGATCCAGAGGTGCTGTAAGCGGTTGTGGCTATCGTGTGGGACTCCTCTAGGTTCTCCCCCATTAAATCCTTTAGGTAGGTACGTAAAGCCCGCCAAGGCGAAAATCATCAAATCCTACTCCAGCCATTTTCAGATTATCACTTGGTGCAGGAATACCGGGGTAAACTGGCACAACGTGACTTCGTAGTGCACACTATGAGAAGAAACGTTTTCTACTATGGAGTCCTCAAACTTGTCGTAATCGACGAAATAGAGAACTATGGCTTTTTGCACTTCCATGGCTGTAAAGTGCTGGTACGTTGTAACGCGAGACTGATACTATTGCAGCAACGACCAAGTGTATATATTTGGTTTTGTGCTGTGAAGGACTTTTTCCAATGCTAAAGGCTTCTTCCAACGCCAATATCGACTTTAGAAGGTATCTTTAAAGTCAAGGCCAGTGGCGTAATAATTCAAAGTCAATCTCAAAGTAAGTTTTTAGCAATATTTTCAAAATCAAGGTCAATGTTTGAGTAATACCTTCAACATCAGTGGGAATTCTGTTATTTCGTTCAAGGTCAAGTGTTTTCGTTAGTTAGATGGAGTAAACACTTGGTTTTCCGTGTTTGATTTGGAAATCCTCAAGGCCAAGTTATTTTGATAAGTTCAAGGTTCGATGGACTAAGCATTCAGCTCTTTTTGAAACGTACTAGATATGTTCAAGGTTAAGTCTTTTCGATACTTGCAATCTTAACACTGTAAATCTGAAATGATAAGACCACATTCTGGGCATTTTCTACGTGGAATTTGAGTTCTTCTATATTGTATATTGTATATAGGTACATATTCTGTTTAGTACATTTTCCTACTGAACTCATTTTTTAATTTAATGGAACAAAGTGGCGTTTTCGTGCTAATTGATGATCAAGCCAGTAGTTTTTTTAGTAATTTTTAGTAATTTTTAACACAGTGTGACTCTCTTGTCCAGTAATGGTCTTGGTGATCTAGAAAACAGACCTTGGCCTTGGTCTCAAGAGTGAGTGGTGAAGGGGGGTTCCTGAAGTCTCCAAATTCATCTATTCGTATGTAGTAATTGATGCGCATTGAGATGCCAGGCACCCACAAGGCTAGACTAGATCTCGCCTAATACAAATAAACAAGATATATCACGTACTAGGGATGGCTACGGTGTTTTGAAGATCTATATACTATAATGCCACAGAACGCCAAATTGCCTAAGACATTTCTATTTATGTGATTAGTTTCTGACTTCAATTCAATAACCTCTTCTGATGTTTGTGTTTGCTCGTATCGTGTCTCACAATAGTTTTCCATATACCGAATGTATAGAAAAGGTTATGACTTCTATTAGTTAGTTCAATTCCGTATTTGATAATTTTTTTTATGTTTCAGCCATCTTCTATCCACTGCAGTATGTAAGCCTCTTTTAATTCTTTTCGTGTCCCTCGGTCTCGTGCTCGTAATCCACTTTTCTCGGATTTCTTGGGACCCACTGGACGCTTTGATCGTCGTGTGGTCTCCAGCATAAAAGTCGTTTTGCCCATCTTTCTTCTGATTGTCTGGTTAGATGTTCCCCCAGGACCATTTAGAGCCGTCGATTCTCGTCATTTGTCACCTGTTACAGAAAAATGCTACTCCCGGACAGCACATCACGTAAAACGAACATTTCGATTCTAAGAGAGTTAAATATAGATGAAAGCGGGCGTCTTCTGGCATGTATCAAAAGGCAAATTCTAAAGTTCTTCGGCCACGTAATCAGACAAGATGGCATCGAAAAACTAGTGATACAGGTAAAAGTCGACGGCAAAAGGACAAGAAGCCGATCCCCATTAAGATTCATCAGCCAACTGAAGAGTTTAACAAATCATGAGGACAGTAGAAGACCGAGATTCATGGCGTAACCTAGCAACATAAGGTCACGAAGTTCGGAAACGAACAAACGAGGAAAAAGAATTCTCGTCATAATGTCTGTTATTTTCGCTCGCCGCTGAATTTCTTCGTTCCGGATGTGATCTCACAGACTGATGCCCAACATACATAGTAATTTCCATAACTTGGCATTTTGCACAGTTGTTGTTATCATCTTCATACCATAATGTCGAGACGTATAGCATTAATTTGTTAAAAACGTCACTTTTAGGTTGTTTGGTATTTTACTCTTCAATATGTAGTTTGCCAAATGCTGCTCATCCTAGTTTAATTCGTCTTGATATTTCGGTTGTTTGGTTGTCTCTTTCTATATAACCTTATTGCATGGCCCAAATACATATACATAATATTCATTAACGTTTTCGTTTACTTGTCCATTAATAATTGCAATACCCTGTTTGTTGTCGCTCGCGATCGTGGTTTCTCATAATATTTATTCACAATCCTATTGTTACAGAGGCATAATGTTCAAGCATTTGCTGGAGTTCTTGAGTGGATAGGGCAATCGGAAGTAAGTAATTGAGCATTTTACCGTTTACACTAATGCCTCTATCTTCCTAATTCAATGTTTTGAAAGCAGCTTTCAGAGCTAAGGTGAAAAGCTTTGGTGAAATAGTATCACCTTGTCTCACTCTCCGTTCCACCCTAATTTTCATTGTTGTTGTGATGTCGTCCAGTTTTACATATTGTAACCGTATTAGAAATGAAGGATATTAACCAGAGTATCGGTGCTCTATTCCGGCATTAAGTAAAGCTTTTAGAATTGAGTCATAGTTCACAAAGACTAGATGTAGTGGGAATCTAAATCCTGCCTGTTCAGGAGGTTTCTAGAAGTCGAATTTATTTGTGAGGTAAGTAGCATGTTGGCGAGCAATTTATCGAAGTGTAATAGAAGTCTTATGGGGTGGTGATTTCCCAGCTTTATATTGTCTTCTTTTCTTGTGAATAGGAGTAACTGTTGCGTTTTTCCCTAATTGTGCTATCTTTTGTCCTATGATACATCTATTAATAATATCCTTCACTCTTTTGAGCAAGGCTTTACCACCGTATTTTAGCTTTTCTATAATCACTACATCTTCTTCTGGTGTTTTATTTTTCTTTCGAGATGATGCCTTTTTTATTTCTTCGGTGTCTACATTAGGAATTTCATTGTAGTTAACGTTAATGACTGAGGGTTTTGGATTCTGATCGATTGACGTGTTCCTATCGCTTGAACTGCTATATAGTCTAGTATAGAACTCTTCGATTGTTGGGTCCATCGAAGCTGTTGTTGAAACCAGAATACCCTTAGAATCTCTAAGTTGATGCATTTTATTCCGCCCCTTAGCTCTTTTCTTTTGCCAATGCTTTCATACTGGAGTTTTGTTCTATACATTTTTGTACCATTGTTGTACTAGGTCATCTAGGGAGAGTTGTTCTGTGTTCTCGATAACCTTCCTTCAGCATCAACTTGGTACCTGTTTGAGTTTTCTGATGTGGGATTTGGATAAGGTTGTGTAGAGTTGATTAGTTTTGATCTCTCAACTTTCATATTAAATTTCATTCTGGGATTCTGGCTCTAACTAGCCTATGGCCACTGCCTCTGAAGAATTTTACAATTAACATAGTATTTTGTTTGAGATGATCAGTCAATATTTAATCATAAATGTGAACAATTTAGTGTACTGTGTAGTACACTAAATTGTTCACCCTAGAAAGTTGAGTGATAAATAAAGTTGGATTGAATACAGTAGCCGCTCGATTATGTGAACTAATTAAAACCAGCCTTGTTCATACAACCGGGATGTTCACTCAATCGAATGTACAGCTTACAATGGGGTTTATAGCATTTATTAACTTAGATAGTAGATACATTTTATAAATGAACAATATGCTAAAATAAAAATGAATTAATTTTGTTTTATAAAATATCTTGTTAATTTTGTCTGAACTTCCTTTTCATTTAAGCATTTTTGAACAGCTCTTCTTCGCAATGTCAGTAGATTTTCCGAATTTAGCATGTTTTGTTCCGCCCAAGAATCACTACAGCAACACCTCTTATGGCATGGTTTCCATGGTAGCTATCTTAACTGTAATTGCTTCATCTTCCATTATTTCTTCCGCTTCTTCAGCTTCAATAACATTTCAGTTTCTTGTATAGCGCCCTGGTTCCAATTCTCTATATCTTGTCGAGTGTAGGTGATGTCTCCATTTAATTTCTGTAGTAGCGCAATGGTTTCTTGTACTGTCACTGCCTCAATAGATTTCTTATAATTTTCTTGTAGAACAGCAAGTGGAATGTCCTCTTCTGAATCAGAATCACTATTTGAAAACCGACACGTTCTTAATTCTCCGAGCACAAAACCACGAATATAACTTTCTTTCCATTTTAGAGGATTTTAACGTTTTTCGTCTTCGTATTCCACAGCGCTGGGATGTTGCTTAGTTGCTTTTAAAATTTCGCTTTTTTTTAATTGCACACAGTAGACTTTGAAATTCCATATTCCTTAAATAAAGCTGTTACACTGCTTCCACTATCAAGACTTTTCAAATTTTCAAATTTTTTAAACAAAGTTAACACTCTGCGCTTCGTTTTAATTGTACAGTAATTTAACACAGCACAACCAGGATTCAGTCGCAACTATACAACAACTGATTGATATGCAATTTTTAGGTAGGTATAGTCGGATTCGATCTAATTTGGCATGTACTGAACCTTTCTGAACACAGTAAATGCTATCTCTTTTCGTTTCACAAGTCATTTCATAAACTTCAGAGCGGCCGTCTGCAAGACTTGCGCTCGCTCTAATAGCCTATACGCACTAACAAGCTAGAAAGAGAGCAGTATAACTATACAAGTAACTATACTGCGAAAACCCACATGTCAAATTAAATCGAATCCGACTATATATATATATATGTCGTATGTGACTTATCGGTAAATAGCAAGAGGAAGTTCAATTCTGCACCATTGCATCTTTGGAATATAAAACTAATTGCCTAAATATCTTTTACACATGCAAATTCAAAAAACTAATTCATACACTTCCGTGATTTATGCTGTTCACTGAATGGAATATGTTGCTGTTCACTCTATCGAACCTATAATGTTAAATTTTTGTTGTTCATATAATCGAGATTCGAGTTTCACTCCAGCGAGCGTGTACTGTGTTTTTATTTTGATGATTGCTCTAAGATGTCCAAATCTTTATGATGTTAAACAGAATATTCTTTATTGTTTATGCATTTTGAGAAAAAAATTTATTTTTTAAGTTGCTTGATTTTTTCTACAAAGTGATAATTAGATATTATCTTTTCGTAATTTTCTCCAATTGTTTACAATTTCATTGGAATTCAATGCTCCTTGAGATACGTATTTATTTTAAATTCATTTTAATTTTGAAGGTTCGAAATGTATAATATTCAAGATATACCTAAATAATACGAGAGGTTTATTACTCTAGTTATTCTATTTAAATTGTACACAATAAAACCGAGATATTAAAAATAAAACTTGATGTGATTGGCGCTGGTTAATGATTGACATAAAGAAAAGTGAATTAATTTTAAATGCTGCTTGTATTTAGTAACCAATGCAGTAGTCTAGTAATACAACATAAATTATTTTAAAACATCAACAATATGAAAATACATAGTTATACCAATCAGGCCAAAGTATGGTTCACGACAAAAAGATTGGCGCGCGGTGCGTTTTGATTTATTAAAGATATTATTGGTCAACGCGCATTTTGAAACACCATCTGTGTGAATGCTGAAGGTTTACTGGTTTACACATAAAAACAAAATAATTTCACGAGCTGTTTCAAAGAAATATAAAGTTATCGGCCAAAAAGATCGTGGCAAAAGTAGCTGAAAGCAGTAGCCCACTGGTGTCCGATAGGACAATCCAACGATATTTAAAATCTCGGTGAATGTATGCTGGGATCCGTAGGGAAGCTGTATTCGGGAGGATACGTATTGCAGCAAGATAACGCAAAGTCGCGCGCACAGGCGCACACTGCCCAGTTGACGGAGCAATGGTTTGCTCGTGACAATGTTCGCGTTTTGGAATGGCCACCTGGATCACCGTACCTCAACCCAATCGACCGACTGTGGGCCCTTACTCGAGTTCCAAAACCCGTCAAACTTAATGGATCTAAAAACCAAAGTTCAAGTAATTTGGGACGCGTTTTCAATAAATATAGTGAAGTCACTCATTATGTATGTATGCTCAGTATGCCGGAGCAAAAGTGTATTGTGGCCAAAGGCCAGACAATTGATGTCTAAATTTTTGTATAAGTATTCATTCAACATCTGTATTTTATGTTTTAATAATAAACAAATTTGGTAAAACGTATTTTTTATTTTTTACCCTTAAAAGCACACTCAATTTTTTTGTCGTAAACCACACAATAATTATTGATAAAGATACATAACAGTCGGTTGTATTTGGGCCGCTACATCCACCGTAACAAAATTCATGGCAACATTTAGCTGCCTCAGAACTTGGAAATGTACACTTGTCTTTATAAAAAGTTGACAATTTTCTTCGCCCTGTCCCCAGCAACCTGCAATGCATTTTTTATTTCAAACGGGACATTCCTGTTTGACATCGATTTCACGGCGAGCACGTGGATTTCTCATAATTTTTTTCCACTTTATAGTGTTTATATAGCAAAGATTAGGGTTTTGACCGATATAAACGCCTCCGTGGCTGATGTCTAAATGGGCTCGTAATTCTAAAGAAAAAAGAAGTAGGTAATGTTGTTGCTTTCTACTACAAGTCCAAAAGGTTTATCTCCTCCTATGGTTTCAAGATTTGGCAGGATCACTCTATCGAAATTGAACATGAATATGCCTATTTGGACGTACCCTGTCACTTCTTTGATATCTCGGACGAAAGTTAAACAGGTTTCATTTTTCTCCTAATGCAAGCGCAGATTGTCATCTATGCGATTACAACTTTCCAAATCTGAACATATTGAATACATCCCTAGAGTTATTCCCTTACAAACTGTAACAAAGTATTAAGTTAAATCACAAATAAAATGATTGAACAGACAAATTTATATTGTTTGTTTAATAAAGAGGCTACCCGGTAAACATTAATAATAGATTGTGTAAGTTTTTAATTTAGTTGGACAAGCAACTCATGTTAAACTTTATAGCACCTACAGGAAATGAAAACACCTCAAGGCACTGCTGAGTAATAAAAACAAGAATCTGCGAACCGTCCGCTATCAGAGAGTTAGATTAGAACCTGTTCACCTACACACACTCATCAAATCCAGCCTATTATGAATCGATTTAATTACAGTATTTATAGATTAAATTAATAGTTAAGTGGAAGTGCAAAAAGTATATTTTTATCTGTGTGCATATAATTTAAATTGAAAGAACGTCAGAAAGCACAGAGAACTGTGTATGTGCATGTAGAAAATTTGAAATGTGAATTTTAAAAAGCCAAAATTTACATTAGTTTAGTAAAATGCCATTTTGTTCTAAAATTAAATATGATTTCTGTGAATTATGGAAATAAGTAGGAAATAACATTCGAAGAATATGTTAAAGAAGTAAATAAAAACATTGTTAGTACCCTAAAATGCTGTTTGGAAGTCACCAACAAATATCAATTGGATTCATATTATTCGAAATATCTGCCGAATTTCTTTATACAGTGCGCGCACATAAAGGTTGGAACAAAGTCGATGAAATCTTTATTGGCCAAGTAAGACAATAATGCTCGGATACGTCGATTTTCTTTTTTAGATGCGTATTTTTTGGTCCATTTTAATCCAAATGGTGAAATGTCGAATTTAGAAAACATATTACCTTAGACGTGTAGAGTGAAATACTGAAAATCTCACACTGATGTAAGATCAATCAGCCTCACGGATTCCGGGGGAGACACAAATTCGAAAATACACCAAACTCACGAAAGAACTAACACAGAACTCTTCATAGCAACCTACAATATTCAAACCATGAGAACTGAAGAACAACTTGTCAGACTGGAAAATGAACGTGACCACATTAAATGGGAAATTCTAGGACTTTGCGACACTTGATGGTCAGGTGAAGGAAACACTAAATTGCAATCCGGACACGTGCTTTACCAAAACAACTTAGAGAACTGTAATAGACAGGGTGGTATAGTACTAAAATTCTGTTCAATCTCTGAAATAATTATCTACATAGTAGTCAAACTAAATCAACGCTATACGGTACAAATATGCACCTAATTACTAGCGCATCGGAAGACAAAGATGCGGAAAATTTTTAAGAAGATCTAACGGCAATATAGATAGAAAAAACACAAAAAACACATTACACTGTTGTTTGTGGCGATTTTAATGCCAACATTGGGGCAAAGGAGAGAAGAGACGGAGATTACGTAGCAAACTTTGGACTGGGCAAAAGAAATGACCGTGGAGACCTTTTTGTAAATTACTTAAGCAGCGAAAATTTATTTTGACTTAATACTTTTTTCAAAAAGCCTACGCAGAGAACCAACAAAAAATGAAATCGATTACATCTTAGGCAACAGTAAGACAATATGTAAAGATATTTCAGTATTAAATCAATTCGACACGGGCAGTGATTATCGACTAATGAGAACCACTTCCCCTTTAACCTCAAGCTTGAAAGAAGGAATCTTATACAAAAACTGCTTTCCTACCACTGAAGAGCATGAATGAAACCCCGAAAAACATAAACATAAACCAACTTGCCAAGGAAAAACAAAGCTGATATCCAGGTAGCCACTAAAAAAATTTGTAGTAAAATAAAAAAACAGAGAAGTGGCAAACTTAGACCAGAAACTTCAAAATTAAGTGAGCAAAGAAAAATGATAAACAGAGATGAAGAAGAATATCAAAATCTAAACAAAGAAATCAGCAAAGAAGTAAGGAAAGATATCAGGATATATAACACTACATTAATAAAAAAGTATGCTACACCAAAAAGGGTAATACCGAGGTAGCTTTCGGGAACACGCCGCCTACTGCCAGTGGGAAGGTCGGGGTTCTTGACAAACTGTAAAAGAAATGAATGGGCGCCAATCAGGTAGGAGCGTGTTCTTCAGACGAATAAGAACGGCAACTGATAACCGACTCCCTGAAAATTCTTCAAAAGACAAAACCCAATAAAGGACTCTCAGATCGTTCAAGTATTTAATAAAGAAATAATTAATATGTATAACAAGCGAATATACATATAAACATATGCCAAGCAAACAAGATAAATATAAATATAGCGAACAATAATATAAATAAGTATATAACAAGTATATAATCAGTGGTTCATATACCACCACAAACAAATAAAGGTATAACACGTCAACACAATATAACGGGGACTGTTTAATGAAACCGATGTCGGTAATTGAAATGAGCAATAAATATTGAAAGTGATCAAAGAGGGTAATCAATGAATCAACAAAATTTTAGTGACTGGATAAACAAACAAACTCTTGAACTTAAATAAAAATTAATAGCAAAATAAACGTTTACAAATGAGTCGTCGAAAGGACCCTAGTAATTGTAGATCTCAAAACGTAAGTAATCGTATAGATTCAGGCTTGTATCTCACGCTAACCCCAAATCGCGTACCATAAAGTCAAATTAAAAGGGGCTAATTGATTGCGGCACAATCAGCAATCACACAAAAATCTTTGTGTCACCCTAAATATTCGGTATCACGACAAAAGGGCATAAATATCGACGGGTTCTATCTCAGTAATCTTCGTTTTGCAGACGATATTGTTCTAATTAACACCGATATTGAAGAATTAAAAATCATGCTAGGCCAACTCTCCGAAGCCGCCTAAGAGGTGGGTCTAATGATATGAATGTAAGTAAAACGAAGATAATGAGTAACACAGGAGAAAATGTGCAGACAGGAGGGGAAGTCCTTGAAAATGTTGACGAATATACAGGGTTACTGGTAATTCGATACATTCCTTTGGAGATCTCATGGGGCAGGAGCTAAGAAACAAATTTAACCCTAACATACATTATCAAAAACTCAATAGTTTTTGAGATATTTCAATTTTTGTGTTTTTCTCAAAAAAGCAGATCTTAATGTCTTTAAAGTTAATTTAAAAAAAATCTACTTGACATTTTTTGAACTTTTTTACTGGATTACTTGTACCACTCTATGGTCATCCGTTTGGAATGGAAAATATCCGGAAACATTTCGATCATGTGAAAATTTTAAATAAAAACTTATAAAAAATAATTTAAAAAAATTAGCTATGAAAATTACCTATTCGTTTTTCTCAAAAATTATCAACATAATATGCGTACAAATTATTTTAAAAACTTCCTTATTTCAACAGCTACCTATCTATCAAGGTACAAATGTTCAACGTGCCCTTGATAGTTCTAATAAAAAAATAGTAAAAGTGATGGTTCTTATTTTTGGATAAACAGTAAAAAGTAAAAGTGCGTAGAAAAAAAATGGCAAATCGTTCATGTCAGCCAGTCAGTCCTCGACTTTGATACTTACGCATGTGTATTATTAACTGACATTATTACCTCCGTGTCCCTTAAGTTTGTTGCTCTTGTTGAGTTTGTTGCTGAAGATTTTGGTTTAGGTCGTTGTAGTTGTTATTGTGTTTTAAGTGCCATGGCCACGTACACCAATGTAGAATACGCTGACATCTTGTTTGTCTACGGATATTGTGACGGCTAAGCTGCCGAAGGTCGCCGAGAATATGAACGTCGTTTCCCTAACTGTCGTATACCAAAAATGTATTCGGTACGACATATATCGAAATGTCGCTGAAAATGGCCCCGTGAAACGTAGACAAGGTGACGGCGGTGCTCCTCGCGTTTATCAAACAGATGACGAGGAAGAAATATTGCGACATTCTGATGAAGACCCAAGAACTTCAACTAATAAAGTCGCAAGACTAACCGGAACGTCATAATGTAAAGTTTGGTCTACGATACGCAGTATTCGATGCCATCCTTACCACTATACTCCTGTCCAAGGCTTTCATGAAGGTGATCCTGGAAGGAGAGTGGAATTCTGCCGCTTTATGTTAAATTCAGATGCAGACAATGCAAATTTCTTACTGAACATTTTATGGACGGATGAAGATGTTCTCGCCGTGAGACAGCGAATGATATTTCAGCACGACGGTTGTTCAGCACATTATCGGCTGACAGTACGACAGTTACTCGATCAACGTTTTCCTAACCGTTGGATTGGAAGGGCAGGCCCAATACCTTGGCCAGCGCGAAGTTCAGATTTAACACCTCTAGATTTCTACGTGTGGGGCCATATGTAAAAGATGGCCTATGAAATACCAGTCGATACGAGAGAAGACCTTAGACAAAGGATAGTCGACGTTTCCCAACACATATGGCATATCCTCACAACTAGAGTAACAAAGGCGGAAATAAGAAGACGCTGCCGTGCTTGTATACGGAGTAGGGGCTCCCATTTTGAGCAAGAAATGTAGAAATTTAGTTCAACTTTGAAATTAATTAAGAATTAAACGATTACCTTTACAATACGTTTTTTACTGCTTATCCAAAAATAAGAACCATACTACTTTAATCACTTTTACTATTTTTTTTTAATTACAACTCTCAAGGGCACGTTGAACATTTGTACCTTGATAGATAGCTGTTGAAATAAGGAAGTTTTTAAAATAATTTGTACGCATGTTATGTTGATAATTTTTGAGAAAAACGCATAGGTAATTTATCCAATTCAGTTACGAAATGTCAACATTTCGACATTGATTTTAGTTGTGAAAAGTGGTTCATTTTGTAACTAGTTACAAAATATGCTCCCATTTTGTAACTAGTTACAAAAAGATGATTTGAGTTGCGAAAAGTGTTTCATTTTGTAACTAGTTACAAAATATGCTCCCATTTTATCACTCCCATTTTATCACGATGACCCAACTCCTTTTTTAAGAAGATGTGGCATTTACATTTTGTTATCTGAATTGGATAAAATCTTGTATGAAACACGTTGCAAAACATGTCTTTTTATTACATGGCGTGTTGTTCATCTCGGCTTCGCCTCGACGAACAATTTCACGCCTGGTGATAAAAAGTCCATCATTTTGCAACTCGTTGCATAAATAACTATTTCATAACTGATTTTTAAAAATTATTTTTTATAAGTTTTTATTTAAAATTTTCACATGACCGAAATGTTTCCGGATATTTTCCATTCTAAACGGATGACAATAAAGTGGGACAAGTAATCCAGTAAAAAAGTTCAAAAAATGTCAAGTAGATTTTTTTTAAATTAACTTTAAAGACAGTAAGATCTACTTTTTTGAGAAAAACACAAAAATTGAAATATCTCAAAAACTATTGAGTTTTTGATAATGTATGTTAGGGTTAAATTTGTTTCTTAGCTCCTTTCCCATCACATCTCCAAAGGAATGTATCGAATTACCAGTAACCCTGTATACAGGGTGTTACTTAATGTTATGTACTTATTTTAAGGTGGCATTCCTGAACCAATTTTAAGTCGAAAAGTTCATATAAACGTATGTCCTAAAATGCTTGGTTTTCGATGGGTGTCTATACCTAGGGTCATTCGAGATTCTTCGCAGCTATCCTACGCAAATAAAATACAGAAATGCTAGGGATGCATTTTATGTTCGATATCAATTTAAGAATTGGTAATGATTAAATGCCACAGTTATTGATATGCAAAAAAAAGTCTTCGGGAGGACGGTATGTAAATAAAAATTTATTGTAGTTGATGTGTGAACTATATCCAGCTACTGGGTAATCCTCCATCATCCATATATTTGTACCTTTAAGTTTATTTTTGGCTTTCAACACTTCTCTTTTTTGCATTAGCGAATTAAATTCTAACTAGGATTGGTGGGTTTTTTGATCGAGTTTGTTCTTTTCTGCCTACTCTTCTTATTTCTTGCAGTTCGTTTTCAATATTGATCCTTATCCCCATGTCTCTGAAAAGTATTCGCACCTTCTCCATCAACACTAATCCTGTTTCGTTTTTGTTTTCTGTGATTCCTTTTATTATAATCTTCCGTTTTCTAAGTTCTCTTTCGATTTCGACAATCTGTTTCCCTTGTTCCTTCAGCTGCGTTTTTAACTGGTTATTTTCTTCTTTTAAAACTCTACATTCCGCTTTAGTAATGTTTAAATCTGTTTGGAAATTATCGATTTTTGTTTCTATCCTTTCTAGACCTTGAGTTCTTAGATTCATTCTCGTTATTTTGAATTGGATGTCTTTTATCATTTCTCCCATGCTCTCCGTTTTCTAATACAGTAGACACGCGATAATGTGAACAAAATAAAACAAGGCGTGTTCACGTTTGCGATTTGTTCATGCTATCGAATAGTAATGATTTTCTACTAGAAACTGATAAAAAAAGACCAAAAACAAAGTAAAAATTGTTTATTAACGTTTTATATTAAAATACAAACTACTGTTGCAGAAAAAAATCGAAAATTGTGTATTGAAACGTTTACTGCTAAATTAAACACACTGAACACAAGCAAAAATTACGTTTTTAATGCATCGCATCAGCTTTAAAAGAGATTTGGCGCCATGAAAAACGGCCGTATTTAATAACTGTCTACTAAATAAAAACGCGTATCAGTAGACAACCCAAAATTAACCAAAACACATATTATGCAGTCACATTTGTGCACCGTCAACGCTGTTATGTCTGCAATACCTTTAATGCGGGATAGACATGTAAACAAGTTACAGGAAACGTCAGAAAATCAATATGTTTTATTGTTTTCATACATCATAAACAATGTTCACGTTAGTGAGGGTTAGTGTGTTCACGTTATACGGTGGTCAATATAATAAAAATGTTGTTCATGTTAGCCGGATATTCACGTTACCCGATGTTCACGTTACCGCGTGTCTACTGTATTTACGTGTATGTTACTTTATGGATTTATTGTTATTAGTGTTGCCTATCTGTTATAGTTTATACCACAGCTATTTGTGTTGCCTATATAAATACCGGTTAAGAACCGTTACCCGGATCGACTTCCCGAAGGTCGCGGTACTTATCTTATCAATTTAAGTTTAATGTTATAAACAAATTAATAAGAAATGCTATTTTATCTAATTTAATTTTTTCCCTATTCTTTCCTTATGGAATAACCTTTCTTCTCACCAACGACACCAACTTTCACTTAATGATTTACTTTGACCTCTCACAAATTTTATATTCGATTCAGGAGTTTTTATATACAGTTAACAGTATGCACGCACCCAAACCTCACTATTTTCCATGTCTTCTATTAATTGTATAATTTCATTTTCCACTTGTCGTTGTTTTAGTATATGTAATACATCTTTTAACAGTAGGTATTGTGTCAAAAACCTGGTTTTATCGGAACAAGAAAAGAGCAAAGTCAGAACAGCAGAAACGAAATGCTTAAGGTGGTAGGGGTCATGAAGATGGACGGAATTAGAAATTAGTGAATAATAGCAGAATTAAAAATAGAATCTATATAAGAATTTATTTATTGAAAGATAGCTTGGGTGGTGGGGACACAGGTTAGGGAGGTGTGGGAATCCAAAGTACAATGTAAATAGAAGAGATGAAGACCAAAACAAACGTGGAACAGCATAAATCCTCAAGAAAAAATAGAAAACTTGGTTAGAAGCAGCTAGAACAAGATTGAAAAGACTGAAATAAGTTTATAAAGAATTGAGTGATGATACCCTACGGGTAAATTTATCTTCCAGGTATTTTTCTTGGTAACGATTACTTATACGAGCCCTATTGCACAACAGTTCGTCTATATATAATTTTATATAATTATCAATGAATACAATGTGAATATCCATTTAATTTTAATAGCAACACCATAAATTATTGTTTTTACTTTTTAAGAAACAGAATTTTACAAGATAATTCATTTATTTGTATGTTTTCGAACATATTGATCCTGACACAAAGAAATAAGGCTAATTTTGAGATTATATTAATTTGGAACTGCTTTACTGCAGCTTATTGCAAATAACTTGTGGATACTATGCCACGTCGGATTGATGCAGTTTTACAAAACAAAGGCGGTGTTACACAGTGGTAAAGCGGCTTATTCTTTGACAAGTATTTTCTATGGCGTGTACTAAAATTATTTAACATTCATTCTGATTAGTTTCAGTGGTCGAAGTGGGCGGGGGGGGGGGGGTGCGGGGGGATGGCATCATGGCATCCCCCTAGTTTGTTAAAAAAATTAAGCCGTTCTCCTACATTGAAAAGAAAATTAAACCATCCCTCTACTTTGAAAAAAAAATTAAGACATCCCAGTGCTAAACTACGGGGTTTCATCCTTCAAATATGATTTTTAAAATTAACTATTTAGTAGGTAGCCGGTATGTAAGTAACTAGTGTTCAATTCTTCAAAAAATATGATTCATTGTTTGGGTTTGATCACCGCGCGGCGCCCATGTATGTAATCGTTAACCTCTTATACCTTTCGGTGTTGAGGCTGGTGCGTTAGCGCCCATAGAGTTTATTTATTTTAAAATACCCGCAGACAAAACAGCTATCCATTAGACCATTACTGATAAAGACACTCTTATTAATCTGCGTGTATTAATAACTAAAAAAATTGGAGTATGTGGAATCAAGTATTAGATTCTTAAGTGAGGTTTTAATCTTTTAATTAACCAAATTAAAAACTCAGCTTTATTTTTTGTCTTTGTAGCATCGCCATTTTATTTTCCTAAAGTGATAAACTATCTCACACACGTAAATAGGGGGGGGGGGGCACTAAATATTGGAAAATCTAGCATCCCCCTTGTAATGTTTTCCCACTTCGACCACTGATTAGTTTATAAGTTCAACTATGTTTAAATTCACTCTAAATATGTTAAAATGTAATATCATTTGCTAAATAAAATATTATATTTACATTCATTGATTCATTTAATTTAGACGGAGCTAACACACTAAAAATATAAAACATAGCAATGGGCGAACTGTTGTGCAATAGGGCTCGTATAGTTATTCCATCCACAGAAATATCCGAGAGCCGAGCGCTAAATTTATCTGTTCTTAATAACAATAACCACGTCGAACTATCGTTGATTTAAAAAAAGAATTAATCCATACAATTTTAGTTATTTGGGTTGCATATACAGGATAATATTTGAAAGTCACCTTTCAGACTAACGTAAAAACAGATGGTAACTTATAATTATTATTAGGTACAATTTGTAGAAAAGAATTTCTAGTTTTAGCATTTTCATTGTTTCAAATTTTCGTCAAATTTCGCATATCAGGAGGTATCTCTTTTGGATACAGAGTGAATTAGTAAATTTAAAGCAAGATAACAGTGCTATTCTATGAGCGTGTTATAATGATAATTACTAAATGAGGGCGAAATTACGCCTGAGTGAGTAATAACAATTACACATGAGCAGAGCAACATATTATTTTTATGGCTATTTAATTTTTGGTGCAAGTTAAAAAGATATTTCTCTAAGGGGCCTTTGAATTCGTCAAATTGTAGTAACATAGGGTAGATAATCAAATCAGCAAAGACGCTAGACATTTTTAAGTCAAGATTCCCCCCAATAAATTGTTAAAAATAGAACAAATAAGAAATTATTGCTTTTCCAAAAGTATGTATGAATCTTTTGAAGAATATTTTCGGTAGCTATGTGCTATGTTACATTTGTAACATTTTAATTTGGGCCAGTTGGCTGCCACTTGACTATTTTACAAATACCATTTTGAGAGATTAACTTTGAAATAAACTGCCCAAGTTTCAGTTTCAGTTTTGCTTTTTTTATTATCAGATTAGGTTGTTTCCTGTAATATAAATAAGATAAATGAGAGAATGTGATTTATTGGTAGCAACAATTTATTAAAATTAACATAAACACATAACATAGTGAGGCACAATATGATAATGATCACAATATTCTCATAAATAAAAAAACTACTTAAAAAAGACTACAATATACATATAACATGCTTCTCGGCTGCTATATTTTAGTTAGGTACCCTAAGCATTAACAAAATTGAACTTATGTTAAGACCATCGTTTTTTTTTTGTAATCTTTTAGGCTTTCGAAATAACAATTAAAGCTCGACTATAATAATTGTAAACTCTAACTTAATAAAATATAAATACTGTAAAATACTGAGAACATAACTGATTTTACCTTTTCTCTACAAAAGCTCAGCTACTTCAACAATTCTAAATGCTGTCAATGTTGCGTGATCGCACTTTCAATAAAAATTTCATTGTAACCGATTCGAATTCTTATTATGCAACTCAAGATATGTGCTGTTTATGGCAGTGGCCAAATATAGGAGCAAACCGGAGCAGTGTCTGTATTGAAATTTAATATGTACTTTTCTCGAGATCTTTACAAACCATTACGTTCGCTTTCTTTACAATAATTTACAATCTAAATCACATTATTTACCCCTTTTTACGACCACGAATTCCTTTTGATTTTGGTTAATTGAAGTCTCACGATTTTATTAAATTTGTATATCTTTTAAGTCTATAAACGCTCCTCTCAGAATTCAAACCAGATATGTTCGTTTTTAATATACATTTCAGTTAAAACAACAATTAGGATAAATGTTAATATACATCAATCACATATTGATCATGCACATTTCTTACAATTATACTTATCATCGGATCTGTTTTTACATGTTTTGTACATTGAATTAACATTTAAAAAATTTAAAACCGTAAGTAAAAGATAAGTTCTTCCTGAGACTTATTTCATATTCGTTTACAGATTAACAACGATTGTTATACACATTTAAAAATTTGTTTCTAAAATGAAGTTCTTCTTAAATGTAATTCAAATTTGGTAGTAATCCTCACCCTTTCCCTACTTCAAAAGAAGATTCTATTTTAAAAAATCACACACAGTTCAGTACGGTTTGTTGATATTTTAGTAACGTTAATTTTCTTTATATAAAATTCTATTTTCTATAGTTAATATTCCATATATGTTTTTCCACTTACCAGCTACTTAATCATAGACACAAGGGGGAAGAGATTTTAGTTTGTAGGCCTACCTATCTACCTTTTTTTTATTTAAAATGCTTATCACTCACATAAATTTCAATACAGCCCATCTCAAGCCGTCTCTCATTGTGAATTTAGCAAACAACAGCCGAGATGGGATTTTCAGTGATATGAATAACAGAAGTCGGCCACTGCCCGTTTTGCAGTTTTGGCTCAAGTTTTGATTTCAACATTTCTTCCAAAGATGCCTTGCGATACAGGGCCATTTTGACTGGTGACAATGGGGCCACTGAAAACATTTAAATTGAACACGTTAATTTTATTGTCATTCTCGCTAAAAAAAAATAAAATTAAAAGACACAGAACTAATGCAATCTTTTTAAAAACAGTTACAAGTATAGATAAATTAATGATAAATGCACATGTACAAAGTTTTACTGTAGTGTTTTGTTGAATTGTCAATGTATGAAATCCAGTTAGAATTAGTATATACAGTGTTGTGTTACATGTTGGCTTCACACTGCAACACAAAGGTGAAGATATTAAAAAGAAGTACAACAGAAATTCATGCACAGAAACGGAACTCAAAAAAGCGGAACACAAAAAGCCAATTCAGAAAAATAGTGCTGTGTGCAGTAGACAATTAGAAAAATTAGGATTAAGAAAATAAAATTAATTAATTAATTAATAAAACTGGCAAGGAAGGAAATGATGAGCTGAGATGATAAGTAAATGGATGAAATTGATGATTATATTTAATTTTTTTTAAATTATTGATTAGAAATCGTTTTTACATAAAACTCTCTGTTAATATTAATTGCATTCTTGTTATTAAAAAATATACAGGGTGTTAGGTAATGCTTCTTCCAAACTTTAGGGGTGGGTTTGTCTTATTTACCCGTAAAAATTTTGTTCCTGTATCTTTAACCCTTTGTGTTTGTTTTTCCTGAGAATAAAAAGTAAAATTGTATAATACTTTTTTGCTCCACTTGTCATTATAAAGCTATTCCCAAAGTTTGGCAGAAGCATTACCTAACACCCTGTACATATCCCAAAATATCTGATTTCAAAACTAGTTTTTAAAATGCGAACATAGGACAATTTTGATGATTTCGATAAGTTTGAAATGCGGCAATTTACATTTTATGTAACTCCTGGTTGGCCACGACCGTTTTTATTTTAAAAATTGAATTTTGCTGTGTTCCAGAGTTCATTTGACAGATAGCACAGAGCATTAACCTTTTTCCTATTCAAAGTTGTTTACTTCTCCTTTATAGTAACTTCAACAACCATTTAACGATTCCTAAACAAACAGTAGTAAATACTGAATGGGACAATGAGAACACCGCCCACTGCTGCTGTGAAGACTCTCCTAGACCTTCCTCCTCTTCATATAGTAATTCAGGGGGAGGCACGACTGAGACTCCATAGACAGCTAAACTCACTGTACAAGTTTCGTTTAGGTACAGAACACACAAGTATAGTGGGTCTTCCACTTGAAATGAGGGTGGACTATATGACTCCCAAATACTTTGTAGGCTCTGAGGCGATGGTAATTCAGGATCGTGACGAGTACTTGATACACGGATAGTTCCAAGACTGAGACTGGTGCCGGATCAAGGCTTTATGGCGAAATACCAAAAGAAAGGCTCAGCTTTTCATTGGGTAACTTTTTTTATTTATAAATGTTTCGTGAATGAAGATTATTTTTGTCAAAATGTTTACATGCCTTGATTTCGCCATTCAATTGTGTATCTGTCAAAGTATCCATTTAGTGTATTTGTTTTGTTTCGAGATGACTAGTGAAGGAGAGAATATACCTATGTAATGTTATAATTTCGTTGCATCTGCAAAAAAAGCGTCAAGTCGAGATCGTTCGCTTGCTCAATGTCGAAAAATCTGTGTTGTCCAAAGCAATTAAACGTTTCGAGGAGTTAGGACACACCAAAGACCGTCCATAAAGTGTACGATGTCATGTGATTTTGCAATCCCGTGTTATTTTGGGATTTTCGAGTTATTTTGAATGATTGTTAAAATTCTTGAGTACGGCCCTGTTCTTTGGTTTCGATTCTGTGTCGATTAGTTTATTTTTGCTACAGTTTAAATTCGTTTAGTCTGGAGGACACGAAAGGTTAAGCCTAAATCGACACGTTCTTTGCTTCGAGTTCTACGAAATTTTTAAAGCCATTTCAGTATATTTCGTTTTTGTAAAAGGTTCCTTTGTTCAAATCCCAAAGTGACCCAATTCACGCGTATGATCTGATCTTATTCCAGTTGATACGGCTCCTCGTGATGTGTTTTGGGGAATCTCCCCTTCACGCGAGGCCATGTCAACAACGCCGTCCGTATGTTTCTACACCCCAACGCCTCAGTACGCGGTAAGCTCTCCACCATGGCGGACGTTTTGGCTTAATTAAGACGGGTGTGCAAGCTTATCGTTTCCAGTGTGGGTCCTTATACCACCGAGAAGGTTTTTCATTTCTTTAGTAGCTTCGCTAAGCGATATTACGGTAGAATCCGGATAATCCCAAGAAAAACCATACAATTTCGGAATGAGACAGTTGTGTCGTTGTGTGCGATTGTTGTGTTGAGTTTAACGGAAGTTGGAAGTATCGTCATCACACATTTTCCCTAATATGGGACCAAGAAAACCCCTAAAGTTTCTGGAATATTCTTCGTCTGTCTTGCACCCGCCTTCTGGAGGAAGAACACCATCTTCTTCGTTGTTGTTAGCCTATTTAACGTCTGCCACGTGCTCCCTTTTGATTGTCGTTTGTGTAATTTCTTTGTATTCATGTTTGCTCTTTTGATTCATTAAATATTTCACTGTCAATTCAGTTTGGTCTTGTTATTGTATTCAGTGATTCCCATTCATATTTGTGTTTCAGTGTTTTGTTAAAGATTTACGTAAATGTCCGCCTGCCTACAAGTTAAGGTTTCAGTGAGTAAGTAATTTCATTCAAGCAAGGTAAGTCACATCTTGCAGTAGGTCAGCAGCAACGACCCTTTTCCTTCGAGCCCTTGGGAATCTTCTGTGGTGGGTTCCTATTTAGACCTCAGGATGACATATAACAGTGGCGCCCAATTTCATCCCCATTATGACTACACCCTTAATTAAAGAGGTTTTAACGTTTCGAACCGCCCATCTTTACTGTCTAGCTAGCCGCGCGCCTAAGGGGTAACAACATCCACAATTTAATGTCGAAGTGCCAGTTTGGCACGTGACGAGACGCAATTTTCGGCGATCAATGAGAAAAATGGTCAAGGAAAGAGGAATATGTTGAGTCCAGCGTCCGCAATATCGTCAAGAGAGAGCTTAAACTCAAGCCTTTGACGTTGGAAAAACACCAGCACCTCAACAGTACAAAGTGCGAAATGTGCTCTTCACCGTTGAACATTTTTTCACCATTGAGCAGGCCCACAACGTTCAAAACAACAGAGAACTTGCTAGTGGTTCTTTGGAAGACCTGATTTTAATCGAAAACGGCATAAAAATTAACTCCAACAACTATGTCACCGATGTTCTGGAAGCCGTAATGATTCCCTGGAACCAACAAATTTATGCTGACAATGGACATATCAGCAGGATTCAGCACCGGCTAATCAAGCAAACTCGACTCAAGGCTTCTGCAGAGCACATTTTCCAGACTTTATGAATCCTCAAGAGTGGCCGCCATACTCACCCGACTTGAATTCATTCGACTACGCCATCTGGGGTTTCTTGAGGCAAAGACTTGTGCTAAGCCCCATAAATTGGAGGAGTCTCTTAAAAACCATGTAGTGAAAGCGAGGAACGAAATCGACCAAAATATTGTGTGTGCTACAATAAATCAATTCCCACGACGTCTTCGAGCTTGTATCAATACAAGGGGAGGAAATTTTGCAAATAAACTCGTTTAATTAAAATTTTATGTTCTTATTAATATCACTATGCATTGTAATTATTTTTATTGAATAAAATTTGTTAGAAAATACTTTATTAGAAAGTTATCAAACTTTTGGCGCACCCTGTATACGCGAGAAAACAATAATCGGAGGGCTTATAACTATAAGCGGATCTACATAATATCAGGCAGCCAGGCTCTCTAGAGTAGCAGAACTTCTTCCAGAATGGTATGGGTATGCCCAAAGGAACTCAATGACTTGGCAGAACAGAACGTGGTAGACTATTATGGGTACCAAGTCATTGTGGTATAGACGGCAATGAGAAAACCGACGAATTAGCAAGGCAGGGATCAACTGAGACTTATCTTGGTCAGCCTTAGGAATTTCAAGAAAGGCTATCCAACGGTACGTAAGAGACTGGATTGGTACTCAACATGAAAGATACTGGACCAACAGACCAGGACAAAACCACAGCAAGGCATTCATAAATAGATCTTGCAAGAAGCGAACTAATAAACTACTTCTTGGGTAGGACAAAACTCAGGATCGCCACAGGTCTAACACCTATCGAAGATCGGTAAATGCAATGGAGGCTTTACAATAAGGAAACCGAAACAGCAACACACATTTTCTGTGTCTGTGATGCGTTGGCGTATCCCGTGAAGGACCTTTATCTTTTGATACAGGGAACAAAGAACAAAGATCACCGAATGGGTGTGATCTATTAATCAGGGTATGCACAATAAGTTTTTTAGGCGGCAGTGTTCCCAGGGTAAGACCCTGAAATTTTTAAAAAATACTGAATAAAATTCAAAACCTCAAAACTGTTGCATGGAACTTAACGAAACAAACGTAAGGGCCAATTCAGGAGTTAAATAGTACGCGAATGAATTAAAAAACTACCTTGTTAATTCGAGTGAATAATGATCAATGTATGATTTTTTAATCGATTATGGATGTTGAAATAAGCAACAATTGTCTTAGATATTAAGAATATATTGAGGCACATAGGCACAAAGTATGATCACAACTCACAATAAATACGTTAAGTTGATAGCTATGCCATTGCTAACCTAGAAAAAAGCTCCACCATTGAATTTAGTTATGTTAGTAGATTAAATAATGCTGTACAAAAAATTCTAATGTTTTAAATTCAATGCTTACTGCTAAACGATCGCCGCAAGTTCTGCTTTTTAGTTTAAAATAATTTAAAAAGCTCTGTAGACTCAAGACCTAAGACCAATAGTTTATGATCATTTGCAGTTAGCATTAAATTTTTTTAAAAGAAAATATATTTAGTAATAAAATCCCATGCAAGGCAATCCAAAAACGAACAACATTTAACTAAAATGCACTCAGAAAAATCTGGCTGATGAGATTTTACACTAAATACGTTTGCTTTTAAAAGTGTGCCAATTAGTTATCTATCGAAACTTTAAGTAGTGTTAGTAGAGTTTTGCCAAAAAATTTGTAATACAAAACACTTACATGTACAGGATCGGACCATTAGACAGGCAGGCTAGTAACATTTACCTATTTCAATAGAGGCAGCGCTACTGGCCCGCCTCCGACCCACTTGTATTGCTAAAACAACAGCACAGCCTTCAATATACCCGTCAATAAGAGCCCCCTTTTCTTTGTTGCTATAATTACACAACTACATATAAAAGACACCTTTTGCTTTTTCTGTTAACTTTATTTTCTATCGAATTTCATTATTTCACGAACTTTAATATACAATCTCGTTTACAAATAATACAAATGCAGAAAATCACACAGGGCGTCGAAAAGTGTTTTAATACAAAAATATAAAAAATACAAAAAATTAATATAATTTAAAATATATGCATATAAATATCGAAGGAATGTATGTTCGAATTGTACTATTTATAATATGAAGTCCAATACTGAGTTTTGTAATCATAAGCAAAGATTAGGAGGCCGAAAATGAATAGCTGAAATAAAAATGTAACGTTAAATTAACATTAAACTGCTTGCTTGTGATGTGAACCATGGATGTTTCTCAATGACTTAACTGTGACGTGTTTAAATTATAACTGATTTTAAATAGTTAATTAAAATAATCAAAAAATAATTATACTGTTTCAGCAAAAGCTTAACATTAAATTTAATTGATTTATTCAAAATCGTACATATATTAACTACTAACAAAGATAAGCTCAAAGTCTACTTTTTAAATTACAAAAGCAGCAAACCTTATGCTATTCAGGTATTTCAAAAATCTTATAAACTCTTACGGTGAACTTTCTTAATTACATTTGGCAAAAATTTAATTATAAATATAATTGTTTTAAGTACACGATTGTATATGTATATAACACACAAAAGCAAAAGTATGCAAATTATACAGGGCCATTCTGTTAACAATGTTAATATCATAGTTTAAAATAGGAAGATTTATAAAAAAGTTGTCTGGAATAATAACATTTCTGGCCACACGAAGAAATTAAAATTTGAGTAAATTCTTGCAACCCGAATTGTATATTAACTGGAATTTTTTTGTACAAACTACGTGAATTAAAATTATTTACACTGTAATTAAGGCATATTCCCTGATGAATTTACAGATTTGAAACATGATCGGTGAGTTTTGAATTTTAATTTGTTATGTTTGATATGTTTCTCAGCCTAATTGGTTTTCGGTGTTATGTTGAAAGATTTCTGATTGTGGGTGTTATTTTTCTCCACTGAAAATGACTTCTAAAAATGTGGATGCCATTTTTATTAAATAATTCTAAAAATTAATTTAATAAGAATGTGTGTAAATTGTACGGTAAAACCCAAATACCAAAAAAATATATTGTTCAAAAAATTTTTATTTGTGGAAGAATTTTCAACAATTAATTGTTACTTTGTCATTAATCAATGGTGGTCCCAAGTATTGGCCGTAAGGGGTAGATAATTTTAATAAATTTGTTCCTTTTAATTTTATTTTTATTGATCAGCTCTTTGCTTCTGTTATTAGTTTGCGAAACTTTTAATTTTTCTCTCGTTTTCGTTAGGAGTGCTAAATCATCTGCCAAGGCTATGCATTGGTGGCTGTTTTCATTATTGTTACTTCTTCCTCGTATGACCGAAGCCTTAAGCCGATGGCCTGTTAGTAACTCATAATAACGAGTTCTGTGAGCGCTCTTAGCATGTATGTGGGGCAGGAGGCTAACCTTACCCATCGAATAAGGAGAAGAAGATCAACCCGCAACGGTGCGAGGTTGACGATTGTCAAAAGTGTTAGCATTACAACCGGGATCGCCGGCTTAACGTGCCCTCCGAAGCACAAAGTAGCGTACGACATGTATTCCGGTTTGGCCGTTCTCAGGAATCGAAAATGAAATGCTTTATGTCAGAGACCGAAGAGTTTTCCACGCGGCTATCCGCTCCTACTACTTTCATTACTAAATTAAAGATTGTGGGAGACCGTGGACATCTCTGTTTTAGACCGTGGTTCGTTTGAAATTCCTCTGATTTCCAGATTTCCTCCCATTAATTCCTATGAGGTCGTGTATTTGGCATTTTCGGAGGTTTAAAACTTATTACTTCGCTTCGTTTTAACTGGTCATATGCCCATTTTAAATCTATAAATGCCATAAGGAGTTGTATTTTTTCTGTTCACACTGTTCTTGAATAACTTTTAGTGCGTAATTCTGGTCCACTGTTGACTTGCCTTGTTTGAAACTTCCCTGATATTCTTCTAGCAGCAGCCTTTTTTCCACTGCTTTTGCTAGTATTTTATAGGATTTCCATTCTATAGTATTGGGATTATTATGAGTATTTAATCACTCCTCATCATCTGTTTCGTTTTAGACGTGTCTGCGCATGTCTTGTAAATGCGTGTTTTACTTTTGATATTTATATCCCTGTTTTTTTATATCTCTTAGACTTCCTGATATGGATGCTGCTTTTCTGACTTGTTCTGATACTGCTGCACGGAGATCCCCATTGCTCGTTATTAGCGTACCTAAGTAATTGAAGCACATGACTTGTTCTACAGTCTACAGTGTTTGTATGACTTCTTTTATTTCCTCAGGGGTAAGTGGGTCTATGTTGTCGTTATCACATGCTATCAGTTCTTGTTGCACTTGCGTAAACTCGCCATCTGCGGTTGAAAATGACTCTTCATAATACTCAGCCCATCTTTTTAACATGTTTCTTCCTCCCTTACATTTGATCATTTTTGTCGTGAACAAATTTTGTTCTTGTTTGAAACGTTTTGTTTATCTCTGCAGTTCTTTTGTAAAATTGCCTGATGATCGGTTTAGTAATAGTAATTTGTAATACAAGTGTTGAAAGCTTGCGTTTGCCACATGAATGTGAAGTTTGCAGCACGAACGATAGTGAGTGCTGCAGTCACATGAGAGTGGCAAATACAAGCTTTTAACACATGTATTACACACTATTTTTTCTACAACCACATTTCCATAAAAAAATTTAAATATTTCTGCAAAATCAAATCTGACATTCATCAAATGTCATTTATGACATTTTGATTTCGGTGCGGCAAAATTATACTTTGCCGCACCGAAAATCATGCATGTGCGTGCGGAAAGTAAATTTTCCGACGACCACTATGAAAAGTGACTCATTTCACACGGTTTACTAGTATTGAAAATAACAAATTTCGCACAGCAACGAAACTGTGTGAAATGCCCCTTTGCACACGCTAAACCACACAAAACAGTCGGCGGGCGACGTCAAAAGTCGTCATTTGTCAAAAAAATTAATATTTAAAACGTCAAAGTGTTGCAAGTGTGGTGCTGGTTCCTTTTTATTTAATGAAAAATTGGTAAAATGGTCGTCGGAAAAGCATAGTGTAAAACACGTGCTGAAAGGATATTTCACACTCGTGTGATTAAGCCACTCGCCAGAGGCTCGTGGCTCAACTTTCACACTCATGTGAAATATTCAACTTTCACACTTTCAGCACTAGTTATACAATATACTATTTCTCACTACCACCTTGGTAAATTGACATTTCATTGTCAAAAAGTCGACAATAATGGAAACTAAAACATTTAGTTGAACAAAAACAGACTGTATCTAGGGGCAAAAAAGACGATTTACCGCGCCAGGTCATTTTCCGCGCATGGTACCCCATAACGCTACACCATAACGGATATAAAAAAAATAAATAGTTATAATGGAGAATACGTGCTTATTTATTAATATTAAAACTAATTTTACAATTGGAACAACGTTGAATGTTAAATGAAGGTGTATTTACAAAATGTTTGATTTCATTCTTTTCGTTACTGAAAACAGAAATTGCGTTTATGTGTTTGTTTGTACCATAGCAACAGCGCCGTTAAACTGTCATAAATATAAACGTCACAATTTTTGTTAAATTATTAATGGATTTTATTTTGTGGTAGTGAGAAAAACGTAATGCGCAACGCGTAGGTAAGTTTCTTTTTTATCCTCGGTGGCTTTATGGACCTCAGCTGCGCTTCGGTCCACAAATTACCACCTCGGATAAAAAAGTTCACTTACCATAACTTGGAGCGCAAATAACTATTTCCGCACGCTAATTTCACTTGTTCGGCAAACACTCATTTTCAATACTCGTATCTATGGAGACGAAGTCTGAAAATCCCACTTTCCATGGTGGGAGTAGAAAAATTTTTTTTCTATTTCCTCAACCATTATTTGTAAAAACTCCCTTTTCTTTTTCTGAAGGATACTATTAACCCTATTTCGTGCTTCCTTATAATAATAGTTGGTTTGATCTGTGCTTGTATGTGGTAGTTTCAATTTGGCTTTCAGTCTTGTCACATTATGTTCTTTCTGTTTCTTTGTTAAGCCCTCTTCTATTTCGTTGATATATTTATTTTGTTTATCTTCGTCTTTTAAACTTTGGTACTCTAACTTAACACTGTTTTTTCCTAAATATGTATATCTATTCTTGGAATCCTTAGTTTAGATTTGCCCGTACCAAATGGTGGTCACTATTCGGACTCGCTTCTCTGAAAGTCCGTACTATACTATATTGTTTATTCCTTCAATAAGGTTGTGATCTACTATTTGGTTAGCTGATTTTCTATCGGGACTAACCCATGTGGCCTTGTATATTTTCTTTCGTGCTAAAAATGTTGAGTTAACTACCAATTTTTTTATCATTGCAAACGAGATAAGCATTTCTCCTATTGTTATGTTTGCTACTTGCACCTATTCTTTTTTTAAATTCAGGTTCTCTTCCAATTTTTGCATTAAAATCGCCTGGCGCTAATTTAATGCTAAATTTTGGAATGAACGCTTCCAGATCTTCGTAACATTTGTCTTCCTCATCTTCTTCATCATCCTCTGTTGGAGCATGTACATTGATCACAATTATTTTTCGATATTCTCCTTGTCTCCTTTTAATTTAATTTTTTATAAATTTATTTTTTGGGGAAAATCTGTTAATCTTTTTCTTGCATTTTGTTCGACATTTTATCACGATACATTTCTTTAATCTTTGTTCGGCTTTTGATTATTCAATATATCTGTGTTATAATGTAACATTGTATTAGTTTTCAAAGTAAAAGTAAAGTGAACGGCCATCTAACAGTCGATAAACTTGCAACAGAAAATTATGAACTCAAAAGCTTGTGAAGTGCAAGATAATGTTCAGGGCATTTAATACGATTTAACCAAACATGGTAGAAATTATCACCTTCAGGTTTGAAGTTTAAAAATCCCAACTTACAAGTAAACAAGAGTCAGAAAATATTTAAAAATGAAAATTAGATTTGGTTTCTAAAGTTATCTAGCAGTTGGGTAATCTTTGGAATCAAAATCATCTCTATTTAAATATATAAAGATTGGAAGAACTATGAAATTTATTGTAATTCACATTATAAGAATAAATTATTAAAAAAATAAATAGTTTGCTAGTTACTTTATATAATATTTGAATATTTGGCAAGGCGATGTGTGTTTACTTAAAAGTGTGGCTCAAGTTATTAACATCATAACCCTGTAAATAAGTGGCAATAAATTGAGTTTAGAAATTATATTAAAATTAATATTTTTCAAGGACAGGATCTATTCTCGGACTCTGCTTTACGGAGCTTGCTGCTGTTGTAAGTAATGTTTACATTTGTTTTTCAGATATGAAATGTAGATTTTATTTATTACAATTTATTAAGACACACAGTAAAAATGATAAAATGAGCAGCAATACATACCATTCGCACATATCCACGCAACGGAAACATTGTAAAATAAAACAAACTCAGTGTTTGTTCGTGTTAGCCAAAAAAGTTTCAAAATAAAAATAAAAAACTAGTCTTCAAAACTACTTTGACAAAAGTAAAAATCTCTATTTGCAAAGCTGTGTATGAGTGTTTCTGAGTGTACATTTATTATATGTCAAGGCATTAAACATTAAAACTTAATTTTAAAATTTACTATCTATAGCTATTTTTAACATTAACAGTTTTTAAATTTCTAAAAACACTGATTCTTATCTTTGATTCAATATATACCAACTGCTACTTAACAACGTTGCTATAATTCCAATGAATCATGAACATGTAAATCGTTCGATTGTACTTTGAAAACAATGATAATGACTCGTTAAAATTTACATAAACGTTTACATTATAAAATTATAAAAGGAAGTTCTGATATATAGGCCTAATCATGTACGATTTTTCTAAAAATAACTTACGAGCATTTATTACAAAAGTATTGTATTCATGTTAAAATATAGTGGAGCAAGCTTTAACAAGGATTTCACTTACCGTAACCTTCTCCTTGCAAGAAGAGCCTGAATGCTTCACTCACTTTTCCTGGTTGTTCTTCAAGAACCATTCCACAATCTGAAATCTAGAAAAAAAAACATTCATACATACATATTATCGTTGGGTAGTTGGGTTGTTCATAATTGTGTGCAAGCATTTATAAAAAAAACCCGCAGAATTGATTGATAATAATGCCAGTATACAGTATCAAAATAAATATTTATTTATACAAACAACGTTTAAAAACAGTGAAGATTAAGGATTTTAGGTCAGGGTTAAAAATAATTTACAGAAATTCTTCAATAATAATGTTATCAATTATCATCATAACCCAATTGTGACGTACTAAATAGCAAATTTAAGGATCATTGCAATAAAGAATGTTGGTTATGAGGTTATGATTTAACTGGGTTAAAAATTTAAAAATGGAAGAAATTGTCCTTTAGATGTTAAAACCATCGAGGTTTAACGAATTGGTGTATTATTTAAGATAAAGGATATTAAATAAATAAGAAATTGTTGATTATAATTGGTTAACCTTTCCAGTTCGTTAAGTATTCTAAGCAACCCCTTGGTAGGAATTGCAAATGATGTTTTCATTATATGATCAGCATATCCTGTACCTAGATTATAAGTAGAACTAAGCGAGTGATGACGTGCTGTTCACGCTTACCTACACTGCTCGTACGCGAAGGGATTACATAATAAAATTTTTATGGTTGGTCTGCAGTGTGCTTTCTGTGTTCCTTCGTATACGCGTAGTGTGGGTAGTAGCGAATAGCAAGTGGTCGCCCCATTGGTTTGGTAACCCAGACGTAACAAAAAAATTACAATAAAACGTAATATTATATCAAATAAAAGTACCTTCATCCATGAAGAATTGGTGGGATCTAATCTTCCGTTGAGGGTAATGGTGTCATCAACATGAGGACTTCGTGCCCCTGTAATATTTAATACGGGCATGTGCAAAGTATTGGCTTCCTTGCGCTTGTTGGGGTCAAGTTCTCTCTGTATGTTGAGGTCGGTTCGACGTACATAGCTATCAGTAAACAAAGCGAGGTTCGTTGGGTTAACGTTGCGTTCAAAGTAACTCTTATACACTTGTACAAGATCATGGTTTCGATCTTCCGTATTCTGTAACACCACAAAATCCATATCGGTGTTAAAAAACAACAATTAAAAAAAATTACCCTGCCAAAGTGATGCCACATGAGGTACTCGAGTACTCCCTGAGTCATTCCTTTTGACCGTAAATGCCTGGCGTTTAATTTCTGGTAGCCCCATTCGATCCATCCTGCTGGTGTGCTTACGCAGTTGATCAGACAAAGAGCTGCTACCTTGTTGGGTTGAGCTAACGCATAACGGGCCAAAATGTTGCCACCTGCACCAACTCCGAAACCAATCACTTGCTTTAGGCCGAAATGTGAGAGGACGAACTCTAGCTGGGTTGCTAATTCATCCATGGTTGGGAAGATGTAACTGTAATGGTTTTAACATACTATTACGGACCAAGTTTTCCATATCTTACTATCCGTATTTGGGTGTGGATGTAAGTTAAAATTGAACGAATTAAGTCGTCTTAAACTAGGACTTAAGCCAAGCTTTGCAGCACTTAAGCCCTAATTTAAGCGACTTCAAGTTTTAGTTTAAACCAATGCCCTTCGGGTCATTTGCATTGCTTATGTTTAAAGTATTTGGCTTGGTTATTATCGTGTTCCTGTGATTTTTTGGATTAAACCATACTTAAACGTTAAGTCGCGGTAGTCATTCAGTTGGTTCAGCGTGCGTCTGTCTACTAAAATTAAGATTGGCCCGGGTTCGATTCCCAGAGCCACATTTACACCGAAAACACCAGACTGCTTCCCTCGAAAGGCAATGGCAAACTGAGGTACGTATTTCTACCTAGTAAGTCTTCTCTAGAGTAGAAGTGGTTCGGAGCCCATGTAAAGCTGTAAGTCCCACTTCGAGAAGAAGAAGAAACGTCAAGTAAATTTGGTACATTTGGGGTGTAATAAATTAAACTTTCAGGTGTCTTCTCTGAGAGCAATTATGTGAAAACGAGCAGGAAAATTTCAGAAATTAATTTCGTAAAACATGACAAGACTAGTGTTAATATTCTAAATTTGCTAATTAAAATATAAAATCCGATACAGCGCCGCACATTTCCTTCGAATTTTAGAAGGATTCATGAGAATATTTTTTGGAAATTAGGGGTTTTTGCCTTTTGCTTCAGTACAAAACTCTAAAATTCCTGGCAATAAATTATTTTAATGAGCTTGTGGTAAATAAATAATAAACAAAATTGTATAAATTAAACAATTTGTGTAATAAATATATGTCCCAATTAGGTTATTTTCCACTCATAATTTTAATCGCAGTGTCAAAGGGCAATTGTAATTTTTAACCCTGTTACTATTACTTTGTTGCAATTTTATGAACGCATTATAACAATATAAAGATAGCAAAAGTAGTTAACGTTTGTGCGTAATTATATATAGAATAAACAATGATTATTTATAATCTTATAAAAGAAAGCTTTAAACCTGCACTACAAGTGAAAAACTTGTCTATTTAAACAAAATAATTGAAAAAAAAAACTGTTAATGATATTGTTTTTGTTGAATTACATTTAAGTTAGATTACAACGTCCTTGCTTATAATAACCATCGTATACAAACAATAACCAAATTAAAATGTAACAAGTAATTTAACAAAGTTGGCATTATTACGATTAATTGCGATATAAATATTTCAGAACACTTCATAAAGTACGGTGTTTGAATAGAAAATCGATGCACAAGGTTTACTTTCACCTAAATGTAAAGTGACATCATTTAACATCATAATAACTTGCTAACTGCCTTTTCATACGTGCTAAATTCTGTTTAATTCTCGTGAAAATTAATTGCTAAATAATTAATGAACGTAGGCTCCGTCATCAAGGGGCTTTTCATATAAATGCTTGTGCTGATTAATGCCAACAATAAAACAATGCTGCACAAACAGTCGGAATTGTTTCATTCTTACAATTATTGTAGCAAATAATAAACATTTTCTATAATTGGATGGTAACAATTTTTGCTTTACATTACGGAATCAACATAAAAATTTTGCTTTGTTTGCTCGACTTAATTATAAAAATTCAAAAAATAATTAAATGTAATAACTATTAACAAAATTTTGAAGGAGAAAATTTCATTCTACATAATAAAATAAATACAAAACTGGTTTGCATGCATGTTAGCACGATTAAAAAACTAGATGTACAAACATTAAAGCGATACAAAATTCAAAAAAGAATGGAAAACAAGCAGGCTGTAGCGCAGCACTGGGTAAAACTTTGTTTACGTACAATTAAACCAATGCTAAATACTTGGCAGCCTCGCTTTGTTTATTCATATTTGTTTTAGTGTAATACGAATTAGCATTTTATTTTTTTGAACAAACATGAAATGGTATTATGTTTAACGTTTGTGCAACTAAGGTTTTAAAATTGACACTTTTCAAAAAGGGAAATCAAAGGCTACTTGAATGGATTTTTAGTTTTGTAATATATTATTCAATATTTAGCAAAGACTGTGGCTATCGGGTAGGATTACATAAATGTTTAGAATGTAAATAACACCTTGATAAGAGTTTAATATTTGAAAAAGTAAAAAGAAAGCAAAAAATAATTTCATGTATAGAAAAATCACCGAACCGGCAAATCCGTACATTATAACCGATTATACGTTATAAACGAGCCTTCTGTACCTATTATAGTTTTTTTTCTACTAGAAAAATCAAATATTGTTGTTTCATAATTAACTAAAATGGTAGTTAATACGTCAAATACGGCGAATTTGTCCCTTTTTTACAGTTCTTAAATTAATCAATATGTCGATGAAAAGCAATCATAGAATTTTATAAATTAATTGAGCACTTTGCAGAAGGAAAAGGAATAAAATGGCAAAGTTATTGCATTTGCTTAGAGACAGAATTTAATAAAAAAAAATACAAATCTTGCAATTTTTTTTTCAGCGAAAGATGCGGAAGTTCTAAAATCAAAATTTAAGGGAGAAAACAATAAGAAAAGGAAGTAGCAAGAAAAATACGAAAAACAAGTTAAAAAATGGTTACATTAAATCCCATACGAAAGAAAAGATTTACGAAATACTGACAAAAATGTCAGTAATAAGTTTCCCTTTCTAAATTTATTTTAATTTTGGTAGTTGCTGATTATTTGAAATATTGCTGATTATTAGAAATATTAACATTTCCAGCTGGTAAATCAATTTTTATCAATTTCCTTATTCAGTCCTGAGCAAAGAATGAAGTTCCCATCAAACAAACTTCTCCACAATAAAACAGTTATTTCAATTTTAACCAATTTTTAATTTAAGCTAAATTTTACGAGGAAACAGAGAAAGTTTATGACAAGATATCTAATTATGATGTGAAGATATTAGTTGGAGATTTCAACGCTAAAATTGGCTAAGAGGAACAGTACAGACCGTTCATAGGAAGACGAACGACAGTGAGGTAAGACTAATTAATTTAGCAATTAAATAATAATGTCTACTAATAAACCAAATAAGGAAGTACATAGCAGCATCCCAAGGCAGAACAGTCAACCAGATTGACCACCTAGCTATAGAGGCTAAGCACTAAAAAATAGTAACCATAATCAAAAGCAGGAGGCGCAGAAATAGCATCGAATCACTTCCTAGTAAAAACGGTAATAAAAGCAGAGGTAGGATATACCAAGAGCCAACGAGAGAGTAAGAAGAAAATTACAAATAGAACTATTGAAGTTTGAGGAAACAAGAAATAGGTACGAAGAACACTTAGAGGATGAACTTTTAAGAGAAATAGTATCAGAAAATGTGGAACAAGAATGGAAAACAATTCAAACACTAGTAAAACGTACAGCACAGAATGAAATAAAAAGTAAAACCACCTGGTTTGTTGAAGATTGTGAGTTGGTATTAAAACATTTAAGCTCAGAAGAAAAAGTGGAGGAATTTAAGAAAAATTGAAAGGAAGTAAAAAAAGTATGCGCGACAAATTAATAGAAGACATAGAAGAAAACCACCAGCAAAGAAATATGAGAATTTTTTATAAGAAAATACGAGTACAAACTACAAACCAGCAAAAAGAACTATCAAGTTAGGCAGATTCCTTTTAAAGATAAAGGAGTTATTGTAGCAAGAGAGAAACGGGCGGCACAAAGATGGAGGGAATATTATATGGAAGTCATGAACGAAGCGGAAGAAATAAGACAAACAGAGGAAGAGTATGTAGCGCATCTGCCTGATATAGCTTACAATAAACCTAAGTTAGATGAAATTAAAGGCACAATAAAGGAACTTAAAAACAATAAAAACCAAGGAAGAGATGAGATTTAGGCGGAACTGCTGGAGCATGGGGGGCCATTGCTAGAAACTAAGACGTTTGACCTCATATCACAAAAATAGGCAAAGTGTAACATGCCCAAGAAATGGAACGAAACCGATTCATAAAAAGGGACACATACAGGGTACAGGTACAGGTAATTCAAGAAAAAAAAAAAGAATGAAAGGAGTACAGATCTCAAACAAGCCTACGAAAGTGTTAACAGGAATCAACTAATGAAGACGATGAAGGATATGGAAATCACAGAATATTTGATCAGATTAGTAAGAATGACACTAATGAATACAGAGAGCAAGGTCAGAATCTATGGGATTACATCAGAAAAGTTCCAAATACATAAAGGACTCAGGTAAGGTGATTCTATGCCTCCAATACTCTTCAACATAATCCTGGAATATATTATGAGAAAAAGTTAAATTAAAACTAACAACAATATCCTTAGTATAGTAAATTCAGTTTTTAAGATCGTGAATTTACTATAATTTTGTACCAGACGTTAAATTCCACAATAAAATATCCTTAGTAGTCCGAACCAAGTGTTACCAGAGGACCCCACAATAATAACTAGGGCAAAAGAAGAACTTAAGAACATTTTCCGAAGGCTGGAAGCCGAAGCAAAAAGATTTGGACTTAGGATTAATGAGCACAGGACTAAATACATGATTTTTTTAATGCTAGTAATTCGAGCAGTGGCTCATTAATTATTAAGAATAACGAACAGAAGCACTATGAATTCGAAAGAATGACGACACTTTCATATCTAGGGACTGGAATAACCAGCAAAGAAGAAGAAAAGGAAGAAATCCAAAGAAGAGTGAAGGTAACAAGATAGTGTCGTGAGCCATGAAAGAAAGAATTTACAAAACAATTTTAACCAACCCGGTGGTAACTTATGGCAGCGAAATATGTATTCTAACAAAGGCAAATGAGAATAAACTAGCTAGGTGAGAACGGATAATCTTGCGAAAAATGTATGGAGGTGTGAAGCAAGGAAAAGAACAAATAATGAGATTTATACAATTTACAAAGATAGTCCCTCAATAAATCCATAAAGAAAGGAAGACTTCGGTGGTTAGGGCACTTTCTAAGGATGGAGCAAAATAGAGTCCGAAAGATAATTCTTAAAGTGGACCCAGAAGGAAAAACAGAAGAGTCAGTCAAGGAGGACTTAGCAGAAATGGGCATCGAAAATAACTGGGAAGAAATTGCTATGAACAGAATGGAATGGAGGAATAGCCACGGACCTTGAAAGCCTGTTAAGCTGCTTTATATACAGGGTGGGGAGTTTCAAAACGGAACATTGCAGTCGAAACTATGTTACACCTGCACACTGTTGCTCCTCATTTAAACATATAACAATGGTAATGGTATCAGTGGATAGAGCAAAATACTGCACATAAGGTGCAGCTACAATTAACTTGTAAATATTATTTTTAACTAAAATAAAATATTACAATTTAGAAAAATGGGTATAGCCATGACTGCTCAGATTTTTCACTTGTCGGTCTATACTTCCACGCAAACCACCACCGCTGTAAGAGTTTTTAATTATAAAAACTCTTTCTTCAATCGAATTAGTAGGCATTAATGCTACTTTTTCATTGACTGTTAAGAATTATTTGAAACAATCAGCAACTGAAAAATCTGAGAAGCCATGGCTATAGGTATCTATTTTTCTAAATTATAATTTTCAACAGTAATTACATAAGTGGTGATAATTTTTTGATAATTTTAACTAGATTCACGAATCTTTATTGCTATGGAAATTTCACGAGTGGACGAAGTCCACGAGTGGAATTTCCTAATAGCAATAAAGATGAGTGCTAATCTAGTTAAAATTATCAAAAAAAATTTATTACCACGAATGTAATTCGGCGTGATTATTTTTTAAACTATTACACAATGATGACAGTCTTAACGTTTGTCAAAGTCAAAGCTAACTTTTTATGCATTTATTTAAACAAAGATCCAATCACAGAGCAGGTATTTCTCTGTGATCCAATGAAACAACGTGAAAAAATTATCGCTGTAATCAGCTACTAGCTAATTATCAGTGTAATTATGATGCTATTGGTCGATTTGAATTTTTTTCTCATTATGATTGGCTGACAGGACTGTTTAAAAAATAATCATAATAATTTATTTAATATTACACGAGGTTTCTTAGAAAAGCGATCGATTTTAATTTATTAGTCCACAAATTTAGGGTTTATAATTTGGAATGAAATAGCATTTTTGGAGTAAGATAACTCCTTCTGCTTGATCTCCAAAAATTTAAAATGTAAGAAAACACAACATTTTTGTTAAATCACAAATATTTATCTTACTAAATCTTTCTTGGCAGCAATTAAGATTTTGTTATTTTATCTTTTTGTACTAATGATTTCGCCACGTTTCTTAGAATTTCTAGCACAATCGATTTTTATTCATTATTCGTCCTGGAAATTAGGGTTCGTAATCTGGAAGTAAATACAATTTTTGGGGAAAAGAAATCTCTTTCGTCTTAGTTTAAAATATCACAAGAATCTGAAGCATACTAAAACTTTCTTGGTAGCAATTAATATTTTGGGATTGTACTTTTTCTTAGGAAATTATTGCACGGCGTTGCTGAGAATTTTAACCAATAATTAATTTATTCTTTATATTTAAAGTTCATAATTCGAAATTAACTACATATTTTAACAAAGTTTTAGTTCAGAATTTTGCAATAATTTGAAGAAAAGGTAAATTAAACTTTTTTAAGGTCAATTAATGTTGTATAGTGTCTGTATCATTTGTCCCTCTTAGTATTTTATTACTTTTTAGTTAGCGACTTATTTTTAATTTGTTCATTCTCGAATTTAGGGTTCTTCTTCGGTAAAACTTCTGGAGAAAAGCATCTATTTGTTCCACCCAAACTTCTAAAGAATTTGCGGAAACACACTTTTGACTAAACTACCTACTGATTTATTCCAACAAACTTTTAAAACAAAATTATTTTACAGTGCGTGTTCGAGAAAAGTACAAAATTTGTTCACATTTTAATATCTTTGATCTTTGCATCATATGTTTTTTGTTAAGATTGTTTACTTATTTATTTGGTGAAATCTAGGCTTGTACGTGCGCCAACTTTAACGTATTCTTTGATTTTGTCCCGTCCTGTCCCTTTTTAGAAAATAATTCGTACGTTCTAATCACATCAAAAATAAATTACCGAGGTGAATGAACTATTACTCATACCAAACAAACATTTTATTTTTGTACCTATAAATAATCATATAAATTGGCTAAATGCCTCAAATAAAATAAAACGAACAAACGCCTCAAGTCTGTTTATTACAAAGTGCATTATTTGGAATTACATGCTTTTTGCTTTATATTATTTAAAAGTTTGCATCATGAATTATTTATAATTTTACTATTTATACATTCTTCTTTAAATCTAAGTAATTAATAGAAAATCCAAGCGTTTTAAGAAGTTGAGAGGCTTTTGAGTTCAAATAAAAGTTTAGGGAAGGCTTGAAATTTCAAAGAGCCTAGGAAAAACTTTACTCTGTTACAAGCTGTAGGGCCCCACGATTCTTATTAATTTACAATAACGTAATTAATAAAATATTAAAATTTATTTCATTTTTCCTACATTGTTTGCTTAGATTATTCTATTAGGTTTTCTTATTTCTTTGTTTGTTTTATCGATTGGTGAATATCTTTTTACTCGATAGGTTTTAACAATTTATTAATCGATCTATAAAAAAGGCCAGAAAACTAAAAGAAATAATCACAAAACCCGTGTTAATATACCGGAAATTTATTCATAACATTCAATTATTTCCAAACTTCCGCCGTTTACATTATAAAGAAGGCCAATACATCAACATTTTTGCTGCCGCGAATGGCCCGTCTCATCAATAATACGGCTATAAAACACAAAACGTAAGAAGTAGGTCGTTATTATACGTCCAATATCCATCATTTTCAAAAGAAAAGATCAATATTCCTTGCATGCTACCTTTACCACAATTATTTTTAGTTACTTTTCTATTTGATTTTTCGACTTGGGCTTGATGTTCCATTGTAATTTTCTTAGAAGAATTTGTTTACATTCGTACTGTGTAATTAGTATCGAGTACTTTAAGATAATCGGGTAAAAGTTTATACACATACGTAAAGCTGGATATAACAGTTTCAAACCAGTTCGAACCGCGATTTGTAAGTTTGAATTAAGTAGTTATTTATACAAACTTGCTTTAATTCCAATATTTATTGATTACAGTTATTATCAATGAAGCGAATGCAGTGGAAAGTTTTACGAACGGTGAAGTTTGTAATAAAAGTGAACTGCTATTTTTTTAAAAGAAAGTGGGAACGCCTTCTGGGTGATAATCTTTACGACAGAGATTATTTGAAATAACATAAAAGTACATAAAGATATCGAATTTGTTTATACAGTGCGGGTACACTCTTTGAGCATTGGATAAGTGGATACAACTTATCTGTTTGGCTGTGTACACATATTTTTTTGAAACTTTAGTGTTTGTAATGAATTCTTTTAATTTTCTCTAATAAAAAAGTCATAAATTACTTATTAAGAGTGTTAGAGTTAGTTACGGTTATGACATACGCACATTAATGTGTAAACAATTTAATAGAAGTCTTTAATTCCGTTTGTCATTGTAAGGCGTATGCTGTAATGTTATAAAAATAATCAAAAGAGGGAAACTTACTCTTCGGGTAAAGTTTGAGCGCCTTCTTCTTGACCAGGAGCGTTAACGTGGTACACACAGAAATTCTCCAGCAAAGCTCTCATGTCAACGTAGTTAAAGAAGGCTTGGAAACTTGAAATATCTAGGCAGAAAGACACCCTGTTAATTGAAAATCAAACAAAATTGTTTTTACCGTACAATTAAGTCCCAAATCGTGGTAAGTTAAAATAGCCGGTTTGTTCCTAGATCCTTGTACAGCAACGACGATGGGGCCGCGGTCTGTTTCGACAGTTTCCTCATGGGCAGTAGAATCATCTCTTGAAAGGGACCTTGCTGATGGGAATTGTAACTGGATGTTCTTTAATTCGATGTCATCCATGCTGTCGGAGGGCATTGTGCTATAGGGTGTAATTAAAAGTTGTGCAAAATTGTAAACAATTAAATTTTTTACTAACCGGCAACTAAGAGCTAAAAACTGATCACTTCTTATTTTCAGACTAGGCTTTGCCTGTCTGTTTTACAAAGGCAAACAGGACATTAATTTAAAAATACACTCCGCTGGAAAACATTAAATTGGCATCGATCCAAAATTCTCTAAAGTACTGCCGCAAATTTAACAAACATTTCGTACAAAACAAGACCCAGTCGTACGAGTTAGAATAATTTAAGTACACGGAAACTTGATGCTTTTTTACAAAACACTGAACTACCCCTTTCAACTTTTGGCTATAAATAAAAAAATCGGTAATTTACGAAGCTTCAACAATGGCTCATATTCAATAAATCTGCGTGCATGCACGGTTATCTACGTTTTCAGCAAAAATTCGAAATTATTTACAATCCATTTGATGCTTACCCCAGAAGGGCGGCTTCTTCCGCTGCACCTGAAGCAGGCATTGTTCTATTACCGTTTGTAGCTGCACTATCAATCCTAAAACAAATTCAATCTAAATAGTACTACGAGTGCTATCTAAAAAGAAATTTTCATGAAAAAAATTCCCGGATGTTCGAGTTTTACAAATAAGATCCGTTGCTGTGTTCTGTGCACTGTTCCAAACCGTTCTCCAGATTACCATTCTCTGGTTTATTTTTATTAACTACGCTGTGTAATTTCCACCGAACAAATAATATTTATTATTCGTTAGGGTTACGAGCGTTATCACACGAACGCACCACACAAAGTACTAAACCCAAGAAAGCATATGCGAGATGAGGAACGTAGACAAGTCAGGAAATCATGTAGATTAATGAATGCCGGTTCACGTGACTCATTTTCAAATTAACTTTGCATTTCCGTAGTACACCACTACACCAGCACTAAAACATAACTGTGTGGGTAAAATTATATCACCGCCCTCGCACTTTTTCTAATGTATTTAGTTTGCCAGAGTTCGGGACGAAAACAAAAACAAAGTCCTGAATTTCTTCTGGCATACCACACCTCCCAAATGAATAAAACCTTGGATCTAATTCTAAGGTTTATCTTGATTTATTGCTTTAAAAGGGAACATATAAATTGGTAGCTATTGTAGGGGGATCTATTAGGCATATAGATATCTTTAGACCAAAGTAGGCCATGACTTTAGTTTATTTATTATGTTGATTTAAAATTTATTTGAACACTGAAAACCTTGTAATTTGTGAAAAATTGAAAATGTAGAGGAAATCCTGCTGGGAAGTGACAACGGTTTATTAAAACCAAATACGTATCTCGACAACTGAGGATGGCGTATTTGGTTTTAATACACTATGATGAATTTTTTAGAGCAAATCTTGCTTTATGTTTAATTTGGATACCCTTTTGTCCTTTGTCCAAAACGGCACGTTAGAACTTCAAATAACTCTAATCTGAAATGGCAAAATTAAGGAAATTGTAATCCGTCCCACATTCTGTGGCTTAAGAAATCGCGAGTGGATTCTAAATATACAAAGAATGATTGGTTTAAAAATAACACTGATCTAATTAAAAACTAGTACACAAAATATTTTTTGTTTATTGTAAAGTCAAAAAACAAATAATTCAAGCTTATCACTGCAACATTCTTTACTAATTGACAATTTTACATTTTTGCTCTAATTTTTATACAGTAAAATCACAAAACCTAGGGATTAACTGGGTTGGGGTTTCGTAGTGCCTCGGGCCTTTTGCAAATAAGACGCTCAAAATACTTTCTTTTCTTCGACAAAATTTACATTAATTTATAGGAGACAATTGGCTTGGACAGGATATTATTTGTAGTTGGTTAGGCCCCTGCTTAGTCTTGGGGCCCTTGATAAGCTGTTGTCAGTCAGTTCTAAACAAAGCCTAATGTTGGTAAATATTTAAAAAACTGTTTTGGTGTCTTGCCAGAGAAATATGCATGTACGTTTTTACATTTTTAGATAATGAGAACTGCCAAAAACCGATTACTGACCTTACACTTTTATTTACATACTTTTTTATTTTATCTATTCGTTTTAGCAACGATTATTAAAGGAAGGGATGATCAAATCTTAAAATATTAATTGTCAGTTAAATCTTATTGAATAGAAAATCAATAAATTTATTTATGTTAATAATGCACACAAAATCATGTTCTGTTGTTTATCGTTGTTTTACAAAATTAACAGGGAGTTACCATTAGTGCGGCAACTCACATTTTCTTAACAATTTTTAATCCTTTTTTGTTGAAATTTGAAGAGACTTGAATCTGTGAATGGCGCTTGAATTCCAGAGTTCTTTGAGAAAAGCTGAAACTTTTAAGTCGATCGATAATAAATTTTCAAATACTAATTTCGAATACATAAACATAATATACTCCTCATAGACATCTGGCGAATGGAAAAAATGCTAACTGAGTGGGAAGTAGCCCTAATATGTCCCGTCCATAAAAAAGGGGGGAAGCTGGAATGCCAAAACTACATTATCAGAGAAAGAATCATTCCCATAGTAGAAGAAGTGTTGGGCATCCGAAGTAGCAGATCAACGATAGACCAGCTTTTTAAGGACCAACGATTGATGGAGAAAAATTGGGAACACAATGTAAACGTATACCAACTAGTCATTGATTTTAAACAGGCTTACGACTCGATAAATGGATAAGCTGTATATACCTAATATTAGAAGAAGATGGTTAACTATGGAAGACGCTAAAAGTCACGTTAAAATCCAGAACTGTAAGGTCAAAGATCTTTGACATAAAGCAAGGCCTAAGACAGGGAGATGGGCTATGTAGCTCCCATCGTATTGAATTTGGCAATTACAAAAGTCAAGACAGCTCCACACAGATTATAACCTATGCTGATGACGCGAACATGGCGTGAAGATCCATCATCAATGTAAGAGAAACAACGGTACTTTTGGAAGAAGCAAGTAAGATAGGTTTCTACATGAATGAAGAGAAAACTAAGCTCATGGCCATTACACCAACAAGAAGGACAGGATAAAATATCGAAATAGCTGAGAGAAACATCGAAGTAGTCGGCGAATTTACGTATCTAGGCAATAAGGTTAATGACCAAAATGAAATAATAACAGACGTAAGAAGTAGAATATGGAAAGGAAACAGAACATATTATTCTATGCGTGACATCCTAAAATTTAGAGAAATACATAGAAGTACTAAGCTAACCATCTACAAAATGATTGTAAAAAGGTTATCTGTGGTTGTGAAACGTGGACGTTGAAGAAGAAGTAAATAGAAAATATATTGCCCATCTTTGAACAGAACATGTGGAGAATATGAATTGTAGCAGATCTTTGAAGAATCTCACATAATAACAATTGTTAAAATACACCGGTTGAGATTGGCAGGCCCTGTGGAAAGAGACTGAGTACCTCGACGAATATACTTGGGTGAAACGGAAGGTAGGATAAACACATAAATACAGGCAGTCTCAGGGGAAGGTGGAAGGAACAAGGACGCGTAACAAATGTTGGCAGTCAACAATTGGAGAGAGGAAGCGGAAGATCGAGAAGGATGAAAGCGAAGACTTGAGGAAGCCAGGGTTCAACGAAGTGGACTGTAGGGCTACTGGAAGAAGAATTTCGAATTCAAAATGTTGCCTTCTTTTCTTTAACTGGAAAAAGTTAAACTTGAGGTTTGTTTCAAAATTTATTGTCTTAATATTTCTCAATTTCAATCGCTTGAGTCAATCGATTTTACATTTTCAAAATGTTAATTTCAAATTTCAGATTCAAAACTTGGCTTACTTTTCCAATTCCCCATTTAACTAGAAGAAATTGAAGGTAAAATCGTGGTCTTAGCAATTTAATTATCCTTTAAAAATTTTTGAAATTCGTAAAGATTTGAATCTCCCATTGGCGCTCGAACTTCAAAATACTTTCTTAAAAGTCTTTGGGATAATTTATTTTATATTTTTCGAACTAGTACGTATTTATATTTTCGAAGTCTTTTCATTTCATATACTCAAGATATTACACAATTATTAAAAACCACATATACAAATTTTGTACATCAAAAAACAAATATGAAAATGTCAAACATTCCTGAAATGAATAAAGGGTTAAAATTCCATCTGGTCGCAAATTAAAAAATATATATTCAAGAACTGTAGATATGTCGTTAATCACTTCAATTTTTAAAGCTGAATTTACATTTAATTGCATCAAGTTGTCTCTCATTTTCAACAATACAAAAATAGGTTTTTCAACCTGAAGCTTTTATAGCTGATTGCTAGTCATGAATTAGAAATAAACTCAGTTGTATAGGTTATTACGATCAAACTTTACCAACTCTAAAAAACTATAACAAAAGTGTGAATTTACTGGTGTTTTATTTAATAATGACCTCGGTGTTTTATCAATATCTAAGTATCGGCAACAAATTGAATATTTAATCCTTCTTGATTTGTTATTAATTCTACGTATTTGAAATGATCGATATTCGAATAAATAATTCAAGAAACAATGTATTTTTTTGTAATAACTCCATTGGATATATTTTTTGTTATTAGTTTGTATTCGTCGACATTATATTGTTTTAGGAATTCGATTTTTAAGGATTCTCTTCTTTGTCAAATAATTATTTGGATAAGAATGCAACGGTTTTCCTACTTACTTCCGAAAGTCTTGCTGTTACCATTAACAACTAAATTATTTTAATTTATTTTGGGAATGTCTCATGAAACACATCGAAATTTTGTAAATATCTGCAAACCTAAACTGTGAGCTATATTAAAACTTTTGTATTTTCAAAACATATAATGATGCCACAAAATTAAACCACAGAATTAGATTAACATAATATTTATTCGCATCCTTGTTAGAACAAGTATTTGATTGCTAAATTTAGGATACGAATTATACAACCTGGGAAGGGTTGGGGATTATAACATGTGTAAATTGGTTCGGTAGATTTGGTTTCGAAAATGTCCGCTTCGCATAAATATTAACATTAAACTGGGATTATCTCCCACAACTTTCTAATAAATTACTGATTAATTAATTGCGGAAAACTTCAACTAATAACCAAAAAGGACCTTAGTTAAAAGGAATTGTAAACAATATAAATTCAGCCGGCCTCGGCTATCAAAATATATAACGCAATTATCTGCTCAAAAGCATTACTAAAGTTGTAGAAATACTTATTAGGCGAGTCATGTTTCAGTCATAGATATGTTCTATATGACTGCGGTTTTAAAGCATTAATTATAAACAAGTCCTTGTATTAACTTGCGAACGTTTTTATTAAAATGTTTGTTATTTAACAACAAAAAATAATTTTAATCTTTCAGTTTCAGTTTTCTAAATTAAAATTCTCAAGAAAGTAAAAAAATGCAACTTAAACAAACAAACGTAGTAAGTGGTTATTATTTATTTATTGTTGACCTCAGTTTTCTTTTTTTCATTGAATTGGGCGTTTTTACATGAGCTAATTGAAGCTGTAATTATGTATTGTACAAACACAAAAAGTGGTATAATTCAGTCGAAAGGATCGATAATTCTCGCCGATCCCTGATTAAATTGTACTTGACATTGCGTTAACTTAAATCTCACAATTATATTGTTGCAAATAGTTAAAGTCAACTTTCTGAAAGTATGGGCGTTCGAAACTACAAATAAATTAAGATGTACGCTGCACTACCTAAAAATACCGAACTGTATGATCTAACCTACGCTTTATAGATAAGATAACTTGTTTAAACATGTTAAATATAGGGTCAACAAGATTTTCATACATGTTATATCGGCAAAAAGGCGATTTTGTTTAATTTGTTAGTTATTTAAAAACATCGTCTAGCAAATATTTACTCGTAACTAAAATATGTATATGTTTTGAAAATTCTGTTGGTTACATAAATGTAAACAATTTAATGATTCGAAAAAGAAATATGTAATAATAATTTTGAAGTTTCAGAAAGGCTTTTTTACTTCTTTCGGTTATCACGTAGGTATTGTTTAAATTTTTATTAACAGAAAACAGCAAGGGACTAAAGTTACATTTAACCATAAAAGGTATTTTTTTGGTGTGATTTGTAATACATACATATATACTTATTAGTAACTTTATAAATACAATCTAAAGTTTCTGAAAAATATTCAAAATACACTAAAATAAACATATATTATGATTATGGTTAAATGAGGTTGGGAAAATTTTCATTAACGATCTGTGTATCTGCCAGAACTATGAAAAACTGAAAAACCTTACGTAGAAGTACTTTGATCAGAATCCATCGTGTCTTGTTCACAAACACATGTAATCACAACACAGCTGGGCTTATGACTAACATATTACGATGAGAAGCTATCATGAGCTCCCGATGTTTTTTTAAATATAAACGTCGTTGATAACACCATACAGTATAATCACAAACATTCCATAAAAAAATTATATTGGCTTAGATAACGAGGTTATATAGAAGGCTAGTGTTGTTTACATGGAAATCAGGGCGTAACTGGAGATATCAGTTAATTAAACTTGGGGGGGCAAAAAGGCCAAATTTATAAACATTAATTATTGTTTCTTACTTGCATTGCTGTTCAGTCCTAAAACAATAAATTGACAATAAAAATGGGCTGAAAACACTTTAGATGTTAAATAATGAAAACAGCATTCATTAGAGTAAAATGCAGTTTCGTTTCATCTCATTTCGTAGAACTATGACATTCCCAATATCTTCAAAATATATAAAATGAAATGCATAATATAAATGTGTAGAAATTAAAAGAAATGCATAATTAGGTCAGAATAAATATTAAAAACATGCAATCAAATCTTCAAAATCAATACATTTACCTTTTGATTCTCCTTTAAAACTTAAGTGTAGATTTCAATAAATAAAATATTTCAGTCGAAGACACGAATTCTTTAGAATAATCCTGGAATTGTTAAGGCAACCCTGAACAATTTCACCGCACAACTCTTGGGATTATGAAAAGTTGAACCAGGATGAAAATAAAATTCAATTTGTCTCAGGCTAAATGTCAAGGGATCACTCGAACATTACAATTTGTAATATTTTAAATGCCAACGTCTGCTGAGTGCTGCTTCTTTCGGACAAAAAAACTTGCACGGAATGAATTCAATCAAGTAAAACCGTAAAGTAAGTAAATGCAACTGTTAATTTCTGCAAGACAAGTTAAATACAACGCTGCAAACTTGAGAAATGCATTAAACTCGAAGTTCAAGGCTTTTTAAACTTTCGCTAATTTTTATAAATCTGCTGCGATTTAACGAATAACAAAGCATTAATTAATTCTAAAATTATTCATTGCGTTCAAGGTCGTTTTTGTTTTCAACAAGTCGGTTTTTGCGAAGTTTTTCACAACCTTGTGTCACGAATTCACTTCTGTGTATCAGCTTCGAATGGTTAAAAGCATTTTATTCGAGTTTCCTTTCGTAAAATTAATTTTGAAGCGTTTGACATTTAAAAAATTCCACGATTTTATTAAAAGGAGGGCTAAAATCACTTCATTAAAAATTCCCTTCGATTCCATTAATGTTTAAAATTCGAATCGATCGTATACAAAAGCTTTTAGATTTAAAAGGAGAAGTCACAATTTAATTTTGGGCCTGAATTTAAGTTTCGAAATGGAATACTTATCTTGGGTCCAACCATTTTTTTGGGGGACTTTTTGATACTAAATACGTGCAGTTTTTAAATTGCCAAATTAAGTTTGAAATGACCCAGAATATAGAAAAGTGCGTCTAATTTATTTACCTTGTAAGTTTAGTTTAACGAAGTGTAAATATTGCGAATAACACTAATTAACATAGTTAATGATTCATGGAAGTAGTTTTTTGTTTATATATCTGCTACATAAACTATTACGCCTACAGGAAACGAATCCTTTTTGAGTTTGTTTGTTTTTGTAGCTTCGACACAACTAAATACGCGAATTTTGTATCGTACAGAACCGGCTTTTCAAATGTGAAAACTAAGTGAGGAGTTGTACAATATTGGGTATTTGGTATTTGTTTTGTCATAAGTGCCAATTTTTTGGATATACAGGCTCTAACTTCCTAAACAAGTCCTTAAGCAAATAGCTAAAAACAAAGTCCTTTAATTATGCATTTTTTCCCTCTCGCAATTAGCAAATTTTTCAAACCTTTCCAAATCACATTTTATGAACCTAAAGTCAAAATTTTTCACGTTAACCCAAAATCAAACTAAAACGCACTGTTTATAAAGTTTTCCATTTAATCGCTGGCACAAACTTTACAGGCTTCTCCATTACCATGCAGATGAAGGCCAGGAAATGGTTAAGAATATCAAAACAACATCGTGTTTACATCAGACCCAAAAATATGCATAAAATAAACTTTTACCTCCCTAGCATGAAAAGTTTTGGCTCAATATTTTCTTTAGATTAGACGAGATGAAACGAAAACTGATGACATTTAAACTGAAAGACTTTAATTTCATATTGCATCTGTTTGCAATTACAACATTTTATATCATATGGTGTCAAGGCTTGTTTATGAGTTTTTATATTTACATTCAGAAGACTACAAATATCACTTCAGTAAAATATTCTGAAAAAAATTAGGTCTGAAAAGACAACAAAAGAACTGCAATTTGAATAAAATCAATTTCCTCTTTTTCTTAATGAATTTGTTTTTTAATAAATAAGAATTTATTTTAATATAAACAATCTATTTTAATTAAATATAGATAAACCAAACTCACAAACGGTAGTAATTTACTACAATCGTCACGGAAAGCCAACAAAGCAACTGCAATTCTAATAAAATTAATTTCCTCAAGTCTTTTTCATTAAATTATTTCATTACTTAAATATAGATAAACCAAACTCACAAAAAAAGCCCTGAATACCAAGATACAAAAGCAAACCGAAGAACAGGAAGAATAAAATAAAAACCTTCTAAATAATGCTTTCTATCAACTAATTTAGAATGTTTAATTATATGAAGCGAGTGCTTCCCTCCCTACTGCCAATATTATTACAGTAATTGGGGTTAACTGGGGTAAATGTGGCCTAGGGGTTGGTACGTTTAAATTTTAATTGCCATTTAACAGAATTCCATACTTAAATTTGATGGTTAGGCTACGGTGCTTGTTTCAAATCTTTGTTCGTAAAATTGAATGGGCAAATATTAATCGAAGTAGGTCATCAGTTTGGGTATAGTAATTCTGAAACATGCGGAATTTTTTGGGGTTTTGTTGAGCATTGCTGAGAAAAAACCTGGATGAGATATAGGGAATTTAACGTAATTACCGAATAAGGATAAATAATAATAAGTAAGTCATACTTTATGGTTATCTCGACCACCTAATCTCAAAGATTATTCCGTGTAAGGTTAAATAATGAAGTTAGTTTTGTTGCAATAGCCACAAAACGTTAAGAATTTAGGCTTTAAAACGGTACGAAATTTGAAATATTATTAAATACAACAATAACTCAGAATCTGACTACATGTTTTTTTTAATGATGATTTAATATTTAAAATAATTAATGACGAAAATGACAGTTACAGCAATTCGACCATAAATCTTTTTATTGGGAAACCAAATAAAAATCGCCGTGGAGACTAAAACTATTTTGGTGAAGCGTTTTTGTACCATCATTAGGAAAAAAATATCATTTTAACTGGCATTAAGTTGTTTTACTGGTACATAACGTCAGCGGCTAGGTAATTTTTAATGGAATTTTTTTTTGGGTTGATTTTAACGTGGAAAGAGGATAAATATTTAATAATTGCCGAGAATTCTCTAATGGTTTTGTGGGTTGCTAAACTTCTGAAATATTCACGTTATTAGGATAGCGGACGAACATACACGTTTTTTTTTTTTTTTTTAAAGACGGTTAGGCACCAATAAAGTTAAAAAGAACTTTGCTAAATCTATTATTTGTTTATGTAAGTTTCCATCAAATTAATTGAATTATACAAACTCATAAATAAGTTTACCATCTAAAAATTAAATTTCAGTACATTTAATATTTTTATTGAAATGTAAAGAGAACTTACACTTAACAGAAATTATAAAACAGCAAGGTAAGTCAAGGTGCTTTTATATCCATCCTCGGATTTAAACATTTATACTTTCACATAAACAATAACTGGATAAAACCTGAAATTAGTAGTTTAAAAACTAACCGAGCATATGATTAAAATAAATTAAAAATAACATTTTTATATTTCTCCAACCAGTAAAACATTTTTATCTTTAAACTCCTGTTGATAAAGCCAATTAATTTATCTTATTTGTTAATACATAACAATTATTTAGAAATGCTTGGATATTCTTTAACAAACACAAAATGATCAAAAGATTTTTTTAAACAAAGTTTCACACACGTTATCAGATGCATAATGTTAAAATCAAGAAAGTAACCTTTGAGATTAAATAATTAAAAAATTTCACCTCTACGTGTAACCACAGTAACATTAAGTACAAATACGTGGAGTTCATTCACTCGAATAATGAGGACGTGCGCTAATTTTTATGTAGAACAAAGAAACCTACATAACTTTAAATCACGCACTTTAACTTACCAAATTAATCTATAATTTAGTTTTAGAACAACTTTCCTCTTTGACCGGTACATCGACGCCCACGATTTTAATTGTCTTTATTATCTGTTCGAAGCACTCTACAATTCTTATTTAATAGAATGTTATAATTATTATGTTAATATTCAAAAAGAATTTATGTAATTATTACAGGAAAAGCAGTATTTTCAGTTTGAAAAACAGGCTTTAATGTGGTTCAGAAATAATCTAGGATCAATAGAAATAACCTAAAACAGGGTGGGTGAATTGTAATTAAAAAACTATTAATGTTCAACCACGATTTATGACAGCACGAGTTGGTTTACTAATCGACTATACATATTTGAAAGAAGAATAATTTTTATAATATTTGTTCGTTCTTTCACTCATTCTGCTCAATAAATCGATCAATTAAAGGCATGTTTTCATCTTTCGCACTTTTGTTTATTTATTTATTGGGCTCATACATAACCTTTACTAAAATTTTTACAGATCCAGGGGGCTTCTAACTTTTGTACGGGCCTTTAATTTTTATTAATCTTTAATGCCACCTTTGGAACTTAAAGAAACTTGAAGGGATATTAATACGACGAGTTAGTATCAAGTTTACATTGGAGTTGCTTTAACTTAGTTCGAATCAAACCTAAGTTCAAGTAACTTAACCAAGCTTGACTAATAGGAACGAAACTTTATAGTTTCGTATTTATTACTAGTAGAGTTTGCTACTTGAAATTGAAAACCGCAGCAGGATTAATTTATTAAAAACGTAGTTCGGGCCAATAAATCACAAGAAATTTGTCATTCGTTTAGTTTTGGGCATTTTTGAAACTTTACGTACTGTTCTGCTTTGAATTGATTAAATCGCCAATGGTTTTAATTTGTATCGCGTATTTTTTATTGCGTGGTACCTTTGAATTGCAACGTTTTGAAACTTCACAATGCAATTTCGTCGTTATTAACATACAACCCACATCACCTATTGTGTTTACCTAAATCAATGACTCATAAATCCAGCAAATAAGTCCAATTTATCTGTGAAGAAACCGATACGAAAGCTTTAAGATGTTGCAATGAGAAATTTGACGTAAATATCTGTAAGCTCCACGATATTTAACGACTTCTAATAATCCAATTTCAGCGACAAGGTAGAAATTACACAGAGTAGTAAGAGGACGACTTCTTTATGTCGTTTCAGATAAGTAACTTGTTTACCCGAAAACGATTTGGCGATTTTCCAAAAACGTTTTTGCGTGATTAGCGATCATAGATTTATGAGCGCTTTGGCCAACAATCAGTGTGTTTAGTTACTTAAAAAGCAAGTATTAATTATTAATCATAAACCGACAACTAAACCTTTTTTGGTTAAAGATTTTTGACCTTTTTGCACAACTAAATTCAAAGTACGTTGGCGACTTTATAAATCGTCAAGTCAAGTGCAATTCGATGTTAAAACGGTTAAAATTGGTAAATCATAGAATTTCCTGGAGCAGAATTTCAAAAAGAAAACACAAAAAGTGCATTCGGGTAATCTGCATGCTAACGTGCGGCTTACCTGGGTTTGAAAGTACACCAAACTTACCCCACAGCTTGATCCACGAACCGGACATTGGGGATTAAATGAAAAAACCTTTTATGCTTGACAGCCCGACTTGTCATTTTTTTTATTAATCAAAACACAGACAACGTAACATAAGCGTTATTTTAACTATGGTTACAGCCCGACTAGACTGAACAAAAAAAAGAAAAATGAAAATGAAAGCGATTTACCATACCTTGCTGGTACGATTACGGGTTTTCTTTCTTCTCTTGTGGATACAAGGTTAAGTGCTTTCTTGACGGTGTCCATGACCCCCAGGTTACTCCCCGCCACTGTAGTTGATCGATATACATCGTTTGACCCCGTTAGGGATTGATACGAGCCGCCTATGCTTCCCGGCATCGCAACTAATTTACATCAAGACGTCATTGGAGGATAATACAAAACAGTCTGTTTTCTTATATTTTGTAAGCAATGAATCAATTACCGTTCGTGTTTTAATACAAGTTACAAGAATATTGATTTTTATCGTACCAAGCGAAGGAAAACCAAAGTTTCTTTTGATATTTCCGCGCTTTTTTACATTGAGAAGCTAAAATTCCATTTTTTAAATTTAGCAATTGGGGCTCGAATAATTTCAGTTTTAGAAAAACTCTTTTCTGTGGATATTTTGGGGAATTTAAAAAATATTCAGCTCACGTAAATATGTTTCGCAAATGCACTCAGGCTGAGGATGGATAACATATTTGATGGACTTTTTGATGTTTCAGACCAAGCACGCAGATGTGCCACGAAAATGCTTTCTGCAATTTGCAGCAATTAAATAATTTTATGCCTTCAATGACATCAGACTACTTAACGTCTGTTGTCCTTATTATTTTGTTTTTGTGTACCGTCAGTTATGCAAATACAAGCATTTTTTAAAAAAATTTGAAAGTGACCAAACAGGATCGAAAAATATTAACAGTTAAATTGGATTACATATTTTGGGTTTAAAAACAGGCTGCTTATTTTTTCAATACCTACAAGTTTTGCTACATTTTTTTGATATTTATTAGAAATGTAGCAAAGCTAGCAGCTTAACGAATTGAAAAGTATGTAAAACTTAAAATATCAGAAACGAAGAACCGCCTGAAAATTGCATTACTCAAGGAATTCTTCATTTGCTTCCTAACCCATTTCAGAAATTCGAAGATCGTGCTATACAAGAAAAACAGGTCAGACTGTTATTGAACCAGGAACAAAACAACTAACCCTTAGCTGTGGCGCCGTTTTTACTGATACGGTTGAAAGAACAATAAAATACGAAGTTCTGGAATTACGTGTGTGTTAAGCCATTTTCTATCGTTTAATGTCCACTAATTACATTTAGCAAACTACAGAAGCTGAACTAGTTTCCTTATAATCAATTTGGCTGCAAAATTAGATAACAATGAATTAACAAACAAACAACTAGGTATCACGTTAGGCGTTAGGCATACTCGAAGTGGCAATTTTTGAAATCAGTAATTATTTTCTAGATGCTTTAAGAAATTGTTAAAACCTCTAAAGTTTTATTATGCAATATAAATTTTAATTAATAATGCACTTTAAATGAAATAACTCCCAGAAAAAAAAGGCCAACAGTTAGAACAAAGGTAATTATACCTTGTGAGACAATGAATAACGAAATTAAAGGGAGTGGAATTGCAATTTCTGATCCGTAATTTAAATATTTTGCTCGAGGTGATCTCTCACTCAGCTGACAGAAATTCAGTTCTAAATTCCCCCTTTGTCTTCGTATTGTGATTTAATGTGAGTTTAATTCATTACATTAAATATCAAAAGTAAATATATTTTAGTTCAAAAGATCATTAACTTAATGTGACAGACGTAGATACAACGTCCGAAAAGGTTTCTAAACACCTTGCTTTCAACGAAAGAATAAGAGTAAATTCTTGCCAAAAGCTAAAGATTATAATAACACTAAATTGGGCTGGGTTTTTTTGTCTTTCAACGGGCAACATCTTCCCTTACAATCTTTTGTTCCTCGTCGTTTCAATATAAAACCTCTTTTTTAAAATTCAAATAAAAATGTTTTGTCTCGGTATTATCGAGCTTCTTTAGCAAGGGAACGTAATAAAGTAAGATCCTGTTAAATAACTGGAGTAATAAAGTATGATCACCATTAAATGACGTCAAAAGTAGGCTTTTCAAAGATTTATCACGGCCGAGATAAGGAACTTCTCTAAATTTATGAGCAGTTTAATTAGGGAGCATATACTTTTAATGTCTCGGTTACAGAAGCATATTTCTTTCTAATTGTGCTTTAAGTACTTTAACGAATATTAATTTCGTCGTTAAAAGCTAATATTTTCGTTATTGCTGTTGAAACTGGGCAATTTTCCTGAATTTTGAATAATTTATTTGATTCTCTTTCAACAACTTCAAGGGATGAGGTGAATTTGAAAAAGTTATATTTCTTTAATAGAATAATAAAAACTGAATTAAAACAACGAAAATTTGGGGATTAATTCCAGTCACATTTAACCTATTTACGAAATCTTTAAATTATTTACTTTTCGCTCGAAATATGATTCGAGCCAACTACTTTCATTTTTTGATATTTATTCTTTATTCAAAATCAAACTAAGAAATTCCAGATTTAAGATCAGGATAATCCGATTAACCAGAAGGCACCTTCACTTTTTTATAGTTTTCAGATTGCAAATTCTCTTTATTTATAAAGTTGGAATAGTGAGAAAAGTGTATCATTTGAAAATTATCTATTAAACAAAGAAAACTATATCAAACGTAAAGAACCATTATAAAGAGACATTTGGCCGATTTTTCAGGAGTAAAACAATCTTAGTTAGGAAAATTATTGTTATACATATTTATTTAGAGAAAAATTTTAGAAAATTTCAAAGTTCCTCCATAAACTCTAAGTTTACTCAAGTTGAACATTTTTAGGGTGCTTGAAAAGGACAGAGAAATTCGCCAGATTTTTCAGGAGCAAAACGATTTACATAACAGTTTTTTATACTTTTACTAAAAATTAAAGATGAGTTTAAACGATTTATCTGAAACTCCAAAACTTTTCATGGGTTTCTTTAAACATAATCTGCGATTTTCAGGCCGATGTTCTTAGGTTACCAGAAAAACTAGGAACTTCCAGACGATTCTGTAGGCGTAAACCGATTATGTTTTTAGTTAATAAAAATCATCGATACATTTATTACAAAAAGACAATTTAACAGATTTTAGAAAATTTCAAAGCTTCTCTATAAGCTTATATTCCGGTTGAACATTCGTAGGTTGCTTGAAAACACTAGAGAAATTCACCCGATTTTACATGAGTCAAACAGTATCATTATAAGAGTTAGGAAAATTGTGGATATTTTTACTTAAAAATGAATTTAAACAATTTATCTGAAACTTCAAAACTTTTCATGGGTTTCTTTAAACATAATCTGCGATTTTCAAGCCGAATTTTCTTAGGTTCTAGAAAAACTAGAAACTTCCAGGCGATTCTTAGAAGGAAACCGATTATCTTCTTAGTTAATAAAAATCGTCGATATATTTATTGAAAGAAACAATTTAATCGATTTTATAAAACGTCGAAGCTCCTCAGGAGTTTTCGCAATAAATTCTGATTTTATAAAACGTCGAAGCTCCTCAGGAGTTTTCGCAATAAATTCTAAGTTTTTTCTAGTTTGATATTCTTATGTTTGATTTGATAGAAAGAAAAAACAAAGAAATTCGGCGGATTTTTCAAAATTTATTTAAACGCGAACTTTAACGATTTTCTGAAACCCTAAATCACTTCAGGGGTTTCGTTTTCAGGCTGAATTTTCTTAGGTTACCAGAAAAACTAAGAACTTTCAGGCGCTTTATAAGGAGTAAACCAATTACCTGCTTGATTAAATTATTGGAATTTTTACTTAACAATGTGTTTAAACGATTTTTGAAAGTTCCAAAACTCTTTCTGAGTTTCCTGGAACAATGTTTTTCAGTATTAAAACAATTTAATTTCTTCGTTAAGAAGTTATTAATACTTTAATCTAAAAACCGAGTTTTGGAAATTTCATGGATTTTCTCGAACACGGGTTTCCTGAAAAAAATGGGGTTTAACGATTTAATCCTTAGTTTCTGGAAATTACTGATATTTTCATTAAAAAACGAGTTCAAGCAATCGTTGGAAAGCGAAAGCTTTTCAGGAGTTTCTTCAAGCTGTTTTGGGTTCAACGTTCTTATAAGGAATCACAGTAAATTTTTCAGGTATAAAGAGATTTAATTTTTAGTTGACGAAAATTTTTAAAGAGATGGTTCCTCAAACAGAGGCTGAGCTTGTTTAAGCTGAATAGTAAATTTCAGGTGACTTCTTTCGGGAGATTTTATCTTTGTGTTTTAAAAAACTTCTTCGAATTTTAGACACTAAACTAAACTGAAACTTTTTACTTAAATATTTAAACCAATGGTCTTAAATACATATAGAACTAACAAGGATTACAATGAATAAAAACAGGTATCTAAAGGGATAGTTCCTTTACAAAGCCCTGGTGCTGAAGAGATTAAGTTTCACGTTTGCACCGGGGTGGACGAATGTAAATTTTATACAAATACATTTCCTATAGGTACTTAATTTTTCAGTTTCAAACTACATACATGGGATAACGTTGTTAAGGTAACCAGATTTCTGAAAATAGAATAGAAAAAAATCATTGCTTCTGGAATGTAAATTTTAGTTGAACATTCCGACTCCAGAATTTGTTAAAATCACAACTTCGTTGGGCTTTAAAAAAGTCTGCCTAGTTTTTGTTTTAGCTTTTGTTCTTCTAAATTTTTGGGTTTCGTATATTTCAAAAGGGTGGAGCAGCCTGCGATGTTCAGGGACGTAATTAAGATAATTCTTCAAATAAAGTTGACCGAGTTGAGTGACCGTTATAACAGGAAGTAAACTAAAACACGCGTTAGCTAATAATTTCAGACAATTGTTAAATTAAGTATACCTTGCCAACCTAAACTCCAAAAAATAGACTTAAATTGATTTCAATTACTTTTAGATTTTAGAAAGCAGTTTATTTAGGTTTATTACGAGGTTTATTAGTTTAAAAAAGATGGTTATAAGTTTTTTATAAACCGTAATTTCAATTATTTCAATTATTCCGCACTAATCAACTGGCGTTATGTAACGTTACATAACCTCCAAGCATTATCAATTTATGAAATTCTCGTATTAGGAAAATGATTTTGGGGGCTATTTTTATTAATATTTGTGATATAAAACTGAAATTATTCGTTTAACGTTGGTGAAAATATTGAAATGTTCGGTAAAGAAACTTCACGTGTTCATTTGTTTTTTAAAGACTTAATTAATAGATACTCCTACGTATTCCATATTAGAATGTGTACAAAACAATTTTTTCGTTGTGACTTAATAAGAAGTTAATTCGTTTTAATTTTTAAAGTCATGGTCACAAACAAGAATGGCAATTATTTGTAAACGAATTAAGTTTTGCGTTGTGAAAAACACACATGTCTAGCTTATAATATAAACTATATAAAATATGGTGTGGTGTATCTGGTGGACTCATAAAAATTAACTTAGCACATTTAGAAAACGGACTGTTAAAAATAACCTTCATGCAAAGCATTATAAGCAAAGCTCAGCTAAGACGTGCTCGAGTTTTAAGTACACACAAATAATTAGCATACTTTTTACACATCATGCGCAATATTTCATTAGGTATAATTTATCGATCTTAAATTCACTATCCCAATTCAAACAAAATTATGTAATTTTCGAAAGTAAATCGAGTAATCTTCGTTTTACTTAGGTAAGATAAATCAATTTCTCACGGATTTACCGAAACCAACCTATTGATTTTTTTTAGTTGAGATATGAACTGATAATCAAATTTTGAATGAAAAGATAGTCGATACGTTTCGGGTACTGTTATGCTTTAGTTATCACTTACGATTACGTTATCTTACCTGAAAATCACAAATAACAGAGATAAAATTTAAAACCCCTCGTCAGAAACCGAAAAATGCAAACTATCAAAAAATCACTACTGACGTTTCCTATCACAAGTGTGGTAATGCACGCAAACGCCCCATTGGTTAGGGTGAGTCATGTGATCCAATATATTTTGGGATGGTGGTAAACGCAGTGGCGTACGTAAACAATTCCAGGTACATAATTAGGGAAAACTCGAAAAATCATCAAAAATTTTGGCGCCCGATATACGAGTTGCATTAAAAAAGATATTTAACGTTCTGCTTATGTATTGATACCGCGGTGTTTACATACAATTGAAGCATCATGGTACAAAGTACGTGGCGCCTATGTTTAATATTGTACAGCGCCACCTATTATCATCAACAGAACTATATTAAAGATCCACAACAAAAAGAAGTTATTTTCATGCTACGCTGGCTAGCGCCATCTATTAACTTTTGTAGAAAACCTGTACGGGACTCTACAGCAACTGCGCAAGGACGGTACGCTATTTACTTGATCACCACAAGATGACCAGCAACCCGAATCACAAGGCTACCTCTATCGACGTAACCAGTTTATTATTGATAAATATTCAATGGTTATACCGAAGAGCATAAAAGTATCTTAGAACTTTTTAAATCTTTGGAAATTTTTACTATAAAGCTTCGTACTTTTGTATGTTTTGGAAAAGCGAGACTGCAATTTATTGTTTCATGACCAGCTGTGCTTGTCTTAAATAATATACATATTCACAAATGCTTTATTTTATTTCTTGTTAATTTTTGTATGTTTATTGATGTGGTGGTCTTAGAAATAATTATTGGAAAATTAACATCAAAGATGTAAAGGTATCGGAGGTATCTACCAAGACCTCCTAAGATGTACGTAGAGTTGTGAAAATTTTTCAAAATTACCTTTTCAACGAAGTTAAAATTCTTTGAAAATCACAAGTTTACCTTATAATTTGAGTATTTGAGCATGACATGATTACTATAATTCACCCACAAATGTTTATCAAAAGTAATTAAATAATTTGTATATGTTGCATAAAAGCATGGCCGATGAAATTTCATCTGAACAAATTCCTTATGTTGGTGTTCTATTTTTATTATTGAACTGATCTCAATTAAAGATAAGAACGCATAGCTCTGAAAATAGCTATAAATTCGTGGTTTACAAGAAGTAGCTGAAAGGATGGTTCTACTCACGAAATAAAAGTGTTTCAAAGTTCTCAGAATGACCACAATAATTACAAATAATTACAACTACAAAGTTTACTTATAAATTTGGGAACTTACTAAATTCACCTTTTTCACTTTGTTGGGAGTTTGTGCATACTTTTTACTTTAGACGCATACACTTATTCTGCAGCTTAATACGAACAAATTATTTTTGTTGGGTAGTCTTTAGTTTAAAGGAAACTTTCCATTAATCTGATTTATGAGATTACATGTTCTGAAATGAAATACCGGGCGGACATGTCAGTATGACTTTAATGACTTTCATCGTAATGAAAATCTTAAGTACTTGCTTGTGCGTTGTTGTCTCGATTACTTGGGTAATTCTGCTGCAATTGCATCACTACTTATCGCTTGTGGTTTGTTACATTTTTCTGTTGGGGTTCTCCTGTTCCCCATGTTTTAATTTAATTTGCTTGTTTGGGGGAAATTGGATATTTTAGCGACATTAAGATTTACTTTCATTAAGAGAATCGATGAAAAATGTTACTTACACAAATGAATAGGTATATAAATTTGAAGAATAAATTTAATTATGTTGTATTAGATATTCGTTTCTTTGGAATTTTTAAAGAATTTGAATTCATTTCGTAAAACTTAGAATACGAGTAGCTACTCCGAATTAAACTCTTCGTTTCTTTAAAAGAAGCAAAAAAATTGAAATATTCCAGTATAAGCTTGTATTAAATTTTTATTAATTGCCACTTGATTCGGTTTGGTGGGCATTAAAATGAAAAATAGAATTTCGATTTTAGGATGTTTTGTGAAAGCATCTTTTATATCAAGTAAAAGCTATCTGCCAAAACTTCAGGGGAATGGCGTTGTTAAATGTAGAGTACAAGATACTAAGTACAATGATAGTTAAAAGATTAACGTCAATAATGGAAAAGGAAGTGGGAGATTACCAGAACGGCTTCAGAAAAAACAGGTCAACGCTAGATTACATCTTCACCCTAAGGCAGATACTAGTTAGAAAAGAGTTTAACGTAGATTTATTACTGGATTTCAGTCAGGCATATGACACAGTTTTGCGAGAACAGTTTTATATATAATATAGAAAAACTACATGTATCACAAAAATTAATAAATTTGATAAGGATGTTCTTAAGATTTTAAAACCCCTTTCTTCTATTTTTCTGGTTGGTAACGACGAATGTTGCCGAAACTTTAAGATGCTGCCTATTTAAGCAAGACTCGTTTGCATTTTCACCCTCTTCTCGATTAGTCTCTACTAGTCGTTACATTTACCATTTAACTATGTAGTTATCTTGTTCAATTTTGTTATAAATTAAATTAGTGCCTTTAATGAAGGCATATTTTCCGCTAAACTGAAGAAAGCGATAGTTATCCCTGTTTACAAGAAAGGTGAAAGAACTCTATTAAGTAATTATAGGCCAGTTAGCTTATTATCTGTTTTCTCCAAAGTATACGAGAAAGCCTTCTTTGTAAGGCTGCAGAAGTTCTGTCTCAATTCTAAATTGCTTTCAAAAAATCAATTTGGTTTTCAGAAAAGTGTTTCCACCCAGGATGCCGTGTTGGTACTTTACAAGTATGCATTAGAGAATTTGGAAAAGGGAAACAAAACTATAACTTTATTTTTTGATCTGAGCCGAGCATTCGATACCGTAAATCATAGTATATTATTGACGAAACTTGATAAATTTGGTTATTAAAATGGCTTGAGTCTTATCTGGCAGTTCGTTGTCAAATGGTACGTTCGGTCGCAACTGGAGTTCCACAAGGGAGCATTTTAGGACCTCTTTTGTTTATTCTATTTATTAATGACCTAGTATATAATGTGAAAGAAGGTCAGGTACCCTTGTTTGCTGTAGTAAAATTATTATTATTATAATTATCATTGAATCAGTTAAAAAATTCAACTAGTGAATTTATTAAACTCGCCAACGATTACATTTACAATTTCATACAGTCCATACCGTTGAAGAAAACTAAAACAGTTGTGTCTAAGGGACACACAAGCAAGGGTGAAGGTGTAGGAAACGATGTCCAAGAAGGGCAAAAGGGGATCCATTATCAACGATGTTGTTTAAAATGGTGCTAGAATGGATAGTACGGAGAATGCCGATAAATTGAGGAAAAGCTATCTTACAGAGAAACCCAAATCCTAGCATATGCGCATGATATTATAATAATATCTAGAAAGGAAGCAGATATGAAAGAAACATTCCAACACTCAGAATTAAATGTAAGGAAAGTGGGAAAGAGCAAAATGTATGCGAAAATGAGGAGGCCTTTAATTATCTGGGTTTAATAGTTACATCGTAAAATGAGAGTTCGGAGGACATTTCTGCAAGAATTACAGCTGCTAACAGGTGCTACTATGCATTGCAGAAGGTATTTAAATCAAAAGATGTTTCGTTAAACCAAAGAATACATAATAAGAAGAAGCTTAGCCTTATGGGATTTTCCGTCACGCCTAAAGTATACCCACCACTAGATGTGTAGCTGTCGTCCATCTAGTAGTAGGCTTACCTACTAAACACGACCGGCCTTAACTACAAAATGCAGATTTCTACACACCTATTATGTAATCGTAAAAGTTCGGTGTTGCCAGATTGTAAATTGTGAGGCACACTCATTTTTCTTAGAATTTTATATTGTTTTGTTGAGTTACATTATTTGTATTCTTTTATAAATACGGTGAAAAATTACTACAATGTATATCTTTCTAGAACTAGGAAATAAGAATTTGCTTTAAATATTTTACGCTGTTTGTTCTTCTCTTTTTAATACATTTTTATAGATTTTTACTTATTTTAAATCAGCAAAAACATAGAAGTAGATGTCACATGAAGTTACCTTAAAAAAAATTGTGTCTAAAATTAGAAGGTAAAATTAATGAATGGGTTTCGAATTTCCTTTTGCATGGGAATAAGAAGCCGCAACCTGAAGTTGCTGCTACTTTGTATTTATATAATAACAAGCAGATGGTTTACCAAGAATTGTTGCAGATATTTGTGCATTTAGCACCAGATTAACAGATTATCGCTCCATGTTCTTTGTTATAACTACTAAGTGCAGCCTCCTGTCTTTTTACTCCGTGTTTCCAATATTTTGGAATAAGTACCTATATTTTCACTGTAGTTGAGAATTGGCAGAATTTATATAAAGCGTCTTTAAAAACTACTTCAGAAATTATAACAAAAGCATGCAAAATTGTACTTGAAACGTTTAATGCTCACTTTAGAGATAATAAAGCTTCTATAAAGTTTAAAGAAATGCTTTTACTCGAAAGCAGAAACAAAACATTAAGGGTGGTTAGGCCAAACCGACATATTATGTTATTTACATAAATTATTTCTATGTGTAAATTACATAAAACTTTAAAGTGGCTATCCCATGATTTAAGAGGTCGAAGAAAAGGTTTCAGTAGTGAATCTTGTAATAAGAAACTGAAACATTTGAGTAATTTGTAAGCACTTAAAATTAATTTACTAATTTAGTTTTTGTATTCTTTTTAAACCTTTTTGTTATCTGCAAATAGTTAGGTAGTTATAATATAGATTCTATATACCTGCCAAATGTTACTTTTTAATGCTGTTGTTCCATTTTTGAAAAAAAATATTCACACCAATCTTTTTCAGCACAGTTCAAAATGTCAAATTATGACAAAGTTATATTTAGCAGATCTCTATCGATAATTCCTTACATTAAAATGTGTTTTTCTACTCCCACCATGGAAAGTGGGATTTTCAGACTTCGTCTCAATAGATACGAGTATTGAAAATGAGCGTTTGCCGAACAAGTGAAATTAGCGTGCGGAAAATTTACTTTCCGCACGCACATGCATGATTTTCGGTGCGGCAAAGTATAATTTTGCCGCACCAAAATCAAAATGTCATAATGACATTTGATGAATGTCAGATTTGATTTTGCAGAAATATTTAAATTTTTTTATGGAAATGTGGTTGTAGAAAAAATAGTGTGTAATACATGTGTTAAAAGCTTGTATTTGCCACTCTCATGTGACTGCAGCACTCACTATCGTTCGTGCTGCAAACTTCACATTCGTGTGGCAAACGCAAGCTTTCAACACTTGTATTACAAATTACTATTGTGATTAATATCTAATGCAAGTCTTATAGTTTTCGAATATTTTATAAAACACTGAAAATAAGTCTAAAATTCAAATTAATTTTCAACCGACTTTTTAAAAATTGATAAACAAAAATGTGTCATAAAGACGTATCTATACACTGTGTGTCCGAAGTTATCTGTTTACCATTACTAACTGTGTTATTTTTAGAGTTAGGGAGTCGGTTAAATTAACAAACCAGTGACAATTTTTCTGTAGATTAAATGATAAAAGCAGAAAAACAATTAACGTTTCGTTTCCAAATGTTTCACAATAGTTATTTATGTACCAAGAGTCGTAAGTGCAGTTTTTTGGGCGAGAATGCAATTTGCAACGCCAAGGCCCGAAGGGCCGAGGTGTTGCAATCATTCGAGACCAAAAATTGCACTGTACGACTCGAGGTGCATATGAAATTTTTCGTCAAACCTTATATATCATTTTAAAATAAATAAAATTAAGTATTTTTCATTTTTTATGCATAGCTGTCATACCAATAATTAATAAAGGTTGCTGTGATTTAGATTAGGTATCCTTGACAACAAAATAAAATAAAACATATTTATTTCAAAAAAATTTCAAACGCGTGTGTCAATTGAATTTGTGCACAATTTGTGATTCTAAAAACATGTCTCAAGAAATAGAAGAGGCTGCAGATGCAGCATCCCACAATTTATTATCGGTTAAATCGCAACGGTATATGGAAACATATACCATTTTCAAAAATTGGTGCCATGAGAAGAAATCAGTTGTGATTACAGAAAAAGTGCCGTTGGCGTATTTCTTAAATAGATCTACAAAATTGAAATCTCCAAGCAGTTTATGGAGCGAATACTCAATGTTAAAAAATACTATTTTTATCAATGATAATGAAGATATTTCCAAATATCCAAAACTAAAAGCGTTTTTAAAGCGTAAAAATGATGGCTATAAACCCAAAAAGAGTAGTATATTTAGTCGAGACGATATGAACAAATTCCTTATTGAAGCGCCGGACATTACATATTTGTTAATGAAGGTACAGTTACAGATTATTTCATTTAACTCAGTTATGAAGGTATATGGAAGTTATTTATCTGTTCTAGGTCGTTATGATAATTGGAATTTCTGGGGCCTGTAGAAAAGACGAATTATGTAAGATGACAACTGATAATGTTGAAGATAAAAATTCTGTAATAATAGTAACAGTATCAGATTCTAAAAATGGAGTGCAACGTACTTTTACGATCGTTAACCGAGAAAAACAGCGCATAAATTTTGTTGATTTAATTACGAAATATATAAGTTTCAGGCCAAGAAATAGTGAAAATCGACGATTTTTTCTGAAATATTGTTCAGGAAAATGTGTGAAGCAACCAGTAGGTAAAAACACATTTGTAAAAATTCCTGCTCTAATAGCAGAATTTTTAAAACTGAAAAATCCTGAAACTTATACTGGGCAGTCGTTTAGAAGAATTTTTTTGGATGATACGGGAACTGACGTTCTTGATTTAAAGAGGCACGGTGGATGGAAATCCACAACAGTGGCAGAAAGTAGAATTTTATATAATCAGAATAGGTATGAAGAATCTGCATCCACATCTTCAACTTCAGTCATGCATTTCAATAATGAAGACGAAATGAAAGATAGCCGCGTAATTGTTCCTAGCACCAAAGAAAATCAAGAACATATACAAATTGAAAATGTTGATGTTACCGAAAATATAAACTAAATAGATTCAAAAAAGGAACTTAATTCTCCTGTTCAAATTTCTAACTATCCTAATTGTTCATTTACATTTAATATAAATAAGTTGTAATTAATGTAATGTAGATAAAATGTTTGTAAATAAAGGTGTTTTGTAGACAATTTACTTTTTTGCCCTAGGAACTTAATGAAGAATATTACAACCCGCTGCCCATGGTAACCAGTACTTGAATGTAAACTATCACTTACCGTCAACAAAACAATGACACAATGACATATTTTCGCAGTAGGTTTGACGAAAATAGTATATTGCGTCATAAGGGAAGATATAGGCATATTTCATCCCGAAGATTTCTGCTGCACGAGCGAACGTAGTGAGCGAGGGCAGCAAAAGCCGAGGGATGAAATATGCCGTTAGATTCCCGTAGGGCACAAGTTATTTTTCCGCATCCATGAGAAGTTCGTATTAAATAAAAATAATTATAATATAATACGTACCTACGTTTTTGACATATAACCTCACATTACACATGTCAAATTTTCGTATTAAAAATAACTTCTATAATGAATTTATATAAAAAATAATCGTATTTGCTTGAATTTTAAAAAATAATTACACTTATCAATCACTTAAATGAAGATTTTTGTATAATCAAATAATAATTTTGATTCTAAATTCCATCGGTAGATGTCACGTCGATAGCATGCACGGTAAAAACCCGCAAATGTTCATATCGTCCCGCTTTTTCATATTTACCCGCCATCCGCAATTGTTAACCTCAAATGAGATAAATAATCTGTCAATTACATACCATGGATACGGAAAAATATTTTAAGTGAAACACCTTATACATATTTACATATTTTAAATGAAAATTTAAATATTAACAAAAAAATGTTAATACTGAACTATCCTAAATTTAAAAATAGATGACCAAGAAAGACTTAAACTTTTTGACAGTAGGTAATGAAAATAATTTCAAAATATCTTCGTAACAGGTTTAAATCGCACAGAATAGTAAAGAACAAAGCTTTCAGATTAAAAATTAACTGAATATTTATTTACTGTATTAAATGTTCAGGCGCGTTAACTTCTTAATAATTAATACATTCTGTTCCATTTAAAAAATCAAATTTTGCAAATCTCTCGGTAATGAAACGGTCAATTGTTTTTCTTAGTAATTTTTTTTTTAAATCTCACATTTATTTTGCATTTTTAACCCCCCTTAAGATAACGAGTTGTTTATGTATTTTCAAGGGTAATATAACAAGTGGTGGGCTTATTGTCGATAATATTTTCAAAATGTCACGAATGTTAATCCCAACGACGAAAATGCAACGACTGCGAAGCAGGAGTTGCATTTTCCATGGTAACCAAAATTGTAACTTGTGTCGGACATGATTTCCATTAGCGGGTAATGAAATTTGTAATAAATCTTTAACTAATTTTATCACAAAATCTAAAAAGTATACAAAAAAAAGTTATTAAGAAATGTAGTTCTTGGCGAGTTCTATTCCTAAGGGAATTTAATGTGCTTATTTCTTATACACCCTGTATATATATAACGTTTTGCAGCTGGTTTTCGTACATATGTATATTAAAATTATATAAACTTGTATTAAATTTTATTTACATTAATCGGGATTTTAATTACAAACAACCAAATATAAAATCGTGTTAATAGTTAATTGTACCTAATTTAAAAAAAATGTTATTGTACGTATTATATCATTTTAAATATAACAAACTTCTGAACAAAAATGTGTATAAATATTTTTTGTTCATTTATCCTAAATAACATATTTAATTAAAAATTGATATAAATTCAGTTTTTAATCATTTATATTCCAGTATTTTAAGTAAATGAATAAGTAGGTACAATTCATATATTTTCTCTGTATTCTAAAAGGTAATTAAAATTTTCAAACGTAAGTATTATACTGGGGTTGAATCCCTTTACCGTTGTGCTCATAGAAATGCTATTGACAACACTGTTCAAGCATTCAGGATTACGTAGAGTTTTTTCCAAGAACGGGACGACGCCAGGTATCAAAAAGGTGTTAATTTCGAACAAAGTACAGGTAAAATTGTAAACTTTATGTAAACACATACTTATGCAACCCAACTTACATCTGCTCGCATAAGAATATTGACGCTAAGTCTCTTTATAAATTTTTATACTCTTTGGTTAAACTCCAAATTAAAAATATATACAACAGTTGTAAGACCAACAGATGTACGGTTCAGAAACACGGATACTCAATAAAAATGAAAAGCACCAGTTGAATATTTGGGAAAGAAAGATACTGAGGAGAATTTTCGGAGCAGTAAATGAAGGTGGGGAATGGAGAAATAGATAATAATAAACCAAGATTAGGGAGTAAAATAAAAGGTAATAGGGTAGGGTAGCCAGGGCATGTAGAGAGGACGGGCACAACAAGAAGTAGTAAACAAATCTACAAGGGGTTTTTCGAAGGAAGAAGATCTAAAGGTAGACCGTGATCGCACTTTGCCGTTAAAAGGAGAATGACCTGAGGATTGAGGATGGCAGGAGTCGTGAAGTGGGGAAGATTAACGGCTGACAGAAAGAAATGGAGAAAAGTCAGTAATAAGGTGAAACAAATGCAAAGACCAGGCACAAGAGTAACTAACTTGTATTGGTAATTTTCTAAATAGTTAAGAAGCTCCCAAGAGAGCTCGTGGCCCTAAATGGGCTGCAGCGCGCCAAGGATTAAGTAAGTAAATAAGTAAAAGGAAATTAACTATTTAGGCACCTCATCAAAGTAATGTGCTACCAATTTCAAAAAGTCTATTTTATTCTTTGGAATCTTGCAAAGTTAAAGGAAGTTTACAATAAATTGCTCTCGAAATTGGTCTGAAGACGATAGTTATAGTAACTCAACTTTCGTAGCGCTGCATAGTAAAGGCATGGCCATGTCGTATGTCGTAATCAGGATCTAATAACAAAAAGAACGCCAACAAGACGAATTCTTCATTAATTTTTAAAAATTGTGAATACATTTTGAAACATGATTTGTAAGATACGGAAAATAAAAGTTATATCAACGGTATAAAATATAAGTATAATAATTAAGGTAAAAGGAACTGGCCCATGGGGGGATCGAACCCACGACCTTCGCGTTATTAGCACGACGCTCTAACCAACTGAGCTAATGGGCCTACATTCACCAGTACGCTGGTTAGTGTTATAAGAACCGTTCACATTTATTAATAACATTTAACTTACGTTTTATAATTTAATATATTTTATACAGAAAAGGGCATTTCTGATTGTAACTAGATAAGCTATAAAAAATATTTATATATCAAAAGCTTCTTGTAAAAGTATGGCTATACTGGATTTTAATTGAGAATGCAAAATAATTTGTTTATAACATAAACAATAATTATAAAACTGTACAAGTTATACATATTTTATAAAATATATATACTTGTTAATATATATAATATATTTGTTAATCTATGATTTTATTAAATAACTTAGAATTATTGTAGAATGGAAATGTGATGACTAATTTCGTAAACTTTCGGTTAATTCTTATAAATAAGTTGGATAGGCAACACACAAAACGAATGGGTTCAAAATTTGCCTGACAATCAGTGATGAAATAAGCTTTCTATTTAGGTAAATTAATTCATGTGATGGCTTTTATAAAAGCTTTTTCTTTATTTATTTATAGTTTATTTTTTAATTTAATATTTTTAGTTGCATTAACGAATATATTACTGTAGCCGCACAAAAAATTTAGATTATTTAAAATTGAAATACGAAGTTCAAGAAGAATTCAGCAAAAATTTATGTTATAGTTATTTAAAACTGTTTTAATCGTAAATTTATTTTCAGGGGGTAAAATGTGTAAATGCAAATAATTAAAAAAAATGAATTGTATATATGGGTTAATGCATAGGCAACACACATGACAGGTCTGTTTATGATTTGAATTTTGTTGATTTGCGTGATTTAGCGACAAACCTACACTTCTTCGTAGCCTTAATTCTAATTACATGTAAAATAACGTATGTCCATTAAAAGAAAAACTCGCAGCAATCCCTGGAAATGATTTTCATATGTAACATACAGCCTAAAGCTTTGGTTTCCTAGGAAGCGGTACCGTCATTTAGCGGCCGTAAAAGTACGGTGGGTGACGTCACGAAAAACGGTGTCGTGTTTTTTAAGCGAAGTGTTTTCCAAAAGAGCGGTAGCGCACACCCAACGTAAATAGAGCGGTGCCGTCTCATCTGAAGCGGTGGGCCAGTACGGTACGAATCAGTTCAGCAACGTTTTTTGGCGGTGTGTCTTGTGTATACAGGGTGATTCAAATTTGACCCTCACCATGGGGATCTCCCTTATGAGCAGAGTTAGAGGGAATGTTTAAATTCGGCAAAGTTGCTATTTTTTGTTCTCTTTAAGAATCCGCCGGCAAAATTGACTTGCGACAATTGACAATCGAAATATTTTGAAAAATAAAAAAAAGTGGGATTTAGTTTTTTGCTTGTGGTGCTCTTATTTGAATTTATAATTAAAAACTAAAAACACATTTTCATAGCCATTTTTTCTCCTCTATCTGATGGTCTGGTTATAATTTTATTAGCACGCTTCGTCTCTTGCAGGCCATCATCAACTTTCATATTTCTTATGGGGGCCATTTTGTTTTTTTACAAATTCAGATGCTCACTTTTTCTCCGATTACAACGATATATGATATGTAGGGAAAATATTCTAAATTTAGTGCTTAATTCTCAAAAAAAGCATGTGTAACTTAAAATCATGTCTGCCATGCATTGTTTAAAAACAATGGAACATCTAGTTAAGTCGCTTTTGTTTACTTGTGTAATTGTTACTGCCAGTGATATCAAAATATCATAATATTATAATAATGAAGCTCGTCATGAACCTAATCTAACGAAAGTACCGGATTAATGAGAACAAAATTGGAAAATTTAATACATATTAAAAATAAAAACAATTTATTACAATAAATGTTCAAACAATCTGCTGTTTTCATTAATGCATAAAAAGTGACCTAACTAGATGCTCCATTGTTTTTAAACAATGCATGGCAGACATGATTTTAAGTTACATACACTTTTTTTGAGAATTAAGCACTAAATTTAGAATATTTTCCCTACATATCATATATCGTTGTAATCAGAGAAAAAGTGGGCATCTGAATTTGTAAAAAAACAAAATGGCTCCCATAAGAAATAAGAAAGTTGATGATGGCCTGCAAGAGACGAAACGTGCTAATAAAATTATAACCATACCATCAGATAGAGGACAAAAAATGGCTATGAAAATGTGTTTTTAGTTTTTAATTATAAATTCAAATAAGAGCGCCACAAGCAAAAAACTAAATCCCACTTTTTTCGATTTTTCAAAATATTTCGATTGTCAATTGTCGCAAGTCAATTTTGCCGGCGGATTCTTAAAGAGAACAAAAAATAGCAACTTTGCCAAATTTAAACATTCCCTCTAACTCTGCTCATAAGGGAGACCCCCATGGTGAGGGTCGAATTTGAATCACCCTGTATAGTCCAGTCAAAATAGACATAACAGTTCGGAATAATTCGCGACGGCCGTATTTTTTCACCGTTTTTCTGACGTCACCCACCGTATTTTTACGACCGTTAAATGACGGCACCGCTTCCTAGGAAACCAAAGCTTAAGACATACTTAAAACAAATTTTCAAAGCACTCTAGAGTTTTTTTTTTAATGAACATACTTTACGATATTGTACGGGGGGGTATTGATATCTAGTTACCCTGGAAAGTCTCTAGTAGACAAAATTGAATATGGTTGCTGTGGTTACAACTATGAGGTTTTATAAATAAGTTGTCAAAGTTTGACATCCATAAGTTGAGCGGTGATAAAACTGTGAATTTTTGAGAATGTCTGAGAAAAGGCTAGAGTTTGAAAACATCGAGTTTCGGTCAGTTATTAAGTATTTATTTTTGAAAGGGTTATCGAGCAAAGAAATTTTTGCTGATACGATAGAAACCTTAGGCCATCAGTGTCCTTCATATGCCACTATTAAAAACTTGGTTGAGAAATTTCAGAGGGGAAGATTTGATGTCAAAGATGAGCACCGCTCTGGAAGACTAATTTCTGCGACCACTCCGGAAAACATTGATTCTGTTCATGATATGATTTTATAAAATCGACGAATTGAGCTCAAGCATATAGCAGAAACATTGCACATTCCCTATAAATGTATGTTTCACATTGTTGAGCACGACTTGGGTATGAGGAAGCTTTCGACTAAATGGATTCCGAGATGCTTGATTGCTGATCGATTGACAACGGCGAAGGAAATCTGCCGCCGTTTTGAAGAAGATTCCTCCAACTTTTTGGATCGACTTGTTACTATGGACGAAACGTGGGTCCATCACTATGACCCAGAGACTAAAGAGCAATCCAAAGAGTGGAAGCATTCTGGTTCTCCACGACCCAAAAAATTCCGTGTTCAAAAATCGGCTGGCTTCAGTTTTCTGGTACAAAGATGGGACAATTCTGATAGATTATTTGGAACAGGGTAGAAGTATTATGAGAGCATATTATACTGAGTTGCTAACTCAATTACGTATAAAAATTGTGGAAAAACGCCGCGGAAAACTTGCCAAAGATGTGCTCTTTTTGCAAGACAACGCTCCTGTTCACAAATCGTTGATTGCGCTGCAAAACATTAATGGAATTGGTTTTGAATCGGTTGACCACCCGCCCTATATTTAGCACCGTCAGACTATTATTTGTACCCAAAACTCAAAAAACATTTGAAAGGTAAAAGATTTTCGTGAAATGACGAAGCCATATTGAGGAGTGGTTTGCAGACCAAAACAAAGAATTTTTTTAAAGTGCGTAGAAGTACTTTATGAAGGTTCTGCTAAATGTGTAAGTCTTAAAGGAGATTATGTTGAATAAGCAAATAAAATTTTGTTTTGAAATATTGTGGTGTTTTATATGGTAGGCTAAGTGCTTATCAATACCCCCTCGTAAACCCTTTTCATTTTTTCGGCGACGAAGTGTATTTGTAAACGACTACACGAATTAATTAATCATTAACGAAAATAACATTTAAATAGTAAGAAAATGTTAGGCAATAAGCATTACACGTCTGTTTACGTAGTGCATTTTATTGACTTGCCTGATTTATTAATGAACCTACATTTTATTTTTATTTTTTGCCATCAATATAATTATGCAAAATACGTTATTGCAAGCTCGTAAAAAATACGCTAACAAGTTCTAGAGAAATAATATCTTACTTATAAATAAAACGAATATTTAAATAGTAAATTACATAGAAATATAAGCAATAAAATGCACTGAAGGACTTTTCTCGAAACATAATATTATTGCAGAAGAGTTGTGTTTAAAAAGGAAAGTCAATATTTATAGGTGCAGGTTTAGTTGAAAGACTGCTTTTAATCAGTTTGTTTAAAGTACAATAACATGAATTCAATTTGGAGTGGTTTCATTCATTACTTATTTTTGGAACATATTTTCTGTTATCACCACTTTCAGACATGTTATTCGTTTATTGTTTGAATTATTTTTAAAAGTTTAGTACATTTTTTCTCAGTAGGTATCTATAGTTGTCGATAAAGAAGGTTTATAAACATCCTATGAGGATGACATAACAACTTCTAATAATTCCAGAAATAGAAATGTTTTCAGATAGCCGAACAAAAGCACTTTTTAACTCCAACCACAAAGCAATATTTCTAACTCTTTAAATATCTCCCGCAATCCTGTTCCCTACAGGAGCTAGTACAGGTTTCAGATAATAAAATTCGTAAAAGTGTACTTTTGGGGATCATTCTACTTTCCTTCCCGATAAAATATGAGGTCTACATAGCCATATACCTTCCCCAAAAAAACCTACGAGGTATCGCATCAATATTTAGAAAGGTCCTTCTCGTACGGCCGTTTCCTTAACAAAGCCAAGCGCTGTTGACTTCAACCCTGGTACTTTAATATAATTACGGTTAGCACAAAAACTACTTAATTGTACTAACTAATAAACTTTGTATGCAATAAAATTATTCGGGTGTGAATATGTCCGTACTTTTTTTGAACGTTTTAGCAAAGAGTATAATTTTATGGTGATTTTGTTTTAAGTAGAAATGCACTTAAACCACATTGTTGACTACGTTTCAAGTCCGTTTTGAATCTCTTGAAATTTATGGCAGATAGAGTTGCTACGATGTTTTAAAGATTCAAGGAAAACCTTATGTTCCAATCTTGATCTGCCTAGTTGGAAAGTTGTATCATTTTATAGTCCTCAATTTTCAATTCACATTTTGATTGTTATTATTTTATTTATTTGTATAAACACTAGTTGCTGAAAACTAAAACATAATGAGTTATCCTGCTTTTATTTAATCTGCCGTAGATTTCCATTGTGGTAGATTTGAATTATTAAACAAAAAAGTATCACATACTTTTTTGTTTAAATATTAATGTAATCATCTCTTTAAAACAGATTAGTAAGGTATTGTAACTCTTGAGTTGGATAATTAAGTCTGCAGAAAATTCTTACGTGTCGGTTATGCAATTTGTAGTAATTTTGATTGGCTGTCCAGATAATTAGTCGTTAATCCAGACAAAGCACTGCTGGTGCTAAATCAATAAATTTCGGTTATTTAAAGTTCAAATTTAATTCAAAAATAAGGCATTCGTTTCAGATCTAAATTAAATTCTTCATTTTTTTTTTAATATGCGATATGATGAAGACCTGAAAAATGCATAGAAGGAGAGTTATAGACTTTGACCTATTAACAGTTATTTTCATAACAAGGGAAGTAAGTGAAATTTACTGTCGAGTATGGAAGATTGCAGGCAACATGTAAACCATGTTACAAACATTTTCTTTACTGTCAGTACAAACTGCAATTAAAAACTTAAATAATTATTTGAGATTTAAAAAGTAATAAAATTTTTCTTCAAGCGTATCATAATTGTAACATTTTGCTACTGAATACACAAGGTAAAAATACTCCATTATGTTACTAATACAATAATGGAAATCATTTTGTTACTAGTAACATCAAGGCCCGCTGAATTAATATTACATATAAAGCCTGCCCACTTCATTTAGCCAAGACGCAATTAGAAAGGACGGTGGCGCCATTTACGGTGAACTATACATTTTTTAAGGGAGAAATGTATAGTTCACCTCAAATGGCGCTATCGTCCTTTCTAATTGCGTCTTGGCTAAATGAAGTGGGCAGGCCTTACCAAGGCCCTCTGAATTAATATTGCATATAAGGCCTTACCGCTTCATTTAGCCAAGACGCAATTAGCAAGCACGCAGGCGCCATTTGACGTGAACTATACATTTGTGCACAAATACACAAATGTATAGTTCACGTCAAATGGCGCCTGCGTCCTTGCTAATTGCGTCTTGGCTAAATGAAGCGGTAAGGCCTTATAAGCAATATTAATTCAGCGGGCCGTGGCCTTACATGCAATATTAATTCAGCGGGCCTTGAGTAGCATAATGTTAGTGCAACTCGTCACAAGTGATGGCGCCACTTGTCATTGTTTTGATTACAACTGTCAAATTTGGATAAATTGAGGCAGTTGAAAAGGTAAAATTACTTCAAAAGGATGTTGTACGCTTCGAAAATTATTTTTGAACGATATTTATTTGTGTAGAAAGATCTTTTCTGTGCACGCGCCTACACAAGTTGTTGACAGTCAAGTAAGTACTTTTCAAATGGTCTGTCGTTTTCATTGATTAACATGCAAAATAGTTGTATAGCGCTTGAAGAAAACATAGTATACAGGGTGTCTCACTATATTTTGACTGATTTTACAAGCTTATATTTTCTAAATGGGATGAAGTATTAAGGTGCGGTTTTCACCAATGAGTTTTACATGAGCCCAAGTTTTTTTTATGGTTTTTACGAATATGCTATTCCTTCTTTAAAAACCGAAATAAAAATGGCATTATTTGGCAGACCAGATACTTCATTTTTTTAAATGCAACCCTATACTTATTTGTAGAAATAAGAATAGCCGCATATTTTAGCGTTCAAACGATATTTTAAAAATTAAAATCTGATGAGAAATGACCGAGATAAACGCTTATGAAGATACTACTGTAAAATCAAAAACGTAAACAACAAAACATTTAGCATGCCATGACTGACAAAAGAATAAACAAAATCGCGAAAAAAACTTGGGCTCATGTAAAACTCATTGGTGAAAACCGCACCTTAATACTTCATCCCATTTAGAAAATATAAGCTTGTAAAATCAGTCAAAATATAGTGAGACACCCTGTATGTCACTCGGAGCAGAAAGCTCTTTATTGTGCTTCGCCCAGATTGCTTAGCCTCGGCTATTGCCTCGGCCGCAACCTTCTGAGCTCAGCACAAAAAGTGGGCTTTCTACTCCTAGTGACGTAATACACTATTATTTAACAATAATCTAAGCACTGATTACGCTTACAGTGCGAAATTACTGTTACTTCCCTAGCAGTAGCGTAACCAGAAACTTAGTTTGTAGGGGGCCCAGTCGCCCAGTCCACCGTTTAACACGTAGTTTGTAGGGGGCCCAGTCCACTGTTTAACAATTGTGTCAGAAATACATATGCACTCGACGGGACCCAACATAATACACTCATCCTGCATTTTTGGTCACATTTTAGAGACTGCTTTGATTAATAACTTTGATCTTGAGGGGGGCCTGGGCCCCCCTTGGTTACGCCACTGTTCCCTAGGGAGGTAAATCCACAGTAATTTTCCCTGCTGTCATAACAACCGGCAAACGGCAAAATCAACCTAGCTCCTCCTGTACCACCGTGAGACGTGGAAAATCTAACTTACCAACTCTGCAGTGAAATAATTTCCATTATTGTTTCTGTAAAAGTTGTTAGTAGTTTCAAAAATTGCTGATTGGGTATTTAACTCTTGTTAAACTTGTTAAAATACATTTTTACAAATAAATCCTATTACAAAAAAAGAAGAGGATAAAGAATTATAACCATGTTTTATGTTAAATGGAGCATATCACAAATAAATAAAATAATTTGTTGTAAGTGATCAGTTTTTACTCATATTAATGCGAAAAGGCACTTTGCTGCTGCCTTTACATCGGAGTATTTTGTTAAAAATTAAACAAATGAAAACACGTAAAGCTACTTACCCATCGCACTCGATAAATGCCATATTTACATGTCCAGAATCATGTTTGAACCAGGTTAACCGTGGAATGCCTTTAAAGATGGCGACCTCTGGTAATGGCCCCTGGGAGACGGAAATTGATGTACCGGAAGTTAAATTATTTCCAGTTCTTCTACCTGTTTCCGGATCGTTTTTACTACCACCGTTCGCCTCTATGCTTGCTTTACTGCGTGAATAAATGACAATATTAGTTTACGGGTTTTCTTCGGAATGATAGTGTGAAATGAAAGCATGTCAGATTGTTTTGAAAATGAAAGTATGCGTATATCTGGGTTGCAGAATTCCTAAATAGTTTGTTTTGCATTTTTGCAAGGATTTATACGATTACGATGTTGGGTGGAATATTTTTGTTTGACTTTGGAATTCTTGTTCGTATTGAAAATGTTGAATTTGAGTTCTAGTCTGAATTTCGAAACTGAAATTCAACTTCGAACCCTTTCTTAGTTAGACTTGAATTGAATTCAAATCACATACATTCGAACCTGAGTTTGATGGCCTTGGTTCCTTAGTTAATTCAAATTTTAAATCTCCTTGAACTTACAAGGTTTCCCAACGCAACAAATAAAACCAATGAAAAGGTTTACGAGTTTAACATTGCTATTCAGATTTACCACTGAAGAATTTCATGATTTTTCTTTGAAAAAACATGCCTATCCATTTCTTTTACGTTGTAATTTTTTTAACGTAACATCGCAGCTTTTTAAAAAAAAATTTCCTTATTATATTAGCCTAGAAAATTATTTGTTTGTTTTAAGAGATCGCCTATTAAGTACGGTGCAAGAAATTTAATTTACAGGATCGAGGAAGTAGTACCGAAGACTGGGTGGTAAGTGCGATAATTCCTAATTTGAGAGACTTGCAAGTCTCCCAGACAATAACTTGTAGGTATGAAACTATTTAAAGCAGCCTGCAAAAATCAATCGAATTAGCAATGTATTTTTCTTTGAAGCACTGCTGGAAAATTATGACTGTAACTTTGTTTATTTATAGAAATGACTAGTCATGCATATTTTCAGTCGGACAATAGTTGTCTGTTTGATGTAAAATTCTCAGTTTGAAATTACTAATTAGTCTTTTTAAGTATTTTACTATATTTACTTAAACAATTGATTGAATCGACTTTTACTTGATGAAAATCCATAATGCAATAATTACACAAATACAAAGTTGATTTTCGCAAATTTTATTAATATACCATGACAATAATTGTACTTTTGTACTCACAGTCACCATCTGAAGATGCCAACTTTTGGCGAAACAATTGTCATGGTACATTAATAAAATTTGTGAAAATCAACTTTGTATTTGTTTAATTATTTACTTAAACAATTATTACATAGTTCAGTGAGTGTAGTGTAGTCAGCCCTTCAGCAATTTCAGTGTTGACTTCGAGGGGTTTTATTGGGTTAATTTTTGTTTTAAATGCAATTCAATGTAATCAACCTAAAATTTTTTTCTGTACCTAAACAGTGGGCACTAAAAATTATACATATATGAGCATTGTATTTTTTTCATTAGTTTACCTTTTGAGTAGTGTTCCAGTTTACAAACGATTTTATTTTATTTATTCATTTTACGTTACCTACATAGTTTTAAATTTTTAACATGATGAGCAGTTGAAATTCTTGGTAGCCGCATGCTTACATCTAGCCCAATAAATGAAATAAAGATTTTAAAACCTAATAAAACGATTTTGCAGCCAAATACTTAATTACTGTCAATTTCTACTGCTTCAAGATCATCTTATCGTTATTAGATGCCAGATTACGTCCAACAAAATTCTCTAAAATTAAAATTTATTTATTTATAGTTATTAATTATCGTCTATATTAATAAATTGTAGTGTTGAGATCATGAACAAGCACTTTGATATACACTTAAACATTCACCGAGTAACGCTGTTTATGGCACTCCAAAACCCAAGGTAATCAGAACTAGGTGTTATAAGTTATTTTTATTATATTTTTTTATTAAACCTTACTATCAGAAAACCAAATCAATGTTTTAGATTAGTTCACGTACTTACAATTAATTTATTTACCATTTTATATTAATTTGCCAAGTCAAATTATGTACAGCTTGACTGTTATACAGGGCGTGTCTAGATTCTACCGACAAATTTCTATAAGGCATTTTCAAATAAAATTTTGATTTAATTTACCTACCACCTCTGTGGAAATACGACCAATCAAAGATTACTTTAAAATTTTAAGAACAAGGTGGCCAGTTTGATCAGTTATTGTAAAATTAAACTTTTTGATGTATGTTTTGTTTAAAATAAAATTGACGTACTTTTTTAAAACAGTAAATTACACATAGAATATGACAACTTGAACAAATTTTTTACTGAAAGTGCTTTTCATTGCCATTTAGTTTTTGCTTATTTGCTTATTTAGTCGAATATCGTTAGATTTAACTGACAAGAGAGAAAAAGTTTTCTTATTCTTCTGATTCTTTCATGAACGGATGCAGGTGAATTTATATTATTCTTACAAACAAGAATTTCCCAAGGCGTTAATTTTACCCCTAACTCGCAGAAACACCCTATCAATTTAGAGATATTTTTAGCCTTTTGCCAAAATTATCGTTTTCATATTTTCGTAATCATTATACTTTTAGAGGTACATAATAAATGTTCTTTAAATTTTAGATGAAACGTTTTTTTGGTATATGGATACGTAGGTGGGGATTCTGCTAGGAAATTAAGGAACCCGGACTTGCAACTCAACCAAAAAATCAAAACCTAAAAACGACAACTTATAATGGAAACTTGGAAATACAAGGATGAAGAAGAAGAAACGTAGAAGTCATCCAAGAATTTAAGAATGCAAATATGGAGACATTAATCATTAGTGAAACAAATAAATAATGATAAACGAAAGAATAATAAGACTAGATATAGAAATATTTGGACGACAGATACTAATACTAGGAATATAATATGGACCAACGAACGACATCCCTATAAATGAAAAACTAGAATTCATAGAAACTTAACGAGATGAAATTGAAGAAGAAGTTTATAATGGCGGGAGATTTCAATGGAAGAACTGGAAAGAAAGCAAACGTTAATATAGGAGGACCATATGGAGAAAATAGTGGAATTATGTGAACTAAATAATCTTAAAATAACTAATGAATTTTACCGACATAAGGAGATACATAAATATACACGGATACAAGAGACTAGAAATCTGAAATCTATAATTGATTATATTATTATAAGGAAGAACACCACGATAAGAATAAAAGACGTCCGTGTGAAAAGAGGGCCAGAGTGGGGAACTGACCACAAGTTACTAAGTATCTAAAATGAAATTGCCGTGGTACGTAAGAAATAAGACGAAGTATCAAAGGCAAAAAAAATTGAAGACAAAAAATTCAAAATATACTTCTTACAAGATTAGGCAATCAGAGACCTATACCGAAGAAGACTAGAGTTTATGTATGACAACATTAAAGAGAGGCATGAACATATAAAAAAATAGCATAAAGGAAGCTGCATTAGAAGCACTAGAAATTGCACAAAAATGAAAAAATGAATATAAGACGAATGGGGTAGAGCATGTTCAAACGTAGACCAGTACAATGGAGGGCCAAGAAGCTCAGAATCATGGCGAATAATTAAATCATTTAAAACAAATTTAAATGAACAAGCACATACAATACATACAAATAGAACAATGGGAAAAATACTACCGGAACCTACTGACTGAAGGAAGATCTGAATTTATAGAGGAAACCGAAGTTAACACTATTGCAGAACGAGAAGAAATAACAATAACTCAAGAAGAAGTAAACGGAGCAATAAAATCAATGAAGAATAATAAGTCAGGAGGCCCCGGAGGAATTGCTCTGGAATTAGTTAGTTAAATACGGATCGCAAAAATTGTTTCGAATGATGCATAACACGCTCGAGAGAGCAATTAACGGGGAGGAATTACCGGAAGAATGGACAACAGCTTACATTACTTCCATATTCAAAAACGGCAATCGTAGACTGAACGAAAATTACGGAAGCATTAGCGTGATCGCGACGATAGGAAGAATATGGAGAAGTAGTAAAAAATTAAATGGAAATAGCAATACAAGCAAACATAGGACAGAACCAAGCAGGATTAAAAATGGAATTAATGAGAAACCTCTCGATATGTCAATACATTTTTATGTTTTTATATAATTTAATTTTTATTATTGGCAAATCATTTGTCGAAGTCCGTTTTTAATAAAAAAGTTATTGCTAAGATACATGCATTGATCGCAGCGCCATTTATTCTTCAAAAAGGTCACACTTATAATAACCAAGCTGTCATTGTATGTAGTATGGTCTGAGCTAAGGCAATAGGTTCGAATTTTCAAGTTAAAGAATCACCCTGTGGAATTTTAGAATAAATCAACAAGAACTGAAGAGCATAAAATAATAAGAGGCTTAGCGTCCATATTCTTTTGCAAACGTAAATATGTAAATTAGGTTGCATAAGTATATTTTTACACAAAGTTTACTGTTTTTCCGTCACGAAATAGGGTTGTCCGTTCTTAGAAAAAGAGCTACGAAACACGGAGTGCTTGAACAGTGCAGTCAACAGCATTTCTATGGGCAAAATAAACCTTTTAACCAAAAACAAAACGTACGAATTGTTTATTATTACTAATTTACTTAAAATACTGGAACAGAAATTTAAAAAACCAGATTTATATCAGGTTTTTAATTAAATATGTTATTTAGAATAAATGTGCAGAAAAATGTATACATTTTCATTCCGACATTTGTTATATTTAAAATAATGTATTACAATAACAGTTTTTATATACAATTAATTCTAGTATGCCTTTAAACTTCATTGTTTGTAGCTAAAATCCTGTTTAACGTAAAGTATAATATAGTTTTATATATTTTAAATATGAAGACAAAGACGTAAAACGTTAGCTTATTAAGCTTCAGTAAAAGTAAATACAAGAACATGTTCTGTTTGATTGAGTTTAGTTGCCACTTTCAATCAAAGTTTTTATCGCCAAAAAATTACATTCAGAAAAGGACGTTTTGAATGAGCAAACCTTTTGTCTAATTTTAAAAAGCTTTGGTAGCACTGAGAATATGTTCTGCTTTTCATTAACATCAGCTTATATCGGTGATTGTGAATTATCATTTTATATTTTATTTATCATCATTGTTATTAATCATAATACAGCATTTAAATTTAAATATCTGGGTGGTTATTAACTTCAAGGGGCAGTTGGAAAGAAAAATTAATAAAAAAATATCTGTTGTAAACAAATTATCGTATGGACTCGGTAAGACATTTTTTTAGGAAACGGAAAGCCAGTAAGGAAACGAAAGTAAGGATTTATAGAACCGCATTTTCGCCAGCGCTTTTCTTTGGACGCGAGTCGTGAGTTCTGACAAAAAGGCCAAAGAGTAAACTTCAAGCATGTGAGATGAAAATATTAAGAAAGATAGATGAAGTCACGTGAATGGACTGAATTCGTAATGAAGAAATAAAAGGAATGTTAAATGTCAAATCACGGAATGATATTATAACAAAGAGCAGACTTAGATGGTTTGGTCAGTTAGTGAGGATGTACGACAGCAGAAATGTGAAGAAAATCTGGGAAATGGGTACGGACAGGAAGAGGAGGAAGGGGAAGCCTAGCACAACTGGAAAGAAGAAGTTTCCAGATCACTCGCTCAGCTGAAGTATCCGCGGGGAAATGTCAACCTGGTGGCGCAAGACCGCAGGAAATGGAAGATGTTTGTTTATTGACAGAGTACAATCCACTTCAGGTCTATACCAAAAGACAGAAGATAACAGAATTATAATATAATATAATTCTGTGCATCTACAACCTGAAAATTCTAAATAAAATACAAATAATACGTAAATCGTAATGGTTGCAAAAATCCTAACAAAGAGCATTTAATTTATCTATTATTTTGTTAAATGTTTCAATAATATTAATTCGTGTCTAGACAAAAAAATAAAAATTTCATAAAAACCTGGATGCTATTTTCTTTCATTTATAAATCAGTAAATTAGTCAGAATTATGCTTTTTGCTTTATTAAATAACCCATTGCTGAAAAATCAGAAGGCTTACAGCAAGGCTTCCGAGTTATTCTTTTTTACAAATTATTTCAGAACAATAACAGTAAAATTCTCCTTTGCGCTTCCTCGTTTAAACCGTTCATACTTCTCAAAAAAGCACAGATTTGAAGAAAACAGTTTCTGACTTAAAAATACTTTTAACTGGACAAGGAGACTAGTTTTTAACTGAACAGTTAACATACATTAAAATTTAAGTTAAAATTGTAAATGGAGGTTTCTTTTTTTAAACATTTGTTTCAAAATTTTAGCGCAAATTAAATGCAATAAAAAGAAAGGTTTTCAAATAATTTGCTTATTCCAGTTCAGTGTTACTTTAGAAATTGCTTGAAATGGTTTAATATCAAGTCCAAATCATTTTAGTAATATCACTACCTCTATCTCAGTGACAGATTTTAAATCAAAGGTTAGTAATAATTAATACGTCAATTTTTTTGCGATTATATCGCGATTGTGTTATCACACAAGATACGTATTAACTACTGTAATGGCAAAATAGTAAAAATATTGCTGGAAAAAAACTTATGAGTTGCAATTTATAAAGTTGATTTTTTCACTGCTAGCATTAGAAGATATCATTATTGACCTTGTTTTCGAGCCAAGAAGATAAATTTCTCTCCTAGTGGCCAATAATTTTTTATTATTGACTACTGGTAAAAAATAGAAACAATTGGTATGCGCTCAGGTGCCTATTTTAAATATGGTTTACTCAAATGTCAATTGAAATTAACTCCTCCCCTTGTTTTCAAGCAAGGCTATTTGATTGTTGTGGATATTTAGAAATAAATATACGCATCTGACATTTTATTTTTTATTTATGTAAAAATGATTAATTAAAAGAAATAAAGGTACTAGTAGTGAAAAAAATAGTATATAAACCACGGTAGAGAAGACTTTTCTCAACCTGGCAACTTATTTCCCTCCATGCTTCGCATGTCGGGAAATAATACTGCTCGGCTGAGAAAAATGTCTTCTCTACCTTGGAGTATAATATACCATTATTTTTGTTCTTTTGCTTTTCATTTTTTTTTACGATCAAAGTCTAGGTTGATTGCTTCAGGACGCCTCATTAGCCTTTAAGCGTCTCTTTAAATCTGCTGAAATACTGATTTTATGTAATACAATACCTTTGACCATTACATAACTAAAGTTGATCCATACGTTAAGCATAAATACTGGATAAATATATTAACCCGCGATCTGTAACCCTTAGGTGACATTCTCCATTATACATGTTTGACGATGATATAAAAGCTTGCGGTTCGCCTACGTTTTCCTTTTAGAAACCTCTTTATGTTGGCTGTGAAAAGGATAATGTACAAACGGGATAGTGTTAATGATCGATATTTTCTATACTTTTTATATTATAGTTTGCACCTTTTCAGGACCGTAGCCGTAGAATTTGGAATTTGCCCGCTCTAGAAAAAATGTACTTAAAATTATCTCATTTAAACTTGATTTTCAGCCGCATTAACATTTAATTTTAATAACAAAATCTGAACTTGTACGTCTTTCAGTATTAGTGTTCGTTTTAGTCTGAAATATATTTAACCTGCTTTATTTAATACACGCTCTTTGACTCTGCGCTAATTTTGCAAAGCAACATTTTTTTCTAGAGTTTTCTGTAGCACTTGCTGTTCAAAACAGTAGCAGAAGTTGCGTGAACGTCCCATTTGAATGATTCAATTCAATCAAGGCTATTGAATTTAATGGAAATCAATTTGAATTACAACATAAATGCAAATTTGAATTGGTTACATTGGCAGGAAGTTCAGGTTGTTTCGCTTTTTGTCTTCATACTTCGAATCGTTTAAAAATAGCTCCCTCTAAATTTCTTTTAGTACTACTTATGACTTCGAAAAATATTTTATAATCTGTTAATAATTTTCGAACTTTGTTTACTTTAGTTAAAACTAAAACCAGAAAAATTAAAGCTAATACTGGAATAAAGTAAAACAGAAAAGATAAACTGAAAACAGAATAAATTAAGGCTGAAAAAGGAAAGCTTAGGACTGAAAGCCAACAAATCTTAAATAGCAGAAAGAAGCCGTAAGAAAATACGAGTATACAGGATGTCACAGTTAAGGTGTTTCATATTAGGATACAAAAAACAAAAATTGCTAGCGGTTGTTTCAAATATGAAAGACGTAACTCTTTCATGAGGAGTAAATCACAAGAACCAATGTATAAAAATTATATTAAGACATGCACATTTTTAATTAATTTTTTGTTTTTTACACCTTGCAAAATGTATTCCTAAATATGCCTGAAATCCAGAAAAACGTGTGATACTTGCCCTTTGTTTTTATAAACTAAAGTTTATTGACCGATATTTAAACCGTTAGATAATACCAAACCGGTTTTTCAAATCAGTGACTATATCCAGTTTTACCAGTAATTCAAAAAACTGGTTTTGTAAATCAATGAAACTAGTTATAGTGATTAAACATTTGATTATCTTAGGTGCAACTATATCAGATTTCCGGTGTTCCACATGTATAATTAAATTTCTAGCCCATTGGTGAATTTTGAAAAACACATTGCAGAATTTTATTTATTTTTTTATTTATATACGAATTACTGGTTATCTATAATTAAATAATACGTCAGCTATTTTTTCATAGCAGTTTGTTTCTTTTCAATGATATCGTTATCTGATCAAAATAAGGAAATACGTATGATTTGTTTTTGCTTAGGTTAACTTCTGATTTGTTGGATTATTTGTACTCACGGGTGTAATTAATCAAATTTAGATAAAAAACAACACAGGGGAATTTAAATAAGATGTATTTTGTAAGCCACGCAGATATAACGTGAAAGGTGTCAGGCGCTCAGTCATATGACTATACTTTTACTTTGTAAATTCCTGATTTCTTATTATGCACTTTACAGTAACCTCGAGTTAAGTGTAGTTTATTGAACTTCTTGCAAAAATTCCATTTCTGATGCTTTTTAGTATAACAAAACTACTGACAAGGATTTGGAGTTAAAATGTGGAAAAACTATGATTAGCAAGGATTTTTTTGAAATTTTTTGCATTGTTCAATAATGAATAGGTACTTTTATAAATATAAAGCAACCTGTAGATACTTTAAAATCTAAAGAATGTTGAGTACCTTGTACGTACTTTGAATTAATTACGTTTAATCATTCGCATGAAAGCATAAGTTAAAAAAACTGGTTTTGAAATTTAGCGCTTTGTAAAGAAATGCATTTGCATGTTTTTGTTTTAAATAAATAATAAACAGCTTTAAGGTTTAAAAGTTGGTAGATTTACAGTTACAATTTGCTGTAATTAAAAATATTAAAACAAATTAAAAGATTGGTAGATTGTTTTTTTCTTAAATTCGGCTTTCTTTAATGACCTTATACATAGCTTTTCTTTGAAGTTTTTGCATAGTTAAACATTCTGTTGATTATCATTGTTACTGTGGCAGTTTTTGGAGTAGGCCATACTCATATTTTAAGTAAATTCGGTAAGGGGTACCTATTTAATAATGATCTTAAATTACTATTAAATTAATTTATAAAAAAATTCTAATTTTGAAGAATTATTAGAATTTTCAAGAGTGTAATAATAAATTAGTAAAACAAGGTAATTGTTGTAAACTAATTTATGCGGAAGTTTTCTGAGAATCCTAGCAGTTACCTGAATAATGCATTCGTGGGAAAATTATGAGATGATTAAATGAATCCTAATCAAATCGTAATTCAAATGTCGATTCTTCAAAATTAATTACCTACTCAATTAAAGATAAAATCAAAATAATTTTTAACATACATACCCGTTTAAAACTTCCAGCAGATGATGTGCACTTAATTCTAACATTTTGTAAAAGTTATTATATTCAGAGGGCTTCGTAATTTGAAATTTTACTGTCAATCTAAAGTCACTATAAATTTTATGTCCTGCTATATGGCAACCAAAATTTTATAACTAGTAATTAAATCAAAAATTCTATCTCGCTTAAGTGAGGACTGACATAACACATAAATTACAATGATCAAAAATAGAGTCACCCACATTTTGCAGTAGTAATCATCCGCACATGCACAATACAAATAAAGTTTCGCCATTCCTCGCAAAAACCGACTGGGTTCACTGTTTAATTAAGTCCGTACAAATAGCTTAATTTTTTTTTGTTAAAACGTATCACTTATATTAATTTCTCATAGAGCCGGTATTCGCATGACGTCCATTAGAATACAAAGGTGTGTGTGTGATGTTGTTTAACGCTTGACTACTCCGAATTCATTTGAGGCAACCAATATATCTAATCGACCTGGGTGCACTTGAAATTATGCATTTTTGTCTTTCAATCACGTGCGTCTTGTCAAGAAAGGAAGGCCTTGGTCTCTGAAGAAATATTAATAACCGTCACTCAATTTGCATGGACGCCAGAGGCTTTTGCACTGAAAATGTTACTGCCGCTTCATAATTGGCACTTCTACATATTAAATCAAACCTTTTTTTTCGCAAAAAATCGAAAAATTCCTTAATCATCCAACACCTTCAGGAGTTAAATCACTTTGAAATTTGCATTTTAATATCGAGTATTGTTCTTAATTAGCATCCAATACCATAATAAATCTAATTAAAAAAGTCGAAACCAAGCTTAATGTCGCTTAAGTTCAAGCTTAAAGAGACTTGATCTGTAATAAAGCATAAGGAAAAGCAACTACACGCAGTGTGTGGCCTTAAAATCAATGCCACTACGTTCGAAGCCAATTAAAATATTTAATATCACAATTTATTACAAGAAAATGCACTAAACTAACCGTTGTCTTTGCCCTCACATCACTAAAGCTTACGAGTATGTCACGCAAAACCAAACAAGCAGGAATACAAATGACATCAAGGTGTGTTGCACATAAACACGATTCTTGTAGTATTAATCATTTGCTATCACTTCTTTGTGCAATGGAAGGAATTTCCTTGTTTGATGTTGACGCTTTTAAGTACTAAATATAATTTTATGGTCTGTTTACATTATCTTAACAAGTACGAACACGTACTTTGCAGTAGTTTACAATCGTCATTTTTAATGGACGCTTGTAAACTAAAATGATGAGTTTTTGAAAGCAATCTTCAGATGGTTGCTATATAATCAAAATTAATAAATAAGAGTATAAGAGTAATAAGTAAGGTGCGGATTTCTAGCAATAATGCTTTTTGTCAGAAACGGTAGCAACGTGAAAATACCTTCATATGAGCACAAATCATAGTAAAAGCAACGATATTTTGCAAACTTTTTCATGCTTTTTTTGCTTATTTCAATATTTTACGCTTATAAGTAATTGAAATGCCTTTTTTCTGCTTATTTTATAATTATTAGGTTTTCCCTGGGTTTCTTTATGTTAATTTAGATAAGGTATTTAGACTGAAGAAGCTTTTCTTTCTTCAAAAATATTTTAACTGATAAAACAAGAAATTTTACGGTTGATAATTTAGAAAACATTTAATTATTAGTTATCGTAAGGAAGATTAAAATTATACCTAATTCAGAATAATTAACAGCTTAGTTACATAGATAATTAGTAGTTTTTTTGTTTATAATAAATACTCGGTAAATAATAGGTATTATGCTCAGTATTATGTACATCTAAATGTTTTGTTTAAAAAATTATGTTTAACTTTTTTAAATAAAGGCATACTTTTTAATTGGCCTTTTTATGCTTATAGTAAGGTTTTTGTACTATTTTTAGGCTTATTTCTTCGGGTTTTTAAGCTTTTTTAAGCGCTTTTTTCTAATTTTTTTGTGCTTATAAATCCGCACTCTAGTAATAAGTAACAAAATATGTAGCGATCGCTTTTATGAACTCTAATAATTGTCTGTTTATAGACAAATATGGCGGTTGGAAACAAAATAGTCAAGATTTCTACATATACATTTCCTTATTAAACGCCAAGGAATTGATTGAAGGTTGAATGTGTAGGCTAATGGCTGAAAATGAATAAAACTATTTTGTAACAGAGGAATTCTAAGCAAATTTTGCAAGAATTTGTTCTAACCTTCTGCTAACTCTTTTAAAAGCTTTGCAGATATTGTGACACCGAAATTGTTTATTAACAAATTACCAAGAATCTTCAATGAACTTCTCATTCCTGTTGATTTTAGAATTAATTAACTCGCTAAAACATCCACTTTAAGCTTGCTTTAGAAACTTATTTCCTGCAATATATTTTAGAATCTGTTGGTTTTTAAAAATTGAATAGTACTTTAAAAAAAAAATTTATGTTTTTCTAGTCCAGCCACGACTGAGACTTGAACCAATGTCCTCTAGCTTTATGTAGAATGTATAGACAACCGCAAAACTTTCTCATTATTTCTACGTACAAAAACGCCAGCACGTATTTGAAGTTTTGCACAAGTACGTTCCGCGAATGTCTGTAATCATTTATAAATAAATAATTTATTCGAAGTGAGGTGGAAATACCAACGGCCCCAATTCTTGTATGCATTTGCGGTATTAATAGCGTAAGAGTAGAAAAGAAAAAAAGTGTGGATGGACAAAATGCTATAATTATTTTCTATCGATTAAAGTACTTCAAAATAAGTAGGTACAGCAACCACACCTGCATTTCACTTTAAAGTATGTTAATTGCTTAAATTAACAGTGCATTTGGGATTTCAGCACGGCCAGATACGTTTATTTTGAATCATTTTTATTACGTAATAACGCAAAAATTTATTATTTTAAACTGTAATTAAAAAATGAAGAGGTTGATTTAATCAAATTCTTCTTTGGTCGTCCTTCATCTTTCTATTTTTAATTTGATAAAAATGGAATTGGAGTTCTTTACATTAAATTTTTAAAAATCAAGACTTGAAAAAGCTGAAAATATTCAAGTCACGTCATGGGACGATTTCGCATTAATTAATGAATAATTAAAATTTAATTATTTCAAATATTTCTTAGCATTATTTTTCAGTGCATGTATTCAGTTTCGATTCTGCGTTAATTTTCTGTATTTTCTTTTAGTATTTGTCTTCAAGAACCTGTAATGCTCCAACTCTAACTTACAGAATTTTCTCGCTCTCCTTTTTTACTTCGGTCCCAATTAAAGCCGTTGTCCAATATTATTCTTGTAATATAGTCCTTTTCGCGCACCCCAATAATCTGAGCTCTTGTTCCTTAACCTTTTAACTAAAGCTTAGCTCTCGTAAAGATATAATGTTTATTACTTAACTATCTTTAAGCACCTTTTCCTTTTGTCCTGCAGATCGTGAGGTTCTGAGTTGAATTTTCAGCTTTTAATGGTTATCAATTGAGTTCTCTCCTCACTACTAAAGTCGTTAATAACATCAATCTAAGGGAATTAATGGATATTTTTTGGTATAATCTTCAATATGCTTTGAGAAAGATGTCTTACAATGTTCGTTAAAAAAAGGAATGCCTATTTTGCTGACCAGCTACTACTATCCTTGCAGGCTAAGCCCTTTCTGTGGTGCTGCCACATTGATGTTGCAAATATATTATTAACAAATCATAAACGTGTTACCACCAAAGTTACTACTCGCAGAATCCCCCAAAAAACCTCTTGTCATTGATGTTAACTGCAATATATATATAAACACATATGTATATGTTAAAGCCGAATTTAAAATTACCATGATGTGGCTACAAAACTAGTTAGTACTTACATAGATACATACATAACCGTATTCTCTTTTACCTTCTGGTGTAGAGGTAGTAGGCCTACTTCGATTTCCACCAATTTCTCCTCATTTTTCTATTCGCTTTCTTCCTCCCATGCTGCTATTAATATTTTCTTCCAGGACGCCAGCTACTTCACTGTTCCAAGTTTTTCTCGGACGCCCCTTTTCCTAGCCTTATCGTTTCCTATTTGCCATATCTCCTTTACTATCCTCTCATCCCCCATTCTAACCATGTGAACGAACTACTGAAGCTGATTTTTCTATACAACATTCTGCATGCAGTTTTTCTACCTCCAGTTTGCTTCGTATAGTATCATTTCTGATGTGGTCTTTCCTAGTGACTGCTTCTATTCTTCGCAAAAAATGCATTTCACATGTTTAGAGCTTTTCCTTTTGCCTACGTGTTAAGACCCACGATTCACTGCTATAAGTTATAGTAGGGATGAATATTACACGGTAAACTTGAATTTTGGTCTCTCCGCTAACTTCTTTTTTACGTTTTTATTTAACGCAAAATATAGTTTTGTGGTTGCTGTTATTTTACTATTTACCCCACTTTCTAATTCCCCATCACTATTTATGTTAACTCCCAGATATTTAAAGTTGTTACACTGTTTTAAACGGAATCCTTGCAGTTCTATCTTCACTTTCTTATCATTTTTCCCTAGTCTCATTATTTCTGCTTTACTGGTTTTAATATTCATTTTGAAAGAACTCAAAGCTTCATGCCACACTTCTAGATTTTTCTGCACGCCCTTTACATTCTTTACGAATAATAGCAAATAATCTGCATACATGAGTTCCCTTATCATAACCGGTTTCAGTCTCCTTATTCCAACTCTCACGCCAATAATTTTATTACATTGTACAGCTATTTCGTCCATCAGTAAAATAAAAAGCAAGGGGCTCAGTATACTACTCTGATTCACGTCCTTCGTTGTAACCACGGCCAACTTCATTCATATCCACTAACGTGTATATATGGCCCTCCCAATTCCATTTCTAAATATTTTTGACAGGTCCTCCTGTCAGCGCCCTCTCCGGCATTTAAACTATGTAGTAGATGTCGCCACAGGGAGGACCAATGGCCTACTTTCTTAAAACCTGTTTTTAGCTGAATTGGAACGGCCATATATACACGTTAGTGGATATGAATGAAGTTGGCCGTGGTTGTAACGAAATCGTTAGAGCGAGTATTCTCAAATCTCACATAATTTTTCGTTTCTTAAAAGATATAAGAACTAGAATATATGCTGGAATTACAAGAAAGAGATAAAAGAAGCAAAACTATAGTGATTTCGGGCATTACAGTCGACACCAAGGATATCCAGGTTATTAAAAGGGCAACGACTGTATGGCTAAAGAAGAAGCTAAATGTGGAAACAGAGGTGAACGATGCATATACTATAGGCCAAGATAAATGAGTAGTAAAACTGAAGCTTCAAACTTAAGGACGATAAGATATACATAAACAGTGATATGACTGTGTTCGAAAGAAAAATACAGGAAGAATTACGGATAGAGCCAAGGACGAAGAGGCAAAGAAAAATAAGGTAAAGATTGGTCATATGAAATTGTGGATAAACGGTAAACTTCATAAGTGAGATGCAAAAGAAGGCAAAATTATGCTGATGAAGCAAGAACCTAAATCTACAAAAAACCTGATAACCTGATAAGTAATGAACGCCCGCGGTTTTTACAGGATGACGATTTTAGCAAAGGAAATGGGATGGAATTCTGAATTAAAATAAAAGAAAATTGTTACGAATAAATCTTCCGGGTGGAACTTAGGAACGTGGAATATACCATTATTGCAAGGAAGCGAAATTGAGTTGATAAAAGAGTTCGAAAAAGCTAATATTAAGCTACTGGTAATAACGGAAAAAGAAGGGCAAACGGAGCATGCTCATGGAGGGGAGTCATGTAATGTTTAAAAATGTGTAAAATAGTGGAGTGCAAGAATCAGGTATGGCAAGAGTAGGGGTGGCGTGTGTAACAGAAAAATGTAGTGTCGATAAAATAATGCAGTGGGTCTCCATAATTGAAGGAATGGTGAGAGTGGAAATTAAAAAGTGAAATGTTATGTATTATAACCAAATGTAATTAAAACCAAATTCTGGGAAGAATTACAAGATGAAGCGCATAAGAAAATCCGACAGTTAATTATAATCGGAAACCTGAATGGTAGACTGGAAAATAGGACAGACACAGCAGAAGGGACTAATGGTGAATTTAGTGAGTCTACACAAAATTCTAATGGGAAAAGTATAATAGATTTTTGCATTTTTAATAACCTGCTGGTAGCAAATACGTCCTTTGAGCATCGAGATGTGCATAAGTATATGCGAGAAATGCCAATTGACCTAGTCTTGATCTCTTGATTGAAAAAAGGCAAATAAATTTAATTGAAGATGTCTGGGTTAAAAGGGGTAGTGAAATCAGAAGTGTATAGTTAGTTGTAGTTAATTTAAAAAAGGCAACAGTGATCATCAAATTGCGAAGCTAAACAAAAAGTTTTTTAGTTTGAGGTGTTAAGTACATATAAACTACAAGTAGAGGAAACACGCCTGGCATACCAACGAAAATGGAATGGCGGAAACTATATGGGAGGCGAAAAATAGCCTGGATACAGATAAGGTTGATGTATTGTGGAAACAGTTCAAAGAAGTTGTTATCAACGCAGCGGAGAAGATTTGCGGCAGAATCAGTATTTCATCTAGTAGAAAACAAACTGCATGGAGGAATAATAATATCAGAGCAGAGGTAAGAAAGAAAAAACAACTCTAGAGATCGTACTTGAGCTACAGGTCACTGAAAAATTACAACGCATATAAAACAGAGAATAAAAGTAAAAGAGATGGCGATACAAGCAAAACGTGAAACTTGGCAAGATTTTGGAACCAGGTTAGAAAGAATAATGCCAAAGAAAATAGAAGTACTTACAATTATTTTTAAAAGATGACGAGAGTTGACATTCTACATGATATCAACATTTTATGCCAATTGGAACGACCATACAAAGCGAAGATTTATTCCGTATTTATATTATTTATGGGTATATTAATCTGGCATTTTAATGACATTTCGTGAAAATCGAGCAGACCGTGATTATACAGGGTGCCCGTTTTTCGACCTCAAGCATGAGGATCTCGGTTATTATAACAGATGCGAGATCGGTTAAATTAGGGCAAAGTTGCGCATTTTTATGGTGATCAATTATCCGAAAGAAAATTTAATCTGTCATTTTTAGTTTTTGAATTATTGGAGAAAAATGGAAAATTGTGATTTTTGTTTTAATTTTTTTAAACGAAAACCAATAAAACTAGACATTTTTAACTAAGACATCGTGAAGGCACTTTTTAACAAGGAATCTGAATCTGGCATCGTGTTTTCCAAGGCATCCTAGATGCAAGAGTTACAACACTTAATTTATTTTTTCTTATGGGCGCCATATTTGATTTTTGCATTTTCGAATAGAGCTCTTTTTTCTGATTAAGACTATGTATCACATGATATGGTCAAGCTTTACATTTTGATTAGAAATTAAGAAAAATGTTTTTGCGAAGAATGCTTTGGAAACAACAACATCTGCTTTTGTCTAACAAACAAATTTTTGACAATTCAATTAAATTTAGAGTTGCACGTTCACATTTCTTCCCAATTTACCTACAAAATTAAGTTTTAAATTAAGAACAGAATAAGGCAGAATTTTTGTATTTAAATTGGAACAAAATTAAAAATAATGCAACCGAATAGTGAAATTTAGTTGAATTGTCAAAAATTTGTTTGTTAGACAAAAGTAGATGTTGTTGTTTCCAAAGCATTCTTCGCAAAAACATTTTTCTTAAATTCTAATCAAAATGTAAAACTTGACCACATCATGTGATACATAGTCGTAATCAGAAAAAAGAGCTCTATTCGAAAATGCAAAAATCAAATATGGCGCCCATAAGAAAAAATAAATTAAGTGTTGTAACTCTTGCATCTAGGATGCCTTGGAAAACACGATGCCAGATTCAGATTCCTTGTAAAAAAGTGCCTTCACAATGTCTTAGTTAAAAATGTCTAGTTTTATTGGTTTTCGTTTAAAAAAATTAAAACAAAAATCACAATTTTCCATTTTTCTCCAATAATTCAAAAACTAAAAATGACAGATCAAATTTTCTTTCAGATAATTGATCACCATAAAAATGCGCAACTTTGCCCTAATTTAACCGATCTCGCATCTGTTATAATAACAGAGATCCCCATGCTTGAGGTCGAAAAACGGGCACCCTGTATATATTATAGCCGATGAGCAGTATATTTATTGATTACATACCTTAAGGCAGGCATTTACATACAACGTGTACAAATATGTTTGAGATCAAGGTCAAAAGAACCGCGAAAAATTCAAAATTTAGGTAGATAAGAAAAAAATATCCCTAACAGTTGACATTGGTTAAACCAGGTTAAACAACCAGTTGCTGCTGTCAAATCGTGTTGTCTTTTTGATTTTCGCTTCTGGTCCCTTTTTCGTGTTTTTCTTGGATTAATCTGTGAAAATCAGTTCTTTTCAGAGCTATTGAGTCTATTTTGGCACTTGAGGTAAGATTCTACCACAGTACTTTGAACGCTTCTAATCGTTTGGTTTCTGCAGGTCCACCTCTCATCTGAAATTCAACGATTCCTGCTTCGTCCATTCTGTGAGGTAAGACTACGGACTTAATTATAAATTATAGCTAATTTTTCCATGGAGAAACCTTTAAACTCCCGGCTTCGGTGTGTGCAACTTTTGTGTTTTCACGTCGTGTTCACGCGTCTGTTCTGTACGGCTTCTCGCCAGTGTGAAAACACAAAATTTTGTTGCAATAAATTACAATTTATGTTGCAATTACTACATTAACATAATTTAATTTCAGCAAAAAGAAAAAATATGGTGTTTACATCAGAGCAAGACGCTTTTATTTTAATGGCTCATTATCGCAGTGCAACTCTAAATGCGGATAGATCTTGGAGCTATAACTTAGAGTTTTGAATTCAACAATTTATGCAGCAGTTTCCTGATGTACAATTTAATCGTCACAATTTTGTAAACCACAAACAATATTATCCACCGATTTGAAGAAAAAAACTGCATTTGTAAGGGAAAGTCTTCTGGGCGACCAACAAAATTAACAGCAGAGACACTAGACGATATTGAACATCGCATGACGACCAGCCCGAAAAAATCTTCGAGACAATTATCAGCTCAAACAGGTATTAACTGAACTTAAACATTAAAAAAAATACAGCTATGCAATAAGTTATTAAAATAATTTCAGGATTGGTAGTCGGTACTGTTCACACGCTTTAAAGAAGAAGCTTCACTGGCATCCCTACAAAGTTAGTGTCGTGCAGCAATTCTTACCACCTGATTTTAGAATCCGTATGAGATACTGTGAATGGTTTAATTAGCACAAAATAATAACCTTCTGGATTTAACATTTTTTACTGATGAAGCGTGGTTCCACTTATCTGGTTATATTAATTCACAAAATTTCCGCATTTGGGGAGCTGAAAATTTAATTTAATACGGAAAATGTGTAATTTGATTAATTAAGGAATTAAGCAATTGCATTTAGTTCAAATTTAGTATTGCTCTGTTTTTAGTAATTAATAAAAAATAATTATTAATAGACGAAGTAATTAATTTATCTGCACTTTGTATAAACCTTTTTGGGGATTTTTTTGCTATTAAATACCGATCATGTATAATGTGTTGCCTATAGTCTCATCTCAGGCATTTTCGAACACGCTGTACAGTCCTTTTCTATTTGATGTATCTAAAGTTGCATAACTACTTAAAAATCAAAAAGTCATAAGAAATAATTAAAGCGGGCGCGTTTAGCAAAACGTCAAAACCGAGTTGAGGTGAGAGGTCAAGAATTGCGTAAGATTCATATTTGAAACTTTGCATATTTACATAGTCATTTGTGTTATTACTGTAAAAAATATGGCAAAAACAAAATTACAATTTGCTGTGTATTTAAATTGTAATCTCCTTATCAAGTTTCCGTAAAGTTCGGATTTAAAGCCGATAAGTACCTACTGTGCTATTTGTCACCTGACACCCGGTAAACATAGACCGATGGTAGAAAGTGTTGCCTATTTTCATTACTTTTTTGTTATTCTTATTCTTAACCCTTGCATTTTTTAAGTTTTTTTGTTACAGTTTTAAAGTTCAAATATTTGTCAATTGTTCTAAGGGCGCAAAATTATATTCTTAAGGCAATTCCGAAATTTTAAGCATATTTTGTTCCAGTTTCTTAGACTCATTTTTTAAGCAGGAACGGCAGAGCATTTTTTTTGTAATTATCCATGTCTTTTCTGTCTATTGATAGAAAGATTTTTTTAATTTCTAAAAACCAACTTTACAGTATTAAAAAATCTAAAGCTCTATTTTACTTCAAAAATTTCAAATAGTTTTTACAAAAATATTAATACCGAAAGTCTCTCTGTCAGTAGATAAATACAACCACTCTCTTTCAAACGCCACAAGAAAATTTTTTTCAAAATGCAAATTATTCCAGAAATAAAGTTCTAGAAAAATCGGTCTAGATTTTCCTTTTATAATTTAGCGTATAGGCAACACAAAAGCACAGTCACAACAGCTTTAAATCCGAACTTTACGGAAACTTGACAAGGAGATTACAATTTAAATACACAGAAAATCGTAATTTTGTTTTTGCCATATCTGTTACAGTAATAACACAAATAACTATGTAAGTATGCAAATTTTCAAATATGAATCTTACGCAATTCCTGACCTCTAACCTCAACTCGTTTTTGACGTTCTGCTAAATGCGCCCGCTTTAATTATTTCTTCTGACTTTTTGGTTATGCAACTTTAGATACGTCAAATAGAAAGGGACTGTATGTAAATGCCAGCCTTAATAGCTCAGTTAGTAGATCGCATGCAATTGGATACGAAGATGAAGCCGTGGGTTCGAATCGCCTAAGTGGTGTATTTATTTATTGAGAATACAGTCCCTCTTGAAAAATATTCACTGGTTTACTTCGCGATGTAAATGATGATGTTTATTTGATAGAGCGATTGAGTGCTACCAAGGATTCTCAAAACATTCCTGATTTATAGAACTCTTCTATCTATTCATGACTTACAGTAATATCGAATTAATAACCGATAAGTTCTGTTAATTCAGAACGGAGTTGTGATGATGGGCTACTCGATAGGCACGTACTACCTATAAACGGTACAAGGTACAAGCTGTTGTGAATGACTAGATGCTGTGAGGACAGATTGGTTGGGTTCGTACGTTAGGAATGTTTTGCAGTTTTTTAATAATTTAATGACTGTGAAGGAGGCTGTAGACTGTAGATAACCTTTATTTGCCATTTCAACAGTAACGTCATTTGGCTTTGACACATGTCTGAATATTTTAGTTAACATCCCCCATATTATGTAAATGGCTAATGGCAGCTCGTTATGATATACAGGGTCCGGCAGTGAAACGGGATGATTTCAAAATTTAATTATTTTTTAAAGAATGAATTTTTTATTAAATTATCATGTATAAATATAAAGTACAAGAATTGCCATTTGACGTACAATACAAAAACAAACTATTTTCTAAACACTACGTTCGCCAAATGTCCTCCAGTGAAATTTATGCATTCTTGGAGTCGGACCTAGAAGTTTTGCATGCAGCATATTGACGGGTATTGCTTCAATCTAGTCCCGAATGCGTTGTTTGAGGGCTTGGATAGTTCTAGGTGGATCGGCCTCAAACACTTTTGTTTTTAGGTACCCCCATAAAAAGTCACAGGCCGTTAAATCGAGAGAGCGAGGGGGCCAAGTGATATCCCCGTTTCGAGAAATGCAAGAAACTGCGAAGCCGCGTTGCTCACCCGTCCAGCGATTCATTGTAAACTAAACAGTAGGCTGTGCTGATGCCGCTGATGGCTGATGGTGAGGGGTCAACGACCTTCGTCCCCACCAATATGGGGGATATTCTGTTCACTGATCTCGCGGACACTAGACTTAGTGCCGTTTCACATGGAGCGTATGTTCAGCACTGATCGTGAGCGCTGACCATGCGAGCCATTTCCATACGGCACATGGAGCGTATGATAAGGACGGATCGTCAGGACGTATAACCAAGCGCCATGTGTTTAAATGAGTAATTTCACATGAAGCGCGTATGATCCGTCCGCGTGATTTGGTACGACGGCCATACGTCGAGCCCTTGCGTCGTCGTATTGTCAGCACGCGCACGGGCCGTTGTTTATAATGAGTAGCTTCACATGAGAACTGATGGTCCGTTTCGTACCATCTCGCCTAGTTGTCGGTTTTTCCCTGTTCTAGTAAACACGTGACCGTCTAGCTCTAGTACATAATATACTGCACCACCGCCATGAATTATAAAATAGATACGGAAATATTAATTTGCACAATAGAAAATCAAAGGTGCATATATTCTATTACGTCGATACATTGTCAAATGAACATCCCCATAATCAGCAAGAATGGCAACAGCGACTTGTCGGTTGCTGACCATACGATATGCATGTGAAAAGGCGTAAGTCGCGTATGGAAATGGCTCGCATGGTCAGCGCTGACGATCGGTGCTGAACATACGCTCCATGTGAAACGGCACTTATGTTGGCATGCACTGAACAATTGGTACCTATTGGCACAGAAAATTTGCTTTGTAATGTTGTTATTTCTGGTTACTATATAATCGGAGGGAAATTTGAAATCTGACATTTTTAAACAAATTATAAAATAAAAATGTTCATGCATTGTAACTAAATGTTGAATCATGAGTTTTACCGAAAGAGGACACAAGGCAATTTATCTATGTTACGAAGAATTGAAAACTGCATATGGAACCATTTATAAAAATTTTGATTTTGATATCCGTCAACATAACTAAATAGCTTACTAAATTTTAAAAACAGGTAGTTCTGTCAATTCAATAACACAAAAATGCACCAGATATTTCAATTTAGTGCTTTTCCTAATTGTGAATAGATAGTAGTAAAGGGGTGTTTTTTGGGGGTGCAGCAGGTGTAATTATGACGGCATCACTTCTGTGATATAATACTACATATATTTGCAACATCAACGTGCTACTACCAGAGAAAGAGTTCTTGGTCTGTAAGGATAATAGTGGATTCGCAAATTAGGCATTCCCAGAACAGGAATAGGTTATATACACAGTGTGGCTAAAAAGTTTTAGGACTGCTGTAATAGAAACGTTGTAAGTGATGCTATTTATGTGCAACAAATGAAAACATGCAGTCCAAAGCCTTCTGAATAGGGTTGCCAAGTTGCATCCGTTTCTGCCGAGTTCCCTCCAAGATGCAGGGGTATTCAACACAATAATCGATTATAAGATTATGATTTGTATCATAATCGCTTCAATTCAATTCTGTTAAACGTGTATTTTCATTTTTGACAACAAATAAACAAAAATCTTTCTTTTATCTTCTTGAAACCAGATCAGCAAGCTAGATGCTATACATGGTTTTGTTGTCTGAGGATAGTTGTCGCTGGGTAGTTAGAAGGCGGGCATCTCAGTGGGAGATTCCTCGGTGGCTTGCAAGCTATTCGTTGTCGGATTCACTAGAGGATATCCAGACGTCTTGAGGAAGTTGGCGTTTTAATCTTGTGTGTAAGTGTCTTGCACCAAGAGAGTAGTTAGCTGCACTCGCGCACTTATTAATGTTTGTGAAAAATGTTTTTGTTGTTTTACGTATATATTCCGCGATTGTGGGCATATTTAAGTCTTTGTGGATTTGGGTGTTACGAAGAAACCAGGGTGCGTTCACTGCGATTCGCAGAACCTTATTCTGTAGCACTTGTAGTTTATTAATATTTGATTTGCTTGTAGCACTCCACACAGGGCACGCGTATCCAATTATTGGTCTTAGTATTGATTTATAGATTAAAATCGCGCACTTGATTTTTAACGTGGAATTGCGGTTTATTAGCGGGTAAAGCATACCTAGTCGCGCGTAGCATTCATTTCATTTTTGATTAATGTGTAAGCTCCATGTTAGCCTTTTGTCCAGGTGTACGCCAAGATATTTAACGGCCGAGTCTGGTGGATTCCATTCAACTGAGTTATTGCTGATTGTTAGTCGAGGTGGATTAGCTGGTCTTCTAAGTGTAAATATTTTAGCTTCACATTTTTCGTGGTTGACCGCAATGCACCATTTGTTAAACCACGTGAGTGTTTCGTTAATAGTTATTTGTAGGTTATGTGCAGCGATATGGATATCATTATGCTGCGCTATTAGTGCGGTGTCGTCTGCGAACATCGATATGGTTGCATTAGGCACTTGTGGGATATCATGCACAAAGATGTTAAATAGTAGTGGTCCCAGTACAGAACCCTGTGGGACGCCTGCGTTGATATCTGTTACGTTCGATATGGCTGAGTTTATTCTTACTGCGAATGTTCTGTTGCAAAGGAATGAATCTACAATGTTAACTAGGTAAGTGGGAAGTTGTAGCTGAAGTAGCTTGTAGATGAGGCCTTTGGTCCAAACTCTGTCGAATGCTTTAGTGATGTCTAAGAAAGCAACAATAGTGTGGGATTTATTTTCATATCCCTGTTCAATTGTTTGCGTTAGCCGCAGTAGCTGATGATTAGTCGAATAGTGTTCTCTAAACCCAAATTGGAATGGAGGTATGACGTTTTTATCCCTTAGTTCCTTGTTTAGTCTGGATTGTATGATTTTTTCAAAGAGTTTGGCTAAAGTTGGGAGTAAGCTTATGGGCCTGTAGTTATCTGGAGAATCGCCTTTCTTTTTAGGCTTGCGGAATAGTAGTATATGGGCATGTTTCCAATAGTTGGGGAAATAACCTAATCGCATACACGTATTGAGGACCGTAGCAAGGTATGCCATTGCTTTCCTGGTTAGGTTTTTGAGGACAATGTTAGGAATCAGGTCATGCCCGGGAGATTTTCTAGTGGGAAGTTTTCTTATTTCATTTTGTATTTCTTTGGGTGTTGTGTGCTTGAAGTTAGTACCATTTGGCGGTTTGTTAGTATCTACGAAGGTTTCCACTGCATTTAAAAATTCGTGGTTATGGTTTTGACAGTGAGTTGTAAAAGTATCCTTGAGGTGGCTCGCAAATATTGCGCACTTTTCTTCGTCTGTGCTGTATCTGTTACCATTGCTGCTAATTGGGGGCATAATAGGGCGATTGTTGAGAATTCTCTTTGTAGCACGCCACATTGTTTGATCATTAGGCTGCAGCTCTTCTAGATATTTTTTGTAGGTAGAAATTCGGTAGTTGTCTAACTCCCATTTAACTCTATGTGTGAGTTGATTTAAGATAACTTTCACATGAGGATCTCGCGTATTTTGCCAAGTCCTGCGCATCTTGTGTTTTTCTTTGATTATTTTAAGTATATTCGAGGGTAGCTGCATAAAATTGTGTGTGCATCGTCTGTTCAGGGTTATTGTGGTTTGTTTAACAGTTGCTCTGATGTTTTCAGTATAATGGGTGAGGTAGCGGTCTACATCCCCGGTAGTGGTAAGTAGTGATGGGGGTTGGAGTTTGCTATCGAGGTGCATTTGGAATGCTTCCCAATCAATCCGTCCGTTAATTAGCTTTGGTGGGCTGGCGTGATATGCGGGTATTCTTAGGAAGGATATTAGCACGGGAAGATGATCCGAATCCAGTTCCGTGAGGGTATTTTGGAATATAGGACAAAAATGAAAACTGACAGTTGTTTACGATTCATGATACCTTCGATTTGTATCATTCTTTTCAGGCGATGCAAATCGAAGGGAATCGATGTAAATCGTAAACACTGTGTTGAATGCGCTGACGTTTAAATGACAGCAATCGTTTGTATTCGATTATTGTGTTGAATACCCCTTGTTTTGCGTGTCATGTGTTATTTGCGGTTGTCATGGAATAATATTTGGAACAGAGGTGTTTGATCTCAAGTTTTGCTTTAAAAGTGGTTAAACTGCTGCTGAAACTTATCAAATGATGCAGAACGCATACGGTGGAGAGTGTTTGTCGCAGTCGAACGTGTTTTTGTGGTTTGGTAAATTTCGAAATGATAAGGGAGAACATTCACGACGACGAAAGACTGGGCGTCCCTGCATCAGCCGAACATGGAAGCTGTGAATTCGTTCCTGAAGGACAAACAGTGAATCCAGCGTTTTATGCAGGTCTGCGGGTGTAATGGATCAGTTATTCAAGCGCACCGCGTGCCTGCGTCTAGATTTGCACGCAAACAAAAATTGGTTCTTGCTGCACGATAACGCCCCATTTCACAATGTCGCAGTAATTCGCTAGTTTTTAGCAAAAGAAAGTGTTTCTGTCTTACATTATCCCCCGTACTCGGCGAACTTAGCACCAGCGGATTGTTTTTTGTTTCCAAAGCTGAAATTACAGCTAAAAGAAAAGCGATTTGAGAATATCAAGACGCATAACGAAGGAACTACAAAGCATTCCAGAAGTGGATATATTATCAAGGATGCTCTGGAGAGGCCGGCGGAGCACACCAAACAATGTATAGCTTCAGAAGGATCATATATGGAATAATTAGTAATAAAAAATGTTTTTTTGCATTTTGACAAAAAAAGTGGACTTTTTTTATCAAAAAATCAAAAAGAAAGCAACACTTTTTTATAGCTATTAATATAACAAGAATATTATGCGATTTATAATAGACGAGGACGTTGCTAGGTGACGAGGCGCTAGCCGAGTCAACCACGCAACGTCCGAGTCGGTTTAAATCGCATAATATTCGAGTTATATTTCAAGCTTTATCGTATCATTGGCAACAGTACACAAATAGTATGTAACTAACGAATTATGAAGTTGGAGTTGCTATGCTATTATGTTATGTATAATTACTAATAAAAGTGTAATATAAAGTTGACTTAATAATCAATGATACGATAAACAATTTTTCCGTATCCATGGTATGTAATTGACAGATTATTTATCTCATTTGAGGTTAACAATGGCGGATGGCGGGTAAATATGAAAAAGCGGGACGATATGAACATTTGCGGGTTTTTACCGTGCATGCTATCGACGTGACATCTACCGATAGAATTTAGAATCAAAATTATTATTTGATTATACAAAAATCTTCATTTAAGTGATTGATAAGTGTAATTATTTTTTTAAATTCAAGCAAATACGATTATTTTTTACATAAATTCATTATAGAAGTTATTTTTAATACGAAAATTTGACATGTGTAATTTGAGGTTATATGTCAAAAACGTAGGTACGTATTATATTATAACTATTTTTATTTAATACGAACTTCTCATGGATGCGGAAAAATACCTTGTGCCCTACGGGAATCTAACGGCATATTTCATCCCTCGGCTTTTGCTGCCCTCGCTCACTACGTTCGCTCGTGCAGCAGAAATCTTCGGGATGAAATATGCCTATATCTTCCCTTATGACGCAATATACTATAATTTTACATTTTGCATTAAGTAAGTATGCTTTAAATAAAATATTGTAAATTGTCAGTTTGACAACTGTCAATTCTCAAGTCCTTTTTATTCTGTTTTGAGGGATTTAAAATGTAAAAATGCAAAAAAATATTGTGTACAACTCGTATGAAAGCATCTTTTTTTCACTCGTTTGATTGATGCACTCCGGCTTCGCCGTCGTGCATCAAACTTCAAACTCATGAAAAAAAAGTATTGCTTTCATTACTAGTTGTACAAATAACTAAGTCGCACCGTGACCGTGAGCACGCTCGCATCGAACGCCAGTTCTCTGTCCGTTACGCGAATCTTATCGCGCGAGGCATTTTTGCCAAGTGTGATTACTTCGATTTAATTTCACGAAGCTGTTTCGTATAAATCTAAAGTGTACTTAATTTGTTTACTGTGACCTTCCAATAACCTGACCCTTATTAGGGTCAGGTTTCCTCTTAAACAATGGTGATTACAGACAAAAGGAAAGCCGACGATCTCTCCCCTCCGATAGACACAGTGCAAAAAAGATATTATTGGAAAAATGAACCAAACCGTTTTCAAGTACTCACACCCTCAGAACATATGGATCACGAAGAAAGCAACGGAGAAACATCTTCAAATATAAACATCAATGATGAAAGTGTCAAAATAATTAAAATACCACCTATATTCTTGCATAATGCTGCATCTGTCAATCATAAGGAAATCATAAAAGACATTAAAGAAATGATAAAAACAAATAAGTTCACTACCGAATTAAAGAATAATTATCTAAAAATAAACCTAACTACTATCGAAGACTACCGTTCACTGGCTAAATATTATAAAACTAACCAGGTACAGTACCATACGTTCCAAAATCCCACTGATAAACCGATATCGGTTGTTATAAAAAGTATACCAGTGTCTCTCACCAGTGAGGAAATTAAAAATGAACTTGAAGAATTACGTTTCCCTGTAGAAAGCGTCACTCGCCTTCTTACTAAAGACAAGCAACCAATACCAATATGTGCTGTCATTCTCAAAGCCACAGACCAGGCCCGAGAAATACTAAAACTTGAATACTGTTATAACTGGGTAGATATTGAATTGTATTCGAAATGTATAACACTTGATTACAAACGTGTTTGGATTGATTATTAAATTATACTTGACATATTATACATAGATACTTGATAACTTGTTTATTGTTTTTCATGGCACTAATAATTCATAATAGTTCTCCCACACTTTTTAAAATGTTTCCTCCGTTTACCTCTGTACATAATCTATCAAGTACGGAGGCTGTCTACGTGGTCTTGCCGATCGACGCATTGGTAGATTTGGAGTTTCACTGGTTTCAGCAAGATCAGCTGTCGGTTCTGGTACTTCGATGTTGTCCTGCTGAATATTGTGCTGCGGTTGATTGCCTGGAAGTTCTACCAAATCTCCAATATTCGGTGCTGGATTTTCTGGTTTGAGGTTTGGTTCTTCAACTACTTCAGGTGCAAATGATACTGACTTCTTTGGTGGAATATCAGTTGAACGCAGCTGATCGATGTGTCGTTTGAATATGTAACCGTTGTCGAGTTTGATCATGTAGTGAAGTTGGCCAAACTTCTTAATAATTATCCCCAATTTCCACTGTGGTTTATTATTTGAATAATAGCGCGCTTGTATGCGTTCTCCCACGCTTAACTGTCGAGCCGTACGAACAGGAATACTGGTAGATTTGAAGTTTGTAGGTTTGAGTGCGTCAAGCTGGATACGAATTTGTCGCTGAAGGTACTGCTCTGCGGGTGTTTTTCCGTTGTTTAGGGGTGTTGCTCGATATCGAAAAAGTATTTCTTGAATTTTCTTTCGCATTGATAACGGTTCATCAACCATGGCTGCAAGTCTCCGCTTTAAAGTCTGAATATTCCTTTCAGCTAATCCGTTTGTTGCAGGGTGTCCCGGGGCGATAAATTTAGGGAAAATCCCTGCTTCCTTGCAGAAGTTTTGAAATTCTTCGCTGGTAAAGATTGTTGCGTTGTCTGACACCATAACATCTGGGAATCCATGACGTGAGAAGACATCCTGAAGTATGTCTATAGTTGAAGCTGATGTTGGTGCTGACAAACTTGGTTCGATTTCTGCCCATTTCGATTTGGCATCGATAATGACAAGAAAGTAATGACCTTGATACGGCCCTGCGTAATCGATGTGGATGCGCTGCCAGTTGTTTTCTGGTTCATTCCATGGATGTAAAGGCGCTTTAATTGGATTATTTTTAATCATAGCACATGCGGGGCACGCACGAACTAGTCGTTCAATATCTTTGTCAATTAATTTCCAGTATACGTACCGACGAGCAAGCTGCTTCATTTTTGTAATTCCAATGTGCGTACGATGAAGTTCCTGTAAAACAGAAGCTTGCAGAGACAGTGGAATGACAATGCGCTGTCCCCTAAAGACGATGTCATTGTCAATTGTGAATTCTGACTCGGATGCGTTATTTTCGCGTAATTCCTTCATAATTTTTGAAAGACTTTCATCCTTGATCGTTTCCTCACGAATTGATTGGAAGGTTAAATTTAGTGTCGAAATCCTTGATATTGATTCTTCGCAAAGTAAATGAACCTCTTCGTTGATAGCGGTATCGGTGTGTGGTTTTGGGTTGATTGGTGCTCTCGATAAACAGTCGACGTTATTGTTTTCTGAACCTTTCTTAAATATGACTTCGTAATTGAATCCCGATAGAAACGCTGCATATCGTTGCAATCTGGCTGAAGTCATTCGCGGAAGTTTCGCGTTTTGATGAAAAATCCGTACCAACGGTTGATTGTCTGTAATAAGTTTGAACGGACGTGCGAACAAATACTGGAAGAAATGGTCAACTGCGAATACGATAGCTAAGGCTTCTCTGTCGAGTTGAGAGTAATTCTGCTCTGCCTGCGTTAATGATCGCGATGCAAACGCAATTGGCCTTTCTTGGTCATCAACAATATGCGATAAAATACCAGCTATGCCGGTCGGGCTTGCGTCGCATGCGAGTTGAACTGGTAGCTCCGGATTGAAAGGCATGAGAACTCGATCGCTCGCAATTTCTTCTTTTAGTTTTAGAAAGGCTGCTTCACATTGAGCTGTCCATTTGAATTGCGCATTCTTTTTCAGTAACTGACGTAATGGTGCTGTAATTGTTGAAGCATTTGGAATAAATCGTGCATAGTATGTTACCAAACCTAGGAATCTTCTCACTCCATCATTCGATTTTGGGCTTGGCATGTCGGTAATAGCTGCAACCTTTACTGGTGATTTCAAAATTTTGTTGAATTCGATGATATGTCCCAAAAATTCGATACGTTCTTGGAACAGGGAGCATTTCCGACGATTAAGGTGTAGATCGTATTTTCGTAATTGGTTGAGACAAGCGGTAAGGTTCGCTTTACATTCTTCTCTCGTTTCTCCGTGTATGATAATATCATCAAAATAGGATTCTGTTTTCGAAATGTCTCTTAGAATTTGATCAATGATTCGGTTGAATTCCGATGGTGCTGTTTTGATGCCAAAAGATAATCGATTCATTCGATAAGTACCTCGATGAGTTGATATAGTTTGAATTTCGCTAGATTTTTCGTCAACTGGAATGTGTAAATAAGCTTTAAAGAGATCTAAGCGACAAAAATAACGAGAGTTCCGAAGACTATTGAGAATATCGTCGATCTTTCGGATCGGGTAATGTGAACTTATGAGGCGTTCATTTACTCCAATTTTATAGTCAACACACAAACGTACGCCGCCGTCTGTTTTCGGAATAACTACTAGTGGTGATCCCCAGTCGCTAGTTTCTGCTTTTGTAATAATCCCTGCTGTTTCGAGTGTGTTAAGCTCCTTTTCAACTCGATCAAAAATGGCATATGGAATTTCTCGTTCGCGGTGAAACACTGGTGTTGCATTACTACGTAGTTTTAGTGTTACCTTGTAGTTCTGAACACAGCCAATTTTTTCTTCAAAAACATCTGGATATTCAGCAATAATGTTCTCAATTTCGTTAACATTCTTTATTGAATGCGTTGATGTATCAGTTGAATGTTGTCGATCAATTTCATTCAAGTTGATTTGCAGACGTCGAATCCAAATTCGGCCCAGTAATGCTCCATATTCCTCCGGTACAATGTAGATTTCATCCCGTATTGATTTTCCTTTGTAATCTACGTTAACATTTATTTTTCCATCAGGAACGAACACGTTCTGTGTATAAGATCGAAATCCTATAGTCACTGGATGCAGTTGAACGTTGAGATTCAGTTTGGCGAATTGATCTCTTGGCAGGAACGTATAACCTGAACCAGAGTCGACTTCAAATTTGACAGATTTTCCTTCGATGTTGACGTTTGTGTGATAACGCTCGATATCTGCCTCGGATTGATAATTCTGGTAAATGTCGACTATATGATGTACACCATACTGATTGAAAACTTCATTTTGAACGTAATTTGTTGAATTTTGATTATAATTTGATTTTTTGTTTAGTAATGAGCGAATACAAACTCTAACTACGTGACCAGTTTTATTACAACCGGAACATTTTAAGTTTGCCTTCTCTGTTCGACAATCTTTAGAAAAATGATTATCTCTTCCACACCGGAGACACAATCCATCGATACCCAGATGGTTATAATCTATTTTTGATTTTGATTGCCTTCGTGTTTTGGACTGGTTTCGTGTAGAACGTTGTTGAGATCGATTGCGGCTTCGTTGACGTTGTTCGTTTTTCTTGATAGTCGGGGCGACTCTATTGATATCTGTAGTTGTTGTTGAAGTTGATGTCGTTGATGTCCTCTGGGCTAGTTTCCTTGAGTCGATTTTCGATGTTTCGAGAGCGATGGCTCTGGATACAATATCATTGAAAGTCGATATTTCGGACTGTAACAGCTGTTCTCTAATACTGTTGTCTCGAATTCCACGGATAAATTGTGCTCTGAGAAAAGTGTCAGCGATTGAAGCTTTACATATGCACGGTGAAACAAATTCACATTCTCCTATATCCGCCCTTAATACAGCCATGAATTCAGCGATTGTTTGTTGCTCTATTTGATATTTTGATAAAAATTGATGTTGAGCTACTAAAACATTTTTCTTGGGCGACAAATGTGTTTCCAATAGTTTCATTAATTCATCATATGACAGCTCTTTGGGAGTTTTCGGAGCTGCAAGAGCTGCGACCATGTTAAAATTTATCGCACCAATTGAATTCAGTAACAATTTAGCACAATAATCTTTATTACTGATAATGTTTTTCATTTCCACATAATTTTCAAAACGTTGTTTGTAATTCCGGAATGACTCTTTTTTGGAATCGAAATGATCAAAATTTGGTAATAACGCAGTATTGACGGTGTTTCCTGGAGCTTTTTCTGTATGTGCTTGTTCTTGCTTTGGCAATAATAATTTATCGAGCATGTTTTGTTGAAATTGCATAAATTGAATAAACTGTTCAGGGTCCATATTGTAAAATTTGATTTTTATCGATGTACTTACAATTATTTGACTTCCTTAGTTGTTTACCTCGTCGCCAATTTGTTATAACTGGGTAGATATTGAATTGTATTCGAAATGTATAACACTTGATTACAAATGTGTTTGGATTGATTATTAAATTATACTTGACATAATATACATAGATACTTGATAACTTGTTTATTGTTTTTCATGGCACTAATAATTCATAATAAATACCTAGCAAATTGTAAAATTACAGTAGAAATCAGGAGGAAGCCATCCCATATACCACAATGTTTTAATTGCCAAAATTATGGGCATACCAAAAATTACTGCGCAGTTAAACCACGTTGCGTGAAATGCAAGGAGGATCACCCCACAAATCAATGTCAGAAAAAAGCCCAAGAGCCGCCATTTTGTGTTAATTGCAAAGGTGATCACCCTGCAAGTTACAGAGGTTGTCCTCACCACAAGATGCTGCAGAAACAACGATCACCAATGACCAGAGTAAGGCAATCGCCCCAGCAGACATACTATCAAGCTGGTAAGAGCTTTTCGCACGTAGTATCTCCTAACAGATCCCCGTTTAACGGCGTTCCTCCTTCGTCAACAACACCCCCCCTCCTTGACAACATAAGTGAATTTATTAAACAACTCCTAACTCCAATTCTCGAACAAATTAAATCTTACATAGTCAACAATATTCTTCCGAACCTTCTCAATGTTAAATAAGACTCCTAACTTACTCCAAGATATCACATTATTAAATTTTAATGCAAATGGGGTTAAAACCCAACGATCACTCCTTATCTCTTTCCTGGCAAGATATAAGGTCGATATTGCCTGCATCACCGAAACTCATCTCAGCGATGGAGAGCTCTTTAAGATAAGTGGCTACCATATAGTACGGTACGACAGACCAGCACAATACGCCTCTGGTGGAGTGGCTATATTAATTAATAAGAAATACAATTTTAACATGTTAAATAATACACCTTGCAATAGTATGGAGACGGTCTCAATATGCGTAACACTAGGCCGTGCCAGACCACTTAAAATTATCGCGGCTTACAAACAACCAAACAAAAAATTAAGTGACTCTGATTTTATAAACCTGGTAAATGATCATATGCCCACCTTGCTAATAGGCGATCTAAATAGCAAAAACACCCTTTGGGGATGCAGGACTAATAATCCCAGCGGTATTCTACTTAATAACATTGCTACGAATCAACAGCTACAAATAATGGCACCGAACGAACATACTTATTTTCCTTATCGCAACGACCATCAATCGGACATTTTAGATATTATACTGGCAAAAAATTTTGCCACGCCAATACAACAAACCGTAATCAGTGAACTAGATTCAGATCACCTGCCAGTTGTAATTAAATTAAACAACACGGGCTTAAATATAGCATCTAAACCGAGATTGATAAATGGGATCGTTAATTGGAAAACGTTTCATAAAAAACTGAATACCTCAATTGTGAATCCATATCCAATTAACAATACTAGAGAAATTGACACATACATTGAAGGGTTTACCACAGCTATCATCGAATCCGTCAGCTCTGCAACCACAATAAAACCCAAAAAACGTACAGGCAATCCTAATGTTCCACCTGCATATATTGTTGACCTTATCAGAGAGAAAAGTAGACTTCGCAGAGAGTGGCAAGTTACAAGAGCTCCGCAATTAAAAAACCTTCTAAACAATATTACCCATCGAATTAAAAGGGACCTAGATAATTATAGAATAAATAGTTACAGAAGACATATAGAAAATCTTGAACCAAATGATCCAGGGATGTGGAAAGCCACTAGATGTATAACTAGACAACAAGTAATTATACCTACACTAATAGATGACAACAACCAATATTGCACTGATGATGAAAAAAGTAATTTATTTGCAGACAAACTATATACAACATTTACTCCCACTATCGCCGACAATAATAGATCATTCTCTAATATGATCACTCTCTATAATGAAACACATCTCCCGTTATGTAATGATTTCGATTTCGCCGTTTCAACTAGTGAACTTGTTACATACATAAAATCCTTGCCATTAAAAAAAGCCCCAGGACATGACCTTATTCCAAACGTGGTAATAATAAACTTAACCAAGAAAGCTGTCTCATATCTCGCGACCCTTTTCAACGCTTGCTTGAGAATTGGTTATTTTCCCGAAAAGTGGAAGCATGCACATATTTTAATGTTTCCCAAGCAAGGTAAAAAAGCTACTGACTACAACAACTATCGCCCGATCAGTCTGCTCCCCACACTATCGAAGCTCTTTGAGAAAATGGTTAGCCATAGACTTAATTTATCGCTAGATACTAATGATATCATCCCACCCACTCAGTTCGGTTTTAGAAAGGACCACTCCACCACCCACCAGCTACAACGGATTTCGGAATTTATTGAAAGGGGGTTCGAGCTAAAACAATATACTGCCATAGCGTTTCTGGATATTACTAAAGCCTTTGATAAGGTATGGGTTGATGGTCTAAAGTACAAATTATTACACATTAACATCCCAAGTTATATCAAGGCTATATTATTCTCATTCTTGGATAAACGAACCTTCGCAGTTAATATCAATTGCTCTATTTCCAACACAAAAAGCCTTCGCGCAGGGGTCCCACAAGGTAGCATTCTTGGACCAACCTTGTTCAATATATATATCCATGACTTACCCCACCAAGGCATTGGTGAAATCGCAACGTATGCGGATGATACGGCGATAGTTGTACAAAGCGATAGTATCATAGAAATTGTAGGACGACTTCAAAACTCAATGGACATTTTAACAAAGTGGTACACAAGATGGGGAATAACTATTAACTCATCGAAATGTTACAATAAAATCTTCACACTCAAACGTCTAAAAGATGATATCCCTAATATAAAAGTCAACGACACAGAAATACCTTGGTTGGATAGAAACACCAGTGTAAAGTATCTTGGTTTACACTTCGACACTAGATTGACATGGAGTGCACATATCAACAAAAAATTAAATGAAGGATACGCGAGACTCTCTACCCTCTACCCCTTAATGAACAGGAAAACTTCCCTTCGGACTGACTGCACACTACTTTTATATACAGCTCTACTTAGATCGCTTATCACCTACGCTTGTCCGGTTTGGAGTGCCACTTCTGCTACCAATATGAAAAAAATACAAGTTTTTCAAAATAAAGTGCTCCGCATTGCTATAAACGCCCCATGGTTTATAAGTAATGAACAAATCCATAACGAACTAGCGATAACAACGATCGAAAAATTCGTCTTAAAAAGTACATCTAAATTCTTCGATAACATCAACCTTTGCCCAAGTGCTGCATATCATCAACTTGGTCAGTTAAACATTCACACAAGGTTAAAAAGAAAACTCCCGCAAGATGTGTTAAATGACTATAATAATGACTAGTTATACATAATAACTCGTACTAGGCGTCAAATTTGTCTCTAAGTTAAGTTTAATAATGACATGTTAAATTACTACCATTATAGCACAACCATGTATAACAATATGTATTGTTGATCGGGTTAATTCTTAATAAAAAAAAAAAAAAAAATAACTATTACCACGCGTTCCGTTTTGTCTACGAGCTCAGTCCTAAAAATTTTTAGCCATACTATGTATATCATTAAATTGCAGAAGTTTTGCGCTGATAAGAAAATTAAAGGCAGGAGAAACATCGGAAGGCTAGACAAACGGAAATCCCAATAAGCGATTAGTCCAGTCAAATGGTCGAAATAAAAAGGCAAACTTTGCATTTTGGGTAGGCAGCTATTTTATTTTATCGTTGTGTAGAGGGGTCAGTGGTGAGTCTAAACTAGAGTTTTCGGGGTGGTAACCCCCTCCATCCGGCCGCCATCTGGAAAAGAAGAGTTAATTGGTTTTTGGGCTATATCTCTGTAGTCGGGAATCTCAGAAAAAATTGGTACAAATCTTTTTTTCAACGAATCGTATTATGTACAATTTTTGTTAATTACTTTTTTACATAGCATTAATTATAAAAAAGTTATAAGCCGTAAAAGACAGAAACTTAAGGGCTTATAACTTTTTTATTATTAATGCTACGTAAAAAAAAGTTATTCATAGAAATTGTATAGAATATGATTCTCTGCAAAAGAGCTTCAAACAAACTTTTTGTAAGGCTCACGACTACAGAGATATAGCCGAAAAGCTAATTAACCCTTCTTTTCAAGATAGCGGCCGCATGGAGGGGTGGGGTTAAATTAATAAAAGTTATAGATTATGTAGATAATGCGATTCTCTACAAAAAAGCCTTGTACAAACTTGTTGTAAGATTCACGGCTACAGAGCTATAGCCGAAAAATTAATTAACCTTTCTTTTCAAGATGGGGGCCGAATGGAGGGGGTTACCACCCCGAAAATCCTGATTTAGACTCACCACTGACCCCCATACACATCGTAAAAAGAAAATCGCTGCCTACACAAAATGCAAATTGAATTGGACTAGTCCAATCAAATGGTCGAAATAAAAAGGCAAACTTGGCATTTTGGGTGGGCAGCGATTTTTTGACGATGTGTAGGGTGGTCAGTGGTAAGTCTAATCAGGATTTGCGGGGTGGTACCCCCCTCTCCATTTGGTCGTCATATTGAAAAGAAGGGTTAATTAGTTTCTCGGCTATATCTCTGTATCCGTTAGTCTTACCAAAATTTTGTATCAAACTTTTTTGTAGAAAATTACATTCTCTATGACTTTTACTACTTTTTTACGTAGCATTAATATTAAAAAAGTTTAGATAATAGATAATACGATTATCTACAAAAAAGCTTGGTACACACTTTTTGTAAGATGCACGACTACAGAGATATAGCTAAAAACGAATTAGCCCTTCATTTCAAGATGGCGGCCGAATGGAGGGGGTTACCACCCCGAAAACCCTGACTTCAACTCACCACTGACCCCTCTACACACCGATAAAAAGAAATCGCTGCCTACCCAAAATGCAAAGTGAAATTACCATTTGACTGGACTAGATGTAAAGCTCAATACTTGAAGATGATGAGGATGAAAAAATTAGTTTACAGTAACGTAGAAATGTGAATTTTACAAATCAAATTCTGAAGGATACATTTATGCATTTTAACGAAGAAGTCCTAAGGAGAGCCGGAAACCAACAGGGATATTTGGAAACATATAAAGAGAAGAAGAAACAACCTCATTGGTCATATACATATTAAGGCGAGAAGGCATTTTCAAAACAATCATCGCTGGAAATCTGGAACGCAAAAGGAAGATCCCGGCTACAATACATAAACCAAATTACAGAAGACACGGGATGCAAGACATACCTATCAAGAAATAGAAAAGAAAACACAAGACCGATAAAGTTGGAATGCTGCGACAAACCAGTCCATTAGACTGTAACTGAAGAAGAATCTTCGTTTAGTATATTTTTCTACTAACAATTCATATAAATTTATTTTTATTGGTGATAATATTTTTCTTAATTTTATAGTTATAGGTTATGAAAGTTTTCAGTTTAGAATATAACCTTGACATGACATTTAATTGTGTATTATCATTCTGAAGTAAGCCACCTTTGATTATATGCATACATTTAATGGAGGATTAACATAGAACTACGTTATTTATTAATTTGTAAGTAGGATTGCCTATTCTAAATGTTAAGGGGCACGTCTTAAGTGAATCGCCCAGTATTTAAAATTTCAATGAGGTAACAGGTTGTATAAAAGTTTTATTAAGTTATCGAGCGATTTTCTTCATTTTGCCGAGGCCGTTAGCTAAATCATGTTTGTACAACCCGCTCTAATACTAGATTTTAGATTACATTTTAAGACTTCTATTCTAGTCAGGTCCTTAATTTTCGTTGTACCAATCTATGCAATAGGCGATATCAATTGCAATAATATGGTATGGGGTTGCCGCCTAGTAGTAGTAAGTAGTAGTAGTAATTGTGGGGAGACCTGAGTCTAGCAAGTAGGCCTCTGTAGGCCCTTTTTGCCAACCCCTAGCCATCCCCTCAGTCACTCTCACCACCTTCTACCGTGTTTGCCTCATCTCCCTCTGTGAACCTCCTAGATTCTCTAATGAAAATCAGGATGTCAGTCCATGCCAGGGAGTACAACTCTTCCTTCTGAAGCGTGACCGCACCGAAGGTTTTGAACCTTAGTCGCCCATATGCCGCGCACTCTCCAAGGTAGTGAAAGGACGTCTCCTCGGCCCTTCCACATCTCGGGCATTCGGGGTTCTGCTCTACTCCTATCAGAGATAGGTGTCTTCTTAATTTACAGTGACCCGTCAGGATCCCTATCAAAAGATTTAAGGTCCTTCGGCTTTTTCCCAGTAGCCAGGTCGACTTTTTCAAGTCAAATCCCGCTATGTGGTCCTTAGCCTGTCGACAGCCTCTGTTGCTTTCCCATTTCTTCTTAGATGTCTCGAAGGCCCATTCACCAAGAGCCGTTGAGACATGTTTCCTTGTGATACCCAAAAAGGGTTCTGGCCCAAAACATGTTTCCATGGCTCCGAGTTTGGCTAGTTCATCAGCCTTCTCGTTGCCTCGGATACCTGAGTGCCCGGGAACCCAAACGAGTTCTACATCTCTCCCTGTTGTTAGTTCTTCTAGGGCATCGCCACACTCCTGAACTAGTGCTGATCTTGTTCTGGGCGAGCATATTGCCCTTAGTGCCGCTTGGCTGTCAGAACAAATGTAAATTTTTTGTTCTGTCGACCTTCGTATTTCCTCCTTTGTAGCTACCGATAAAATCGCAAAAACCTCTGCCTGAAATACCGTGGTGTACATTCCTAAAGCTGCGCTTTCTTGTATGCCTCGGTTTTCTACATAGATTCCTGCCCCGGAGCGTCTTTCTTCCGTCAGCCTTGAGCCGTCCGTGTAACACACTAAGGCCCCTGGCTGAAAGCTAACCTGATCCTGCTCCCACTGATCTCTAGTAGGGATTGTGAGAGTGTACTTCCTATTCAATCTTAGCCGGTCTTCTGCTTCGGTCACTTTGCAGCTTGACAGAGCTAGCTCCTTTGTCACCGCTTCAGCAACCCTAGCATGGCCCGTGCATACTCCTTGACTGCTCCACATCCCTGCATCTCGCATTCGAAGGTGAGCTGCCATGGCCTCCTTTTTTATCCAGGTGTCGAGACCTGGAAATCCTAAAAGAATTTCTAGTGCGGCTGTAAGGGTTGTTCTCATTGCCCCAGTGATACCTACGCCGGCCAATCTTTGGATTTTAGCCAGCTTGGCCGAGACGGAAGGTCTATCTACACTAGGCCACCATACCACTGAACCATGTTGGATTCTGGGCCTGATTACCATTGTGTAGAGCCAGTACAAAATTTGAGGGTTTATCCCCCAATTTTTGCCCACCGCTCGGCGTAACTGCCAGAGTGTTGCTATTGACTTGGTGACAACCTTGTCGACATGCAACGTCCAGCTTAACTTACTATCTAGGATTACCCCTAAATACTTAACCTCCCGCGTTAGTGCTAGAGGTCTGCCGTACATAATGGGCGCCCTAAATCCATCCAGTTTTCTTCTTTTGGTGAAGAGAATCATCTCGGTCTTGTGTGGATTGACTGAGAGACCCTTCTCCTCACACCATCCTTCAATTATCCTGCAGGCTACTTGCATTCTATTGCAGACGATGTTCAGAAATTTTCCGGTTACTAGCACCAGCCCATCGTCTGCGTATGCTTGAGCATAAAAGCCTTCTACCGTTAGCTGCCGCAATAGTTCGTCCATTATGAGGCACCACAGATGGGGTGAAAGGCAGCTGCCCTGTGGACATCCTCCTCTCACCCCGACCTCAACCGAACAATCCTCTAGGGCAGCAGTTACGGTTCTTTCTTCTAGCCCCGATCTTACCCATCTGACCACCATGGGTGAGGTTTCCCTGGCCTGTAGGGCTTGATCTATTGTGGCTAGTCTTGCCTTATCAAATGCACCTTCAATGTCAAATAGAACTGCTAGGGCTACGTCTTTGTAATAAAGGGCCCTCTCTACCTTGTGCACGATAGCGTGGAGTGCGGTTTCAGTGGATCTTCCACGTATATATGCGTGCTGGTGTTTGTGAAATGGGTATGCTACTGCTACCCTCTCCACAAGGTACCTATCGATAATCCTTTCCAAAGTTTTTAATAGGAAGGACGTCAGACTAATGGGCCTGAAGGATTTTGCAGCCGTGTAGTCTTTCTTGCCCGGTTTGGGGATAAAGACCACTCTGGCTGCTCTCCATTGTTGCGGAACGTGCCCCATTGCTACACTGGCCCTGTATATCCTTACGACCGTTGGAAGAAGGACCCCTAGGCCTCTTTGTAACAGTACGGGGAAGATTCCGTCTGGCCCTGCAGATTTATAGGGTTCGAACTCGTTCACTGCCCATGTGACTGCACCCTCCGTTATTATATCCTCAGCGAACAACCAGTTCTCATCAAGAACTTCATGTTGTTCTGCCATGGATACTCTTTGGGCGGTGCCGTCCCCCGGGAAATGAACCTCCAGGAGATAGCGCAGTGACTCCTCCCTGGATGTAGTCCATGTACCGTCTGCCTTCTTTAGAGTTCCTATCGTTTGCCTTGTTTCGTTGCTTAAGATTTTCATTAGTCTGGCAGATTCTGATATGGTGCTAAGCTCCCCACAGTATTTTTGCCAGCTGGCTCTTTTCCTTTGTCTTAGTTCCTTTTTAAAATCTCTCCTGGCTGCTTTGAAATTGTCCCATGAGGTCTGTGTCCGGTCCCTAAGGGCCCGATTGAATGTTCGTCTGGATTGCCTGCGTAGATTGGCTAAAACGCCGTTCCACCATGGTACCCTCCAAACTTTCACGGCCCTGGCTGGACACGCTTCCTCATATGCCGAGACAATCAAAGAGGCCATTTTATCTACCTCTCTGCTTAGCTCCTCTTTGGTAGCAATCCTTTCCCCTGGATGCCCTACTTGGTTAACAAGACTAGTGTAATAAAGCTCCCAGTCTGTCGCCTTGGGGTTCCTGAGGAGAGTTTTCGGTGGATCGTCACACTTCATTTCCAATCTGATCATACGATGGTCAGATGTTGAAATGTCTGTGGTTACTCTCCAATTTCCGTTGTCTACTAAGAGATTTCTAGAGGCCACTGTAATATCAATAACTTCCCTTCGGATGCTATTGACAAATGTGGGCTCCGTTCCTCTATTCATTATTTCTAAATTTGTTGATACCAAATACTCCAGTAAGGATTCGCCTCTGGCATTGATGTCGGAACTACCCCACACTGTATGATGAGCATTGGTATCACACCCGATTATTACCGGTAGACCTTTACTTCTCGCGAATGAAATCAGGCATTCGAATTCCTCTGTAGGAACACGTTCCTCATAAGGGAAATATGCGCTTCCTATTATTACCTTACTGCTTATTCCTCTTACCTGATATTCCAGCATCACTGCAGTGAGGTCCTTGGTTCCCAGCTGTGGCAGCGATACCAAGCTTAGATCCCTGGACACCATGATGCAGGTCCTCGGTCTGTCCTCTAGTTCTTTCCCAACCACGATGTTATAGTTGGATACTCCTAATCCCCTTACTCTATTCCTATAAATGTAAGGCTCTTGTATTAAAACTATCTCTCGCTTGCCAGCCAGGGTGCTTATCAGTTCAGCTGTAGCCCCTCGACTATGCTGGAGATTTATTTGGCTTACCCGAAAAAGGCCCATTAATGGTACGGGTCGAAAATTTATTCGTTCCTCCCGGCCTGTTTTGACCCCTCGGCCTCAGGGAGTGCCTGGCGGACTGCCCCACTCCATGTTGGCACTCTACGCACAGCGAGAGTAACCAACTCGTAGTAGAGCTGCCACCTAGCCTCCTCCAGCCGCTTCACGGAGTCGCCACTGACCATAAAGGTTATAAACCATCCGCCTGGTCCTCCCGAGGTTGTGACATGCCTCCATTGCTCCACACCTAAAGTGCGGTTTTGCATCGAAAGCAACTGCCTTAGCCTGCTGAGGTCTACTGCTTGGCTCCTTAACCAGAACCCTATCTTCTCTGGCCATGGCGCCTCTGATGCCCTTAATGGAGCAAAGGTGACGCCCTCCATCGTTAAGGGTGCCCAGTCCTCTAACAGCCATCTCATAGACGTTTCATCCTGGGCAGTGACCAGGAACCAACCTGGTTCCACCAGCCCTGAATTTCGGAACCGGAGCTCCGGACCTCGGTCTCCCCCTTCGGGGCCTGCCATGGTCCTTACCATCTCGGATACGATATTAGATCGTATCGCATCCGCTTCCGCCGGTGTCACTTCCTCATAGTCTCGATCTGACATAATAACTACCTGGTTTTCCCTTTTCGGTGGCCTAGGCTCTGTAGCTCGCTGGGTTGTCCTGGCCTTGGGTCTTACCAGAGGTGAGACGCCGGCCTTCCCTGCTTGCTTCAGTCCGCCTTTGGGCCTCTTTTTTAAGGCCTCAGGGGGTGTATTGTCTGCTCTCGGCCTCTTTACACTCTTGATATTCATCTGGGTACCTGAAGGACCTGGTTGTTCCTCCGTTACCCTGACTTCTCCCATAGAGTGTGTAAGGAGTTCGATGGGTTTGCGTTTGACTGCCAAATCTACCCTTCTCTTCTCCGGGCCTCTCAACTTGTATGAGGGCTTTTTCCTGGGCCTTTGTGGATCACTGGGTCGTGAGCCCTGGCTACTCTCGGAAGAGTCACCCGGAGTCACTTCCTTTGGATCTCTGGCCGGGTCGGCTGCCGGAGTTGCCTGGGACGTTTGGCCCTGGCTCTCCCGCAGTTCCCTCCTTCTAACCCTTTCTTCCCGCCTCTTGCGCGTTCTGACCTCCCTCTTGTGCTCCTTTCGTCTTTCTTTACGAAGGGCCTCTTTTGCAGCTTTGTCCATGCTGGGAACCACGGTTCCCTCCTCGGACTTGCTGCTGGGAGACCTAAGGAGTTCATCCTCTATAGCCAAACTAGCGGCTTCTTCTTCCTTAATTGGGGAGAGACTTCTCTCCTCGTTTGAGCTAGGGTGCTCTTCGTTGTTTGACACGTTCGTTTCCATCTTTTCGGTTCGTTCTGTCATTAAGAGTGATTGGTGAGGATGGTGTATATTTGTATTGTTTGTATTTGTCTTGTATTAGTGTGCGTGTTGCGTGAGTGTTGGTTTTGGATTGAAAGTTTCCTACACCAACTCCCCACAGGGGAATCATGGTAGGGTTGTTCCCAGGTGGGAGGCCTGGGCCGCCGCTGACGAAGCCCCCCGAGATGCGCAGCAGGACCCTAATCCAGGCACCTCCTGGCACTACTACTTATCTCGGGATTTTTCGACGGTTGATAGGGCAGCCCCCTACGCTGGTTAGGCAAGGGTGGGCCCCTGTACTACCCGTCGGCCCGGTGTGTCATCCCGGTTTCTAAGCCAGCTACCACTGCCAGTTCAACCCTACACTGGGCCCCCGCCTCGATAAACCTTGGGTAAGAAAAGTGTAGGCTTGTCTTTCATCCGTGTTTGTGATGTGTTAGTGTGGGTGTTTTGGTGTTTGTGTAGGTGTGTGTGCTGGATGTGATTCGTCTGTCTTCTCCCCTAGGACCAACCCGGTATGGGAAACCCTATCGGTAGCTAGCTACCTCCGGTATAGCTCCTTGGTTCATTGAAGCACGCAAGCCTCACCACCACGACAAGGTCCACATCCACGGTGAGGGGGGTTGCCGCCTAAATAAATTAAAAATAATAGGAAGGGCTTCCAACAGAGAACAATGGGTCGCTGCGATAAACCAATCCCTGGAATGATGACCTTGGGCGATGAACACAATAAAAATCTCATCCCCAGATTCATTAACCCATTACTCTTGCCGACCGGATCATCAGCCTGTTATCTGGATATTATATTGTCTCACGAAGAACAAGAAACAAGATACAATGCCCCACCCACTTAGATACAAAAAATGCTAGTGACTCTGTTGTAAACAATCTTCAGGAAATAATCAAAACATGCATAAATTAAATCAGTACTATTTAGCCCAAGACCGAAGAATTTAACCGAAGAAAACCGCAAACCACCACCAGAAATTAAGAATTTAATAAAATTGAGCCAGAAAAGAATGGCAATAAAGCAAAATAGCACAACTAAGAAGACTAATACGAAAAGTCAAACTAGAATAGGGTATTTAGGCGATCTTTAGACTGCAGATTTTTCGCTATGGCGAGCTACCAGATTGATTGAATGCCAAGCAAACTACTTCTCATCTTTCTTCTGAAACATAAAGGCATCATATACTCCAGTTTTGCAGAAAAGTTTGAAATCTTCGGAGATTATCTGAAGAATATTTTTGCCACCACAATAATGCTGAAAATATATGCTATGTTAGGAACTACCTCGCTAGTATTTCACCATCATCCTCACTGAAATACTGCAGTTTATTAAGAGATTGCCATAGAAAAACTCTCTGGGACTCGACTTCATTATTAATCTAGTCCTCATTAATTTTCTACACAAGCAGCAATGTGCTACGTAACAGTCATCTTTAATCTTTAACTCATATAGTCATTAGTCATATCTTAGATTAGGATACTTCTCGAATCCATGGAACAAGGCGAATATCCTGATGTTCAACAAACCCAACCAGAATCCTCAAAAGCCCACATAAATATTATAGGCGAACCTTAAAATTTTGGAGAAAGCGATATTGAAAAGTAGAACTTGTTGTTAAAAACATAACCCCAACCTTCCAGTTTGATTTTAGACCTAAACATTTAACCAACCATCAACTGTTGAGGATGACTGAAACAATTGAAACATGATCTGAACGAAAAGAACATCCAGTAATACATCAGATATATCAAGAGCATTTCCACGTGTACACCGGATAAAGTAATTAAAGCCCGAACCTTGTCGTTAAGGTGAATAATCAAAAAGGATGCTGGATGCTGGCATTTTAATTAAATACTAATATAACCTGTAACCTGTAACTTATGTAATTTAAGAATGCATATTTTTGAATAATTATTAAATTTTAAAATTAATAGGGCAGCGTTATAAATTTCCAGATTAATAGTTTATAATGCTAATTTATACAATATTATCCTTTGTCCTTTTTATCACGTGCTACATATTTAGCAGATATTTAATCTTTATAAGAATCGATTGATTAATATTATTAATGTTTAAATTAATTAAGCCAAATTAGTTCCTATACTGTTGGGTTTAATTCCAGGCCATTGGCAATTGAATTTATTACATTTTATTATGTGTGGTACTTTCTTGAATCTGAAACTATCAATCAAATTATATTCATATTGAACTTGCCCTGTGTGTTTATACCTGAGAAAAACAGGTAACGAATGGTACAAGTGTTTTGCGCAATCTACAGTGTGTCCCAGGATTGATGTTACAATAGGTGCGATGGACTAAAAATTTTTGAATTTTATTTTAAGATTGTGGAATTAAGCCCTGCTTGGTTTGAAGAGAATTTTAAGAATATTTTCAGTTTTTGAGAAACAAGTCGGCCTTGACATTGAAGCGAAAACTATTTTCTTTTCAGGTAAAGTACACTTTTTGTTTATGATACGGCAAAGGTTTACTAAGAAAAGTTGTTCAGAATGAGAAATTATGGTCCTATACAAAATTTCAGGAAGATTAGTCAACGATAGTCTTTTCATGGCCTCCTGGCAGTTATGTGGAATAAATAATTTATTGTAGATCAATGTTATTATTACGATTCGCAAGTTAAATTTCTTGTAAATACTATTTGTTTCGTTCAATGTTCTACAAATAAAATTTTGAATAAATACAATAATTTATTTTTTCTACTCCCACCATGGAAAGTGGGATTTTCAGACATCGTCTCCATAGATACGAGTATTGAAAATGAGTGTTTGCCGAACAAGTGAAATTAGCGTGCAGAAAATTTACTTTCCGCACGCACATGCATGATTTTCGGTGCGGCAAAGTATAATTTTGCCGCACCGAAATCAAAATGTCATAATGACATTTGATGAATGTCAGATTTGATTTTGCAGAAATATTTAAATTTTTTTATGGAAATGTGGTTGTAGAAAAAATAGTGTGTAATACATGTGTTGAAAGCTTGTATTTGCCACTCTCATGTGACTGCAGCACTCACTATGGTTCGTGCTGCAAACTTCACATTCGTGTGGCAAACGCAAGCTTTCAACACTTGTATTACAAATTACTATTGTTTAATCTAAAAAATGACGGTTTAATCAAAGTACGTAGATCTTCCTGAAATTTTGTATAGGGCCATAATTTCTCATTCTGAACAACTTTTCTTAGTAAACTTTTGCCGTATCATAAACAAAAAGTGTACTTTACCTGAAAAGAAAATAGTTTTCGCTTCAATGTCAAGGCCGACTTGTTTCTCAATAACTGAAAATATTCTTAAAATTCTCTTCAAACCAAGCAGGGCTTAACTCCACAATCTTAAAATAAAATTCAAAAATTTTTAGTCCTTCGCACCTATTGTAACATCAATCCTGGGACACACTGTATAACGAAAAGTTTGTTCCATCTTGCCCCCTTATCTCCAACGGAAGAAGCAGCTCGTGTGCACTCATTTCGTACATACCTTCAAGTTCAGAAGTGGTACGGGAGTGACAAGACTCCTACTGACTGGGGATGGAAGAATACAAGAAATGGACTGATGCCGATCCCCACACTGCAAGACGCCACTCCTCAAGAGTTGCTGAAAATCATTTCGTAAAAATGCACAAAAGGCTGCAACGCAGCTTGCAGTTGTAGGAATGCTGGATTGCAGTGTTTAGTAGTGTGTGGATCATGTCAGAGAAAGGCTTGTTCGAATGCTGAAAAAGTCATGGAAGAACTGGGCGATGACGAAGAAATCAACCCGCAAATAGAGAGCCTCCTCTCCCAAGAACATAATATACGACTATTATGGAGGTGAATTTTGAATCCGAATTACAGGAGCTGGATGCTCAAAGTGACGATAAGATCACCAATAAGATTATAGATAAACCATCAACATCAAAAAGAAGTAGACAACACGTATAACTACAATAAGTATTTTTCATATATTGGAGATACCACTTAAAAAAAAAAAACGCGCCGAGTGCTTTACCGCTAGGTGCTAGGTGGTGTGGAAATAGGCACAACAGAAAACAAGGTATTCTAAAAAAATATTTCTAGGCACCAAGGCTACGTTAGTATCAATTTAAAATTATTAAAAATAGTTTCGAACAAGCATTTGTTGAAATGAAAGAATAAATATTAAGAACAATAAATATATGCTGCGTGCTTTGAATATCTGTAACTCTGTAACCAATCAATTAAAAAAAAAAGTTTCGGATCTTTTTTGTAGACAATTTTATTTAGTTTATTTTCAATAACTTGATATTTTGTTCTAAAGTTAATCCAAACCGAGATATTCATGAAAATTAATAACAATGTCTTTTTTCACGTGGTTTTTTCAATATGGCGGCAAAATCCGGGGTCGCTAGACCATGCAAAATTAGTATGTCTTTTTGGAGGTCCCAATAAAGAGAATAAAATTTATTCCAGCTTGCCACCATTTTTTTTCCACAATAAACCCCTTGCCGACTGGCCTATTAGTAGTAGAGCACATTGTAAAAATTTAGTTTAAAAATATTTTAACCCGTTCATTTTAAGTTTAGTTGAGTTGCTGCAATTTGGTTTTGTTAATTGGTTAGAAGTTTTGGAATGTCTTCAAAGAGTTATTAATTAATATCTTCGTATTTTATTATACTTTAAGGATTTATCCATAAAACAAGGACAGCCTTTTGGGTTTGTAACCCCAAGATGTTTTATGTTCTGTCCTAGTTACTACTTACTGAATATTTCGTACAAATTCACGTGGCTAAAACTTTTAAACAGGAACATACACCACTTCCAGAACTTTTGAAAAACAACATCACGTTCCCGATAAATTTGAAGAATTTGAAAGAAGAAGTGGTAAGAAATTGGGCGGCTCGACTATGTAAAAAGTAATATTTTGTTTAAAAACAAGACATAATTGAAAAAGAAAGCAATTTGTCAGAACTAAAAAAGCTATAAGCCAAAGTAGCTTTAAACATTTAACAATATTAATAATTAAATTTTAACAGATATTTTGTAGGTTAAGTGAATTCTTAAGGTGATTCACGCATCCCTTAAAATCTTCAAATGCGACCCAACGAACTTGCTTCCAAATCAACTAGAAATATCTAAGAATTATAAAAAATTAATTTAGTAAATATGTTTAGTAATACCTATTATTTAGTTAGGTATTAATTGAAAATGACGATTAGAAATTTGAAGCCATGAAATAGTTATTTATTATACAAGACGCCTCGTAAACTTTTCCTTTCGTGGATAATATTTCTCTTTATTCACTTGTACCATAAATAACTATTCTCTGTTTCGGCATTAGACTTGCGTTATTCTGGCACGTTTTTTGATCCTAGAATGAGCTTCATTCTTAAACGATTTTTGGTGACATTTGTTTTCAGGAGTTGGTGGTTAAATAGTGTCCGACCGAAACTTCGGCTTCGGCTTCGGCCGCCTTCGGCCGTACATTCGGCTTCGGCGAAAAAAGGGCCGAACGTTACATCCAGTCGAGCGATTCACGCAAACCAACGAAATATTACGTACAATCAACAATGTACAATATTATTCATTTTATTATGTTTATGTATTTCAATAAATAAAGAAAAATAAAATTAAGTTTATCATTGAAAAAAATAAAAATTTTTTTTATGCTATTTAAACTACCTATTTAATTTATTTACACTAATTTGCAGTAAGTGTTCTAAGTCTGGTTGCACCTTCGGCTTCGGCTTCGGCTTTGGATGAAGGTGACGGCAATAGCCGAACATCGGCTTCGGCTTCGGCTGACAAACTGACCTTCGGTCGGACACTAGTTTTAAATAATACACAAAATACCTAAACTCTGTTCAGCCAAGCCGTGCAGTGGATGTAAACAAACAAGTTTGACAGCGGCTGATTCGCACGGCAAATGCTTTGCGTAAAAGTGTTGGCTGCGTTAGCGAACGCGCTCGTAACGTGTACACAGGTAAGTACCGTATACCAGTACCAGTATACAACCAATCACAGCCCCTATTTCGACCTCGTGGTTGTGAACCATCACGTGGTTTTGTTTACATCGAGTTCACGGTTTCCGTGAATACACTTTATGCAACGATTCAATGCTAGGCAACAAAAACGTCAAATATCAAACTAATGTCAACTGTCAAGCATAAATTGCTGTTACCAACTGTTTCACCAAAAATGTTCTCAACTGGAAATTGTCAAGTATTTTTATAAAAAGAAACATAAATAAATAAATAATAAATAATGTAAATGGAAGCCGAAGCACAGAAAATAGTGTAAAATACTCGTTACGGAAGGTAATTTGACCATTCGTTCGCGGAAAGGTTGCCCTCTGTCCTCTGTAACTTGTCATCATCATCATCATCATCATCAACTTTCATTGATTAGGCCTTAAGGCCTGTTCAAGTTCTACGTTCCACGTCCTTCTTGGGCGACCAACTTCATTAAAGTCGTTCCCTTTTTCCTCATTACTTTTGAGAAGAAATTCTGAATGGTACTTCAGCCTTTCTTCATCTGGTAACATTATGGCGACTAGGTTATTTTTATTATTTCGTTGCCGAATTTTTCTTTCAATTTCACTCCTCCAGTCTACATTAATTCCTATTTAAGACATCCAAAGGAGGTATATTCTACATTTTCGCAATACCAGCAATATGTCCTGTCTATGTATTTTCCTTATTTATTTTATATATTTCGCAAAACAGTCGTGTCCTGTGAAAACATTCAAGATAAAAGTTCTGGCCATTTCTCGTATTGTTCTTTTATTGTTTTATGATTTTCCCTATTATGAATACACGTGCGTTTTTCCGCCATTAAATTTGTGGCGATAGCTTCGGTAAATGCATGTCACCCCTCTGTGGATGCTGTTCGATAAGATCTTCTTTGGTAGCTTTCTGATGCTTTTTTATATTTCGCAAAGCTCATTGCCCTTTTCCATAGAGCAGCTGCTTATAAAATTATAGAATATATCACAGCTGCTAATACTTTACGTTTATTAGTCGTAGCTCCTACATGTCTGGGCAGAATACGGGAAGGCTTTCGTGCAGCAGTTTCTTCTTTTTTCGAAGCATACAAATCATTCCTATGTAGAGGGTGTGTATAAATTGGCGAAAGAACTACACGTGGTAATGTTGGTAATAAAATTCTGAGTCGAAAATCTTAATACCAAAATGTTGAAGAATGTTTCCTCTGTCCTTAGGAACCATTTAAAGGAACGTACATTTGACAACATTGAATCCACACACCATAGGTGTTTTGTTATAGCACGGTAACTAAGGATGTCCGTTACATCGCAATACTCCGCGAATGTTGCCATATGAATTTGTTACAATAATAATAATAAGTTAACGAAGAAATATTTAAAACCCGCTTTTGGATCTGAAAAACAACATCTATGAAAAAATAATTTTTACAATTCTTCTAATTTGCAGCTCTTACTGTTAATAGATCATTAATTAAAATACTTATTAAAAGACTTAATTTTCAAACTTTGGAGATCCCGTGCATACCCAGGAAACATGGTACAGTATTTTGGTATTAAGATTTTCGACTCAGAATTTTATGACCAACATCGCCACGTGTAGTTAGTTATTTCGCCAATTTATACACACCCTGTATTTAATCGCTTTTTATGTTTGGATGCTTATTTTATTGTAATCGATCTTCATAACTTATATTCTTCTTCTATCAGCAGAATCCTTTCTGTCTTCTGTGTCTCGGTCTGGTATTTTCATCTTCGTAATTAACTGAAAAAACGAAATAGATTTAAGAGTAGGTACTACGAATGGATTACTGGAGACGCTCAGCAAGAATTTCAAAATTAGACAGAGTTCGAAACGAAACAATTAAGCACAGAATGTGGGTAGAGGAGGACATAGCGGAAGATGTGAAAAAAATGCAATTAAAGTGGTATGGACATGTTCAGAGGATGGATGAAACACGCATTCCGCAGAAAGCAATGCAGTGGACTCCCCCGATAGCGCAGGAAGCGGGGAAGGCCGAGAAAAAGCTGGAGGAAAGGAATAGAAGAAATAATGGAAGGAGAGAGATGAGAGAGATGGGTGAAATTATTGGGAGCCGGAAAGCGGTAGACGCCGAAAAACCGGAAGAAGAAGAATAACTATAATGCAGATAGCTGCCGAGCGTACCAACTAAATAATTAATATATTTCTTTTTGTAATCTCCCTTAGTATTCTTCCATCCCAAGGTTGACTTAAATGCATTTTCTACATCTACCGCCAGTATTACGTAAAACTATCTTTTTATAAATTCCGGTATTTACATCTTCCGCAATTTTGTACAAGGTTTCTATGGCATCTGCTGTGCCCCATCCTTTTCAACACCCGAATTTTTTATCCGATAAGTTGGCAACCTGGTTTTCCGGGACGGAATCATCCCCTGGTAGCAAATTGTTATCATGTTTATGTTTAATATACGTCCTTCTCCAATCAGATTTAATTTTTGTTGATGTTGTTTTTTTGAATTCGGCGTCTGTTGAAAAGTTATCTTGGGTAACTATGTGTCTTTTACTTAATAGCGCTTTTAGGTGTCGCGTGTCGTTCTTCTTTGGGACATAAATTGATAAGTTACACTTGTCTAAATCGATTTGCTAATTTGGGGCTTGTTCTGGACGATGACGTACCGATCTTAAATCACATACATACCTTCGAACTTAAATATTAAAAGTATGTAGTAATAAAATTAGGAGAATTGAGATTTAATTCTTTATTTTTTAATACTTCAGGTTGCTTACCTTTGCTGGATTACAGTTTTGCGGCAAGCCCGTCCTATGTTTAAACTTATTAACAGAAAACCTCAGCAATTTTCTGGAAACTGGTCCGACACTCTTGAAAAAAATCTTATTATTATCTATAAAAACCTAGTTCAATCATCACATCACTTTTGATTTGACCAAGCATATTACATAATTTGCAACAAAATCGGCGATTTTATATAATTTTAACAAACAGCTGGGTGTTCGTACGGTACCGACAAAAACCGGCAAGAAAATTTAAACAATGTTAATAACTTCTTTAGAAACTATTATATTAACTTAATACATCAGCAGTCTCAAAATCATACATTAATTTCAAACTGAAAGTAAAATTGCAGTTCCAAAAACTAACTTACTAATTTACGCAATTTTGAAAGAAAAGACATTAAAAAGATCACTGAAAATCTAGAATTGCCAGTTTGTTTAAACTTCAAACAAAAAGTTTGCAAGAAATCCACAAAGGGCAAATTAAAACTGAATTATTAGTAGATTTTGAGCCCTCTTAGGATTTAGAACTATTTGAGTAAAATTTGGAAATTTTCGTAAAATAAAAAATACCATTGTATTTAAAAAAGCTTAAATTTTGATCGGAAATGGACCAGATGACCTTTACAACTTTATTATGAATTAAACATTAGCCTAAAAAATAGATAAACATGCTTTAACGAAAACTCTAACACATCAAAGGTTAAGCATATAAATTTCAGAAGAATTTAGAAGGAATATTTATTAAAAACGTAAAATATTAACTAAAATAACATTCTCCTTTTAAACAGAACCAAAGGCAAATTTTTAATCAACGAAAATTGTTTAATTATATTTTTTTGGAAGAAAGGAGATTTACTTGAATTTAACTATTTCATTATTTATTTTTAGCCGTTAACATTTTTTGGGTAATCCATTTTCATTTTCTAATTTTTTTTCTTATTTTTCACTTTTTAATTTCTTTGCACTTTTTAGCATTTTCTCAATTTTGAATAATAATATTAATTAGGTGTGCGCCCTGATTAAGTTTTATAGAAGGTATAAAATCTTCGCTGTTTATTATCAGGCTTTAATTACCAGAATTTAATTATTTTAGGGTTTATTTGGTAATCAGTGAATGGATGCCCTCCCTGAAAACTGTTATTGAAACCCAGTGATTTACGTTTTCAGTGAGTAGTTGTTTAAATATTTTTTAAATTGTTTTTTATTTCCTTAATAAAATTTGTCCGCTAATGACAGTGTATTGCGTGTATCAATCTTAAATTATGGTTTTATTGATTTACATTAAATTTTGAAACGACGCAAAATTATTTATGTATCCTTGTATAGAGATGTATCAAAATTCATTAGATATAACCTCAGAGGCGTGAATATTTACAAATTTGATCTTAAAGTGAACTATAAAGCTATAAAGAAACAGCTGAAAGGGTGCAATGGTGCAATTTTTTTTATTGATTGCAGAGTTTATTTTCTGCCTGTTTTTTATTATTTTTTTCCTATGAGAAATAATCTGTTTTTATTAATTCATGGCCGTATTTCACTGCAGTCTAATTTAATTGACAAAGGACGCCTTTATTAAGTAATAAGGGTAGGTAAACCAACTACAAGGTAGTCGTTTAAGCATTGAGGAACATCCCCGGGGTGCGATCAGTCGCCTCCATTTACTTCCAGAAATACATAACTCTATAACAGCTCCCCCTTTTTTGTTAAGGTCAAGGACTCTAATTTGTCTCAGTTTTCTTAGTTTATTGTAACAATAATAAGGTGAAGAGAATTTCGTCCTTTTAAGGAATAAATTCATTGCAGATCATTAATGGTGATAACTTTTCTTAAATAATAAGGAGGAAAATATAATATTCAACTAAGAAAACCACGTTTTGCTTCTTGGAAGATGTGAATCTTTTGGTATTTTTACATTTGTTAATGTTTCCAGAAGAAAACAGGCGATCCGCCTTTTATAAGTAGACGAAGAAGAAGAAGAAGAAGACATTTTTTAATAAATGGAGTTCGCAGTTAAGAACGATTCAAAGGTTTATTAATTAATATTAAGAACATTTAATAACACTGAATCATTTGCTATTAAACGAATAAACCACTAATTTCAATATTTTATCACTCTTTATTCAATTTGTATTTTTTAATTTATAAATGAAGCGTTCTTTTAAAGGTGTATGTAATGTTTTGAAAAAAATATATTCCTATATCATACGCACCGATCAACTTATCACTGTAAAATGAACAGTTTAATTATGTAAAAATTAAGTATTGTGTATGCTATAAAAATAGGCTTCCTATTATTTCGTTAAAAACGAATTAAACACGAAAGAAAGAAACAAGAAACAAGTATATTTCAACAAGTCTTAGCAACTTCAGCCTTCAATAAATTAATTTAAACCACCTCCTGTTTAACATGTTAGTGGAATAATTTTAACTTTGAGGTTATTTCCACGCCAATAAATCAAAATTTAATGCAAAATGCGGGAGTTTCTGCAATAAACCTTTAATAACTATCCGACAGGGTAGATGACGTTTGAACTTCCTCCATGAAGTCTAACATGAAACTCATTTCATTGTTACCCTGTTTATGCTTGATTAAATTGTAATTTATTGCAACTCTGAAATTAAATTTAAATTTCTATATTTATTAGGAATTAAATATGAGAAAATCAAGTGTAAATGCATAAATTGCAACCGTTTTGATAAACGAACTAAAAATCTCCCGACGTTTTACCCTTATATTTTCTTAGTGAAATACTGGATTTCAGATGTAAATAAAACCTTCATATAAATCAAGTCGTATGTGGGGTTTCCACATTATTTATGTAATGCGTTTCCACACTTCTTTTCCTGTCACTTACATACTTTGTATGTATTGCTTTACTTTCCTAAATCATTTGTAGCGGGTAAGCTTGCGTGTAGTACAAGATTTTTCTTGACCCATCGATTATTCGTCCTTGTCAGAATTTGAAATCTTAAGCTGCCCAGTAGAAAAAAATATCAGTGGAGGAGTTTATCCGCATCGTTGCATTTAATTAATTTAATTTACATATTGCTAATTCTAATTAGGATAAATTACATTCCGTGACTGTATCTCTACAATCATTAAACTTAATAACTATTAAAGACATGAAGTGTTTTGCAAATTTAAATTCAAGCTAAGCTAAAATCGATTATCTAATTATACTCACACGATTGATGAACAATTCTTATAAAAATTACGTAAGTACATGCTAAAACGAAAACGTCCAAACTTATATTAATTTCTGAGCTTAATCCTGGAACCAGAACAACATAATTCAGGCGTTTTCTTTTACCGATTTTCGTTCGTTAGTGCTTCGAGTGCTAAAGCCGCCTCTATTTCTTCAGGAGTTACAAATCCGGTGCTCCTTCTGTTTGAAAGACGGTTTTTTGAGTTTCTTTTTCGTTGGGCTTCACTTTTTTCTTGGCTTGTCTGAGGCCTGAAATTTGTATAAATACTTATTACTACTTTATTTGGAGCTTTTTTGTTAACATTTTTAGGTTTGAATATTTCGTTTGGCAAGGAAAATATTTAATTATACAAAAAATCGATTGTTTGATATCGAACGGTTTATCATTGTTGAGATAATTTATTTTTAATTTTAATGTAAATCTTGAAAACGGTTCATCTTAGTCGTTAAAACTGGCGGAGAAATAGCCGAAACTGAAGATGACTCAAGCAAATATTTTAATTTTTCGTAGCTGTAATTATAAAAATTCTTTCAATTTTTTTTCATTTGATATATGACGTTTGTCGTGATTGTTTTTTTTGAGTTTGTTGAAAATAACATTCTTGGGTCATATAATAAAAAATTTTAAATATTGGTCTGACGTTTCGACTCCGCCTGGGATCATAATAGATCATTCCCTGTCGGTCCCAAGCCCGGAAAAGGAGGAGGGTTCGATAGGGTTAACAACTCAATTCACGTAAGAACTCATTGTGACAACAACTGAACTACAGCCTCGGACAGGCAGGGTAAAGTGACGACACCAAAGATGACGAACAATGGATATAAGGTTGACAACCTGGAATGTTTTAAGCTTATACCGACCGATATAAACTGCAATAGCTCTGCAAGAAATAAAATGTCCAGGCAAAGACACACTAGAAATGAAAACGTACACTCTTTTCTATAGTGGACCTAATCATCCAAAACATGCAGAACAATATAAAGACACATATTATAAATTTCAATGCAATAACTGAAAGGATGCATATTCTGACAGTGAGAGGGGGATTTTGTAATATAGCCCTTACATGTGCGCACACCCCAACCGAAGAAAAGGAAGAACACATAAAGAATCAGTTTGATGACGACCTACGAAAAGAATTATATTACGATTATTATAATTATAATGAATTCGAAGACTTCCACGGTCAGTGACAGTGTTAACAAAACGTCTTCCGGGTTAAAACCGTGTCATTGTTGAAACAGGAGTTACCGTTCCCTTCTTTCTCTTGCTAAAAGAGTATCGCCTCTTGCGTGGTTGACACGTTGAGTTACCGTGCTCTTTTAGTGCTCCCCTTTTTCCTCCTGAAGAAAGTGCAGATTACTCAACGGAAGCTTCGACAACGGACTGCACGAAGTTACAACGAAAAAGGGGAAAGGGACAACTTTGGAATGTGGGAAAACTAGACATGGAAATTAACAGAAAAATGTATGAAAATATCAGCAGTGCTGAACTTCAAGAAGAAAAACCTAGAGATCAGGATATCGAAGAGCAACGGAATTGTATAAAAACGGCCATAAAAGAGAAAGATCAGAAGTGCTCAAAACGGTTGGTTTAATCAAGACCGAGGGATGCAGTTCATTAGAGAAAAGCTGTCAGAGATAAAATAATACAATTTAGAATATGATCAAATGTAGCAAGATACGAACAATAATGAAAACCCGCCAATAAATGCTGTAAAAGAAAAAAGATAGAATTTCTGAAAGAAAACGTAGATTAACTATATAGAAAGATTCCGCCAAGAGCAAGATATTAGAAATATGTACAAGACAATGAACGAGTCGAGGTAAGGTTTCCAACCACGATCCAACATTTGTAGGAACAAGGAAGGGGAACTGACTTGTGACAAAGACGAAATAATAAAGGTCTTCACACAACACTTTAAATGGAACAGGAAATAATGAAGGAGAAGCCCAGGCAGGAGTGACAGTGCACAGGAAAGGCTGTCTCAGAACATATAAACTCGAGAAGAGCTGGAGAATCAGGAAGTTCAGCTCCTTTCGTATGAGGAAGTTGAAGAAGCTATTGACAAAGTGAATTGCAATAAGGCTCCAGGAATCGAGGACATCCCTTTCGTTTTCTTCTTCGGCGGTGTAAAGTAGCAACACTCAGACCCTAGACCCATTGTACATTAGCCGCAAATTAGTAGATGCCTTTATACAGACAGGTACCTAGCCCAAATGCCAGGATCTTGTCCATAGAGGCGCTTCATGAATCATCGGGCTTTAGAAGACCATTTCCAAGTAGGCAATGCCTCAGAAGAAGTAGTCTGAGGCATCGTAAAGGGAGATAAAGGGAGGGGAGAATTCATCTGCTTCGTTGCAGAATTTGCAACTCGGGTCCTCGGAAAGGCTTATCAGATGCAGGTGTCTTTTAAAGACGCCATGGGCCGTAAGGAGGGAGGCCTGTGATTATAGTGATGTGCTTCCTACTGAACCTAAGAAGCCGTTCGGACCTAGTTTTTGAAGGTCTGTGGATGAGTAGCTTCGCTTGTCTCAGCCCAGGACGCGAAGCCCAGTATGAGATGAACTGAGAGTCCAGTCTCTAATTGCTACGATATCCCAGCAGACCTTATAAAGAAAGGGGGCAAAAAGTTACACTCAGCTATTGTAAAATTAACACAATTAACACTGCGAAAACTATAGAGGAATTTGTTTGCTTCCAACAACATATAAAATACTAACACATATAATAAATTCATAAACGGTTCAGCCCATTGGAAAAAGAAATCATTGGCGCCTATCAATCTGGCTTTAGAAGAGGGAGATCGATCAACGACCACGTATTCTGAAAAAGTGCTGGGAATTTAATGTCGACATAATATACCAACTTCACGCCGATTATAAACAAGCGTACGATGGCTTAAACCAAGATATGGGTCTTGATGAAAGAATTTAAGATATTAAATAAACTAATACGCCTACCGAGTAGGAAGCAAGACATCCGAAAAATTAAAAATAAAAAGGGGCGTCAGACAAGGGGATGTACTCTTACCGCTACTATTTAATCGGACTTTGAAAAGAGCGATACGTCAAGTGAATACCGGGTGATTCACGTAAGACGCGCCCCTTAACAATTGGAATAGGCAACCCATCAAACTTTGCTTTTTAATTTGCATGTATTTCTAGTAACTTATGTATGTTGGGTTGCATTTGAAGCATTTAAGGTGCACGTCTTACGTGAATCACCCATAAACCCTGGAGGCACGAAATATAACAGAAGGGGGCGCAATTATTAACCTACGCAGATGATATTGGAACGGAAGAAAGAAGACATCGCGGAAATGTATAGACAACAAATGGAACTGCAAGTAAGCGAGAAAAAACTAAATACATGATGACTAGTAAAGCACACCTACAAGAACAACCCCTCGAGATATTACACAAAGAATTTGAAACGGTCAGTGAGTTTAAGTATCTTGGTACACATATTAAAAGAACGATATCGACAAAAAATAGGTATACGAATAATGGCAGGCAACAGATCAGTGTTCTTAATAGACTCAGTGTTACGATCTGAACTTCTGTCTCGCTCCAATAAAAAAAAAATGATATAAAACGTTAATTAGACCAGTAGTATGCTATGGATGTGAGTCATGGGTGAGTCAAGAGTCAAGCAGAGTGGAGAACTGTTAAATAAATTTGAATGAAAAATTCTGTGAAAAATATATGGTGAAGATCAAGAATGAAGTTCAAAGTTATATGGAAACCACGATATAGTAGGATGGGTGAAAAAGTAACGTATTGCATGGCTGAGGCATATGGGGCGTATGCCCAAAACCAGGTCTGCGAAAAAGCCGCCAACACAAACACCAGCGAGACAGCGACCAGTAGGAAGACCTCGAGGAAGATGGCTAGATAATGTATCCGCAGATCTTAAACAACTAAGAAGACAGAAATGGCAGAAATTAGCTAGGGACAGGGATCCTAGGAGGGGTGTAGTGGAGGAAGCCGAGGCCCCACATGGGCCGTAGCCGTAGTGAAGAAGAGAAACATTTCGTTGAATACTAACTTAGGCCGATAATTCTGAAGCACTAAAGGTCAAAACAATATTTTATAGTAAAATTGAAAATGACATAATGAATTTAACGGAAAAACAATCTGACTAAAAAGAACAAACTGTGATTTCGGTAAAATAAGGGTTCCAGGGTAAAAAGACACCTTCGGACTGGAAGTAGTAGTTTTTATCAGAAGTCCTCTGGGTTTTTACTTAAATGTGATTAAAGTTAAATATAAAGCGAAGGTGGTTAGTTATTTAAATCGTAGGTACTCCAAGCAATTGTTCAAATGGGTGCAAGTTATTATAAATGTTACAATTTTAAGTTATTCACTCCCAAATTGTTCTTTAAATCGTGAATCAAAAGAACTTTAAAAATTGCTTCAATACTAATTCTTGGGATAAAAGCCATAAAAGAAAGCTATATTAAAGTTTATCTTGTTTATATAATTTTTTTCTAACATATTTCGATTATAGCATTTCTTATGCCTATGCCGAATTAAAAGTATTTCTCTAAAACAGCAAATGCTTAAAAATTGAATCAATAAAATAAGGGAAAGTGTACACAAAATTAATTTCGCAAGACTAAGAGCTAATTAATTAAATCATAGGCTGATAACATCATGAGGAAACTTAAAAAATTAAAAAGCTTACCGTTTTTCTCTGAATTTAACACCAATGTGCTTATTTAGTCGATCGTTGTCCATCTGAGAATTTATTGTGGTACAAGTAGCAGCTGTATTTTCATCTGAAGTAATTTTTACGTGAAGTTGAGCATTTTCACCATTCATACTGCTTCCAAAACAATAACAATAGAATTAGTATGCTTCAGAACAAACAGGAAACTACAAAATTACGATAAAAATAGCTCTAATCAATCTACTTACTGATCCTGATTCATTTCGGAATTTTGAATTTTTGGAGAGTTTTTCCTGTGTTGATTTTTTCCTGGAACTGCTCTTCTAACTAAACCTCTCACTACATGTAATAAACATCACAACACTTCTATCTATTCGGGTGATTAATACCATGTCAAAATTATTTGCCAAGCTATTTTAAAGTAAGCACGAATAATACAGTAAATATCAAATTAGATAAATTTCAAAGTTATCTTATCGCCCGCGTTTAATCTTGTAATTAAACTGATTTACATCAAATAAGTTGTTACATTACTTCTAAAGGCACGCCGCATTTATTTTCACGCACACGAGTGCGTATTATACAGCGATTTTTCTTGAGCAATAGCGAAACTTCAGATAGGGCCAAAATTATTGTAATCAGTGTTGTTTCCACGCACCAAAATGACCTTCGGTCTTTGAAGGTGCGTCAGGCTTTTGGTAAAATATGCGTAAATAATAATGATAAGAAGCTTAGGTTAAGAAGTAAATAAATAACTTTCCAAAGAAGAATTTTGTAGTACGCACGTCTGACTTTTTTCAGCCATTTTCTCGTTGTAATTTTCCTATCCTAGGGTATTAATTTGTTATGTTCCTATTTGCTTGTGTATTATTAATTAGCTAGTTAATTTATTTCATATTAGAAGTTGCAGCCAAAAGTGAATAAAGTGTTCGTTTGAAGCCTGTTGTGTAAGAATTAAAGATTTACAATGAACGTCTTACCTTTTATCTTCGATATAAAACTTCCTATAATCCACGTTAATTCCACCATTTTATCTGTTTATCCAGTAATTTTCCATTACACTCTCTGTTTAACGTAAACAGTACTTATATTACTGATTTCTTTACCTTCGATATAAAAATTAGGCCAAATTTTAGAACTCTTAGAAGCCAAATTTAATATCATATCAAGTAAAATTAACATTTTGTGTTTTATAAATGAGAGATAAATAAAAATGATTGGTTTTAGAATAAGTAGAAGTAATATTCAACGCAACAATAAATTTTAAATTTCTGAAGTAAAAACAATAGTTGATATAACCTTCAATTATTGATCTCGTGGTTTTCAAATGCAAATTCCCAGTAGGTACCTATTAACATTATTTTTAGTCTTACTTATATTCGGGTATTCCAGATTTCACTAATTCGACTTGCAGAGGTTGTGGAACTTTTGTTAACCTTTGAACTATAACCTTTATACATTTTCTAACAGATTTGTTATTCATAAAGGCCCCTGAAGAATATTCTTAATAAATCCAACAAAAGGTTATTGTTTTGAAAGGTATAAAAGAAAAGTTGATTGTTTCCATACAAAAATTGGTTAGTGAATAGAAAATAGATTAGTGCATTTTTACAACGTTAATTTATATTTTTGTGTATATTTTCCTTGCATTATTAACTTTAACTTTAAACTAAGTTATAGCAAAGAAGATCAATTGATTATAGAAAATTATGTGGCTATAATCATCATGATGATATGAATAAAAAAACCGACAATTTGTCTCATGTTGTCTGTCTTTTAAATATACTTATGTTGTAAACACCAAATACTTTCACAGTTTGCTAATAATAAACAAAATTTTCAAAACGATTTACCATAGCATAGAAAAGATCATGAAAATTGACCTTGAAAGTGTCAGTTCCAACCTAAAACTCGCAAAGATTTATTTTTGTAAGATGTAGATATCCTAATACCATTTTTAAAAACATTTTGCGATTGATAATTATCAAGCCAGATTCATCGTGGTCAGATTAAAAATTTAAATCCTTGAATGCAGATTCAGGATATGAATTCTGATCCTTAAAATCTTGAGAATTATAATTATCGCGCCAAATTTGAAATTCCTCGAGTTCAGATTTATGATCTTAATCATTGAATCGAGGTGTACGTTTCGAAATATAATTTCGATTCTTAAAATATTGGAGTTTATAATTACTGGAGCAGATTTGAAATAGTTCAGGTTTAATCCTTGAATCGTGGTTCAGGATTTGAACTCTGCTTCCAAATCTTCGAATATCGGATCAAATTACAGATTCTTAAAGTTGAGGTTTAAGATTAAAATCCTTGAATCAACATTCAATAGTTAAAATATTGAGATTTCTAATTATTATATAAAATTGGTAATCGACTACACTATCACGAATAGAGAGATCCACCCTACCCAGATTTTCGATGTCCGTGCTCTAACATCTGCAAACGAAGGGTCCGAACACAAGCTGATTCTAAATAAAATCAAAATAGGAAAAGTCACACAAATAAAGAAAACCCCACGATACATAGAGAGATACAACATCCAATCACTCGAAAATGAAAGTAGGTACTAGAGACTTATATAAAAACAGGTTGAAACAAGCTCTCGAAGAAAAGCAATATCAGAAACAGGTGCAACCGAAGAAATCTGGACAAAAATAAAACATTCCATAGAACAAGCGGCGAAAGAAGCTCTGCGTAAAAGAAAGACCAATATAACAGAAAACCATGGACGTCTGAAGTAAAGACGTTAACCGAAGAAAAAAATAGCATACTTGAAATACAGAACCTCCCCATCACAAGGGAGTACAGCAATTACAACATTATTAGAAATAGGACAAATGCTAGAATAACAGAAATTAAAAGAGAATAGTGGGGGCCATGTTCACATCCGATATTGAAAGAGACCTATACGGGGCACAAAAGAAAGTTTGGAAAATGCTAAAAAACAGAAAAAAACCAGTCAACAAATTTGTACAAGTCAAGAGTATTATAAAGCCAGAAGAATGGGAAGGATATTTCGAAAATCTATACAGAGAAGAGAGACAAACAACAGTCATGAACATAAACACCGCAGCAAAAAGTTAAAAAGTAGGAAAGCTGCAGGAGTTGATAGTATAATAAATGAACTTATCAAGTACGGCGGGGAAACTCTGTATTTACCTTACTAACTAATTTAACAAAATACTAACTGCTTCAGTAATCCCAAAAGAATGGCATAAGAGCATAACCGTGCCCATTTTGAAAAAGGGGGATAAAGAAAACTCCAATAACTACAGATGGACCACCCTACTATGTTCAACACTCAAGCTACTCACGAGCATTATCAGACTAAAATTAGAAGAACACATAACCAACGCAGAAGAGCAACAAGGATTTCGGAAAAATCGATTTACAACGGACGCTATTTTTATCTTGAGACAGCTCAAAGAAAAAGCAATCGAATTTAATAAAACGGCTTATGTATGTTTCATCGGTCTAACCAAAGCCTTTGCAAAAGTAAGGCTCGCAGACGTTTTAAACATTCTGAAAGAAAAGAACATATCTCCCGCTATCATCAAGATAATATACGAAATTAACATCAACAACGTCACTACGATAAAAACAGAACAAGAACTAACGACGAAAATACCAACATCGAATGTAGTAGGACAAGGTGACAGTTTAAGTCTGTTCCTTTTTAATCTTATAATGGACAAACTTATAGAAGAAGTAAAATCGCTGAACCTGGGTTATAAATTGGGTACAAAAAATGTTAGCAAAATATGCTGCAGACGATGCCGCGATTATTGCAGAGACAGAAGACGACTTGCAGCGGTAGATACACAAATTTTATCTCCACACCAAACAATAATTTAATATAAACATCTCAATAAATAAAACAAAGTGCTTAACTTTCTTCAGACATATCTAGATGTAAGCTAGTAATTGACGATAAGCCCGTAGAACAAGTGCTGAAATTCAAATACCTAGGAGTGGAGATACTCAGCTACAATGACCCAGCCAGAGAAGCCCGAGAAAAAACAAAGAAGGCAATGGTGTTATCAGGCTGCCTAAGGGACGTAATATGAACAAACAAATACATAAACATCGAAAACGGGACCAAAATATATGACATGTATAAGGCCTTTAATTACATATGGGATAGAATCAAGGACCGAGACACAGAAAACCAAACACATTCTAAGAACATAGCAGATATGAAAACTTTAAGAGCAATAATATGCAAAACTTTGAGAGATAGAATTCGAAACAATGACATCAGAGAAATGTGTAAAACAAAGGACATAATAAAGTGGGGAAAACACGCAAAAAGTACTGGTATGAGCATGTGAGTTGAATAGACAGCAACAGACTAGCACGGATAGCAATGGAACATGGAAGAAAAACCAGTAAACCCCTCACTTCCGGGCAGACCACCAAATAGATGGCTGCAGAGCTGGAAATCGAGCTCCCAAGAAAACTAAATCGGTTTAAAAACAGATCACTGTTCTATAAACCGTAGAAGAAGATATAAAATTTTAGTTTAGGTTTTAAAATCTGATTCAAATTGTTTAAATTTGAGATTTGTATATATCGTATTTCAGATCAGAATTGAATTCCAGTTCTTAAAATATTGGTGTTTATAATTATCAGAGCAGATTTGAGGTTCTTAAAGTTCAGATTTAAGATTAAAATCCTTGAATCGGGATCCAGTTCTTAAAAGATTGGGGTTTATAATTATCAGATAAGCCTTGAGATTATTAAGGTTCAGATTTAAGACTGAAATTCTAGAATCGGAGTATAGGATTAGAAATCTGATTCAGATTCTTCAAATATTGAAATTTATAATCTCAGAACAAATTCGAGATTTCTTATGTTAAGATTTACAGTTTAAATCTTTGAATGGAAGTTTATGATTATAATTCTGATTCAAATTCTTAAATTATTGGGGTTTATAATAAATTATAAAAGCAGATTTGAGATGCTTAAAGTTTAGGTTCAAGATTAAAATTCTTGAATCGAGATTCAGGATTTGAATTCTGATTCCAATTCTTATAATATTGGGTTTTATAATTATCACAGCAGACTTGAAATCTTTCAGGTTCAGATTTATGAATTATGATTTAGATCTTTGAATCAAAGTTTAAGATTTGAATTCTGATTTGGATTCTTCAAATATTGAGGTTTATAACTCTCAAATCAAATTTGAGATTCATTGTGTTAAGACTGATGATTTAAATCATTGTTTAGTTTAGAATTCAAATTCTGATTCCGATACTTAAAATGTTGGATTTTATAACTATCAGATTGGATTTGAAATTCCTCAACTTCAAGTTCAAGATTTAATCATTGAATCAATGTTTAGCATTCGATTTCTAATTCCGATTTTTTAAGATTCTTAAAATATTGGGGTTTATAATTATCAGAGCAGATTTGAGATTCTTAAAGAATATGTTTAAGATTTAAATCCTTGAATTGAGATGCAGGATTCGAATAATAAAAATTCAATTCTTTTTATCTTCAGTGAAAATTTATAACTTTTAATAATTAATAGGCAGTGAATAAAGCGTTTGTAGCTGTAGTAGTTAAACTAGCCTAAAACTACCTTGAGACGTCGATAATGTCATGGCATATACAGTTCAGACTTATGTAGAAGGTAACATTTTTTGCTGCATTTTAATTCAAATATAAGGAACTTACAACTTAGATTAGAAATTTAAACCTTGGAGGACAACAGATTTGCCAATTATATGAAGAATTAGACATTCACTCGCCTGTTGAGTAAGAGTAACGAGATTTCGGAAATCGTATCAATTTTTGTAACTTAAATTTTAAATTTCTTGGTCTCCAAATTTATTTCCTTGAAAAGCACGACGATAATAATTTTGCAACATTTGCTTTGTGAAGAAGCCGTTTGCACTAAGTATTTTTTATTAATATTGAATTATATTACTTATTTAGTTTGTAACGAAGTTGCAACGAAAGAAAAATTAATTAATTTCAAAGGTTATGCAACACACCTTACACATAGCTATTCTTCTAGCCTAATTGCAGTTTTAATCAAGTAAATTAGGTAAACATCGCCGCGTGTGGATTTGTTCAATTTGCCGAACGAAAGTTTTTGACAATCAGTTTGGCTCTGTTTTACCAAAAAATTAAAATGGATGAAATATTTTTGAAGCAAATGCGCCTGTAACGTGAGTTGGTTTACATAAAACTGCAAGTTAAATATTCTTAGTTTGCATTTATAACTCGAAAACATTGCCTCCAAGAGACGAGACAAAAGAACCGACTCTGAATCGACAATATAAACCCAACGTTTCTCAAGTAAAACCTCTCCCCAAAATTCGTCCGGGGAATACAAACATAAATATCGTACATTTTTTAAATATTCGCACGAATGCATTCGATTTAAAGAAGATCTAGCAAACCAGGGATTCTAGCAGTTATTTTAAATTTAGTCCTGATTTATACCTTCGTTTCGAGTTCATGAAATATTTAAAAACGACTTAAATTTCCAGCATGTGGAACATCGAATCTAGTATTCCTATCTTGAAAGTACTGTAAAACTTATCTTTGCGGGTTACTGCTTAGAGTGCAACGTAATAAATTTTAGGAGGATATTACTCCGAACCCGAACAAGTTTGCATTTAAATGTTTCACTTTCCAATTTTAAGAAGAATCCATACCGAAGTTATTACTTAAGAAAGGTCTTTTCATGACAATAGTAAACTTATTATTTCCTCGAACAGTAAAGTCTAGGATATCAAATTTATAAAGCTTTCCACGATGAAAGGCTACTTATATTATTCAGTCAGCTAGGAAAAGAATTATGCTTATCATACTTTAATAACAAAGTACACAACAAGGAACCTTAGTACAAAAAAATTTCTCACAAAGGTCGTTAAAAAGTGTTGCTACATTAAAAAAAATTAGATCTACGGTTCCTTAATGTTACTAACGAACTTTTTATCTCGGATGGTGGGCTTTATTTTAAGCATGGAGCCACGTTTACTGCACTTAAAACGGTGAGCTTTCAGGAGCATTTTCTACATGAAAAGTTAAGTGAACTTGATAATGGAATCACAGTTCGTAGGGGGGCTGTCAAATTTTTATTAGGTAACAGCTGTGAAGATGTTTCGGTTGTTAATTTTTGAAAAAAGTATTCTGAAGTCTTCTGATGATGATTATTTATAGTGGAAACTTTTGAGATTTTTGTGATGTTAAGAAACTATGTATCAAGCTAAAAAGGTAACTTTTAACTTTCAGCTTTAGTTTGATTTGCTAGGCTAAGGATTTGCTTATGAAGATATACAAAACTAGACTGAAAAATAATAAAAAGATTCGAGATTAAACTGGATAAACAGTTTAAACTTCGCAAATTGGCTAAAATTAAATTAATATTAATTTTGTTTCAAAAACAAACAACTTTGTGTTGCTGAATTAATTAAATTTGTTAGATTACCCAATTTTAATATTTTAAACTCAACCGATGCACCCGACTGTGCATTCATATACACCTTTTCAACAGATGGAAACACTCTTTAATAAGCAGATTCCTTCATGAAGTTCAACTGCTTCACAATTCAGTAGAAGCAAGCGATAACCACAATCAACAGCAAATGACGATTCTGAAGCCTACAGGCCGAACGATTTTCAAGCGATGTTGTCACGAAATAAAAAGAAAGTTTAAACAACAGCCTTAAGGTTCTACTTTCCTTAACGGAAATATTGACAAAAATCGCAATATTTTATATCACTGTTGTGGCTTTATTATTAAATTTGAAGAGCTGGTCGACAATTATAAAGGTTCTGTAGAAGGCAAGGTAGTGATGTGTTGATATGTTGATGTCAAAAGGTCAATTAATTTGCTGTTAGGCAACCTAGATTGCAGAAATTGGGAAAGTAAAAATCGAAACATTATGTTCAACTGGTTGCCTAAATGCAATTTTCTTTTTGCGATATAAATGTTCAACAAACATTGACGATCAAAATCTATTAGAAGACCTCAGTAGACCGTGCTAATCATTGTCAGTTTGTTCAAACTTTTTTTGGTTTCGATCACAAATAAACGAAAGAAACTGAAGAAATTATAGGGCGTTTTCGATTAATTACAGCAAATTAATTGAGGAGCGGATAGCCGCGCGTGTAAAAGGCCTCGGTCTCTCACGTAGGCATCTTGGGTTCGATTCCTGAGACCGGCGATATCCTCGCCGGAATTTAGAATGTCGTACGCTTCCCCGTGCTTCGGAGGGCACGTTAAGTCGGCGGTCCCGGTTATCATACCAACACCTTTGATAACCGTTAACCTCGCAGCACTGCGGGTCGGTCTTCTTCGCCTCTCTCGATGGGTTAGGTTAGCCTCCTGCCCAGCATACGTGCTAAGAGGGCTCACAGAACTCGTTCTTACGAGTTTCTAACAGGCCATCGGCCTAGGCTTCGGGCATAAGAGGAAGAAGAAGAAATTAATTGACCTTTTGACATCAACATATCAATACATTACTACCTGGCCTTCTACAGAACCTTTATAACTTTTATAAGTGTCGACCAGTTCTTCAAATTTAATAATAAAGCCACAAAAGTGATATAAAATATTGCGATTTTTGTCAATATTTCCGTTAAGGAAAGTAGAGCCTTAAACAGGACAAACAAAAACAGGCGACTGAACTTAAACTGTAAAACAAGTCCTCGTAAAGCAAAATGAAAGCAGTAACAACAAGGCTACACGCAACACAAAAAATAAAGAAAATGTTCCCTAAACATCCTACATTTTGTAGATAACATTCAGCCGCTACTCAACTTATTAAATTCTGCTACTTATTGCCACCAAAGATTCTAGCTATCAATTAATGAAAGGAAACAATATTTCGAATTAATACTAGAAACGTACAAAACAGTCAAAAAGTTACTTGGTGTCATCCAGCACACATATACTCTAGAGGATGAAGATTAAAAATACGAAGTAATAATACGAAATACACATCACACTACCGCTCATCAAGAAATTCGTGATGCACTACCTAGAAGAACGTGGCCACACAGTAGAGGCAATTACCAATATAGTTATGCACGTGGAAAGATAAACCAATACCAAGAAATGTATCCTTTATTGACCTCGTTAGAAAACAGAACAACATGAAAGTCTTTAACATTAAAGGTTTTTAAATGCGGTTGTTCAGAATGTTCAGTTCGAAGAAAGAAAACAAAAATAACGCAATGCACCAGGTGCTGGTGCTATGGGCACGCCAGAAATAATTGTACAAGACCCCGCCGGTGCTACAAATGCGCAGGAAATCACGATTCAAAACTTGGCTAAAATAAACGCAAATGGCAAGGAACCCAAATGTGTACTCTATGGAAGTTCTCGCCCTGCAAATGCCAAGATCTGTAGAGTATATCTAGGAATAATAAAATTGAAGATTTCCAACACCAAATGGAAACAAACCAAATCAGGCAGTCACAAATCTTCAAAACCTAATCCACAAAATCAAGTTCATAACATGCCCCAAAAATCAGCCTAACTTCTTAACATACAGTCAAGACTAAAATATTGATATTATTATGTTCTTACAAAATACAGTGGCAAATCAACAGCGAACAATTAGTGATCTAACAACAGAAATAAAGAGACAAAATGACAAGATAGATGGACTAACCGGCAGTTGAAACCTTTCTCACACATAACAGAATTGGCATACTTCTAGTAAACGAAACACACTTTGGGAGTAACGCACAAATTAATATAGTTTATTTTTATCACACCCCTCACCCAGACGCTGACAGGGGAGCAAGAGGAGGGGCAGCAATATTAATTGAGAAGCACATCAAACACTATGTAATACAAAGACGACCTCCTATAGGTGACAAGTGTCGTCGTTGAAGACTGGCACAATCTCCTCATATACTGTCCACCAAACTACCACCCAAACAAAGAAGGGAGGGTCGCGTACCTTAATTCGCTTGGAAATAGATTCCTGGCAGGAGGCGACTGTAATGCCCAGAATACTACTTATATGGGATTCTCGGCTAACTACACCTGATAGAGGTAGACTACTCCGTCAAATTGTACTTCAGCTTATCTTCCCATCGACTTTCTTACCAACTTACTGGTCTACCGATCCAGGGAAGTTACTGCATCTACCGGATTTATTCCTTATAAAAGGAACCGCTCAAAGGTACCTCGACGTCGAATCAAATCTGGGCGTTTGTTCTAACCTTACACCTGTAATAGCCTCAGTTAGCACAACCATTACAGAAACAGAAAAACCACTAACCTAGTCTAACAAAAGAACAGATTAAGACTACCTATTACAAACAACTCATTGACTAAAATGGAAAAACTTATGTACCTATCCCACTAAAATCAAAAACAGATAAAAAAGAAGAATTAACACAAAACTCTGTATGAGAAGCCACACCTGAAGTCTTTATAAAGAGATTAAAAGGCGGCTCAGAAAAATCTGGCAACATACTAGATATCCATTGGATAAACTATGATGCGAGGAAGCCTTTAGGGAATTAAATCACATTATTAGACATAACCACATAACATACCTGGAAAGCCTTACAAACATATATTTTCTTCTTCTTAGTCTTTAAGTAGGTCATCGACCTGTGTTTTAGTTAGCCCTGTTCCTGATACTCATTATTTATTCCTTATTGAGAGCTACGAGGAATCTAATACAAGCAAAAAGTTATATTCCTTCTATTCGCAAAGAAGATGGATTATGAGCAAGTTCAGATCTAGAGAAGGCTTCTACATTTGCACATCTAGAGACGATATTTCAACTGCTGCCATCCCAAAACACGCTAGCAGTAGAAGCAGACATAAGAGAGGTTCTCGAAGCACCGCATTAGATGTCACTGTTACGCAAATTGTTTACAGTAAGGGAAGTCCAACAGCACCCGGTTTTGATCTTATCCCCAGACGGCATATTGAGGAAGTATCAAGAAGAGAAATAGTGCTGTTAACACTAATATCCAATGCCGTGCTTCGTACGGGTTGCTTCCCACCGTAATGGAAAACAGTAGAAATAATACTCATCCACAAACCAGGCAAACCCCCAAATGATGTAACCTCGTACAGACCAATAAGTCTGCTACCTGTACTGAGTAAATTACTAGAAAAGCTATTGCTAAAAAGATTAATGGAGACAATAGAAGAAAAAACCTCATTCCTGAACACCAGTTCGGATTTAGAAAAAACACGGCACTACTGAATAAGTAAACAGAGTGGCTGAAATCATAAGCCAGACATTTGAAGCGAAAAGTTACTGCGCGGCAGCTTTTCTAGATGTGAGCCAAGCTTTGATCGGATTCTTACATTACCTTAATACTTCCCCACATACCTACACATCATCTTAGAATGATACTTCCAAGAAAGATATTCCGAGTCTAATATGGTCAACAAGTTACGGAACTTTTACCGATAAAGACGGGAGTGCCCATGGAGGCGTACTTGGGCCTACTTTTCACAGGCCTTCCAACTGATCACCAAACACGAACAGCAACATATGCCGACGATAAAGTCATTATGGCAAAATACACGGGTCCTAACATGGCCACAAGGACTTCACCTAGACCAAATTCAATAAAAGGCAAGAAAATGGCGCATAAGATAAACGAAAATAAATCGGTATAGGTATACTCGTACGTTACTTTCACAAAGTGTAGAGAGCAAACGCCGAAAGTCTCATTTAACGGCCATAACTTGCCACAAGCAAGGGCATTGACGTGGAAAACCCATCTGTTTCTGTATGTGTATCTGTAACCTCTTTTGTCTTTCGGTGTCAAGGCTGGTGCCTTAGCGTATGTGGTTTTTATGGGTGCAATGCACAATCCGGCCCAATTCTGCAGGTTACGAAATTTGTGCGCCGTTTAATGCCTACATACTGCACCATATGTATAGTGTGTGTATGTGTAGGACCTTGTTACTCTACACCTCAACACCTCTTAGGCCTTTATTCGTATGAGAGCGTCATTAATTTGGTGCCCAAAGACGAATGGTCACTGGGACTCTATATCGACCTCCAGACTGCAGGAAAAGCTTGCCTATCGGGTATCGGGAGATTCGAACCAAGGACTAACGTAACGCCACTGCGCCACCCTAGCATCTGGAAACCCCATATACTAAACAAAAGGAAACAACTTAGTCACAAATTTACCAAACATCACTGGTTGTTAGGGCATAAATCAAAACTATCCCGCTGATAAAATTACGAAAACTGTGGGGGACAGCATTAACAACCAATATAGACATTTTGGAAAGGTTTCAAACCAAAATTCGACGGACTATAACAAGTGCACCCGGGTTTCTACCGAATAGAGAAATTTTTGAAGATTTGCAAGTGTCAACTGTGAAACATGAAGTGAATAAGTACAGTTCAAAGTATTTAAATAAGCTTGAAGTACATACAAATTCATTAGCTATAAGTTTGTTAGACAACAGTGAGGAATTACACAGGCTGAAAAGACACAAAACCCTAGATCTACCGCATCGATTTATACAGTAAAATATTACAATTTGTAGTTTATTAGCTTAAGACTTTAGTTACCATGTTATCTTCTTCTCATCCATTTAATCAGTAAGTAAGTAAAAACTGAGTTTGTCATTAATGGGCAACGGCTTCCTTGTACTTTACAATGCCTGTCTGCAAACAACTTATTTGCTTTTAGTGTTTATTGTATACTGATCGAAATTAGACATAAAAAGTTAAAGAATATTAACATTATATTAACAAAAGGCTAAAAACGGCAGAAGCTAATTATTCTAATGGGTTTTTATATTTTTAAATTGACTAAAATTAATTTAAATATTCTTTTGTGGCACTTTCATTTCCCAAGCTAACTTAATTTAAAGAATTAACATACATACTTACTAAATTAATAATTAATTTATTTCAGTAATAAAAACGATAATTAATGTTAAACGTCCCTAATTAACAGATCGTAGGAAAACCTAATCCTAAAAAATTTTCAGTTGTAGAAAAATAGGTTTTCAACCAAAGGTAGGAAATGTTCCTGCATACAATTTATCACAAAGCATAAAACCGTTTATGACGTGTTCGTTTCAAAACCGCACATCTACGTTGTTTCTTTGGTATTCCAATTTCTAAATGCGCCAAGACTCTTTGATAATATATTTTAAGATACAATAGGGCTCGTTTCTCGCGAAACGTATTCCGGGTTTAATTTTTTTGCTTCGTTAAAAGGTATTATCGTATGGGGATATTTAAAATTTATAACCAGGATTAAAGATTTTCCTTTTTATGTTTTACCTTAAGAAGACGGGGTAGACTTGAAACAAACAGCACAAAGAAGAACAGAGGGCATAAATAAAACTTAAGAGGATAAATATAATTCTTCATAAGGGGAACGTTAAAATACATGTTGCTGTTCAAATGGATATCGACCGAACTCTTACGTTATTTATTATTCTGTTAGTTTATTTCGTTCGCTAATGTACTGATTTTAAACTTCAAATTCAAACGAAAAGTCCACAAGAAGAAATTTCTTAAAAATAGATTAAAAAGATAACCAGAAAGACTCAACTCGTTTCACGCTGGATACGCTACAGAAAAATTAAGTCATTTTATAGAATTTCCGAGTTAGCAACGGTTGCTTTGATTAATAAAATTCTTACAAACTTTTGTATTTATAAAGAATACCCGCCTTCTTTAGTGTGTATCAGTTTAAATTGCCCAACCTATTTATTTAGTAGTCAAAATTTCACAGAAAGTTCCTTCAGCTGTGCGGCTTATCCTTGCCTATCGCTCTGTTTCATACTCACATGTAAAAAAAACAACAATAAAATAAATGGGTTAAAAAACAATACACAGCTTTAAATCAAGTCGCCATCTCTTCTTTCAATAATAATAAGAATTGCTAATTAGGTTTTGTTAATTTTAAACAATGTAAATGGTGTCGGTAATCTGCACTAAATTCTTTTAATTTCGGTAATATAGAAAGACGTGCAGATTTTCATCAACAATGGAAGTAAGTTGGTTAAAAATAGCGTTTGTTTAAAATTAATGTATTCATCGTAGTACATAATATTAACATAGAAAGGTATCTTTTGATATCACCAGCAGATGCTGAACACGCTGCGGTTATTCTATGAATATACAATACGGGGCGAATCGATGTTCTTTAGAGAATACTTGCAGCAGAAATGCATACTTATAGGGCATTATTTCCCATTATAAGGATATGAAAATGACGCCTCGAAAGATTTAGTTTATTATTTATTATAGCTTAAAATATATTCACTCAGTCGAATATTTCGTAATAAAAATGCTGTTTTAATAATACACTGACCGGCAAAATTAACGCATAATCTAAAAGACCAGGATATTTTTCAATAAAATGTAGTACAACTTGTAGCTAGCTAAATATTTCAATTAGAGGTTTCAAAAACATCAAAGTAGCCATCTGTTAGAATTGTTTCTGTTACTGAAAAACAATCGCGGGCTTGTTATACATAATTATTGCATCGTGTTTTTATACTGTCTTACAGTGAATGCGTTTCAGTATATTGGCATTTTGACTTTTTACACTGAAAATCTTTGATCTTCGGCCGTTGAGTAATCTTTGCCATTTTTCGTCATTATTAGTTTCGGATTGTACTGTTGGCTTGATAATTATGCCAGTTTTAAGTCGTGATAATACAGTTAAAGCAACCACATTGCTGGAAGAAGGAAGAACTCAACAGTATGTTGCAATACGGCTGCGAGTCCATCAGTCAACAATCTTGCGACTTCATAGGCGTCTAAGAGAGACTGGTAGCGTCGGCAGAAGACGAGGACAGGGCCGCAAGGTGGCGACCTCGGCGGTAGATGACCGTTTTTTGCAACTTAATTCTCTGCGAGACCGCACTCTGACGGCTCCAGAGCTTCAGGACAACCTTGAAACCACGCGATGTGTACGAATAAGTGAAAGGACAGTGAGGAGAAGGTTAGGAGAAGCAAATCTCAACGCCAGGCGTCCCGCGGTGTGCCCTGTTCTTTTGAGACGACATCGGACCGCTCGATTAGCTTTCGCCCGACAGTATGTGAACTGGGGAATAGCGGATTGGGAGAAAGTTCTTTTTACAGACGAGTGCCGATTTTCACAGAAGGGTGCTGATGGACGGCAGAGGGTTTGGAGGAGAACAGGTGAACTCTACGCCGAGTGTGCAATTGTCGAGAGGGACCGCTTTGGAGGTGGCTCTATCATGATTTGGGGAGGCATTTCTTTGAATGCGTATACAGATCTTGTCGCCTTTCATAGAACCAGTGTGACCGCACATTCCTACATCGAAGATGTTCTCCAAGATCATGTGTTGCCATTTGCAGCTGGTATCGAAGGCAACTTTTTGTTAATGCAGGATACTGCTCGTCCTCACGTCGCCATTTTCACTACTACCTACTTAAATAAAGTTGGAATTAATCGCTTGAACTGGCCAGCTTGTAGTCCCGACTTGAATCCAATCGAGCATGTTTGAGACGATATCAATAGACGACTACATGCTCGAAGACCAAGGCCTACTTCATTGCACGAGCTGCGTGAGTTGCTGCAAGAAGAATGGGAAAACATAGAGGAAGATTTCGTTCGCAATCTCATCATGAGCATGCTACGACGTCTCCGATCAATACAAGCCCGAGGAGGGCATACAAGATATTAAATCAAGTAAACATTGCTTCTGGTTCCTTTAAATCCGTTGATTTTTCTTGATGGGTTCAATCATAGTTACTACATTTTTCATTAAAAGATGAACGCTGCGGAAGAAGAAGCTGTATACGGGACTAGTTATACAGTTTAGTTGTTTTAAGTCACCCTCTGTTGTTTGACATATTTCAATAGCTGTTAATCAGAATTGTTCAATAAAATATTATGTTATATAAAATTATGCGTTAATTTTGCCGGTCAGTGTACATTTATTAGGAATATCGAAGCAAATAATATTACTCAATTAAAGTCATTAATTTTTGAAAAATCGGATGAACATACGTCGCCTTCACGATATGAATATTTTTATATTGAACTCCTGGTAGTTGCACGATAACTTAAAATACTTTTAACTTTTAACAAATATAAACGTCACGATATATTTTAGTTAAGCACGGTATTTCAAAGGAGGTAGAAGTTTAAGCTCAACCTTAATTTAAGTGTAACTTAAGCCCTAACCTAAACCATTTCTTAATCGTTTCTTGTAGTAGTAATCACAAAAAGAACACACACAAATCAAATAACGAAATATTTACAAGCCAGATACAGGAGCGGCTCGTATCCAATATTTTTGAGTGTTCTGCATCAAAATAATAATAATAATAATACAATAATAATCTAATATGAAAATTCATATATTCAACATTGACATTTAACATTTAAAAAAAAACGGATGTTCGCTTGTGATAGATATCGTCGCAATCGCATTTTTCCCATTACAATAATTACAAACCTAGTCGTTCCTTAAATAGGTTATACCGGGTGTAACAAGATCATGGTACACCCCCCTTTTTTCCTTTAGTTTGCAAGATAATTGAAACAATAAAATCACTGGTAAATCAACAATTGTTTGACAAGCTAAATATTTCATTGTTTTCAAAGCCACCTTATTTACTTCTTACCTTATAATTGGAACAAAATTGTATTTATTTATTTCCTCTTAGCTATAATTTTGATTGTATTTATCCCAGATTTTAATAAGGCACATGAATAAATTCATTATTAATACTAGCAATAAATGGTACCACGGTACCAATATGGTTACATTTGAAAAGATTGTGTTTTGTCCCAAAAACCATTTGGATGAACTTTATTTGCTCATAAATCACGTAATTTACTATTTTCGACGGGATTTCGATTTTTCTAGTATTACACGGCTCAATTACAATAAATCGGAACAGTCATGGCACACTTAAATAGAAAACTAAAAATTAAATTAAAATAAATATTGAAGACTGAAATATCACTTATGTGGTACCATTGGATTCAAAAAATTATGCAGAATTCAAAAATGCATTAATATATAGGGTGTTCCATTTGAAAATCAAAAGTTAGTGTCACTTCTGGTGAAACCGGAAGGGGAAAAAAATCATTTAATATGTCAAAACGTGACGTTTATTAAGTATATAGGATTTCTCGACTACTGCCAAAACTTTCGATATTTAATTTTAATGTAGGGCGATCTTGCTCCTTTATCGTTAATAGTTCTTAATAGTTAAGTACAGAGAACATACTTTACCTTAATTTAAATATAGCATCCATTTGAGGAATGTTTGTAAACAATCGTACAAAAAAAAATTTAAAGTCAGTCGAAATACTACAAAATCACATTTAAAAGACAACGTTTTAATAAATGAATCTTAGCTTTAAATTTGTAACTTCGTGCCCCATCGTATAGCAGCGATGTCTACCGAACAAGCCGATTTTCGAGCGCAGCTCCAAATAAGACAGTTGTTTCGTGAACGCTGCATAATATGCGCCTCATACTAAATATTAATTCTTTGGTTAACTGACCCACCAATTTCTATACGTAAATTAACATTGCAACAAGGCATCGGAAAGACTGTAAAATGTATTATTGTATTTTATTAATAGATACCCATAATAAAAGATATTGTTTTAATTATAATAATATTTTTGGTGGTTCTGCAGCTCTTAAAGACGAGCTGCCTATGCAAGATACACATGTTGGTTTCTTATAAAAAGTAAATATATTATAATACTGATAAGTATGCCTGAGAAGCACATTATCATGATGATGATTTGCAACACAATTAACTCTTCTATTGGTGCAGGTCAGGTTATACTCGTAGCTTCTTGTATAAAATAACCTTCTTCTAAAACGCCTGCATGATGGTACAGCTAAAGTTGAAGTTATCAGAAATAGCATGATCATTTTTAAGGTGTGGATTTTCATGTAGAATAGTCTTCCACGGTTATTTAACAGTGTTTTAAATTTTCTGATTGTCGTAAGTTATTAATTGACACTATTTAAGTAATGATAGAAATTTTATAGCACTTATTATACAGTGCGGTCGTTTAGTCTGGGAACCTGGGAATAAAAAGTTGTCCGTTCATTATGGAAAAATTCCTCGAACAAGCCAATTTTTATTTTTCAATGCACATATTTTGACATATCGTTAAAATTTTTTCCACCATATTTGAAAAAGTTATGACGTCATCACCATTTTTTTTTAAATAGCGACCCCCAGTTTTTTGGGCAGATTTGGATACTTCGTGAAATTCTAAAACCACAAATGTCAAAAAAGTATGACCTTGTATCAAAAAAGTATGACCTTGAACTTGAACATTTTCGAAATAAAAAATGGCGATGACGTCATAACTTTTTCAAATATGGCGGAAAATTTTTTAACGATATGTCAAAATATGTGCAATAAAAAATAAAAATGGACCTATCCGAGGATTTTTTCAATAAATGAACGGACAACAACTTTTTATTCCCAGGTTTCCAGACTAAACGACCGCACAGTATGATAATAATTATTATTATTATTATTATACTGTATTATTGCTTGAAGTGCGTATAATTGTTAAAAATAAGCAAGATTATACATAATACATGGTTTAAACAAGGCTCGAGTTTAAACTTTTGTAAGTAAAACACATCCATGGTTAAATGTACAATTAGTTCAAATGCACTTCTTTTTGCATTCTTATTTTTACAAGTCTGAACCCATAAAATTCTAACAGTGCTAAAAGAATCCTTTGTGTTGTGTGGGATTTTAGATAGTTTATCCTACCTGCCTACCATACTATAGTTTTAAAATTCGACATATCATGATGTGTTTAATTGGAACACCGCGATAGAACTGCGTGTTAGTGACTTAGTGGTAGTCTTCCTTACTCAGACCGAATGTGCGTACTGGTCTAATTAGGTTCAATAGCCATATTTCTAAACGCAACCCAATTAACATGTAGCTGCGTCATGAAATATAGACAGACCCTCATCATCGTGAAGGGTGATAACTGCCCTAACTTTCTTTGTATGTAGTTATTTTGCCTCTTCCGTCGTTCAGATTCAATACCTTCTTCTGTCTACGGAGCCATTGATTTTTTTTTCACCTTTGGTCCACCGCCTCTTAATATGAGTATTTATTCGAAGCGATGCTGTCTCCAACCCGGGGATGCGCTCTCTAGGATTTAGGTCTCCCGAGAGATTAGTAGAATAGCATCACCGAAATGGGAATGGGCAGAACTCGTGGCTAGAACAGAACATAAGTGGTGTAGTAAATTCATTGGATGGAGGCCATGGGAAAAAAAGAGAAAAGTTGGTTGGCAGAAGATGAGATAGAGTGACGATATTAAGAGAGTATCGGATTCAATTGGTATCAAGTCACGCAGAACTGGCAATGATGTTGAGTGCATCTAATTTTTGTTCGAAATTTTAAATTATTAATTTCATTTATAAGAATATCTCTGGAGTGTTGTGATCATTGGCATTAATTTGACTCTGACTGTGGCCGGTATTATTGCTATCTTCATCTATAACCCGTTTCTTTTGCTCAGTTTCAAATTCGTCTGCTTTGATGTGTGTTCATTTACCGCCTTGTGAGCGAACTATAACACATCGGCGAATATGCATTCGTTACATCGTCTAGACGATGTGTCATATGTATTGTTTTGACAAATATTTGACAAGTGAGTACATAACGCCGAACGTGTCTGATGTATGCAACATCCACACGCTGCGGCATTTGTCCACGCTTGGCAAACATTTGTAATTCGAGCAAATCGCCACACATTGGCATATTGAAATTTGTCTGCCCATCCACACGATGCTACAATGTGATTTTTTAAAAAGTCAATTGCAGCAAGCCTAGAAAAAAAGCTATTCCGTCTGCAGTCAGCTGTAATGACGTAATGAGCTTTGAATGACATTAACCTGTATGTCAAACTGTGTGACAGTTCAGGTAGTTAAAAATTTTGACCCAACAAAATGTGAAAATAAACAAGTATTTAGTTGCAACTGATTTGTAATTTATTAAGGTAAGTAAATTTCAGGGTTTTCATCAATATTTCTTTCACAGTGTTCAAAATGTCGACGCCCTTGCTCTATACACAATCTTGCTCGTATTTTTAAATTGCTAGACACATTTTCGAGCATGTGCTGTGAGTTATTTATTTCGTTGCATTTATGAATTATTCTTGCTGCAAGTTCATCTAAATTTTGTATTGCTGTCTGATAAATTGAATTTTTCAGATAGGGCCAGACAAAAAAATCCAACGTTGTTAAATCACAGGACCTGGGTAGATAAGCAACTGAAGTGTTCCGACTGATTACACTATTACCGAAGAATTCCTGAATAAAATTCAAGTTCTCCAGAGTACAATAAACAGGCGAGCCATCCTACTGAAAGTACCCCTCCCGCAGCTCTTGGTCATCTAACTGATTAACAAAAGGTTCCAAAATCTCTTCACGATACCTTAATGCATTGAGTGTCCTTTGAAAGAAAATTGATCGTACAAGTCGTCGTCGGCTAAGACCAATCCACACACCAAGCTTTTGCGGATGAAGTGGTGTTTCTCTAAACGCATATGGATTCTCCGCAGAACAAATTCTCATATTTTGGGAGTTCACATATCCAGATAAATGAAACCATGGCTCGTCCGAAAAAAACACGTTGTTCAAGTCGTTGTCTTCAGGAAATGCGTTTAAAAACCATCGACAATATCGTTCTCTTAGAGGCATGTCTGCTGGTAGAATCTGATGAACAGAAGTTACTTTATATGGGAATAACTTTAAATCTGCTTTAAGAATGTTCCTCGTGGTTGTGTAAGACAAATCAATGCGCTGTGAAAGACGTCGAATTGAAATTGACGGAGCTTCAGCCATTATTTGTCTAACATTTTCAAGGACTTCTGGTGTGCGTTCTGTAGGTCTACTGCTTCCTTTTCTGCGTGTAACACCACCTGTTTCATCGAATAATTCCACAGTGTGCATTAGAGCATCGTAAAATCGATTGTATTCAACAATTCCAAAATGGTCTGTAAAATCGTTGAAGCATTCCTGGATCGAATACCGCCACTCACCATTCATGATGATTCCAGTTCGATAATAAGCTTCTACCGTAAATATATTATGCTGCACTGTGAAATCGATTTTTGAATAAATAGTTGAAACTTCTTTATTTATTTATTTTTGGTAGCTATGCTGTTACAATTTTCATATTATGTAAGATTCTAAAGCTTAATATAGACGGGACAATCCAGAGGCTACTGCAATTGACTTTTTAAAAAATTACATTGTACATGTCTCTACGCTTGGCGAATATTTGACAAGTGAACGCATCGTCTGGCGCCGGCTTATAAGGAGCATAGGGCATCGACAAAGAGCTGCCACCTGGCCCTGATGTTGGCTAACGCTATAACTTTGCCCCAGGAAACTCATACAGCCTTTTTTCTTTTTTTATTATTATTAATGATTGTTTCAAGGTTGTTTTTAGTCTCCCCCTAACTCCGCTCCCCTGCGGTTTTCATTAAAGCGCTTTCTTTGGAATGCTATTTACAGGTGTCCACAACGTGTGACCAACCCAGTTCCATTTACACCGCTTGATTTGCGTTTCCATTTTCTCTTCTCTAGTTTTGGTCCACAGCTCAACATTACTGATTGTATGGGGCCATTATATGTGTAATATTCTTCTCAGACATGCGCTTACAAAGACTTGTATGCTGCGGGATGTTACTTTCAAACTCTCACAGTCGTAGAGTAGTATGGATTTCACGTTGGTATTGAACAGGCACAGTTTTGTGTTGGTGGAGTATTGTGGTGAGTCCCATATTTTGCTAAGGATACCAAAAGCTTTTCCTGCTGTTGCTATCCTGCTTTTCACCTTCATCTTTGATTACTATGCTACCCAAGATTGTAAAACTTTCGACTTCTTCTATAATTTGGTTTTAGCAGGCAATCCTGTTGCTGGAATTGATTGTTGATGCGTATTTCTTTAGTTTTCTTGGTGTTTATTATTAGTCCCACTTTGGCTACTTCTTCTATCAGGCGCTTCAGTTTATTATCTGCATAGTTCATAGTCTTCATGGAGGGCTTATCAGATTAACTCATAAGAGATGCTGTCGAATGCCGTTTGGAAGTCGACAAAGAGCAGGTAAAGTGGGGATCGCCATTCACGCGAGATCTCTATTATTATGCGTAGGGTGGTTATTTGTTCGCCGCAGGACTGGTATGGTGTCGCGCCCAGCTCATTTTAACATCGATCTTTGCATTTTCGTAAGCATTTCTCAGTGCGGTTTTGTTCTCTTCTGATTTTACGTTGTTATGTTGTTAATTATCCCCTTGACATGTCGTCCGTATTCTATCTTATTCCTGGTGTCTTGAGTTATCCATTCTTCCCTTTTCCGATCGTTCTATTCTTAGTTTTTCAAACTTGCTTTTAGGATGGCTTCTTCCATTTTTTTACGTTTTTTTTGTCGATTTCCTTCATTTATTCGTGTGCTGCTACTTATAATTTTTGTTTTTGCGATTCTCAGTCTTAGGCGGCAGTCCCACTGAGCCACCGTCACCCATCACCACCAACCGCCACCAACTGAAATGACATGCTGCACTCTCACTGCACCACCGCTGATCACCAAAAATTTAAATTTCCCGCTTTCCTGTTAGTGATTTTTTATAGTAGCCCAGTCACTTTAGGATTTTACCTCTAAAAAAATCCTAGCGAAATCCTAGCGGAGTTCGTCCAGAAAGTTGTCGATAATATTTTGGCTCAGTATTTGGTGATACCTCTGACCATTTAAATGTTCTTCATAAATTTGTAGGCCCAAAATCCGATTTTCAAGTATGGCACACCAAACACTAAAACCGAACCACCCTTGGTTCTGAATGTCTACCGTTATGTGTGAATTGACATCAGACCAGTAATCGTGATTGTGCCGATTAAAAACTCCCGCGCTGCTGATGTAGGCCTCATCTGTCCAAATGATTTTTCTAGAAAATATAGGATCTTCAAGACATCGTTGTTGATACCAGTTGCAAAATTCCAGTCGTCTTTGCGAGTGTACCTGCTAGAAGCTGCTGCTGCTTTCCTATAGCATAGGGTCTGAATTGTTTTTCTTCAAAATTTTTAAAGCACGACGCCGTGAAACTGCAGTCTCAGCTTCAATTTGGCGACTTGAAGTTGAAGGGTCTACAACAACAGCTCCTATAACATTAATGGTTGGCATCGTCGGCATCTTCAATATTGTAATTTTTGGGTCTTGGTTTGGTAAATGACCCATAATCCATTAGATTTTCTTTTAATCGTTGAAAAATATACTTATGAGGTTGTCTTCGTTCATGATAACGATTTAAATATGTTTGAGATGCTATATCAGCACTATTGTTACTTAAAATAAAACATTCCAAGATCTCGTATTTCTCGTTGTTTTCGTATGCCATTTTAACACTTTTCCACTATTACAAACAGATTATCTCATCAGCACTGTAAACAATTTTCAACTGACACTTATTGCTATTTTCTGGAAGTTGTCAAACTATTTGGTAGTTTTGTTTTTTCTAGCCTACTAGATGACAGAACATGCAAATTCTTTTTTGCAGCTTTTTGTTTGTCAAGGACAACTAGATAAGGCTTAAACGTTAAAAAAAGAATAATAAAATACGCTTTTTGACATTTCTTATGTAAATAATGGAAATATCTCGAACAAACTATACATTTTTGAAAAGAAAAAAAAGTACTCTATTTAACTACTTCATTGCCTACTATGACTTCCATATAAAAAAATACAACTTTATGCTATAAATGAGAAACAAATGGATAAATTTAAAATCTGATTAAACCAGTAGATTCTCCTTAAAAAAGTGCCTTAAGAATGTCAAAACGGTAATTTGCTGTTGTTAAAAATAAGGGAGTAATGAGGATATCAAAAAAAGTCGAAAAAGTCAATTTTGGGCTCTAACTCAAAAACAAAAGAAGATAGCCAATTTCTGTTTTCACCATTAAACATATCTCGAAAAAAGAGATCGAGACTTGGCCACTCGTTTTCCTCTATCTCTTATGGTTACCGAGATGCCCTATTAAAACATCCAATTATGCCCACCCTGTACATATCGACATTTTTATCTTAATTTTAATTTCTGTTTCTTTACTAATTTTTTAGCTAATCTGCCTCTTGATTCGGAAGATGCGCTCGATTATTTAACCCTAGCAACCCCAAAACCGGTTCAAAAATGACCCAGGATACGAATTTTTTGTTTAATTTTTTATCAGATGCTATTACATCTTTGTGCTTCTAGATATGCTATTAATATGCTGTCTGTCACCGTATGCCGTAAACAGAAATTAAAATCTGAAAGTTTATATTAATTTTACGTGGACGTTGTCACATGTGCAATGTGCATCCCAAGTGATAGTAAAATATAATAAGTGTCAAGTGTACCCAAAATTTGTTGGTCCTTCGCATTCAATTGTAAAAAAAGTATTTCATGCAATACATGCCAGGATATTGAGTTACAATAGATTTTAGTGTCAAATGTAGATATTTAAATGTAGAATTTAAAAAAATACGTAACTTTTGTTTAATAAATAAATTTTACAAAAATTATTAGTTATTCTTCTGTATGTAAGAAAAATAATAAATTTAAGAAACGTATTAACCATTTTGTGTATGTAGGGAAAGCAAAAAAATGTTTTATCAGTTATAAATAGCAAAAATATCCAATGGGTCAAAATGACCCATTTTGGTACCTATCCGGCGGTCTCTCAATTATGTGGGGTCGCCTTCCTGTAGTACCTACGCCACGATATTTTGCCTTGAATTACGGCCTTTGTGCTTTTAAAAACATGTAATTCTTCTGTTAATACAAACCAGTTTGCAATTTTTGGCACAAAAGCATCTCCTTCTGAAGTTTTTACAGGAAAACAGCTGTTATTTTAAATATATAATAGCAAGTTTTGAAACATCACAGGAAAACTGCATTATTTCATGTGTTTGTAATTGGAAAAATAGCTGGTCGTTTGTATTTCATATTAATCGAGAGTAATAACCTCGATAAAATTTTGTATAACGCTTTATAATAAATTTAACATTTTAACGCAGATTTAATAATTAGGAAAACGCTAGAATAACGTCCCAAAATCAATAAAAAAGTTTGTTGTGTTACATTCATGAAGTTTCTTAAATTAACTTTACAACTTTACTTAAAAAAACATTATTGCCAAAGGTTACATGTTCCACACAACTTCGTTCTAATAATTATCTAAGAATAAATAATCGTTTTCCATATACATAAAGAAATTACGGCAGCATGGAGTTTTACACTTAAAAAAAGAATTTGGTGACTCATTTTGAAATACAAAACAAATGATCACTTGATCACTTGCAAATCATGCTGGTAGATTCATTTTATTCCGTATCGAATAATGCGGAACTGGAGAAAGTAATTTATTCATAAACCGCACTGTGCCAATATAAAAGCGAAAATGCAGCTGTGGCATACCTCTCTAGAAAATCCGACAGTTTCCTGGAAAAGCAAAACTTCAATTTAGAATTGTACATTAAATATTAAACCGACAAAATTAAATTCTGAATCAAACGAATACGTCCCATTTATTACTTCTGTGATAATTTATAAAAATATTTAGTTGATAATACAAACATTGCTTTCGTATTTTCCAAATTACTAAAAGGAAAAACTATTTGTTATTTTTGCATAAAGTTTCCTTTATCATGGAACTAAAATAAAAATTAAAAAATAAAAACCTTGGTTTGCTATGAACGAAACGTTCTTAAAGCGCAAAAAAGCTAACAATTCTTCATATAAAAGCAACGTTAGCTAGACTATTTATGAAGGTAAGATATTCTTAAAGTTAATTAAAATGCTAGTCTTGTAGCCGAACTTCTTTCTACCTGATAAGTTGAGGAGTAAGAAAACATGCAACTTTCACTGACCTCCTATGACTCGGGGTTTAACTTTGTTTGGTTTTTTATGCATTTTTTATATTATTAGTGTGAAATTAATAATTTAAGAAGATTTACAAAATCCCCATAATAAAATATCAACAAAACTATAACATCGTAAATTTTGTTTTATCTTAATATTTTGGGAAATATTTTTAGGATTTTGATTACATTCAATATAGAAGATCCAGTAACCATTTGAAAACTGCGGCAATAAATTTTTGATTTATTTAAGGTTTTCAATGTTGGTAGAACTAACATACGTTTAGAATGATCGAAATGCGGGCTAATATTCAATAGTTTTAAAATATTAAATTTCATTTATTTCACCCGCTTCGATGTAAACATGAGTTTAATAAAATTAAATAAAACAGAATTGCCATTTGAATGTTTAGCTAATTTTGCCATTTTTATTACTTTACAAACTCCTTGTAAATAAATATTAAATTTTAGCTAAATTCAGTTTTAGGTTTGAGCAGCTCAAATACGTAATCATAATCTGTTTAAAAAATTTCTTAACTCGAAGTAATTTATGACTAATTTGGGGCACGTTTTTTTAGCGCGTTACAAATGGATCTTCCGCAATCTGCATATTAAACATGGAAAAAGCGAAAAATGAGAAAGTAGTCACGTTTTTTACATTATTTCATCTCTTTGACGATCACGGGTTACGCAGAAAGTGAAAATCATAAGCGTGTAAATCCTTTATATTTCCATGTTTCGTACGGACTTATAACAGTCATAATCAGGAAGTGGTGAAATTCAAAAACCGTGGTGTCACCGGCAATCCCAGGAAGAAATTAAAGTAGAAAGTGCTACGGCCAAGGTAATCGTTACAATCCCATACACGCTTTCTGTTACAAACGCGTGCTAAATGAGGATGAAAGTAAACCTTACCGCAAGTTCAATAAACAACGACATTTAAACTATTCAGAACTTTGATAACTTTCATTTTCTTTCTTTGTTTTAAATTAAATTAATTGCGTATTTACTGAAACCCTTAATTCGTACTGTATTGTGCTATGCTTTATGAATTGATCAAAACATTCTCGTAACAAATTTATAGCAAAAACAATGAAAAGTTACGTTAGTTTGATTTTACTGAAGAAATCAATTTTATTAACTGAAAACTGAATAAATAATTAAAGACACATGATTATTAATTTTATGAAAACTTAAGCATTTAATCTAAAAATATTCAGCCGATCTCCACAAATAGGGTTTAGAGAATAGGTATGTAAAATAACTGAAAAAATTATAAATATGTATTAAAAAAAATTACAACGTAGCGAGTACAGTTAGTTATCTTCTGTAACGTTAATTTAACCTTGTTCAGTAGAGCCTCGTAATTATTTTACAAGCAACCGAAGTTCAGAGCAAATTTATACAATCTTATTAAATTAACAAACAATGAATGTTAGTGATGAACTGATGAAACCCAATCACATGTTGTTTACGTACAATAATATTTGCGGTTGTAAGGATATAGCCTACTCGTATGTTTAGGAGCCACCATTATTGATTAATTTAGAAGGTATTTCTCTAGATTCTCTTATACGTATAAAGTAGCAGGTTATATAAATTTAAAGCTTATTTCTGATAAAATTTGCTATGAATGTACAAAACTAATACTAGCAATGTTATAGTTATATTTTAATAAATGAAAAAATAGCTGCATAAAAATTAAAAATTATTAATGCTCGTTTTTAGTAGAGGTATGAATTTTGAACCTGAGAAGAATCAGTAATTAGATCTCGTACTGGTAAATTGAATTTTTTTATAAAGTTGAAGACTTCATGTTCATGTTAATGGTGTAATATTTATTAAGCTGAAGTTTCAAACTTTTGTTTTTTGGAATTCGACGTTCAGACCTCTAATTTGAAGTTCGAATATAAGTCGAACTAAGTGAAAAATCTCATTTTTCACTTTCGGCTATTAAAATAAACACAAACAAAATAAAAATTAGTTTGAATAGTAAAGCGTTGGTATTTTTTAAATAAATAAATAAATAAACTTTATTAGTTAGCAAATGCTAATTTTTACATATACATTACATTTACATTATTCCTTAATACTTATTTTTTATAATACAACTTCAAGATTTTTTAAAAGCTCTAATATTATTTTCATCCTTTACATTTTGTGGAAGATCGTTATATATTTTCAACCCTTTATAGAAAAAAGAATTTTGTATACTTGATTTTTTGCATTGAGGTAGCCTGAAGTTACGACAATATCGGGTATTATATTCATGAAAATCGGAATTATAACTTATGCCCTGTGACATATAATTTGGAAGTAAGTTTTTTATTGCTTTAAACATAAATACCAGGGTATTGAAGCAAATTCTTTGTTTGACACTAAACCATTGAAGAATGTCTAGCATCAGCGTTATCTTTGTAAGCTTAGAGCATTCGAGGATCACTCTCATTGCTCTATTTTGTTGTATTTGTAGTCTTCTTAAATCTATTTCTTGACATATAAATAAAATGCTCGAACAATAATCGAAATGCGGAGCGATAATTGTTTTGTAAACTAAGATTCTTGCTTGCATGCTCAGCTTTTTAGATATTCTACTAAACAAGCTAATTTTACTTCCTACTTTTTTTACAATGTAATCTACGTAACTTTTAAAATTTAGTTTATTATCTATTATAACACCTAAAAATTTAATCTGCGGCACCAATTCGAGTTCAGCACCTTTAATCTTGATTTTAGCTACATGAGTTTTCCCTTGCGATATAATCATCGCTTTACTCTTATCTACGTTCAACTTAAGCTTGTTTACTTGTAACCAATTTGATATAATTTCTAGATCAATATTAATTTTACAAATAGCTTCGTTAGCATTTAAATTCGTTATTGACACCAGTGTATCATCAGCAAACAAGTTTATAGCTGATTGTTTAATATTAAGCTCTAGATCATTTACGTAAAGTCAAAATAACAAAGGGCCTAACGCAGATCCTTGAGGGACGCCTAAATTATTTTGGATACTTTTTGACTCCATATCTCCAAATGCTGTATATTGAAAACGAAAACAAGGGTAATCTGTCGATACTTGGGAATCAACTTGTCCAATACATATTTTACATTTGAATTTTTAAGTTAATTACTAAAATCTGTTTGAAGGTACGAACTTTTCAAATTTGAGACTCGATTTTACATTTCGAATGCGAAAACCAAGCTGCACCAAACTTCAATTAATTAAACGATAACTTAATAAAAATAAATCAAGCCTAATTTAACTCACCAAAGAGTAAACATCAATGCATGGTAAAAAGGCCAGTGCATTGGCTCAAAAGGTGGCAGCCCCACAATTGGAATCGGGGACGTGGGCTAATAACCCGCTAACCCCTTAAACTACCGAACATATTAAGGAAACCTTAAGAAGAAACAGCCGGAAGATTACACAGATGACGACTCTTGGTTTGAAAAGGAAAACTCTCATTGGATTTTAGAACATTCGAGCATTATTTCAACGGGAAAACTCTACACCAGGCGGCAGGGGAAATAACCAGATATAAAATAGACGTATTAGGACTTAACAAAGCCAGATGAATTCGGGAAAACAAAGATACTCAGCGGCCCAACATTCCTATATTCCGGTAAACCAAATCAAGATGATGACCATCATCATTATGTAGGAATACTTTGCAAAAAGCTTATTAGAATGGAAACCCATGTCGGAAAAGATTCTAACAATTAGACTATAGGGAAAGATGAGAAACATTAGCACCATATAATGCTACGCATCAACTGCCCAAGCAGACAGATAAAAAACAAAACTTATTAAACAGTTACAAAGTACCATGAATAAGACAACAAAAAGGGACACTATAATCATAATCGTAATATGAGATTTAAATGCGAAAAACGAAAATGGCAAGCTCTTCATCGAATTTTGTTTATACGCAAAGAGATACACGAGATAATATGCCATTGCTCAAATCACAACACGCAAAACCAGATAGACCACAAAGGCGACGAAGATTTCGCTCTTAGATGTAAGAAACAAGCGAGGGACGTGATCTCAAAGCAAAAATGTTGGCCTGCACAAATGTGACCAAACATGCCGAACTTCAAACAAAACAAAGGTAAATAAAAAGATGTTGAAATAAAAAGAAGTGCACGAACTGATAAAAGAAGGTGGACAAGTAGGTTAGACAAAGAGGCAGATAAAAGCAGCAAACAGAGGCGATATGAAAGCAATATAGAAAATACAGGGTATAAAGAAGGAACACAACTAACAAACAAGAACGATGTAAAGAATATTTCAGAGGCATGCTGAACTAAGTACCTAGTAGAAGAAGAAAATAATGAAGAGCGAGAAGAAGGGAAGGACCCAGAATATATACCTGAAAAATAAATAAAAACAGAAGTTGGACAAGCACTAAACTGTGGAAAAAGACCAAATCCCCAGAAATACCAAAAGAAGCTACCGAACTAACCATAGACATTTTACACCCTTTATTTGCTAAAATATGGAACACATGTATTATACCGGAAGATTGGAAGAAGGGCCTATTAATAAAGATCATCCTTCTTCTTCTTGTGTACTCTAACCCTTGGTGGGTTTTCAGCTACTAATAGCTTCCATATGCAGTCTTGAATAGGCAGAGTGGCTGTCTCTGCGTTATAAAACGTTCCATGTTGCCATGCATACCATATTTTTTCTGTTATCTTGAAAATATGATAGATGTGAAATTAAAGACCCCTAGCCTTTGTGGAGCCGCTATTTCCCATACTCACAAGTTGTGAGTCCCTGAGTCTACCGCTCTCGTCAGTCCTCTCAGGTTCCCGAGGTCCACCAACTTGGAGGAGAGAGTCAGTACAGGAAAGGCTATGTGACGCATGTTTTGCGCTTCACTACCCTTTTAGACCCCAATAAAGATACCTAAATTTGGTTATTTCTGGTATCTCTTCTGTGTAATGCCTGATCAAAGGCCGTCTGCTTTATAGTCCATTTTTATATAGCTAAACATCATTGTCTTTTTAAATCCACTGCAAAAATTACATCATAAGTTGTTCACAATATTTTGATTATAAAGTTGATTATTGATATCATCTTCACGTTTTCCAGTCTGTATTGAACTGTTTTAGAACCTAACATAGAAGTACGATCAAATACTAGTAGCATTAAGTTGCTTTAAATATATTGGCGAGAAAGAACTATTTGGAATGCACTAAATGTTTTATTAACTGGTTTTATAAAAATTCTTTTTTAGATTTATTTATGTTAGATTTTCCATCATACGATACAGATACATGCAAAACATACACTGTGGATAAATGAAAATGCAACACCTATAAATGGTGATCCAATTTTTCTCAAAATTGATAGATATGAATGGTGCACCGAAATTGGGATAATGAATGGCGCCGGGTAGTGTTTAGCGACGAATCTCGGTTCTCTTTAGATTGGCATGATGGCCGAATACAGGTCAGACGGCTTAGAAATGAACGACAATCTGGACTGCATCAAAAACCGGGAGACGGTTGCTACTCGAGGGGTTATAATTTGGGGCGCTATCAGTTACGATGGTAGATCACCTTTCGTGATTATAAGAGGCAATTTGACTGGTCAGCGCTATGTTGATGACATTTTGGAACCGGTGTTGTTACCATTTATAAGAGACATTCCAGATGCCATATACCAGCAGGAAAACGCACGACTGCATGTTTGTGATGTGGCTATAACCTTTTTGCGTCCGTCTGATATTCCCGTTCTTCCCTGGCCGGCTAGATCTCCGGATTTGCCACCAATTGAACATGTGTGGGATATCATTGGTCGCCAAATAAAGAGTTACGATGCGATTCCTGCGACGCGACGTTTGATGAATTGGAAGAGAGGTTGTAAGTTGAATAGGATCTTCTACCGCAGGAGAAAATTTCACATTTGTTTAACTCCATGATTTGCCGAGTGGGGGAATGCATTAGAGCTCGTGGGGGTCACACTCATTATTAAACATTTTTGGAATAACTATAGTACATAAGTATACTCAACGTAGAAGTTTGAAAATTTAGTCGTTTGTTATCCCGATAGACACTGTGAGCTCCTTTTCTATTTAAAGATTGTTTCTATATCTAGACTTTAAAGCAGTCACAGCGTCACAGCAGAAAAATCGGTTTCACAAAGGCAAGAAGTGGGAAAAGGTGACAGTACCCGAAATGCTTTTGCTTTAATAAGAGAATATTTACAAGAAATTTGTTAAGGACTTAACAGCAAATTTTAATGTTTCTGCACTACTTGAAGAAATATCTATCAGTTGTTCTTCTTCTTGCAGCGATAGGCCGATAGGTGTACTTTCAAATGGATTTGTTACCCAATTCCAGTCACACAATTTAATGTCTTCTTCTGCGAAAAAGTATTTGTGGAAATTAGTGCTCAAGTTTTCTAAATGACCCTCCACTGTGTTAAGCGACAGCTTTTTATGATTCTCTTCCGGCGGATAACTCTGGATAAATTCGCACGTCGTGGGAAACATCTTAAAGCAGTTTTCTCTTAATTTGTTATTCTGTAACCGTATTTTCATAGAAAATGCGTAGACCCTTTCATTTAAATCAAATATATTTGTATTATTTCCCGGAAGTTGAAGATTAAGTAAATTAAGTTTTTCGGATATATCTACTACGTAGGGGAGCTTCATTAGAAATAAGTTATCGTAGAATTATTTCACATGCTTGTGCTTCGTAGAAGCGCTTGAACACTTTACCGCGTAACAACCATCTGGATGAAGAATAAAACAACAATAATATATGTTCAGCTCACATATCTTCACAAATAGCAGCGAAAATCGTTGATTTTAGAGGCCTGGTTTTTATATAATTAACTACTGTCGCAACAATATTTAGCCCAGGGCTTAGCGATTTTGATGCTAAAGCTTCCCGATGAATTAAGTGTGTCTGGACTACTCCTGGAAATTCCTTCTTTACAAGTGCTTGTAAACTGTTATATCTTCCAGACATGGCTTGAGCTCCATCGGTGCAAATTCCAACACAACCCTTCCACTGCAAGTTTGTGCCGACAATATAGCATCATTTGTAATTCTGAACAACTCGATAGCAGTTGCTATTCCTTCTGTAGGCTTGCAAAATAGTACGTTTTCAACTATTGCAGCTCCCTGACAGCAAATCAAATGGGAATCGTTTCTGCTGTCCAAGTTGTATGGCAAATAATTTTCCAATTAACTCAGATTCAAGCTGTTGCTGAATATCCACAGATATATCGTTAATTCTTCGGCTAATTGTATCGTTTGGCAGAAGAATATTCTTAAGTTGTTTAGCATAGCTTTCACCAAACATTGTTTCTGCCATGTCTATGGCAGCTGGTAGAATGAGTTGCTCTGCAATAGTATGTGGCTTCTTGCATTTGGCTATTCTATAAGACATTTTGTACGATGCCAATAAAGCTCTCTCATTTACTGAGAGAGCTTTGTGAAGATTTGACTTCTGTTTCCCGAAATATCTGAGTTTCTTTGCAAAAAAATTCACGGCACTTATCGATATATTCTTTGTGCAGGTTTTCCAAATGCCTCTTCAATTTATTGAGTTTCATGCTATCTGCATCCAAAATTTTGAAGCAAATAACACATTGACGTTTTTCTTGACCACCTATTTCAGTGCTTGTAAAACCGAAGTTTAAGTACGCTTGGTCATATTTTTGATTTTATAACAGGATTAGCATTGGTAGTGGGCGTTTTAAATTAAGTTGAAACTTCTTCGTACTTAAGCTTACATTTGTATCCAATTAAAAATCTGTTCCTTGTATAAGAAAGAAATAGCTTAAAAACTGTAATAGGGTAAGGGCGCCCAAGAGAACGCACTTTACACAAATTATGCTGCAGAAAAATACAAAAAAGGAAAGGCACTAAAACAACCGATGTATCAGAAAATGCAATATTTATTCTTGCGAATAGTATCAAAAACATAAACATTTTTTTATCAAATTAACAGTAGAAAATAAAAATATGTAAGCTAGCAAATGCGCACTCTTGGATCTCAAAGCCCCCAAGAGTGCGCACTGGTATAGTTCAAGAGCGCGCATATGCGTCAAGAGTGCGCAGCATTTCTTACTTGGTAATTTTAAAGTTAAACGTTGCAGAAATCACAATAAAATAAACCCAATCTGTCGTAAGATGTGCAGATTTCATGGAACCAATTTCGACAGGTGGAACACTGAATGAGATCGGTTTCAGGAGGGTCGGTGTACGTCTCGCTACAAACCGGACAAATACCACAAGTTTCTCCTTTTTTAGCAATTTTCGTCTTTTTATTTGACGCCTGTGTGCCCCTTGCCACTTTCCTGTTAGTAAGCTTTCTTTTTGCTTTCTCGCTATCTGCCTTCTTCTTATCAGTCTCATCATTAGGAACAAGAGAATCCTTGAACGGTGTGTCAGTCATAATTTCGGATTTCTTGCCACGTCTTTTTCTCTTTGGTTCACTTCTTGTAGCTATTGGTGTTGGACATACTAGTTCTATTACTTCTTGCGAATTATTTAAAGGTTGACCTGACTAAAAATGTGTATTGCGTTTAAAACTGAAAATGGAATCTTGTACCTACCTGATAATTTCGGAGTATAATAGAGAACTTGGTCAGCTGTTTCTTCCAGTACTTGTATATTTTCTGAAACACTCGTGCTAGGTTCTGGAGTCCCTGGCGCATTAGTGTCAGCAACAAATGGATGTTCTCCATTTTCTGCTTCTTGCAGTTGCCGCGTAGAACTAACACTTGTTCCAGCTGTTGGTAGTTCCTGGTCTTTACGCATATTTTCTTTTGTATGAATTATAGGAAGCGAACAATTGTTAATTATCTGTAATAGTTCTGGGTCATCTATTACAATTTCAATATTTTGCAGTAATACGTTTGTGCTTGATTGCGGCTGTGAGGGATTGGCATTGACTGGTGCAGGGGTATCGGTTACACTTGCTGGTGCAAAGTCTTCATCCGTAAAAATATCTGGATTAAAGGGCCAGATACCAGTTGACGAAAAGCTTTTTTCTGCCTTCTCTATGCTCGCAATTCTAGAATAGGCATTACCAAATAAAGAGGCAACTTCATATAGGGTAATAACTTTTCCTGCGTTAGAGACCATCCACTTGTCTGCTTCCTGTCCATAAGCAGTTTTTAAGGGCCCGAAAAAACCTACATCAAGAGGCTGTAGCTTGTGGCTACTGTGAGGTGGTAAACTCAACAAATGTATTCCGTTGTCTCGGCAAAACATTATAGCCGGTAAACTGATATGAGAAGAGTGGTTATCCAGAAGCAGTAGGACGGGCTCATCTTTACTCGGTTTTACGTGAGTTTTAAAATGTTGCAACCATTTGAGAAAAAGTTCTGAGTTTATGAATCCACTGTCCGATAACATTAGGATGCTTCCAGGAGGTGCTCCATAAAGTAACTCTTTTTTCTCTCGTTTTCGGGGAAATATCAGCGCTGGTGGAACATAAGCACCAGAAGCGCTGATGCAGCAAACGCCCGTTACCAACTGCCCCCTTTCTCCAGACACAATTTTTCCTACGCTCTTCTTTCCCTTTATCGTCACTATCTTCGGAATTTTATTTGGTACCGTTAGCAAACCGGTTTCATCCATGTTGAAAATGGATCTCGAAAAAAACTGATGTTTTTCTATGCAAGTTTTAAGATTGTCAAAAAATCTTGAGACTTGAGTTTTATTAAATCCAGTTGCACGTGCTACGCTGACTTTCTCTGGTTGCCTAATAGCAAAGCTGTGTCTTTGGCAAAACATGCGTATCCATTTCTTGCCTGCAAGTTGGGTCGTTTTATTAAATGGGTGCTCTATTTTATTTATCTCTGCATATTTATATGAAACTCCTTGCAAATCTTTGTAGGTTAATCCATAAAATAGACTATCCATTTTTCTTATTTGCTCAGCCAAATCAAATTCCATTTGTTGCGTGAAAACAGGTCTAAATCTGCCTAATGATTCAGGAATAGTTCCTGCTTTTAAACGCTTTCTTAACCCCGATTCTGATACCCCATACTCTTTTGCCAAACTCCGTTTCGATTCCCCTTTGTCCAGTCTTTGTATAATTTCTTGGAGAATTTCAGTAGTAAAACATAATTTGCGATTGGTTTTTCGCTTATACGGACCCATTACAACCTACAATAAAACACAGTGACACAAATATCGTACGTATTTTCCAAAATGTTGATAGGGGATCCAAGAGTACGCAGTAAAACTCATTGCGCACTCTTGGCGCTTTCATTAGTGCGCGCTCTTGCATATTTGACACGATTTGCTTGAAACACCGATTGCACGTATTTTATGCAAGTAAGTGCGAAAATTGCTTGGTAATACGGCCTTCAGAGCATATAGTTAACACTAAAAAACATGCAGTGCGTCGCATAACCCTAAAACATGCAGTTTCACTGGCAGAGATTCTCCGCAAAATTACATTGCCATACGCCACAATTTTCATTTGTTGTTTTCAGGTTACTTAGTAACACAACAGATTCAAAATTTTAGCGGAACTCACCTTTCAACCTCAATTTTCTTGAAATAATCGCGAGGACATGTAACACACTGCGTTCCCACCAAAACCATTACTGCGCGCTCTTAGATCGCGCGTTCTCTTAGGCGCCCTTACCCTAAATAATTTAATTTATTACAGTTTTTAAGCTATTTCTTTCTTAAACAAGCAACAACTTCAAGTGAAGCAGCATCAAATTAAGCGCATTTTTGGTCTTTCGATTGATACCCGTACCACTATCAGTCCTATCAACTTAAGCGGCAAGCAGGAATCTGCATATATACGATTTCCCATGCTATTTCCATATACCGGGTGTGGCCTCACATGTGAGACATAGGTGAAATGCATGGGAAATTGAACATATCTGAATATTATCTTCCTGGCTAATTGTTGCTTACGTTGTAGCTATTCATCGAAAAGTACTTTTTTTTCCAGTCGATTATAGTACGAAATTTATCTGAAATGAAGGAGAAATGTTTTTTTTTTTGCTGATTATTAGACTGATATTAATTCTACAAAAACTTGATCAACTAGACTTGTTCTGATGAACTGCAGCATCACTTTGGAAATTTCACAATTTAGTACGAACAAATAATGCGCAGCAGGCTTTAAGCAAGATGTCATAAGGTGCATGTATAACTTTTTATTTAAAATATTTACTTTATTTTACGTTTAGGACATAAATTTTCCTAATTAGTTAAGAATCAATTTCTTAATAGCGTACTACTCATTCAAACAAGAACGTACAAAAATTAAACGGTTCAGCTGGAGAGATAAAATAAAGCAATTATCAAAATCGCATGTATTTCTCCTATGTCTCCTATGTCATTTCAGACCACACCCGGTAGTATAGTATTAAAATTGTATATGGTGAGAAATTGTTTTTACCTCTTATTTTTGAGTGGATTGTACTAGTATTAATCTTTTAAGCATTGATCAGTTAATCAAGTTTTATTATATAATAAGGTAATTTTTACTATATTTCTCAAAATTATGAAGTATGGAGTTAGGGTGTTTCTGTAATCAGCAATTAAATTATATTACTATGTAAAAAATAAAACTTGTTATGAACAACATGAATTTAAATAGGGGAAAATGAGGGCAAACAAATTTGATCTTGTTTCCCGATTATGTGTTAGAAACGTTTCAACAAGGGGTGGGCTCAAGTGAGTGTAATGTAGATATGTACACTAATTTTTCAGAAACTTTGACAAAGTCGACCAAAACATTTTGTTAAAAAAACTGAAGGCAATGAACTTATGAAAGTCTTTACTAAATTATTTACCGGATAGAACGCAGTTTGGCATTATCGGTAATAAGAAAGGCGTTTCTCAACGGTGTAACATGTGGCCATCTTTTCTTTTTAATAAGGTATTTATTAATGATATATCTACCTCTATAAAATTTAGTAAATGTTAACTCTTTGCTGATGACTTAAAATTAATCTCAAAGTATTGTGAACTAGAGAACATCAGTGGCGGTAGTCATGAAGCAAGCTAGCACGGGTGGATGAAAAGTAGATGTCTAACTCTATTTTTTATAAATAACTTCTTAGAATAGTAACAAACAATAGTTATTTATGTATCAAGGGCATAAGTAAGCTGTTTTTTGCTTGCGGTGTAAACATTATAAGACGCTATAATACGCTGAAAGCGCAAATTATTTTGTTTTGATTACTTTAAACTTACGTCCTATCTTGAAGCATTACAAGTGGCATTTTACATCCGGGAATGCAAAAATATAAAATAACATATACTAAAATAATAATAATTAAAGTAATAATAATATTCCAATAAAATTTAAAAAAAGTCATCAAAGTTTGATCAGTCTTTTAACTCCATTTTCTTGGTTTTATTTTCACAAGCATAACCCTGACTTTATTTTATGGATACTTCTTTACTTTTTATTTTTTTATAAATATTTAACATGCCTAAGCGTCTGAATAAAATTTCTGACTTAGCTAGATGTCTCTGGACTAGATTTTTTATAGGTACACGGGTGGTGATTTTGCGTTAAAATTATGTAGGTAACTTTTTTATTTAGAAAGCTTCCCCAAAGGATTTATTAGTAAAGTTATACAGAATTAACGCTTTTAGATTTGAAAAGCTCCATACTTTTAAAATATTTTTAAAAAACGAAAAACTAATTGGTTTTGCAAAATCTTGCATGTTCACGACTATTTAATTTAAAGTGAATGACGTATTCTCTGATAGGTAACTTTCTGTAAAATTCAATAAACTTATTTAAACTTTTATAACGCTCCCGAGTTTTCAGCTGTAACATAAACTTACATTTTGTTAAATGGAAACAACATTCTAATAGTTTATTTAGCGGGCCTTGTTAGATCATAAATGATAACTTATTTATTTTCCTCGGCGGCCGTTTCGGCATTACTGCCTTCTTCAGAAAAAACATAGTGTTTTTAAATTTTTTTTTATAGATACATAACAAATTAATAAAAACACTGACACCAAGAAATATACACTCCAAAAGTTCACGGTCGTTTTTAACATAGCAAAATCTACCAACGCCATCTGTGGCGAATATTTTTTAGTTGAAAAATGCATCTGTAAGTGATATTGTGACAAATTGCCATGGCACTTGAACAATTGTATTGTAACGTTTTTACGACGTTTATTTAACATAAACTCGGTTCGTGGTGTAAATTAATTTATTAAACAAACTTAAAGTACGAAATAATTATAAAGAACAACAATTAAAACTAACGTAAAACTAAACCGAACACTTAATATTAAAATCGAACACTAAAGTAATTTATGTAACAGTTATTATTTATTTAAACGTAGGTATTTATTTATACGTAGGCCGCGATTATCTGTTCAAGACTCCGGGTTTTTGTTCGTACCGCTCTTATATCTGCGGCGGCCTTTAACTCCCGAGATTTGTGGATTTTGCTAGAAGACTCATCGAATTTACTCGTCGGCTCGAGAACAGCTGACGCGGCGATGATGTCATTGTATAATTTGTTACACTGCCCCCTTCTTTAAGTCTGTTCTGTCCCAGAACAGGTTTTGACCCTTGATTCCTGAAGAACGGGTCATGACGGTATCGGCACTGTTCTCCTCTTCTGCAGGTCCCACTGCGGTAGAAGTAACAGTCTACACTCTTCTTCGGTGTTAACGCAGCAATTGAATCAAAACTGCAGACCAGGATAGTAACACCGGAGTCCTTGAAGACTACCTCCAGCATGTTTCGTACGGTCCTCCAATCTAGCCGATCCAGCCCACAGCCGAGTTTGGGAACTGCCAACTTCTTAATGCCCCTAGCTAACAGGTCTTTCTTCAAATCCCATAGAGCATTCCAGAGGTCTCCATAATCCGGCTTCTGGTAATGGAACTGTTTCGTAACCAAATAATAAATAAATCGTTGTTGATCTGGGAGATATAAAGCTTTGCCGACCGTGGGGTTCTGTCTTTCGAGTGCGTCTAGTCGCCCAAATTTCTTCTTAAATACGACCGCAATTCCTCTTCCTAAACGAAGGTCCTTGGATACGCAGTGAGCTATCGAACAATCAGTAGGAACCTTGAAGAGATCTTGCTGTACTTCAGTCGTCACTCCAAATCGTGCTTTTCCGGTTCCGGAAAACGCCGCCATGAACTCTTCAAAAGTCGGTCGGCTTTCGGCAGGCTCTACTCTGTTGATGAGTTCTCTGCCCTCGTCTTCAACACCCAGGGCTCTGTCATTACTTCCTTCGTATGGTGCCAAACGATTGGAATGCACCACCTTTGGTTTTCCTCTGGGTTGTTTCTGAATGCGATAGATTACGTCATTTATTCGCTTCTTCACTTGATACGGACCTTCCCAATTCCGTTGTAGCTTCGGTGAGAAACCACGACGCCTCTGCGGGTTGTAGAGCCAAACCAAATCTCCAGGCTGAAATCCGCCTTCTTGGGTCCTTACGTCGTAGGAATTCTTCATCCGGTCGCTAGCGATCTGGGTATTACCGCGGGCCCGATCGTGGATGTCATTCAACTTCAATTTCAATTTCGTGACGTAATCATCTCCTGCTACCTCTTGTTCCGCAGGCGGACTTCCAAATTCGAGGTCGCAGGGTAGTCGCAGTTCGCGTCCAAACATCATGCAGGCCGGCGTTTGACCAGTGGTTTCGTGAACTGCGGCACGATTGGCCATTAAGAACAGGTGCAAATATTGATCCCAGTCTCGTTGATGGTCGGATACAACCTTGGCTAAATATTTGCCCATGGTCCGGTTCATTCGCTCCACCATTCCATCGGACTGCGGGTGTAGCGGAGTAGTTCGAGTCTTACGGATGCCCAATAATCGGCAAACATTTCCGAAGAGTGCAGATTCAAAATTGCGGCCTTGATCCGAATGTAGTTCCAAGGGTACACCAAAGCGGCTGAAGAATTCCTTAACTAGCACTTCGGCGACCGTCACGGCTTCCTGATTTGGTAGTGCATATGCTTCCGTCCATTTAGTGAAATAATCCATTGCTACCAGGATATACTTATTTCCCGTATCAGTCTCGGGAAACGGTCCAGCAATGTCTATGGCCACTCTCTCTAAGGGACTGCCCACGTTGTATTGTCTCATGGGTGCCCTTCTTTTCCTAGCGGCCCATTCCCTGCGGCACACAGGTCGCACTTGCGACACCATTCCTTAACGTCTTCTTTGCAGTTGACCCAATAGAATCTTTCTCTAACCTTCTCGAGAGTCTTTTTCACACCATAATGGCCTCCTGAGGTGCCATCGTGAAGATTTCTAAGCACTTCTGACATTCGGCTTCTCGGCACTACTAACTGAAGCCTGACGGTAGTTCCGTCTTCGTTTTCCAGTTGCCGCTTCAGAAGCCCGCTTTCTATCTTCAAGGAGTCCCACTGGGCCCAGTACGCCTTCAGGGTTCTGTTAGAAGAGCTGATTCTCTCCCAGGTTGGTCTTTCACCCTTCCGTTTCCACTCAAGCACCATTTTCAATTCGGGATCTTCTCCTTGCTCTCGTTGCAACTCTTCAGGCAACCAATGGTCGTTGACGATTGTGGTACGGCAAATCTTCCCTTCTAGTCGAGAGCAGTGAGGACAGTCTGCTGGACATGGCCTCCTTGAAAGGGCATCGGCATTCCGATGAGTAGTGCCCGCACGATGTTCCGTGTCAAAGTCGTACCCTTGCAGCCGTTCAATCCATCTTGCGACTTGTCCTTCCGGATTACGGAACTGCAGAAGCCATTTTAACGCGGCATGGTCTGTTCTCAGCAAAAACTTCCGCCCATACAAGTATTTGTAGAAGTGCTCTACAGACTTGACGACAGCCAACAACTCTTTTCTGGTTACGCAATAATTTCTTTCGGCTTTCGATAAGACCTTGCTAAAATAGCCGATAACCTTTTCATGTCCATCTTGTATTTGGGAAAGAACACTTCCAATGGCCAGGTTACTCGCGTCTGTATCAAGTATAAACTTTCCATCCATCCGTGGGTAGTTTAATATCGGTGCGGTTACTAGAGCATGTTTCAGTTGTTGGAAAGCTGTCTCACAGTCTTCGCTCCAAATGTAATCGTGACCATCTTCCGTTAGCCTTGTCAGCGGTTTTGCTATATTGGCAAATCCCGGAACAAAACGCCTGTAGTAAGTGCATAATCCAAGGAAACTTCGCACTTGGTGTTTATCCCTTGGTGTTGGCCATTCTTGCACCGCTCGGATTTTATCAGGGTCGGCTGCTACTCCATTTCGTGAGACAACATGTCCAAGATAGTTGACTTCTTTTCTAAAGATGTGGCACTTCTTCGGACTTAATTTCAAGTTGGCTCCACGAAGTCTTTGGAACACTTCTTTTAGGTTTGCCAAGTGTTCTTCAAATGACCTGCCAACCACGATTACGTCGTCAAGATACACCAGGCAAGTTTTCCAGGACAATCCCCTCAAAATGGTCTCCATCAAGCGCTCGAAGGTGGCCGGAGCGTTGCATAGGCCAAAGGGCATAACTGTGAACTGCCATAATCCCGAACCGATGGTGAACGCAGTCTTCTCTCGGTCTTCAGGTTCCATTTCAACTTGCCAATAACCACTCTTCAAGTCCAGTGTCGAAAACCACCGTGAACCAGATAACGTGTCCAAGGTGTCATCAATACGCGGTAAGGGATAGCTGTCCTTCTTCGTGACCTCATTGAGCTGCCGGTAGTCCACACAGAAACGCGTTGATCCATCCTTCTTGCCAACTAGAACCACTGGTGATGCCCATGGACTGTTTGATGGTTCAATGACCCCTTGTTTCTTCATGTCGGTAATAATCTTCTCAGCTTCGTCACGCTTCGCCCATGGAAGTCGTCTCGGACGCTGTCGTATAGGTCTGGAATCCCCGGTGTTGATCTTATGTCGTACCACTTTTGTTCGTCCCTTTTGATCTTCATCAAGGGCAAAGACGTCTCGGTATTGGCAAATCAAAGTTCGCACACTCTTCAATTCTGTTTCATTAAGGTCTTCACATGAATTGGTTATCATGTCAACACGTTCACCAGCATGTTGTTTGGTAGCTGGTCTTTGGGATTCATTCATGCATTGGGCTATTTGGGATACTGGTACACACTGCCCCACAAGGGTGTTCCTCTTCAACGTCACCGGCTCCATATTGACGTTCATAATCCTCACCGGTACTGTTTCTCCAACCTTGACCAGCGCTTTCCCTACCAGTATACCACTGTGGACCTTTTTGTCCCAAATAGGTTCCATCATTCGTACACATCCCGCCCGAAGATCTCCATCCAGACCTGCCTTGACAATTCGTTCACTTCTAGCAGGCACCGTCACGTCTTCCGTTAACAGGACTCGTACTACAGGATCGTCCATTGGATGTAGAGGAAGTTCTTTGTTGCCGATTCTTAGAACTCCTTCCTTCAAATCCAGCGAAAACCCGAATTTTCTCAAAAGGTCCATTCCCAGGATGAATTCGTCAGTGATGTCAGCCACTAATACTTCATGTACAAGCTTCTTGCTTCCAATACCGATGGTCATCTTCGCTATACCATGCGTCGTTATCACATCACCTGTCGCAGTCCGAAGCTGGGTATTCGTGGATGACAGCTTCACGGATTCTTGCAAAATGTCTGGGCGTATGATGGATTTTGTTGCCCCAGTATCAATGAGTAGCGGAACAGTTTGGTCGGCAATGTTTCCATCAACAAACAGACTGGCATTTCGGTTCTTTGACGCTACGGCGTGGATGGTGATCTTCGGGGCATCTCCTCTCGAGGTCAATGTTCGCCCCTTCTGGTCAACATCTTTTAGTTTTCCATGTACATTCTTCTTTCGGCGCCTTTTCTTCCGAATAATCTTCAGTACCAACTCTTCTAACCGGTCTTGGGAGCCTTCAGGTTCATCGGCCATCATGCGGACACGCCCGTGTCCTTGTGACGCTTGTTTCGCCGCTTCAAATTCTAAAGCGTGGGCGAGTGCATCGTCTATTGTTCTTGGCCGCGCTAACCTCAATGACTGTTGCGTTTCTCGATCCCTTAAACCATCTACGAACGTTTGCACTGCTATCTGTTCTAAGAAGGACTCAGGAGCCGTAGGGTAGGCTAGTCGAACCAATCGTGCAATATCAGCTTCGTATTCTTGAAGATTCTCACCACTCTTCTGGATCCGATTCTTCACTTGCGTGTGATACACTTGTTGCAGATGTGCGTCCCCATATCTCATTTCCAATCGGGAGACTAACAATCGGTAATCATTCTGTTGGCTTGTTGGAATCGCTTGAAGAACGTTCGAGGCGTCCCCGCGCAAAGCAATGATTAATAACACAGCCTTTTCTTGGTCAGTCCAACCATTAGCACTGGCAGCCGCTTCGAATTGTTTGTGATAGGTGGACCATGGTGTCTTTCCATCAAACGTTGCTAGTTCCATTTGAGCCATTCTATCTTCCACCATTTTTACAATTTTATTCTGTAACGTTCTGGAATTTTCTAACATTTCCTGTTTAAGCTTACTACAATTTTCCAGAACCTTTTCTAATAATTCTTGTTTCCACGTTCCCCAATTTTCCAGTATTTTGTCTTCTAGGGTTCTAGAATTTTCTACAACTTTTTCCAGTAATTCTTGTTTCAAAGTTCCAGAAATTTCGTCGATTTTGTTTAGTAGTACTTTAAAATCAATTCCGGTGCCTGGCATCTCAAAACTAAAAGTTTCTGGATCTTGGCCCTCTTGTAATAACGCTTCTTTTAGTCGTGCTTGTAATTCATTTTTTGTACCTGCCGTATCCAATTCCCTTTCTTCCAATTCTCTTCTCAAGTCGGCCACTTTCAACTCGTGAAGTAATTTTGTTGCCATTTTACTTGTTTTAAAGCACTTAATTTTTAAGCAGTTCAACTGTCTTTTTATTTATTTTTTTATTTTTAATTCAACACCGAACCCGACACCTGACGCCAATGTAACGTTTTTACGACGTTTATTTAACATAAACTCGGTTCGTGGTGTAAATTAATTTATTAAACAAACTTAAAGTACGAAATAATTATAAAGAACAACAATTAAAACTAACGTAAAACTAAACCGAACACTTAATATTAAAATCGAACACTAAAGTAATTTATGTAACAGTTATTATTTATTTAAACGTAGGTATTTATTTATACGTAGGCCGCGATTATCTGTTCAAGACTCCGGGTTTTTGTTCGTACCGCTCTTATATCTGCGGCGGCCTTTAACTCCCGAGATTTGTGGATTTTGCTAGAAGACTCATCGAATTTACTCGTCGGCTCGAGAACAGCTGACGCGGCGATGATGTCATTGTATAATTTGTTACAGTATATATAGTTATAACTTATAACGTTATAACGCAAAAAGCCACAGTTGTTTTTGTGCATCGATCGAAAATTGAATCTTGAATTTGGAGCGAATATCAAATTCTGTTTTAAACTCGGAGAAAAACATTTGCTGAAACTCATCAGTGATAACAGTTATGACTCTAATTTTCCATTTCGATTTATAAGTGGTGGAAACTTTGACAAAATGAGAATCTCATTAATGGTGACACGTGGTTTTGTAATTCCGTGTTATTTGGGAAATTTTGAGTCATTTTAAATTTGTGATAAATTCTTGAGTACAGTGCTGTCCTTTGATTTTGATTCTGTGTCGATTATTTTATTTTTGATGCAGTTTAAATTCGTTTAGTCCGGGGACACGAAAGGTTAAGCCTAAATCGTGCACGTTCTTTCCTTGCAGTTCTACGAAATCTTTAAAGTTATTTCAGTATGTTTCGTCTTTGTAAAAGCTTCCTTTGTTCAAAATCCCAAGGTGACCTAAATTCACGCGTATTTCATCAAGGCATGATCTCATCTTGTTTCCGTTATTGAGGCTCCTCGTGATACGGTGCAGGGAAATCCCCTGTACGTTAGGCCGCGTCAGCTGTTCTGTGGCGTCCTTTCGATTCTTCTATACACCCCGCTTCCTCAGTACGTGGCAATTCTTCCACCATGACGGACGTTTTGGCTTAATTATTACGGGCGTGCAAGTTTGTTGTTTCCAGTGTGGGTTCTCATACCACCGAGAAGGCCTTTCGTTTTTTTGGTAGCTTCTTTAAGCTATATTACAATAGAATCCGGATAATCCCAAGGAAGGCCATATAGTCGCGGAATGAAGTAGTTATGTTTAATAGTTGTGAAAGTGGAAGTTAAAAGTATTGGAGTCGCACATTTTCCCTAATTAGGAATCAAGAAACCCCCTAGAGTTTCTGGAATAGTCTTCGTTTGTCTTGCACCCGCCTTCTGGAGGAAGGTCACCATGTCCTCGTAGCTGTTAGCCTATTTGACGGCCTCCCTGACCAAGTACCAACAGCTGGCCAGGTAAACCATTTCTACCATCTTGCCGCTGCACTTGCTTTTGCCGTTGTTTTCAACGTCAGTTTCTATTTCGACGACTACCTCTTGTTGGCAGGCCTTTTGATGTTAACGTTCTTCAGTTTGTTTTGAAGTTAATGAGTACCACCTTTGTTTTATCTTTGTCTTTTGGTTGCAATTTGTGTTCTAGTAAAGATTTTAGGGTTCAGTTTGTAATTCAAGTTTCAGTATTAGTTTACCTTTAAAGTTATCATTTGTAGTTTCAAGCATTAAGTCAAGTTAAGGTATCATTTTGTGTTGTGTTGCATGTGTGTAAATTTTAACGGTGCTTATTGAAATGTTAATTTATTATTTGTCTTTTCCTATATTTTGTTTGGGATTGAGGGGCTAAGCTTGTAAATGTTTTGCAGTATGTAACGTAAATACAGGGTGTAACATGAACTAATGTCATCCTTTTAGGGGTATATTCTACAGCCCAAAATAAGAACAAAATTCATATAAATTTTTTTTCGAAATGCTCCATAAGAAAGTTATTGGCAAAGACAGTTAAGAGTTTCAAAATGCTTTATTAGTTGAAATAATTTAACAATTTTTTTTTATTTTAAATTTTATAATTTAATACTTAAATAATAACTAACAATCATAATAGTTGCTCAAAATTGCCTCCGTTAACTCTAACACAAGCATCCGCACGTCTTAACATTGATGAACGAACGCGCTCGAATATTCCAGCAGTACCTCGAATGGTTGCGCAACTTTGTTCAATTCATTTGTTTTTATCATGGAGCATTTGTTAGTTATTATTTAAGTATTAAAGTATAAAATTTAAAATAAAATAGAAATTGTTAAATTATTTCAACTAATAAAGCATTTTGAAACTGTCTTAGTCAATAATTTTATTATGGAGCATTTTCAAAAAAAAAATTTATATGATTTTTTTTCTTATTTTGGGCTGTAGAATATATTCCTAAAAGGATAACATTACTTCATGTTACGCCCTGTATAGTGCTCTCAATTCTATCTTCCCTTAAAGTAAGTGTAATTTGTATTATTTGTTTTAACGTAGTATTTTGATTGTCTTTTGTGTAATGTTTTTGTATTCATTTTTGTGTCTTTTGATTCATTAAATATTTCATTGTCAATTTAGTTTGGTCTCGTTATTTTGTTCAGTCCTCCCCGATAATATTTTGCGTTAGTCGTTAGTGTTTTGTTAAAGATTTACGGATAAAGTGTTAGCCTGCCTACAAGTTTTAAGGGTTTCAGTAAAGTTATTGTCAGTTCAGCAAGGTAAGTCATATCTTGCAGTAGGATGCAGCAGGGAGCAGACTAAACCCCAACCCCCTTCGAGCCCTTGGGAATCTTCTGTGGTGGTTTCCTTTTAGATCTTTGGGTGACTTTAATAACACAGTGGCGCTCAACAATTTCCATCACTAGATGCGTTCGTTTATTTGTTCAGAATCTTCTTTTTACTCAAAAACTCTGTTCTGCGTTCGTTTATTAAACTTGGAGTGCTCGATATGTTCTGTTCCGCGTTCGTTTATTACGGAAGTTTGCTCTTTTTGCTCGGAACAAATACTTGGGGCTTGCGTAAGCAAACTAAAATGCGGGAAATTCAAATACATATTGTTGTTTTATAGTTTGTACTGCTTATCAGTTATTATGTCATATTTTGTCAGAATACTTTTATATTAATCAATTTTGGGTGTCATATTTTATTATTTTTATTTAAAAACTAAAATGGAATTAAAACTTGAAATTACTGATATTTTAATAACCATTGAAGAAGGCGATTTATTATATGGTAATACCATCTTCACTTAGTTTTATATTGAAGATCTTAATATTTATTTATTTTGTAGACAATAATGTTACAGTTGCTATTAAAGAGGGAAACGTTTTTATATTTTGGTTTAGATTCTTCTTGTGCGGACAAAAATGTGCTCCGAATCGTTCGGTTATTGTTCTGAAAGCCCCCGTGCATTCTAACAACACGTGATTTTGTTCCATGTTCTGCTCGCCCCGTTCATAGAACAAATAAACGAACGCACCTCCTATTACAACTACCCTTAATTGAAGGGTCTTTAACGTTTCGAACCACCCTTCTTTACTGTTTAGTCTAGTCGCGCGCTTAAGGGGCAACAACATCCCCAATTAAATGTCGTAGCGTAGAATAGGCACGTGACAATGGGGCCGAAATCATCTTTGAAATAGGTACATGGTAAAAGAAAAAACTGAGTCGAATTCAACATTACAATGACATCATTCGAAGCGAAAAATGACAAAAACTTGTGATGAAATGTGGTGTGGTGTTTTCAATTTGATCCCGACACAAAGCGACATAGTGTGGAATGGCTTTCAACAGAAGGATATAATTGATATAAAGAATAGTCAAAATTGAAGACAACGTTGATTTGTTTTTATGATTCAAAAGGAATTATTCTTAAAGAATTTGTTCTTAGTGGTCAAACCGTCAATGGTCCATATTATCTTCAAGTTGTGAAACGTTTGTCATCCCGTATTCGTTGTGTTCGTCATGAACACCGTGAACTAAGATAATCGGAGATTGTTGCATGACAGTGCACCAAGTCGCGAATTGACCATTGCAATCGATTTTTTTTATCAAAATCCAAATTTATTTAGTGCAACATTCACCGAATTTATCTCCGCAACACGAACACCCCTTTGTGCCCTCGACTTGACACTTGCGATACGGTATAATTGGCCTTTAAAAAAAAAACTCTAACCCTTGCACACAAATAGAACGGACGTTGTAACAAAACCCCTTTTCTTCCGTTCGGGCTATATATTCGCCCTCATCTCCCTCATATGACATGTGTCAACTGTTTCGTAATTGTTCTCAGATTCTCAAATATTAAATTGCCCCATTTCTATTTACCTCCATAAGAAAGTGTTCCAGAAATTCATTGTTCGACGGGTACGTCATAAACTTCCCGCGGAGAACGCGCGCCTAGGTCTCGAGTCACCCACAGTGCGGAAGGATTCAAATTTCTCCCTTAGTGGAGTGGAACTAATTCTGCGCTACAATACATACTTTAAAACTTTCTAATTGCAAGGAGCAAATATTCGTTATGTAAATCTAGCTAAGAAAAATCTATCTTAATATCAAACTCCCCTTCAACCAATTGCTTCCGTAACGCCATAAATATCTTTCTGCTATCACACACCACCGCGGAGCCGCTCGGAGACAAGATCGCGGTTTTTATTCGCAAAAGCATCAACCCGATAAACCCTTTCAAGCTCTAATCAAATAGGTCATATAGGATGTCTATCGACGCGTCCCGACGCTAGCAGAGCAAGTATTAGAAAAATCAGCAATTAGATTTGGGACAGTTAATTGCGAATAACGGAAACACAGAGATGTTGTGTTGTTCTTCATCCTCCAACCCCACTCGCTAGCCAATGAAAAGGCAGCATCAGATTTTCGGGCTATAAATACGTTAGAGAAACCCAAATCGCTCTCAATCATCTCGATCATCTCTCAGACATCGTTCTCAGACATCAAGCTCAAGCATCACGCTCAACATCATCATCGACACCTCGGGGCTCTCTCGACATCTCGGTGCTCGTTTGATCGCCATCACCGCCTTCACACTTTGCTGGAACCGCCAACGCCGCCAAAGGCTGCCTATTCCAAGCCGCCTCAACACTGGAGCCGCTCGTCGCCGCCCAAACCCTGCCTGTTCCAAGCCGCCTCAACGCTGGAACCGCTCGTCGCCGCCTCAACGCTGGAACCGCTCGTCGCCGCCTACGCCGCTGGAACCGCCAACGCCGCCAGACGCTGCCTGTTTCAAGCCCCCTTCAACGCTGGAACCGCTCGTCGCCACCCAAACCGCTCGTCGCCGCCGGAACCGCTCGACGCCGCCAGACGCTGTCTATTCCCAGCCGCCACTAAGGCCGCCTTCTACTGCTGAGGCCACACCATGACACACGTCGCCTGACGCCGCCATCTCGCCAGATCAAGACCAGGTTCGCCATCGTTACCGCTTCTCGAACGCCGTGCGCCCTCGTCGCACCGTCCCTCATTTACGACGCCCCGCCGCCTTTGGCTTTACTGCCGCCTTTGCCGTCGCTGCCGACTTCGCCGTTGCCGCCGCCGCTAGGACGCTTTTCCAATTAATTGTGTACAGACATTTTCTTTATTTTGTTTATTAGTAATAAATAATTATTTCCAGCCTCTTGTCTAATTACTGAGCTAGCCAGTTTGAGCACAACGCCCGCTAACAAACAGGGCCTAGTTTGTGTCATCCGTGTGATTATTTTCTGTCATAATTTGGCCTTGAAGGAAATTCGTTATGTTGATGTAAATGCTATAGAAGAAGAAAAATTATTTGAATCGCTAATTGAACGTGCAAATCGTTGTATCGACGTCAATGGAGATTACTTTCAGTACAAAAATTATATGGGAGGGCGGCGCTTTTATCAAAAAAATGTGTAATGCGTTTACGGTCAAAAACAGCTGAAAGTTTTGAATTTCGGCTACTCTGTAGAATTTTTGTCGTCAACTTATGATGGCCTTGTCACGGAACTCGATCAGAATCATAGGCTAGGCATATTAGGATTCTCAGAGGAAAGTTTTGCTATAGTTTTGATTTTCTCACCCTCTACGTTTTTTGGGTCGTCGCTGAACACGAATTTGAAGTTTGCAGGCAAGAATTTGGCCCGGAACTTTGTTTTTTTGGCACTTTTTGCCCAAATTTTGGCACTTTTTTCAGTTTTTGGCCTATATCTCAGAAAGGAAGCGTTTTTTCGACAAGCTCATTCTATACAAAATTAAAGTAGACAAAATTTCCTGCATTTTCCATATATCACTTTTTTTTGTAAGACTAACCGTTCCGCCGCTAGAGCGCTCCAAAAAGGGGCCATATTCCCGGACCCAGTATACCTTACATGAATAATGAATATAGGGAAAGTAATTGAAAAAATTGAGACAAACGAATGAAATGCAGTTATTACTAAAGTAGTTATGTACAGTGTATTATAGTCAGTAGTATAATATATACTTATATCATTATAATGATAAATGTTGCGAATGATGAATGTCGCTGCCGTCATAAATTGGACTGCCTTAATCATCTGGAACAAACAGGAGATGTTATTTTATGGATTTATTGATAGACGAGGTGAGTAGTAATCTGCACATGTTTACTGTTGAAGATACTGTTGTACATACCTTCGTTTTTCCTTATTTTTTCAGGTGGTGGGGGGTCTGTAATGAACAGAAGATTATGGGTCAGCTTGTACATTCATATTAACTACTTCAGACAGGTACATTTATGCTCCAAGTGTGTCATTGTCGTTTTTGGGGAAGGAAATGTTACATACCTTCGTCCTCCTTGTCCACACTTTCTTCGATGGTCTCAACAACCGGGGCGAAGGTGAAGCCCAGTTCGCCCTGTACTTCGACGTCGAATGGTTCGTCTTCAAGGGTATTTGTGTGATCTGTTTCGATTGTCACGTTGTTGCAGGACCCCTCACAGTTGATGCACAGATTGGTGCAATCGAGGCCTGCTTTTTTGCAGCCACATTTTTTTGCGCAGGTCTTGACGCATCTGCACGACACCAGATGCAGCAGTTCGGGAGGAGCGGGGGCTTGTAGAGAGGTGATCGGTTCCCGGCAATTTGTTGCTCGTTTCCAACCCCAATCTTCGGCATTTTTCTCAACCCCCAGCCATTGCTGCATCTGGTGATACACCCTAAAACTGTGCTGTGTGGCTGCAGTAGCTGATGGTGGTAGTGCAGCTATTTTTGATGAGGTCTTGAAAGCTGCCTTCTTCTAATTAATGTACCTCAGACGATTTATCGACGGTTCAGTCCTTCCTGTGTAGCCGTACACGTTCACCAGGAATCTCTCCCCTGCTGCTGCAATGCTTTCTGGAGTTGCCTCAGGGTTTTTGAACACACTTACAACATCGGCAAGGTGGGGGTTTTTGGTGAGAGTTTATTATTTATCATTATAATGATATGAGTATAAATTATACTACTGACTATAATACACTGTACATAACTACTTTAGTAATAACTGCATTTCATTCGTTTGTCTCAATTTTTTTAATTACTTTCCCTATATTCATTATTCATGTAAGGTATACTGGGTCCGGGAATATGGCCCTTTTTTGGCGCGCTCTAGCGGCGAAACGGTTAGTCTTACAAAAAAAAGTGATCATGGAAAATGCAGGAAATTTTGTCTACTTTAATTTTGTATAGAATGAGCTTGTCGAAAAAACGCTTCCTTTCTGAGATATAGGCCAAAAACTGAAAAAAGTGCCAAAATTTGGGCAAAAAGTGCCAAAAAAACAAAGTTCCGGGCCAAATTCTTGCCTGCAAACTTCAAATTCGTATTCAGCGACCCAAAAAACGTATAGGGTGAGAAAATCAAAACTATAGCAAAACTTTCCTCTGAACCCCCATTTTTTTCCTAATATGCCTAACCTATCATGATTTTTTACGATTTTAAAATTGGACTCATGGACTAGGAATCTTTTGGTAGACTTCGTTCGGCATTTGGCAGCATTTGTTTCGGTGGTTTTGAGAGTTTTGACGAGGACGCCATATTTTCAGGATAATGAACGTTATGACCACCTACAGTAATAGCTGTGGTGAAAATGATGATAAAAGAAGACCAAATATGAACATTAGGGTGGAACTTAAAAACAAAGTTTCGAATTTTATTTTGTAATAGTGAAAATTCTTTTCTTTTTTAACTCGGTATAACGAAAATAGTTTGCTTTTAAATTTCAAATGATATTTACCGGTGCCACAAAGACCATGAAATTCTAAAAAAATGAAAAGAAAAACAATAATTGCATCAAAGCTATTTTAAGCTTACTGTAATAAAGAGAATACTTTAGTTGTACTGTAAAAAGAAATTGAGCTCAAAAATTTCATCTACTTGCACTTGCCCTGGTAGTTGAAAGAACAGGAGTATCAGACAGAGCAGCAGCTATTAGTGCAAATGCCACCTTAGAAGACATTGGTCTTATTTCTGATGATAATAAAGAAAAGGTAATTGACAAAATGACTTTAAAAAGACAAAGAGAAAGGAAAAGAAAGGATTTGAAACAACAAGAAAGACGACATGAGTTAATTTTAGTAGTCTTGTATTTTGACGGCAGAAAAGATAACACCACGGTAACTGAAGCAAAGGGAAAAAAAGTATATCGAAAAATCTTTAAGGAAGAACATGTGGTCTTAGTGCAAGAGCCAGGATCAAAATATATCGGTCATATTTCACTAACATCTTCCTCTGCTAATAATATAGCCAATGAAATTTTGGCGTATTTTCAAAATAATAATATTGACATTTCAAATTTGAAACTTATTGGGTGCGACGGAACGGCCGTCAATACGGGACGTTAATCTGGAGTTATCAAAATATTGGAAACTAGACTAAAAAGATCTTTACAATGGATAATTTGCTTACTACATGCAAATGAGCTTCCCTTTAGGCACTTATTTCAACAACTCGATGGCCAAACTACGGGATTTTCTGGGCCAATAGATATAGAAATTATAAACTGTAAACTTGAATGGCAGCTGTCACAAGTTAATTTTGGGAGTTTAAGTACGGACCAGAAGTACTTGTTCGAAATTTGTCAAGCGGCATGTTTCCCCAAGACGTAGCGAAAAGGAAGCCAGGAAAAATCGCCCACTCTCGTTGGTTAACAACAGCCAACAGAATTTTGCGTTTATATGTGTCCTGTAAAACTCCTTCTCAAAATTTAGAGGTTCTTGCCGAATATGTTATTAAAATTTACAGTCATAAGTGGTTCAACATTAAAATAAAACCTTCTTGCCAGGACGGATCTATTCATTTGTGGGAAATAATTAAATGTTCCAGGTACCTCAAAAAACAGTACAAAGACATCAGCGATCCAGTCATTCAAAGGAATGCCTTTTTTGGCAATCATAAAAATATACTTTTGTCAATAATAACTGATTTCCGGCATATTAGAGAACTTGGGCTTAGGATGATAATTGCGGCTAGATCCAAGCCTAATAAAAGTGTTAGGAGTTTCGAAATTCCTCCCCTTAACTTTGAAGCTTCTGAATAAATAGATTTAATAAATTGGAATGATTGCAAACTGACGGAACCTCCTGTCTTGTCGGACTTATCTGATGAAGAAGTGAAAAAAATGGTACAAACCCGAGAAACACCTGATTTTCCACGTTTTGCTTGGCATACTCAAGTAGTGGAAAGGTGCGTCAAGATTGTCACGGAAACCTCGTCAGTCATGTCTGGATCTGAAGCTAGAGATGGTTTTATCTTGGGAAGTCTCGTAATGTTATGCCAAAGTTTAACACTAAAAATTAGTATTTGCTTAATATAAGCCAATATGAGCTGAGAACTGCGTTTTGTACTTTTAGTTACTTTATATTTAAATTGTAAAACTTTGACGCCCGTGCGGCACCGGAAAACAAATGAATTAACATAAAAGTTTTTTACAGGTAGTTTAGGCATCCAAAAACGAAAACAAATTTCACTATTACCTACACATCAAAACATATAAAAAATTATTTTCACCATATAGTTAAGTTCCACCCTAATGCACATACTCAATAATGGAGGAAACATTAAAGATTGGTTCCGCAGCAGTGTCAACAATTTTACATGATCAACAGCATTTCAATTCGCGACAAGTGCCTCAGAAATTGACTTCTGAGCAAAGCAAGCACAATTATTGAAAATCAACGAGGACACTCTGAAATTGTTAAAGGATGGCGGCCATAGAATTATTTCTAAGATTGTAATTCGATTTTATGACGTACCCACTTGCCAGGAAAGTCGAGTATGGGTCCATGAAGATGAACCTACCCAGACCGTGGTAAAAAAGCAACGAGCAATAAAAAACGCTATGTACGCAGTTTTCTTTAGAAGGCCATTAAGCTTGAAGAAAAAGACGTTAACGGCTAATTGGTACACTACAGTTTGTCTTCTTCAAGTTTTAGGCTGCAATGCACGGTTTAATGCTCCACCACGACAATGCGTCTTCACATTCCACAAAGAAGACTGTGGAGTTTTTGCATCAGAATGGGGTAAAAACTATAGACCGATCCGATCTTGCTGTGTGGGACTTCTGGTTATCCTTTAACATAAAAAAAGAATCTTCGGGGGCGTTGTTTTGACATAGAAGAAGAGTACCATTAAGTCATAAATAGCTATTTTGGCAGCCTTCCACTACAAACCTGGCACGAGGCGTTTGAATTGTGCCAGATTCGTCTGCAAAGGTGCATCGAAGTCGGATGGACTACTTCGAACATCTGTAAATTTTGAATAAAACTGGTTTGTCTTGCACAATTTTTAGCATTACCCTCGTACTTTACCACAGCATTTCTCGAAACAAGCTAATAATATATTTTTATATATTTCAAAACACATCGTAAATATCCAGATTATAATTCTTAATACAATATACGAACGAAACTTGACACCATAAAACTTTGTGTTAAGTAATGATCTTTATGTACAAACAATACGACTGCTCATCTCTGCTATCCCTAATTCCATTTTATATTCTTAATTCTTACGTAAAGATTCCGAAAGAAAAATCTCTTTTATATCAGTTATCAATCGTTGCCGTACTGTATATTGATCAATCATAAGATTAAGTTTATTATTTAATTACTTGGCTAGTGTGTGCAATTACAATTTAAAAATATATTCATGTAGTAAATCAGAATATAAACTCTAATTGGAAAACGTTATAAGTATGTGAGAGTCATGCTTTATGTAATTACATTTAGAAAGCCCGAATTTATTATTTTGGATTATTATTATTGTTTTACTTTGATACGTTTATTATTTTTATTTAGAAAATGTATATTTATTTATAAGTGCACAAATATTGAGTACCTAATAGCTAAGGAACATATTGCTTCAAGAAATTACTAAAAAATTAATTAATTAATACAAAAGTAGGCGTTTGAAATTAATTTTTAAAGAAATAAATTATTTCAGATTTTTATCAATTTCGCCATGACAACGGAAATTAATACATAATGTTGCTTTCACTCTGTGAAGGGTATTTTTAGAGCTTAAAAATTTCCTAGTAATTGAGTTAGTTTGAGGTATAGTGTTGTTAATTATTATTAAAGGTCGAACATTAAATATACCTGGCCCTGCAAGGTCTATGTTTACAAATGTTAATTCCAAGCGATCAGCTTCATCAATACGAACTAATCCGTATGAACAAAGGGGCCCCGAATGTTTGTGAATCCCTTTAAAGGCTGTTAACTGTTATCGAGGTTACGGTAGTAAAGTTGTAGGCTGAACATTTTTTTATTTTTTTAATCAGCTCATAATTTATAGATAATAATTGAATAGAAATACAAACTCGAGTTTATATTTTTCTGCGTAGTAGAAAAATGTAACATTTTAATACGGTAATTCTATTATGTGCGAAAATCCCGCACGGACTGCCGGAAACCGGAAAGTGACAGCGATTTCTGAAAAATCAGAAAATCGCATAGCAATCATCCTTACTAGATTATTACTTTAAAAGGAAATGTCAAATTTGACAACTTGAAAACTTACAAGAGATACCCACATCCGAAATGGATTGATGGCATGATGATAGTATACAATGGAGGCCCTTATGCAGAACTATGTGGCACACATACTTCTATTTTTCTTACTGTTGTTCATCCTAACACACTGTGTTCTATTGCTGAGGTAACTTTTAAATAATTTTAAAGGCTCGCATCCATATCAAATCCTATGTACTTTAGAATTGACAGAAGTGTAGTTTTTAAGCATATCAAATGCTTTGCTTGCTAATCTAACAAAACAAGCAGCGTTAGTTTATGCTAATCAATCTTTTTAAGTATGCCATCAATAATATCATTAATATCTAATAATGTGATGGTACAACCCAAAGACTGTATATGACTCATGGGTACAACCATGCCCTGGTCGGAAACCCGGTTGCATATCCGTTAATATATTAAACTTATTAGCATACGTTTTTATCTGTTTAGCTATCACCCCCTTAAGAATTTTAGAAAGCCCAAGTAATATACTAGTAGGGAGAAGAGACTTATGTAAGTTCAATTGGTATTCTAATTCAGGAAAACTCTTTCTTTTAAACAATAATTTATAATGTGTTATGTAGCCAGTGGCGGCTCGCCAGGTGAAGTAGGTGAAGTGCCTCTTCACCTAAAATTTGTGCATCCAAATTATTTTATATTCAAATTATTTTTTATTTATCGACACTTCAGTACTACGTATTGAGAGGATTTTTTTTATTATAAATGCATATTATTCACCATAATATACGCAACTGGCCACTAGCCTATTTGGAATTTGGAATTGACTGGCTTTCACTCTGCTCGTTGCCATGGTAACGAATACATCATCACCACCTGCGAGCGGTTTGTTGACACATGTTGAATCGCTAGAGTGAAGTGTTTAGTTTTGTATCGGTGAACCATTCCACTACATCCACATCGTGTCGCGTGTCGGTGTTGGTTTATTTTATAATTCATTGCTGCACAAAAATGAATCGACACGTGAACCTTTCTGTTTACTTGTTTGTATAAACATCACGTCCCTGCAATAAGGAGAGAGACGCTAACCTACTTATTTTTATTTATTAGTATTATTAGTCAGTTAAATGCTAGATATAGTCTTGAAGCATATGTATCGTACAAAGGGCGTATTAAAATAATAGTAAATCAAATATCTGCGATTTTATTAAATACCTGCAGGCTCCTAATTATCCAATATTCGGTTATTACTGATTTCAAATAATTGAAACTTATGTCTTGTTTTGGTGTTTGTTGTTTGTGTGTTTGTTTTGCAATAAGTGTGTGTTTTTAAACATGAAACAAAGGCTTTAACAATTTTTGCAAAAAAGGACTGAAAAGGTAGTGGTAAGTCATATAATCTTTAATTTAAAACTGTTTGGTTCGCCGAATATAAATGGTTATGTAGCAGCCCAAAACTACAAAAATTATTTTGTTGACCCTGTTTGCTCTTCTTGTACAAAATAGTCTGTTTGGAATAGAGAGGGATTTGCAGATTTATTAAATATTGCAAGGGCGTTTCATAAACACGCTGATTCTAAAGAACATTTAATGTGTGCAATGTGTGCATTAAAATTGAAAAATTTTGAAATAAAACCGCAAACCATAAGTGATGCTTTAAAGGAAAATGTTAGACTTTTTAAGGTGCAGTTTAATGAAAACGTTCGACTGAATAGACTTTGAAGGCAGACAGTTATCGACGCAGTTCTATATTTAAGTAAACAAGAATTAGCGTTTCGCGGTCATGATGAAATCAAATATTCAACAAACCGAGGAAATTTCAAGGAACTTTTAGCAGCATTTTTATCAAGAAGTCCTATAGAAATTATATACCTAAGGAATACGATATCTCACGATAGATTCTCATCGTTGGCGAATATTTCAATTCAAAAAGAACTTTTACTAGGGTTAATTAAAAACCAACCATTTTACGAAGATATTACCAACAAATTTGCTACCCTAAAAAACAGAAGGATTGACTTGGTGTACAAAAATTAGGCAAACCTAAATAATTTTTTTTTTAAATTTACCACAATAGCACTTCACCTATTTTTTGACCCACGAGCCGCCACTGTCATGTACGGTAATATATACGAACAACATAATTTAATTACATTTATTTCATACTGTCTGGTAAATTCAGTTTCCCGATGCCATTTTGAGTCCGGTAAGTGAGCTATTACGGTATCTGAGCCGGTAAGTGTTGCCAACCAACACTTACCAGTGTTGCCAACCAACACTTACCGGACTGTTATTTTATGCAGAAAAATCAGAGCTCGTAAAAGCGTAACCAAGCCACACCTACCGGCTTTGATACAGTAATGTCACATGTTGACGTTATTGAAAAAGTGTCACATGTAAAAATTAAAAAATCAGATTGTTTACAGTATGAAAGAAAACGTTATACGATACATGCCCGGGAAGATATTATTAAAGTACGAGTTTAGATGTTTATGGACGAGGCGATGAAGGCGCCGAGTCAAGCATTTCTAAACGAGTACTTTAATAATATCTTCCCGGACTTGTAACGTAAATTACTATTATACATATTTAAATTATCAACTCCAATAATTTAATTAGTTTTAATTTTATTAATAGTAAAGTGTCACTATGTTCGTAATTAATAGCAAAATTAACAAGCTCTTTTAACTTAACAGAATTCGTTGTCAGTTAAAGCACCAATTTTCTATCGTATCATATTTAAATAAGAGCGAACTACTGCGGTTGCTTTTAAAATGTAACAAAACAATTCAGCTCAGACATTTAGAAAATAGAAATAAAATACATCAAATAGGAACTGGAATACAAGGACTAATAACGAAAATTATTGTTCATGATTAAGGTTTCTAAGATCCAGCAATGGATTACAAAAAACTCCTTTTGTTTATCTACCTGCTGCCTGCTGCTACGAATATGCTAGACTTTTTTGCAGTATTTATATTTCTCGTATTATTCTTTTTAAGTATACGCCAAGACGCAAAAATAATCGTACACCGTTCTCGATTATCTCTCGACCGGTGTAGACTTTATTCGGGAAAGCGCTTCGTACATTTGCTAGATTGGGGTTCAGCAAGGGTAATTCACTTCAATTTCGGTAACAGTAATACTGATACTTAATAATTCGTGGGCTTTTTTTATGGTTTGTGTTTATATGATGCTACTTTCGTTATCAAAACAATTGCATATCTATTATTAACAGAGTGAGAAAGAACTACCTGTGCTGCTGTAAACTCGGCTGTGTACTAGGAAAGAACGCTTCCAGATTAGTAATTCGGAGCATGAGAAACGGGGCGTGCATTTGATATACTGTTTATGAAACATTAATTTTTATTTTATTTTAATGCGTGATACCGTTGTTTCGGTTAGTTGTTCCTTGAAAGAATAAATTATATCGAGTTCTCTACTACTTACATTAAATTAAATGTAGCATACATTAAACGGGACAATTTCTTATAAGATGAATTTCCCATTCTCCTAACGTTCCAAACTTCCAAACCGTCAGAAATAACTTTTTTAAATTATCATACAAATAATATTAAGGCTTAAAGCTTTATTTTTTAAAATATCCACCATCGGAACATCCTAACTCACAAGCTAAATATAATTGATAACATACGAGTATTTATGTATATCATTAAGAAACTTTGGAATTACATTGTTTTCTCCTTCTTCTTCAGCATTACTTCATCTATTGTTGTTATAGGCCTCTTCCATATCGCTGTTCTCATCCATTGTTTTCCCGCTGTCTTCTCAATATCGTCTATCCAACTTCTCTGAGGTTGTCCAATACTTCTTCCCATTTCTCTCGGTTTCAAGCAAGCAGTGGCGTAGCTTCAGATTTTGGCCCCCCCCCCGCCAAATGTGACTTTTGTCCCCCCCTCAAAATTTATATCAGCACAAAATCACAGTTCAAGTTAGTACCTAATGTAACGTGTAAAATCTAATCTCCCACTTACATTCGGACAAGGATAGAAAATAATGTAGGAGGATACTTAAAACCGCCTTAAAACATATTTATTTATAACAAGTTAAATTGTTAAAATATCTAATAAGTACAAATACATGACATACTTAGGTAATAGTCACAAAGTAAATAAAAAGCCACCGACACTTAAAAGCAAAAAGAAAATTGTGTATCCTAGATAATGTAATAAAAACAAACTACAACACAAAATAAATCTATTCTGTAAAATAAAACACTCGGTGGTAAGATTAAAAATAATGAGAAAATCAAAGAGCAAACATTATTCAAGAAATTGCTTACTTCTGGACGTAGTTTCCGCAAAAACTTTAACTAATTCAGTTTTGTCCATTGCTGCAGTTTCCATGGTCTCTATGCTAAGCAATGCTAAATTACTTAGTTAATTTTGGGGGCAGCAATTTCTCAAATAGTTTTTGATTACCTTTAATTTAGAAAATGAGCGTTCTGAAGACGCAACGATTACATGAAGCGTCAAAAATAATATTAAAGCAGTATATACCTCTACAAAATTTGATGCTAGGGTATCATTTTCTACAAATAAAAAAATGTGCAAATTCTCTAATGCCTTTTTGTCTTTCAATGGCTGAGATAAGGCAACAATTTTCAAAGGAAACGCTGAGGAAATATCGCGAGGGTAATATTGTTGCAAAGCTTCAGCCGATTTAAATAACTCTTCTTCAGTCACTGATACACGAATGGGTGGACTTAAGAAACTAAATTTGTCAACAGTCTTCTTCATCCCTTCAAAACGGTTGTTTAATTGATTAATAACAATGTCAAAAACTTTGTAATAAATATTTACTTTAAAATAATGCTCTTGGTTATAAAATAGATAATTTGTATCACATTCAACATATTGCTTTTTTAGCTTATGCTGCCTTTCTTCTCTAAATAATGGATAAATATTCCATCTTTTAGCAGTATTAGTAGCGTCAGTTTTCAAATTTTCGTAATTATTTCGATAATTTTTAACATTTTCTAGTGTCAATCCCAAACATTCTTTCTGATCAGGCTAATGGCGGCAGGTGGCCAGTGCCAGTTGGCTTTTGAGGTCTTGTTGAAGTTGTTTGGTATTTTTTTTTTTTTGGCTTGACACCAGGGCCGCCTTGACGTCAGGGCCCCCCGCGGCCGCGGGGGTTGGCGGTATGGTAGCTACGCCACTGCAAGCAAGGTATTCTTTGCGTCCATCTATTTGTGTCCTGTTTTGCTATGTATCCTGTCGGTTGCCATTTGAGACTCGTTATTCGCTCTTCTGTTCTATTTCACCTATCTTCTTATCTTGAAGTGTTAATGGGTTTAACTTCCTTTTCAGCACTCTTTAATGTGTTTATATAATATAGGGACAAAACATCTAGCGTTGGGAATATACGTATTCTTGGTCAGAAGTTTTTTCCTTTCTGTTTTTGTATTAATTTGTATGTTGGCGCGTTCCAGTCTATGGTCTCTTCCAGTGTGGAATTGAATCAGTACAGAAACGTCTTTGCATAACGTTTTTATTATTAGAAAGAATGAAGTCTATTTCATTCTTTATTCGGGCGTCTGGCCTACTCCATGTGTATTTTCTTTGGCCTGTTTTGGAAGAAAGTATTTAAGCAGAACACTTCTCTATTCTCCTTTTTCATGTCTGTCCCTTAACTCGAAATTACCCATATATTCAGTGTCATCCGGTTACCGTTTTCCTATTTTAGCGTTAAAATCTCCAGTAATGATGACATAACAGGTGTTTTCAGAATTTTTAGCATGTTTAATGTCTTCATATAGTTGTTAGATCGAATCATCATTTGCCTGACTAGACGGTGCATGACAATGTATTAATTGAATGCTAGAATGCTGTATCTATTATTTAATTTTATTACCAAGTAGGTATATGGCTCTGTCGGAGAATGCATGGTATTTAGCTATTAGATATTATATTTGATGGGTTACGATGAAAAATACACCTCCATAGTAATGGTTAATTTCGTAATTGATTTGGTATAATGTATGGCCAGATTTTGGAGCCATTTTCCGCATAGAGTTAAGTTCTGATGTAAATTTGATATGTGTAACATCGTCTACGTTTACTGCAATTTGTCGTTTTGCTGCCCTCCCCAGAACCCATGGGGCTGCCCGCATTTATAGCGGGGTGAGATTCCGAGCCTTGGGCTCTACCCACCTGGGGTATTTTTGTTTTGAAACTCGACTCTAGCATTTTTAGAAGGTTTACAACCATAATCTTCCGCACTGGCTAGGCGGGTTGGAATATGGTTAAGAAGGAGAATGGGGAACTTATGGAAGTTGGGAAGGATACAAATTTGGGTATAGGACATGATTCCCCGGGTGAAAGGAGATGGGGAAATCATGAACTCGCATTGGTAGATTCGCTAGGTCATGAAACAGGCCTATTCTCCACCGGGATCGTGACGAAGTATGTACCCGCTACCATTGCTTTAGCTCTTAATAATAAAAAAAGGGTTTTAGTCTAGTCAAATGGTCGAAATAAACAAGCAAACTTTGCATTTTGCCTATTTTCTTTTATCGGTGTGTAGAGGGGTCAGTGGTGAGTCTAAATCGGGGATTGCGGGGTGATAACCCCCTCCATTTGGCCGCCATCTTGAAAAGAAGGGTTAATTGGTTTTTGGGTTATATCTCTGTATTCGGGAATCTCACAAAAAATTAGTATAAAGCTTTATTATAAAGAATCGTATTGTGTACAATTTTTATTCATAACTTTTTTACATAGCATTAATAATAAAAAAGTTATAAGCCGGAAAAGATAAAAACTTGCTGGCTTATAACTCTTTTATTATTTATGCTACGTAAAAAAGTTACTAATAGAAATTTTAGAAAATATGATTCTCTACAAAAAAGTTTTATACAAACTTTTGTAAGACTCACGACTACAGAGATATAGCCGAAAAGCTAATTAACCCTTCTTTTCAAGATGGCAGCCGAATGGGGGGATGGGGTTATATTACTAAAAGTTGTAGATAATGCGATTCTCTACAATAAAGCCTTGTACAAACTTTTTGTAAGACTCACGGCTACAGAGCTATAGCCGGAAAATTAATTAACCCTTCTTTTCAAGATGGCGGCCGAATGGAGGGGGTTACTACCCCAAAAATCCTGATTTAGACTAACCACTCACCCCCATACACATCGTAAAAAGAAAATCGCTGCCTACCCAAAATGCAAAAGAATTACCATTTGACTGAGCTAGTCCCGTTAAATGATCGAAATAAAAAGGCAAACTTTGCATTTTGGGTAGGTAGCGATTTTTTTACGATAAGTAGGGGGTCAGTGATAAGTCTAATTCAGGATTTTCGGGGTGGCACCCCCCTCTCCATTTGGTCGCCATCTTGAAATGAAGGGTTAATTAGTTTTTAGGCTATATCTCTGTATCCGTGAGTCTTACAAAAATTTTGTGCAAAACTTTTTTGTAGAAAATATCATTCTCTATAAGTTTATTTTACGTTGCATTAATAATAAAAAAGTTGTAAGCCCTTAATGTTTTGTCTTTTCCGGCATATAACTTTTTTATTATTAATGCTATGTAGAAAAGTTATTAATAATAGATAATAGATAATAGGATTCTACAAAAAAAGCTTTGAACAAACTTTTTGAAAGATTCACGACTACAGAGATATAACCGAAAAACGAATTAACACTTCTTTTCAAGATGGCGGCCGAATGGAGGGGGTTACCACCCCGAAAACCCTGATTTAAACTCACCACTGACCCCTCGATACACCGATAAAAAAAAATTGCCGCCTACCCAAAATGCAAAGTCGAATTACCATTTGACTGGACTATTTATCTACGACAACAAATAGCACAAATTTATGACAAAATTAAATGTAGGTACATAATATATCTATACATCAAAGTAAAAAATAAATCTCCCAGATTCTCTTCAAGACCCTAATAAAAAAAATAAAAAATTACCTTCAAATCATGTTAATGGAAAAAATTTGATATTTCAAATCTGAATCTCAAAGTGCATATTCGGGGTTCTACTCTTAAAATTCAAATACGAGATTCAACTCCTTAAAAATGGATTCTAAATCTCTTCTTAGCTTCCTAGCCAGTTGTTTAAACTTGAAATTTAGCCCTTAACTTTGCTTATACTTAACCTAATTGACTCTGACTTAACCTAAACCAACTTAACTTAATGCAATCTTTTTTTTAATAGTTGCGGAGGGGAACCGTTCAAAAGGGTCCTTGCGCATAGTTCTTCCCTCGTAAGGGACTGTGGGATTTTTACCTCACCAAAACCCCTCCTTCTCCCAACGTACCGGAACTGTTTTCACATTTCATCAGAGTGTTGGTACATATTTGTTAACTCATTCTGTTTCTATCTCATTTATGGGTCATTCATTGTTCTTTCTTCTGTTTCTTTGTTGCTGCTCACTTTTCTTCTATATTTATACGGCTATTGCTGTCCAGCTTCTCTTGTTTGATATCATTTTATTTATTATGTTCCCTGTGGTTATTCTTTCTCCTAGCTCTGTTTCTACCCGTATTCTATGTTCTGACGCATTCGAAGAGGGTATGCGGTATGCTGTGCTCCGTCTTCTTCTCCGCAGTACCAGCATGTTCGGTTCGCTCTCTTTGTCTCTTTCCTATTCTATGTAGATACTCTGCGTAGCTTCCGTGTCCCGTCATCGCTTCTTCGTGTTGTCTTTCGAGCCACTTATGGATTTGTGGAACTAGGGTTCTTGTCCATATTACCTTGTTGTCTAGATTCGTCCATCTGTTTTGCTATTTGTTGATCATTTCTCTCCGAATCTCTTTTTTGCTTCTATTTTCCTCTCTCTGATGCAAGGCTATTTTCTCTTCGATTTGCAGGTCTATAGGTAGTGTTCGGGTAATAATCTGCAGTGCCTCTGTCGATTCGGTTCTGTAAGCACAGACCTCTCGTATCATGATTATTCTATGTATTTTTTCTAACATCTTTCTATACTTCGCGGTTTTAAGTACAGCATCCCCCCGGATTGGCGCAGCGTATAGGATGACTGAGTACTCCACTGCTGCAAGTATTTTTCTTTTGGAACTTTTTACACCTCCAATGTTTGGCATTAAGTAACTTAGTTGTTTAATTATTTTTTCAGTCTTTTTGATTATGTATTCGACGTGTCTAATCACTAATCACCTTCATGTTTTTACTAAACATGACCCCCAGATACTTTAGTGCCTCTACTGTGGCTACTGTGGTATCTACGACTTCTATTTCTAGCTTTGTAATTTTCCTTCTTGCTAGTAGCTGGACTGCCTCGGTTTTATGTGGTGCTTTTTTTCTTATATTATTAAAATCAGCTCAGCATTTATGTATGCTATACATGATTGCGTTACATGAATGTAATCAATGTCTTTTTACAACATGTTGAGGATAGTATATCTCCTCATAAATTACATAGTTTTGATACAACAAAAAGAAGGTCTTGCGGAAGTTTCCTTTTGAGTCTGTATGTTCTTTTGTCCAAGGTTGTAGTAAACTGCACTTTCACACTGTTTAAGATTTTTAAAGAACTTAGTACACTGATTATTTATGAATTCAGATATGGTTGGTATTTTCAGTTCTGTATGAAGTAGTTCATTACGCACAAACCACGGAGCGTTCACTGCAATGCGGGTGATTTTGTTTTGGATAACTTGGATTTTCCTAAGGTGGGTTTTTGATGCGTTACTCCACTCTGGACACGCGTAAGTTAAAATAGGCCTTAGAATTGACTTATAAATTAGCATTGCGCACTCAGCTTTAAGGTGCGATTTCCTGTTTATTAGTGGATACAAGATTGCTTGTCTGACGTAGCATTCATTTAGTTTTTTATTTATATGAAAACCCCATCCGAGCTGGGTGTCTAGATACACCCCTAGATATTTAACTGCCGAGTCTCTAGCGTTCCACTCCATTTGTCTTAATTGTACATTTGGCAGATTTTTAATTTGCTTTAGACTAAATACTTTTACTTGACTTTTTCCTGTGTTTGTTTTGATTTGCCATTTATTATACCATTGACACATCTCATTCAGTGAGTTTTGCAAGTCTCGCACTTAATAGTTGTTCTAGAGCTTTAGCCATTACGTTTAATAAACATAGTGGTCTATATTTTCTGTTGTGTATATCGGAACCAGGTTTCTCGATCAATGTTAGTCTAGCCTTTTTCCACATGGGTGGGAAGGTACCACTGCATACTATGTCGTTCATCATTTTCGTGCAGTACTTTGTGTGTTTGGCTAACATTATTTTAAAAACTTCGGGTGGTATCCCATCAAGGCCGCTCGCTTTAGCACTCTTAATTTTGTGTGCTGCTGCCATCACTTCTTCTTCCTTGACTATTTGTATTTCCTTTCCGTTTGTTCCTCTAGTCTGGTGTACCTATATGGGTGTCCAATCTCATTCTATGTCTTTTGGGAAAAGTTCCTTAGCTATTTTTTTCCTTTTCTTGTTCCGGTAATTCAATTCGAGGTTTTATGTTTAATTTTTTCCGCACTATTCTGTACCCTTCTCCCCAAATATCGTCTTTCACTCTTTCCACAGAGCTCCTTCCGTGCTTCTTGTTAGGCTTTCCAGATAGCTTTCCTTAATGTGGTTCTGCTATCTGCGTATTCCTGATGTAGCCTTTGTCTTTCTTGTACGTTTCTTGTTTACTCTAACTAATGTTCTCTTAATTTTTAGACATTTTTTCCTAAGGTTCGCTATATCAGCATTCCACCAGTAGACCCCTTTCTTTTTTCCTCTATATTTCGTTTTCTTCTCGAAGCTCCCATTGCAGGCGGCGGCTAATATTTGTTCGCATTCTTCTGACTTTAATCTATTTTCTGTCAGTTTTTCCGTTTCTTCTTGTAAGTTATCTTGGAATACTGTCAATACTCTGCACTATTTTCCAGCCTTTCATGTTTTTGGACCTATTTTCATTTTCTTTTCTCTGTTGTGCTATTTCCTTTGTTACTATTTTAAAGTACTATACAGGGTGACATTGAAAAAACTGCCATGCATAGTACCACGCGATAGAGGACCATAAAATAACAAAAAAAGTTCTTATACGCTAATGTCCGATCGCCTTTTGTTTTCAAGATACAGGATGTTAAAAGTTTGTTAGAAAATTTAATTTTTTTTTAAAAAACTACAATGCATAGTACCACGCGATAGAGGACCATAAAATAATAAAACAAGTTCTTATACGCTAATGTCCGGTCGCCTTTTGTTTTCAAGATACAGGATGTTAAAAGTTTGTTAGAAAATTTAATTTTTTTTTTTAAACTACAATGCATAGTACCATGCGATAGAGGACCATAAAATAATAAAAAAAGTTCTTATACGCTAATGTCCGATCGCCTTTTGTTTTCAAGATACAGGATGTTAAAAGTTTACATCCTGTATCTTGAAAACAAAAGGCGATCGGACATTAGCGTATAAGAACTTTTTTTATTATTTTATGGTCCTCTATCGCGTGGTACTATACATTGTAGTTATTAAAAAAAAATTAAATTTTCTAACAAACTTTTAACATCCTGTATCTTGAAAACAAGAGGCGATCGGACATTAGCGTATAAGAACTTTTTTTATTATTTTACTATGCATTGTAGTTTTTTTTTTTTTAATTAAATTTTCTAACAAACTTTTAACATCCTGTATCTTGAAAACAAAAGGCGATCGGACATTAGCGTATAAGAACTTTTTTTATTATTTTATGGTCCTCTATCGCGTGGTACTATGCATGGCAGTTTTTTCAATGTCACCCTGTATATTATTGTGGTCGCTGAGGGTTTCTTCGTCGCTGATTCTCCAGTCTTTATGCGGTGCTAGTTTTGGAGTTGCTAATGTAATGTCTATGACAGATATCTGGTCCCTTCTCATAAAAGTTGGGTACCTACTTACCTATGCTGTTTATAATTAGGTTATTTTCTGCTATCCATTCTGCTAGAATCTGACCTCTCGTGTCTTTGGTTGTTGATCCCCACAAGTAGGATTTACTGTTGAAATCACCACCTATCAGTACCTTTGCATCTTTTATTTGTAATTTTATGCTGTCTCTTAACTCGTTTAGCATGTCGCTATATTCCTCATTTGTTTTATTCTGTGAGAACTAGCATGCATATATAATCATATCGTTTTATATCTTAACCCATATGAAACCTCTTCCTTTTCCAGTCTTGGTTACTATTATATCCTTTCCGACTCTTATTACTGCATCTGTATTTGCGCATGTGAACCATGGCCCATTTAACACTACTTTTTTGTTCGGTTCTTACACCAATATTATATCCACATTTCCTTCTTCTATTATTTTGCTTAGCAGGTCTTGTGCTTCTCGGCATCTATTTAGATTTATTTGTAAGCATTTAATTTGTTTCATTTTTGAGTTTTCGTGACTCGTCTATCTCTCTTCTTTCATTTTGTGCTTGTGCCCTTTCTCGCTACAATTTAAGCACACTTCTTTTAGGCTTCTTTCTTCTCTATTGCAGTCTTTAGATGCATGTCCATATCCCTGACATTTATAGCATCTCTGTGGTATGATAATGTCATGTATTCTACGTATTATTCATCCTATTTTTATTTTGGCTCGGTCTAGTAGAGTTTTTGCTCCCTCTGCTCCCTAATGCAATCTAACATAACTTGTTCTAGCATTACCTAACTTAACCTATTCTCGAAGCTAATAGCGTTCGAGCTATTACTCGTAAAATCAAAACATTTTATTACGAAACTAACAAATTATGCAGATAACATTTATATATAAAATGTTTTAAAAAAATGTGCGTGCTATATGCTATAAAGCTGAAGTTCATATTTAACTTTGTTTCGAATGCTACGATTAGCAAAAGTAAATTTTTATCTAGAAGAGATCTTTTTGGCCTCTTCTGATAATAAAATTGAAAAATATTATTTAAAGCCCAAGTTTCTAAGTGTGAATGAAGAATTTTCAGGTTTTCAGTCATTTCCCAGTTTTAGAAACAGTAAGTGTGTGAATCAGCATAATGAAATACGAGTATTACGTGTTACTTTCATCTAAGTAAAAAGAAAAGTTAGCAATTTCTTCTTTATAACCATTAAGGAAGTTATAAACTGTAGATTAGAAGAAAGTGTTTGTCCAAGTTGGCTTATTGGTTTATGTAAATGAGATAAAGTTCGTTTGTTTTTCTAATTCTGAGTGTATTTGACAGTCTTCTGTTTTTAATACAGTTAATAAAATATAATTAGCACCAGATTTAAATAAGGCAAAAAATTTAATAATTACTTAAATCCAGGATAAGTAAGGCAAAAATATCTTTGAGAAAGTATTGATTTTAAAGCTGTCTGTTAACATTTTTAACAAATTACCATAATTTTCGCAATAGCTTTCTGAAATATACATAAAATTTTTATGAAGTTCAAGAAGTTATTATTTTTGAAAAGTTGAACTTACTAAAAGACTCAGCCGCCTATCTTTTCCTTTCATTATACAAAAATATTGTCTGAACAGCAGTATTTTATGTAATACATCTTTCCTTCGGTAAACTTTTCAGAAATTATATCACAACACCAATTTTCTTTAAAATAGCTTGGGGCAAATACAATAAAAAAGACAATAAACTTGACATTTGAAAAATATTCACATAATTCTATCTGTTTCTACTCGTTCGTATTCAGTTCGGTACAAATTTAAATGCTTCAGTTGAATTTCCAACTGTATTAATTTCTTATGAATTCCAATTTCCTTAATTTCTAAATACACTTTATTATATGAATAATTGCCAGAAAAATGTATCTTCGTGTTAGCACAAGATTAATCCAGTATTTTCTCTACAAATTTCTTTATGATATATGAAAGTATTTCCTTGTGTTTTGAGTTTTGTAAAATCTTAACTGCAGATGTTCGTGAGTCTTCGATTATTTTCTCATCTTCTTATTGGTAAAAGAACGTGAAGTGGTACTTCTGTTTTCACGTCAACGTCATGTTAAGATTTTCCAGTATAAAGTCTTTAGCAGGTGTGGAAATAGAGAATAAAATATAAATTTGTTGAACCTGCAATGCTGCTATTTTCCTTCTCGAATTTTATTTTATTTATTTTTGAGTTTCATCACATCTGAGTCAGTGCAGTTAATAAATTTGTAATCTCCTTCAGCCGAATATGAAATCAAGAATAAAGCTTTTTATGTTTGCAATAATTTAAAAAGCAAAAGACAGGATTCCAGTTTAAGTCCAGATTGGATTTGCATTCGGAATTTATGAAACTTTTCGACTTGAGAATTTAATATCACGTTTTCAGATCCCAAATCATATTTAAAATCTGAGCATTCCCCCTGAAAACTAGAATTTATAAATCCTTGAATTATAAAAAAAAATGTAGATGTTAGAATAATATAAGCATCACATATACATCGTATAATCCACAAGGAATTTCTTGAGAGGGTTATTATAAATCTTGGTACTAACAGCTGTTGTTGCCTTAGTTACTTACATGCAAATGAGATTGCTGAAACTGGGGATATTTTTCACAGTTCGCATACTTTGTAAATATACTGGAAGTAAGATGCTGCTTTAGGATGATAGCACACTTCGTAAATTAATCATTCACTTGTTGCAATTACACATTCATTTTCCATGTAGTTCGTTTTTTGTATTTTATTTGGGTCATGCTGACGAAATCTTGCTTTAAAAATATGCTGAAAATACTCTAATATTAGCTACAAACTTTAATGTTTTGTTTGGCATTTTCTCAAATCACTTTTATTATTCATCGCGCTTTTTTTCCTTAGTTTCTCATTATTTATTTGCATTTTTGTTAGTAACAAAAGTAACAACAAAGTATTAAATGTTAAAACCCTTTTATTTCTATAATTAGTATCTGCTATATCATTTACAACAGATTCAATAAAATTTCATGAAATATTTATTAAAGTTAAGTAAACTTTTGCATTATTTATTTGCTAATGGATTAATCCCCTTGGTTTTAAATAAATGACAGTTAATATTGTTTGTATTAACCGGCATGAAAAGTAGCTGAAAGCTTTCCTTATTTAAGCGCTTTAGAAAGAAAATAAAAAAGATTCTGGACGAAGCCTAAAGCTAAGACTTACCTATTTTCAGAGAAATTAAGACTGTTTTGATTAGATTTAAACTAATTTTTAAGTAAATTAAGCGTCTCCAGAAATTTCTTTAAAATCCTTTAAACTAACCTTTACAACATTAAATATTACGTTTTTACTATTAGTGTAACAGAAAACACATTTTTATGCATTTGGAAATTAATAAAGTAATCTAGAAACAATTTACAATAAACTAAGGAAAACTCACAAAATTCTATCCCCCCCCCCTCCCGCCGAATTCGTTTAAACCCAAACTGTCGTACAAAAACCAATAAAACGAGTAAAAATTCTCTGCTAAAGACTGTTGGGCAAAAAACAAGGGTCAAACTGATTTTTATTTTACTCTGTTTCGCCTTACGGCATTTGTTATTAGTTACGAGTTTGGATTAAACTTTGGCGAAGGGATTTGTATCTTCGGAAATTATATCTACGGACAAAATTGCGTTCTTTCTGCCTCAGAAGTTCTGCGTAAGATGCAGAGTGGAAAATTAGAAGTAAAAGCAGGGAACGCTAAGTTTCCTTTTCTTGAAAAATAATGCCCTTTATTTACAGCCTGTTTTTCTTAATTAAGATTCATATAAAAAAAGAAAGACTATCCTTTTTTTAAACAGTACAGATTTGTGTATATTTCTGTAATGTTGTATGTGTGCAAGGGAATTGTGTGGGATGTACAATGTACACAACATACTTTCCATGTTGGTGTTTTTTTGGCATTTATTAGTTTCAATAGTTTGTTATTATTTTATGCTAGGCATTCATGGAGAAGAGTTAAATTAATTTTTAGAAACCCCAACTATAAAAAAAATTCAATTTGGTTTTTAGGTCGATTTTTTCCTTAAATTTAAATAAGAATTTTTCAGTGTTGTACTTTCAGATTTTAAATTCACTGACGCGAAAAACAATATACAACGTTGTATATAGAATGCATATATTAACATTTTACCTTTAAACGAACGTGTTTATATTTAAGCGTACATAAATTTTATCTCTAACAATAACAATTCAAAATTTCTGGTAAATTTGAAGCTTTTTAAAATTTGTTTTATATGTTTATCTGAAACATTAATATACGGCAGTTTTATTTAATGTTTTTTATAATACCAAATATTTATTAAATCTAAATATAAAATTATAAAATGTAACTGCTCGTGACTTTGTATAATTTTAAATTTTGGTTAATAAGAAATAAAATAAAAACCTGCAGGGATAGTACATTTTGCATTATTTTCTAGACCTGTTTTATGATTTGTTTATAATTCTTCAGATACGTTTGTTTCAATGCTTTCTTACTAAATTTTGAATTATCCTGTTATGTTCTGTTATACTTTGTTTTGCTTTTCTCTACTTTATTTTGGTTTGCTTTATTTTACTCTGCTTATTATGTTAATGCTCTTTCGATGTTTCGATAAAGTTTCGCTTCTATAAAGTTTTGTCATACGTTTCATTATTTTCAGCTGATTTTTTTCAGATTATTTTTTCTACTGAATTTTGTGCAGGTGTTTTAGTAATCGATAAAATTGATCGTTTTTTAAATGCCCTTGGTTCCCTTCCATGTACTTTTACAGGAAGTTTTGCATTTCAAGACTTATTGCATATTTTGATTATTTTCTCCATATAAAATTTTGGATGAATTTAGTTGAGGATATTAAATTAATGACTGAATTATTCTCAATTAAATTCAGTTTAATAGTTTCAATAAATCTACGGAAGAGTCTTGTTAAGCACCTCCCCTGTATTTACTTTATTTTATTATATTATATTCATATTAGTATACTAACTAATTACTGCATAGAAGTCACCTAATATTTCGCAAGATTGCACAATTCTCTTAATACGCACATCTCCATCTGCATAAACAATTAAATCAGACCTTTTTAACAGCTTCAACACACTTAATAGAATTATCATGTTCTGCAAACATTTTAGAAATTATTGTTTATAGACTAAATTGATTTTAATGATCATTAATAAGAAATCTGTCTTCACAATACGTACTTGACGCAAAATTCACATTAAACATGACACCATCCCTGTGTTACGTGTGGAAACTTCGTGAAAAGAACCACAACAGTTTTAAAAACAGTTCCGGTTGTTTTGCACTTGAGGAGATTTAATGATCGTTTTAATGAATTTTTCTTGAGTAAATTCAGTTTAATAGTTTCGGCAAACATAAGGAGTCTTAAAATGATAAATACAGGCTAAACTCTTTGGCTTCCGGTTGTTCAGGACTTCAGTAGACTTAATGTGCGTTTTAAAGAATTTCTCTCGATTAAAATTCAGTTTAATAGTTTTAGTAAACACATGAGGGACCCTTAAAACTCAAATGTAACTTGTTTGAACTGACAAGAAATGTTTTCATTAAATTAAATTAGTACCTACAGTAAACTTTATTCTTCGATATACAAATGCATTGGCACGTGTTTTCATATACAAAAAAAAATTAATTGTTTTAAATTATAATGTTTTAAACAGTCTTTAATTGCTAGCTATTTAGCTAACCTTAACACTAATTCGTGTAATATTTCTACTAAAACATCTAAATTGCTTTTCTTTTAACAACAAAAAACCTATCCAAGTCACGCAAAGTACATAAAAACTTATAATTGCATGGTAAATACTACAAATCTGTTAGAAAGTGATACGATTTATTTAAATTATATGGATAGTGGTTTAATAAACATAAATATGAAAGCGATTTATTTGTTTGTTGCTTACTTACACATATAAATTCCAATTTACGGTGCCCATAAAAAAATTCCATCGCAGCATAACAGCAAATAAGCTTGGTAACCTTCGATTAAATCGTTGTCGATGAGTTTAACGTTAAATTTTATTAATTAATCAGTTTCCACATACCTACTTTTGGACGTAATTATGTGACACCATTGCAGGATGACATGATTTTTAATTTAATTTAAATGGAAAACATCACAACAGTTAGCTATGAATGACACGAGGATAATTACCTCGGTAACATGGGGTTTAATATTGAGTCAAGTGCTGTATGAACGAAATTATTTAGCAATACTTTTAATTTGGTCTAAGTTTTCTAAAACTAGGTATTTTGTAACAAGTGTGTTGGTGAAAATAATGTTAAAGACATTCGTCTGCTCCTACACTGTGGAGCAGACGAATGTCTTCAATATTATTTTATTTAACCTTTCTCCACTTATGGATATATTATGGATTTCAACCACATGTGTGTTGGTGATTAATTAATCTGCAGCTTTTAATGGTGTGAAATTCAGTGATTAATTTTACATATAAAAAGGGAAAAACTTTTTAAACATTTTTTCGCTTTGTGTAGATTTCTTGGGCGAATTTACAGCATATCTGCATGAAGCACAAATACAGCCTTATTAGTTACTTATTTATCCGATTTTTCTTTTCTTTCTTTTTTGTGTGTGTCTCAGAGCATATTTTAAGGAATTTTCACTGGGCGGCACTAGAACTCGAGAGCCTCCCCCCACGTCGGAGTGCACCGTGAACCGAGTACAATAGTTTCTTATACAGGGTTATTATGAATGATTGTAGTTGAAGTAGGCCGAAAATCTAAATGTAAAATTTCTTGTTTCTGCTCCACACAAATAATGATTCAAATTACGGTATATTGGATATACACTGTTCTACACACAAGTGTTAAATTGGTTGTATAACTTCCATTGGGAACATGGTCTTTGTCTTACTTAAGTCTATTTGTAAGCTGATCTTTGCTGCCTTATCTTTTAAGTCTGTAAGCTTGAAGTTTAAGTCTTGTTTATTGTTTGCTATAATGCTATAGTACAAAATCATCAGCATATCTTCGATGGTTTAGAATGTTTAGATTCTTGTTGTACCTATATTATATGTATTTACAGATTTATACCATAGTTTTGCCTATTGCATTCTTTAAACAAAGCTTTTAGCACTAAGGTGAAAAGTTTTGGGGAAAGCCAGTGGAACTCCTCACTTTAATGGCACGGGTTTCGTGTCTGGATGCAGATTATAGGTTGTTGTAGTTTTGTTGCAGAAATATCGCTGGTCTATTCTACTAAAAAAATGTTTGTAACTGAAACTAGAAATTGCTCAACAATTTTGTTGCACATACGAAAACTGTTTCTAGAGTATAAACTAATAGTTATTTACTACAAGCATTGCTGTCCCGACAGCATTCTAACTAATAAACAGATAGTAGGTAACATAATCTATGCATTATTTAAATATAATAATAATAATAATAATAATTTATTTTCCATAAAGACAACAAGTGTATAGGAATCGTCGTAGAAGCGTATACAAAGTGTATAAATGTGTATAAATATAAAGGTATAAACAATATAAATAAAAATGTACAAGATCTATACATGAGTCAACAGGAAACATAAAAATACAAGTTACAAATACCATTCATTGACACAATAAAGACACTTATTAACAAGTACAGATTTAAGTTTGCTTTTAAAATTATGCAATGTTTTACAATTTTTAAGGTCATCCGATAGAAGGTTATATAATTTTGGGCCTAAACTGCTGGGTGCATTGTAGGAGATCTTACAGCTACTTTGTGGAATTAATAATTTTTCTTTGTTGCGTGTATCGTGAAGATGAATATCTTTATGTGATTTGAAATCACTTTTGTTTAAAAACGTGAAAACTAGTAATTCGAAGACAAACAAAGATGGTAAAGTTAAAATGCCTAAGTTTTTAAATAAGTTTTTACAGCTTTCACGCTGTGACACACCTTCTATACACCTGATAATCCTTTTTTGAACCAAGAATACCGAGTGTGCTGCAGGAGAGCCACCCCAGAAGCAGATCGCATAGCGTAATCTAGATTCTGCATACGCAAAATATAACATAATTATATTATTTTTAGATAAGAATCTACGTAGGTTTCTAAACAGAAAAAGTAGGGAATTCAGCTTGGATATTAGGTAATCACAATGCTGTTTCCACGTCAGGCACTCATCTATATACAGACCTAGGAATTTTAGGCAGTTCGATTTTGATATAGGAAATTGATTTATTGTCAAGTTTAAGTTACTACTGTCTTTTTGACGGTTATGAAATCTCATATAAAAGGTTTTTTGAACGTTGAAGTATATAGACTTACTACAGAACCATTGACTAAGAATACTAAGAAGATTGTTGCATCCAGATTCTAGAGTATTTTCGTGTTTATCAGAAACAACAATTGTAGTATCGTCTGCGTACATTGTGACATTATTGGTATTGGGAAATAAAATATCAAGACCATTAACATATAGAAGAAAAAGGACAGGCCCAAGAATGGAACCTTGAGGTACTCCCATGGATACCTCCCTGTAGTTAGAATTAACACAAGTTATGCTACCCTTATCCATGTGACGGATACATACATATTGTAGGCGATTACACAAAAAAGATTTCAACCAACTAGATGCTGCACCAATTATTCCGTATTTCGAAAGATCCCTCATCAACTTACTAATATCGACACAGTCGAATGCCCTACTGAGGTCGCAAAAGATCCCAACAGGGCATTCATTTGCTTCCATAAAACTTACAACTGAATTATATAAATCGTGAATTGCGGTACCCGTAGATCTATTGGGTCTAAAACCGTGTTGAGATTTCGATAAAATATTGTTAATTTCAATGAAGTTAAATAATCTGTCTAAAAAACAATACTCGAAGAGTTTGGAAAAAGCAGAGGTTAGAGTAATTGGTCTGTAATTCTCCAAATTACAAGGATCATTTTTTTTAAATAAAGGAATAATTTTACCAGTTTTGAGAACTTGAGGAAATGCACCTGTGCACAACGAGAGATTAACCAAGTAAGTTAATTGAGGAATTATTGTGTGTAATACTTGTTTTAACAGAAACATAGGAATCTCGTCTGGGCCAGAAGAGCGCTTACTTTTTAATCGACGGTGCAGAAGACTGCTAAGTTCAGTTTCCGTGTACGGATACAGCATAATTTGGGAATTAGAAGTGCCTCTTACGACATCATCATTAACTGCAGTGGGCAAATTTGTTTGAGGAATTTGCTGAACAATATTTATAGGCTGATCGATAAAAAAATTATTAAACATATTTGCAAGAACATTTGGATCAGAAATAACAGTAGCGTCTTCATTGATTACGATATTGCGTAGAGGATTACTACTATTTGATGACTTTCGAATTACATTCCAAGCACTCTTCATTGGATTCTCAGAATTGCTGATTTTACTATTAAAATAGTTTTTCTTTACATTGTTTACGAGAGTACGATGTTGACTCTTCTGGGTTTTATATAAGGGAATTAAACAGGGATAAATACGACTTAACACATGTAAGTCTTTTAAGTTGGAACTCGAGACTTTTACTTCATCACATATCCATTCTTTGTTTAACGCGTAATTTTGTTTACAGGTTTTGCGTAAAGGAAAATAAAGGTTAAAATAATACAAAAATACTTTATAGAAGTAGTCAAAAGCACTATCAATACTGACCAAATTATAAATAGGAGTCCAGTCCTCCTTTAATAACGCAAACTTGAAATTACTGATAGCAACATCGTTGAATCGCCGTTGGAGAGTAGAGACTGAATTTTTGGTTTTTGTAGACGTAACTTCGGAATCAATTTCGAATAGCACGGTTCTGTGATCGGAGATAGCATTATCAAATACACAGGTTAGCCCATTGCTTGTGAAATTTACGTAGATATGATCTATAATCTTTGCAGAATGTGAAGTCACACGAGTAGGCCAACCTACAATATTTACAAGATTAAATCCATCTAAAACATTGCATAAATTTTTATAATCCCTAGTACGGTTATCCCAAACATCTACATTAAAATCCCCACATAATATTACATTCTTAAAATTCTTATTATACAGGAAATCTAAAGTTTCACTAATTTTTTCTATAAATACGCGAAGATCTCCACTAGGGGATCTATAACATGACAAAATCAACAGATTTAAACCTCCTTTTATATTACTGGTTATTGATACCGTACATGCTTCGAAATGTTTTTCAATACAAAAGCTTTGTAAATCAATTGACGAGATTATATGATTACGGTGGAGCTTATCGTTTACCCAAATGCCAACACCTCCACTTTTGAAGGCTTGTCTGCAGTAGTAATTACTTAAACTAAAACCATTTATAGAAATTTGTTCAATGAGGTTAGGTTGATTACCTATTTCCGTCAAACATAGAAAATTTAAACTAGGATAATCATTTACATCTAACATAAGATCGTCAATTTTATCATAATTTAAGGATTGTACATTAAGTAATAAAAGATCAGGCGCAAAAATTACCTGTTTACGATCACCATTGTCAAATTGCCCGTTTGTACCTAATTTTACATTAGCTAAGTAATTAAGCGTTACTCTGGGTCTTTGGCTTTCGGGCGAAGTTGGAAAAAACGGTTGACACAAGTTCCAAAAGGCCAGATGTTGGGATCCATGGCCTGCCTGAAGTGTTCTTCCAAAATAGCAACCTTGAAAGACGCATACGTTTGAGGATGTTTGGATACAAGGGATTCGCATTTAACTTCAGGAAAATGAACCTTTAAGAGTTCGCATAACTGAGAAGCAGTTGTATTTGGATCAACTCTATACACATGAAGTTGAACATATCTTGGCACCCCTTTAACATCCACTACGTTCTTGTTATTTCCAGTTATCATTGAGCGCCTACGTCTATTTTTATTTACTTGCGTCCATCCGGTGTTGTTAGGTACTCGCTGATGTTCGTTGTTATCATTATCCATTGCCAGATTTATGTAAGTGTCTAACTTTGTCGAACTTTCCGCCAACGTAACAGCGGCAGATACATCTTTTTTGGTGACTTCAGAAAAA